>CM072777.1:61454166-62903333 GCA_036936925.1 Cenchrus fungigraminus | reverse complement strand
ACGTCATCACCATGTACAAGAAAGGCGTCACCAACATCAAACTCTTCGATAAGATCCACAAGGCAGGAGCCAAGACTATCGCCGACCTTATGGCATACGTCGACAAGCTCGCAAATACTCAACATGTGGTGGTCCACGACTTCAAGGGGATTAGAACCGACAAGATGACCGGGGCCCTGGCCTCTGCGTTACTGGAAAGTCACGCAAGTGCTCCGACAAGGTCTTAATGGCCAATTCCAGCTTCATGCGCACCGAGTTCCAGGCAAATCTTGACGATGTATGCCAGTTCCACCACAGAGCAAAGCACTCCTTGCGTGATTGCACAGAGCTAAAGTGCGCCCTTGGTGTGCCAGAAGAGCCCAAGACAGCGAAGAAGGCCAACAGCAATGACAACCGCTACAATAACAACCGGTGCTACGACAGCCGGTACCGCCGACCTGATTGGCGTGACGACCGGGATAGGCGACCTTATCACCGAGACGATCACCGTGAGGACAGAGACTGCCGCGATGATCGTCGCGACAACCATCGTGATGATCACCGCGATGACCGCCGCGACAACAGCAGAAACGACCGCAACAACGACCGTCGCAATGACGGAGACCGGTGCAAGGAGAGGACTCCACCACCACCACCTCCAGGTGGCAATCCTAACGGTGCCTACCAGGCACCCAACAGGGAAATCAACTTCATCGTGGCAGGTCGTAGGGCTGCCCAAACCCACAGACAACAACGCGCCCGAGCTCGAGAGATTTGGCTTGTCAACACAAAGAATCCGAAACCTCTAAGGGGGTCGGAATTCCCCATAACCTTCTCCAAGGAAGACCATTGGGTGCACGTACCAGACCCCGGGACCTACCCGCTCGTCGTCAATCACACGGTGGATGGAGCTGTGCTCCCCAAGATGCTCATCGACTGAGGCAGCAGCCTCAACATCATATTCACCGAGACGTTGAAGAAGATGAAGTTCGACTTCAACAAGATGACAGCCTGCGACGAGCCCTTCTACGGGGTCGTGCCTGGAAAGGCAGCATATCCTCTGGGACGTGTTTGCCTCCCAGTCACCTTTGGAACAGAAGCTAACGCCGTACAGAGTGGCTAACGTTCAAGGTTGCAAACTTCCGCTCCTCCTACCATGACATCCTAGGTCGTCTGATGCTAGCTCGGTTCATGGCTATCCCGCATCATACGTACCTTATCATGAAGATGCCGGTGCTAAACGTAATCCTTTCCGTCCTTGGGGACATCATGGTCTCCTACAGATGCGAAGACGAGACCCTCGACCTCGCCTCGACTTCTGCCTACGCCGTTGCTGCTTCGATCTTGGTCACTGAGGCTGCCAAGGTCGACGCCACTATGCTCACGGTGCCAGAGCAAAAACGTACCCCAACTTCTTTGGATGCTAATCCAGTAGTGAAGAAAGTTTGCCTCGGCCTGCCTGACGCAACCAAGGAAGTCACCATCTGGGCCAACCTGGACCCGAAATAGGAACTCGCGCACACCAGCTTTCTCCGGTACAACGCTGACATATTCGCATGGAGTCCATCCGATATGCCTGGTGTCCCGAGGAGTCTGGCTGAGCACTCCCTTGATGTAAGCAAGACTGCAAGACCTATCAAGCAGAAGCTCTGTCGCTTCGCAAAGGATCGAAGGGAGGCTATAGGGGTAGAAGTTTGGAAGCTCTTAGCTGCGGAATTCATCCGTTAATGTAAACACCTAGTTTGGTTAGCCAACCCGGTGCTTGTACTCAAGAAAACTGGTGGATTAAGGATGTGTATCGACTACGCCGACCTCAATAAGCACTGCCCCAAGGATCCCTTCCCTCTTTCGCGCATCGACCAAGTCGTGGATTCCACGACCGATAGCACCCTGTTGTGCTTCCTCGATTGCTATTCGGGGTATCACCAGATACCCTTGAATCTTGACGACCAAGACAAAACGACATTCATAACGCCCCATGGCATCTACTGCTACAAGATCATGACCTTTGGCCTGAAAAAATGCTAGTGCCACGTACCCGAAGGCGATCTAAAGGTGCCTAGCATCTCAGCTTCATCAAAACGTGGAAGCCTATGTCGACGATGTGGTCGTTAAGACCGAAAACGAGGAGAACTTCACCGCCGACCTTGAGGAGACCTTCACCAACCTTTGCACCTACCAGTGGAAGCTGAATCTAACCAAGTGTGTCTTCAGTGTCCCCTCCGGGTTGCTCCTGGGCTTCATGGTCGGGAACTGAGGCATTGAAGCCAACCTTGCGAAGATCGACGCGATATGCAACATGGCCCGACCATCTTGCAAGAAGGACGTCATGAAGCTCACCGGCATGATGGCGGCTCTAGGTCGTTTCATCAGCAAGCTCGGAGAAAAAGGCCTACCCTTTTTCAAGCTATTGAAGAAGGTTGATAAGTTCGTGTGGGATGTGAAGCTCAACAAGCTTTCGACAAACTCAAGGAGTCTCTCACCTCACTACCAATCATGACACCTCCAAAGCTGAAAGAAACACTCCTCCTCGCGGAATGAGAAGAAGAAGGGCAAGCCTATCCTGTCCAATGACCTGTGTACTACGTGAGCGAGGTCTTGGCCGACGCTAAAACACGGTACTCGCAGCCTCAGAAGTTTCTCTATGCGCTTTTGATCACATCAAGGAAGCTCCGGCATTACTTTCAAGCTCACTCCATCAAGGTGCCATCAACCTTCCCGCTAGGGGAGATTCTTCGCAACCGAGACGCCAACGGCCGCATCGTCAAGTGGTCCGTTGAGCTCGGTGAGTTCGATCTTGAATTCTGCCCTAGGCAGTCTATCAAGTTTTAGATCCTAGTTGACTTTGTGTCAGAGTGGACATAAATCCAGATCGTCCCGCCCGCGGAACGACCAGAGCATGGGATCATGTACTTCGACAGCGCACTCAACCTTGAGGGTGATAGTGCCGGTGTGCTGTTCATCTCACTTAAAGGTGCTCAGCTCAAGTACGTGCTTCAAATTCACTACAAGGCCTCCAACAATGGAGCTGAGTACGAAGCTCTTATCCATGGGCTCCGTATCGCTGTGTCCCTAGGCATCAAGCGACTCATCACCTATGGTGACTCCAAGGTCATCGTAGAGCAAGTCAGCAAGAACCAGGATTGTGCTAAAGACACAATGGACGCATATTGCGTCGAGATTCGAAAACTCGCGAGAACAACATCGCCGCTGATGTCCTCTCCAAGATGGGCTCAAAGCGAGCATTCGTCCCGGCCGGTGTGTTTGTTCAAGACCTGCGCAAGCTGTCGATCAAGATCCTGGACCCAGACAACCCAGCTCCAGAGCAAACGGACCTAGCGCCTACACCTCCTCGAGATGTGCTCATAGCGGATGCAGAAGATGATTGGCGCCAGCCTTTCCTAGACTTCCTGGTCCACCAGGTGGTTCCAGATGATAAAGTACAACGGGAAAAGATCACGCGGCGTGGTGCTAACTACATTGTGATTGGAGAAGAGCTTTACCGCAAAGCAGCCTCTACTGGTGTGCTGATGAAGTTCATCTTGCGATCAGAAGGTCTTCAGGTCCTAGCTGAGATTCACGGTGGTGAGTGTGGTTGTCATGCATCTTCTGCCAATCTGATAGGTAAGGTGTACCGATCTGGTTTCTACTGGCCCACAGCCATGAGTGATGCCAAAGACCTCATCAAGAGGTGCAAGGGATGCCAATTCTTTGCTAAGCAGCAGCACTTGCCGGCTCAGGTCCTGCGCACGATTCCCTCGTCGTGGCCCTTCGCCATGTGGGGTTTGGACTCCATAGGTCCGTTCAAAACCGCCCCCGGCGGTTACAAGCACATCATTATTGATGTAGACAAATTCACCAAGTGGATCGTGGTCCGACCTGTTGCCAAGGTCACATCGTTGGAGGCGGCAAAATTCATCAAGGAGATCACATATCGCTTTTGTGTGCCCAACCAGACCATCACCGACCTTGGGATAGCCTTCACAGGCTCTTCGTTCTGGGACTTCGGCCAGGACAGCATGATTGATGTCTACTACTCGTCTGTCGCTCACCCCACGTGCAACGGCCAGGTCGAGCGTGCCAACGGCATGGTTCTACAAGCTCTGAAGGATCGCATCTATGGTGCTGGCACCAATTATGCTACCTGCTGGTTAGCTGAACTTCCACATGTGATCTGGGACTTAGGTCAGTTCAGTTACCGGCTTCTCGCCCTTCTTCCTGGTCTACATCTCCGAAGCCGTTCTCCCCACCGACGTAGTGTTTGGTGCACCCCGTATCCAACACTACAATGAAGGCGAAGTAGAGCAGACGCGTCGAGTCGACCTCGATAGCCTTAAAGAAAATAGAGTGGCGGCCATAATGCACCACGATCAGCAGTTACATCACTATCATGATCGCAACGTCAAGGAGTGCTCCTTCAACATCGGCAACCTGATCCTGCGAAGGATCTAGAAGACCGACGGGATGCACAAGCTATCGCCCCCATGGGAAGGCCACTTCATCGTTGTTGACATTTCTTAACGTGATCACTTTAAGAACAGATTTATAATCCATCCTTAGCGACCTCGCCAAAAATGCTTGTTGGCATTCCTTAACGTCACTACTAACGACGCTGAGTTAGCGTGAACATCAAGACATGCCAAAGGTAAATCTAAACGATCATGAATGAATCCGCAAGCGCACAGATAAACCATTGTAGCATTTCCCCAAGGAAAGAGAATATTCCAAGGGTATCGTATCCGTGGAAGGCAATGGCGGATATCATAGACTTATGCTTTTGCACTGAATGTAAACCAAGAGATAGATATAGGAAACAACAACTCAAAGGCAGGGGTAAGATAAAAGATATGATAGGATAGTGTGACACACACTCAGATCTACCTCTACTCTAGTACTCTACGGCATAGGGGGAACATACGAGTTAGCTCTAGGTTCTAATGTACTAAACATACAAAGCTAGAAGATACGAGAGATAGGTATGGAACATTGCATGAGAGGGTAAGGTTCAGCACCCAGGTACAAACAGGGAGATAGCTCGCGACGACCAGCACTCTGCGAAACTATACTTTAGACACCTACAGCAATACCCCAGCGTGGAAGGTTCCAAAGGGTCCAGCAGCTGTCACCACTACGGCCTACCTCTATCGTTATGGGGGGTATGCTCATAACTAATGTAGCCACACAACCCAGGCACCATGCCTGCGTTGCTGCTAGACTTCACCTGGCCCGGGCTATTGTGACCCAGGGTGAGAGCCACCAGAAGACTGGTCAACTTGGACCGAGTACCGTAGCTTGAACACAAACCTCATGCAACAATTTCATGCCATCTAAAAAGATCAACTAAGGCTAGACATACGAACGGATACGAACTCTCTTATGTCTAGTCTACAAGATCAAAGGGTCGTGTTCGTGAAGAACACGAGCCTCTAACTTATGAACAAACACATAAGGAATGAGTTTATCATCCTTCTAGTGGATCAAAAGGTAGTGTTCGTGAAGAACACAAGCCTCTAAATGATGAACAAAAGATGAACTCAAGAACATATCAAGCGTATGATCTACCATGACTTTATATGAAATAGCTGAATAACTGAAGTAGATGAAAGGCATACAATGAAATAAAGATAAAAGAGAACTCATACCTAGACTCCAAAGAAGACTTGGAACCTGAAGAAGAGCTACTCTAGCCTACCCCCTAGCCTTGGAAACTAAAAGTGAGAGGAGAATGAGAGAGTGGTGTGTGAGAAATGGTAGCCCCTCCACTTCTATTTATAGGCAAGGACCAGGCTTGCTCGGAGCACCAAATGGCCTCAAAACACCCAGGGATGCAGCAAGTGGCCAATAGGAGAGTGACACGTGAAAGGCTGAGATGAACTGATGCAAGGTCGGTTCGGCCGATCCTAGGGTCGGTCGAACCTCTAGGGCGGCCATCTCAGCTGTGCTTTCTCCAGGTGCCTGACTAGTGGGCCCTTTGATCCTTCCCCGGTGCATGGCTTGTTTTGGTATCCAATGTGGGCCCTTTGATCCATGTGAAGTCCATGTGTCGCTCTTTGATTCATCGTGAGTGCCTCCCTTAGATCAGTGACGTGGAATGCCATGTGTTCCCTGGGTGGCAGCCACCTCCTCAGCTGATTTGGCATGGTCTTCCATAGAAGGTGGGTTTCCATCTCTTTTAATGGGTATTTCACCTACATACAAATAATCTCCAAGGACAAGTGGAACTACATTATTCAAACCAAAATGCAAGTAAATAATGCTTATGCCTCCATTTATGTGAGAATATTGAGGGCTGAAAGTAGTACTTAACAACTGTCAACAAACTCCCCAAAGCTAACCTCTTGCTCGTCTCGAAGCAAGACATTATGGACTTAGGTTGGTTGATCAGGAGTTGCTACGATGTCATATTCTTAACTTATGGTAAACATACAGCAAAGTACTCTCCTAAGAGTTGAATAAGTTGGCAATGTTCTTACCATTCACTTGATGACATGGGGCATATAGCTTTACCTGCCTTGGGTGGTGGAGAGACAGAATGGTTATATAGTAAATGCATAATCACTCATACCTTGATCAGCTATTAATCCGGAGGTTTTGCAAATTTTTCAAAAGAAAATCAGAGTTCCTCAGATGATACTCTCGGATCGCTCAAAGTGTATGGTTCCTCACCAAGGCATTAAGTTGCCTTTCTTCACATCCTACTCCTAATAGGCTTATGTGGAGCTGTAGGTAGGGAGGAAATGTGGCATACTTGTCTCTCATATTTTGCTAAGTCAAAAACCGGATCCTTGGAAGAAACAAACATACATCCTGATCAAGATGTGCAAAAGTGTGTGATGGATATGAGCATGGTGATACTAGGCCCGGAAATGGGTGCTAGATATTACCATACTTTATATGAGGAAATGAGGGATTGATGGTAAGGTGGACACTAGCCCCGGAGTAGGTACTAGTTATTACCATCTATATGGTGGAACTCTTTCTCTTGTACATATCAATCCCTTTTTCTCCTTTGGAAATTTTTTGAGACTCGGGCTAGCTCTCTTTATTTATTTTTGCCATGCTTTTAAGCATGCTTTTCTTTTTCTTTCTTTCTTTTCTCTCTCTTTTTTTTAACTAGCCCTTTGTCTCTATCGGAGATATTTGGAGAGGGATGAATGATACAAAGATGCATAGAGTTTTATTTGTGGAAGAATGCATAAGCAAATGGAACAAATGATGAATGCTAACTTCTAGTGTAGAAGTTTTAGCATGAACGTGTACGTGATCTTGATCAGGGGAGTATGAGTTCTAACAAGGGCCACAACAATTTGACAAAGCTCAATGAGAGAACAAGCTGCATATGTGAAGGCTAACAAGAGCTAGAATCTACATATGGCCTTGGATAGGAAATTCTCATCATTGAGGAACTCATCATGTTTTGATTTTTCAAAAAGGAAAACTCTAGATGTCAAGCATCACTAGGTACAAGATCATAGCACTCTATTATACCGTATCATGTCTCACAACAACTTAGGTAAGGATTATGCTTTTTGCTACCCACAATTTTCAAGCTAAGGTTTAAACATGCAAGTCAACAAACTCAAAACTTAGGTAGGATACAAAGTTGTAAGCAAGACATATGAGAAGAATAAACAGAGCAACAATTCATCATTTCAACCATAGAGGCAAAGCATGCTTACTATGCATATCAAAGCAAACTAAGCAAATGATGATGATGAAAGCAAATAAATCTTTTTAGTCTTTTTATTTTTGCAGATTTTATTGGGTTTTCATTTATAAGGTATTCTGAAAACAAAGGAAGATACAAGTTACCTCAGGATGGGGGTCCTCCCCCAAGCTAGCTTCATGCTCACTGCGGGGGAGGGAAGAAGAATCCCTGACTCGCGTAGTAAGCCCTCTGCTCCTCCATGTGTCGCTGCTGAGCCTGCTGCATGGCTTCGATCCTTTCACCAGCCTGATGCTGCCATGCCGAGGTAGACTCGACGTGGGTGTTCAGCGTCTCCTCCAATCCCGTGACCTGAACAGTGAGCTCTCCCATCTGCTGCGCAAGCTGAGCATCACGCGCAGAGGCTGAGGAGTGCCGCCGGAAAGACGAAGATAGAGGTGGTCCACCAGAGCTAGAACTAGCGGGTGTAGCCCACTGAGCACTGCTCGCACTCGCCCAAGCCGTGCCACTCACACTCGGATGGTAGGCGGGCTGATCCCAACCAGGTGCATATCCAGGTGTAACCCCGAACATGTACCCCGCAGGGGTCCCTCCTGCCACCGGTGGTGTAGTAGGCTGTGGCTGTGGTGGTGGCTGTGACTGCTGTTGCTGCTGCATGTGTGCTCTCTTTGCCGCGCTTCTGGTGGACCTGCCTGAAACACTAGCACGACGGCTTTCCTCCTGTGTAACAAGGGGAATGGTTAGCGACTCCGAGCTATACAATCGAAACCCCGTGTTAGGTAACGGGATTTGATTTGCATAACTCGGAAAGAAGAAAGTCAAAGAATCATTTGGGCCTCTCTTGAGTATATGCCCTTGGATCAAGTATGGCTCATCAATGAGAACTCGGGGCATCCCGATGAAGGGTACGGGATTCCCGCTAAGAACCCCGAGTCTGAGAGCAATACGAGTCACCAAAGATGTACACTCAATAGGACTTATCATCTTGAAATTCATCAACCACTGCCAAATCATAGCTTTAACGGGAGAGACCTTGATCTGTTTAGCAGCAGTGTATAGTAGCATCAACACATCGCTGCACACAGGCCGAACATCCTCTCGTGGGAAGAGAGTAATGGCGAGCCACGTGTGCCACAAACGGAGAGTGGGATGCACAATATCATTGCACCGAGGTACAAATTTGCCACTGTAAACGAGACCAGAGATGTCTGCCCAGAAAGAGTCTCGAACAAAACCCTCACAAGCCTTCTTTAAAGAAACAGCACAATGAGGACTAATACCAAGGAGACGACTAAGTTCCTTCCAAGAAACACGATAATCGGTCCCAAAAAGACAAAACTCAATACCATCCGGAACCTCGGTAAGAGAGCAAATAAACTGGATGGTTAGGGGCCGAGAGCTAGGCTCTATAACCGGCACAAACTCCTTTCAACCAAGAGCAGACCAAATGGAAGCAAACTCGAGATTCATACCTGTTTTCTCCATGAGAGCCGAGTCGAAGTCCCGGGTGTGGGCGAAGACTTGGTCCTTCAAGAGAGCGTTGGCTTGCTCCTCTCGAGTGCCCTGCAAGCTGAGGTAGGGGGTGTCATCGATGACCTCCTCCGCTGCTTGTGGTTCGGCTTGCTCTTCTTGCTCTTCTTCATAATCCATCGTTGATGGGCTCGGCGTCGGCTCAGCGGGGACGGATGAACTCGCACTTGCCCGCGAATGGGAGCGTGTCACCCTCCGGAGAGTGTTCGCCGCCCAATTCATGCTAGCACAACACAAAGGGACAACAAGAGCAACTCGGTGATGGATTAGTGAAATCGAATAAAATTCTTACCGAGCTTGCTCCACCAATAGCAATACTTTCAGCAACACAATAGAGAGAATACTTGATGATCCAATCTTGAGCAAGAAATCTAAGAAAACCAAGAGTGCAAGGTGTAGAGAGGGGAGTGTGAGTGAAATGAGTTGAATGGGTGAAGAACACCCCTCTCGGGTCCAATTTATAGAGCAAAGGGGCAGCACACCGCGGATTAGCTGTTGCACAACGGCTAGGAGCCGTTGGCCAAAGCTGGGCCCACCTGACCGTTGCCAGGGTTCGGCCGGCCAGGCTGTGGGCCCAGGGCTGGCACCCTTTGGCAGGCGTGCCACCAACGACTATATGAAGATATATCCAGATGCACCAGCTAAAGTTTTCTCTAGAAATTGCCCAAATGATTTTTCTAAAGTTTTCAAACTCAGAAATTATTTTCAGAAATTTATTTGAAAAGGGAAAAGGGCTAGATACATCTAGCATGCAGATTCAAGGTTTTGGAAAATTCAATTATGCAATTTTGGAAATCAAATAAAATTTTGGAAAGGGAAATATGAGATAAATACCAGCTTTAACCTTTTTGGTAGAAAGGACTCATCATTTTTAGTCCGACGAGTTGGACTCTTCTCAGTGGTTAATTCCACTCAGCACCCTACTCCTGAGAAGTAGAGGGTGGTGCTCTCTCAATCTTCTGCCATTCTTTATGAATTCTCTTTTGCTTCTTTGACGGAGATTTCTTCTTTGGGGGTAAAGGCTCCGTCCTTTCCCCAAGCTGCTCAACACTATCTTGCACCAAAAAGCATTGCTGTTCTTTGTCTTGAATCTTGAACTTCATGTTCCTCTTCCCAATGCGGAAACGGATTACTCCGGCCCCCACATTGATTCTAGCCCGCACATCACTGAGAAATGGTCACCCAAGGATGAGCGGCATTCCTCCCTCATCATCCATATCAAGGACCACGAAATCCGTGAAGACATAAGGGTTCTTGACCTTGACCAATAAGTTCTCAACAATTCCTTCTAGATATTGTATCGTTGAATCGACGAGTTGGATAGTCCGTGCTATTGGAGAGAGAGCTGGATATCCCAGTTGCTCGAACATGGCCTAGACATGAGATTAACACTTGCACCAAGGTCGCAAAGGGCATGCTTGATCGTCTTGTAATAGATTGTGCAAGTGATAGCTGGATAGCCTGGATCTTTCTTGTGCACAACTACTGATTCCTCCCATGGATCTGGAACTTGTTGTATGGGCTTTCCTGCATAGTTAGGAGCATGTGCCTTCCTAGGTGGCTTACCCCACCTAGTTGACACTACACTAACATTTTCACAAGAGGATACGGGTTGCCCCGGGATCCTCCCGTTATCAGCAGATGGAACCAAATCAGCTAACTGAGCTAACTAGGTTTCTAACATTTTGTTAAAACTCAGCTGGCTCTTTTGGGCAGAAGAAAAACTATCAAGCTTAACGTTGAGACTTTCTAAAGTTTTATCAAGGGCAGCTTGCTTTTTGTTAACACCTTCATTAATCTTATCTTTCCCGAAAATGAGATCTCTCAAGGAGGGTTGGTTAGGATTGTAAGAGTTACCTTGGTTACCTCCTTGATAATAAGGGCGTTGTTGATTCCACGTTTGGCCTCCTTGTTGAGGTGGACGATAACCATTGTTGTTGCCGTTCATGTACATCACTTCCTCCTGAATCTCCAGACAATAATTTCCTGAGTGCCTAGTGTTGCCACAGACCTCACAAGTCATATGAGAATCCATAGGCAGAGTAGTGGTGGCCATGGCAGCCTTCTCGCTGGTGTAGTCATCCAATCTCTTCATAAGAAGATCCAGCTTGGCAGTAATCATGTCTGCTTCCTTGACAATATGAGTACCCCTCGGACGTGGTTGGAGTCTTTCATCACTCTACCCTTGGTTGGAAACCATCTTCTCAATGAGTAATTTAGCATTATCAGCAGTGAGTGAGAAGAATGCTCCCTGGGCAGCAACATCAATATGGCCTCAGGCTGTCGGAGTCAACCCATTATAAAAACTTTGAAGAATAAGCAAATCCTCCATCCCATGGTGAGGACAGGCCAGGACATACTCCTAAAGCCTTTCCCAAGCCTCTGGAATAGATTCACTTGCTGCTTGCTGAAAATCAGAAATCCTTCCACGAAGAGCATTGGTTTTACCCAATGAGAAGAACTTCTTCAGGAATGCCTCTGAACATTTATCCCAAGTATTAATAGCATCACGATTCGCATAGAACCATTGCATGGCCTTCCCCAAGAGAGAAAATGGAAACAGTCGAAGACGAACAGCATCCATATTTGCACCCCTAATGATGAAAGTGCTGCATAGCTCTAGGAATTGCTGCAAATTGGCATTAGCATCCTCATTTTGCTTGCCACAGAATGGGCTAGCCTGTACCATCGTGATTAGACCCATCTTGATCTCAAAGTTTTCAGTCCCCATTGCCACCTGGTCAGCAGAAGGAGCTGAGTACTCATGAAGTGTCTTCTGGGCCATAGCGTTTGACGTGGATGGTACAAAGGAAGCTAGTTCGCCTTCCGGACGAGTACGACGAGGGGAGTCGAAATGAATTCGAGCCTTCCTCACTAGTGACTCAGGATCTTCAGTGAAATTCTCCGGTAAGTCGAAACCAGTCATACACTACCTGTCTTCATCATCCAAAGATAAAAGAAGACAATCAAGGTTAGCCTGCATTGAGAGTTGTACTAACCTACTCATGATTTATAAACAGATGCAAAACATAGTCATGATAATCCTGTGCCTTCCCCGGCAAAAGCGCCAGAAATGCTTGTTGACATTTCTTAACGCGATCACTTTAAGAACAGATTTAGAATCCATCCTTAGCGACCTCACCAGAAATGCTTGTTGACAATCCTTAACGTCACTACTAACGACGCTGAGTTAGCGTGAACATCAAAACTTGCCAAAGGTAAATCTAAACGATCATGAACGAATCCGCAAGCGCACAGATAAACCATTGTAGCATTTCCCCAAGGAAAGAGAATATTCCAAGGGTATCGTATCCGTGGAAGGCAATGGCGGATATCATAGACTTATGCTTTTGCACTAAATGTAAACCAAGAGATAGATATAGGAAACAACAACTCAAAGGCAGGGGTAAGATAAAAGATATGATAGGGTAGTGTGACACACACTCAGATCTACCTCTACTCTAGTACTCTACGGCATAGGGGGAACATACGAGTTAGCTCTAGGTTCTAATGTACTAAACATACAAAGCTAGAAGATACGAGAGATAGGCATGAAACATTGCATGAGAGGGTAAGGTTCAGCACCCAAGTACAAACGGGGAGATAGCCCGCGATGACCAACACTCTACGAAACTATACTTTAGACTCCTACAGCAATACCCCAGCGCGGAGGGTTCCAAAGGGTCCAACAGCTGTCACCACTGCGGCCTACCTCTATCGTTATGAAGGGTATGCTCATAACTAACGTAGCCACACAACCCAGACACCATACCTATGTTGCTGCTAGACTTCACCCGCCCCGGGCTATTGTGACCCAGGGTGAAAGCCACCAGACGACTGGTCAACTTAGACCGAGTATCGTAGCTTGAACACAAACCTCATGCAACATTTCATGCCATCTAACAAGATCAACTAAGGCTAGACATACGAACGGATATGAACTCTCTTATGTCTAGTCAACAAGATCAAAGGGTCATGTTCGTGAAGAACACGAGCCTCTAACTTATGAACAAACACATAAGGAATGAGTTTATCATCCTTCAAGTGGATCAAAAGGTAGTGTTCATGAAGAACACAAGACTCTAAATGATGAACAAGAGATGAACTCAAGAACATATCAATCACATGATCTACCACAACCTTATATGAAATAGCTGAATAACTGAAGTAGATCAAAGTCATACATAGAAATAAAGATACAAGAGAACTCATACCTAGACTCCAAAGAAGACTTGGAACCTAAATAAGAGCTATTCTAGCCTACCCCCTAGCCTTGGAAACTAAAAGTGAGAGGAGAATGAGAGAGTGGTGTGTGAGAAATGGGAGCCCCTCCCCTTCTATTTATAGGCAAGGACCAGGCCTGCTCGGAGCACCAAATGGCCTCAAAACACCCGGGGATGCAGCAAGTGGCCAATAGGAGAGTGACGCGTGCAAGGCCGAGATGAACCAACCCTAGGTCAATTCGGCCGATCCTAGGGTCGGCCGAACCTCTAGGGCGGCCATCTCGGCTATGCTTTCTCCAAGTGGCTGACTAGTGTGCCCTTTGATCCTTCCCCGGTGCATGGCTTGTTTTGGTATCCGAGGTGGGCCCTTTGATCCATGTGAAGTCCATGTGTCGCTCTCTGATTCGTCGGTGAGTGCCTCCCTTGGATCAGTGACGTGGAATACCATGTGTTCCCTTGGTGGCAGCCACCTCCTCAGCTGAGTTGGCATGGTTCTTCCATAGAAGGTGGGTTTCCATCTGTTTTAATGGGTATTTCACCTACATACAAATAATCTCCAAGGACAAGTGGAACTACATTATTCAAACCAAAATGCAAGTAAATAATGCTTATGCCTCCATTTATGTGAGAATATTGAGGGTTGAAAGTAGTACTTAACAGCCGTCAACAATCGTCACAGAAGTTATCAGCCCATCGACCTATCGTCTCCACTGGGGCGACGGTCAAGGGGTTCCAAACCCCTAGAATGTGGAGCATCTGCGACGATTCTATCCGTAGAATATCTATGATACTAAGATATGTACTCTTTACTATTATTAAAGTTAGTTCAATAAAAGTTTAGTTTTTATATAGTTTTTTGTCGACCTTTGAAAATTGCCGTCCTTTTCTTTGTGTGTTGTGTTGATTCCCTCCCCCTCGACATGCTTGGGGGCTTGGCCTTGCCAACTACGGGGTCGTAAGACCTGAGGGTTATGTTTTTTCCTCCTCCCTCGACATGCTCGGGGGCTTGGCCTTGCCAACTGAAGGGTCACTTGACCTGAGGATCGTTGCTCTGCCTTTGGATTGACTAGTCTTTTGCTTGTTCGCCCTTGATTGTGAGGTTGCCAAACCTAGATCCTTGACCCTGTTCACGCGCCGATCATATCGTAAGTCTCCCCGCTGAGCTGTATGGTCGGTATGCTGTCCTCTCCATGAGTAGTGGTTAGTGAATTGAAAACACAAGTGCTTCTGAGCCGTCAAGGTCGAATAAGTAAAAGACCTGGCATCAGAAAGTTGGATTCCTTTCATAAAAATTTTTCTACACAGCATAGAGACTGTTGTGCTCCGGCCAACAAGGGCATGCAAAATCTAACCTATTTACAAAGCCAGGTCTACTACTCCTCGTCATCTTCAAAGACAAGGCTCTCTATGACCTTGTTGGCGGCATCTTCTACTTCGACTTCGACCTGTTGAAGGTCGACTCCGGCATTGGGACCATCGGCAATCTTCTAGACTTCTACCTCGGGGAAGTGCGACTTCACCCGCACCAACGTCTCCATTGATGTTACCTTGCTCGCAGCCTGCAATAGCTCGTCGATCTTCTCTGGAGCCGCCATGAGCCGCTCCAGCAGTGACATTGGTTCCCCTTGGTAGGCTGCGGGACGACCTTATCCATGATAAAGCCTGCAGCATTCCAGAGGTCACCCATCTCCACTTCAAGACCTGCAATGATCACTTGATCATTATACAACGACTGCATCGCAACCACGAGGACGATCTTTAGATCCCTCCTGATTTGCTTTTCAAGAGAGTTTTTGGCAAATGGTGTACTCACTGCTGATCATCGCCTTGTTCTCCTCCTTGAGGGTAGCAATGGCCTTCTCCGCTTCCTAGAGGTCTTCCTTCAGGCGCTTCTCCAAGACCTCAACATCTGTTCCTTCAGCAGGTGTCACGACAAGTTTATTGCAAAATAAACATAAATTATGACCTAGAAAGAGCTTGGTCTTACGTCTATTGACCTTCTTCACAAGATCGTCAGCACTGGCAGCCAAGCGCTTCTGCTCAGCCAGCTCGTCAGCGAGCTTCTTCTTTTCATCCTCGAGCTTCTGCTTCTCGAGGGCAGCTTCCCTCTTCACCCGTTGGAGCTCTTTGTCAACTGGTGCGCCTCCAGTGTTACAGCTGCGGCGCCCCTGCACAAGTCTGCCCGAGCCTTGGCTCGGGTGGCCATTCTCTGCAAAGACCAACACAAAATTGTTACCTTGCTAGCAACAATAAAAAGACCTTCATGTATCATCTACGATAACATTGACCCCTTACCCCGAAAGCCTCCGATAGGCTGACGATGGAGCCCTTGATCACCTTGGTGTCTTCATAGTCATCGAGGATATCATCCTCAAAGGGTGTGCCATTCCAGTCCAGCTCTTTGGCCTGGTACGTCTCATACTCAGGCCAATAGTCGTCCGAACCTTGTTCCCCCGGTGCAGCTGTCCCTTGGCGTGGCGGCGGCTCGAGCTGTGCTTGATCCGCTGCAACGCCGTGAGCCTCCTGAGAGGGCTACACGTTCACCGGCTTCGGATCCAACATGACTTCTGGAGTCGAAGGTGGTGGAGCAGAACTTCGAACCTCGGCATCGACCTCCGGGCCCGTAGCCGGTGGAGCGGAGCTCTGGGCTCCCATATCTACCTCCTGTGTCGAATCTTTTGAGATCGACACACTTGGAGACGATGTTGCCGACCTGCACAGATCAGTCTGTTAGCACTTACGCCTACACAATGAAGAACAAGAGACAAAACATGGTCGTTAGATCTACTTACTTGGCAATCGACTTGCGCCGTATCATCAGAGCCTTAGGGGGAGGTCTTGGTGGTACCTGCGACTAAATCCCAGATTTAGCCCGATACTTCTCCTTGATCTTCTGTAGGTCTTTCTGGGTGACCATCATCACCTCCTCCTTGTGACGTTTGGACTTGGGACTGAGGTCCTTTGCCTCAATCTCCTTGTCAACATCTTCTGAGTCGTCATCCTCGGCGGCCTCCTTATCCTTCTCCTGCTGCTCTGGTGGCGGGGTGGAGCTCTTGCCCCTCTTGCGCTTCTTCTTGGCGCTCTCCAACTTCACTATCTTGGTGGCCTCCGCCTTCGACCGAGCAATCTAGCTCACGGGCTACCGCGTCTGGTGGGTCTGCCGACTCGCACTCTGTGCGACCTCCTGCACATCTTCGCCACCCGCCTCAACTGATGAGTCGGACAAGTACTCGTCCACCAGCTGGGCCGGTGTCTGCTGGACATCCTCTAGTGACCTTATCTTCCTCCGCGCTTCCTCGCCTTCGGGCAGCGGCGCGGGACACCAGAACTCAGCGACAAGTGCCTGCACAACGAAGAAAACAACACAAAAATTAATTAGCGAGGTCGACCTCCTAATAATCGTTACAAAAACGACGACAGCAGAGTTAGAGACTTAGAGGATCTGCTGGACGTTTCAGCAAATGCGCCTTCGGGTAGGTCTTGTTGCGGATCACCCCGCAGAACAGCTTCTTAACCCGGGCGACCATCTCCTCTTTGGAGACCTTCCTGGTGGCCTCACGAGTCGGGTCTGACTGACCCCAGTACTCGTAGGCTGGATGCACCTGATCCCTGATATGTTGGATCAGGTGACGACTAAAACTAATCGCCATCGCGCCTCCCGTCAGGCCGGCCTCCTTGAGCTCAGCGACCCTGGTGAGGAGTGGTGCAATCTCCTCCTTTTTACAGGACATCAACGTGAGATCCCATTTAGGGACCTTAGTTGGCCCAAAACTAGTGCGCTTCTGGTTCGCTATGTAGAACCAGTCTGATTTCTAGCCAGAGTTGCTGTCCTGCGCTACCTATGACTAGCGACTTCCCAGGTCGCATAACATGGAAAAAATGCCGCCACAAATTGAAATTTGGCGGTATGCCTAAATAGGCCTCACACATATGGATAAAGGTAGAAACTGTGGTGATGGAGTTGGGAACGAGGTGTACCAGCTCCAGATGGTAGTAGTGCAGAAGACCTTCGAAGAAATACCCTGTGGGGATGTTGAAGCCGCGCTCGAAGAAAGAGGCGAAGACGACCTGCTCGGTGACGTCCTTCGAGGGGATGTCGTGGCCGGTGGGCGCCTTCCACTCCACCTCCGCCTTGGGCCTGAACAGCCTGCGCTCCACCAGCGCCTCGATCCGAGCCTCCGTCATCTTCGATGGAGACCACTGTCCTTCCGTCGTGGGGATCTGGTCCGGAGCCATCTCCTCTTCTTCTTTGGCGAAACCTTGTGATCTGGTCTTAAAGACGCAGAGGGTCTTTGTGCGCATATGGTGGCGGCGGTGGTGGTGCGGCGTGCGGCGGCGAGCTTTGGCTCTAGCTGCGGCAGCACAAAGGATTCGAGCGGTAGCGGCGGTGAAATGGGAAACCCTAGCGGCACGGATGCGAGAGACTGTGAGTGAGGTCTGCCACAGCAAGCCTCGACCTATAAATAGGACTCCGCGGCCCATCTGATTGTTCCTGGTTGGCGTGCCCAACAGCTCTGCACCAACTGATCGCTGAACCCCAACAACTACTTGCCAACAGACCGATTTCCTCTCCAACGGCTATTTTGAAGGACCGAATAGGCAACCTGAGAAGGGGGGAGTGAATGGGAGCCGATAAAAATTCTTCCCGAAGGTCGAACTCAGCCTATACCCTGATTGCCACTCCGAGTACTCGCACACACTAGAGAAGCTGTAGACTAGGCACACACACGCCCACAAGTCCTAGAGGCAAGCCTTGAATCAAAGCCTGGAAGCACACTACAAGAATCGAGAGACTTAGCCAAATCTGCGAAGCCCTGGGGGGATAGTCCGGATGAGTACGGCGGACAGTCCGTGAGCTTAGCGGACAGTCCGTGAACCCTCAGCGGACAGTCTGAAATAGGACCCCGAACCTCCACTGCTGCACCGAGGAAATTCGGACTGTCCGGGCAAGCACCGCGGACGGTCCGGCACCACGCGGACGGTCCAGCCACACCAGGCGGACAGTCCGACAAAACTCGCTGGACACCCCAGACAAACACGAGCCAACCCCAGACAACAACCGAGCCACGGGGACAGTCCAAGCACCCCACGCGGACAGTCCGAAAAACACCCTGCAACAAAACCCTAACATAGAAACAGATCGAAACGCGAGCGTGCATGAAAAAAGATGAACACACGACGAACTGCTGTCACGCGGACAGTTCGCACACGACCCGCGGACAGTCCGCAAGGCGCGGATAGAGCAGAAACAGCCCGACCCGCGAAGTCAGCCCTCCAAATCCATCACCGGATCTCCCAAACGGCTGGAGCTCTTGAGACAAGACTTTGGGTAGATGTGAAGCAACACTAGATGAAGCTATGCACCAAAAATCTCAACCTCTAACTCCCTAAATCACCGGGAATCACGGATCCCACTAACCACCACCAAGAACTCGGGCTCCGGCCAAAAACTCACGAATCGAAGGCTTTTCCTAGCATTTGAGGGGTCAAGATCACACACAAAGATGCGCAAGGCATCCACCCATGATCCCCTCAAAGAGATTCGAAGGAAAACGCCCTCAAATCCCCGAATCAAGTGAAGAACGAAACTCCCAAAAAATAGCCCCGAAAATGGCACGAAAATCACAAAGAGCTAGGAGATCACCGCAACGCCGAATGCTTCCATACATCCAGAGGTCAGAGTCTATACAAGAGTCTAGCCTAAGGAATACAGAAGAAAAGAAGCAGTCCAGAGCAATCTACTGGGGGAGGAAAACCTAGAGTCCAAGAGAGAGAGAGAGATGCCATCCACCTCTCTGCTATTTATACGAAGCCCACCGGAGGAGGCAAATGACCACGCTACCCCTACAACTTGAAATGAAGATACAACACCTCAGGGGCATTTTGGTCAAGTTTTCATCGAGCGGACACGCTTCCACCGCGGCCTTGCATAGCATCGACGCAAGCCCCGCGATCACGCCACGTGCCCCGCGCCTCGAAGCTTCCCGAAGCTCCCGGATCACCGTCTTCGTCGCCTCGGGCCTCCGGACTTGGTTTTGAGGCCCAAACCGAGAAACCGTCCACCGATGGTTTTGTGGGCAAACCAACAAAACCCTGCGTGCAAGCTTCGGCCTCGATCCGCTACCTTGCACCGGCCCATGTTCACGACTTCAGCCCGCTAGTCTTGCACCGCACGGCTCGCACTTGACCCCATCGGCCACCGGGTCCATCGAACAAAGCCTACTTTCCTCTCCATCACCCGGAGGCCGCCACGGCTAAGGCCTTTCGCGCTTGTTCTTCACCTGCACCGACACGAGTCAAGCCACAACCTGTACCTGCACACTTAGCCAAGCATCACAACGTTGTCAATCACTCATCACTAAGGAGCGACCCTCCACTGGTCCTCAGACACACCTGGTCCTCAATCTCCCTCTTGATGAGTGCATTGACAACACCCATATAAATCACATAGAGAAAAAGAAAAGAAAACAACCACGAACACCAACCTCCAACAAGTGATCTAAAGCCAAAGAACAAGAGAAGACAAGATCACTCGCTAGACCAAGTCGCGGCCTCCTAAGGCAAGGGCAACGGCTCAACACAGCCGAGACAAAACAAAGCTCACAAAGAGCACACCACAAAGCACAAAACTCAAGCAAACCAAAGGAGCTCCCCCTGCACATATGCAAACTCCCCCTTAGCAAATGCAACCTCTTCTTCTCAATTTTTCTTCTCACATGCAACAACTCACAAATGCATACCAATTTTCCAACAAAATCTCCCCTTATCATACACATTCTCCCAAATCTCTCCCCCTTGTTGACAAGGCATGAATCAAGATGTCATGAAGCTCTCCCCCTTGTTTTCATGAAAAATGCATGTCAAAGCATATATACAATCTACCAAACTTCTCAAATATACAAAGAGCACAACAAAATGCTACAAATGAGACATAGAGCAAGCAAAGTAGATATGGTGTAGTTAGCACATTGCCATCAAGAAGGTAGAGACATATAAGCATGTGTCATGGCTAAAAGCAATTTTAAGCAATTTTCACAAAGAAATATTCATCTCATGAGCAAGACCCTATCCGTGGCAATTTGAGCACAAATACACTAGATCATCCAAAGTTTATACAAGATCACAAATTCTCATCACAAGATCATTATAAACGCCCACAAGCTACTCAAGTCATGTTAAAGCCACAGAGCCATGTGTCTACTTCTTAAAATGTACTTCTCATGGTAGACATCATGCAACGGTTTAGCACCCAAGATATGAATATCAAAACATAAATACATGATCAAGAGCTCATTTTTCAAGCATAAGGCAATTCATACACCAATTTCATTTTCAAGTTTAAACATGGTACATGAAATGCCTTTGCGGCAAAAAGAAGCTTATGCTCCTCCCAAAGTGAACAAATGGGCTAAACATTTACAATGACAAATGGGTCTTTGACCCCAAGCAAAGAGAACATGATACTCAAGCACAAACTAAACATGATATAGGCATTTGAGCACAAATTGAGCATAGACAAGTATCTACTCATGAGAGACACAAGTCTAGCATTTTCATAAAAAGAAAGCTATCTCAACATAAATATATGGCAAAACTATCAAGAGCATAGCACTCACATCACCATTTACCAAACATGCACATATCTCACATATAGCACATCAGTGATCAATGTATATAAGAGAAGCTTTTCCTAGCACAAGTGATTCAAAGAGGGCTATCCTACACGGTTTTGTACAGAAAGTAAAATGCATGTATGGAATGCAACAAAATGAAACATATATCACATATATACATAAGAAGCTTCATGACATGCAATGATCACTTGATCATTATACAGCGACTGCATCGCTACCACGAGGACGATCTCCAGATCCCTCTTGATTTGCTTTTCATGAGCATGTTTTTGGCAAACGGTGTACTCACTGCTGATCATCACCTTGTTCTCCTCCTTGAGGGTAGCAATGGCCTTCTCCGCTTCCTAGAGGTCTTCCTTCAGACGCTTCTCCACGCCCTCAACATCTGTTGCATCAGCAGGTGTCACGACAATTTTATTGCAAAATAAACATATATTATGACCTAGAAAGAGCTTGGTCTTACCTCTGTTGACCTTCTTCACAAGCTCGTCAGCACTGGTAGTCAAGCGCTTCTACTCAGCCAGCTCATCAGCGAGCTTCTTCTTTTCATCCTCGAGCTTCTACTTCTCGAGGGCAGCTTCCCTCTTCACCCGTTGGAGCTCTTGGTCCAACTAGTGCGCCTCTAGTGTTACAGCTGCGGCGCCCCTGCACAAGTCTGCCCGAGCCTTGGCTCGGGTGGCCATTCTCTGCAAAGACCAACACAAAATTGTTAGCTTGCTAGCAACAATAAAAAGACCTTCCTGTTCATCTACGATAACATTGACCCCTTACCCCGAAAGCCTCCGATAGGCTGACGATGGAGCCCTTGATCACCTTGGTGTCTTCATAGTCATCGAGGATATAATCCTCGAAGGGTGTGCCATTCCAGTCCAGCTCTTTGGCCTGGTATGTCTCATACTCAGGCCAATAGTCGTCTGAACCTTATTCCCCCGGTGCGGCTGTCCCTTGGCGTGGTGGCAGCTCGAGCTGTGCTTGATCCTCTGCAACGTCGTGGGCCTCCTGAGAGGGTTACACGTTCACCGGCTTCGGATCCAACATGACTTCTGGAGTCGTAGGTGGTGGAGCAGAACTTCGAACCTCGGCATCGACCTCCGGGCCCGTAGCCGGTGGAGCGGAGCTCTGGGCTCCCATATCGACCTCCTGTGTCGAATCTTTTGAGATCGACACACTTGGAGACAACGTTGCCGACCTGCACAGATCAGTCTGTTAGCACTTACGCCTACACAATGAAGAACAAGAGACAAAAGATGGTCGTTAGATCTACTTACTTGGCAATCGACTTGCGCCGTATCATCAGAGCCTTAGAGGGAGGTCTTGGTGGTACCTGCGACTGAATCCCAGATTTAGCCCGATACTTCTCCTTGATCTTCTGTAGGTCTTCCTGGGTGACCTTCATCACCTCCTCCTTGTGACGTTTGGACTCGGGTCTGAGGTCCTTGGCCACAATCTCCTCATCAACATCTTCTGAGTCGTCATCCTCGGCGACCTCCTTATCCTGCTCCTGTTGCTCCGGTGGCGGGGTGGAGCTCTTGCCCCTCTCGCGCTTCTTCTTGGCGCTCTCCAACTTCACTATCTTGGCAGCCTCCGCCTTCGACTGAGCAATCTAGCTCACGGGCTACCGCGTCTGGCGGGTCTGCCGACTTGCGCTCTGCGCAACCTCCTGCACATCTTCCCCACCCGCCTCAACTGATGAGTCGGACAAGTACTCGTCCACCAGCTGGGCCGGTGGCTGCTGGACATCCTCCAGTGACCTTATCTTCCTCCGCGCTTCCTCGCCTTCGGGCAGCGGCGCGGGACACCAGAACTCAGCGACAAGTGCCTGCACAACGAAGAAAACAACACAAAAATTTATTAGCGAGGTCGACCTCCTAATAATCGTGACAAAAACAATGACAGCAAAGTTAGAGACGTAGAGGATCCGCTAGACGTTTCAGCAAATGCGCCTTCGGGTAGGTCTTGTTGCGGATCACCCCGCAGAACAGCTCCTTAACCCGGGCGACCATCTCCTCTTTGGAGACCTTCCTGGTGGCCTCACGAGTCGGGTCTGACTGACCCCAGTACTCATAGGCTGGATGCACCTGATCCCTGATATGTTGGATCAGGTGACGACTAAAAGTAATCGCCATCGCGCCTCCCGTCAGGCCGGCCTCCTTGAGCTCGGCGACCCTAGTGAGGAGTGGTGCAATCTCCTCCTTTTCACAAGACGTCAACGTGAGATCCCATTCAGGGACCTTAGTTGGCCCAAAACTAGTGCGCTTCTGGTTCGCTATGTAGAACCACTCTGATTTCCAGCCAGAGTTGTTGTCTGGCAGCTCCATATCTATATAATCTACCTTACAACCTATCCTAAGGTAGAATCCTGCGCTACCTATGACTAGCGACTTCCCAGGTCGCATAACATGGAAAAAATGCCGCCACAAATTGAAATATGGCGGTATGCCTAAATAGGCCTCACACATATGGATAAAGGCAGAAACTGTGGTGATGGAGTTGGGAATGAGGTGTACCAGCTCCAGATGGTAGTAGTGCAGAAGACCTTCGAAGAAATACCCTGTGGGGATGTTGAAGCTGCGCTCGAAGAAAGAGGCGAAGACAACCTGCTCGGTGACGTCCTTCGTGGGGATGTCGTGGCCGGTGGGCGCCTTCGACTCCACCTCGATCCGAGCCTCCATCATCTCCGACGGAGACCACTGTCCCTCCGGCGTGGGGATCTGGTCCGGAGCCATCTCCTCTTCTTCTTCGGCGAAACCTTGTGATCTGGTCCTAAAGACGCAGAGGGTCTTTGTGCGCATATGGTGGCGGCGGTGGTGGTGCGGCGGCGAGCTTTGGCTCTAGCTACGGCAGCACAGAGGATTCGAGCGGCAGCGGCGGTGAAATGGGAAACCCTAGCGGCACGGATGCGAGAGATTGTGAGTGAGGTATGCCACCGCAAGCCTCGACTGATAAATAGGCCTCCGCGGCCCATCTGATTGTTCCTGGTTGGCGTGCCCAACAGCTCTGCACCAACGGGTCGCTGAACCCCAACAGCTACTTGCCAACAGACCGATTTCCTCTCCAACGGCTATTTTGAAGGACCGAATAGGCAACCAGAGGGGGGAGGAGTGAATGGGAGCCGATAAAAATTCTTCCCGAAGGTCGAACTCAGCCTATACCCTGATTGCCACTCCGAGTACTCGCACACACTAGAGAAGCTGTAGACTTGGCACACACACGCCCACAAGTCCTAGAGGCAAGCCTTGAATCAAAGCCCGGAAGGACACTACAAGAATCGAGAGACTTAGCCAAATCTGCGAAGCCCTGGGCGGACAGTCTAGACGAGTATGGCGGACAGTCCGAGAGCTTGGCAGACAGTCCGAGTACCTTCAGCGGACAGTCCGAAATAGGACCCCGAACATCTAGTGCTGCACCGAGGAAATTCGGACAGTCCGGGCAAGCACCGCGGACAGTCCGGGCAAGCACCGCGGACAGTCCGGCACCACGCGGACGGTCCGGCCACACCAGGCGGACAATCCAGCAAAACTCGCTGGACACCCCAGACAAACACGAGCCAACCCCAAACAACAACCGAGCCACGCGAACAGTCCGAGCACCCCACGCGGACAGTCCGAGAAACACCCTGCAACAAAACCTAAACACCGAAACAGATCGAAACGCGAGCGTGCATGAACACGGATGAACACGCGACGAACTGCAGTCACGTGGACAGTCCGCACACGACCCGCGGACAGTCCATAAGGCACAGACAGAGCAGAAACAGCCCGACCCGTGACGTCAACCCTCCAAATCCATCACCGGATCTCCCAAACGGCTAGAGCTCTTGAGACAAGACTTTGGGGAGATGTGAAGCAACACTAGATGAAGCTATGCCCCAAAAATCTCGACCTCTAACTCCCTAAATCACTGGGAATCGCGGATCACACGAACCACCACCAAGAACTCGGGCTCCCGCCAAAAACTCACGAATCGAAGGCTTTTCCCGGCGTTAGAGGGGTCAAGATCACACACAAAGATGCGCAAGGCATCCACCCATGATCCCCTCAAAGAGATCCGAAGGAAAACACCCTCAAATCCCCGAATCGAGCGAAGAACGAAACTCCCGAAAAATAGCCCCGAAAATGGCACGAAAATCACAAAGAGCTAGGAGATCACTGCAACGCCGAATGCTTCCATACATCCAGAGGTCAGAGTCTATACAAGAGTCTAGCCTAAGGAATACAGAAGAAAAGAAGCAGTCCAGAGCAATCTACTGGGGGAGGAAAACCTAGAGTCCAAGAGAGAGAGAGATGCCATCCACCTCTCCGCTATTTATACGAAGTCCACCGGAGGAGGCAAATGACCACGCTACCCCTACAACTTGAAATGAAGATACAACCCCTCAGGGGTATTTTGGTAAAGTCTTCATCGAGCGGACACGCTTCCACCGCGGCCTTGCTTAGCATCGACGCAAGTCCCGCGATCACGCCACGTGCCCCTACCTCGAAGCTTCCCGAAGCTCCCGGATCACCATCTCCGTCGCCTCGGGCGTCCGGACTTGGTTTTGAGGCCCAAACCAAGAAACCGTCCACCGATGGTTTTGTGGGCAAACCAACAAAACCCCGCGTGCAAGCTTCGGCCTCGATCCGTTACCTTGCACCGGCCCATGTTCACGACTTCAGCCCGCTAGTCTTGCACCGCACGGCTCACACTTGACCCCATCGGCCACCGGGTCCATCGAACCAAGCCTACTTACCTCTCCATCACCCGGAGGCCGCCACGGCTAAGGGCTTTCGTGCTTGTTCTTCACCTGCACCGACACGAGTCAAGCCACAACCTGTACCTGCACACTTAGCCAAGCATCACAACGTTGTCAATCACTCATCACTAAGGAGCGACCCTCCACTGGTCCTCGGACACACCTGGTCCTTAATCTCCCCCTCGATGAGTGCATTGACAACACCCATAGAAATCACATATAGAAAAAGAAAAGAAAACAACCACGAACACCAACCTCCAACAAGTGATCCAAAGCCAAAGAACAAGCGAAGACAAGATCACTCGCCAGACCAAGTCTCGGCCCGCTAAGGCAAGGGCAACTGCTCAACACAGCCGAGACAAAACAAAGCTCACAAAGAGCACACCACAAAGCACAAAACTCAGGCAAACCAAAGGAGCTCCCCCTGCACATATGCAAACTCCCCCTTAGCAAATGCAACCTCTTCTTCTCAATTTTTCTCCTCACATGCAACAACTCACAAATGCATACCAATTTTCCACAAAATCTCCCCTTATCATACACATTCTCCCAAATCTCTCCCCCTTGTTGAAAATGCATGAATCAAGATGTCATGAAGCTCTCCCCCTTGTTATCATGAAAAATGAATGTCAAAGCATATATACAATCTACCAAGCTTCTCAAATATACAAAGAGTACAACAAAATGCTACAAATGAGGCATAGAGCAAGCAAAGTAGATATGGTGTAGTTAGCACATTGCCATCAAGAAGGTAGAGACATATAAGCATGTGTCATGGCTAAAGCAATTTCAAGTAATTTTCACAAAGAAATATTCATCTCATGTGCAAGACCCTATCCGTGGCAATTTGAGCACAAATACACTAGATCATCCAAAGTTTATACAAGATCACAAATTCTCATCACAAGATCATTATAAACGCCAACAAGCTACTCAAGTCATGTTAAAGCCACCAAGCCATGTGTCTACTTCTTAAAATGAGACTTCTCATGGTAGACATCATGCAACGGTTTAGCACCAAAGATATGAATATCGAAACATAAATACATGATCAAGAGCTCATTTGTCAAGCATAAGGCAATTCATACACCAATTTCATTTTCAAGTTTAAACATGGTACATGAAATGCCTTTGCGGCAAAAAGAAGCTTATGCTCCTCCCAAAGTGAACAAATGGGCTAAACATTTACAATGAGAAATGGGTCTTTGACCCCAAGCAAAGAGAACATGATACTCAAGCACAGACTAAACATGATATAGGCATTTGAGCACAAATTGAGCATAGACAAGTATCTACTCATGAGAGACACAAGTTTAGCATTTTCATAAAAAGAAAGCTATCTCAACATAAATATATGGCAAAACCATCAAGAGCATAGCATTCATATCACCATTTACCAAACATGCACATATCTCACATATAGCACATCAGTGATCAATGTATATAAGAGAAGGTTTTCCTATCACAAGTGATTCAAAGATGGCTATCCTACCAGGTTTTGTACAGAAAGTAAAATGCATGTATGGAATGCAACAAAATGAAACGTATATCACATATATACATGAGAAGCTCCAAGACCCAGCTAGAAAGGAAAGCACACCCCAAGTTCACGCCGCAAGCGAGTGAAAGTGACTTGGTCAAGTGGTTTGGTGATAATGTCGGCTAGTTGATCTTGGGTAGGTACATAGGACAAGGATATGTTTCCCTTCTCAACATTGTCCCTCAGAAAGTGGTATCTCACTTCTATGTGTTTCGTTTTGGAGTGAAGGACTGGGTTTTTGGCTACACTTATGGCACTGGTGCTGTCACAAAAGAGTGGAACCTGGGAGCACTCCTCACCAAAATCACTCATAGTGTAGGTCATCCATAAGGGCTGGGAACAACAACTAGCTGCGGCTACATACTCGGCCTCTGTAGTGGACTGGGCTACACTAGATTGCTTGCGAGATGACCAAGAGACCAAAGAAGAACCGAGAAACTGGCAACACCCAGAGGTAGACTTGCGATCCAATCAACACCAAGCAAAATCAGCATCGGAGTACCTGTGAAGTTTGAGTGTCGAGGAGGCAGAATACCAAAGACCAAACCCAGGAGTGTAGTTCAAGTACCTGAAAATCCGCTTGACGGCCTGCCGATGTGAAGTCCTTGGTGAAGCCTGAAAACGAGCGCATAGACACACACTGAACTGTATGTCCAGCCTTGTCACCGTCAAGTAGAGGAGGGAGCCGATCATGCTCCGGTACTCCTTCTGGTCCACGGGTTCGCCTTCCTCGTCCGCGTCCAAAGCCGTAGTGGTACTCATCGGTGTAGTCAGCGGCTTGGAGTCGTTCATGCCAAACATCTTCACCATGTCCCTGGTATTCTTCGCCTGATGTACAAACATCCCGTCCTTGCACTGCTTGATCTGGAGTCCTAAGAAAAACTGCAGCTCGCCCATCATGGACATCTCAAATTCCCTGCTCATGTCATCTGCAAATCTGGCAACAAGATCATGAGAAGAGCCACCAAAGATTATGTCATCCACGTATATCTGAACAATCAAAAGGTCATTCCCATGCTTAAGGAGAAATAGGGTCTTATCAATTGTGCCCATCACAAACCCCTTACTCAGCAAAAAGCCTCTCAACCTGCCATACCAAGCTCTAGGTGCTCGTTTCAACCCATAGAGCGCTCTCTGGAGTTTGTACACACAGTGTGCGTATTTTTCACTCTCAAACCCTGGGGGTTGCCTCACATACACATCTTCCTCTATCACCCCATTCAGGCAAGCACTCTTTACGTCCATTTGGTACAACTTGAACCCTTTAGGCACGGCAAAGGCTAGAAGGATCCTAATTGGCCACAGGAGCAAATGTCTCCTCATAGTCTATACCCTCTTTCTGGTTGAACCTCTGAGCCATCAACCTCGACTTGTTTCTCACAACCATCCCATTCTCACCCTCTTTGTTCTTCCACACCCACTTGGTACCTATGGGATGGCAATTTGGCGGTGGATCAACTAACACCAAAACTTGGTTTCTCTCAAAGTTCTCCAACTCCTCATGCATGGAATTCACCCAACTCTCATCAGACAAAGCGTGTCGAATATCTTTGGGCTCAAAAGAAGTGACAAAAGCAGAGTGAGCAAAATGAGAAGTGTTCCTTGACCTCGACCGTGTAGTACGTTCATGAAGGTCACCTATGATCGTCGTCGGTGGGTGGTCCACCTGTACTCGCCGAGGAGCCTCTCGCCTGGACACAATCTCCCCCTCAGCAGCCGCCTCCACTCGAATAGCCTTAGTCATAGTGGGTGTAGGGGATGGACCATCCTCGATCGTCATCGTAGTAGTGGAAGTAGCACGTACACGATCAGCCACGGGAGCGTCACCTCCATCATCGTCTTCATCTCCATCTCCATCTTGCTCATCCTCAAAGATCCTCGCTCCAATCTCCTCGTCACCTGCACACTCAAAAGCAGAAGAGCTACATGGCTGTGTCTCGTCCAAGGTTACCTCGCAAGTCTCCATGATTCGGTTAGTGTCAAGGTTGAGCACACGATATGCTCTAGAGTGAATCGCATAATCGAGAAAGATACCATCCGAACATCTAGACTCAAACTTATCCAACTTGCCCTTCTTCAGAATGACACACTTGCAACCAAAAGCTCTAAAGTGACTCACCTTGGGTTGTCACCCATGCATCAGCTCATAAGAGGTCTTCTTCTTGAAAGCACGAAGGAAGATGCGATTTGAGACATAGCAAGCGGTTTTGACCGCCTCGGCCCAGAAACGCCTAGGAGTCCTATGCTCATTGAGCATCATCCTGGCCATCTCACAAAGGGTCTGGTTCTTCCTCTCCACTACGCCATTCTGGCAAGCGACGTATGGAGAAGAGTACAGATGATCGAGACCAAGATCACTGCAAAAGGTATCGAAATGAGAGTTCTTAAACTCCATGCCATTGTCACTACATATAGCTCGAATGGCATCACCATGTCTCCCATTCTTCAACCTCAAGATCAAGTCTCGAACAAAGCCAAATGTCTCGCTCTTATCCTCCAAAAAGAAAACCCAAGAGTACCTCGAAAAATCATCAACCACAACAAGAACAAACCACTTCCCACCCGCAGAGCGAACACGAGCTGGCCCAAAAAAATCCATGTGCAGCAGCTCACAAGGTCGCTCGGTCATGACAGCAGTCAGGGGGGCATGAGAAGCAGCAACCATCTTTCCATGCTGACAAGAAGTACAAACCAAATCCTTCTCGAAATTCAACTTTGGCAATCCTCGGACAAGGTCAAGACCACTCAAGCGGGAAAGCAACTCAAAGCTCAAGTGTCCTAACCTCCTATGCCATTTCCAATGCTCAGCCAAAACGCTAGCGACAAAGCATCAAGGAGGACCAACAGACTGGGAAAAATCGGCACGAAAGATTTGACCCTCGGGGACGATCGTACAGACAAGATCGCCTCGAGAATCAAGCACACGAGAAGCGCCCGACTTAAAACGAACCTCAAAACCTTCGTCAAGTAACTGAGATACTGACAACAGGTTAAAACCAAGTGACTTGACCAAAGCCACACTTCTTAAGATCACCTTGCTACTCACCTTCACCATTCCTTCAGCAAGCACTCGTCCTCTCCCATTATCCCCGAAAGTGATGTACTCCCTCGTACTCATCGAGGTGAGGCTGGAGAACCACCCACGATCTTCCGTCATGTGTCGTGAGCAACCGGAGTCGATCAACCAAAAGTCCTCTAAGCCTCCCACCTGCAATCAAAAACGAGAACGAGAATGAGCAAGCGACTCAACACTGGGGTTAGTACCAAAGGAGTCAAACCAATGTCGAGCCATTTGCTCAAAAGAAGGGTTAGCAAAGTCCATCCTACCAAAACCCCTAGGCGGAGCCCTCTCACGCCTACCACCAAAGGACTTGTCATGTCTCACTGGAGGAGTACGCGCACCACGAGGAGGAAAACGTGGCCCGTAGTCCATTTGAGACCCAAAGCTCCGATCGTGCCTCCCAAACTCGTAACGGTCACGAGAAGGAGCACGTCTAGACAACTCATCACGCCCAAACCCAACATGCCTATCTCTCTGAGGAAACACACCTCCACCTCAACGAGTGGGAACTGTACGCACAAACACCTCACCCCTAGGTAATGGCCCTCTATGAGGCTCAGGCACACCACAAGAAAGGTGGTATCTGTCCTTGTTTGCCATCTCCCTAGCAAACCTCTCATCCCTCTTCCTCCTGAAACAGAACTCATCCTTATGCCCATCCCTCCCACAATACTGACAATGGAAGCGGATCGGCTGTGGCTTAGGCTGTGGCTTCTCTACAGGCTTCTTAACAGCCTTCTCTCCTGACTTCCCCTCAAAGACATTCCCCAGGTTGCTCACAAACTTGATGGGTTTCTGGTAGTTTTCTGTTTTGTGGGGGAACACTGGTGGGTCTGGAGTTGTATCAAGCTTGTTTCTGAGGTGGTTTGGCTTGGGTGCATATTTGTTCATGGGTATGGTGTGTGGTGGAGTAGGAATCTCTCCAACTTTCTCTTCTCTCTCACCACTCTTCTCACCACTCTTACCAGCCCCCAACGCCTGACCATCAAACCGCTTGAACTCAGCCAACATCAAACTCAATTGTGGCTCATGCCCAGACAACCAACTCATCAATTTCCTAAGCTCACCATTTTCATCCTGCAAACGGTCAACATAGTGTGCAAGTTCCATGTTTTTCAAAGCATGCATTTCACATGTAGAACTTGATGTAGGAATGAGAGCTTTCAAAGCAGCCTCAAGAGAAACTATTCTAGCCTAGCATGCAACACAGGACATGAAGTTCAAGCACCTAACAAAGCTGGCCTAGATTTCAATTCATCACACTCAATCCTAATCATATCTAGTTCCTCAAGAGTAGAGGCATGTTTCTCCTTGAGAGTAGTCAGATCAGCAAGAAAAACATTGCAATCACTACAATCAATCTCATCAGACACAACAGGAGTAGATTTCAAAGAGCCTATCTCATTTCTAGCATCAACCAATAAGGACTCAAACTCAACTATCTTGTCCTTAGCATCACCCAAAAGAGATCTAAATTCTCTCTTCTCCTTGTTGGTCTTCCTAAGCACATCATCACGGTTATCAAGCAACTCATTGAGCCTAGCATTCTCTTCTAGCACGAAGTTGGGATCATGTCGTACCTCTTCCTCGGAGTTATAGTTCGAATCCGAGCTGTGTTTCCCACCCTTCTTGGAATGCGCCATGCTGCAAAAGCCTCCTTGTGCGACGAAGCTTAGGCCGGTGAAGTTCTTGCCCGTGTGCCACTTGTCCTTGCGCCGTTCTTGCTCTTCCTCGCTGCTCGAGTCGGAAGAAGCATCGCTTGATGTGGAGTCGATGTCGCTTGCTCCGGCAACCATCGCTCGAGCCGTCTTCTTCTTGTACCCGCTACTCTTCTTGGGCCTTCTCTCGCCCTTGTCCTTGCGCTTGTCCTTGTAGTCGTTCCCGGAGCAGTGCTTGTTGTAGTCGTGCTTGGGCTTGCCCTTGTATTCATTCTTGATCTCCATGGCTTCAGGGCATTCGGCGATGAAGTGCCCGTGCTTCCCGCACCGATAGCACATCCCCGAGCTTCGCCTTGCATTCTTGTGGTTCTCGTACATCCGCCCAAACTTCTTGCTCAACAAGGCGAGATCATCCTCGCTCAGCACCTCAAAGTCCTCATTTGGCAAAGACACAAGATAAGACAAAGAGAAACCAATAGAGTTAGCATTAGACCTTGATCCTGAGACAAGAGCCAAACTATGAGGATCAGTGGGGCTCTCGCTCTTGGCTCTCAAGCCACGATCAACCTCTGAAGACCTAAGCTTGGAAAATAGCTCATCAAGCGACAACATGTCATACACGCTCGACTCCTCAATGGCCTCGACCTTGGCACTCCACACAGACCTATTTAGGGCATGCAAAAGCTTGATAGCTTGATCATGATCCGTGTATGGGAGCACTGTCACATTGGCCCTCATGTTGTTGACTATGCTAGTGAAGCGCTGAAACATAGCATCGGTCGACTCGCCGGGGAGATGAGTGAAGTTCTCGTACTCTCTCCGGTAAGTGGAAAACAAACGGGCTTGCACATGGGCATTGCCAACATGAGCATTTCTCAACTTGAGCCAAATCTTTCTGGCCACATTCTCTCCGTACACTCGCTCAAACTGCGAGGCACAAAGAGCACGGAACAAGTAATCAACGGCCTTGCTATTGGCCTCACACATGTCCCACGATCCTGGAAGCAGAAAACTATCTCGGATGACATAATGAGGATTCTGAGTGACCTCCCAGATCAGAGTTCCCTTCCCTCATAAAAACGCACCCATGTGCCTCTCCCACATCGGGTAATTCTTGCCATCGAAGTGCAGAGGACCCGACCCCTTGCCATAATCGCCCATCTTTGGATCTTAGACTGGTTAGAATCAAGAAGATCCGTAACCGGCTCTGATACCAATGGAAGGACCGAATAGGCGACTAGAGAGGGGGGGAGTGAATGGGATCTGATAAAAATTCTTCCCGAAGGTCGAACTCAGTCTATACCCCGATTGCCACTCCGAGTACTCGCACACACTAGAGAAGCTCTAGACTAGGCACACACATGCCCACAAGTCCTAGAGACAAGCCTTGAATCAAAGCACGGAAGCACACTACAAGAATCGAGAGACTTAGCCAAATCTGCGAAGCCCTGGGCGGACAGTCCGGACGAGTACGGCGGACAGTCCGCGAGCTTGGCGGACAGTCCGTGAACCCTCGGCGGACAGTCCGAAATAGGACCCCGAACCTCCAGTGCCGCACCGAGGAAATTCGGACAGTCCGGGCAAGCACCGTGGACGGTCTGACACTTCGCGGACGGTTCAGCCACACCAGGCGGACAGTCCGACGAAACTCGCTAGACACCCCAGACAAACACGAGCCAACCCCAGACAACAACCGAGCCACGCGGACAGTCCGAGCACCCCACGCGGACAGTCTGAAATACACCCTGCAACAAAACCCTAACGCCGAAATAGATCAAAACGTGAGCGTGCACGAACACGAATGAACACGCGATGAACTGCAGTCGCGCGGACAGTCCGCACACAACCCGCGGACAGTCCGCAAGGCACGGACAGAGCAGAAATAGCCCGACCCGCGAAGTCAACCCTCCAAATCCATCACCGGATCTCCCAAATGGCTAGAGCTCCTGAGACAAGACTTTGGGGAGATGTGAAGCAACACTAGATGAAGCTATGCCCCAAAAATCTCGACCTCTAACTCCCTAAATCACCGGGAATCGCGGATCACACGAACCACCACCAAGAACTCGGGCTCCGGCCAAAAACTCACGAATCGAAGGCTTTTCCCGGCGTTTGAGGGGTCAAGATCACACACAAAGATGCGCAAGGCATCCACCCATGATCCCCTCAAAGAGATCCGAAGGAAAATGCCCTCAAATCCCTGAATCGAGCGAAGAACGAAACTCCCTAAAAATAGCCCCGAAAATGACACGAATTTCACAAAGAGCTAGGAGATCACCGCAATGCCGAATGCTTCCATACATCCAGAGGTCAGAGTCTATACAAGAATCTAGCCTAAGGAATACAGAAGAAAAGAAGCAGTCCAGAGCAATCTACCGGGGGAGGAAAACCTAGAGTCCAAGAGAGAGAGATGCCATCCACCTCTCCGCTATTTATACGAAGTCCACCGGAGGAGGCAAATGACCACGCTACCCCTACAACTTGAAATGAAGATACAACCCCTCAGGGGCATTTTGGTCAAGTCTTCATCAAGCGGACACGCTTCCACCGCGGTCTTGCTTAGCATCGACGCAAGCCCCGCGATCACACCACGTGCCCCCCGCCTCGAAGCTTCCCGAAGCTCCCGGATCACCGTCTCCGTCGCCTCGGGCCTCCGGACTTGGTTTTGAGGCCCAAACCAAGAAACCGTCCACCGATGGTTTTGTGGGCAAACCAACAAACCCCGCGTGCAAGCTTCGGCCTCGATCCGCTACCTTGCACCGGCCCGTGTTCACGACTTCAGCCCGCTAGTCTTGGACTGCACAGCTCGCACTTGACCCCATCGGCCACCGGGTCCATCGAACCAAGCCTACATGCCTCTCCATCACCCGGAGGCCGCCACGGCTAAGGCCTTTCACGCTTGTTCTTCACCTGCACCGACACGAGTCAAGCCACAACCTGTACCTGCACACTTAGCCAAGCATCAGTCCACACAACGTTGTCAATCACTCATCACTAAGGAGCGACCATCCACTGGTCCTCGGACACACCTGGTCCTCATATTTCCTAACGGATAGCTGCGTCAACGGCTCAACGGTAATAAAATCTGGTATTTTCGCAAACTTATTTGGAATCCCACATCGGTGGCCCACTAGGTCGTCAAGACTTCTCCTGAGGTTGGTGAGACATCATTTGCTATCAGGTCGTCCTGATAGCATCCTCGACCTCTTTCAGGTTGGTGGACCTCCCGATAGCATCTCTGACCTTCCTCATGTCGGGAGACCCCCTGAAGGCACTATGACAAGGTCGTAGGGGATTCACTTCCTCTACGCATAACATTACACATAATTTGACAGAAGAGTGAACTTTACATATCTGATTCCATGTCTACATGGTCGTCATAAGCCCCATCTGGACCTTGACCAGTTACAAGATACAAACTAGATCATCCCCATAATGGGCATGATTGAAGGTCTGATCTACATAGAGTGAATCTTGCCATGCTTTCTGCTATAGCAGGGCACATTCCAAGTTTTCTTCTAGCTTCCAAACCTTTGTGGAGACCTCTCGGGGATCGGTGGCCTGACGCTGCTACTAGCAAGTCGTTTAGGGCCCCCGACTTTTGCATGCAGATCCCATGGTCACCCCGGGTGTGTAGTAGGCGCCTAGACCTAGCACACTCACCACCAACTGTGCTCACCACTAGGCCTCAATGAGTATCTATTGAACCTGTAGTATCACACCGGTTTCCTTCTGGATTCCTCGGTGGACGTGGGCTCAAAGATTGGTGGATTACTCCACTTTTTGCAAGTATTCTTCTAGCTCCCAGCTTCTACAACATCTTTTTTCTACACTCTGGTGGACGAAGGCATGCCCATGGCATGATATCTTGGCTACAATGGGACTTCATAATCTTCTCTACAGTGATGGCTTTGCCTCTGGGCATTTGCTCTATTTATAGACGAGTTCTGCACTCAGTCGACCTCCACATTGTGTACATGTGACCCTAGTTACTGTGTGCATGTGAAGCTTCCTCTGGTGTTTTCCCCCGACACATGATGATAAAGCTAGTTGTCCTGCACCTGGCGCAATATGCACTGTTTGCATGTGAACTCCCACCAATTTCACCGCCCGTGAACTGCACAGTACGTGCCTTTGCCAGACTTTGTCTGTTGCGCTCAGACAATTACTTTTTATTGAATGCAATTTTTCTCATGTTGTGCTGAGCGAGATGGTTGGCGATCTCATGCAACTTTGCACTATTGCCCCCGTGAATCTACATTTCGCTTCTTTAACTAGCCTGACTTCGTGTGAGACGGCCCAGCTGCCACATGGTCTTGTACCTGCTAGTTCTTCGACCTCACCCGACGACATTCGCACCCGCTACGGCTCTACCTTATTTGCACCCTTTGTGGCTCTGCGTCCTGGTGCACCCGCTACTGCTCTGCATGTAAACGGATCTTGTACCAGGCTACCTATATTCCTGTTTCCTAAGCAGAATGGTCGTAGGTTCGATTGAAAAGACCTCCTGGGGTAGGCGTGCCTCGCTGCTCTGCCAGATTCGTCTGGGCGCCTGGAGTCCAGAACCAACTATGTCTACCATATTCTAAGATTTTGACGGGCCTGCTGAAGGTTGGTGTGCCTATTATCTTGGTCGGCAATACCTCGGTAACATGGCTCTGCTGGATGATTGACAACTATGCTAGTTGTCTAGGCACCAAAATGGCCTTCCTGGAGGTCGGCGTGCCACAATTCCTAGGTCTTTCAATACCTTGGTCCTGTTTTGGCCCCGCCAACCTTGTTGGGCGCCTTGGATGCGTGACCTACTACAGGTCGGTGTGCATTTTTAGCCCTGCCAGCCTGGTCTGGACACCATTGGAAGGATGGCTTCAAGGAATGAAGGCCTCTCTATGGGGTGCGCGTCTAACTGGCCCTGCCAAGTATCTCTAGAACTTGGGTGCTATTAGCGTGAGACCTTCTTGAGGTCGGCATGCCTCGAGTGGCTCTGCCAAACTCTTTGCAGCCATGTAAGATATATGGGTGTCTCTACAACTCATGCTTCACAACTACAACAGAAATCACTTCTTCACGACCAGGATTACTTCTTCTTTTTTGGATCATCGAAGCAGTCTTGCTGCCTACTTCAATGCTCGGGGACTACTATACGAGAGAATTTTTCAAACACCCTGTAGTTTTCCTCATCGTTTCGACCTTCTGGGAAACCTAGTTTCTCATCAAGTCAGCTCTTGAACTGATTTCTTCTTCTCCTACTTTTTTGGATCATCGAAGCAGTCCTGCTGCCTACTTCAATGCTTGGGGACTACTATATGAGAGTGTTTTTCAAACGCCCTCTAGTTTTTCTTGTCGTTTCGACCTTCTGGGAAACCTAGTTTCTCATCAAGTCGGCTCTTAAGCTGATTTCTTCTTCTTCTCCTCCTCTTTTGGATCATCGAAGCAGTCCTGCTGCCTACTTTAATGCTCAGGGATTGTTGACACCATTTTTCGACACGTGTCGGAGAAGAGCCGAAGAGATATCAGGAAGACTCTAGATCCGATAAAGAAGAGAGAAGAAGTGACCAGCCGATCTAGGATCAGCCGATTGATGGAAGAGAAACGTGGCAGAAGAAGAATACGCCAAAGGAAAGAAGATGGAGGCAGGTCAACTATCAAGTTGACATCGGGTCAAAGTCAGTTTAGAGAGTCCGATTCCTATGACAATCGTTAAGTTTTTGGTAGTTTTATTTCTTTAGATTCAAGTGAACATTGTCGTCATCGACTAGGAGTCAAGTTGTCCTCAGGACATAAATAGCGACCCTGTGTGGTCGGAGAAAGTTTATACACACCAATATACACAAACCCTTTACTCTTTCAACAAGTCGATGACTTCGCCAAAAGTTTATTTCTTCTTGTTTTCTTGTTTCTTCAAACGTCATTCTTCTAGTTCGTCGGGCTGCATCGATCGATCTCCGGCAAACTTGTAAGTACCGTTTTATCAAATATTCACTAGACTTTAACCTCCGGGCGCATCATTGTGGTTTCATCTAGTTTTATTCACAATTTATCGATATCAGCTAGGTTTGCAAGTCTTTTTTCTTATTTATTTAGCATTTATCACCAATTTATCCAGCTCGTGATCATATTGTTGACAGCTGTTAAGTGCTACTTTTACACCGTCAATACCTACATAAAATAAATGTAAAAGGATCATCAACACTAGAATAGGGCTTGATACTGATAGTTTCCACAAGTGTTGGTGTTTCTAGCTTTTGTTGCAGGATGCACCGAAATACGTGCTAAAAGGGTACAATCAGAGCAAGTGATCCAATGGCTATTAAAGGACGTCATCATAAACAACCACAAATGCCAATTTAAACTGCACCATTGCGACGGGCTCGTCGAGACAATCGAAATGGATATATCATTTGTCTACTTCAGAGTCCGGATGGCAAAGATATGCACAAGACAAGATCACACTCCCGATATCATGTGAGCCCGGTGGGACCCACACCAGATCACGTGGCGACGTGTGCCACATTGGATGCCATGTGTCCATGACACCTCATCAATCCATGTGAACCAACTCCCGACAAATCAAATATCACCACGTGTGCAGCACAAGGATCCAAGGGCCCACCAGGGACCCAAACCACCTCCAAACTCGGCATGCACCTAGAACCTTCATAAGGGCCCACATATCAGTCACCCAGAGAAAGAACAAGCAAGAAGGAGGTGGGCTAGGGTCGGCCGAACCCAGGTTCGGCCGAACCCTTCTGGTCTCCGTTCGCAATCTGCTTCCACATGGTGCCTCCTGGTTGATCCCTTACAACGTTCCGGGGTGGATTGGTGACATGGCGCCTGTTGATTGGCCGGTAGAAGGTCGGTTTAGTTCCTTCCCCTAGAAGCTAGAGAAGAGTGCATTGCAAGATTCCTCGCCACATGTCACCCTCCTATTGGTGGCGCCCAAGGGAGGCTGCACACTTTGGAGAGGATTTGGCCTCTTGACAAGCCACCCCCTCCTCTATAAATAGGAGGGGGGGCACTCATTTGGAGCACACACTTCTCCTCCTCCTCTTCATTTTGGCCTTGGAGCCTCTCTCTTTATGAGTGGAGAGCTCTTTGCATGGGATTAGTGCTAGGAAGTGAGGTGGGAGGCTTGGGGCCATGTCATGTTCATGACATCTTCCTCAAGAACGATCCTCAGCGGTGCCTTTGTTTTTCATCTAGACTAAAGTGAGTATTTCTACATTTTCTATTTAGACTAAAGTTCTATGCATGCTTAGTTGCTTTGTTCTTGTGTTCTTCGTCTGTTCTTGATTTAGAGGCTTGTGTTCTTCGAACACAACCCCTTTTGATCTAGTAGACTTAGATCATAAGTTTGCATCTAGTTTGCTAGCTTGTCTTTTAGAGTAAAGTTGATGCTCCTGCATATCTCTAGTTAGATCAAAGTGCATTCGTGGTCTTGCATAAGTGATAGAGTATACCTTGAGTTAGTGCCAGTATCTCCGTTGCGGATTCGTAGTTCCGTATTTATACGGAGTGCTATAGTCGGGCTATCGGGACGTCAGACGGTGTCCGACTATAGTAGTAGTCAGTGGTGTAGACATCGTGTCTGGACCATAGGTTATCGTGCGAATACCAAGTACATTCGCGTAACGATAGAGGTAGGCCGCAGTGGTGACAGCTGTTGGACCCTTTGGAACCCTCCGCGCCTGTGTACCGAGTAGGGCCCCATTGCCAGAACATATTGCCTAGCCTTAAACAGCTAGGGTGGGTTGGTGCCCAAAGCGAGTGTTATACCTGAGAGACCGTGCTAGACTCTGCGCTCGGTCAAGGCAGATCCTTTCTACCTATCCTATCAATCCGTGTTGTGTCCTTGGACCATCTATACTAGAGTAGAAGATAGTGCACATCGTTCCTTGGATTCGATACCCTTGGAATACTCTCCTTCCTTGGGGAAGTGCTACAGCGGTATTTCCGTGCGCTTGCGGTATACCCGATTGCTCTTATACGTTTCCTCTAGGTGTACAACTAGTGGTGACGTTAAGAAATGCCAACAAGCATTTCTGGCGCTGTTGCCGAGGAACGGTTGCTGTATCTATCTTCGAACCTAGTGGTCCTCGTATTTATATATTTTTCGTTTTCTTCTACCTTCACCCCCGTTACCCATCGAGATATCCTTTTTGTTTCTTTTGTTCTACCTTTACCCCCGTTACCCTTTGAGATGCCTTCCTTTCAAAGCTTCTCTACCTCAAGGGGTGAGTTCGAAGAGCCATCATCATCTTCATCATCTGGCTATGAACTCCCCCCTGGCTTTTTAGCCATGGTTCAGGATCGACCATTCTTTGGAGCAATCAATAAAGACCCCTACCTCCATTTGGAGGAATTTGAGGAACTGTGTTCTAGTCTGGCTATGCCAGGCATGACACGGGACACCGTGAGGTGGAAGTTGTTTCCTTTCTCCCTCATAGGAGAGGCGGAACAATGGTATGCCCGCACTATGGAAAGTGTGAACGGTGATTGGGGAGAACTCGGAGATAACTTTTGCCACTCGTTCTCTCTCATGGAAAGGACGGAGCAATGGTACACTTGTGTAGCTTCTCTTCCAATAAGTATCCTCGATTTCGAGAAATTAGAGGAGGAGTCCCTAGGAGTGGCATGGGCTAGGTTCCTACACCTTTTGGTGTTGACGCCTGGTCCGTCTTTACCCATCGATGTGTCATTATACATCTTTTGTGTGGGTCTAGATATGGATTCTGCCCTCTATCTAGACGTTATTGCTAGAGGTTTGTTTGTGGAAAAAACTCCAATGGAAGGAAGAGAGATCCTAGATTCCCTCTTAGAAAACTCTTCTGTCCCTGCTAATCACAACGAACCCAACCAAGAATCCGAGTCGAGCCATGAGAGTCCCTCGACATCCAAGTCAGAGTTTGCATCTTCCATATCCCCAGACTTGTCTGTTGAAACCTCTTCTGAACCCCAAACGCCAAAGGAAGAAGAAATTCAACCTTCGGTGTCCACTTGCAAATTCGAGGATGACCCATCTAGAAATCTTTCAGACACCTCGAATTCTTTTGATGCCAAATTAGGGGAGGATCCTTATTCTGTCCATACCGACCATTCTAGAGATCTTTCGACAGAACCTTCCCTTAGGCCTGCGGTGCTACGTCTACCTCCTGATCCCCCTGACGACGCATATCCTGAGGAGGCCATGTGAGAGCAATGGTCAGAGGGAGTGACACGATTTTCCGAAGCAATTTGGAATAGTTCACCTTCTCTGGTTGTCCCTTGCTCTATTAGAGGCACTGTCGTAGAGGCCTATTGTAACCCCATCATGGAGGTTAACATTTTGCCATGGCACTTAGCAGAAACTCTTCTAGGCAAAGTCCCGCTAGCACCATCCGACATGCTCCTCAAGACTTGCCCCTTTGGACACGTTCTTGAATGTCGGGGGATTGCAAGTGCCATGCCGCTTATCATAGACGGGATCGAGGCTAGCTTAGACTTTCACATCTTCGATGTCCTTGATCTCGATCTTCTCCTAGGCTCCCCTTTAGAGTAGCTCTTCGATACATCTTTAGGGAGCCTAGATGATAAGTTTAGGGGAGTCGCTTCTGCCACTGCTACCCCTTGTCCGGGACATCCTATGGCAAAGCCTCTTCCTCAGCAAAACCCGCTCGAGAAGATGATGCATACATCCCTGTTTGCATCATCCGAGCCCGTTCTCATTAAGGTTGTAGAATGTTCTACCCCTCATGAGGATGGCTCGGGAGACTCTCTTCACCTTTGTGAAGGTGAACGATCATCACCACTCTCGACCGAGTTTCAGCCTCTTCCCGCTGGCCCGTATCATGTTGCTTTCGATCATGGTCGAGAGTTAACATCGAGCTTCCACGATGACTCTCTTGAGATGGATAATTCATGGGCCATGGAACCTTTCGAGGCACTGACTCTGGAGTCCGGAGGAAAGGATTCCACGCACGAGCATGGTAGCTTCATTCTTGATTCACCGTTAAGACCATACTCGCATCATGTCCCTCTAGAGTCATACATGCTTAGTGCACTAAGCATACATGAGGGCTGCAATCACCTTATGGTCCTCTTTTGTAGAAAGTTCAGAAGGTTGGTTGTAGATGTATATGTCTATCATAAGCATATCGGATTTCGTGTGTGCACTGTGGCACTAACCTTGCAGCTAAAGCTTCACTGATACATCAAGGATTGGTGGTGAGACGAGAATGACACCACCAACGATAGCTGCAAGATGAAGTTCCCATGGTCGAGCTTATGACCTTAAATAAACAAAGCACTACCAGGAGATAGCCTGGATTAGCTTAGGTTTTATTTCCCTTATCGAACAAAAGAAAGAACATGTTTTTAGGATAAGTTGTCCTTCGGGTATTTTTGGTCACTAACCTTTCAGGTGGAGATTGAAAAGAAGATTGGACAGGTGATGCCTACAAACATGTGAGCTGCATAAAATGCAACACCTGAGGTAAGCTCTGGTGAGGGAACATTTACAAAAGGAAGCTTGATCTTCACACACTTGAGTTTTGTTGCCTAGCAATGCAAACTTCAAGTGTGGGGTAGGTATGTGAGCATCTTGAGTAAAGTTCCTTCCCTACCAAATCGTATCTAGGTCTGGCGATGATGTTAGCTCTTGCATCTTGCCCACTAGCTAGGTAAGTCCTGCTTTTGACCTTAAACAAAGCCCTTCCGGGAGGTTGCCCGAGGTTCACCGTGTTATGCTCATGCTTATGTCCCTTGTTGATGATAGCTTGATCATGCTTTCATGCTTTCTTTATCTTTGCTCATATGCCCTGGTTTGAATGTTATTGTTCCGGATGTACATTCGTGGGCTGTTTTAGATTAAGCATGGTGCTTAGGTTAAAACTGTCTTCTGCAATCAAAACAAGACATGGTGTCGAGTTTTGATTGATGAACCTTAGAGTTATATCTTCATGGACCTTGGTTGCATGCATGCTGACTAACCCCTGCAGGAAGTTGTCAAATTTGAATGGGTAAGTCATTGAGCTAAGTTCAAATGGGAAGGTAAGATGAGGTGTCAGATTCATGTTGCACATCATGCAAAGGTGGTACATATGACCTCTCAAAGGTCCAAGGTAAGTATATTCCCCTTTGTGTATAATGTGTAACCTTGGTCTAACCCTTTCGAGAAAATGACATGGTGACAATAAAATAAAACAAAAACAACAAAAATATTTGAATTTGAATAAAGCCTCTATGGTTCTCGAACCAGTAGAGTCCATCCTTTGTTTTCATTTGTTGTTTGAAGAATAGCACCAGATTCAACCACTAGTGTGGGGGAGTTCTCTCGAGCTCATCATCGACATATCCACTCGAGAACTCTCACACAGGCGCTGCACAACATCGACTACGCCTTCATGACAAGAGCAAGGTAAACTAGAGTGATTCGGCTACCTTATGGTCAGCCGAATCACCACTAGTCTCCCTTGATTTCTTATCCTTCATAAGCGATGGTATGTGCACCCTCTATCTAACTCTATCCTTATCCATGAGTTTGTTTGAACTTCAATTCCTATCATTTGAAATCAAACTCAGAGGTTTGTGCTATGCTTGCTCCACATGATTCCTGTGGTTGGCTTGCATATGTTTTATTCCTTACTCATCATCTTAATGCTTGTGAACCAATATCATTAGGGAACTCATGCTTATCTAAGTAGTTGGCGTTTGAGATAAGGTTTGATGATATAATCTTCGCTCTTTATGTTTGAGTGCTTGGGAATTTTATTTGAAAAATCATAAAAACCCTTTGCAAAGCTCCTCTTTGATATGCCGCCGTCCTACCAAAGCCATATGATGTTCATAGTTGAAAACCTTCTACTCATATGCTGCTTGTTATTGCATTGAGCTTTGTCAAATTCTGTGACCCTTGTGAGAATTCTTTTCATTACTTTCATGATCAAGATTCATGTGCACACCCATAGTCCCCTTGCTATGCTTCTACACTGGAAGTTAGCATTGTATCATTCATCCATTCCTGAAAATAAAGCTCCATAAGTGGTGTGACTCTCTCTCCAAAAGTATCCTTCAAGAGACATGGGCTATGAAAAAAAGAGAGAAAAGAAAAGAAGAGACACATGCTCAAAGCATGATAAAAAAAAGAGAAAGAAAGAATAGCCCATGTTCAAAATAAAGGAGAAAAAGGAGAGAGATGGTCATGCAAAAAGGAGTTCCATAACTTAGATGGTAATAACTAGTGTCCATTCCGGGGCTAGTGTCCACCTTACCATCAACCAACATTCCCCATATATGTATGGTAATATCTAGCACCCATTCTGGGCCTAGTATCCATCTTACCATACTCACCATATACATACACGTGCACATCTTGATCTGATGGTATGATATGATTTTCTCTGTGGGTCCAGTTTTTGACTTTGCAATATATGTGATGCAAGTATGCTTTATCCTTTATCCAACCCTGAGCTCCACATATAGCCATCATTAGAAGTAGGATGAAGAAAGGCAATTTAATGCCTTGGTGAGGACATATACACATTGAGCAATCTAAGAGAATCAAATGAGGAGCTAAGTAAGGTTTGTTTTCAAAATTTATTGCAAAACCCCAAGTGCTTAACATGATGAGCAGGAGTGACTTGATTCATGATTGTTCCATTCCTCAACTACCCAAGATAGCATGATAGACACTTCAGAGTTCACAAGTACAAGGTATAGTTTGGAATATCTCTTATGCTCGCTTCATACCTTAGGATATCATGTCTCACCTTGATCTGACTCCCTTTACTCGGGACGAGCAAAGGTCAAGTGTGGGGGTGTTGTTGACGGCTGTTAAGTGCTACTTTTACACCGTCAATACCTACATAAAATAAATGTAAAAGGATCATCAACACTAGAATAGGGCTTGATACTGGTAGTTTCCACAAGTGTAGGTGTTTCTAGGTTTTGCTGCAGGATGCACCGAAATACGTGCTAAAAGGGTACAATCAGAGCAAGTGATCCAATGGCTATTAAAGGACGTCATCATAAATGACCTCAAATGCCAATTTGGACTACACCATTGCGACGGGCTCGTCGAGACGATCGAAATGGATATATCATTTGTCTACTTCGGAGTCCGGATGGGAAAGATATGCACAAGACAAGATCATACTCCTGATATCTTGTGAGCCCGGTGGGACCCACACCAGACCACATGGCGACATGTGCCACATTGGATGCCATGTGTCCATGACACCTCATTAATCCATGTGAACCAACTCCTGATGAATCAGACACCACCACGTGTGCAACACAAGGATCCAAGGTCCCACCAGAGACCCAAACCACCTCCAAACTCGGCATGCACCTAGAACCGTCATAAGGGCCCACATATCAGTCACCCAGAGAAAGAACAAGCAAGAAGGAGGTGGGCCAGGGTCGTCTGAACCCAGGTTCGGCCGAACCCTTCTGGTCTCCGTTTGCCATCTGCTTCCACATGGTGCCTCCTGGTTGATCCCTTGCAAAGTTCCAGGGTGCATTGGTGACATGGCCCCCGTTGATTGGCCGGTAGAAGGTCGGTTTCGTTCCTTCCCCTGGAAGCTAGAGAAGAGTGCATTGCAAGATTCCTCGCCATGTGTCACCCTCCTATTGGTGGCGGCCAAGGAAGGCTGCACACTTTGGAGAGGATTTGGCCTCTTGACAAGCCACCCCCTCCTCTATAAATAGGAGGGGAGGGGCTCTCATTTGGAGCACACACTTCTCCTCCTCCTCTTCATTTTGGCCTTGGAGCCTCTATCTTTAGGAGAGGAGAGATCTTTGCATAGGATTTGTGCTAGGAAATGAGGTGGGAGGCTTGGGGCCATGTCATGTTCATGACATCTTCCTCAAGAACGATCCTCAGCGGTGCCTTTGTTCTTCATCTAGACTAAAGTGAGTATTTTGACATTTTCTGTTTAGACTACAGTTCTATGCATGCTTAGTTGCTTTGTTCTTGTTTTCTTCGTCTGTTCTTGATTTAGAGGCTTGTGTTCTTCGAACACAAACCCTTTTGATCTAGTAGACTTAGATCATAAATTTGCATCTAGTTTGCTAGCTTGTCTTTTAGAGTAAAGTTGATGCTCCTGCATATCTCTAGTTAGATCAAAGTGCATTCGTGATCTTGCATAAGTGATAGAGTATACCTTGAGCTAGTGCCAGTATCTCATGGATTCGTAGTTCTGTATTTATACGGAGTGCTATAGTCGGGCTATCGGGACGTTAGACGGTGTCCGGCTATAGTATTAGTCAGTGGTGTAGACGTGGTGTCTGGACCATAGGTTATCCTTTGAATACCAAGTACATTCACGTAACGATAGAGGTAGGCCGCAGTGGTGACAACCTGTTGGACCCTTTGGAACCCTCCGCGCCTGTGTACCGAGTAGGGCCCCGTTGCCAGAACATATTGCCTAGCCTTAAACAGCTAGGGTGGGTTGGTGCCCAAAGCGAGTGTTATACCTGAGAGACCGTGCTAGACTCTGCGCTTGGTCAAGGCAGATCCTTTCTACCTATCCTATCAATCAGTGTTGTGTCCTTGGACCATCTATACTAGAGTAGAAGATAGTGCACATCGTTCCTTGCATTCAATACCCTTGGAATACTCTCCTTCCTTGGGGAAGTGCTACAGCGGTATTTCCGTGCACTTGCGGTATACCCAGTTGCTCTTATACATTTGCTCTAGGTGTACAACTAGTGGTGACATTAAGAAACGCCAACACATATCATATCGGCTATCTTCGCTCCTACATCGATTCAGAATGATACAACCGATCTAGATTGGTTCGAGTGTTGTCTCATAGCGCTTAGTTTGCTCTGCTTTTGCTTGCTCTTTGCCTACGTCATCAAATCGGCTGATCTAGCCGTTTTGAACATACTTATACTTCGGCTGCTACATCAACTAGCTGATTCACTCTACAGTCGTATCGGCCAATCGGGTTGTTACTCATTGAAGACCCACATCGGTTCTCTAGCCGATTTAACCCATATCTAACGTTTCCTATCTTTCCGTGCCAATCAACAGGTCAGGTCGGCTGGCACGCCTTTTTACATCCTGGGGATCTGTTACGTGTTGCCGTTGAAGAACTTTATTCCGTTTTTTGCATCAACACATCTTGGCACACCCGGTGGGACCCGAAGAACTAGTCAATAATGTCAGGACCAAAACTTCCTAAGGATACTGATATAGACAAGTCCCAAGCTATCACATTAGATCAAATTCATGAAGAAGACAAAGCTGAGTTCAATGAGCACATGGTAGAATATGGTCAGCTATTGATGGGCAGTTTCGGCTTAACCAAGCAAGGAGCTATCAAGAAAACTCCTCTTCCAAGACCTCATGAGTTGATAGTACAAGCCGATCCTGGGAAGTTGCAAGATATGATGACAAAAGCTATGCACCAATCTCTTATTGATCAAGCTTATGTTTTCAACAACACAGTGCAGAATTGTGTGAAGGAAGTACTCAGAGATGAACTCGCAAGTGGATACAAAGGACCGGTATATTATCAACCTGGTACAACAATTCCAACTTTTGCTGCCATGAGGTTTAGCCATGAAAAATTGGCTTCTCAGTCGGGACAGTCTACTTCAGATGGTGTTTCTCATACGGCACCTATTCTGTCAGCAACCACGATTGGAATTGGTGATCCTTCAGGTTCTTAGAATCACACACCTGTTACCCCTGATGCACCAACGTCTCCTTCGGAGAAAGACACAAGTGGGAAAGGTGTTGCGGCTGAATCAACTCAAAAGGGAGGAGAAACTCCTACTGGTCCATATGCAGCAAGGTTTGGAGAGCTAATTGGAACCGCAGTGCAGCATGACAAATGAATCACATTTGCTTTCATTAAACCAAAAACTCTCAAAGTGCAGCATTATGACATTAAGCCGTCTCATATGCACATGGTCAAGCCTATTCAATCGGGTCAGGAAAATTCTAGCATGCAGAAACCTCCACCACAGGTAACTTCTAGTGGAGCAGCAGCTGGTCAACCTATCTTAAATCATCCATTGACACCAGAGCAGATGAGCCCAGCTGATCAAGCTTATGCAGTTAGAACCTATGCTATGAATTTACAAGAGGAATACAACAATGCTACGTATCAGGCGGCGCTATGGGATCAAATGGCTCAACCTGTGAATTCACTATATCAATTGCCAGAACATCATATACAAGGTACTCCAAACAGGCAATATATACAGCAAGGAACTCAGCATAAAGCACCTCATTCAATTGGGATTCCTCAATATACGGCTTTACATACACCTTTGGCTTCACAGCCAATCATGCATGAACAGCCAGGAACAGTTGGAATGATACAGAATCGGCCAAATCCTTCGGCAAGTAATCAGCCGATTGATTAGAAATTTATGGCTGAGATTACAAACATGATTCAAAGTCAATTCGGGTTAAAGCCAAAGCAGCAAACCAACATGTATCGGACACCATACCGTGCTTCTTTCGATCAAATTCCATTCCCTCAGAGATATAAAGTGCCCGACTTCACCAAGTTTACTGGTCAAGATGACACCTCCACCATCGAGCATATCAGCCGATTTATTATTCAATGTGGAGATGCAGGATCAAATCAGTCGTTGAGAGTGCGCTTATTTTCATCTTCTCTGTCAGGGCCAGCCTTTGCTTGGTTTACTCACTACCGGCTGATTCTATTCAAAGTTGGGAAGATCTTGAGAAGAAGTTCCATGGTTATTTCTTCTCTGGAATATATGAAATGAAAATTACTGATCTGACTAGCTTGAAGCAGAGGAACGATGAGTCAGTGGTAATTTTCATTTAGAGATTCAGAGAGATGAGGAACAAATGTTTCAGCCTATCTTTGACTGACAAACAACTAGTAGAATTGGCTTTTCAAGGACTCTTGCCTTCAAGAGAAGTATGCTTCCCAGGAGTTTGAGAGCATTAGCCAGTTGGTGCACCGACTAAGCCATGAAAGCTCTTCACGGCCTTATGAACCTCGAAGGAATTATCAGAAGAAAATATCTTATGTAGAGGATTCTGATTCAGAGGAAGAGGCTGAGATTAATCTAGCCGAGTGGGTGTCAAACAGGAAGCCGATTGCATGTCCCTTCGGCAAGAAGGAACCTGAGAAGTTTGGTTTTGATATAACTAAAGTTGACAAGATATTTGATCTCCTTCTTCAGCAGGGTCAGATTAAACTCTCTTAGAATCACAATATTCCAAGTGCTGAAGAGCTAAAGAAGACCAAGTACTGCAAGTGGCATAATGCTACATCCCATAACACTGATGAATGCAAGGTGTTTCGTCAATAGATTCAAAACACAATAGATCAAGGGAAGCTTAAATTTGAGACACCTTCCAAGTCAGGAAACCTGATGAAGATTGATCAACATCGTTTCCCTACTGATATGGTGGAAATTACAAAGGAATTAACTTCACAAACAAAGGTGTTGACATCTGAATCGGCTCAGAATAAAAAGGTCACTGATCCCAAGGCTCAGCTAACAACAGAAGAAGCAAAAGGCAAAGGACTACTTGAAGAAAATAATTCAAGAGCACCAAGGAAATTTACTCAGTCTCAGTTTCTTCTGAGCAAATATCAACGCCATCAACAAAGGATCAGAGAAGAAGAAAAGTGGGCAAGGCGCAATTTAAATCACTGGAGATGCATGTTCTTCAGATACTATTAGGAAGAAGGGATTAAACTACCAACAATAGATAATTGTCTAGAGTGCAATGGTTTTTATTCTGAAGGACAATCTTCCAAAAGGGTATGTAAGGAATCGAATGCTCGTAGCCTAAGAGGGGGAGGGGTGAATTAGGCAACTTAAAACCTTAACCTATGGCTTTCACTATTTTGCATGAAACATAAACTAGACCATACTATCTAGATGTGCAACTAATGTTGTTCTAGTGTGAAACTCCCATCCCAAAACAAGTTTTGTAGACCCAATCCTAGCAAGATACTACTCTATGAAAGTAAAGGCAAACAAGGATTGCAAGAGAGTAATGCGGAAACGTAAAGGGGGATGAGAGGAAGCAAACTCTTGACACGCGATTTATCTCGTGGTATCAATAGGCACTAAGCCACCCCTAGTCCACGTTGTTGAAGCACTCCACACAAGAGTATTGCTTCCCGGTCACCAAGTCTCTCCCAAGAGCACCACTTGACTTTCCACAAAGGCTCTCGCCAAGCTCCCTTGGTTACCTTGATGCCGTCTCCACTAAGGAGCTTCTCCACCAAGGGAAGGGGGTCTCCACGTCTCCCGCACAAAGTGTCCTTGCCGCTCCACACCAAGCTGGAGGGTCAAAGACGTTTGCTGGAGAGCCACCTAGGCTCCAAGGCTTCCGGCGCACCTTGTACAGCTTGATCCACTCGAGAATCACCTCACAAGGTAGGCACACCTTGCACTCACTCGGCTCTAAGCTAAGCCTAACACTAAACACACACACAAAGCATGTGCAAGTCTATGGATGAGCAATTTAGCACTTGGATGGCTTGGATATGATCTTCAATGTGTCTTGGACTCCTCTGCACTTCCACACACTCCAGCTACTCCAAATAGGTGAGTGGAGGGGGTATAAATAGCCCATGGTGACCAACTAGCCGTTGCTCAACGGCTAGCAGAAAACTCACCATCGGATGATCCGATGCTATACTTTTCCAAGGTAGCGGTTCATTCGGTGCCCCTCCACATCATCATAGCCGTTGCATTCTGCTGACAAAATTCATTCGACGCTTCGACTGACGCTCCTCTGTTGTTCGTCGTTTTATCCGGTGCTGAAGGGTTTCGCTAAAAAACCTTATTGTTAGCTATAATGAGGCCACCGGATGAACCGATGCTTAGCCCGCCAGTTCATCCGATGCAACTACTTCCTACACCAGCTCCTCCCTGTGTTGATCTCACGAACCATCAGATAGACCGACGGTACCCACTGATGGACCACCGCTTCATCCGGCGCCTTTGACACTTCTCTTTGCCTTTGGTCAATCATCCGGTGCAACTAGAATATGGACCGTCGGTTCATCCGACGGTGCCTATTGACTTGAGCCTTCATTGTAGTGTACCAGTTCGTCCGACCATTGCACCGACGCTTGCTTCTAGGGTACCGTCGGTTCATCCGACGGTGTTATTTTCCTTCCTTTTCTTCCACAGTTTTTGACCCTTGAAAAATACACTATCTTCTCTTTTTGGCATGTGGTATTTTTGCATCCATGGGACCTAGAAATGTCTACAAAGACATGCTCAACAATATGGTTAGTCCCATTGATCATGTTGTCATTAATCACCAAAATCAAACTTGAACAAATGGCATATGAGGCCATGTTCGCTACAGGGTCTACTTTGATGACAGAGGAAATAGGCCAGCAATGCACAACAGCCGAGAATTTTGCGATCAACGGATCCCAGTGCATGATCGGCTGGGGGGCAGGGTCAGCGTGTATGATCAGCTAGGAGGCAAGATCAGAGAAAATCAGACAAACTCCGATTGGCTAGAAGAGTTGGCTAATAGCAGAGCTCCCGATGAAGACGTAATGGGACGTGATCCAGGGAGACAGTGTGACGATAAAAGTCAACATGGTCCTCGTCAGCCGAGATGGTGTCCGGATGGATTGACCAAGTCACAGAAAAGAAGGATCCAGCGGATGCGTCAATGGGAACAACAAGAGGAAGTTGAGAAGCAAACACTTGATAAAAAGAAGGTTCGATCCCAAGTGTGGCGTCTCAAGCCAAAAGCCGATGACAAGGAGGACAGACAACCAATGGCCGATATCAACATGGTTTTCATGTTAACTAAAGAGTTCATGACTCGTGATGAAACAGATTCAGAAGAAGAAATGGAATCGGCCCAGTTAACTTTGGACCTGATGTTGGCTAGCTTTGAGAAACCGGACATAGAGAAAAGGCAGCATATGAAAGCTTTATTTCTCAAAGGACATGTCAACAGGAAACCAATCACACGTATGTTAGTTGATGGTGGTGCTTCTATCAATCTTATGCCATATACAATGCTTCGGAGATTTGGGAAAAGTGAAGAAGACTTAACCAAGACAGACATCAGGCTGATCGACTTCGAGGGCAATGTGTCTCCTGCCATGGGAGCAATTTGCGTTGACTTGACCATCGGCAGTAAAACTCTCCCGACCACTTTCTTTGTCATCAAAGGAAAAGGTTCTTACAATCTGCTACTCGGACGAGATTGGATTCATGCTAACTGTTGTTTTCCATCTACCATGCACCAATGCGTGATTCAATGGGTTAGAGATTCGGTGGAAATAGTCAAGGCCGATTCCTCTTTCCACGTCGCTGCTGCCGATATACAATGGAATTTCGAGAAGGTTAAGTGCATATCTAGAGAAGCGTGGGAGACTGACTTACTCAAGATGTTTGATTTCAAAATATAGCCGATTCAAGTGATCGGTTCAGAGGAGTAACGAGTCAAATAAATTTGCATCAGTCGGCAGGGTTATACATGGTTGATGACTACTTCTGGCTTTCGACCGATTTTAGTCTTAAGTGTTGTTAGTTACTCTTTCAGAATTGTAACCGATTGTAATATCGAATTGCTAAGCCGATTCTTAGCAATCGTCTTCGAAAAAATAGATAGCCGATACTCAGTTATCACCTCGAAGAAAATGTAAGAATTTCATAGCTGATAAGTGATTCGGATCATGGCTGATGTAATAATCGCCCTAAGAACAATATATATATATATATTTCTTTCTCTCATATTTCAGTACATGGTGATTACATTTGATTGAAGATACTATTGGCTACATAAAAAGCTTTTCATCTCCAGTATGATGAGGATATTGAATCAATGAGCACCAGAGAGAGAGGAATGGCGAAGAGGAAACGGAAAAGAGAGTCCAGTTCTTCATCAGATTCTGTAACTCTTTTCCATAACTCGACAAGTTGATGACCAAGGTGAATCAATGAGCACCAGAGAGAGAGGAATGGCGAAGAGGAAACGGAAAAGAGAGCCCAGTTCTTCATCAGATTCTGTAACTCTTTTCCATAACTCGACAAGTTGATGACCAAGGTAGGTCACCTCCCCTTAGAGCGTTCCTCCGCCGGTAATGTGCAGCAAGCATTCTACCTTGCTCCTTCTCAATAGCCATTGTACCCAAGCTTATCACAAGGATTCTTCTAGCTGTTGTACCTCCTGACTTCACGAGAGAGGCTGGAGGGAGAAGTATGCTGTGACGCCCCAGGTTTTCAATTAGGGTTAATTAACACTAATGAATGGTCAACTAACTCAAACACATTGACTTTGGTCAAACCTTGGTCAACTTGGGTCATCACCTCGGAAACTGAGCCAACCAACCCTAATGATCAATGCTTGGTCAACCTTGGTCAAAATGACCTTAACCCTTTCAAGAACTTTTGCCGCATTCTCCAAATTCCATCTAAACACTTCAAAATCGGCCAAACTAAAAGTTGTTCATCTTTTCAAGGGACACAACTTTCCTTTTGGGTGGCATGGCTAATTTTGAGTGGATGATGGTGTAAAACTTGGTCAAAGTCTGCAATCACTGTTCAAAGGCGCCGAGAAAACCCTGATGTTTGCCTGTAATTTGTGCAAAATCTGTTGATCCAAACACCCATCGACCTTTGAGAAAGTTGTAGGTGGATCTTTGATCTGCAACTTTGGTTATTAGCACTTGGTGCACTTCAGTATCAAAATTTGGAGAAATCTTGAGTCAAAGCAAGCTAAGCCGAAAAAGGTTCTGGCACACCGCGCTCTAGAGCCGCGTCGCACGCCGTCGTCGCGACGTCACCCACGCGCCTGGGCGCGACCGCCGAGGACCCGCCGGTCCAAACACCGAGGTATGGCAGCGCACGTGCGCTGGGACCCACCGCCTTGAACCGACGTTGAGCTCCAACACCCGGTCGCCACGTGCCTTGCCTCCACTCGACCCTGCCGCACCGACCATCGCCGCCCGGCGAACCGCGAGGCCGCCGTACCCGCCTGTCGCGCGCATGCCCATGCCCCACCTTGCACGCTGGTCACTACGCGTCGTCGAGTCATCGTCATTGTCGCCTATAAAAGGGCCGCACCGGCTCATGCACGCAGACACACCACCGCCGCCTGTCCGCCGCCGCTGTGCCGCCATTGGCACCTCCACGGCGAGCTCCACCTCCCCGTAACCATCACCACCGCTTGAACTTGCTCCCACACCCATGAGCCCCCCTGAAGCTTCCCGAGCCACATCTTGCCTTGCCCCGTCCCTCACCTCACCGGAATCAGAGCTGCGGCGGCCGCATCACCCCTGCCTCGCCGCCGGAGCTCACCGGAGCAGCCTCCGTTCCGGCAACCCCACCAATCCACCCTTGGTGAGCAACTGTGCACCCCGAGCCGCTTGTGGACCAAGTCCGGCCGGCCATCACCGCCAGAGAGCTCCCCTACGCCGCCAAGGGCACCCGTGTAACGATTGCAAAAGTTCCAGGGAGTTTTGTGTAAACTGAGGGCATGGTTGTGAATAGACAAATCTTTCTGAGGACCTGGCTGAAAATAGATTCTATCCTTTTCTTTTGTTTTAAGAAGATCTTTTAAAAATCATGAAAAATCATAGAAATATCATAAAAATGCAAAACCAATTTTGCTGGTCTCCTCATGAGCGGAACTACATCTTTTACGAAAGCTGTATATACTTTTGTTAAATAGTTTTTGAATGAAAAATCAAAATCAGTTTGTATGTGGTTGTTCATAACTTGAGTTCTACTCATGAGCTGACCTTGAGCTTTGGATATGTTGGTGGTCAGTACTTGCATAGGTTATACCTAAGTTTTTGCACAATGTTACTACGTAAATCTATGGTTATGATTTATTTTGCATTTATGCTAGATCTGTGCATTTATTTTGTGTAGCTTCATGTGTACGGTTTCTGTGGCTAATCTTGTGGCTACTCTCTTGTCATGCTTAGTTGTACTCCTGGTAAATTTATCATGTACTTCTAAGCTATTTAAATATCTATTTCTGAATGATGCTTGTTTTTGAAATAAAATCTACATCTCAGTTTTTGTTTGTCAAATAATGCTTATCCTTGGTCCAGTGCATGTTTATACCTTGTTTGTGCTATGGTAGAAAGTTGAGCTACTTTTCAGTCATATATGTTCCTATGTGTTTTTCTTATGTTTAAATAGGCTGAAAATGATTATTTTTGTGTAACATGTTTAAAATGAGTTCTGAACCTAATTTTAGGCGTGTAAGCTAGTTTGAACCTCTAAAGGCTCTGTGTAAATTTTGAGCACTAGTGCTTGAGCAGTTTTCTCTGTATTTAATATTCTTGCTTTTGCCTTAATTAGAATGCTGTATTTTTCATGGCCTGCATATGGCTCTAAATGTTATGAAAAGTTATCAGTAGCTCTGTTAAAGCATTATGTGCTTGTACAAAAAGTTTCACTATGTTTTATTACATGGTTTTACCAGAATGATTTTTGGAAGGAAACTAGTATATATATAAAAAGATAAATGAAGAAATCTTTTCTTTAGAAGCTTGTGTGTGCTCTACCCCTCAAATTTTAGACCATGAACCTCTGAAGTGTAACCCAAATGTTTATGTGGTATTTTGCTTGTTTGAATCTTTATGCATCCAATTACTTTTGAAATAATTACTAAATAAACTTTTGTTTGAATAATCTTTATGGAAGAGTATGTTGAATATATTCTATTTAAAGGGTTATGGAAAACTTAACACCTTATACAAGATGTTTGGTAAATAAATACACTCACATCACCATTTAACTGTTGCATATGCATTCTACGGGTAGAACCTTCCGACGTTAGCCCCGAGTTCATCCCGGATCGAGGTGACGGACCGTACGAGGGAAGGAATCAACTACGTGGACGTGCACCAAGACTCGAACCAAGTTCGGAAGTTTTCCTACTAACTTGCTATTGAAGGCAAGACCCGGTTTAACATATACCTATGTGTTTCCGTTTTCACAAATTCCGAATTTATGCTTGTATATGTATGCACATTTACGTTCAGGAGTTGAATGGAAACACTAGATTCATGATCCATAAGTACCTATGATCTTGTACTAGTATGCTAGGTCGATAGTTGCTATGCACTAAGGACCCGGTACAAGTTGAGTGATGTACTTCGCTCGCACTAATAGGTTCTTATGTTGGAATCATAAGATTGTTAAATTGAATTGCTCATGTGGTAAGAGCATGGGATTTTGGGCTCCGGTCCAATGGTTAAGAGATTAAGCGCTTGAAAGTACTAAACATTTACCGGACATGGGTACGGTAAACCTAGTACCTAAATGATGTGGTGCAGGAACTTTAGGCTACTACTCTTGGGCTGCTGCCCCAGGCTAGCTACCTGTGGTGCATGGTGACGCTGGATGCTAGTGTAAGGCATGCCAACTGACCATGTACCTAGGACTGTGGCATCTGATCCTAATCCGACGAATGACGAGAACCGTTTGGTTGAAATCACTCTTTGTGAGGGATTTCTCCCGTATGTTTAGGTTCACCTTGCAAGGTTATTAATCGATTGATCGTCGGCCTCTCACCGTTATCCGAGATTGCTTAACCCTCTATCCATGATAATCCCTCTATGCTGAAATATGGATAAACTTGATGTTTGGTTAATTGTTTGCACAAGTATGCTTGAAATAGTTGCTTATCTAGTAATAATTGATCTAGTAGAACTTGAGCTAAAATATTGAAAGTAAGGATTAACTCCTTAGTCACTTTTTGGCAAAACAAACCCAATGGCCAAAAGCCAAGCATGATTAGAAGGATAAGTCATTTATTTTAGACGGGTAAGCCTTGCTGAGTACTAGTATACTCAACCTTGCTATATATGTTGTTTTCAAGTAATATTGTTTGCCCAGGAAGAAATCTCACTCGGCTGGGAGCTGGAATGGGTGGATGACGAAGAATAATGGTGTTATGGGTGGCCTCCCATGATGCCAAGTTATCGTAGTTTATTTTCCGTTGTCATTTAAAACTTTGAACCATGTTCTATTATTTTATGAACTATGACTTGTAATAGTTACCCTAAGGGGAAGATTAGTATTAAATTGTAAGGTTCTCTGGACTCTCCTTCGTGGGTGGTTTAATCAGAATTCTCGATGCCAAGAAGTGTAATCTGAAGTGTCTTTCTTGCTGAGTCAGCTTGTATTGTTGAGGACATCACCTTAACTGTTGTGGTCTGATCTCGAAAGGACTTATCATGAAAGAACTTTTGTTGTACATATGCTACTCATTAATGTTCATGGACAAGCTTATGAGCATGTGTTTAATACAAACTCAATCTTTTAGATGGAGGAACCGACACGCAACTTCTCCAATCATTTTGGTGGACCAAGTGGTAGCAGTATGCCACCACCTCCCATGGCCATACTAGAAGGTTTTACAACTGCTCAAATGGAAGTAGTATGTCAAATCCTCCAGAAGCAGTAGCAAATCTTTCAGATGATACAACCGCAACCTACAGTTGGTGCCACCTCATATAGACCAGAAATGCACACTGAAGCTCGGAACTCCATCAGAGCAAAACCTAGTGAACCTCGTCATTTTGAGCCTGACTCATCCCAAACACCTAATCAAGATGATATAGATACAATCGCTGGTACACTCCAGAAGATGGGAGAACAAAATGCCGCACTTACACAGATAGTATACAATGTTACCCATGGACTTTATCAAGGGTTGTCTCAAACCAGCTTAACTACCAGTTTCACTGGATCAATGTTTGCATCAGTGGCTGAACAAGGCCGTGTCTACAATCTACAAGTGGACCAAATGAACCAGGATCAATCCAACACCTCTGACTCTCTTATACCACCATCACAGCTACTTATGGACCTTATGAAGGAAGAGAGAAGGAGTAGGAAATCCAAGCAAGTTTTGCCTAAAATGGATTTAAGTGGATGGGAAATTACCTGCACCGAATTCAAGCCTTGTGCTACAAAGCAAAACAGCAAAACTCAGCAGATCTCAAATTCTAGTGCACTTCCGTCTCCCCGCAATCAGAGAAAACCCTGATGGTACAATTGTAACCGATGGGGGCACATAGCCAAAGAGTGTCTAGAACCTCAGCGGAACCAAAGTGAAGGATATGAGAATAGAAAACTCTGGAGACAACTTCACCAAGCCAATGCTTCAACTGCAATTACCCTACCGGAAGGAACAATGGAACAACGGGTACAGTCCTCTCGACACCACCCTGTCCATATCTTGTTAGAAACTACGAATCTCGGGACGAGATTCCTTTTAAGGGGGGTAGGCTGTGACGCCCCAGGTTTTCAATTAGGGTTAATTAACACTAATGAATGGTCAACTAAGTCAAACATGTTGACTTTGGTCAAACCTTGGTCAACCTGGGTCATCACCTCGGAAACTGAGCCAACCAACCCTAATGATCAATGCTTGGTCAACCTTGGTCAAAAACCCCTTCTTAAAAGCCTAGTCAAACCCTTTTGATCTTAACCCTTTCAAGAACTTTTGCCGCGTTCTACAAATTCCATCTAAACACTTCAAAATAGTCCAAACTAAAAGTTGTTCATCTTTTCAAGGGACACAGCTTTCCTTTTGGGTGGCATGGCTAATTTTGAGTGGATGATGGTGTAAAACTCTGTCAAAGTCTGCAATCACTGTTCAAAGGCGCCGAGAAAACCCTGATGTTTGCATGCAATTTGTGCAAAATCTGTAGATCCAAACACCCATCGACCTTTGAGAAAGTTGTAGGTGGATCTTTGATCTGCAACTTTGGTTATTAGCACTTGCTGCACTTCAGTATCAAAATTTGGAGAAATCTTGAGTCAAAGCAGGCTAAGCCGAAAAAGTTTCTGGCACACCGCGCTTTGGAGCCGCGTCGCACGCCACCATCGCGACGTCGCCCACGCGCCTGGGCGCGACCGCTGAGGACCCGCCGGTCCGAACGCCAAGGTATGGCCGCGCACACGCGCCGAGACCCACCGCCTCGAACCAATGTTGAGCTCCAACACCCGGGCGCCACGTGCCTTGCCTCCACTCGACCCCGCCGCACCGACCATCGCCGCCCGGCGAACCGCGAGGCCGCTGTACCCGCCTGTCGCGCGCACGCCCTTGCCCCGCCTTGCACGCTGGTCACTACGCGTCGTCGAGTCATCGTCGTCGTCGTCTATAAAAGGGCCGCACCGTCTCACGCACGTAGACACGCCACCGCCGCCTGTCTGCCACCGCTGTGCCGCCATTGTCACCTCCACGGCGAGCTCCACCTCCCCGTGACCATCACCACCGCTTGAACTTGCTCCCACACCCACGAGCACCCCCTGAAGCTTCCCGAGCCACATATTGCCTTGCCCCGTCCCTCACCTCACCGGAATCAGAGCTGCGGCGGCCGCATCACCCCTGCCTCGCCGCCGGAGCTCACCGGAGCAGCCTCCGTTCCGGCCAACCCCTCCAATCCACCCCTGGTGAGAACCCGGTCACCCCCGAGCCACTTGTGGACCAAGTCCGGCCGGCCATCGCCACCGGCGAGCTCCCCTGCGCTGCCAAGGGCACCCGTGTAACGATTGCAAAAGTTCCAGGGAGTTTTGTGTAAACCGAGGGCATGGTTGTGAATAGACAAATCTTTGTGAGGACCTAGCTGAAAATAGATTCTATCCTTTTCTTTTGTTTTAAGCAGATCTTTGAAAAATCATGTAAAATCACAAAAAAATCATAAAAATGCAAAACCAATTTTGCTGGTCTCCTCATGAGCAGAACTACATCTTTTACGAAAGCTGTATATACTTTTGTTGAATAGTTTTTGAATGAAAAATCAAAATCAGTTTGTATGTGGTTGTTCATAACTTGAGTTCTACTCATGAGCTGACCTTGAGCTTTGGATATGTTGGTGGTCACTACTTGCATAGGTTATACCTATGTTTTTGCACAAAGTTACTAAGTAAATCTATGGTTATGATTTATTTTGCATTTATGCTAGATCTGTGTATTTATTTTGTGTAGCTTCATGTGTAAACTTTCTATGGCTAATCTTGTGGCTACTCTCTTGTCATGTTTAGTTGTACTCCTGGTAAATTTATCATGTATTTCTAAGCTGCTTAAATATCTGTTTCTGAATGATGCTTGTTTTTGAAATAAAATCCACATCTCAGTTTCTGTTGGTCAAATAATGCTTATCCTTGGTCCAGTGCATGTTTATACCTTGTTTGTGCTATAGTAGAAAGTTGAGCAGCTTTTCAGTCATATATGTTCCTATGTGTTTTTCTTATGTTTAAATAGGCTGAAAATGGTTATTTTTGTGTAACATGTTTAAAATGAGTTCTGAACCTAATTTTTGGTGTGTAAGCTAGTTTTAACCTCTAAAGGCTCTGTGTAAATTTTGAGCACCAGTGCATGAGTAGTTTTCTCTGTATTTAATATTCTTGCTTTTGCCTTAATTAGAATGCTGTATTTTTCATGCCCTGCATATGGCTCTAAATGTTATGAAAAGTTATCAGTAGCTCTGTTAAAGCATTATGTGCTTGTACAAAAAGTTTCACTGTGTTTTATTACATGGTTTTACCAGAATGATTTTTGGAAGGAAACTAGTATATATATAAAAAGATAAATGAAGAAATCTTTTCTTTAGAAGCTTGTGTGTGCTCTACCCCTCAAAATTTAGACCATGAACCTCTGAAGTGTAACCCAAATGTTTATGTATTATTTTGCTTGTTTGAATCTTTATGCATCCAATCACTTTTGAAATAATTACTGAATAAACTTTTGTTTGAATAATCTTTATGGAAGAGTATGTTGAATATATTCTATTTAAAGGGTTATGGAAAACTTAACACCTTACACAAGATGTTTGGTAAATAAATACACTCACATCACCATTTAACTATTGCATATGCATTCTACGTGTAGAACCTTCAGACGTTAGCCCCGAGTTCATCCCGGATCGAGGTGACGGACCGTACGAGGGAAGGAATCAACTACGTGGACGTGCAACAAGACCCGAACCAAGTTTAGAAGTTTTCCTACTAACTTGCTAGTGAAGGCAAGCCCCGGTTTAACATATACCTATGTGTTTCCCTTTTTACAAATTCCGAATTTATGCTTGTATATGTATGCACATTTACGTTCAGGAGTTGAATGGAAACCCTAGATGCATGATCCATAAGTACCTATGATTTTGTACTAGTATGCTAGGTCGATAGTTGCTATGCACTAAGGACCCGGTACAAGTCGAGTGATGTACTTCGCTCGCACTAATAGGTTCTTATGTTGGAATCATAAGATTGTTAAATTGAATTGCTCACGTGGTAAGAGCATGGGATTTTGGGCTCTGGTCCAATGGTTAATAGATTAAGCGCTTGAAAGTACTAAACACTTGTCGGATGTTGACACATCTTATCCTATATATTTATAAGTCAACTAAACATGAGAAAAGGGCATAAATGTTAATATCAACTTAGAATAGGGTGCCACTAACAGTTTTTCTGGAGATTGGTAAATTATATAAATCCAGGAACCATTCGGGAAAAGTGCTAAAAGAATCGAATCTAGAAGACTCCAGAAGGCTCCGGAACTCAACGTGACATGGCACCCAAGAAAGAAGCATCTAGAAGAAGCGACGGACCACCTGGCCGAAGTGGGCCCCGAGGGGGCCCACCCCAGCCCGATCGGCCTGGTGGTGGGGCCGGTCGGCCTCCCCCGGGCGCCACCTCAGCCCTACTTCCAGAAGGTTCTTCCACCGCCTATGAGGATCAATCTAAACCACTCGTTAGGTCGGTTTGATCAAACGGCGCACGTCTACCCCTCAGGGCTATATAAGCAGCCCCCCTGCCCCCTGGCAGAGGCATCTGCCCTCACCTAGATCATTTGTTAACATGGGTGAATGGTAAAGACAGTGTAAGCGTGGTGCTTATATTGTATTTATCTGCGATTGCACCCTATATGCCGGGTCGTGTGGTAGATCGTGGTGGTGACAGCACTATTGAGTCCTTCGCAGTCCACCCCCCGTGTATAGGACTAGTGGAGCCTTATACTGTTTGGGTTGTTTCAAGTTTCGGCCTTGATCCTCCTGGATAGTCTCCCCATGCATTGATATAATAGTTCTTCTTCCATCATTGTTAAATGTTTGCACTAATCATAGTTTGCATTGACATATAGTTTAGAGTTACCGAGGAGTATCCTCTCTAATTAGACTTTGCTATGTTTCTCTTGCTATAATGACACTTTCTAGCTGCTCATGATGTTATGACTTGAACAATGCTATCAATATCTTTATCTTTATGTGACTTACCCTGTTTATAGCAATTGATATATTTTGGCCACTCTACATTATAAAACTGAGAGATGAGCATGTATTAGCTATTATGGATTAGAAAGACTTCTTTCCCTATGGTAGATTATAAATACGATACCTGGTTTTACTCCTGGTTAAAATGCTACAATGGTATATTCATATCTGTGCGCTTGCGGATTCCCTGTTTATATATATCTTCTTTTCTAGAGATCCAAGGCATATGTAAGAGTACCATATCCATGCGTTTTCTGGCACACCTGTCAGGGCTGACAACCTATATCGAGTTGTGCTATGAATCGTGTCGGAGTTCACCTTTTAGTTTAATCTGAAAGCAACATCTGATATACACTTAGCATCATGTTAAGATATACCTTTGCATTTCTGGTGCCGTCGATAGAGATGGATCTTATATCCGTTTCTAGTCGATGACATTAGCAATGTCAACAAGCATTTTTGGCGCCGTTGCCGGGGAAAGAAAGTCTATAGCCTAGATAAAAAGTTTCAGTAATAGCATGCATGCATCTCTCACACATAATGTATCGAGAACCCAAATTATCATTGCTTAAACAGGTTTACCCTTGTTCTTTCCACTTTTGTCTATCTTATTTCAGGGTAATGTATGAATAAGAATCTTCCAGAAAACTTCGTTTCAGATCTAGAGAAAATCTTAAGGAAGGCAAGGTCAAAGCTCAGGTCTCCTGATTCTCGGCCCACGACTTCTGCCTTGGGAGATTCAACAGCGCGAACCTTAACACCCATGTTTGAAGTAATGGCAAACAAGTCCCTACGCGAATACTCCGCACCGACCCCGTATAACATTCGTACTGGTCCGACAGTCGCTGTAGGAAATGCTGCTTTTGAGCTCAAGCCTGCGCTGATCAACATGGTACAAGCTAGCCAATTTTGTGGAAAAGCTCATGAAGATGCCAACAAACACCTTCAACATTTCTTGGAGATATGTAGCACCTTCACGATCAAAGATGTGCCAAGTGATGCAGTCCTACTTCGTTTATTCCCATTCTCACTATTGGGGCGAGAGAAGCAATGGTTTTACTCCAACAAAGACAAATTTACAACTTGGACATTGTGTTCTACTGCCTTTCTGGCAAAGTTCTTTCCTATAGGCAAAACCAATGCCTTACGGGGGAAAATTTCGAGTTTCCAGCAGCAACACGAGGAATCTGTTCCTGAAGCATAGGAGCGCTTTCAAGACTACATTTCAGAATGCCCACATCATGGAATGGAAAACTGGTTGCTCTTGCAGACCTTCTACCACGGGCTCTCTACCAACACCCGTGAAACGATGGATGCTGCAGCTGGAGGTGCTTTCCTGTCCCTTACACTTACTCAAGCTACTAACCTTGTGGAAAAGATGGCGTCCAATCAAACTTAGAACGAGGAACGTCAACCCCGCAAGAAAGAAAGAGGAATGCACCAGCTCAAGGAGGTAGACATGCTGTCTGCCAAAATGGATTTACTGATGAAGAGGCTTGAAGACAAAGCCCTTGAGAAGAAGGAAGTCATGCAACTCTTCGAATCCCGCATGACCTGTGAAGAGTGTGGAAACACTGGACACTCAGGGAGTCAATGCCCTCAGCTGGAGGAGGACGTGAACTACATCAACAATAACAACCAATATTGTCCCCAGCAGAATCAAGGATGGACTCAGCAGAGGACCAACTACCCAGGTAAGATTCCGGGCCAGCCGGAAGAATTAGAATCTGCAAATCTCGTCGATATCTACTCTGCAGATCTGTGTTCGAGTAAGATAGAAGAAGGCCCAAGATGGACTGACTGGGGCATGCCCACCAAAAGAGGAGATCCAGGAAGGCCCGTCATCACCATCACTATTGGATCCTACACCTTCAAGAATGCACTTTGTGACTATGGGTCTAGCGTCAACATAATGCCTAAGGTAATATATAAGAAAATCAATGGTTCACCTTTATTGTATACAACCATGTGCTTGCAGCTTGTAGACCTGTCACTATGCTACCCCGAGGGCATCCTAGACGACATATGGCTGGGGGTAGGACGCTCCTACGTGGCTGCCGACTTCGCTGTGGTTGAGATTGGGGGAAGTGAGAACGCTCCAATCATTTTGGGTCGTCCTTTCCTTGCCACAGCCAAAGCCATCATCTACCCCGACGCCGCTAAGATCGTCTTCACCATCAATGGAAGAAAGGAGAGATTCAATTTCAAGAACAAGATCCTAAAAGCTCCTGCGCACCCCCGATATCCTTACCCCCAAGAACACGAGCCAGTTGTCGAGAAGAAGAGAAGAGATAGAAGGAGGAATAAGAAGAACAATCGACCTCAACCGCATGTGGAGGAAGTTTGGATGATCAACACGATTCAATCAGAGAATGAGAACCTGTTCCCTTCACCATTACTACCAAAGCTTGAAGACCCTGGAGTTCCATCAATCCACTGCTCCATCAATCAATGGAACTTCCAGCGAGTTGTCTGCGACACGGGATCGGGCATCAACCTAATGTCTAAGGTAACCTATGAATTAATATATGGTGACCTGCCTTTGTATTCCACATATATAATGTTGCAGATGGCGGATCAATCACAACGGTTCCCGGAAGGAATTGCACGAGATGTACCCGTCAAGATAAAGGACCACTATGTCATGACTGACTTTTTAGTCATAGACATGGGAGATGAGCAAGATCCTCCCATCGTGCTTGGAAGACCGTTCCTGAACACAACAAGAGCAATCATCTACATCAGGACTGGCGAGATCCACTTTCAGTTCAGAACTGAAAAGGTACACTGCTACTTCAATACTTATACTAATCCTGAGCAGCCCAAGAAGAACAAGACGCGGAGACGCCTTCAGAAATTACAACGCAAGCTGAACACAAAGTTGTCGGATGTCAAGAACATTGAAGAAGAGATTAAGGAGAAGTCCGCTCAGCTTCTACCAGCCCAGTATTCTGAACCTGTTACTCCAGAAAGGTCTCCACCGAAGAAACAAGTTTGGAGGAAGAAAGATCAAAGTACACCTTCGGAAGACCAATCACTACCCGCATCATCAACTGATCAATCAATGGCCACTACATCTACGCCATGGGAGTAAGTACTCTAAACTCTCGCCGAGAGGTAACTCGGTATTTATCTTTATATTCTGCACTGCATTTTTAGATTAGCATGTTTATTTCCCTATACCTGCATTGAAAAAAATCATAAAAATATTTTCTGCTTTTGCATTCTTTAAGGCCCCATGTACTCCGTACCGTGGCGGCATAAAAAAATATATATATATATTTTTTTTTGCATTCACATGTTTTTGCATCCCTTTTGCATATAAAAATTAAAAAAAAATACGTGGGCACATGAAGGTCCACACATTTCAGAAAAACCCAAAAAGAAGTGGGCACATGAAGGCTCACAACATAATCCTAGAATTTGTTCCTTCGGGTATGTGCGAGACTAATATTTACAGGGAGAATTTAATAAGGACCTGAAGGCAAACAAGTTCCAAGGATGAATCAAGAATCACTTCAAGATCCAGCTTGGGGGAGAGCACCCCCAGTTATCACGATAAGTATCACTATCCTATGTTTTTAGCTAGTTATTTGAGTATTAGTTAAAAGTCTTAGTTTGAATAAAATGCTAGAGTCTGCTAGTTGGCTTTTCTCTTTAATAATGATCTTGATGATATATGCTTGGAGATGATGAATAGTTGCTCCGCCGTAATTCCTTTTAAAAGTGCTTAGTTTTCAGACCTAGATTCTCCTGAAGCTTAAACGCTTAATTTGCTCTAAACCCAAAACCTGTGCAAGTACATGCTTAATCTGAGTCTAGGCTTTGAAAGAGGATTCATGAAAAGTTGAGTTGCTATTGATCATTTTCCTAGAGAAGCTTGATTCCTGGATTTATCATAAAAATCATGAAATTTTATATGATGAGTTCCTGTGTCTATGGTCCTTAAGAGCTTATCATACACATCAAGATCATTCCATTCCACCATTTATGCTGCTTCTGACATGGAAGTACGCATTTTCCATCAAGCCATATAGCTCATGCAACTCTAGGATATATCTCTCTCAATGTTAAAAAGGATTTTGGGGCTACATTCGAAAAAAAAGAAAGAGAGGAAAAAGTGAGAAGAGAGAGGGAGAGAAAAGGACAAGTGTCATACTAGGCGAGAAGGGCCTACCTCCCTAAAATAAATTTAGAGATGAATAATGGACATGTGTCCGAGGGCGAGTAGAGCCCACATCTCTAAGGAGAGAGAAAAATGGACAAAAGTCCGGGGCGAGTAGAGCCCACCTCTCCAAGAATGGAAAGCCCAGATCTTAAAAATCTTAGAAAGAGAGATATAGTCCAAGAGCTAGGCTAAAAGGCATACCACCTTTCACCCTCATCCATCCAACACTATCATCCATACATATCTTGCCAAGTGTGACTCCATGCTTGAGAAGGTCATACACAGGATCTCTGAGTTTTATCTGAAAAATGTGCAAAACCCCAGGATGATAGCTGATCAAAGAATTTGAGATATACTGCTTGACTTGATTGTTTTGTCTTTTATTTGCTCAAGATTTATGAAAAGACTATGCTTAATGGTTGAAGGTAAGAGAGAGCAATCTTGTTGAGGAGAATTGGTTTTTGAAAACCATAGTACTTTTGAGGTGTGAAAGCGTTGTAGCAACTTCTGATCCTGCTAAAGCATATCTTTGCTAGGGACTAGCAAAGGGTAAGCTTGGGGGAATTTGTTGACACATCTTATCCTATATATTTATAAGTCAACTAAACATGAGAAAAGGGCATAAATGTTAATATCAACTTAGAATAGGGTGCCACTAACAGTTTTTCTGGAGATTTGGTAAATTATATAAATCCAGGAACCATTCGGGAAAAGTGCTAAAAGAATCGAATCTAGAAGACTCCAGAAGGCTCCGGAACTCAACGTGACTTGGCACCCAAGAAAGAAGCATCTAGAAGAAGCGACGGACCACCTGGCCGAAGTGGGCCCCGAGGGGGGCCCACCCCAGCCCGATCGGCCTGGTGGTGGGGCCAGTCGGCCTCCCCCGGGCGCCACCTCAGCCCTACTTCCAGAAGGTTCTTCCACCACCTATGAGGATCAATCTAAACCACTCGTTAGGTTGGTTTGATCAAACAGCGCACGTCTACCCCTCAGGGCTATATAAGCAGCCCCCTGCCCCCTGGCAGAGGCATCTGGAAACCTGAGTTTGCATACACCAGATCAAGTCATCAAGTCAGAGATACTACGCCCTAGAAACACCATATAGCAGAGTAGCTAGCTAGTCTAGATCTAGGAGGAGGCAAGGCGTCTACTTGGCTCCTGATCGTCTAGAGGCTGATCGAGATACTGATCTAGCTTCGCTCTTGTAAGTTCTTATCTCGTTCCTTACATTTGTTACACAGACATATGTTCTTATCAATGATTATATTCGACATTATATGCTTTGGTGTTTATTATGATTACATGTTTAGCATAGTTGATTTGCCTTTATATTCATGTATGGAGTCGTATAGCCCTCACCTAGATCATTTGTTAACATGGGTGAACGGTATAGACAGTGTAAGCGTGGTGCTTATATTGTATTTATCTGCGATTGCACCCTATATGCCGGGTCGTGTGGTAGATCGTGGTGGTGACAGCACTATTGAGTCCTTCGCAATCCACCCCCCGTGTATAGGACTAGTGGAGCCTTATACTGTTTGGGTTGTTTCAAGTTTCGGCCTTGATCCTCCTGGATAGTCTCCCCATGCATTGATATAATAGTTCTTCTTCCATCATTGTTAAATGTTTGCACTAATCATAGTTTGCATTGACATATAGTTTAGAGTTACCGAGGAGTATCCTCTCTAATTAGACTTTGCTATGTTTCTCTTGCTATAATGACACTTTCTAGCTGCTCATGATGTTATGACTTGAACAATGCTATCAATATCTTTATCTTTATGTGACTTACCCCTGTTTATAGCAATTGATATATTTTGGCCACTCTACATTATAAAACTGAGAGATGAGCATGTATTAGCTATTATGGATTAGAAAGACTTCTTTCCCTGTGGTAGAATATAAATACGATACCTGGTTTTACTCCTGGTTAAAATGCTACAATGGTATATTCATATCTGTGCGCTTGCGGATTCCCTATTTATATATATCTTCTTTTCTAGAGATCCAAGGCATATGTAAGAGTACCATATCCATGCGTTTTCTGGCACACCTGTCAGGGCTGACAACCTATATCGAGATGTGCTATGAATCGTGTCGGAGTTCACCTTTTAGTTTAATCTGAAAGCAACATCTGATATACACTTAGCATCATGTTAAGATATACCTTTGCATTTCTGGTGCCGTCGATAGAGATGGATCTTATATCCGTTTCTAGTCGATGACGTTAGCAATGTCAACATCGGACATGGGTATGGTAAACCTAGTACCTAAATGATGCGGTGCAGGAACTTTAGGCTACTACTCTTGGGCTGCTGCCCCAGGCTAGCTACCTGTGGTGCATGGTGACGTTGGATGCTAGTGTGAGGCATGCCAACTGACCATGTACCTAGGACTGTGGCATCTGATCCTAATCCGACGAATGACGGGAACCGTTTGGTTGAAAACACTCTTTGTGACGGATTTCTCTCGTATGTTTAGGTTCACCTTGCAAGGTTATTAATCGATTGATCGTCAGCCTCTCACCGTTATCCGAGATTGCTTAACCCTCTATCCATGATAATCCCTCTATGATGAAATATAGATAAAATTGATGTTTGGTTAATTGTTTGCACAAGTATGCTTGAAATAGTTGCTTATCTAGTAATAATTGATCTACTAGAACTTGAGCTAAAATATTGAAAGTAAGGATTAACTCCTTAGTCACTTTTTGGCAAAACAAACCCAATGGCCAAAAGCCAAGCATGATTAGAAGGATAAGTATTTTATTTTAGACGGGTAAGCCTTGTTGAGTATTAGTATACTCAGCCTTGCTATATATGTTGTTTTCAGGTAATATTGTTTGCCCAGGAAGAAATCTCACTCGGCTGGGAGCTGGAATGGGTGGACGACGAAGAATAATGGTGTTATGGGTGGCCTCCCATGATGCCAAGTTATCATAGTTTATTTTCCGCTGTCATTTAAAACTCTGAACCATGTTCTATTATTTTATGAACTATGACTTGCATTAGTTACCCTAAGGGGAAGATTAGTATTCAATTGTAAGGTTCTCTGGATTCTCCTTCGTGGGGGTTTTAATGTTTGCGTGTTCGATCCTCTGTGTGTTAATTCAAGTGATTTGCCGGGCTTGACCCGGCAACACTCAACGGGATAATTCTTTATTATCGCTTAAAGGCCAAAGTGGATCGGTCTGAGTGATAGTACGGACTTATCTCGGGTGGGGTTGTCACAGTTGGTATCAGAGCATCCGTATACACCAAATTAATTAGTTTAATAACTAATCACATGATTTACAATTAAAACTTGCCAAGATTGATTAGATTTCGAAAATACGTTGGATCGTTAAGGAATGATTAGACCGAAAGGCCCAAGAGGGAATTTTTAGGTTCTTTTAAAGTGGCTAAGTAATTATGGTTTATTTATGCTAATTTCCAGCACTTCTTAAATCATGTGTTTCATACGTGTGTGATACCGCATCACGAGTATGCGAGGGTCGATAGGGCAATCCATTCCACAGATCCTATCTTCTCGGTTGGATGCTCACATGTCTTATACGTGTGCTACCGTATGCAAGTCATACAAAGGATGCCATGTTCTATTCAAAATGGACATGTCATGGGTTGTGATGTCGCCACGTTTTGCTATACGTGTGCATGATTCCGCATTACGAACATGCGAAGGGGGACACCCTCCATTCAAAAGGGGCATGTCTCAGGTTGGACGCCGTCCATGCGGTGTAAATTGCATGGATACCATTTCTATAGTGAACGGTAATGTATGTGGACGCTACCATGTCGTGCTGGCACGGAAAGTTCTTTTATGCAGGTACACTAACCACGTTCCGTACGATCGTTGCGTGATCAAAGTGTAGCTCCGACTAGTTATTATAGGGAGAGAAGTATGTAAGCTTTGCCACCGGCACTAACTTCGATCTTTGGCTTGATCGCCGTGTGAGGTCGTAAGTGACGCTTTTGCATCCTGTTAAAAACTGCAAACCCAAAATGTTGTAATGAATCAACTCTGTGTGCCCGCTAAAGTGCTACCTTGCTCTTTTGGTGTTTCAATAGGATGCATGTATAGTTGCTTGTTGCTAGACAACTGATGTAAGGATCTGTTGCTTAGTTTTTACCTCCTGTTCTAAAAGAGACTAGACTAGATGATCTATACCAAAGTTGCTCCATATCTAATCTAGTTTCTTCTGCCAAAATTTCAGGATCATAGCTTCTATAGATCTCAAGTTATGTCCAAAATAGCGACATCCTGTCTTGCTGTTTTTCCTAGAAACCTCGTGGTTAACTTGCAATTGTTCAAGCATGTTCCCATCTGATCTAGATCTACCTTTGAATACCAAAAATGTGCCTCATAACCTTGTTAAGTTGCTGCAAAAATTTGAGAAATTTTCCGGCTGAAGTTTCCGAGTTATGAATTTTTGTTCACGACTAACGGAACTTATTGCCGTTTGTATGTCACACTCGTTTGAGTTTAGGCTTACTCTATACCTTTGTATGGATGGCAATCCCAATTTTTACCCACATAGGAATCCAAATTTACTCCTCGGTTTTTACTTAAGGACTCGAGGAAAGATAGATTCCTTAGTGTGATTTTGCATGCAACTCACTTTTAAAAGTTATGAATTTATCCTTGTGCACAATATCTCGTCAGAATACTTACTTTTGTCATTTATCCACATGTCTAACTCCGGCGCCACCGCTAACACGCCCGTGTGGACTCAGTTGAACTGCCTTGAGGAGGGTGGATTTCCTGCACTATTGTGGGACACCCTAAAGGATTTTGGATACACCACCTACCTAGAGTATCAGGGATGTGAGTTCATGAGCGCTGGACAAATTCTTCACTGGCATGTGAAGGTGAAGATCCCCACTTGTCTGACGAATCCCGACTAGGAAGAATGGGATTGTACAGCCATAGGCTTGACGATGCCCAATGTCATACAGAAGGCCGCTCTTGAAGCTCTCACCACCTTTTGTGGGAAGCACTCAGCCTCAATAGCTGGTACTCCAGCCTAGGTGATTTCCCTCGGAACGGAATACTCCGGACAACGGGTGGAACAGGAAGCATTTCTCCCCGCTCCGGGCAGCGTTTACTACAGCCCCGATCTTGCTACCTCAGCCCGCTTCTCCAAGGCCATGTTTGACACCTATCAACTGATGGTGGGAGAAGGTGTGTTCTATAGACACCAAATCTATAGGCAGCACGTTCTAGAAGGAAATGGTACTGCACAAGAGTTGGAAGGAGCTAGAGCTCATATAGCATCTCTCAAGAAGAAAAGACGCAAGGACAAGAGAAAAATGCGCTAGATGGGTCAAACCATTCTCGAGCAAAATTTCATGTTACAGCACAATGACCAGTACATGTTGGACCTAGAGAATCAGCTGGAAGCCGCAGCAGCTCCTCCTGTCATTCCTGAACTAGGAGAGGAAGAAAACCAAGAGGACCTTCAGGGAGAGTCTGGACCTGCTTCCCCTTGAGCTTATTTCACCTTGAATAGGCCGAATAAGAGAAGGTGAAACTAAGGCTAGTGGACTCCAGTGGAAGCCAACCCGCTGGTAGTAACGTAAGATTGTGTTGAAATGTTGTAGTAGAAGGACAGTGTAAACCGTATGTCATGTTGTGGTGCTTTCCGAACTTAATCTCGATGTAATGAAAATTGATGAACTCCTTATCGCCTCATTCTGATGGCTGAATGAATACCATTGTTGTGATCAATTCTCGAATCCAGCGAAACCCCAAGTATGATCATGTGAAATACTTTATCTCTATGGGACAATGAGAGTTTCGATTGAAAATCCTAGGAGTTTCCGGCTTTTCCTTGATAAACCTTCCCTGCCGTGCTCCATTTGATTTTACCAACCTTGAGCTTCTACCTTAGCTGGCTCACAAAATTATTCGAGTAACTAAAACTTGGGTAAGGAGTAATTATGATAAGGACACGGCTACGGTGTCCGAGAATTTATCCCAATCTTTCACGGTACAGCAGAATATACAGGTAACAATTTTGAATTTATAATATAGCTCAGGAACCGTACTTATAATCTCTCGGCCAACAGTATTACAACAGGAAAAGAACCCAAATAAAGGCTGAATTCTCACGGCTAATCAACCTGACAGTACTTGCTTCCCCACCAATCACAATCACTAGAGATATAATATAGATGGGCTTCACGCAATTACCAATACAAGATCCATAGTCAACAATAAGAACTCAACAAGTCCAGAATACAATAGTAGAGAACTCAGAATTGTACCAGACAGCAAAGTATTCCACCGAATAACCAAAATATTTCCGTCCGATTAAACACCAGCAAAATTCAGCAGTAAAATAGATAAATGGATTGGCTTACAGGACTGCAGACCAAACCCTAGAAAATTTCTTCCACCCGCGGCTACGACGAACCACGATCAGAAGATGGGGATCCACGGAAGAATCCGGAGCAGCGCACCCAAGAGATAATCCCGATCACGCTCTCAATCACAATCCAGATGGACGGTAGATAACCGAACCGAGACGGCTGCCGCCGCTCTTGCTTGAGCCGGAGAAACCCTTGACGAGGAATAACTCCGAATAAAATTCAATCTAACCTGTTACATGGGCATCGTCCGGCTATAAGGGCATGCAAGCCAGCCATCCTATCGAAACACAAAAGGACTCGACCATATAAAATAACGTCTGGTTCAAACCTAACTCTAACCTGACCTGACCTTAATTAAAGATCTCCACGTGCTTGCATGCCATGCATTCTCTTTGCGTATTGTATTCCTTTAAAAATCAACTTGCATGGTAAAATAGAAGTACCAGATAGAGACCCTTCCTTCATATTGCTTTGTTTTGCATCAAAAGAAATTGTGCCAATTTGTATAATATCCAAACAATTATTAGGTGGTATCAGTTTGCTTGGTTGCTCACGGTTTGATTATGAGTTACAATTTTGATGTATACCTTGAGTTTGTACCAACTCTATATCCAACAACTTCTCCATCTGGGTACTATGAGTGGGAGGATGCTATAATAAACTATTATATGATTGGTGAATTGCCATTAACCCAGCTGGCAAATTTGGCGAAACAAAGTTTCTCTCTTCCTGTGTCATTATGGTTCCAAAGAATGCAAAGGGAACATGGTGATGATTATTGCACTTCTTGGTATGAGATGAAGGAGGTCTTACGACGACGGTTTGCTCCCCCTCTTGAGTCAGAGAAAAATATATTATCAATTAGTGGGAGTTCTTATGAATCATGGTCAGCATCTATTGATGCAATTTTCGACAAATGTTTCCCTACCAAACTACTTGATAGTTCTAAAGAAATACACACAGAAGATTCTCAATTGTTTCTTAAGGCTGGAGTGCCTGAGCAAATCTCTATTGATGAGAGTGTGGATTTTTCTTTAACATCAGGACTGCTTGTTAGTGACTCTTCTTGTGATCTTGAGTCTGAAGTACAGATTGTTGATGCTTCAGATGGCTTATCTATGATGGCACGTGACGTGCATAGTGATGGTACTGCTGTCATGGTGAAGGGGCAACGGTCTAATATTTTTCAGTCAGAATGCAAAGTCCAAGACAAGATATGCAAGTTAATTATTGATGGTGGCAGTTTTACTAATGCAATTAGTTCAGATGTGGTTCATGCCTTGTCATTGTCTACACGGAGGCTTCCAAAACCACATTATATGCAGTGGATGAATCAAAGTGGTATGTTGAAAATTACTCATAATCCTGCACAGACATATCTCCCTGCTCTAAACGTTGTAATTTCTTACGCAAATCACGCTTATAAGAAGCAGGAACAAAACGATCACGCATAGCAATTTTAAGAGCATCCCAGGTAGTAGGTTGTATATTTAATGAAGCACATTCTTGCCACCAGATAATAGCAAAATCTTTAAATTCACTAGTGGCTTGTCTAACTTTATGACGATCAGGAACAAGGTGTGAAGCAAATTTTTGTTCTACGGTCATCTCCCAATCAAGATATTCCTCAGCATCATATCTCCCATAAAAAGTAGGTATGGTAAATTTAACTTTAGCATAAGGGTCATCGTTACCATAATTATGTCGAGAACCTTTACCTTTCATACCGCGAGTGTTGAATGCAAGAATGCGGCGTGCACGGTTCTCACTTGTCATCTTGTGGTCGACCGTACCATCAGGGAAATAAACAGTATCCTCAGGATGGTCAGCATCATCGAAGGTGTCCTCCTCGTCCTTAGTGCCATCATGCTTGGGAGGGTTGCTTTCAAGCTGCTCAATTCTTGTGGTCAGTGTGGAGACGCGCTTGTTCACACTCTCAACAATATGGTTGTTGTTCTGGACCTCCTTAGTGAGCTTGCTCAACTCCTTCATGAAAAAGTCCTTCATCTCATTCTGCATCTCCTGCAATTGACTAGACAACACAGGAATATCGTCTGGCATGGTTAAGGATTAGTAAAGACCCGATGCACTATGTGGTGGTTGGCTAATGGAATCACATGCTCACACACGTCTTACCAAGTTCTTACCAGGTTCTTACCAATGCAAGCAAGGGATGGTACAACCGGTGGCTGGTCGTGATACCTGTGAGCACGTGGTACCAAGATTGCAAGGGTCCTTCACTGTACTGATCCGAAGAATCTGTATGTGGAGCTTAGGATGGCACAATATGTAGTATATGTGGAACAATTATCGAATACAGAGTAGCAAAGTTCAATAAGTATCCAAAGTACAAGTCACAATTGCTGGCTGAGACGTATCCTAGGTGTAGCACAACAAGTTGAACAAAGAACAATGGAAAAAGCTCAAAGAACTAGCAAAGAAGCAAGCAATGCACACGTTTTCACTATTTTTGCTGATAGTGACCTCCAAGAAAGGAATCAAACAACCTGATCTTTTTCTGAATTTTTTACCACTTAACAATTATCACAAAAGATAGAAGCTCACAAAAATTCACCTTAAATAGAAGTGTATTGTGGCCTAGGGAAAAACAACAAGGTTCACCGAAAACCCTAAATCAACTTGAATGAATTTTTTCTTTATCTTCCTGATTTTTTTTGAATTTTTCGAGAATGCCAAACCGACGTTGTGATACCTGTGAGCACGTGGTATTGTGGCCTAGGGAAAAACAACAAGGTTCACCGAAAACAGTAAATCAACTTGAATGAATTTTTTCTTTATCTTCCTGATTTTTTTTGAATTTTTTGAGAATGCCAAACCGACGTTGTGATACCTGTGAGCACGTGGTACCAAGATTGCAAGGGTCCTTCGCTGTACTGATCCGAAGAATCTGTATGTGGAGCTTAGGTTGGCACAATATGTAGTATATGTGGAACAATTATCGAATACAGAGTAGCAAAGTTCAATAAGTATCCAAAGTACAAGTCACAATTGCTGGCTGAGACGTATCCTAGGCGTAGCACAACAAGTTGAACAAAGAACAATGGAAAAAGCTCAAAGAACTAGCAAAGAAGCAAGCAATGCACACGTTTTCACTATTTTTGCTGATAGTGACCTCCAAGAAAGGAATCAAACAACCTGATCTTTTTCTGAATTTTTTACCACTGAACAATTATCACAAAAGATAGAAGCTCACAAAAATTCACCTTAAATAGAAGTGTATTGTGGCCTAGGGAAAAACAGCAAGGTTCACCGAAAACCCTAAATCAACTTGAATGAATTTTTTCTTTATCTTCCTGATTTTTTTTTAATTTTTTGAGAATGCCAAACCGACGTTGTGATACCTGTGAGCACGTGGTACCAAGATTGCAAGGGTCCTTCGCTGTACTGATCCGAAGAATCTGTATGTGGAGCTTAGGATGGCACAATATGTAGTATATGTGGAACAATTATCGAATACAGAGTTGCAAAGTTCAATAAGTATCCAAAGTACAAGTCACAATTGCTGGTTGAGATGTATCCTAGGCGTAGCACAACAAGTTGAACAAAGAACAATGGAAAAAGCTCATAGAACTAGCAAAGAAGCAAGCAATGCACACGTTTTCACTATTTTTGCTGATAGTGACCTCCAAGAAAGGAATCAAACAACCTGATCTTTTTCTGAATTTTTTACCACTGAACAATTATCACAAAAGATAGAAGCTCACAAAAATTCACCTTAAATAGAAGTGTATTGTGGCCTAGGGAAAAACAACAAGGTTCACCGAAAACCCTAAATCAACTTGAATGAATTTTTTCTTTATCTTCCTGATTTTTTTTGAATTTTTCGAGAATGCCAAACCGACGTTGTGATACCTGTGAGCACGTGGTACCAAGATTGCAAGGGTCCTTCGCTGTACTGATCCGAAGAATATGTATGTGGAGCTTAGGATGGCACAATATGTAGTATATGTGGAACAATTATCGAATACAGAGTAGCAAAGTTCAATAAGTATCCAAAGTACAAGTCACAATTGCTGGCTGAGACGTATCCTAGGCGTAGCACAACAAGTTGAACAAAGAACAATGGAAAAAAAGCTCAAAGAACTAGCAAAGAAGCAAGCAATGCACACGTTTTCACTATTTTTGCTGATAGTGACCTCAAAGAAAGGAATCAAACAACCTGATCTTTTTCTGAATTTTTTACCACTGAACAATTATCACAAAAGATAGAAGCTCACAAAAATTCACCTTAAATAGAAGTGTATTGTGGCCTAGGGAAAAACAGCAAGGTTCACCGAAAACCCTAAATCAACTTGAATGAATTTTTTCTTTATCTTCCTGATTTTTTTGAATTTTTTGAGAACGCCAAACCGACGTTGTGATACCTGTGAGCACGTGGTACCAAGATTGCAAGGGTCCTTCGCTGTACTGATCCGAAGAATCTGTATGTGGAGCTTAGGATGGCACAATATGTAGTATATGTGGAACAATTATCGAATACAGAGTAGCAAAGTTCAATAAGTATCCAAAGTACAAGTCACAATTGCTGGCTGAGACGTATCCTAGGCGTAGCACAACAAGTTGAACAAAGAACAATGGAAAAAGCTCAAAGAACTAGCAAAGAAGCAAGCAATGCACACGTTTTCACTATTTTTGCTGATAGTGACCTCCAAGAAAGGAATCAAACAACCTGATCTTTTTCTGAATTTTTTACCACTGAACAATTATCACAAAAGATAGAAGCTCACAAAAATTCACCTTAAATAGAAGTGTATTGTGGCCTAGGGAAAAACAGCAAGGTTCACCGAAAACCCTAAATCAACTTGAATGAATTTTTTCTTTATCTTCCTGATTTTTTTGAATTTTTTGAGAACGCCAAACCGACGTTGTGATACCTGTGAGCACGTGGTACCAAGATTGCAAGGGTCCTTCGCTGTACTGATCCGAAGAATCTGTATGTGGAGCTTAGGATGGCACAATATGTAGTATATGTGGAACAATTATCGAATACAGAGTAGCAAAGTTCAATAAGTATCCAAAGTACAAGTCACAATTGCTGGCTGAGACGTATCCTAGGCGTAGCACAACAAGTTGAACAAAGAACAATGGAAAAAGCTCAAAGAACTAGCAAAGAAGCAAGCAATGCACACGTTTTCACTATTTTTGCTGATAGTGACCTCCAAGAAAGGAATCAAACAACCTGATCTTTTTCTGAATTTTTTACCACTGAACAATTATCACAAAAGATAGAAGCTCACAAAAATTCACCTTAAATAGAAGTGTATTGTGGCCTAGGGAAAAACAGCAAGGTTCACCGAAAACCCTAAATCAACTTGAATGAATTTTTTCTTTATCTTCCTGATTTTTTTGAATTTTTTGAGAACGCCAAACCGACGTTGTGATACCTGTGAGCACGTGGTACCAAGATTGCAAGGGTCCTTCGCTGTACTGATCCGAAGAATCTGTATGTGGAGCTTAGGATGGCACAATATGTAGTATATGTGGAACAATTATCGAATACAGAGTAGCAAAGTTCAATAAGTATCCAAAGTACAAGTCACAATTGCTGGCTGAGACGTATCCTAGGCGTAGCACAACAAGTTGAACAAAGAACAATGGAAAAAGCTCAAAGAACTAGCAAAGAAGCAAGCAATGCACACGTTTTCACTATTTTTGCTGATAGTGACCTCCAAGAAAGGAATCAAACAACCTGATCTTTTTCTGAATTTTTTACCACTGAACAATTATCACAAAAGATAGAAGCTCACAAAAATTCACCTTAAATAGAAGTGTATTGTGGCCTAGGGAAAAACAGCAAGGTTCACCGAAAACCCTAAATCAACTTGAATGAATTTTTTCTTTATCTTCCTGATTTTTTTTGAATTTTTTGAGAATGCCAAACCGACGTTGTGATACCTGTGAGCACGTGGTACCAAGATTGCAAGGGTCCTTCGCTGTACTGATCCGAAGAATCTGTATGTGGAGCTTAGGATGGCACAATATGTAGTATATGTGGAACAATTATCGAATACAGAGTAGCAAAGTTCAATAAGTATCCAAAGTACAAGTCACAATTGCTGGCTGAGACGTATCCTAGGCATAGCACAACAAGTTGAACTAAGAACAATGGAAAAAGCTCAAAGAACTAGCAAAGAAGCAAGCAATGCACACGTTTTCACTATTTTTGCTGATAGTGACCTCCAAGAAAGGAATCAAACAACCTGATCTTTTTCTGAATTTTTTACCACTGAACAATTATCACAAAAGATAGAAGCTCACAAAAATTCACCTTACATAGAAGTGTATTGTGGCCTAGGGAAAAACAGCAAGGTTCACCGAAAACCCTAAATCAACTTGAATGAATTTTTTCTTTATCTTCCTGATTTTTTTTGAATTTTTTGAGAATGCCAAACCGATGTTGTGATACCTGTGAGCACGTGGTACCAAGATTGCAAGGGTCCTTCGCTGTACTGATCCGAAGAATCTGTATGTGGAGCTTAGGATGGCACAATATGTAGTATATGTGGAACAATTATCGAATACAGAGTAGCAAAGTTCAATAAGTATCCAAAGTACAAGTCACAATTGCTGGCTGAGACGTATCCTAGGCGTAGCACAACAAGTTGAACAAAGAACAATGGAAAAAAACTCAAAGAACTAGCAAAGAAGCAAGCAATGCACACGTTTTCACTATTTTTGCTGATAGTGACCTCCAAGAAAGGAATCAAACAACCTGATCTTTTTCTGAATTTTTTACCACGGAACAATTATCACAAAAGATAGAAGCTCACAAAAATTCAACTTAAATAGAAGTGTATTGTGGCCTAGGGAAAAATAGCAAGGTTCACCGAAAACCCTAAATCAACTTGAATGAATTTTTTCTTTATCTTCCTGATTTTTTTTTGAATTTTTTGAGAATGCCAAACCGACGTTGTGATACCTGTGAGCACGTGGTACCAAGATTGCAAGGGTCCTTCGCTGTACTGATCCGAAGAATCTGTATGTGGAGCTTAGGATGGCACAATATGTAGTATATGTGGAACAATTATCGAATACAGAGTAGCAAAGTTCAATAAGTATCCAAAGTACAAGTCACAATTGCTGGCTGAGACGTATCCTAGGCGTAGCACAACAAGTTGAACAAAGAACAATGGAAAAAGCTCAAAGAACTAGCAAAGAAGCAAGCAATGCACACGTTTTCGCTATTTTTGCTGATAGTGACCTCCAAGAAAGGAATCAAACAACCTGATCTTTTTCTGAATTTTTTACCACGGAACAATTATCACAAAAGATAGAAGCTCACAAAAATTCAACTTAAATAGAAGTGTATTGTGGCCTAGGGAAAAATAGCAAGGTTCACCGAAAACCCTAAATCAACTTGAATGAATTTTTTCTTTATCTTCCTGATTTTTTTGAATTTTTTGAGAACGCCAAACCGACGTTGTGATACCTGTGAGCACGTGGTACCAAGATTGCAAGGGTCCTTCGCTGTACTGATCCGAAGAATCTGTATGTGGAGCTTAGGATGGCACAATATGTAGTATATGTGGAACAATTATCGAATACAGAGTAGCAAAGTTCAATAAGTATCCAAAGTACAAGTCACAATTGCTGGCTGAGACGTATCCTAGGCGTAGCACAACAAGTTGAACAAAGAACAATGGAAAAAGCTCAAAGAACTAGCAAAGAAGCAAGCAATGCACACGTTTTCGCTATTTTTGCTGATAGTGACCTCCAAGAAAGGAATCAAACAACCTGATCTTTTTCTGAATTTTTTACCACTGAACAATTATCACAAAAGATAGAAGCTCACAAAAATTCACCTTACATAGAAGTGTATTATGGCCTAGGGAAAAACAGCAAGGTTCACCGAAAACCCTAAATCAACTTGAATGAATTTTTTCTTTATCTTCCTGATTTTTTTGAATTTTTTGAGAATGCCAAACCGACGTTGTGATACCTGTGAGCACGTGGTACCAAGATTGCAAGGGTCCTTCGCTGTACTGATCCGAAGAATCTGTATGTGGAGCTTAGGATGGCACAATATGTAGTATATGTGGAACAATTATCGAATACAGAGTAGCAAAGTTCAATAAGTATCCAAAGTACAAGTCACAATTGCTGGCTGAGACGTATCCTAGGCGTAGCACAACAAGTTGAACAAAGAACAATGGAAAAAGCTCAAAGAACTAGCAAAGAAGCAAGCAATGCACACGTTTTCACTATTTTTGCTGATAGTGACCTCCAAGAAAGGAATCAAACAACCTGATCTTTTTCTGAATTTTTTACCGCTGAACAATTATCACAAAAGATAGAAGCTCACAAAAATTCACCTTAAATAGAAGTGTATTGTGGCCTAGGGAAAAACAGCAAGGTTCACCGAAAACCCTAAATCAACTTGAATGAATTTTTTCTTTATCTTCCTGATTTTTTTTGAATTTTTTGAGAATGCCAAACCGACGTTGTGATACCTGTGAGCACGTGGTACCAAGATTGCAAGGGTCCTTCGCTGTACTGATCCGAAGAATCTGTATGTGGAGCTTAGGTTGCACAATATGTAGTATATGTGGAACAATTATCGAATACAGAGTAGCAAAGTTCAATAAGTATCCAAAGTACAAGTCACAATTGCTGGCAGAGAAGTATCCTAGGCGTAGCACAACAAGTTGAACAAAGAACAATGGAAAAAGCTCAAAGAACTAGCAAAGAAGCAAGCAATGCACACGTTTTCACTATTTTTGCTGATAGTGACCTCCAAGAAAGGAATCAAACAACCTGATCTTTTTCTGAATTTTTTACCACTGAACAATTATCACAAAAGATAGAAGCTCACAAAAATTCACCTTACATAGAAGTGTATTGTGGCCTAGGGAAAAACAGCAAGGTTCACCGAAAACCCTAAATCAACTTGAATGAATTTTTTCTTTATCTTCCTGATTTTTTTTGAATTTTTTGAGAATGCCAAACCGACATTGTGATACCTGTCAGCACGTGGTACCAAGATTGCAAGAGTCCTTCGCTGTACTGATCCGAAGAATCTGTATGTGGAGCTTAGGATGGCACAATATGTAGTATATGTGGAACAATTATCGAATACAGAGTAGCAAAGTTCAATAAGTATCCAAAGTACAAGTCACAATTGCTGGCTGAGACGTATCCTAGGCGTAGCACAACAAGTTGAACAAAGAACAATGGAAAAAGCTCAAAGAACTAGCAAAGAAGCAAGCAGTGCACACGTTTTCACTATTTTTGCTGATAGTGACCTCCAAGAAAGGAATCAAACAACCTGATCTTTTTCTGAATTTTTTACCACTGAACAATTATCACAAAAGATAGAAGCACACAAAAATTCACCTTACATAGAAGTGTATTGTGGCCTAGGGAAAAACAGCAAGGTTCACCGAAAACCCTAAATCAACTTGAATGAATTTTTTCTTTATCTTCCTGATTTTTTTTGAATTTTTTGAGAATGCCAAACCGACGTTGTGATACCTGTGAGCACGTGGTACCAAGATTGCAAGGGTCCTTCGCTGTACTGATCCGAAGAATCTGTATGTGGAGCTTAGGATGGCACAATATGTAGTATATGTGGAACAATTATCGAATACAGAGTAGCAAAGTTCAATAAGTATCCAAAGTACAAGTCACAATTGCTGGCTGAGACGTATCCTAGGCGTAGCACAACAAGTTGAACAAAGAACAATGGAAAAAGCTCAAAGAACTAGCAAAGAAGCAAGCAATGCACACGTTTTCACTATTTTTGCTGATAGTGACCTCCAAGAAAGGAATCAAACAACCTGATCTTTTTCTGAATTTTTTACCACTGAACAATTATCACAAAAGATAGAAGCACACAAAAATTCACCTTACATAGAAGTGTATTGTGGCCTAGGGAAAAACAGCAAGGTTCACCGAAAACCCTAAATCAACTTGAATGAATTTTTTCTTTATCTTCCTGATTTTTTTTGAATTTTTTGAGAATGCCAAACCGACGTTGTGATACCTGTGAGCACGTGGTACCAAGATTGCAAGGGTCCTTCGCTGTACTGATCCGAAGAATTTGTATGTGGAGCTTAGGTTGCACAATATGTAGTATATGTGGAACAATTATCGAATACAGAGTAGCAAAGTTCAATAAGTATCCAAAGTACAAGTCACAATTGCTGGCAGAGAAGTATCCTAGGCGTAGCACAACAAGTTGAACAAAGAACAATGGAAAAAGCTCAAAGAACTAGCAAAGAAGCAAGCAATGCACACGTTTTCACTATTTTTGCTGATAGTGACCTCCAAGAAAGGAATCAAACAACCTGATCTTTTTCTGAATTTTTTACCGCTGAACAATTATCACAAAAGATAGAAGCTCACAAAAATTCACCTTACATAGAAGTGTATTGTGGCCTAGGGAAAAACAGCAAGGTTCACCGAAAACCCTAAATCAACTTGAATGAATTTTTTCTTTATCTTCCTGATTTTTTTTGAATTTTTTGAGAATGCCAAACCGACATTGTGATACCTGTGAGCACGTGGTACCAAGATTGCAAGGGTCCTTCGCTGTACTGATCCGAAGAATCTGTATGTGGAGCTTAGGATGGCACAATATGTAGTATATGTGGAACAATTATCGAATACAGAGTAGCAAAGTTCAATAAGTATCCAAAGTACAAGTCACAATTGCTGGCAGAGAAGTATCCTAGGCGTAGCACAACAAGTTGAACAAAGAACAATGGAAAAAGCTCAAAGAACTAGCAAAGAAGCAAGCAATGCACACGTTTTCACTATTTTTGCTGATAGTGACCTCCAAGAAAGGAATCAAACAACCTGATCTTTTTCTGAATTTTTTACCACTGAACAATTATCACAAAAGATAGAAGCTCACAAAAATTCACCTTACATAGAAGTGTATTGTGGCCTAGGGAAAAACAGCATGGTTCACCGAAATCCCTAAATCAACTTGAATGAATTTTTTCTTTATCTTCCTGATTTTTTTTGAATTTTTTGAGAATGCCAAACCGACATTGTGATACCTGTGAGCACGTGGTACCAAGATTGCAAGAGTCCTTCGCTGTACTGATCCGAAGAATCTGTATGTGGAGCTTAGGATGGCACAATATGTAGTATATGTGGAACAATTATCGAATACAGAGTAGCAAAGTTCAATAAGTATCCAAAGTACAAGTCACAATTGCTGGCTGAGACGTATCCTAGGCGTAGCACAACAAGTTGAACAAAGAACAATGGAAAAAGCTCAAAGAACTAGCAAAGAAGCAAGCAGTGCACACGTTTTCACTATTTTTGCTGATAGTGACCTCCAAGAAAGGAATCAAACAACCTGATCTTTTTCTGAATTTTTTACCACTGAACAATTATCACAAAAGATAGAAGCACACAAAAATTCACCTTAAATAGAAGTGTATTGTGGCCTAGGGAAAAACAGCAAGGTTCACCGAAAACCCTAAATCAACTTGAATGAATTTTTTCTTTATCTTCCTGATTTTTTTTTAATTTTTTGAGAATGCCAAACCGACGTTGTGATACCTGTGAGCACGTGGTACCAAGATTGCAAGGGTCCTTCGCTGTACTGATCCGAAGAATCTGTATGTGGAGCTTAGGATGGCACAATATGTAGTATATGTGGAACAATTATCGAATACAGAGTAGCAAAGTTCAATAAGTATCCAAAGTACAAGTCACAATTGCTGGCTGAGAAGTATCCTAGGCGTAGCACAATAAGTTGAACAAAGAACAATGGAAAAAGCTCAAAGAACTAGCAAAGAAGCAAGCAATGCACACGTTTTCACTATTTTTGCTGATAGTGACCTCCAAGAAAGGAATCAAACAACCTGATCTTTTTCTGAATTTTTTACCACTGAACAATTATCACAAAAGATAGAAGCTCACAAAAATTCACCTTACATAGAAGTGTATTGTGGCCTAGGGAAAAACAGCAAGGTTCACCGAAAACCCTAAATCAACTTGAATGAATTTTTTCTTTATCTTCCTGATTTTTTTTGAATTTTTTGAGAATGCCAAACTGACGTTGTGATACCTGTGAGCACGTGGTACCAAGATTGCAAGGGTCCTTCGCTGTACTGATCTGAAGAATCTGTATGTGGAGCTTAGGTTGCACAATATGTAGTATATGTGGAACAATTATCGAATACAGAGTAGCAAAGTTCAATAAGTATCCAAAGTACAAGTCACAATTGCTGGCTGAGACGTATCCTAGGCGTAGCACAACAAGTTGAACAAAGAACAAAGGAAAAAGCTCAAAGAACTAGCAAAGAAGCAAGCAATGCACACGTTTTCACTATTTTTGCTGATAGTGACCTCCAAGAAAGGAATCAAACAACCTGATCTTTTTCTGAATTTTTTACCACTGAACAATTATCACAAAAGATAGAAGCACACAAAAATTCACCTTACATAGAAGTGTATTGTGGCCTAGGGAAAAACAGCAAGGTTCACCGAAAACCCTAAATCAACTTGAATGAATTTTTTCTTTATCTTCCTGATTTTTTTTGAATTTTTTGAGAATGCCAAACCGACGTTGTGATACCTGTGAGCACGTGGTACCAAGATTGCAAGGGTCCTTCGCTGTACTGATCCGAAGAATCTGTATGTGGAGCTTAGGATGGCACAATATGTAGTATATGTGGAACAATTATCGAATACAGAGTAGCAAAGTTCAATAAGTATCCAAAGTACAAGTCACAATTGCTGGCTGAGAAGTATCCTAGGCGTAGCACAATAAGTTGAACAAAGAACAATGGAAAAAGCTCAAAGAACTAGCAAAGAAGCAAGCAATGCACACGTTTTCACTATTTTTGCTGATAGTGACCTCCAAGAAAGGAATCAAACAACCTGATCTTTTTCTGAATTTTTTACCACTGAACAATTATCACAAAAGATAGAAGCTCACAAAAATTCACCTTACATAGAAGTGTATTGTGGCCTAGGGAAAAACAGCAAGGTTCACCGAAAACCCTAAATCAACTTGAATGAATTTTTTCTTTATCTTCCTGATTTTTTTTGAATTTTTTGAGAATGCCAAACTGACGTTGTGATACCTGTGAGCACGTGGTACCAAGATTGCAAGGGTCCTTCGCTGTACTGATCTGAAGAATCTGTATGTGGAGCTTAGGTTGCACAATATGTAGTATATGTGGAACAATTATCGAATACAGAGTAGCAAAGTTCAATAAGTATCCAAAGTACAAGTCACAATTGCTGGCTGAGACGTATCCTAGGCGTAGCACAACAAGTTGAACAAAGAACAAAGGAAAAAGCTCAAAGAACTAGCAAAGAAGCAAGCAATGCACACGTTTTCACTATTTTTGCTGATAGTGACCTCCAAGAAAGGAATCAAACAACCTGATCTTTTTCTGAATTTTTTACCACTGAACAATTATCACAAAAGATAGAAGCTCACAAAAATTCACCTTACATAGAAGTGTATTGTGGCCTAGGGAAAAACAGCAAGGTTCACCGAAAACCCTAAATCAACTTGAATGAATTTTTTCTTTATCTTCCTGATTTTTTTTGAATTTTTTGAGAATGCCAAACCGACGTTGTGATACCTGTGAGCACGTGGTACCAAGATTGCAAGGGTCCTTCGCTGTACTGATCCGAAGAATCTGTATGTGGAGCTTAGGATGGCACAATATGTAGTATATGTGGAACAATTATCGAATACAGAGTAGCAAAGTTCAATAAGTATCCAAAGTACAAGTCACAATTGCTGGCTGAGACGTATCCTAGGCGTAGCACAACAAGTTGAACAAAGAACAATGGAAAAAGCTCAAAGAACTAGCAAAGAAGCAAGCAATGCACACGTTTTCACTATTTTTGCTGATAGTGACCTCCAAGAAAGGAATCAAACAACCTGATCTTTTTCTGAATTTTTTACCACTGAACAATTATCACAAAAGATAGAAGCTCACAAAAATTCACCTTACATAGAAGTGTATTGTGGCCTAGGGAAAAACAGCAAGGTTCACCGAAAACCCTAAATCAACTTGAATGAATTTTTTCTTTATCTTCCTGATTTTTTTTTGAATTTTTTGAGAATGCCAAACTGACGTTGTGATACCTGTGAGCACGTGGTACCAAGATTGCAAGGGTCCTTCGCTGTACTGATCTGAAGAATCTGTATGTGGAGCTTAGGTTGCACAATATGTAGTATATGTGGAACAATTATCGAATACAGAGTAGCAAAGTTCAATAAGTATCCAAAGTACAAGTCACAATTGCTGGCTGAGACGTATCCTAGGCGTAGCACAACAAGTTGAACAAAGAACAAAGGAAAAAGCTCAAAGAACTAGCAAAGAAGCAAGCAATGCACACGTTTTCACTATTTTTGCTGATAGTGACCTCCAAGAAAGGAATCAAACAACCTGATCTTTTTCTGAATTTTTTACCACTGAACAATTATCACAAAAGATAGAAGCTCACAAAAATTCACCTTACATAGAAGTGTATTGTGGCCTAGGGAAAAATAGCAAGGTTCACCGAAAACCCTAAATCAACTTGAATGAATTTTTTCTTTATCTTCCTGATTTTTTTTGAATTTTTTGAGAATGCCAAACCGACGTTGTGATACCTGTGAGCACGTGGTACCAAGATTGCAAGGGTCCTTCGCTGTACTGATCCGAAGAATCTGTATGTGGAGCTTAGGATGGCACAATATGTAGTATATGTGGAACAATTATCGAATACAGAGTAGCAAAGTTCAATAAGTATCCAAAGTACAAGTCACAATTGCTGGCTGAGACGTATCCTAGGCGTAGCACAACAAGTTGAACAAAGAACAATGGAAAAAGCTCAAAGAACTAGCAAAGAAGCAAGCAATGCACACGTTTTCACTATTTTTGCTGATAGTGACCTCCAAGAAAGGAATCAAACAACCTGATCTTTTTCTGAATTTTTTACCGCTGAACAATTATCACAAAAGATAGAAGCTCACAAAAATTCACCTTAAATAGAAGTGTATTGTGGCCTAGGGAAAAACAGCAAAGTTCACCGAAAACCCTAAATCAACTTGAATGAATTTTTTCTTTATCTTCCTGATTTTTTTTGAATTTTTTGAGAATGCCAAACCGACATTGTGATACCTGTGAGCACGTGGTACCAAGATTGCAAGGGTCCTTCGCTGTACTGATCCGAAGAATCTGTATGTGGAGCTTAGGATGGCACAATATGTAGTATATGTGGAACAATTATCGAATACAGAGTAGCAAAGTTCAATAAGTATCCAAAGTACAAGTCACAATTGCTGGCTGAGAAGTATCCTAGGCGTAGCACAATAAGTTGAACAAAGAACAATGGAAAAAGCTCAAAGAACTAGCAAAGAAGCAAGCAATGCACACGTTTTCACTATTTTTGCTGATAGTGACCTCCAAGAAAGGAATCAAACAACCTGATCTTTTTCTGAATTTTTTACCACTGAACAATTATCACAAAAGATAGAAGCTCACAAAAATTCACCTTACATAGAAGTGTATTGTGGCCTAGGGAAAAACAGCAAGGTTCACCGAAAACCCTAAATCAACTTGAATGAATTTTTTCTTTATCTTCCTGATTTTTTTTTGAATTTTTTGAGAATGCCAAACTGACGTTGTGATACCTGTGAGCATGTGGTACCAAGATTGCAAGGGTCCTTCGCTGTACTGATCTGAAGAATCTGTATGTGGAGCTTAGGTTGCACAATATGTAGTATATGTGGAACAATTATCGAATACAGAGTAGCAAAGTTCAATAAGTATCCAAAGTACAAGTCACAATTGCTGGCTGAGACGTATCCTAGGCGTAGCACAACAAGTTGAACAAAGAACAAAGGAAAAAGCTCAAAGAACTAGCAAAGAAGCAAGCAATGCACACGTTTTCACTATTTTTGCTGATAGTGACCTCCAAGAAAGGAATCAAACAACCTGATCTTTTTCTGAATTTTTTACCACTGAACAATTATCACAAAAGATAGAAGCTCACAAAAATTCACCTTACATAGAAGTGTATTGTGGCCTAGGGAAAAATAGCAAGGTTCACCGAAAACCCTAAATCAACTTGAATGAATTTTTTCTTTATCTTCCTGATTTTTTTTGAATTTTTTGAGAATGCCAAACCGACGTTGTGATACCTGTGAGCACGTGGTACCAAGATTGCAAGGGTCCTTCGCTGTACTGATCCGAAGAATCTGTATGTGGAGCTTAGGATGGCACAATATGTAGTATATGTGGAACAATTATCGAATACAGAGTAGCAAAGTTCAATAAGTATCCAAAGTACAAGTCACAATTGCTGGCTGAGACGTATCCTAGGCGTAGCACAACAAGTTGAACAAAGAACAATGGAAAAAGCTCAAAGAACTAGCAAAGAAGCAAGCAATGCACACGTTTTCACTATTTTTGCTGATAGTGACCTCCAAGAAAGGAATCAAACAACCTGATCTTTTTCTGAATTTTTTACCGCTGAACAATTATCACAAAAGATAGAAGCTCACAAAAATTCACCTTAAATAGAAGTGTATTGTGGCCTAGGGAAAAACAGCAAGGTTCACCGAAAACCCTAAATCAACTTGAATGAATTTTTTCTTTATCTTCCTGATTTTTTTTGAATTTTTTGAGAATGCCAAACCGACGTTGTGATACCTGTGAGCACGTGGTACCAAGATTGCAAGGGTCCTTCGCTGTACTGATCCGAAGAATCTGTATGTGGAGCTTAGGTTGCACAATATGTAGTATATGTGGAACAATTATCGAATACAGAGTAGCAAAGTTCAATAAGTATCCAAAGTACAAGTCACAATTGCTGGCAGAGAAGTATCCTAGGCGTAGCACAACAAGTTGAACAAAGAACAATGGAAAAAGCTCAAAGAACTAGCAAAGAAGCAAGCAATGCACACGTTTTCACTATTTTTGCTGATAGTGACCTCCAAGAAAGGAAACAAACAACCTGATCTTTTTCTGAATTTTTTACCACTGAACAATTATCACAAAAGATAGAAGCTCACAAAAATTCACCTTACATAGAAGTGTATTGTGGCCTAGGGAAAAATAGCAAGGTTCACCGAAAACCCTAAATCAACTTGAATGAATTTTTTCTTTATCTTCCTGATTTTTTTTGAATTTTTTGAGAATGCCAAACCGACGTTGTGATACCTGTGAGCACGTGGTACCAAGATTGCAAGGGTCCTTCGCTGTACTGATCCGAAGAATCTGTATGTGGAGCTTAGGATGGCACAATATGTAGTATATGTGGAACAATTATCGAATACAGAGTAGCAAAGTTCAATAAGTATCCAAAGTACAAGTCAAAATTGCTGGCTGAGACGTATCCTAGGCGTAGCACAACAAGTTGAACAAAGAACAATGGAAAAAGCTCAAAGAACTAGCAAAGAAGCAAGCAATGCACACGTTTTCACTATTTTTGCTGATAGTGACCTCCAAGAAAGGAATCAAACAACCTGATCTTTTTCTGAATTTTTTACCGCTGAACAATTATCACAAAAGATAGAAGCTCACAAAAATTCACCTTAAATAGAAGTGTATTGTGGCCTAGGGAAAAACAGCAAGGTTCACCGAAAACCCTAAATCAACTTGAATGAATTTTTTCTTTATCTTCCTGATTTTTTTTGAATTTTTTGAGAATGCCAAACCGACGTTGTGATACCTGTGAGCACGTGGTACCAAGATTGCAAGGGTCCTTCGCTGTACTGATCCGAAGAATCTGTATGTGGAGCTTAGGTTGCACAATATGTAGTATATGTGGAACAATTATCGAATACAGAGTAGCAAAGTTCAATAAGTATCCAAAGTACAAGTCACAATTGCTGGCAGAGAAGTATCCTAGGCGTAGCACAACAAGTTGAACAAAGAACAATGGAAAAAGCTCAAAGAACTAGCAAAGAAGCAAGCAATGCACACGTTTTCACTATTTTTGCAGATAGTGACCTCCAAGAAAGGAATCAAACAACCTGATCTTTTTCTGAATTTTTTACCACTGAACAATTATCACAAAAGATAGAAGCTCACAAAAATTCACCTTACATAGAAGTGTATTGTGGCCTAGGGAAAAACAGCAAAGTTCACCGAAAACCCTAAATCAACTTGAATGAATTTTTTCTTTATCTTCCTGATTTTTTTTGAATTTTTTGAGAATGCCAAACCGACATTGTGATACCTGTGAGCACGTGGTACCAAGATTGCAAGGGTCCTTCGCTGTACTGATCCGAAGAATCTGTATGTGGAGCTTAGGATGGCACAATATGTAGTATATGTGGAACAATTATCGAATACAGAGTAGCAAAGTTCAATAAGTATCCAAAGTACAAGTCACAATTGCTGGCAGAGAAGTATCCTAGGCGTAGCACAACAAGTTGAACAAAGAACAATGGAAAAAGCTCAAAGAACTAGCAAAGAAGCAAGCAATGCACACGTTTTCACTATTTTTGCTGATAGTGACCTCCAAGAAAGGAATCAAACAACCTGATCTTTTTCTGAATTTTTTACCACTGAACAATTATCACAAAAGATAGAAGCTCACAAAAATTCACCTTACATAGAAGTGTATTGTGGCCTAGGGAAAAACAGCAAGGTTCACCGAAAACCCTAAATCAACTTGAATGAATTTTTTCTTTATCTTCCTGATTTTTTTTGAATTTTTTGAGAATGCCAAACCGACATTGTGATACCTGTGAGCACGTGGTACCAAGATTGCAAGGGTCCTTCGCTGTACTGATCCGAAGAATCTGTATGTGGAGCTTAGGATGGCACAATATGTAGTATATGTGGAACAATTATCGAATACAGAGTAGCAAAGTTCAATAAGTATCCAAACTACAAGTCACAATTGCTGGCTGAGACGTATCCTAGGCGTAGCACAACAAGTTGAACAAAGAACAATGGAAAAAGCTCAAAGAACTAGCAAAGAAGCAAGCAGTGCACACGTTTTCACTATTTTTGCTGATAGTGACCTCCAAGAAAGGAATCAAACAACCTGATCTTTTTCTGAATTTTTTACCACTGAACAATTATCACAAAAGATAGAAGCACACAAAAATTCACCTTAAATAGAAGTGTATTGTGGCCTAGGGAAAAACAGCAAGGTTCACCGAAAACCCTAAATCAACTTGAATGAATTTTTTCTTTATCTTCCTGATTTTTTTTGAATTTTTTGAGAATGCCAAACCGACGTTGTGATACCTGTGAGCACGTGGTACCAAGATTGCAAGGGTCCTTCGCTGTACTGATCCGAAGAATCTGTATGTGGAGCTTAGGGTGGCACAATATGTAGTATATGTGGAACAATTATCGAATACAGAGTAGCAAAGTTCAATAAGTATCCAAAGTACAAGTCACAATTGCTGGCTGAGAAGTATCCTAGGCGTAGCACAATAAGTTGAACAAAGAACAATGTAAAAAGCTCAAAGAACTAGCAAAGAAGCAAGCAATGCACACGTTTTCACTATTTTTGCTGATAGTGACCTCCAAGAAAGGAATCAAACAACCTGATCTTTTTCTGAATTTTTTACCACTGAACAATTATCACAAAAGATAGAAGCTCACAAAAATTCACCTTACATAGAAGTGTATTATGGCCTAGGGAAAAACAGCAAGGTTCACCGAAAACCCTAAATCAACTTGAATGAATTTTTTCTTTATCTTCCTGATTTTTTTGAATTTTTTGAGAATGCCAAACCGACGTTGTGATACCTGTGAGCACGTGGTACCAAGATTGCAAGGGTCCTTCGCTGTACTGATCCGAAGAATCTGTATGTGGAGCTTAGGATGGCACAATATGTAGTATATGTGGAACAATTATCGAATACAGAGTAGCAAAGTTCAATAAGTATCCAAAGTACAAGTCACAATTGCTGGCTGAGACGTATCCTAGGCGTAGCACAACAAGTTGAACAAAGAACAATGGAAAAAGCTCAAAGAACTAGCAAAGAAGCAAGCAATGCACACGTTTTCACTATTTTTGCTGATAGTGACCTCCAAGAAAGGAATCAAACAACCTGATCTTTTTCTGAATTTTTTACCACTGAACAATTATCACAAAAGATAGAAGCTCACAAAAATTCACCTTACATAGAAGTGTATTGTGGCCTAGGGAAAAACAGCAAGGTTCACCGAAAACCCTAAATCAACTTGAATGAATTTTTTCTTTATCTTCCTGATTTTTTTTGAATTTTTTGAGAATGCCAAACCGACGTTGTGATACCTGTGAGCACGTGGTACCAAGATTGCAAGGGTCCTTCGCTGTACTGATCCGAAGAATCTGTATGTGGAGCTTAGGATGGCACAATATGTAGTATATGTGGAACAATTATCGAATACAGAGTAGCAAAGTTCAATAAGTATCCAAAGTACAAGTCACAATTGCTGGCTGAGACGTATCCTAGGCGTAGCACAACAAGTTGAACAAAGAACAATGGAAAAAGCTCAAAGAACTAGCAAAGAAGCAAGCAGTGCACACGTTTTCACTATTTTTGCTGATAGTGACCTCCAAGAAAGGAATCAAACAACCTGATCTTTTTCTGAATTTTTTACCACTGAACAATTATCACAAAAGATAGAAGCTCACAAAAATTCACCTTACATAGAAGTGTATTGTGGCCTAGGGAAAAACAGCAAGGTTCACCGAAAACCCTAAATCAACTTGAATGAATTTTTTCTTTATCTTCCTGATTTTTTTTGAATTTTTTGAGAATGCCAAACCGACGTTGTGATACCTGTGAGCACGTGGTACCAAGATTGCAAGGGTCCTTCGCTGTACTGATCCGAAGAATCTGTATGTGGAGCTTTGGATGGCACAATATGTAGTATATGTGGAACAATTATCGAATACAGAGTAGCAAAGTTCAATAAGTATCCAAAGTACAAGTCACAATTGCTGGCTGAGACGTATCCTAGGCGTAGCACAACAAGTTGAACAAAGAACAATGGAAAAAGCTCAAAGAACTAGCAAAGAAGCAAGCAATGCACACGTTTTCACTATTTTTGCTGATAGTGACCTCCAAGAAAGGAATCAAACAACCTGATCTTTTTCTGAATTTTTTACCGCTGAACAATTATCACAAAAGATAGAAGCTCACAAAAATTCACCTTAAATAGAAGTGTATTGTGGCCTAGGGAAAAACAGCAAGGTTCACCGAAAACCCTAAATCAACTTAAATGAATTTTTTCTTTATCTTCCTGATTTTTTTTTGAATTTTTTGAGAATGCCAAACCGACGTTGTGATACCTGTGAGCACGTGGTACCAAGATTGCAAGGGTCCTTCGCTGTACTGATCCGAAGAATCTGTATGTGGAGCTTAGGTTGCACAATATGTAGTATATGTGGAACAATTATCGAATACAGAGTAGCAAAGTTCAATAAGTATCCAAAGTACAAGTCACAATTGCTGGCAGAGAAGTATCCTAGGCGTAGCACAACAAGTTGAACAAAGAACAATGGAAAAAGCTCAAAGAACTAGCAAAGAAGCAAGCAATGCACACGTTTTCACTATTTTTGCTGATAGTGACCTCCAAGAAAGGAATCAAACAACCTGATCTTTTTCTGAATTTTTTACCACTGAACAATTATCACAAAAGATAGAAGCTCACAAAAATTCACCTTACATAGAAGTGTATTGTGGCCTAGGGAAAAACAGCAAGGTTCACCGAAAACCCTAAATCAACTTGAATGAATTTTTTCTTTATCTTCCTGATTTTTTTTGAATTTTTTGAGAATGCCAAACCGACATTATGATACCTGTGAGCACGTGGTACCAAGATTGCAAGGGTCCTTCGCTGTACTGATCCGAAGAATCTGTATGTGGAGCTTAGGATGGCACAATATGTAGTATATGTGGAACAATTATCGAATACAGAGTAGCAAAGTTCAATAAGTATCCAAAGTACAAGTCACAATTGCTGTCTGAGACGTATCCTAGGCGTAGCACAACAAGTTGAACAAAGAACAATGGAAAAAGCTCAAAGAACTAGCAAAGAAGCAAGCAATGCACACGTTTTCACTATTTTTGCTGATAGTGACCTCCAAGAAAGGAATCAAACAACCTGATCTTTTTCTGAATTTTTTACCACTGAACAATTATCACAAAAGATAGAAGCTCACAAAAATTCACCTTACATAGAAGTGTATTGTGGCCTAGGGAAAAACAGCAAGGTTCACCGAAAACCCTAAATCAACTTGAATGAATTTTTTCTTTATCTTCCTGATTTTTTTTGAATTTTTTGAGAATGCCAAACCGACATTGTGATACCTGTGAGCACGTGGTACCAAGATTGCAAGGGTCCTTCGCTGTACTGATCCGAAGAATCTGTATGTGGAGCTTAGGATGGCACAATATGTAGTATATGTGGAACAATTATCGAATACAGAGTAGCAAAGTTCAATAAGTATCCAAACTACAAGTCACAATTGCTGGCTGAGACGTATCCTAGGCGTAGCACAACAAGTTGAACAAAGAACAATGGAAAAAGCTCAAAGAACTAGCAAAGAAGCAAGCAGTGCACACGTTTTCACTATTTTTGCTGATAGTGACCTCCAAGAAAGGAATCAAACAACCTGATCTTTTTCTGAATTTTTTACCACTGAACAATTATCACAAAAGATAGAAGCACACAAAAATTCACCTTAAATAGAAGTGTATTGTGGCCTAGGGAAAAACAGCAAGGTTCACCGAAAATCCTAAATCAACTTGAATGAATTTTTTCTTTATCTTCCTGATTTTTTTTGAATTTTTTGAGAATGCCAAACCGACGTTGTGATACCTGTGAGCACGTGGTACCAAGATTGCAAGGGTCCTTCGCTGTACTGATCCAAAGAATCTGTATGTGGAGCTTAGGATGGCACAATATGTAGTATATGTGGAACAATTATCGAATACAGAGTAGCAAAGTTCAATAAGTATCCAAAGTACAAGTCACAATTGCTGGCTGAGAAGTATCCTAGGCGTAGCACAATAAGTTGAACAAAGAACAATGGAAAAAGCTCAAAGAACTAGCAAAGAAGCAAGCAATGCACACGTTTTCACTATTTTTGCTGATAGTGACCTCCAAGAAAGGAATCAAACAACCTGATCTTTTTCTGAATTTTTTACCGCTGAACAATTATCACAAAAGATAGAAGCTCACAAAAATTCACCTTAAATAGAAGTGTATTCTGGCCTAGGGAAAAACAGCAAGGTTCACCGAAAACCCTAAATCAACTTGAATGAATTTTTTCTTTATCTTCCTGATTTTTTTTGAATTTTTTGAGAATGCCAAACCGACGTTGTGATACCTGTGAGCACGTGGTAACAAGATTGCAAGGGTCCATCGCTGTACTGATCCGAAGAATCTGTATGTGGAGCTTAGGATGGCACAATATGTAGTATATGTGGAACAATTATCGAATACAGAGTAGCAAAGTTCAATAAGTATCCAAAGTACAAGTCACAATTGCTGGCTGAGACGTATCCTAGGCGTAGCACAACAAGTTGAACAAAGAACAATGGAAAAAGCTCAAAGAACTAGCAAAGAAGCAAGCAATGCACATGTTTTCACAATTTTTGCTGATAGTGACCTCCAAGAAAGGAATCAAACAACCTGATCTTTTTCTTAATTTTTTACCACTGAACAATTATCACAAAAGATAGAAGCTCACAAAAATTCACCTTAAATAGAAGTGTATTGTGGCCTAGGGAAAAACAGCAAGGTTCACCGAAAACCCTAAATCAACTTCAATGAATTTTTCCTTTATCTTCCTGATTTTTTTTGAATTTTTTGAGAATGCCAAACCGACGTTGTGATACCTGTGAGCACGTGGTACCAAGATTGCAAGGGTCCTTCACTGTACTGATCCGAAGAATCTGTATGTGGAGCTTAGGATGGCACAATATGTAGTATATGTTTAACAATTATCGAATACAGAGTAGCAAAGTTCAATAAGTATCCAAAGTACAAGTCACAATTGCTGGCTGAGACGTATCCTAGGCGTAGCACAACAAGTTGAACAAAGAACAATGGAAAAAGCTCAAAGAACTAGCAAAGAAGCAAGCAATGCACACGTTTTCACTATTTTTGCTGATAGTGACCTCCAAGAAAGGAATCAAGCAACCTGATCTTTTTCTGAATTTTTTACCACTGAACAATTATCACAAAAGATAGAAGATCACAAAAATTCACCTTACATAGAAGTGTATTGTGGCCTAGGGAAAAACAGCAAGGTTCACCGAAAACCCTAAATCAACTTGAATGAATTTTTTCTTTATCTTCCTGATTTTTTTTGAATTCTTTGAGAATGCCAAACCGACGTTGTGATACCTGTGAGCACGTGGTACCAAGATTGCAAGGGTCCTTCGCTGTACTGATCCGAAGAATCTGTATGTGGAGCTTAGGATGGCACAATATGTAGTATATGTGGAACAATTATCGAATACAGAGTAGCAAAGTTCAATAAGTATCCAAAGTACAAGTCACAATTGCTGGCTGAGACGAATCCTAGGCGTAGCACAACAAGTTGAACAAAGAACAATGGAAAAAGCTCAAAGAACTAGCAAAGAAGCAAGCAATGCACACGTTTTCACTATTTTTGCTGATAGTGACCTCCAAGAAAGGAATCAAACAACCTGATCTTTTTCTGAATTTTTTACCACTGAACAATTATCACAAAAGATAGAAGCTCCCAAAAATTCACCTTAAATAGAAGTGTATTGTGGCCTAGGGAAAAACAACAAGGTTCACCGAAAACCCTAAATCAACTTGAATGAATTTTTTCTTTATCTTCCTGATTTTTTTTGAATTTTTCGAGAATGCCAAACCGACGTTGTGATACCTGTGAGCACGTGGTACCAAGATTGCAAGGGTCCTTCGCTGTACTGATCCGAAGAATATGTATGTGGAGCTTAGGATGGCACAATATGTAGTATATGTGGAACAATTATCGAATACAGAGTAGCAAAGTTCAATAAGTATCCAAAGTACAAGTCACAATTGCTGGCTGAGACGTATCCTAGGCGTATCACAACAAGTTGAACAAAGAACAATGGAAAAAAAGCTCAAAGAACTAGCAAAGAAGCAAGCAATGCACACGTTTTCACTATTTTTGCTGATAGTGACCTCCAAGAAAGGAATCAAACAACCTGCTCTTTTTCTGAATTTTTTACCGCTGAACAATTATCACAAAAGATAGAAGCTCACAAAAATTCACCTTAAATAGAAGTGTATTGTGGCCTAGGGAAAAATAGCAAGGTTCACCGAAAACCCTAAATCAACTTGAATGAATTTTTTCTTTATCTTCCTGATTTTTTTTGAATTTTTTGAGAATGCCAAACCGACGTTGTGATACCTGTGAGCACGTGGTAACAAGATTGCAAGGGTCCATCGCTGTACTGATCCGAAGAATCTGTATGTGGAGCTTAGGATGGCACAATATGTAGTATATGTGGAACAATTATCGAATACAGAGTAGCAAAGTTCAATAAGTATCCAAAGTACAAGTCACAATTGCTGGCTGAGACGTATCCTAGGCGTAGCACAACAAGTTGAACAAAGAACAATGGAAAAAGCTCAAAGAACTAGCAAAGAAGCAAGCAATGCACACGTTTTCACTATTTTTGCTGATAGTGACCTCCAAGAAAGGAATCAAACAACCTGATCTTTTTCTTAATTTTTTACCACTGAACAATTATCACAAAAGATAGAAGCTCACAAAAATTCACCTTAAATAGAAGTGTATTGTGGCCTAGGGAAAAACAGCAAGGTTCACCGAAAACCCTAAATCAACTTGAATGAATTTTTTCTTTATCTTCCTGATTTTTTTTGAATTTTTTGAGAATGCCAAACCGACGTTGTGATACCTGTGAGCACGTGGTACCAAGATTGCAAGGGTCCTTCGCTGTACTGATCCGAAGAATCTGTATGTGGAGCTTAGGATGGCACAATATGTAGTATATGTTTAACAATTATCGAATACAGAGTAGCAAAGTTCAATAAGTATCCAAAGTACAAGTCACAATTGCTGGCTGAGACGTATCCTAGGCGTAGCACAACAAGTTGAACAAAGAACAATGGAAAAAGCTCAAAGAACTAGCAAAGAAGCAAGCAATGCACACGTTTTCACTATTTTTGCTGATAGTGACCTCCAAGAAAGGAATCAAGCAACCTGATCTTTTTCTGAATTTTTTACCACTGAACAATTATCACAAAAGATAGAAGATCACAAAAATTCACCTTACATAGAAGTGTATTGTGGCCTAGGGAAAAACAGCAAGGTTCACCGAAAACCCTAAATCAACTTGAATGAATTTTTTCTTTATCTTCCTGATTTTTTTTGAATTCTTTGAGAATGCCAAACCGACGTTGTGATACCTGTGAGCACGTGGTACCAAGATTGCAAGGGTCCTTCGCTGTACTGATCCGAAGAATCTGTATGTGGAGCTTAGGATGGCACAATATGTAGTATATGTGGAACAATTATCGAATACAGAGTAGCAAAGTTCAATAAGTATCCAAAGTACAAGTCACAATTGCTGGCTGAGACGTATCCTAGGCGTAGCACAACAAGCTGAACAAAGAACAATGGAAAAAGCTCAAAGAACTAGCAAAGAAGCAAGCAATGCACACGTTTTCACTATTTTTGCTGATAGTGACCTCCAAGAAAGGAATCAAACAACCTGATCTTTTTCTGAATTTTTTACCACTGAACAATTATCACAAAAGGTAGACGCTCACAAAATTTCACCTTAAATACAAGTGTATTGTGGCCTAGGGAAAAACAGCAAGGTTCACCGAAAACCCTAAATCAACTTGAATGAATTTTTTCTTTATCTTCCTGATTTTTTTTGAATTTTTTGAGAATGCCAAACCGACGTTGTGATACCTGTGAGCACGTGGTACCAAGATTGCAAGGGTCCTTCGCTGTACTGATCCGAAGAATCTGTATGTGGAGCTTAGGATGGCACAATATGTAGTATATGTGGAACAATTATCGAATACAGAGTAGCAAAGTTCAATAAGTATCCAAAGTACAAGTCACAATTGCTGGCTGAGACGTATCCTAGGCGTAACACAACAAGTTGAACAAAGAACAATGGAAAAAGCTCAAAGAACTAGCAAAGAAGCAAGCAATGCACACGTTTTCACTATTTTTGCTGATAGTGACCTCCAAGAAAGGAATCAAACAACCTGATCTTTTTCTTAATTTTTTACCACTGAACAATTATCACAAAAGATAGAAGCTCACAAAAATTCACCTTAAATAGAAGTGTATTGTGGCCTAGGGAAAAACAGCAAGGTTCACCGAAAACCCTAAATCAACTTGAATGAATTTTTTCTTTATCTTCCTGATTTTTTTTGAATTTTTTGAGAATGCCAAACCGACGTTGTGATACCTGTGAGCACGTGGTACCAAGATTGCAAGGGTCCTTCGCTGTACTGATCCGAAGAATCTGTATGTGGAGCTTAGGATGGCACAATATGTAGTATATATTTAACAATTATCGAATACAGAGTAGCAAAGTTCAATAAGTATCCAAAGTACAAGTCACAATTGCTGGCTGAGACGTATCCTAGGCGTAGCACAACAAGTTGAACAAAGAACAATGGAAAAAGCTCAAAGAACTAGCAAAGAAGCAAGCAATGCACACGTTTTCACTATTTTTGCTGATAGTGACCTCCAAGAAAGGAATCAAGCAACCTGATCTTTTTCTGAATTTTTTACCACTGAACAATTATCACAAAAGATAGAAGATCACAAAAATTCACCTTACATAGAAGTGTATTGTGGCCTAGGGAAAAACAGCAAGGTTCACCGAAAACCCTAAATCAACTTGAATGAATTTTTTCTTTATCTTCCTGATTTTTTTTGAATTCTTTGAGAAAGCCAAACCGACGTTGTGATACCTGTGAGCACGTGGTACCAAGATTGCAAGGGTCCTTCGCTGTACTGATCCGAAGAATCTGTACGTGGAGCTTAGGATGGCACAATATGTAGTATATGTGGAACAATTATCGAATACAGAGTAGCAAAGTTCAATAAGTATCCAAAGTACAAGTCACAATTGCTGGCTGAGACGTATCCTAGGCGTAGCACAACAAGTTGAACAAAGAACAATGGAAAAAGCTCAAAGAACTAGCAAAGAAGCAAGCAATGCACACGTTTTCACTATTTTTGCTGATAGTGACCTCCAAGAAAGGAATCAAGCAACCTGATCTTTTTCTGAATTTTTTACCACTGAACAATTATCACAAAAGATAGAAGATCACAAAAATTCACCTTACATAGAAGTGTATTGTGGCCTAGGGAAAAACAGCAAGGTTCACCAAAAACCCTAAATCAACTTGAATGAATTTTTTCTTTATCTTCCTGATTTTTTTTGAATTCTTTGAGAATGCCAAACCGACGTTGTGATACCTGTGAGCACGTGGTACCAAGATTGCAAGGGTCCTTCGCTGTACTAATCCGAAGAATCTGTATGTGGAGCTTAGGATGGCACAATATGTAGTATATGTGGAACAATTATCGAATACAGAGTAGCAAAGTTCAATAAGTATCCAAAGTACAAGTCACAATTGCTGGCTGAGACGTATCCTAGGCGTAGCACAACAAGTTGAACAAAGAACAATGGAAAAAGCTCAAAGAACTAGCAAAGAAGCAAGCAATGCACACGTTTTCACTATTTTTGCTGATAGTGACCTCCAAGAAAGGAATCAAACAACCTGATCTTTTTCTGAATTTTTTACCACTGAACTATTATCACAAAAGGTAGAAGCTCACAAAAATTCACCTTAAATACAAGTGTATTGTGGCCTAGGGAAAAACAGCAAGGTTCACCGAAAACCCTAAATCAACTTGAATGAATTTTTTCTTTATCTTCCTGATTTTTTTTGAATTTTTTGAGAATGCCAAACCGACGTTGTGATACCTGTGAGCACGTGGTACCAAGATTGCAAGGGTCCTTCGCTGTACTGATCCGAAGAATCTGTATGTGGAGCTTAGGATGGCACAATATGTAGTATATGTGGAACAATTATCGAATACAGAGTAGCAAAGTTCAATAAGTATCCAAAGTACAAGTCACAATTGCTGGCTGAGACGTATCCTAGGCGTAGCACAACAAGTTGAACAAAGAACAATGGAAAAAGCTCAAAGAACTAGCAAAGAAGCAAGCAATGCACACGTTTTCACTATTTTTGCTGATAGTGACCTCCAAGAAAGGAATCAAACAACCTGATCTTTTTCTTAATTTTTTACCACTGAACAATTATCACAAAAGATAGAAGCTCACAAAAATTCACCTTAAATAGAAGTGTATTGTGGCCTAGGGAAAAACAGCAAGGTTCACCGAAAACCCTAAATCAACTTGAATGAATTTTTTCTTTATCTTCCTGATTTTTTTTGAATTTTTTGAGAATGCCAAACCGACGTTGTGATACCTGTGAGCACGTGGTACCAAGATTGCAAGGGTCCTTCGCTGTACTGATCCGAAGAATCTGTATGTGGAGCTTAGGATGGCACAATATGTAGTATATGTTTAACAATTATCGAATACAGAGTAGCAAAGTTCAATAAGTATCCAAAGTACAAGTCACAATTGCTGGCTGAGACGTATCCTAGGCGTAGCACAACAAGTTGAACAAAGAACAATGGAAAAAGCTCAAAGAACTAGCAAAGAAGCAAGCAATGCACACGTTTTCACTATTTTTGCTGATAGTGACCTCCAAGAAAGGAATCAAGCAACCTGATCTTTTTCTGAATTTTTTACCACTGAACAACTATCACAAAAGATAGAAGATCACAAAAATTCACCTTACATAGAAGTGTATTGTGGCCTAGGGAAAAACAGCAAGGTTCACCGAAAACCCTAAATCAACTTGAATGAATTTTTTCTTTATCTTCCTGATTTTTTTTGAATTCTTTGAGAATGCCAAACCAACGTTGTGATACCTGTGAGCACGTGGTACCAAGATTGCAAGGGTCCTTCGCTGTACTGATCCGAAGAATCTGTATGTGGAGCTTAGGATGGCACAATATGTAGTATATGTGGAACAATTATCGAATACAGAGTAGCAAAGTTCAATAAGTATCCAAAGTACAAGTGACAATTGCTGGCTGAGACGTATCCTAGGCGTAGCACAACAAGTTGAACAAAGAACAATGGAAAAAGCTCAAAGAACTAGCAAAGAAGCAAGCAATGCACACGTTTTCACTATTTTTGCTGATAGTGACCTCCAAGAAAGGAATCAAACAACCTGATCTTTTTCTGAATTTTTTACCACTGAACAATTATCACAAAAGGTAGAAGCTCACAAAAATTCACCTTAAATACAAGTGTATTGTGGCCTAGGGAAAAACAGCAAGGTTCACCGAAAACCCTAAATCAACTTGAATGAATTTTTTCTTTATCTTCCTGATTTTTTTTGAATTTTTTGAGAATGCCAAACTGACGTTGTGATACCTGTGAGCACGTGGTACCAAGATTGCAAGGGTCCTTCACTGTACTGATCCGAAGAATCTGTATGTGGAGCTTAGGTTGCACAATATGTAGTATATGTGGAACAATTATCGAATACAGAGTAGCAAAGTTCAATAAGTATCCAAAGTACAAGTCACAATTGCTGGCAGAGAAGTATCCTAGGCGTAGCACAACAAGTTGAACAAAGAACAATGGAAAAAGCTCAAAGAACTAGCAAAGAAGCAAGCAATGCACACGTTTTCACTATTTTTGCTGATAGTGACCTCCAAGAAAGGAATCAAACAACCTGATCTTTTTCTGAATTTTTTACCACTGAACAATTATCACAAAAGATAGAAGCTCACAAAAATTCACCTTACATAGAAGTGTATTGTGGCCTAGGGAAAAACAGAAAGGTTCACCGAAAACCCTAAATCAACTTGAATGAATTTTTTCTTTATCTTCCTGATTTTTTTTGAATTTTTTGAGAATGCCAAACCGACGTTGTGATACCTGTGAGAACGTGGTACCAAGATTGCAAGGGTCCTTCGCTGTACTGATCCGAAGAATCTGTATGTGGAGCTTAGGATGGCACAATATGTAGTATATGTGGAACAATTATCGAATACAGAGTAGCAAAGTTCAATAAGTATCCAAAGTACAAGTCACAATTGCTGGCTGAGACGTATCCTAGGCGTAGCACAACAAGTTGAACAAAGAACAATGGAAAAAGCTCAAAGAACTAGCAAAGAAGCAAGCAATGCACACGTTTCCACTATTTTTGCTGATAGTGACCTCCAAGAAAGGAATCAAACAACCTGATCTTTTTCTTAATTTTTTACCACTGAACAATTATCACAAAAGATAGAAGGTCACAAAAATTCACCTTAAATAGAAGTGTATTGTGGCCTAGGGAAAAACAGCAAGGTTCACCGAAAACCCTAAATCAACTTGAATGAATTTTTTCTTTATCTTCCTGATTTTTTTTGAATTTTTTGAGAATGCCAAACCGACGTTGTGATACCTGTGAGCACGTGGTACCAAGATTGCAAGGGTCCTTCGCTGTACTGATCCGAAGAATCTGTATGTGGAGCTTAGGATGGCACAATATGTAGTATATGTTTAACAATTATCGAATACAGAGTAGCAAAGTTCAATAAGTATCCAAAGTACAAGTCACAATTGCTGGCTGAGAAGTATCCTAGGCGTAGCACAACAAGTTGAACAAAGAACAATCGAAAAAGCTCAAAGAACTAGCAAAGAAGCAAGCAATGCACACGTTTTCACTATTTTTGCTGATAGTGACCTCCAAGAAAGGAATCAAGCAACCTGATCTTTTTCTGAATTTTTTACCACTGAACAATTATCGCAAAAGATAGAAGCTCACAAAAATTCACCTTACATAGAAGTGTATTGTGGCCTAGGGAAAAACAGCAAGGTTCACCGAAAACCCTAAATCAACTTGAATGAATTTTTTCTTTATCTTCCTGATTTTTTTTGAATTTTTTGAGAATGCCAAACCGACGTTGTGATACCTGTGAGCACGTGGTACCAAGATTGCAAGGGTCCTTCGCTGTACTGATACGAAGAATCTGTATGTGGAGCTTAGGATGGCACAATATGTAGTATATGTGGAACAATTATCGAATACAGAGTAGCAAAGTTCAATAAGTATCCAAAGTACAAGTCACAATTGCTGGCTGAGACGTATCCTAGGCGTAGCACAATAAGTTGAACAAAGAACAATGGAAAAAGCTCAAAGAACTAGCAAAGAAGCAAGCAATGCACACGTTTTCACTATTTTTGCTGATAGTGACCTCCAAGAAAGGAATCAAACAACCTGATCTTTTTCTGAATTTTTTACCGCTGAACAATTATCACAAAAGATAGAAGCTCACAAAAATTCACCTTAAATAGAAGTGTATTCTGGCCTAGGGAAAAACAGCAAGGTTCACCGAAAACCCTAAATCAACTTGAATGAATTTTTTCTTTATCTTCTTGATTTTTTTTGAATTTTTTGAGAATGCCAAACCGACGTTGTGATACCTGTGAGCACGTGGTACCAAGATTGCAAGGGTCCTTCGCTGTACTGATACGAAGAATCTGTATGTGGAGCTTAGGATGGCACAATATGTAGTATATGTGGAACAATTATCGAATACAGAGTAGCAAAGTTCAATAAGTATCCAAAGTACAAGTCACAATTGCTGGCTGAGACGTATCCTAGGCGTAGCACAACAAGTTGAACAAAGAACAATGGAAAAAGCTCAAAGAACTAGCAAAGAAGCAAGCAATGCACACGTTTTCACTATTTTTGCTGATAGTGACCTCCAAGAAAGGAATCAAACAACCTGATCTTTTTCTTAATTTTTTACCACTGAACAATTATCACAAAAGATAGAAGGTCACAAAAATTCACCTTAAATAGAAGTGTATTGTGGCCTAGGGAAAAACAGCAAGGTTCACCGAAAACCCTAAATCAACTTGAATGAATTTTTTCTTTATCTTCCTGATTTTTTTTGAATTTTTTGAGAATGCCAAACCGACGTTGTGATACCTGTGAGCACGTGGTACCAAGATTGCAAGGGTCCTTCGCTGTACTGATACGAAGAATCTGTATGTGGAGCTTAGGATGGCACAATATGTAGTATATGTGGAACAATTATCGAATACAGAGTAGCAAAGTTCAATAAGTATCCAAAGTACAAGTCACAATTGCTGGCTGAGACGTATCCTAGGCGTAGCACAATAAGTTGAACAAAGAACAATGGAAAAAGCTCAAAGAACTAGCAAAGAAGCAAGCAATGCACACGTTTTCACTATTTTTGCTGATAGTGACCTCCAAGAAAGGAATCAAACAACCTGATCTTTTTCTGAATTTTTTACCGCTGAACAATTATCACAAAAGATAGAAGCTCACAAAAATTCACCTTAAATAGAAGTGTATTCTGGCCTAGGGAAAAACAGCAAGGTTCACCGAAAACCCTAAATCAACTTGAATGAATTTTTTCTTTATCTTCTTGATTTTTTTTGAATTTTTTGAGAATGCCAAACCGACGTTGTGATACCTGTGAGCACGTGGTACCAAGATTGCAAGGGTCCTTCGCTGTACTGATACGAAGAATCTGTATGTGGAGCTTAGGATGGCACAATATGTAGTATATGTGGAACAATTATCGAATACAGAGTAGCAAAGTTCAATAAGTATCCAAAGTACAAGTCACAATTGCCGGCTGAGACGTATCCTAGGCGTAGCACAATAAGTTGAACAAAGAACAATGGAAAAAGCTCAAAGAACTAGCAAAGAAGCAAGCAATGCACACATTTTCACTATTTTTGCTGATAGTGACCTCCAAGAAAGGAATCAAACAACCTGATCTTTTTCTGAATTTTTTACCGCTGAACAATTATCACAAAAGATAGAAGCTCACAAAAATTCACCTTAAATAGAAGTGTATTCTGGCCTAGGGAAAAACAGCAAGGTTCACCGAAAACCCTAAATCAACTTGAATGAATTTTTTCTTTATCTTCTTGATTTTTTTTGAATTTTTTGAGAATGCCAAACCGACGTTGTGATACCTGTGAGCACGTGGTACCAAGATTGCAAGGGTCCTTCGCTGTACTGATACGAAGAATCTGTATGTGGAGCTTAGGATGGCACAATATGTAGTATATGTGGAACAATTATCGAATACAGAGTAGCAAAGTTCAATAAGTATCCAAAGTACAAGTCACAATTGCTGGCTGAGACGTATCCTAGGCGTAGCACAACAAGTTGAACAAAGAACAATGGAAAAAGCTCAAAGAACTAGCAAAGAAGCAAGCAATGCACACGTTTTCACTATTTTTGCTGATAGTGACCTCCAAGAAAGGAATCAAACAACCTGATCTTTTTCTTAATTTTTTACCACTGAACAATTATCACAAAAGATAGAAGGTCACAAAAATTCACCTTAAATAGAAGTGTATTGTGGCCTAGGGAAAAACAGCAAGGTTCACCGAAAACCCTAAATCAACTTGAATGAATTTTTTCTTTATCTTCCTGATTTTTTTTGAATTTTTTGAGAATGCCAAACCGACGTTGTGATACCTGTGAGCACGTGGTACCAAGATTGCAAGGGTCCTTCGCTGTACTGATACGAAGAATCTGTATGTGGAGCTTAGGATGGCACAATATGTAGTATATGTGGAACAATTATCGAATACAGAGTAGCAAAGTTCAATAAGTATCCAAAGTACAAGTCACAATTGCTGGCTGAGACGTATCCTAGGCGTAGCACAATAAGTTGAACAAAGAACAATGGAAAAAGCTCAAAGAACTAGCAAAGAAGCAAGCAATGCACACGTTTTCACTATTTTTGCTGATAGTGACCTCCAAGAAAGGAATCAAACAACCTGATCTTTTTCTGAATTTTTTACCGCTGAACAATTATCACAAAAGATAGAAGCTCACAAAAATTCACCTTAAATAGAAGTGTATTCTGGCCTAGGGAAAAACAGCAAGGTTCACCGAAAACCCTAAATCAACTTGAATGAATTTTTTCTTTATCTTCTTGATTTTTTTTGAATTTTTTGAGAATGCCAAACCGACGTTGTGATACCTGTGAGCACGTGGTACCAAGATTGCAAGGGTCCTTCGCTGTACTGATACGAAGAATCTGTATGTGGAGCTTAGGATGGCACAATATGTAGTATATGTGGAACAATTATCGAATACAGAGTAGCAAAGTTCAATAAGTATCCAAAGTACAAGTCACAATTGCCGGCTGAGACGTATCCTAGGCGTAGCACAATAAGTTGAACAAAGAACAATGGAAAAAGCTCAAAGAACTAGCAAAGAAGCAAGCAATGCACACATTTTCACTATTTTTGCTGATAGTGACCTCCAAGAAAGGAATCAAACAACCTGATCTTTTTCTGAATTTTTTACCGCTGAACAATTATCACAAAAGATAGAAGCTCACAAAAATTCACCTTAAATAGAAGTGTATTCTGGCCTAGGGAAAAACAGCAAGGTTCACCGAAAACCCTAAATCAACTTGAATGAATTTTTTCTTTATCTTCTTGATTTTTTTTGAATTTTTTGAGAATGCCAAACCGACGTTGTGATACCTGTGAGCACGTGGTACCAAGATTGCAAGGGTCCTTCGCTGTACTGATACGAAGAATCTGTATGTGGAGCTTAGGATGGCACAATATGTAGTATATGTGGAACAATTATCGAATACAGAGTAGCAAAGTTCAATAAGTATCCAAAGTACAAGTCACAATTGCTGGCTGAGACGTATCCTAGGCGTAGCACAACAAGTTGAACAAAGAACAATGGAAAAAGCTCAAAGAACTAGCAAAGAAGCAAGCAATGCACACGTTTTCACTATTTTTGCTGATAGTGACCTCCAAGAAAGGAATCAAACAACCTGATCTTTTTCTGAATTTTTTACCGCTGAACAATTATCACAAAAGATAGAAGCTCACAAAAATTCACCTTAAATAGAAGCGTATTCTGGCCTAGGGAAAAACAGCAAGGTTCACCGAAAACCCTAAATCAACTTGAATGAATTTTTTCTTTATCTTCCTGATTTTTTTTGAATTTTTTGAGAATGCCAAACCGACGTTGTGATACCTGTGAGCATGTGGTACCAAGATTGCAAGGGTCCTTCGCTGTACTGATCCGAAGAATCTGTATGTGGAGCTTAGGATGGCACAATATGTAGTATTTGTGGAACAATTATCGAATACAGAGTAGCAAAGTTCAATAAGTATCCAAAGTACAAGTCACAATTGCTGGCTGAGTCGTATCCTAGGCGTAGCACAACAAGTTGAACAAAGAACAATGGAAAAAGCTCAAAGAACTAGCAAAGAAGCAAGCAATGCACACGTTTTCACTATTTTTGCTGATAGTGACCTCCAAGAAAGGAATCAAACAACCTGATCTTTTTCTGAATTTTTTACCACTGAACAATTATCACAAAAGATAGAAGCTCACAAAAATTCACCTTACATAGAAGTGTATTGTGGCCTAGGGAAAAACAGCAAGGTTCACCGAAAACCCTAAATCAACTTGAATGAATTTTTTCTTTATCTTCCTGATTTTTTTTGAATTTTTTGAGAATGCCAAACCGACGTTGTGATACCTGTGAGCACGTGGTACCAAGATTGCAAGGGTCCTTCGCTGTACTGATCCGAAGAATCTGTATGTGGAGCTTAGGATGGCACAATATGTAGTATATGTGGAACAATTATCGAATACAGAGTAGCAAAGTTCAATAAGTATCCAAAGTACAAGTCACAATTGCTGGCTGAGACGTATCCTAGGCGTAGCACAACAAGTTGAACAAAGAACAATGGAAAAAGCTCAAAGAACTAGCAAAGAAGCAAGCAATGCACACGTTTTCACTATTTTTGCTGATAGTGACCTCCAAGAAAGGAATCAAACAACCTGATCTTTTTCTGAATTTTTTACCGCTGAACAATTATCACAAAAGATAGAAGCTCACAAAAATTCACCTTAAATAGAAGTGTATTGTGGCCTAGGGAAAAACAGCAAGGTTCACCGAAAACCCTAAATCAACTTGAATGAATTTTTTCTTTATCTTCCTGATTTTTTTTGAATTTTTTGAGAATGCCAAACCGACGTTGTGATACCTGTGAGCACGTGGTACCAAGATTGCAAGGGTCCTTCGTTGTACTGATCCGAAGAATCTGTATGTGGAGCTTAGGATGGCACAATATGTAGTATATGTGGAACAATTATCGAATACAGAGTAGCAAAGTTCAATAAGTATCCAAAGTACAAGTCACAATTGCTGGCTGAGACGTATCCTAGGCGTAGCACAACAAGTTGAACAAAGAACAATGGAAAAAGCTCAAAGAACTAGCAAAGAAGCAAGCAATGCACACGTTTTCACTATTTTTGCTGATAGTGACCTCCAAGAAAGGAATCAAACAACCTGATCTTTTTCTGAATTTTTTACCACTGAACAATTATCACAAAAGATAGAAGCTCACAAAAATTCACCTTAAATAGAAGTGTATTGTGGCCTAGGGAAAAACAGCAAGGTTCACCGAAAACCCTAAATCAACTTGAATGAATTTTTTCTTTATCTTCCTGATTTTTTTTGAATTTTTTGAGAATGCCAAACCGACGTTGTGATACCTGTGAGCACGTGGTACCAAGATTGCAAGGGTCCTTCGCTGTACTGATCCGAAGAATCTGTATGTGGAGCTTAGGATGGCACAATATGTAGTATATGTGGAACAATTATCGAATACAGAGTAGCAAAGTTCAATAAGTATCCAAAGTACAAGTCACAATTGCTGGCTGAGACGTATCCTAGGCGTAGCACAACAAGTTGAACAAAGAACAATGGAAAAAGCTCAAAGAACTAGCAAAGAAGCAAGCAATGCACACGTTTTCACTATTTTTGCTGATAGTGACCTCCAAGAAAGGAATCAAACAACCTGATCTTTTTCTGAATTTTTTACCACTGAACAATTATCACAAAAGATAGAAGCTCACAAAAATTCACCTTAAATAGAAGTGTATTGTGGCCTAGGGAAAAACAGCAAGGTTCACCGAAAACCCTAAATCAACTTGAATGAATTTTTTCTTTATCTTCCTGATTTTTTTTGAATTTTTTGAGAATGCCAAACCGACGTTGTGATACCTGTGAGCACGTGGTACCAAGATTGCAAGGGTCCTTCGCTGTACTGATCCGAAGAATCTGTATGTGGAGCTTAGGATGGCACAATATGTAGTATATGTGGAACAATTATCGAATACAGAGTAGCAAAGTTCAATAAGTATCCAAAGTACAAGTCACAATTGCTGGCTGAGACGTATCCTAGGCGTAGCACAACAAGTTGAACAAAGAACAATGGAAAAAGCTCAAAGAACTAGCAAAGAAGCAAGCAATGCACACGTTTTCACTATTTTTGCTGATAGTGACCTCCAAGAAAGGAATCAAACAACCTGATCTTTTTCTGAATTTTTTACCACTGAACAATTATCACAAAAGATAGAAGCTCACAAAAATTCACCTTACATAGAAGTGTATTGTGGCCTAGGGAAAAACAGCAAGGTTCACCGAAAACCCTAAATCAACTTGAATGAATTTTTTCTTTATCTTCCTGATTTTTTTTGAATTTTTTGAGAATGCCAAACCGACGTTGTGATACCTGTGAGCACGTGGTACCAAGATTGCAAGGGTCCTTCGCTGTACTGATCCGAAGAATCTGTATGTGGAGCTTAGGATGGCACAATATGTAGTATATGTGGAACAATTATCGAATACAGAGTAGCAAAGTTCAATAAGTATCCAAAGTACAAGTCACAATTGCTGGCTGAGACGTATCCTAGGCGTAGCACAACAAGTTGAACAAAGAACAATGGAAAAAGCTCAAAGAACTAGCAAAGAAGCAAGCAATGCACACGTTTTCACTATTTTTGCTGATAGTGACCTCCAAGAAAGGAATCAAACAACCTGATCTTTTTCTGAATTTTTTACCACTGAACAATTATCACAAAAGATAGAAGCTCACGAAAATTCACCTTACATAGAAGTGTATTGTGGCCTAGGGAAAAACAGCAAGGTTCACCGAAAACCCTAAATCAACTTGAATGAATTTTTTCTTTATCTTCCTGATTTTTTTTGAATTTTTTGAGAATGCCAAACCGACGTTGTGATACCTGTGAGCACGTGGTACCAAGATTGCAAGGGTCCTTCGCTGTACTGATCCGAAGAATCTGTATGTGGAGCTTAGGATGGCACAATATGTAGTATATGTGGAACAATTATCGAATACAGAGTAGCAAAGTTCAATAAGTATCCAAAGTACAAGTCACAATTGCTGGCTGAGACGTATCCTAGGCGTAGCACAACAAGTTGAACAAAGAACAATGGAAAAAGCTCAAAGAACTAGCAAAGAAGCAAGCAATGCACACGTTTTCACTATTTTTGCTGATAGTGACCTCCAAGAAAGGAATCAAACAACCTGATCTTTTTCTGAATTTTTTACCACTGAACAATTATCACAAAAGATAGAAGCTCACGAAAATTCACCTTACATAGAAGTGTATTGTGGCCTAGGGAAAAACAGCAAGGTTCACCGAAAACCCTAAATCAACTTGAATGAATTTTTTCTTTATCTTCCTGATTTTTTTTGAATTTTTTGAGAATGCCAAACCGACGTTGTGATACCTGTGAGCACGTGGTACCAAGATTGCAAGGGTCCTTCGCTGTACTGATCCGAAGAATCTGTATGTGGAGCTTAGGATGGCACAATATGTAGTATATGTGGAACAATTATCGAATACAGAGTAGCAAAGTTCAATAAGTATCCAAAGTACAAGTCACAATTGCTGGCTGAGACGTATCCTAGGCGTAGCACAACAAGTTGAACAAAGAACAATGGAAAAAGCTCAAAGAACTAGCAAAGAAGCAAGCAATGCACACGTTTTCACTATTTTTGCTGATAGTGACCTCCAAGAAAGGAATCAAACAACCTGATCTTTTTCTGAATTTTTTACCACTGAACAATTATCACAAAAGATAGAAGCTCACAAAAATTCACCTTAAATAGAAGTGTATTGTGGCCTAGGGAAAAACAGCAAGGTTCACCGAAAACCCTAAATCAACTTGAATGAATTTTTTCTTTATCTTCCTGATTTTTTTTGAATTTTTTGAGAATGCCAAACCGACGTTGTGATACCTGTGAGCACGTGGTACCAAGATTGCAAGGGTCCTTCGCTGTACTGATCCGAAGAATCTGTATGTGGAGCTTAGGATGGCACAATATGTAGTATATGTGGAACAATTATCGAATACAGAGTAGCAAAGTTCAATAAGTATCCAAAGTACAAGTCACAATTGCTGGCTGAGACGTATCCTAGGCGTAGCACAACAAGTTGAACAAAGAACAATGGAAAAAGCTCAAAGAACTAGCAAAGAAGCAAGCAATGCACACGTTTTCACTATTTTTGCTGATAGTGACCTCCAAGAAAGGAATCAAACAACCTGATCTTTTTCTGAATTTTTTACCACTGAACAATTATCACAAAAGATAGAAGCTCACAAAAATTCACCTTAAATAGAAGTGTATTGTGGCCTAGGGAAAAACAGCAAGGTTCACCGAAAACCCTAAATCAACTTGAATGAATTTTTTCTTTATCTTCCTGATTTTTTTTGAATTTTTTGAGAATGCCAAACCGACGTTGTGATACCTATGAGCACGTGGTACCAAGATTGCAAGGGTCCTTCGCTGTACTGATCCGAAGAATCTGTATGTGGAGCTTAGGATGGCACAATATGTAGTATATGTGGAACAATTATCGAATACAGAGTAGCAAAGTTCAATAAGTATCCAAAGTACAAGTCACAATTGCTGGCTGAGACGTATCCTAGGCGTAGCACAACAAGTTGAACAAAGAACAATGGAAAAAGCTCAAAGAACTAGCAAAGAAGCAAGCAATGCACACGTTTTCACTATTTTTGCTGATAGTGACCTCCAAGAAAGGAATCAAACAACCTGATCTTTTTCTGAATTTTTTACCACTGAACAATTATCACAAAAGATAGAAGCTCACGAAAATTCACCTTAAATAGAAGTGTATTGTGGCCTAGGGAAAAACAGCAAGGTTCACCGAAAACCCTAAATCAACTTGAATGAATTTTTTCTTTATCTTCCTGATTTTTTTTGAATTTTTTGAGAATGCCAAACCGACGTTGTGATACCTGTGAGCACGTGGTACCAAGATTGCAAGGGTCCTTCGCTGTACTGATCCGAAGAATCTGTATGTGGAGCTTAGGATGGCACAATATGTAGTATATGTGGAACAATTATCGAATACAGAGTAGCAAAGTTCAATAAGTATCCAAAGTACAAGTCACAATTGCTGGCTGAGACGTATCCTAGGCGTAGCACAACAAGTTGAACAAAGAACAATGGAAAAAGCTCAAAGAACTAGCAAAGAAGCAAGCAATGCACACGTTTTCACTATTTTTGCTGATAGTGACCTCCAAGAAAGGAATCCAACAACCTGATCTTTTTCTGAATTTTTTACCACTGAACAATTATCACAAAAGATAGAAGCTCACAAAAATTCACCTTAAATAGAAGTGTATTGTGGCCTAGGGAAAAACAGCAAGGTTCACCGAAAACCCTAAATCAACTTGAATGAATTTTTTCTTTATCTTCCTGATTTTTTTTGAATTTTTTGAGAATGCCAAACCGACGTTGTGATACCTGTGAGCACGTGGTACCAAGATTGCAAGGGTCTTTCGCTGTACTGATCCGAAGAATCTGTATGTGGAGCTTAGGATGGCACAATATGTAGTATATGTGGAACAATTATCGAATACAGAGTAGCAAAGTTCAATAAGTATCCAAAGTACAAGTCACAATTGCTGGCTGAGACGTATCCTAGGCGTAGCACAACAAGTTGAACAAAGAACAATGGAAAAAGCTCAAAGAACTAGCAAAGAAGCAAGCAATGCACACGTTTTCACTATTTTTGCTGATAGTGACCTCCAAGAAAGGAATCAAACAACCTGATCTTTTTCTGAATTTTTTACCACTGAACAATTATCACAAAAGATAGAAGCTCACGAAAATTCACCTTAAATAGAAGTGTATTGTGGCCTAGGGAAAAACAGCAAGGTTCACCGAAAACCCTAAATCAACTTGAATGAATTTTTTCTTTATCTTCCTGATTTTTTTTGAATTTTTTGAGAATGCCAAACCGACGTTGTGATACCTGTGAGCACGTGGTACCAAGATTGCAAGGGTCCTTCGCTGTACTGATCCGAAGAATCTGTATGTGGAGCTTAGGATGGCACAATATGTAGTATATGTGGAACAATTATCGAATACAGAGTAGCAAAGTTCAATAAGTATCCAAAGTACAAGTCACAATTGCTGGCTGAGACGTATCCTAGGCGTAGCACAACAAGTTGAACAAAGAACAATGGAAAAAGCTCAAAGAACTAGCAAAGAAGCAAGCAATGCACACGTTTTCACTATTTTTGCTGATAGTGACCTCCAAGAAAGGAATCAAACAACCTGATCTTTTTCTGAATTTTTTACCACTGAACAATTATCACAAAAGATAGAAGCTCACAAAAATTCACCTTAAATAGAAGTGTATTGTGGCCTAGGGAAAAACAGCAAGGTTCACCGAAAACCCTAAATCAACTTGAATGAATTTTTTCTTTATCTTCCTGATTTTTTTTGAATTTTTTGAGAATGCCAAACCGACGTTGTGATACCTATGAGCACGTGGTACCAAGATTGCAAGGGTCCTTCGCTGTACTGATCCGAAGAATCTGTATGTGGAGCTTAGGATGGCACAATATGTAGTATATGTGGAACAATTATCGAATACAGAGTAGCAAAGTTCAATAAGTATCCAAAGTACAAGTCACAATTGCTGGCTGAGACGTATCCTAGGCGTAGCACAACAAGTTGAACAAAGAACAATGGAAAAAGCTCAAAGAACTAGCAAAGAAGCAAGCAATGCACACGTTTTCACTATTTTTGCTGATAGTGACCTCCAAGAAAGGAATCAAACAACCTGATCTTTTTCTGAATTTTTTACCACTGAACAATTATCACAAAAGATAGAAGCTCACAAAAATTCACCTTAAATAGAAGTGTATTGTGGCCTAGGGAAAAACAGCAAGGTTCACCGAAAACCCTAAATCAACTTGAATGAATTTTTTCTTTATCTTCCTGATTTTTTTTGAATTTTTTGAGAATGCCAAATCGACGTTGTGATACCTGTGAGCACGTGGTACCAAGATTGCAAGGGTCTTTCGCTGTACTGATCCGAAGAATCTGTATGTGGAGCTTAGGATGGCACAATATGTAGTATATGTGGAACAATTATCGAATACAGAGTAGCAAAGTTCAATAAGTATCCAAAGTACAAGTCACAATTGCTGGCTGAGACGTATCCTAGGCGTAGCACAACAAGTTGAACAAAGAACAATGGAAAAAGCTCAAAGAACTAGCAAAGAAGCAAGCAATGCACACGTTTTCACTATTTTTGCTGATAGTGACCTCCAAGAAAGGAATCAAACAACCTGATCTTTTTCTGAATTTTTTACCACTGAACAATTATCACAAAAGATAGAAGCTCACGAAAATTCACCTTAAATAGAAGTGTATTGTGGCCTAGGGAAAAACAGCAAGGTTCACCGAAAACCCTAAATCAACTTGAATGAATTTTTTCTTTATCTTCCTGATTTTTTTTGAATTTTTTGAGAATGCCAAACCGACGTTGTGATACCTGTGAGCACGTGGTACCAAGATTGCAAGGGTCCTTCGCTGTACTGATCCGAAGAATCTGTATGTGGAGCTTAGGATGGCACAATATGTAGTATATGTGGAACAATTATCGAATACAGAGTAGCAAAGTTCAATAAGTATCCAAAGTACAAGTCACAATTGCTGGCTGAGACGTATCCTAGGCGTAGCACAACAAGTTGAACAAAGAACAATGGAAAAAGCTCAAAGAACTAGCAAAGAAGCAAGCAATGCACACGTTTTCACTATTTTTGCTGATAGTGACCTCCAAGAAAGGAATCAAACAACCTGATCTTTTTCTGAATTTTTTACCACTGAACAATTATCACAAAAGATAGAAGCTCACAAAAATTCACCTTAAATAGAAGTGTATTGTGGCCTAGGGAAAAACAGCAAGGTTCACCGAAAACCCTAAATCAACTTGAATGAATTTTTTCTTTATCTTCCTGATTTTTTTTGAATTTTTTGAGAATGCCAAACCGACGTTGTGATACCTATGAGCACGTGGTACCAAGATTGCAAGGGTCCTTCGCTGTACTGATCCGAAGAATCTGTATGTGGAGCTTAGGATGGCACAATATGTAGTATATGTGGAACAATTATCGAATACAGAGTAGCAAAGTTCAATAAGTATCCAAAGTACAAGTCACAATTGCTGGCTGAGACGTATCCTAGGCGTAGCACAACAAGTTGAACAAAGAACAATGGAAAAAGCTCAAAGAACTAGCAAAGAAGCAAGCAATGCACACGTTTTCACTATTTTTGCTGATAGTGACCTCCAAGAAAGGAATCCAACAACCTGATCTTTTTCTGAATTTTTTACCACTGAACAATTATCACAAAAGATAGAAGCTCACAAAAATTCACCTTAAATAGAAGTGTATTGTGGCCTAGGGAAAAACAGCAAGGTTCACCGAAAACCCTAAATCAACTTGAATGAATTTTTTCTTTATCTTCCTGATTTTTTTTGAATTTTTTGAGAATGCCAAATCGACGTTGTGATACCTGTGAGCACGTGGTACCAAGATTGCAAGGGTCTTTCGCTGTACTGATCCGAAGAATCTGTATGTGGAGCTTAGGATGGCACAATATGTAGTATATGTGGAACAATTATCGAATACAGAGTAGCAAAGTTCAATAAGTATCCAAAGTACAAGTCACAATTGCTGGCTGAGACGTATCCTAGGCGTAGCACAACAAGTTGAACAAAGAACAATGGAAAAAGCTCAAAGAACTAGCAAAGAAGCAAGCAATGCACACGTTTTCACTATTTTTGCTGATAGTGACCTCCAAGAAAGGAATCAAACAACCTGATCTTTATCTGAACTTTTTACCACTGAACAATTATCACAAAAGATAGAAGCTCACGAAAATTCACCTTAAATAGAAGTGTATTGTGGCCTAGGGAAAAACAGCAAGGTTCACCGAAAACCCTAAATCAACTTGAATGAATTTTTTCTTTATCTTCCTGATTTTTTTTGAATTTTTTGAGAATGCCAAACCGACGTTGTGATACCTATGAGCACGTGGTACCAAGATTGCAAGGGTCCTTCGCTGTACTGATCCGAAGAATCTGTATGTGGAGCTTAGGATGGCACAATATGTAGTATATGTGGAACAATTATCGAATACAGAGTAGCAAAGTTCAATAAGTATCCAAAGTACAAGTCACAATTGCTGGCTGAGACGTATCCTAGGCGTAGCACAACAAGTTGAACAAAGAACAATGGAAAAAGCTCAAAGAACTAGCAAAGAAGCAAGCAATGCACACGTTTTCACTATTTTTGCTGATAGTGACCTCCAAGAAAGGAATCAAACAACCTGATCTTTTTCTGAATTTTTTACCACTGAACAATTATCACAAAAGATAGAAGCTCACAAAAATTCACCTTAAATAGAAGTGTATTGTGGCCTAGGGAAAAACAGCAAGGTTCACCGAAAACCCTAAATCAACTTGAATGAATTTTTTCTTTATCTTCCTGATTTTTTTTGAATTTTTTGAGAATGCCAAACCGACGTTGTGATACCTATGAGGACGTGGTACCAAGATTGCAAGGGTCCTTCGCTGTACTGATCCGAAGAATCTGTATGTGGAGCTTAGGATGGCACAATATGTAGTATATGTGGAACAATTATCGAATACAGAGTAGCAAAGTTCAATAAGTATCCAAAGTACAAGTCACAATTGCTGGCTGAGACGTATCCTAGGCGTAGCACAACAAGTTGAACAAAGAACAATGGAAAAAGCTCAAAGAACTAGCAAAGAAGCAAGCAATGCACACGTTTTCACTATTTTTGCTGATAATGACCTCCAAGAAAGGAATCAAACAACCTGATCTTTTTCTGAATTTTTTACCACTGAACAATTATCACAAAAGATAGAAGCTCACGAAAATTCACCTTACATAGAAGTGTATTGTGGCGTAGGGAAAAACAACAAGGTTCACCGAAAACCCTAAATCAACTTGAATGAATTTTTTCTTTATCTTCCTGATTTTTTTTGAATTTTTTGAGAATGCCAAACCGACGTTGTGATACCTGTGAGCACGTGGTACCAAGATTGCAAGGGTCCTTCGCTGTACTGATCCGAAGAATCTGTATGTGGAGCTTAGGATGGCACAATATGTAGTATATGTGGAACAATTATCGAATACAGAGTAGCAAAGTTCAATAAGTATCCAAAGTACAAGTCACAATTGCTGGCTGAGACGTATCCTAGGCGTAGCACAACAAGTTGAACAAAGAACAATGGAAAAAGCTCAAAGAACTAGCAAAGAAGCAAGCAATGCACACGTTTTCACTAGTTTTGCTGATAGTGACCTCCAAGAAAGGAATCCAACAACCTGATCTTTTTCTGAATTTTTTACCACTGAACAATTATCACAAAAGATAGAAGCTCACAAAAATTCACCTTAAATAGAAGTGTATTGTGGCCTAGGGAAAAACAGCAAGGTTCACCGAAAACCCTAAATCAACTTGAATGAATTTTTTCTTTATCTTCCTAATTTTTTTTGAATTTTTTGAGAATGCCAAATCGACGTTGTGATACCTGTGAGCACGTGGTACCAAGATTGCAAGGGTCTTTCGCTGTACTGATCCGAAGAATCTGTATGTGGAGCTTAGGATGGCACAATATGTAGTATATGTGGAACAATTATCGAATACAGAGTAGCAAAGTTCAATAAGTATCCAAAGTACAAGTCACAATTGCTGGCTGAGACGTATCCTAGGCGTAGCACAACAAGTTGAACAAAGAACAATGGAAAAAGCTCAAAGAACTAGCAAAGAAGCAAGCAATGCACACGTTTTCACTATTTTTGCTGATAGTGACCTCCAAGAAAGGAATCAAACAACCTGATCTTTTTCTAAACTTTTTACCACTGAACAATTATCACAAAAGATAGAAGCTCACGAAAATTCACCTTAAATAGAAGTGTATTGTGGCCTAGGGAAAAACAGCAAGGTTCACCGAAAACCCTAAATCAACTTGAATGAATTTTTTCTTTATCTTCCTGATTTTTTTTGAATTTTTTGAGAATGCCAAACCGACGTTGTGATACCTGTGAGCACGTGGTACCAAGATTGCAAGGGTCCTTCGCTGTACTGATCCGAAGAATCTGTATGTGGAGCTTAGGATGGCACAATATGTAGTATATGTGGAACAATTATCGAATACAGAGTAGCAAAGTTCAATAAGTATCCAAAGTACAAGTCACAATTGCTGGCTGAGACGTATCCTAGGCGTAGCACAACAAGTTGAACAAAGAACAATGGAAAAAGCTCAAAGAACTAGCAAAGAAGCAAGCAATGCACACGTTTTCACTATTTTTGCTGATAGTGACCTCCAAGAAAGGAATCCAACAACCTGATCTTTTTCTGAATTTTTTACCACTGAACAATTATCACAAAAGATAGAAGCTCACGAAAATTCACCTTAAATAGAAGTGTATTGTGGCCTAGGGAAAAACAGCAAGGTTCACCGAAAACCCTAAATCAACTTGAATGAATTTTTTCTTTATCTTCCTGATTTTTTTTGAATTTTTTGAGAATGCCAAACCGACGTTGTGATACCTGTGAGCACGTGGTACCAAGATTGCAAGGGTCCTTCGCTGTACTGATCCGAAGAATCTGTATGTGGAGCTTAGGATGGCACAATATGTAGTATATGTGGAACAATTATCGAATACAGAGTAGCAAAGTTCAATAAGTATCCAAAGTACAAGTCACAATTGCTGGCTGAGACGTATCCTAGGCGTAGCACAACAAGTTGAACAAAGAACAATGGAAAAAGCTCAAAGAACTAGCAAAGAAGCAAGCAATGCACACGTTTTCACTATTTTTGCTGATAGTGACCTCCAAGAAAGGAATCCAACAACCTGATCTTTTTCTGAATTTTTTACCACTGAACAATTATCACAAAAGATAGAAGCTCACGAAAATTCACCTTAAATAGAAGTGTATTGTGGCCTAGGGAAAAACAGCAAGGTTCACCGAAAACCCTAAATCAACTTGAATGAATTTTTTCTTTATCTTCCTGATTTTTTTTGAATTTTTTGAGAATGCCAAATCGACGTTGTGATACCTGTGAGCACGTGGTACCAAGATTGCAAGGGTCCTTCGCTGTACTGATCCGAAGAATCTGTATGTGGAGCTTAGGATGGCACAATATGTAGTATATGTGGAACAATTATCGAATACAGAGTAGCAAAGTTCAATAAGTATCCAAAGTACAAGTCACAATTGCTGGCTGAGACGTATCCTAGGCGTAGCACAACAAGTTGAACAAAGAACAATGGAAAAAGCTCAAAGAACTAGCAAAGAAGCAAGCAATGCACACGTTTTCACTATTTTTGCTGATAGTGACCTCCAAGAAAGGAATCAAACAACCTGATCTTTTTCTGAACTTTTTACCACTGAACAATTATCACAAAAGATAGAAGCTCACGAAAATTCACCTTAAATAGAAGTGTATTGTGGCCTAGGGAAAAACAGCAAGGTTCACCGAAAACCCTAAATCAACTTGAATGAATTTTTTCTTTATCTTCCTGATTTTTTTTGAATTTTTTGAGAATGCCAAACCGACGTTGTGATACCTGTGAGCACGTGGTACCAAGATTGCAAGGGTCCTTCGCTGTACTGATCCGAAGAATCTGTATGTGGAGCTTAGGATGGCACAATATGTAGTATATGTGGAACAATTATCGAATACAGAGTAGCAAAGTTCAATAAGTATCCAAAGTACAAGTCACAATTGCTGGCTGAGACGTATCCTAGGCGTAGCACAACAAGTTGAACAAAGAACAATGGAAAAAGCTCAAAGAACTAGCAAAGAAGCAAGCAATGCACACGTTTTCACTATTTTTGCTGATAGTGACCTCCAAGAAAGGAATCAAACAACCTGATCTTTTTCTGAATTTTTTACCACTGAACAATTATCACAAAAGATAGAAGCTCACAAAAATTCACCTTAAATAGAAGTGTATTGTGGCCTAGGGAAAAACAGCAAGGTTCACCGAAAACCCTAAATCAACTTGAATGAATTTTTTCTTTATCTTCCTGATTTTTTTTGAATTTTTTGAGAATGCCAAACCGACGTTGTGATACCTGTGAGCATGTGGTACCAAGATTGCAAGGGTCCTTCGCTGTACTGATCCGAAGAATCTGTATGTGGAGCTTAGGATGGCACAATATGTAGTATATGTGGAACAATTATCGAATACAGAGTAGCAAAGTTCAATAAGTATCCAAAGTACAAGTCACAATTGCTGGCTGAGACGTATCCTAGGCGTAGCACAACAAGTTGAACAAAGAACAATGGAAAAAGCTCAAAGAACTAGCAAAGAAGCAAGCAATGCACACGTTTTCACTATTTTTGCTGATAGTGACCTCCAAGAAAGGAATCAAACAACCTGATCTTTTTCTGAATTTTTTACCACTGAACAATTATCACAAAAGATAGAAGCTCACGAAAATTCACCTTAAATAGAAGTGTATTGTGGCCTAGGGAAAAACAGCAAGGTTCACCGAAAACCCTAAATCAACTTGAATGAATTTTTTATTTATCTTCCTGATTTTTTTTGAATTTTTTGAGAATGCCAAACCGACGTTGTGATACTTGTGAGCACGTGGTACCAAGATTGCAAGGGTCCTTCGCTGTACTGATCCGAAAATCTGTATGTGGAGCTTAGGATGGCACAATATGTAGTATATGTGGAACAATTATCGAATACAGAGTAGCAAAGTTCAATAAGTATCCAAAGTACAAGTCACAATTGCTGGCTGAAACGTATCCTAGGCGTAGCACAACAAGTTGAACAAAGAACAATGGAAAAAGCTCAAAGAACTAGCAAAGAAGCAAGCAATGCACACGTTTTCACTATTTTTGCTGATAGTGACCTCCAAGAAAGGAATCAAACAACCTGATCTTTTTCTAAATTTTTTACCACTGAACAATTATCACAAAAGATAGAAGCTCACGAAAATTCACCTTAAATAGAAGTGTATTGTGGCCTAGGGAAAAACAGCAAGGTTCACCGAAAACCCTAAATCAACTTGAATGAATTTTTTCTTTATCTTCCTGATTTTTTTTGAATTTTTTGAGAATGCCAAACCGACGTTGTGATACCTGTGAGCACGTGGTACCAAGATTGCAAGGGTCCTTCGCTGTACTGATCCAAAGAATCTGTATGTGGAGCTTAGGATGGCACAATATGTAGTATATGTGGAACAATTATCGAATACAGAGTAGCAAAGTTCAATAAGTATCCAAAGTACAAGTCACAATTGCTGGCTGAGATGTATCCTAGGCGTAGCACAACAAGTTGAACAAAGAACAATGGAAAAAGCTCAAAGAACTAGCAAAGAAGCAAGCAATGCACACGTTTTCACTATTTTTGCTGATAGTGACCTCCAAGAAAGGAATCAAACAACCTGATCTTTTTCTGAATTTTTTACCACTGAACAATTATCACAAAAGATAGATGCTCACAAAAATTCACCTTAAATAGAAGTGTATTGTGGCCTAGGGAAAAACAGCAAGGTTCACCGAAAATCCTAAATCAACTTGAATGAATATTTTCTTTATCTTCCTGATTTTTTTTGAATTTTTTGAGAATGTCAAACCGACGTCGTCAGTTTGTACCCTGCCCCAAATGGAGTCACGAATCTGCTGTAAAAAATTGAGCTCAATCGGAGCACCGAGCGAAAAGTTATGCCCTGTTTACTGAAGGTACCTCGAGTTACGTTTTTGAGAGGCGCAACTCGGCAGGAAATTCAGCGGCGGCTAGGGCAAAGCTTCCCTAGTATTTGCAATAGGTATTTGCCAGATGATGAAATAATGGGGGGCTGCGATGCAAGGTAAAAAACACAAGGCGGCTCGCAACCTATCTAGGGCTTGCACGGCGAGAATTCACACAAGGCGGCTAGCGAGGGCAAGTCGAGTAGTGTAGTGGCACGACTTGTAATCTGGATGACGGTGGATGGGATAGCGGCGGAAACAAACACAGCGATGGTGCAGTTGAACTACGACCAAGACAAAATCTAAACCAGCAACAAGACTCGATCACGGACACAAACTCAACAATGCGAAACTGAAACGAAATTGCAAGGCTAACACAAGGGTTCTAGGACAGCGGAATTTTTTTTGTAGGATTTTTGTGGACTATAGGACGAAGGCGAAATCTAAACTGGGGATAATCCTGACGGGAATACCTGAGTCTCTGATTACCACTTGATGGGGACGTGGGTGCCCGATCTTCCGTCAGGTGAAAGATAACTTGTTTAGGGCGGATGTGACGCACCGATCCGGCTTCAGATCCAAAGACCTAGACCCCTGCAATCTTAGCACCACGATTCCTCTGGTTATCAACCGTGTCACAATCCGGTTGACCTCGCCGCGAAGGCTAATCCCTGCCTATGAAACGAAGAACACAAGCAAGAACTCGAAAGAAGCAGCTCTCAAAATAGTGACTCTGCAGATGAATGATTAACACACGAAAGTTGGGGTTTCACAAACCGATAACGGCGACTGTTCGACGACAGAAAACTCTAAGCAAAACCCACCTCTAAACCGGCGGCGGCTACTGAGTTTATGGAGAGGGAGGGTCGTCCTAGGGTTGTGGGAGACCAGGAGGGGGCGCCCACGACTTGGGCCAAGGGCCCGACTCGATACACGGCCAAGTTGCCCCAAAATAGGTGGCGCAGCACCTTGTCGTGGTCACACAGCATGATCCACATGACTTCTGGAGCTAGGACCAGAATCAAATCGACGGTGTCGTCGTCCTCTTTCCAACAAGTACTTATACGCCTCATTTCGACGTCGTATGATGGAGTTATCGCCGAAACCGTGCGTAAGTGTAGGCTGAATCCGAGATGGACGTGGCAGCTGAGTCGGAGACGAAGTCCAACATGGGAAAGGTCGTGGCGTATGTGTGTTCAGCATGGTGATGTCCTCATCAAATTAAAATACTTAAGTTGTTGCATGTATCACCATCTTAATGAGACCTTTGAGCATGATCATGCATTGCACAACATATGCATGAAGCCCTTGGAGGACTGACATGCATACGCCTCCATCTTAATCTCTCTACCTTGTTGTGATCGGTAACATTGTTATCCCCTGACCAAAGGTGCCGCGTCGGAACAAAAGGTATCATATGTGCTGCAGCCATGTGATTACCATTAGGTGCGTGCTAGGTATCTTCGTTGTGAGGATGCAACACGCCGCAGTAAATTTTCTCAACCTGATGTTCCGAACGTCCTTTTCAAGTATCGTAAGGTAAGACAAACATGCTAACCTCATGTCATGAACATCAGCATGTGCATCAATCTTTTGTGCATCACATGCTTAGTTGCATCTCCATATGTTCAGTTGGTACATCTCATCAAGTAAATAAAATAGTTGCATCAAGCTCACTAAACTAAGTAACTAGTGAGCAAGCATTTTCTAAGGTTACGTATCAACCTTTTCGTCTGAACCGTTGACATCTTCTAAACCTTGTATGACTCCTTGCAACCAAATATCAGTGATTTGAGGTAATGTGATGGGCCTAACCTCGAATCCAGATGATGGAAATCATTATCCATCGTCGCCCGCTTGTTGCTCTTCTGAATAAAACCAAGAATCAGAGTAAACAAATTGGACAACATTGTTTACTAGCCTTCCCTTTCTTCAACAAAAATCACTATGGAACTCGTCAAACTTGATCCTCCATCCGTCGATCGCAACGATCTCGGAGCAGAGTTTCAAATCAACCGACTAAGTTGAAGGAGAAGTGGTAGTGCTTTCTGAGCAGTCAAGGTTCTCTAAAAGTCAAATATAAGAGAGTTTTCCCTCACTCCCCAATCTACGATCTGTTGAGCATACCCTTCAAACCTCAGGAATCAGAAGACCAATCAACGAAGGACAAGTAGAATCTCGAGCAAAAACTCGTTACAACCAGTTTAACCCAGATGGTGGACCTCTGGAACTTTCTCCTGTTCCTGCCGTCAACACGATCGTTTCTTCGGACCGTTGAAATTCATCCTTTTCAGCGCCACGAACGCACGACGCCGTAGCGTCAACCTGCCATCTCTTTTCCGCAACCGCTATCACATCACCGAGCTCTCTCAAGGATGAGCAATCTCGAGACACGTGTCATCACCACAGGATCAATCCGCCAGTTCCTGCCACAGATGATCTTGGACGACCGTTACAATCCAGCCGCAGCATAAGAAGGAAACCCTTTCTCGATGCCGCAAGTTCAAATCTCTCCTCCATGTTGAGTTTGATATCACCATCACCTTCCTTTCTCCTCCGGCTATTCTTAGCAACCGCCACCAGCCATCTCCACCGTCTGCTTCATTCCTAGTAGAGCAAATCTCTCTCCGTTCTCTTCAACAACACCGAGAAGAAGCTCAAAGGAAGATCAGAAGAAGACCCCAAGCCAACACCGCCAACCATGGTTCCATTTCTGGAAATGTTCGAGCCGATTCGCTAGACGTTGGTAGTGATGTATCCCTGTGTCGCCGTCGGAATCTGTCTGATTTTAGCCTTTCATGTAGATATCCATCGCCCGCTTCCTCATCAGCGGCATGGAGATAAGTGAGGATAACACCGTGTACATTTTGCTGCATCAGAATTCTCGATGCCAAGAAGTGTAATCTGAAGTGTCTTTCTTGCTGAGTCAGTTTGTATTGTTGAGGACATCACCTTAACTGTTGTGGTCTGATCTCGAAAGGACTTATCATGAAAGAACTTTTGTTGTATATATGCTATTCATTAATGTTCATGGACAAGCTTAAGAGAATGTGTTTAATACAATCTCAATCTTTTAGATGGGGGAACCGACATGCAACTTCTCCAAGCATTTTGGTGGACCAAGTGGTAGTAGTATGCCACCACCTCCCATGGCCATACCAGAAGGTTTTACAACTGCTCAACTGGAAGTAGTACGTCAAATCCTCCAGATGCAGCAGCAAATCTTTCAGATGATACAACCGCAACCTACAGTTGGTGCCACCTCATATAGACCAGAAATGCACACTGAAGCTCGGAACTCCATCAGAGCAAAACCTAGTGAACCTCGTCATTTTGAGCCTGACTCATCCCAAACACTGAATCAAGATGATATAGATACAATCGCCGGTACAATCCAGAAGACAGGAGAACAAAATGCCGCACTTAGACAGATAGTATACAATGTTACCCATGGACTTTATCAAGGGTTGTCTCAAACCAGCTTAACTACCAGCTTCACTGGATCAATGTTTGCATCAGTGGCTGAACAAGCCCGTCTCTACAATCTACTAGTGGACCATATGAACCAGGATCAATCCAACACCTCTAACTCTCTTTTACCACCATCACAGCTACCTATGGACCTTAGGAAGGAAGTGAGAAGGAGTAGGAAATCCAAGCAAGTTTTGCCTGAAATGGATTTAAGTGGATGGGAAATTACCTGCACCGAATTCAAGCCTTGTTCTACAAAGCAAAACAGCAAAACTCAGCAGATCTCAAATTCCAGTGCACTTTCGTCTCCCCGCAATAAGAGAAAACCCTGCTGGTACAATTGTAACCGACAGGGGCACATAGCCAAAGAGTGTCTAGAACCTCAGCGGAACCAAAGTGAAGGATATGAGAATAGAAAACTCTGGAGACAACTTCACCAAGCCAATGCTTCAACTGCAATTACCCTACCGGAAGGAACAATGGAACAACGGGTACACTCCTCTCGACACCACCCTGTCCATATCTTGTTAGAAACTGCGAATCTCGGGACAAGATTCCTTTTAAGGGGGGTAGGCTGTGACGCCCCAGGTTTTCAATTAGGGTTAATTAACACTAATGAATGGTGAACTAAGTCAAACACGTTGACTTTGGTCAAACCTTGGTCAACCTGGGTCATCACCTCGGAAACTGAGCCAACCAACCCTAATGATCAATGCTTGGTCAACCTTGGTCAAAAACCCCTTCTTAAAAGCCTAGTCAAACCCTTTTGACCTTAACCCTTTCAAGAACTTTTGCCGCGTTCTCCAAATTCCATCTAAACACTTCAAAATCGGCCAAACTAAAAGTTGTTCATCCTTTCAAGGGACACAACTTTCCTTTTGGGTGGCATGGCTAATTTTGAGTGGATGATGGTGTAAAACTCGCTCAAAGTCTGCAATCATTGTTCAAAGGCGCCGAGAAAACCCAGATGTTTGCCTGCAATTTGTGCAAAATCTGTTGATCCAAACACCCATCGACCTTTGTGAAAGTTGTAGGTGGATCTTTGATCTGGAACTTTGGTTATTAGCACTTGGTGCACTTCAGTATCAAAATTTTGAGAAATCTTGAGTCAAAGCAGGCTAAGCCGAAAAAGTTTCTGGCACACCGCGCTCTGGAGCCGCATCGCACGCCGCCATCAGGACGTCGCCCATGCGCCTGGGCGCGACTACCGAGGACCCGCCGGTCCGAACACCGAGGTACGGCCGCGCACGTGCGCCGGGACCCACCGCCTAGAACCGACGTTGAGCTCCAACACCCGGCCGCCACGTGCCTTGCCTCCACTCGACCCCGCCGCACCGACCATCGCCGCCCGGCGAACCGCGAGGCCGCTGTACTCACCTGTCGCGCGCACGCCCATGCCCCGCCTTGCACGCTGGTCACTACGCGTCGTCGAGTCTTCGTCGTCGTCGCCTATAAAAGGGCCGCACCGGGCTCATGCACGCAGACACGCCACCACCGCCTGTCCGCCGCCCCTGTGCCGCCATTGGCACCTCCACGGCGAGCTCCACCTCCCCGTGACCATCACCACCGTTTGAACTTGCTCCCACACCCACGAGCACCCCCTGAAGCTTCCCGAGTCACATATTGCCATGCCCCGTCCCTCACCTCACCGGAATCAGAGCCACGGCGGCCGCATCACCCCTGCCTCGCCACCGGAGCTCACTGGAGTAGCCTCCGTTCCGGCCAACCCCTCCAATCCACCCCTGGTGAGCACCCGTGCACCCCCGAGCCGCTTGTGGACCAAGTCCGGCCGGCCATCACCGCCGGCGAGCTCCCCTATGCCGCCAAGGGCACCCGTGTAACGATTGCAAAAGTTCTAGGGAGTTTTGTGTAAACCGAGGGCATGGTTGTGAATAGAGAAATCTTTGTGAGGACCTGGCTGAAAATAGATTCTATCCTTTTCTTTTGTTTTAAGCAGATCATTGAAAAATCATGAAAAATCATAAAAAAATCGTAAAAATGCAAAAATAATTTTGCTGGTCTCCTCATGAGCAGAACTACATCTTTTACGAAAGCTGTATATACTTTTGTTGAATAGTTTTTGAATGAAAAATCAAAATCAGTTTGTATGTGGTTGTTCATAACTTGAGTTCTACTCATGAGCTGACCTTGAGCTTTGTATATGTTGGTGGTCAGTAGTTGCATAGGTTATACCTAAGTTTTTGCACAAAGTTACTAAGTAAATCTATGGTTATGATTTATTTTACATTTATGCTAGATCTGTGTATTTATTTTGTGTAGCTTCATGTGTAAGCTTTCTGTGGCTAATCATGTGGCTACTCTCTTGTCATGCTTAGTTGTACCCCTGGTAAATTTATCATGTATTTCTAAGTTGTTTAAATATCTATTTCTGAATTATGCTTGTTTTTGAAATAAAATTCACATCTCAGTTTCTGTTGGTCAAATAATGCTTATCCTTGGTCCAGTGCATGTTTATACCTTGTTTGTGCTATGGTAGAAAGTTGAGCTGCTTTTCTGTCATATATGTTCCTATGTGTTTTTCTTTTTTTAAATAGGCTGAAAATGGTTATTTTTGTGTAACATGTTTGAAATGAGTTCTGAACCTAATTTTAGGTGTGTAAGCTAGTTTTAACCTCTAAAGGTTTTGTGTAAATTTTGAGCACCAGTGCATGAGTAGTTTTCTCTGTATTTAATATTCTTGCTTTTGCCTTAATTAGATTGCTGTATTTTTCATGCCCTGCATATGGCTCTAAATGTATGAAAAACTATCAGTAGCTCTGCTAAAGCATTATGTGCTTGTACAAAAAGTTTCACTGTGTTTTATTACATGGTTTTACCAGAATGATTTTTGGAAGGAAACTAGTATATCTATAAAAAGATAAATGAAGAAATCTTTTCTTTAGAAGCTTGTGTGTGCTCTACCCCTCAAAATTTAGACCATGAACCTCTGAAGTGTAACCCAAATGTTTATGTGGTATTTTGCTTGTTTGAATCTTTATGCATCCAATCACTTTTGAAATAATTACTAAATAAACTTTTGTTTGAATAATCTTTATGGAAGAGTATGCTGAATATATTCTATTTAAAGGGTTATGGAAAACTTAACACCTTACACAAGATGTTTGGTAAATAAATACACTCACATCACCATTTAACTGTTGCATATGCATTCTACGTGTACAACCTTCCGACATTAGCCCCGAGTTCGTCCCGGATCGAGGTGACGGACCGTATGAGGGAAGGAATCAACTACGTGGACGTGCACCAAGACCCGAACCAAGTTCGGAAGTTTTCCTACTAACTTGCTAGTGAAGGAAAGCCCCGGTTTAACATATACCTATGTGTTTCCCTTTTTACAAATTCCGAATTTATGCTTGTATATGTATGCGCATTTACGTTCAGGAGTTGAATGGAAACCCTAGATGCATGATCCATAAGTACCTATGATCTTGTACTAGTATGCTAGGTCGATAGTTGCTATGCACTAAGGACCCGGTACAAGTCGAGTGATGTACTTCGCTCGCACTAATAGGTTCTTATGTTGGAATCATAAGATTGTTAAATTGAATTGCTCACGTGGTAAGAGCATGGGATTTTGGGCTCCGGTCTAATGGTTAAGAGATTAAGCGTTTGAAAGTACTAAACATTTGTCGGACATGGGTACGGTAAACCTAGTACCTAAATGATGCGGTGCAGGAACTTTAGGCTACTACTCTTGGGCTGCTGCCCCAGGGTAACTACCTGTGGTGCATGGTGACGCTAGATGCTAGTATGAGGCATGCCAACTGACAATGTACCTAGGACTGTGGCATCTGATCCTAATCCGACGAATGACGGGAACCGTTTGGTTGAAAACACTCTTTGTGAGGGATTTCTCCCATATGTTTAGGTTCACCTTGCAAGGTTATTAATCGATTGATCGTCGGCCTCTCACCGTTATCCGAGATTGCTTAACCCTCTATCCATGATAATCCCTCTATGATGAAATATGGATAAACATGATGTTTGGTTAATTGTTTGCACAAGTATGCTTGAAATAGTTGCTTATCTAGTAATAATTGATCTACTAGAACTTGAGCTAAAATATTGAAAGTAAGGATTAACTCCTTAGTCATTTTTTGGCAAAACAAACCCAATGGCCAAAAGCCAAGCAGGATTAGAAGGATAAGTCTTTTATTTTAGACAGGTAAGCCTTGCTGAGTATCAGTATACTCAGCCTTGCTATATATGTTGTTTTCAGGTAATATTGTTTGCCCAGGAAGAAATCTCACTCGGCTGTGAGCTGGAATGGGTGGACGACGAAGAATAATGGTGTTATGGGTGGCCTCCCATGATGCCAAGTTATTGTAGTTTATTTTCCGCTGTCATTTAAAACTCTGAACCATGTTCTATTATTTTATGAACTATGACTTGTAATAGTTACCCTAAGGGGAAGATTAGTATTAAATTGTAAGGTTCTCTGGACTCTCCTTCGTGGGGGTTTTAATGTATGCGTGTTCGATCCTCTGTGTGTTAATTCAAGTGATTTACCGGGCTTGACCCAGCAACACTCAACAGGATAATTCTTTATTATCGCTTAAAGGCCAAAGTGGATCGGTCTGAGTGATAGTACGGACTTATCTCGGATGGGGTTGTCACATATGCCGGTACACTACTTCACAAGAATTCTTCTAGCTGCAGTTGAGAAGGAAAGGAGAAGAAAATATGGCAAACAAGAGGAGCCTACATCCTATCAAATCTATCTGTTGTGCCATGGCTGAGGTTGTGAAGAAGCTGATAGCTTTCGGGTACTATTTATAGCCAAACACAGGGGGGCAGGCAAACAAAAGGATAGGAAGGAATCTCAAGAGATGCCAAATATAGTCAAAATGGAACAATTTCCTCGTGAATGGCTCGACTTCCAAAGGCCAACATTGAGGTTAGTGATTCGGTTTCCTAAAAAGGGGAAGAGGCTCGAAGGCCACTACAGGAAGATTTGATTCTTCATTAAAGATTGAATACAAGGCCGAGTACATCGGCTAAGAAATGAAAATACATTATGGCTGCACTAAATCCTTGGCTCTGTCTAATTGAGCTCGAGTGATGGCTATTTCTTCATCTACTTGGTTCAGTTCAGCAAGAAGGTGCGCTCTCCTCGCTTCCAGAGACTCTAATTTCTTCTCGTCAGCAGAAATTACAAGATGCAACCCTCGCCTCTGCCTTGAAGATGGGGCCTGCCAATCCGCACCATGGGCGTTGATGATTGCCAGAACTCTATCCTATCCACGTCTTCACAACGAGATGACTAAGAAAAGGGGATTGTCATCACGAAATTCGCAAATAAAAGAAGATAAAAGTCAGAACGGACCTGATTCACTGAGGAAGAAGAAGACATTGTGGTATATAATCGGGGAAGGATTGCATCTACTTTTATAGTCCAATCAAAATAATCAGTCAAAGGAAGAGTAAAGATAATAAAGAGGGTGTTGGAAGTTGGCCGATACATTCAAGAGGCTAGGCACAAAGAACCAAGTTTCAGAATTACACAAAGAAATGTTTAAATTATGCCCAAGGAGTGAATGGCATTAATAGCATCTACACGGAGCTGATCAACTTCATTTATTGCCCTATGATCGGCATCGGCTGAACCTGGCATCGGCCGCTCCTCTTGTCGGATAGCTTGGGCTCTCTTGGCAAGATTCTGCTTGATGCGCTCCATATTGCTGATAGTTTGAGGGAGATCGGCTAGTTTCTTCTCTTCAATCGGCAGATCTTCATCAAGTTTCCTCAGTTCTGCAAGAAGTTCAGCACGCCTTCTCTTCATCCGATCAATGCTGGAAACGATGACAGAAAGAGAACTGCATAAAGTCTGGATTTGCCTATCCAGATCAGCTACCTGAGAATCCAAACTCTCCCGACTTTGAATCAGCCTAACCTGACGATGTCTTTCTTCTAGCCGATTTTGCGCTTCCTCCACTTTTGGCTCGTGAATCTCTATGAAAGCCACTTCATGAAGCTTTTTCTTAATTTCGGTAGGCAGGTGTCCTCTAATCTTGAACTAGTTGGCCGATGTCTTGATCAAGAAGTGGCAGCAAGTCCCGAAGCTGAGCTTGGACGTCATCGGGAAGAAGACCCAGGGACACCTCATGAGAAGTAGTGCCGGTGATCAAGTTTTCGTCAGCCTGCCAGAAAACGAAAAATTAATAACAGTCAAATTACAGAAATCAATTTTGTTAAAAGCTTAAGAATACTCACAGCTATCAATGTTCCTGGTATAGCCGATACATCTTGATTTATCAGCTCTATGTTCGGCAGTCTTTCTTCAGTTTGGCCAGCTGATGAAGGTTGATTTTCAACCGCACAAGTTTGCACAGCCAGATTCTCCACGGGAAAGATTTGCTCGGTGTTTGGTCCCGGCATTTGATTTGATGTCAATGATGCTGCTGCCTTTTCCTGGGCATGTTGGCCTAGCAAACCACAAGACTACAAGATCATCAGATATGGAGAAACCATATTTACAAATGACAGAGAATAAAAGGGGAAAGTTTGAAGTGCATTACCTCCACTGCATTTGCAAGAAGTTAGGCTGCATGACTTGGATCAATAGACGTTGCATCAGCCGGGTTTTTCTTCATCCGTTTCTTCTGAGATATCACCTTCTGAGATACATGATGAGCTTTGCCTGTAGCTTTCCTTTTAGCAGCTTGGCGAGCGGCGCCATCCATAACAGATGCAATTGGAGGAGCATTTGTGGCCGATGTATGGAGATTCCCGAGGAGGAAGATAATCGATCGGCTGACCGCTAACACTAACTGTTGGAGGCTCAATAGAGTCACCCTGAAAGCAGAAACATAGAGAATTTGAGTTAATTCATCAAAAGGAGAGCAAAGAGAGAAGAAATACATATTATGTTCAGAATTACCTTATCAGGGTGGCTTTCGTAAGTAGCGTCGAATTGAAGACAATATACTCTGGGGCAACACAGACTAGATGAGCATGCATTCCTTCCACCAAGCTTTGAAGAGAGGGGATGCCAAAGGAAGAGGGATCCAGGAATCTAAGCTTATAGTTGAAGAATCTGGAGTCAGATCTCTCAGATAACGATATTGAAGAGCACTTGTGAGCGTTTCTCTCGGTTTGACAAGGGGGCTAAAGTAAAGGCCGATTGGCAACTGGCCAAATCCCAACTGACGGGCAGATGCACAGGGATTGTAGAACTCATAGGAGGAAGGGAGAGATTTTCCAAAGAAATTGGTAGGTAGAATCCCAGGATTTCTAATCACTTCGAGCATTGCTTTGGTATTATCGTCAGAAAGGTCACTGAGATCATAGACATGTTCAAAGCAATCTTCTGGATCCAGATAAACATACATCAGAGTGGTTTCTTTGGAAGGACCAATATAGAAAAGTTTGAAGAAATCAGATATTTCACTGCTTCTCCAAAATTGCGGCATCGGCGGGTATCAAGAATGTCATCCTCTGGTGTGGATATGGGAAAGGACATGGAAAAGATGTTCACTTCTAGGTGATTGCGAAAATAAAGGTTCAACCACATATTGATGAACCACTAGGGGCCTGCAATGTTGCCTACAGGTTGGCCAGCAGATAAATTTACCGCAGCTTGGTGGAGGAGGTTATACACTGCACCGAGAAGGTGTTTTCCTAAAGGAACGTGATTACCAGTGTCAAAGAGTTCAGCAATCGGCTGATAAGTGCAGGATGGGCCGATAGTTCTACTACAAAAGAGGAATTTATCGAGCCACATGTTGAGAAAGATAACATGCTCCCTGATGGTGATAGTACCCGTCTTGGCATATTTGTCGATATAGTTTGTCCAATTATATCATTTGGTCTCAAATCGATGAGTTGGTTTTGAACAAGAGAGAAGCTGATCATCAGAAGTAATGTTTAACCCTGTTAACAAGACTACATTGGCTAGATTAGGTGACATCAGCCCATGACCAAAAAGGAAAGCATTCAAAGCGTTAGACCAGAAATATGAAGCAGCCGCAAGCATAGGTTCATGGCGCTGCATATTTGACAGAGAAAGATTAAGGCATTGACTAATGTTATAATCTTCCCAGTGTTCTCCCATTTTCTCGGTCATCCTATGATACCATCCTCTCCAGCCAGCAGTATAGCCAGTCCAAGCTCTGAAAGCGCCTTTCCAATCCTCAAGATTCAGAGAGGCATGCTTAAAAGGGATCCTACCGGTTTCAAGCTTTATCAATTCTGTGGGATCCGGATTGCCCATAGGCCCTAAAAAGATTGCTCTAGTTTTATCACTCAGAGGAATAGTGATGTGATTTCTAAGCTCCTGCAAAATATTTCTGATCTAAGAAAAAAGGAAATCGGCAGAGAAGCAGAAAAATCGAAAAAAAGAGTACGAAGATCGAGAAGGATACCTCAGGGATTGAATCTACGGTCACCTCAGGGATACTCGAGGGAGCTGCTTGAGGATCACTGCCGGTCGGGTTCAACGAGGAAGCCATTGATTCGAAGCTGAAGATTGGTTCAGATCCGCACTTTGAGTTAGGGTTGCAGGGGAACTGTAGCAAGAGGGCGTGGGAGCCGGGAGTCGGCCGATAGGGTCATATTTATAACCTTGGGTTCTCGAGTTTGTTTGGAAATCTATCCGTTGGTTATGATTCGATTCGGAGAAGGAAGCTGAAGACGAGAGAATTTCAGAGCAATATCTTACTCCGAAACTGGGGGGCATGTGTTGACACCGTTTTTTGACACGTGTCGGAGAAGAGCCGAAGAGATATTAGGAAGACTTTACAGCCATTAAAGAAGAGAGAAGAAGCGACCAACCGATCTAGGATCAACCGATTGATGGAAGAGAAACGTGGCAGAAGAAGAATACGCCAAAGGAAAGAAGACGGAGGCGGGTCAATGATCAAGTTGACCTCGGGTCAAAGTCAGTTTAGAGAGTCCGATTCCTATGAGAATCGTTAAGTTTTTGGTAGTTTTATTTCTTTAGATTCAAGTAAACATTATCATCATCGACTAGGAGTCAAGTTGTCCTCAGGACATAAATAGCGACCCTGCGTAGTCGGAGAAAGTTTGTACACATCAATATACACAAACCCTTTACTCTTTCAACAAGTCGGCGACTTCGCCAAAAGTTTATTTCTTCTTGTTTTTTTGTTTCTTCAAACATCGTTCTTCTAGTTCATCGGGCTGCATCGATCGACCTCTGGCAAACTTGTAAGTACAGTTTTATCGAATATTCACTAAACTTTAACCTCCGGGCGCATCGCTGTGGTTTCGTCTAGTTTTATTCACAATTTATCGATATTAGGTAGGTTTGCTAGTCTTTTTTATTGTTTATTTAGCTTTTATCACCAATTTATCTAGCTCGTGATCATATCATATCGGCTATCTTCGCTCCTACACCGATTCATAATGGTACAACCGATCTAGATTGGTTCGAGAGTTGTCTCATAGCGCTTAGTTTGCTCTGCTTTTGCTTGCGCTTTGCCTACGTCATCAAATCGGCTGATCTAGCCGTTTTGAACATACTTGTACTTCGGCCGATCGGGCTGTTACTCATTGAAGACCTACATCAGTTCTCTAGCCGATTTAACCTATATCTAACGTTTCCTATCTTTCCGTGCCGATCAACAGGTCAGGTCGGCTGGCACGCTTGTTACATCTCGGGGATCCGTTATGTGTTGCCGTTGAAGAACTTTATTCCGTTTTTTGCGTGAACAGGGATTATTATACAAGTGCGTTTTTCAAACGTCCTCTCTTTTTTCATCATTGCTTCAACCTATTGGAAGTTTTCTTCCTATAGGTCGTCACTCTTCTTCACCACGCTCAGGATTCTACAAACTAGTGGGCTATTAAAGATTCTTTCTTTGTTGGACCGACGTGCACGCTTATCGACCTGTCGATAGCTCCACGACTTCATCATGACCCCATCCAGATCGACGCGCCTATACATCGCTCGGGGGCTTGTGGGACATGGGTACCCCTAGGTCCCCACCGAACAGTCTCACAGCCGTCCCCGACAAGTGGGTTCGGCCCACCAGAAGACCAACCGACCTGACAGTGGGCCCGACAGACCTGATCTGTGGCCCACACGACCTCCTGAAGACCTCATCCGGAACGACTACAAGACTTGGAGTGCAAGACAAGATAGCGGTGGATCGGACATGCAATCCGGGATATATGGAAATAGTTGTAATCAACTAGACTTAGGTCTCCTAGTCGTAACTGACTAGGAGTCTAGGCACCGACCTTGTCCGCTGGCCAATATAAGGCGGGCAGGGCGACCCCATTGTAAGCACACAATGCTCAAGCAATCTAAACCAACAACTAGACGTAGAGTTTTAGTCTCTGGGGGCCTGAACCAGTATAAACTTGCCGAGTTCAGTGTGCTTTCGCATAACCATCAAGCGCTTAGCTCTAGATCACCCCATCCGAATCTAAACCGCCGAGGTTGACCCCCCTGTGGACTGTGCGGAACTTAACCTCCGACAACTACATTCTCATCCAATCCTAGATACGTTCCCTAGTTCCACCTGTAATGCCCTGGGTTTTCAAACATGGAAAACCCAGCATTCTGTCTCGTGATAGTCCCTGGATCAGACACTATCACTCACAGGCATTCATCACAGATAAATATCACAGTCATACAACGAAATAAAGCATCAGAGTACGAATAATAATCTGATTATTACATGTCCTGAATAATCAGAGTACATCAATACACGCCTCTTGGCGGAATAACAAGAATAAGATCCTACAGTGTTAGCTAGCTTCCAAAAGGTGTCTCCAACTTCATTCGTCTCCCACAGGCATCCTTGAGCGAAGCGACGTGCCCCCTCAGTCGTACCATCCGTCGGCGTTGTTGTCGAAGTCTGACTCGTACCCTGCAAGCTCAGGGGCTATCTCCAAGGATTGGGATAGGTCCACATCACCAACCGTATGCAAGCTTTAAGTGGCCTACTTCTAAGGGTAAAGAAAGTATCAAGGTGGTAGCTGGGTTCCTATGTAGCAGCAGCATCATAAAATAGAGTAATATCTCCATAATCCCACTAATTCCTATATCTCTCATCCGCAAACGGTTACACCTGGGCACCCAGATCACCATCACCATCTCCTATCTCCATCTAGGGTCGGTGCGAGAACTCCCACTCCTCGCACCTCAATGGTTGCACCCGAATCCACGAGGTAGAGGGAGCAACTCTCCTCTCCCCGAATACAACCACGGCTCGCCATACACTCTCATCCTATAAGGGGGAAGGTAGAAATCCCAAAACGTAAGAGTCGGAGAAACAACGGGCATGTCCATAACTGAGGACGCGGCTATACGTATAGATCCAAACTCTGCAGAGCGTGTACACCAGTACCCAACTCGGAATAGTACCCGGACAGTGTACGGCCGACCGAGCCTACCCTACCGAACGAATACCTAGGAGTTACGATCCCATCCTGCATCCGGCTCTCGCTGCGGTCCTTCGCAAAGGTCCACCCCAGAACTGTGAAAATGCCCCTGTGTGGCCACACGAGGAATGCCCAAAGGGAAGGGACTTCACCCTAACCCTCTCATTGATACCCTCTATCCTACTGGCAGGTATGGTATCACACTTGCTAGGGTCGAACGGCCCTATCCCCACTCTCAGCGAGGTGGTGTGTACGAAAGTCCCGTGTAACAGGCGACCCACTCGATTTTAGACCGGGGCGAGCTCCTATCCTCCAAGTCATCACAAAAACCCCAACACCTGTGCTCCTAAAGTAGTGTACCCGCCATAGGGACCACACTGGGCAATGTCCGAGAAGACGATCCCTGGCCCCCGATCCCAAATCGGGTTGTTGTCACACCCAAATTTAAAGGCAAATTCGAATGCTCATATTATATGTGCGCCAGGATCAAAGTTCACACATATAACATCTCAGTGATAACCAAAACACAATGCCAAAGTGCAAAAGACAGTATTATAACCATTACATGACCGAATGTCTCATAGACATCTCATCAGAGCGAACAACTAGCAGCGGATCTTCAGATGGCAACTCCACAGGCTGCTGACTGGTGGCACGTACACCTGGTACTTCTCATCAATCTTCAAGTCTGAGCAGCAATCCGGGTTGTGTCATTGCAATAATAAAACAAGCGTGAGCACATGCTGTACTAAGCAAGTGGAAGCATCATATAACATGCAAGGCTTTATAGTGGAGGCTGATTGGTTAAAGCAGTCAGCATTTTAGTTGGTAAGTTTTATTAGCATCATATTTACTAGCAAGTGTAAGTTTATACCAAACCCACAATTATCATAATAGAATAAACAACATAAATAAAGATGGATGCATCAAATTAATCATTGACTTCCATAGATTAATCATGTGAGGGTCCAGGCCGCTCTTGACCGTGAGCACGGCTAATCGATTAGTTTTACAGTCTGCAAAGGTTGTACACTTTCACCACAAGTCACGTAAAAGTTCTAGGAACTTTAAACCCAACCACGCGAGGCTAGCTAGGCATCATACCACACTACCGAGGTGTGATCGCATAGGGACGCTACGAGGCCTTTACAAAGTTACCCCAGTGTGAAGCAACCCGCGAAGGTTCCGAGTCGTTGCAGAGTATAAAGTCCCCTAGTAGGATCGTGTCTTAGCAAAGCACACTCCCTACTAGAGCGAGTCTATACCCCACTGGCGCTCCCCTTGCCCTTTTTAGGTAAGGTCATCCCAACACTAGAGTCACTAATTAATTAGCCAAGGCAGAGCCATGTACCCTTGTGGTTGCACTGTTTTCCTGGGTGGTCGCTCCATGTTCCAATTAACAAGGTGTTCTTGTATTAATGAAGGTATAGCATAAATAAATCAAGTTTCATAAAGTTTCATTAATACCATCCACCAAGTTAAGCATAGCGTGAGCTACCCAACAATAAAGTAAATACCCAGGTTGTTCAAGGTATAGGGGTACAATAATCTAGTCATGTCCTTAAAAAGGGTCCCATCAATTTAATGCAAGAAAAAGTAAGAACAGTGAATTAAATGCATGTTGTATAGGTAAACGGGTATGCATCAAGGTAGACTTGCCTTCAACAGATCCTTGTTGCTGTTCAGACACTTGAGCTTCTTGTTCTTCAAATTCTTCAGCCCAAACGTTCTCTACGCATCACATCAAGTACATACAAGAAAACAATGGAATAAAATAAGAAACAATCACCAAACAGTAAGATCAAAGCAAGACAGGGGTGAAAAGCTATTCTACTCTTTGATATGATCATTTGGACATAAAGAACGCTAGAAACGGAGTTAAAACAGAAAAGATATGGCTGAAAGAAGATTGAAGGGTATAACTGTGAAGAAACTATGGTTCCAGGGGTCTATCTACAAGAAACCGAGGGCAAATACATAATTAAACATATAAACTGAAGGGCTTGGGTGAAAAAACCAAGGTTCTGGACCTCGGCAGCTATTTCTAAAGAAACCAGGGGCTAAAACAAAAAGAAAAGGACTGATTTGAAAGGGTTTTCACATGGTGGAAGGACCGGCTTGAAATTTTGAAAAAAAGACAGGGGCTTTTTCGGAAAACGGCATGGTCACGCGGGATTTAGACCCGTTGACCGGTACGCTGACCCCAGTCAAAACGATCTGGGCCGCTGGATCTGAAATGGACGGCTGAGGGTGGCGGCACAAGCTCCGGCATGCGGCGGCACAGGGCTTTAGCTCCGGCGAATTTGCTCGAAAACGAGCTGGAGGGCTCGGCTGGCTATGGAAAGCGGCCAGGGATAAAGTGGGGATGACGGCGAGCACTTCTAGGGTAACAGGGAGGTGGGACGGCGTACGACGTAGGTGAGCAACGGGCGGCGGCAGATCCTCAACTCCGACGAGGTCGTTTACGCGCTACGGGGCTCTTGGACGCAAACAAACGGCACCCTAGGGCTCCTCACCTCCTTGCGCAGCTTCTGGACAGCTCCTTAATGACGGGACGGCGGTGGTCCGGCGAAACGACCACGGCGGCGGCGCTAGGGTTGCGGGCTGCTGCGGACTCGAGGCGGCGGCTAAGGTTGGGGAGGAGGCGCGGTGCTGCAGGTTTATAAAGGGTCGGCGATGTCCTTGACGTGCAGTAGCAGGCGGCTCGGAGATGGGGACGGCCGGGAGACCAGCTCGGTCACGGTGGTGGAGGAGAGTCCGGGACGGAGCGGCGCGGGGTTAGGGATGACATGGCGGTCCGACGTGGCAGCGGCTGAAACGGAGCGGGGGGGGGGGGGTTGGCGGGCCGGCGCTGGGCTGGCACTGAAGTTGGGCCGGGACACAGGCAGACGAGCGGGAAAGAAAAGGGAGCAGGGTTAGACTTCTGGGGTTTGGGCCAAAACACGAAGCAGGCCGAAAGGTAGAAGGGGTTGGGGTAAAAGAAAACAGCTTTTGAATTTTAAAACAATTCAAACACTTTGAATTCAAATTCAAATTTGAATCCAACCAAACAAAAACAATGCTCCAATATGTATGCAACATTAAACTCCTATATTTATTTATTTATTTTTCAAAAATATATTTAAATGCCTAAAATTCACACACACCTTATGATCCTTAAACTCCAAGCATTGTTTCTATTCAAATTTTATCAAAACAATTTTTTTTGGCAAAATTAGGGTGTTACAGTTGTCTTGAGCTCACCCCCACCAAAATATCCCAAAACACCTTCTCCTGCCGGTTTTCCCACACACGCCAAAAAACTACCACAATAATCCCAACACATGCATAGCAACCTCAGCGTATCACCACTCATAAGTAAAGTAGTAGTAGTAGGTCAATCAAGGACAAGTATGTAAAAGAGGCTATGCACGGGTTCATCATATCCATCACTATGCAGTAAATAAAGCACGAGCAGTTCTAAAGTAGTGCCTAATGGGCATTCAAAGTAGGTTGGGCGTGAACCTGTGTGCGAGTAGTCGTCGTAGCCGAGGTCGTCGTCGTAGTCCTGGTTCAGCTCTCCGGCTCCGGCTGCTCCTAGAATCGTATTTAAAATAAATAACTCGGCAGCTAATAGCAATAAATCCAAGATGAAGAGCAAATAAGATCCAAAAAGGGGCAAACTCTAGCCTAGCGCGGAGTATGGATTTTTAGAAGATTTTTAGAAGAAGTTTTGTATTTTTCGGAGTTAAAACAGATTTATTATGAATTTCCAAAGATTAAATAGATTTCTGAAATTAAAATACGCATACACAATAGCATTAACTTTTGGCTAGCTACAGGCTAACCCTAGTTGTCTCTAGCAGGGCTTATAGCCGGCACCAGGCCAGCTCTAGCGCCTGCGTGGCGGCCACCTGCGCGGCTATAAGCTGGCGCTTGCTGGTGTGGCCGCCCACGTGGCAGGTACACGCGGCGGGGAATGGCGGATCCCGGGTGATCCCCTGCGGCACGGCGCAGCGTGCGCGGACATGTGGCTCGCGTGCGAGTGGTCTGCCGCATCGGATCCCACCGGATCCTCTGCGGGTACGCGGGCGTGTGTGCGTGCGTGTGTAACAAAACCCCAGGTTTTTGGGGTCGCCGGCGGTAGGTGCTCGGTGAATGGCCCGTGAGGGACAGCGGCGTGGCCAAGGGCCTGCCGGCGGCGAGGGCGACCGGCTGGTGCTCCAGGTGACCAAGGGAGAAACAGGAGCATCCATGGCTCATCTACGTGCACAAAGAGGCGGGTTGGCCGGGGAAGGCGCGGTGGCGGCGGGTCAGGGGCCACTGCAGCGACGTGGTCGCGCGGGCACTAGGCGGTGAGCACCGGCGACGACGCGCGAGTGACCTAGATGCCCAGTAGAACGCGCGCGTGTAACAAGGGAACCTATCGAAGCAAGAACCAGGGTTTTAGCCCCTTCGCCTGTGTGCTAGCCACCGGCACGGCCACGGCGGAGTGGCGGCGACAGCGACACGGCGACGGCGCGGTGTGCGACAGGCCGAGGGTGCACCGGCGGTGTCGACGGCGGCCGTGTGCATGGGTGCACGAGCTGGTGCTACGTCGGGCCGGCCAAGGGCCAGGCCTTCTCTCCCTGCGTGCACGCGGGCGCGCGAGCTCTGGCTCGTCCGCGGCGCTGGGGAGGACGGCGACGGCGAAACGGCGACGTGCGTATCCTAAGGTGTCAAGGCAAATGGTAGGGGCGAGAGCGTGCACGTGGTGAAGGCGGCGGCACCTGCAGAAAATTCCCAGCACGGCTCGATGGCCAGCTTCACACAGCGGCGTGCGCGGCGGCGGCGGCGACACGGTCTGGGCGTTCCCCCTCGGCTCGAAGGCCTGGACCTCAACAGATGAGTGGGAGGGCACGGCCTAACCTCGTTTGCCACCGGTCGAAGTGTAGGCCGGTCAAAGTGCAGTGTAGAAGGGTGGAGCGGGGTCGTCGGCGGTGAAGAAGACGGGCGGCGCCGAGCAGAGGAAGAAGAAGAAGCAGGGGCGTCGCGGTCCTTGGCTTCCCGGCGTCCCTGGGCTTCCACGGGCGGTCCTCCGGCATCGCGGCGGCCCCGTCGTGCTTGCGGACGGCCTCCGGGCTCCCTTCTCTCTCCCCCTTCTCCTTCTCCTCTGGCGAGCTCTGGTGGGTGGCGAATAGGGAAAACTCCCCGGCGGCTAGGGTTGGGGAGACCCTGGGGCTGTGGCGCGGCCTACTTATAGCGCGGGGTGCGGCGCGGGACGTGTGGACACCGCGGATGCAAAGGGGGGTGCGGGGCATGTCGCGATGGCGGCCATGGGCGGCGCGGCATCGCTTTGGCGCGCCGGCGTCAGCCAAAGCGCTAAAGGAGGGGGATGACGGTGTGGCATCGGCATAATGCGGGCGTGACGTAACGAGGGGCCCGCCTGGCAGCGATACGGCGCGGGGGCGGTAGGTGTTACGCGGGTCGGCGGTTAGACGGGCCGCGATGGGCTGGACCGAGGGGTGTGCGGGGTATTAGATTTTCCAGGGAAAAGAGTAGAGGGGCCGTTGGTGGACTTCTCAAGCGAACACAAGGCCCAGCTTAGCTTTATTCCTTTTCCTATTTCCTATTTCCTTAAACCCTAAACTATTTGGATTCAAATTTGAATTTAGAATTCAAATTTGATCCACACACCAATAAGATCCAAATAAAGCCAAATAAACTCCAAGTTTCTCACACTAACACTTTAAATTTCCTAGAAATTTTATTCAATTCAAAAATAAATCTAGGAATTTTAGGGGAGAAATAAGAAGACATCCTTAATTAATTTATCAAGCACTCAAATAATTCACCAAAAATTTTAAATCCTCATTTTTATAATTAACATTCCGTAATGAAATTGCGGGATGTTACAGACTCCCCCCTCAAAAGAATCTCGTCCTCGAGATTAAGAACTTACCTCCGTCTCGAAAAGGTGTGGGTACTTCTCCCTCATGACCGACTCTTTCTTCCACGTCGCTTCTCGCTCGGTGTGATTGCTCCAAACCACCTTGCAGAAGTGATTGGTGGTACTCCTGGTAGCCTTCTCGGCCCAATCCAGTATCTTCATCGGGTACTCCAAATACTCCAGGTTGTCTTGCAAGTCGATAGCATCGGTAGAGACATGCTTGTCAAGTTTCGGGTCGAGGCACCTCCGGAGTTGCGATATGTGGAACACAGGATGCACTCCAGCAAGATCAGAAGGTAACTCCAGCCTGTATGCAAGTTTCCCTACCTTTGCCACAATCTGGTAGGGTCCAACGAACCTCGGGGCTAGCTTACCCTTCACATGGAACCTCTTCATGCCCCTAAGCGGTGACACTCTCAGGAAGACGTAGTCTCCAACTTCGAAGGAGACATCCCTTCACTTAGGATCGGCATAGCTCTTTTGCCTGCTCTGAGCTATCTTCAAGTTCTCTCTAACCTTGGCCACATTCTCCTCAGTCTCAACAATGGAAGCAGGACCGAAGAAAATCCTCTCCCCCACCTCAGACCACATCAACGGGGTCCTACACTTTCTGCCATACAGAGCCTCAAAGGGTGCCATTTGCAAACTTGCCAGATAGCTGTTGTTGTACGAGAACTCAGCGTAGGGCAGACTCTTCTCCCAATCATTGCTGTAAGTCAACACACAAGCTCTCAACAGATCTTCTAGAACCTGATTCACTCGTTCAGTTTGTCCATCTGTCTGAGGGTGGAAAGCTATACTGTAGTCCAAGTGGGTGCCCATCGAGTCGTGTAGACTCTTCCAGAACTGAGCTGTGAACTGAGCACCACGATCGGACACGATGGTGCGGGGTGCTCCATGTAACCTCAAGATATGCTCTACGTAGAGATCGGCCAACTGACTCACAGTGAACTTGTTCTTTACCGGAAGGAAGTGTGCTACCTTGGTCAAACGGTCCACAATTACCCAAATCGAGTCATTCCCCTTTTGAGTGCGGGGTAAACCTACCACGAAGTCCATGCTGATATCATCCCATTTCCACTAAGGTATCGCAAGTGGCTGTAGCAATCCGGCGGGTCTCTGATGTTCTGCCTTCACTCTCTGACAGGTGTCACATCGGGCAACATACTCAGCTATGTCCTTCTTCATATTCTCCCACCAGAATTGACACTTCAGGTCTTGGTACATCTTGGTGCAACCGGGGTGAATGGAGTATTGAGAATCGTGAGCTTCCTTCAGAATCATCTTCCGAAGATCCTCACCACTAGGCACACATATGCGATCTTTCAACCACAACGTGCCTTGCTTATCAATGTGGTAGTCAGGGGCCTTGCCTCTCGTCAGCAGGTCTTTCACCTCCTCAATCTCTGGACACTTCTTCTGGGCTTGCCTGATCTGGTCTTCTAGATTGTACTTTACCCTCAACTCGTTGAGCTGTCCCTTCTCGATGATGTCGAGCTTCAATCTCTCCATCTCCTTGTACAACTCTAGCTGTTCCTCCTGCACCATCAGGTTGTTGCAATAACTTCTTCGGCTCAAAGCATCGGCCGCGACATTCGCCTTGCCAGGATGGTAGTGGATGTTGAGGTCGTAGTCCTTTATCAACTCTAGCCATCTCCCCTGCCTCAGGTTCAGCTCTGACTGGGTGAAGATATACTTCAGACTCTTGTGATCTATGTACATTTCACACTTGTTGCCCATCAAGTAGTGCCTCCACATCTTCAAAGCATGAACAACAGCTGCTAACTCAAGGTCATGCGTCGGGTAGTTCTCTTCATGCTTCCGAAGCTGCCTTGAAGCATAAGTGATCACCTTGCCTTCCTGCATCAGTACACATCCAAGACCCTATCTCGAAGCATCACAATACACCACAAAGTCCTTGTTGTCGTCGGGAAGCGTCAACACAGGAGTTGTGGTGAGTCGGGTCTTGAGCTCTTGGAAGCTTGCTTCACACTTCTCTGACCACACGAATGGCGTGTTGTTCTTCAGTAACTCGGTCATTGGCTTCGTAGTGAGGTTGTACACAGCTAGTACTTCTCGAGACTTCAGCGGCTCGAATGTGATCTTCGTTCCCTTCGGGTGTATCAGGGTCACTTGTCGGGGTGACGAGGAGATAACCCCCTTGTGAGCGGTGATCCAATCCATGCCCAGAATAACATCAATCCCATTGGACTTCAGCACGGTCAGATCTCCGAGGAACTTGTGACCCTTGATGAACATCTCCACCCTTTTGCATAGCAGGGTGCACCTAATATCTCCGAGCGGCGAGCTCGTCACAATAGGTTTCGGTCGGGGAGTCATGGGGAGAGATAGTTTGTTTACAAAGTTAGAGGACACATACGAACTAGTTGCACCAGTATCAAACAGACTCAAAGCTTTAGCACCACAAACTAAAAACTCACCGGTCACGACGTCAGGAGCGTCGGCAGCTTCCTCCTCAGTCAGGAGGTTGAGCCTCCCGCGGTCAGCGGCAGGCTGGGGAGCAGCCTGAGGTGGCTTCCCTCCTGGAGCTGGCGCCCTGGCAGGTGTGGTAGTGGTCTTCCTGCTGGGGCACTCGTACGACTTGTGGCCTTGCTTGCCACAGGCGTAGCACGTCGGGGTGAAACCTCCTGTGCCGGGTCTCGACGCGCTCTGCTGCGGGCGGTTGTAGCCTCCACCCTGATGCTGGTAGTTGCTCCTTCCTCCTGGGTACGGTGCATGGTTCCCTCCGAAACCACATCCGGGCTGGTTATTCCCCGGGCGGTAGCTTCCTCTCAGCAGGTTGCTCTGCCCACTCCTCGGCCTCTGGAAGGATCGGTCGCCATGGTCCCGATCTCCAAACCTCTTCTTGCCCTGCATACGCTCCTCATGCCCCCTCCTTTCTTCCTCCAGCGCGATAGCCCTGTTCACCAGGTGGCGAAGGGACTTGTGCTCACTGGCCTTCAAGCCCTGGCGGAGACCATGATGGAGGCCTCGCAGAAACCAAAATTGCTTCTTGTCGTCAGAGTTGGTGTCGTCGGGGGCATAGCGCATCATCTTCATGAAGTGCCTCTCGTACTCCTCCACCCTCATCGCACCCTGAGTCATGGTGCAGAACTCCTGTGCCTTCTGACTCATGAGCTCCTGCGGCAGGTACTGCTCACGGAACACCTCACAGAATTCCAGCCAGGTGATGAAGGCCGGGTTCGGGTGGCTGTCGGAGTAGTTGACCCACCATGACTTGGCAGGACCCTCGAGCTGGTGGACGGCGAGTGCCACACACTCTTCGTCGGAGTAGGCGGTGAGGTCGAGCTTCGTCTCGATCACGCGGAGCCAGTCGTCGGCCTCGAGAGGGTCATCCGAGTAGCTGAAGGTTGGGGCCTTCAGGCGGAGGAACCTCTCGATCTTCTTGGCGAAGTCCTTCTCAGGCGGGACGTTGCGGTTGCCACCATTGACTCGATTCTCGATGGCTTCCACCATCCTCTGCATCAGGGCAGTCTGAGTGGCCATCACCTCAGCCAGGTTAGGCGGTGGCGGTGGCGGTGCCTCTCCACGGCCACGACCACGCCCACGACCCTGGGGAGCTGGTGGCGGCTCGAGTACTTCTTCAGCTCCTTCCTCTCCTTCTCCATCGCCTTCGCCGATGGGCGGAGGCGGTGGCGGTGGCAGCACAACGCCTCAGCCTCGTCCTCGGACAGGTGCGTGTCCACGACCACGAGCGTGTCCATGCCCACGAGCGGGAGCGCGGCCTCGTCCACGTCCTCGGACTGGCGGGGCTGGCGGGGCTTGCTCTTCCTCGGCCTCGGCCTCCTCGAGGTGAGCCAACAGACGTCCTGACCTCCTGATGGACATCTTACTGAAAACAAGACCAAGGGCATAGGAAACCTTAGATACGTCTCTCACCAACAAATTGAGTCTGATATAGAAGCATGAAAATATTTCTAATATAATTCTAACACTCAAGAGGAAAAAGCAATAAGAACAATTAACTCCATTAAGACCAAACAATCAGCATCCATTATGAGTACATAAGTTTCCTCGAGGCTGCCTCAAGCCTTGGAGGTCACACACACAACAGCGATCTAATCTAGCGTTACACGGTCTCAAAAAGGGTGTGCGCATCTAGGTGTGAAAAGACTCATAACGCATCATGCACCGGAACAGGCTCTTGGCTGCATGGATCAACTCTTGGAAACTACCTATCTTACAACTCTACTCTTATTAGCATGGTCATGCTCCAGTACGCTACTCGAAGCGGGCCTTCTTGTACCTCACTGGGTAGCGGTCCTCCTCGGGAAAGTCTCTGGGGAACATCCGTGACAGTCTGACGTGAGAAGCCCTCACCTCCTGGGTCTCAACCGGAGTGGGCATGTCAGCCAGTGGACACAAGTGAAGCTTGAGGGCGGACGGGTGCAGCTTGAAGGTCTCCTTGCAAATCGCTCACTAGTGCTCGAGAGGTAGCAGATCGTTGAGCTCCTGAAGCTCGTCCACTTGAAGAGAGTCAGCGTCCTCCCAAGTCCTCAGCATCCTCTAGCACTTGTCCAGCAAGAACACGGAAGTCCTGGTGAGTGCAGCGAGGTTGGCGGTGTTGGAGTACTGGTCCTCCATCAGCTCTGCCACCCTAGCCTTCTCACGAACCAGAGTGCGTCCCTGCGTGGCGAACTGTGCACCCTTCTGGTCCAGCTTGGCGAAGAGACGGGTGAACCTGGCCTCCTGCTTGCGTAGATCCTCCTTCGCGTAGAGCATCTCCTCTCGCGCGGTCACCCTCTCAGTCTCTGCCTGCACTGCCAAAGAGTTGGCGTGGCGTAGCCCTCGCTCGAGCTACTCGACTCGCTGGCACAGGGTACGGTTCTCCATGAGCAAACTCTGGCTGCGGGGCTGAAGCTCCTTCAGCTCCAGGGTAGTGTACTTCAGCCTGCTGAAGAGTGCACTCGTCTGCTCGCTCAGTCGGTGGGCGTGAGTGTCAAGGTCCATGAGGTAGCTCCCAGTGGTGATGAGCGTGTCGTCGGACTCACGTAGGGGTCCCTGAACCACCTCCTCCTCGTAGAGTGCTGAAGGGTCTGGCAGTCCGTTCACGATCGGAGCCACTCTGAAGTAGTCCTGGGGGATCAGTCGCAGGTCTCCAGCCCTGTAGATGTCGCGGTACCTAGCCAGCAGGTGGCGAAGTATGTGGCTGCAGGCGGTGTCCACAGCGTTCCGGACGTTGTGTCCTGTGCTGTGCTCGAGCATCCCGGGGAAGCCTAGAAGCGCCGGGTGGGGTAGGATGGCCACCGTGCAAAGCACTAGTGGTCCCGATAGCGTGTGGACGTCCTCAGCGTGGTAGGTGACGTGCGTAGGGGGAATCCCCAGCCTGAGGACGACCCGGTCTACCCAACTGGCGAGTCCCTCCATGTGCTCCGGGAGCAACTCCACCTCCTGACGAGCCATCTCCTGTGACACGGGAGAAATTTCTTGTTAGCGCAGGTGAGATAGAACTTTTCAAAGAAGGAAGAGTTTTTGTAATATAAGTCAAGATTGGTATATAGCCAAAAGAGATCGTTTAGAGTCCTAATTTTCTAATGACCATTTCTAAGGGCACGTACTATGGTCAAGTACGGCTCTGATACCATCTGTAACGCCCTGGGTTTTCAAACACGGAAAACCCAGCATTCTGTCTCGTGATAGTCCCTGGATCAGACGCTATCACTCACAGGCATTCATCACAGATAAATATCACAGTCATATAACGAAATAAAGCATCAGAGTACGAATAATAATCTGATTATTACATGTCCTGAATAATCGGAGTACATCAATACACGCCTCTTAGCGGAATAACAAGAATAAGAGCCTACGCAGCGGTAGCTAGTTTCCAAAAGGTGTCACCATCTTCATTCGTCTCCCACAGGCATCCTTGAGCGAAGCGACGTGCCCCCTCAGTCGTACCATCCGTCGGTGTTGTTGTCGAAGTCTGACTCGTACTCTGCAAGCTCAGGGGCTATCCCCAAGGATTGGGATAGGTCCACGTCACCAACCGTATGCAAGCTTTAAGTGGCCTACTTCTAAGGGTAAAGAAAGTATCAAGGTGGTAGCTGGGTTCCTATGCAGCAGCATCATAAAATAGAGTAATATCTCCATAATCCCACCAATTCCCATATCTTTCATCTGCAAACGGTTACACCTGGGCACCCAGATCACCGTCACCATCTCCTATCTCCATCTAGGGTCAGTGCGAGAACTCCCACTTCTCGCACCTCAATGGTTGCACCCGGATCCACGAGGCAGAGGGAGCAACTCTCCTCTCCCTGAATACAACCACGGCTCACCATACACTCTCATCCTATAAGGGGGAAGGTAGAAATCCCAAAACGTAAGAGTCGGAGAAACAACGGGCATGTCCATAACCGAGGACGCGGCTATACGTATAGATCTAAATTCTGCAGAGCGTGTACACCAGTACCCAACTCGGAATAGTACCCGGACGGTGTACGATCGACCGAGCCTACCCTACTGAACGAACACCTAGGAGTTACGATCCCATCCTGCATCCGGGTCTCGCTGCGGTCCTTCGCAAAGGTCCACCCCAGAACTGTGAAAATGCCCCCGTGTGGCCACACGAGGAACGCCCAAAGGGAAGGGACTTCACCCTAACCCTCTCACTGATACCCTCTATCCTACTGGCAGGTATGGTATCGCACTTGCTAGGGTCGAACGGCCCTATCCCCACTCTCGGCGAGGTGGTGTGTACGAAAGTCCCGTGCAACAAGCGACCCACTCGGTTTTAGACCGGGGCGAGCTCCTATCCTCCAAGTCATCACAAAAACCCCAACACCTTTGCTCCTAAAGCAGTGTACCCGCCATAGGCACCACACTGGGCAACATTCGAGAAGACGATCCCTGGCCCCCGATCCCAGATCAGGTTGTCTTGAGGTCACCCCCGCCAAAATATCCCAAAACACCTTCTCCTGCCGTTTTTCCACACACGCCAAGAAACTACCACAATAATCCCAACACATGCATAGCAAGCTCAGCGTATCACCACGCATATGTAAAGTAGTAGTAGTAGGTCAATCAAGGACATGTATGTAAATTAGGCTATGCACAGGTTCATCATATCCATCACTATGCAGTAAATAAAGCACTAGCAGTTCTAAAGCAATGCCTAATGGGCATTCAAAGTAGGTTGGGTGTGAACCTGTGTGCGTGTAGTCGTCGTAGCCGAGGTCGTCGTCGTAGTCCTGGTTCAGCTCTCCGGCTCCGACGGCTCCTAGAATCATATTTAAAATAAATAACTCGGCAGCTAATAGCAATAAATCCAAGATGAAGAGCAAATAAGATCCAAAAAGGGGCAAACTCTAGCCTAGCGCGGAGTTTGAATTTTTAGAAGATTTTCAAAAGAAGTTTTGTATTTTTCGGAGTTAAAACGGATTTATTATGAATTTCCAAAGATTAAATAGATTTCTGAAATTAAAATAGGCATACACAATAGCATTAACTTTTGGCTAGCTACAGGCTAACCCTAGCTGTCTCTAGCAGGGCTTATAGCTGGTGCCAGGCCAGCTCTAGCGCCTGCGTGGCGGCCACCTGCGCGGCTATAAGTCGGCGCTTGCTGGTGTGGCCGCCCACGTGGCAGGTACACGCGGCGGGGCGCGGCGGATCCCGGGTGATCCCCTGCGGCACGGCGCAGCGTGCGCGGACGTGTGGCTCGCGTGCGAGTGGTCTGCCGCATTGGATCCCACCGGATCCTCTGCGGGTACGCGTGCGTGTGTGCGTGCGTGTGTAACGAAACCCAGGGTTTTGGGGTCACCGGCGGTAGGTGCTCGGTGAATTGCCCATGAGGGACAGTGGCGCAGCCGAGGGCCTGCCGGTGGCGAGGGCGACCGGCTGGAGCTCCAGGTGACCAAGGGAGAAACAGGAGCATCCGTGGATCATCTACGTGCACAAAGAGGCGGCTTGGCCGGGGAAGGCGCGGCGGCGACGGGTCAGGGGCCACGGCGGCGACGTGGTCGCGCGGGCGCTAGGCGGTGAGCACCGGCGACGACGCGCAGGTGACCCAGATGCCCAGAAGAACACGCGCGTGTAACAAGGGAACCTATCGAAGCAAGAACCGGGGTTTTAGCCCCTTCGCCTGTGTGCTAGCCACTGGCGCGGCCACGGCGGAGCGGCGGCGACAGCGACACGGCGACGACACGGTGTGCGACGGGCCGAGGGTGCGCTGACGGTGTCGATGGCGGCCGTGTGCGTGGGTGCACGAGCTGGTGCTACGTCGGGCCGGCCAAGGACCAGGCCTTCTCTCCCTGCACGCGCGCGCGGGCGCGCGAGCTCTGGCTCGTCCGCGGTGTAGGGGAGGACGGCGACAGTGAAACGGCGACGTGCGTGTCCTAAGGTGTCAAGGCAAACGGCGGAGGCGAGCGTGTGCACGTGGTGAAGGCGGCGGCACCTGCAGAAAATTCCCAGCACGGCTCGATGGCCGGCTTCACACAGCGGCGTGCGCGGCGGCGCGGCGGCGGCGGCGACACAGTCTGGGCGTTCCCCCTCGGCTCGAAGGTCGGGACCTCAACAGATGAGAGGGAGGGCACGGCCTCACCTCGGTGGCCACCGGCCGAAGTGCATGCGTCAGTGTAGAAGGGCGGAGCGGGGTCGTCGGTGGTGAAGAAGATGGGCGGCGCCGAGCAGAGGAAGAAGAAGAAGTAGGGGCGTCGCGGTCCTTGGCTTCCCAGCGTCCCTGGGCTTCCACGGGCGGTCCTCCGGTTTCGCGGCGGCCCCAGCGTGCTTGCGGACGGCCTCCGGGCTCCCATCTCTTCTCCCCCTTCTCCTTCTCCTCCGGCGAGCTCTGGTGGGTGGCGAATGGGGAAAACTCCCCGGCGGCTAGGGTTGGGGAGACCCTAGGGCTGCGGCGCGACCTACTTATAGCACGGGGTACGGCGCAGGACGCGTGGACGGTGTGGATGCAAAGGGGGGCGCGGGGCACGTCGCGACGGCGGCCATGGGCGGCGCGGTGTCGCTTTGGCGCACCGGCGTCAGCCAAAGCGCTAAAGGAGGGCGATGACGGGGTGGCGTCGGCGTGACGCAGGCGTGATGTAACGAGGGGCCTGCTTGGCAGCGATACGGCGCGGGGCCGGTAGGTGTTACGCGGGCCGACGGTTTGACGGGCCGCGATGGGCTGGACCTAGAGGTGTGCGGGGTATTAGATTTTCCAGGGAAAAGAGTAGAGGGGCTGTTGGTGGACTTCTCAAGCGAACACAAGGCCCAGCTTAGCTTTATTCCTTTTCCTATTTCCTTAAACCCTAAACTATTTGGATTCAAATTTGAATTTAGAATTCAAATTTGATCCACACACCAATAAGATCCAAATAAAGCCAAATAAACTCCAAGTTTCTCACACTAACACTTTATATTTCCTAGAAATTTTATTCAATTCAAATATAAATCTAGGAATTTTAGGGGAGAAATAAGAAGACATCCTTAATTAATTTATCAAGCACTCAAATAATTCACCGAAAATTTTAAATCCTCATTTTTATAATTAACATTCCGTAATGAAATTGCGGGTTGTTACACCACCCACGTCTACACAAGGATCTAAGCAGGGGTCATTCCACCACCATCCGCTATGCGGATCCAGTTTCTCGGGAAGAGATGCATCAATATCAAATGTGGTATACAATACCACCGCGTCCCTTGACACCACAACATACCCGATGACTCGTGCTGCCCAGACCTGGGACTATGTGAAGGTCCTGCTCCAGCATATCCTTTGGACACCATGGCCCCTTGGGTGGTTTACGAGGTGCAGTGGCGGGGTGTGGATCAAGTCCTCGCATAAGTAGGTATTCCCGAAGGCTATGCCTTTTTCGCCCGTGCGGCCGTACAAAAACACTAGAAAGACTTTCCTATGAACCTGACCTTATACTACCGGAGTAAGCATGGACAATACCCTCCACTGAGGTTGCCCCCATACTCCCATGTCCATCCTTAGGGGTTCTATTACTTTAGTCCAATTCATGCTACTACCATTTTCCTTCTAAAAGTATATTTGATCAAAAGGTAAATACTAAATGTAGAACTTTGTAGTATTTAAGTAGGAAAGCATGAAGTAAATATGATAAGTTATCTGGATGGTAGAAGTCAAGGAGTGCTGTGGAACTTGCCTTCCTCGTAGTCCTGGTCGTTCAGAGCTTCTTCCTTGTAATCCGGGTCGTCGATCGGGTTCTGGAAATCAGCGTCATTTTCTATAGAGCGTAATTATATGGAGAATGTAATTCACACAAATCAAGCATAGAAATTCAGCAAACATGGGTTAAAGAAGTGAGGGTAGGGTTTCGTGATCGAAATGGAAAGAACCCCTTATACCCGCGTACATAAAATATGGACCCGGTAATAAGGAAAAGATACCAGAAATTATTCTAAGGGCTAGACATGTGTTGACGTTTGAAACACGTGTCGTATTTCGATCCGAAAGCGTACGGATCACGTGTGGCCTTTTTCACTCGGGGGTGACCCAAGGTATCAATCCGTGGATCGGAAGCAAATTACCTAGGGTTCTCCATCTAACCGGTCTAATCCTACTTGAAGCATAGATTGCGTAAGGGTTTAACATACAAACACGAGTGGATGTATGGATCACATTCGATAGCCAAAAGGTAACACGCCAAAAGGTAGCACTAGCCTACTGTCTCCTAGTTGCAACTCCGGCCAAAGCGATAAACTAACCTAAAGCTCATACCATGATAAGGAGATATACATTGCACGTTCGTTCGGTGCTTTCCCTATATTGCACTGTCACTACGGAAGGTAGTCAACACCGAACAACAACTTGTAAGTCCGTGCACCACTTCGATGTATCCGCAAGACATAGATTAGATCTATTCCTACTAAGATCATATGCTAGCTACACACATGAATGAGAGAAGGCGTGCATCAAAGTAGATCAAAAGTAGAGGCAAGATTAGATTGATATCACTGTCAAAAGTACATGTGCCTTGATGAATCCAAGGCATGGCTCCGGAACTCCACCATGGCTTCACCACGCAGGGCCAACCATGGCGGCTTGGGTCTAGCCTAAGCCATCTCCTAGGCAACGTCGAGGACTCGCGGCGGCGACGGCTTCCTTTGGTGTGTATTCCTCGATTCGGCGGCTCTTTGATGAATGGTTGGATTCAACCCCTCACTTGGACGTCTAAGGGGTTGTATTTATGCCCTTGGGGAGCCTTGGGGTGTGCTCCCCCTTGCCTTGCACGAGATCTTGCTTAGGAGTTAAGCAAACTTGGTTTCCATAAAATCAGCCTCGCCCAGATTTTTCAGATTCGCAGCCCTTCCTTGTCGGCACCATATCTCACGTCCGGACTCCAAATAATGCAAATTCGGTGTCTAGATTGTATGCCACGAAATTATCTCCAACTTTGTTATTCATTGCTTTCCTTGGAAACGAAGATAAGATCCCCAAAACGGCCTCGGAAGAGAATCTGTCTGATTTCGGACTTATCTGCGCAGCAAGTATTTCGGGGGCCATATCTCCTAGCTCTTTGACCCGAATTGGGTCTTCCATATGTCCAAATCGAAGCTCTCATTGAGGCCCACAACTTTGGTATTCAAACTTTTTCCATTAAAGGTGGTTTAAGTCTCCAAATCTGCACCGAAAATCATGTTGTTCTGGGCTGCGCGAATATCTCTCGGGCTGAGTTGATCTCGTGGGTAAGCCTCCAAGTCTCAAGGGTCTGGGCCCTCTGGCCCACTTCAGGCCTGCCATCCTTCACGCGGCTTTTCTTACAATTTTGACATTTTGCATCTTCGCATATGGGCTTTCGACGCCATTATCCCCGCGATCAAGATAAGGGGTCTTGTCGCATGAACTCCCGCATCTTCTGTTTAGGTCCTCGAAGTTTCACGGCTTCATGCTTCGGTCCCTGGGTCATTTGGAGTCAAGTTCACTTTGTGTCTTGACTTGTACCAGGCTTCGTGATCTTCTCATAAAGTGCTCGATGAACCTTGCCCGAAAGTGCTCCTTTAAGTACTTAAATCCTGCGTAAACAACATACTCCAAAAAACCACATGCAAGTGCAAACTTGTTACATCATTAGTATGCCTAGTGGCGGGATAGTTATAATTCAAAACTCAAACCAAACTGTAACAAGTGCTTTTAGTTGACGGAAATCAACCGTCAACAACATGTGAGATTTGGGTGAAAAGAGCATAAATAGGCTTAAAATAGGCTCTAATATTTATGGTGAATTTTTGGGAATTTTTAAGATAGCTAAACAAGGTTTTTTGTGCAAAAGCTGGGTGTACTTAGCAAAAATCAGGGGGAGAAAGACTGACAGGCAGGGCCAGGCTGACGCGGTGCGTGGGGCTGGCATGGGCATGCACGTGGCGGCCGCGTGGTGCGCCGGTGCCAGCGTGGCTGCCCACGTGGCCTTTGTGTGTCTGTGGTGCACGTGCACCGGGTGTAGGAAGGGGTGAGGGGGAACGGTGTCGCCCGGGTCGGGACGCCGGATCGCCGTGGAATATGGGAGGGCTCGCCGGAGTTGGGGTTTCTGGCGGCCGTGGTCCCTCGGCTGGGGCAAAACTTCGTCGTGGAGGTGAAGCATTGCGGAGCGGAGCTAGGACCGTGGCTTGTGGTCGACGGGGATAGCTAACAGCGGCGCAGTAGCTCGCCGGAGGGACGTGATGGCGCGGCCGAAGACAGAAACAGGCCTAGGACAATAATGTGCCTAAGTGAGGGTGCACAGGGGTGTGCGGGAGTGTCGTGAGTGCAAAGCGGCGGTTGGGCAGCAGAGGGTGGCCAGCGGCGAGCTCTGCTTGCCGTAGCTAGCAGCGACAGGCAGGGGCTCCTACGGGCTACAGCTGAGGAAGAGGAGCAATTCCGGCAACATAACAACACTTACCAGTGTTGTAGCGCGACGGAAGGTCATCGGAGATGGGAGGAGTAGTGGTGGAGCTCGACAGCGGAGGCCTCTCGCCGGCGGAGTAGGGCTTCGCCGAGGGAGGGGTAGAAGGAGTGGTGGTGGTGTGGTGAGGTGTGGAGGTGGATTAGGAGCTCGAAGAGAGCCTCGGGCTCTATTTATAGGCCGGAGGGGAGGGCTGTGGCCGCGGTGAGGTAGCGGAGCTAGTGTTCATGGCGGTGACGCGTGTTCCTTGCGGATGAGGCCGAAGAGGAGAGGGAGGAAGGGGGAATGGGCGGGAGAAAACCGGAATGGCCTCGGGCTGTACGGCGCTCGCGCCGGTGAGCCTGTTTGGGAGGCGGAGAGGGAGATCCGGCGGTTTGCCGTACGGCGGCGCACCAGAGCCCAGGGGAAGGCGGTGTGGTGGCGAGGGTGATGTGCGGCCAGGGCTGGGCGATGTGTTGATCAAGCGACTCCAGAAGGTGAGGGAGGTGATGGTGATCCCGGGGTGCTCCACTTCGTGGCGGTCTGGCGAAGGGAGGCCGGGGATACCGGCGGGATGGCAGCGCGGCAGAGTCGTGGCGAGGCAGTTTGGCGCCGAGGTGGGGAAGAAATACCGCTGCGCAGCTAGGGAGTATAGCGAGAAGGTATGGAGGATTGCGGCGCGCGTGCTGGAGGGGAGGGGATGGCACAGCATGGTGGAGTACGGCACGGCGGGGCGTCGCGACCGGAAAGGGGAGAAGGGGGACGTACGGGGAAGACGACGTGCTGATGTCAGCATGTTGCTGGGCCGCGTGGGGGAGGTAGAGAAGGAGGAGGTGGGCTGCGCTAAGAAAAAGAGATGAGGGACGTGGCTTAGACTTTAGGTTGGCCCGTGTAGAGGAGAGAGCCCATCTAAGGTTTAAAGGCTTTTCTAATATATTTTGGCATGGATTTCAATTCAAACTTGAATTTCCAATTCAAATTCTAATTGTTTTTGAACTAGAGCTTCATCTAGAAATTCCTTAGGGGGAAAATTATTGAGAATTTGAGGTCAGAAAGAATGTTAGCTCAATCAAATGCACATGAATGTGTGTGGAATAAGAGAGGGACTTAATTGAAAAATGCAAACGTTTTAATGAAATTTTCAGGGACCAAATTTTAAAACCTAGAAAATTCGGGATGTTACAGACCTACCCCACTTAAAGTGAATCTCGTCCCCGAGGTTTGGCTAGGTTGGTGAATAGGTAGGGAAACTCTTTCTTGAAATCGTCCTCTCTTTCCCAGGTTGCCTCTGCTTCTGTGTGGTTGCTCCACTGAATGCTGCAAAATCTGGCCGTTGTCCTCCTTGTTTGTCATATAGCAGTGTCCAGAATTCTAACTAGTCTCTCTTGATACCGGAGATCTGGCTGTAGGTCTAACACCTCTGGTGGTGTTTGTTCTTCTAGAATCCTTAAGCATCTTCTAAGTTGGGACACATGAAATACCGGATGTACATCATTTAAGTCTTCGGGTAATTCCAAAATATATGCTACTTTTCCAATTCTCCGAAGTTTCCAGTATAGTCCTACCGAGGTGCTAACTTGCCATGTACCTTAAATCTTCTAGTGCCTCTGATCGGTGCCACTTTCAAGTATACATGGTCTCCTGCTTTGAACTCTAACTCTCGTCTGCGGGTGTCTGCATAACTCTTTTGTCGGCTTTGTGCTACCTTTAAATTTTCTTTGGCTAGCCTTGTCTTTTCGTCAGCATCCTTGATGATGGCAGGACCAAACAATGATCTTTCTCCAACTTTTGACCACATCAACGGAGTTGTACAATTTCTGCCATAAAAAGCTTCAAAAGGTGTCATTTGTAGACTAGCTTGATAACTGTTGTTATAAGAGAATTCTGCAAAAGACAAACTTTCTTCCCAATTCTTTCCATAGGTTAAAACACATGCTCTTAGCATATCTTATAACAATTGATTGACTCTTTCCGTCTGACCATCTGTTTAGGGATGATAACCTGAGTTGTAGTCCAAAACTGTACCCATGCTCTTATGTAAGCTTTTCCAGAATTTGGAGGTAAACTGAGGACCTCGATCTGTCACAATTCTCTTTGGTATCCCATGTAGCTTGAGAATGTTATCTATGTATAACCATGCCAACTTATCTCCTCCATAACTGATCTTGATCGGAATAAAGTGGGCTATCTTGGTCAATCGGTCAACTATGACCCATATGGAGTCATTTCCCTTAGTGGTTTTGGGTAGACCTACTATAAAATCCATACTGATTTCTTCCCATTTCCATTTCGGTATTGGTAGTGGTTGTAGTAACCCAGCTGGTTTCTGATGCTCTGCCTTGATACTTTTGCATATATGGCAGTTGGCTACAAATTCTGCTATGTCTCTTTTCATTCTTGGCCACCAATACATTTCTTTCAGGTCCTGATACATCTTGGTCGAACCAGGGTGTATGGAATATGTTGAATTATGGGCTTCTTCTAGTATAGTCTTTCTTAACCCATTCTGAGGTGGCACACATATTCTGTCTCTGAAGTATAGTGTTCCTTCTGAGTCTATCCTAAATTCTGGTCCTTTCCCAAATCCTATGGAGTCTTGAAGTAGCATGATTTCTCTACTCTATTTCTGTGCCTCTTTGATTTGTGCTTCTAGCATGGGTTGAATTTGCAAATTTGTGAGGTATTCGAGAGGTACTGTATGCAAATTCATATCTTTCATCTCCTTTTTCAGTTCTTCAGATGTTGTTATCTACCTACTAAGGGCATCCGCTACCACATTGGCTTTTCCAGGGTGATACCTCAGTTGTAGGTTGTAGTCCTTGATTAATTCTAACCATCTTCTCTGCCTGAGTTTTAACTCTTTTTGAGTGAATATGTATTTCAAACTCTTGTGGTCTGTGTAAACCTCACACTTATTACCAATGAGGTAATGTCTCCAGATTTTTAAGGCATGAACCACTGATGCTAATTCTAAGTCATGTGTTGGATAATTGACTTCATGTTGCCTTAACTGTCTAGATGCATATGCAATAACCTTGTCATTTTGCATAAGCACACTTCCCAATCCTCTTCTTGATGCATCACAGTATATTACAAAGTCTTGATGACTGTCAGGAAGTGCTAATACTGGTGCTGAGGTAAGTTGCTTTTTGAACTTCTGAAAACTTTCTTCACATGCTGGGGTCCATTTAAAGGCTACTCCTTTCTTGGTTAACCCTATCATTGGTCTGGCTAGCTTTGAAAATCCTTCAATAAACCTTCTGTAGTATCCGGCTAATCCAAGAAAACTTCTATTTTATGTCACATTTCTAGGCTGAGGCCAATTCATGATTGCTTCTATCTTTGATGGATCCACTGCTACTCCATTTTGTGTGATGACATTTCCTAGGAATGCAACTTGTTCTAACCAAAACTCACATTTGCTGAACTTGGCATATAATTTATGAGCTCTTAACCTGTCTAGCACTAGTCTCAAATGCCTCTCATGTTCTTCTGCAGTCTTGGAGTATATTAAAATATCATCTATGAATACTACCATGAACTTATCCAATTCTTTCATGAACACTTTGTTCATGAGATTCATGAAATAAGTCGGGGCATTGGTTAATCCAAATGGCATGACTGTATACTCATACTGTCCATATCTAGTCACAAAAGTTTTCTTGGGTATGTCATCCCATTTGACTTTTAGGTGGTAATATCCTGATCTCAAATCTATCTTTGAGAAATACTTGGCTCCCTTTAACTGATCAAACAAGTCATCGATTCTTGGTAATGGGTACTTATTTTTTATGGTCACATCATTAAGTGATCGGTAATCTATGCACATCCTCAAGGTTCCATCTTTCTTTTTAACAAAGAGCACTGGTGATCCCCATGGTGATGAACTTGGTCTAATAAAGTCCTTGGCCAATAACTCTTTTAGTTGCTTTTATAATTCTTCCAATTCATTCACTGCCATTCTGTAGGGTCTCTTAGCTATAGGTGCTGTTCCGGGAAGTAAATTAATCACAAACTCTACATCTCTATCAGGTGGTGATCCTGGTAACTCTTCTGGAAATACATCTGGATACTCCCTTACTACTGGCACTTGGTCCACTGTAGTGACTTCCATTGCCCAGATCATTGGGGTGACATGCTTGGGCTGAGTTTGACATTCTACGTTTGTCCTCTGGCACTAACCAAGGTAATTGTCCCATTTTCAGAATCAATCTGTCACTTGTGTTCTTTCAACCAATCCATACCCAGTATCAGGTCTATTCCTTTAAAGTTTAGTACTATAGGTTAAACTATAAACTCTACCCCACTTAAAGTGAGTTTGACCTCAAGAATTTGAAGTTGGCATGGAATTTTTGATCCAGGAGTTTTTGCTACTATGGGGTTTGTTAGAGGTATGGTGGGTAATCAATTTTCTTGGACAAATTTGGATGATATGAATGTAGGTGATGCTCCAGAATCAAGTAAGACTGTAGCGGGGGTAGCGTTCATGGGGAACTTACCAAGCACGACGTCTGACGCGGCTTGGGCTTCCTCGGTCTCCATGTGATTAATCCATCCTTGGGAATAGGACAAAGTTGGCCTCCGTGGTGGTGGTCCGTTTCGTCCGACTCCTGGGGCAGCGGGTCGAGAGCTTCCAATTGAAGTTACTGGTGTATTGGCTTGTGATTTGAATGAGCAGCTGGCCACAAAGTGTCCAGGCTGGCGACAGTGGAAACAGGTTTCGTCACTCATGGCAGGGGCACTGATCGTGCTCCTCAGGGGCTGTGAGCTGGCCTGGCTACGGACTGGTGTCATGGGCTGAGAGGTGATGCCGCGTGTCGGTTGACTATGCATTGGATTTCTGGGTGTAAAATGTGTATTTGTTAGGGTAGGATTCTGGGTTCTGGGAAGTCTCCCTTGTGAGGTGGTGCGGTAAATCATAAACTTACGCCTTCGATCCTCCTCATCATGAACAATTTGATAGAGGCGGAGTGCCCGATCTTTCGGTGAGTGGAGATAACTTTTATTTGGTGGTTGTTGACCCTCACGATCCGACTACGACGAGCGAGCTCGAAGCGCCAATGCAATCGCTGAACCAACTCCCGATGGTTACCAACCTTGCCGGTGTAAAGTCAGCCTGATCACGAAGATCGTTTCCTGCACGGAATCGAAGAACGAACAAGAAAAAGAGGCGAGCAATCTTACTATCACTCGAAGGTGGAGTTCTGAATCACAGAGGACAGCACGTATTTGTGTGTGGTCTGGTGCAGCTAAAGCTAGATGCAAAACAAAACTCGAGTTGTAAAACAAAAGGGACTCTGACTAAATAAGGGGACGCAGCCCCAAACAACAGAGGGAGGAGAGGGGGCGCGCGGCAGGAGAGGGGGGCGGCAGCCAACCCTAGGCGTCCCATCCTGGGCCCCTCTTGGGCCATCCTCTATGCTTCTGGGCCTTCGTTCTTTAACAACATGATGTAGATTAATTCCCTTGCACGGGCCCGAGTAATTGGCCCAACTGGTGGCGCCTGAAGTGGTGGATCAGCTGGAGGTGCCTGAGGTGCTGCTGGCGTAGATGTACTTGTGGTGTCCTCATCACAATTTCGGCTTGGATTGACTGGTTTATTAGGGTGTTGAAGTCTGGGTATATATGTGGGGTTAGTTGTTGACAGTAAAGGTTATTCAATCCCTTCTTGAATCGTGTCTGCTTCTTCTTATCAATGTTGACATCATCCGGGGCATAGCGGGCTAGCTTCATAAACTTCTGGTGGTACCGAGGAATTGTCATTCCTCCTTGCTTGAGGGCTACCCATCACCTTCACCAAGGAGGACCACCCGACCGCGGTACCAAAGCCAAGGAGATTCCCCCAGGTGATAAATCCCACGACTCGTAGCGTGGGTCTCAGGAAGATGCTGGTAGATGGAGGTAGCAGCCTCAACATATTGTTCGCTAGCACCTTGAAGGAACTCAGGCTCACCCCGCTGGACCTAAACCCGACCGACATGCCGTTCCGGGGACCCCTCGGTACCACTCGGCGAGATCACCCTGCCGGTTACTTTCGGCACGCCCGAGAACTACCACACGGAGTACATTCGCTTCATCGTGGCTGATTTCGAGACAGCCTACCATGGCATACTCGGTAGGCTCGCGATCTCCAAGTTCATGGTTGTAAATTCGTCACCCTTCCTTTCCATTGCTCCTTCAGGAATATGATATTTCCTGAATTCCTCTTGAAATTCCTCCTAGGTAATCTCTTCAACGTCATTGGCTACCATACAGTAATTATCCCACCAATCACTAGTTGTTCCTTGTAGTTGATGTGTTGCTAACATGATCCTATCCTTGCCTAATGCATGAACTACGTCTAGTTTCCGAGTAATGACCTTCAACTAGTCATCCGCTTCTAGCGGCTCATCAGAGCTATCAAAGGTAGGTGGGTTGGTTCTAAGGAATTCTATTATCTTTCTGGTTTTTCCACAACCACCTCCAGGACAATGGTTATGGTTTTGGGTGACTCCCTCAGCTATGACTTCCATCAGTCGGGTTTGGTTTGCCATTACGGCTGCTAGGTCATTTACTAGTGGTGGGAGTGGGTTATCTTGCTCTTCTTCTGAATATCCATATCTTCAGCTTCCTGCTCCGCTTCAACTCGCTGAAACCTCTGCCTCCTCTGTGGTGGCCTCTGGTGAACACTTTCAGTCCACGATTCATCCCGTGGTTCGGTTGGCATTCTATTTCTACGATCACGGCGTTCCTAGATCCTTGCATACCTCTTGGGTGCCATCTGTAGGTTCAACCGGAGTAGGGGTAAGTCTAGGGTCTCATTAAGAAGGGGATGAGTATAGGAGAAGGGGATAAGTGTAGATCTATAGAAAAGACAAGTATAGAATACGTTGATGTATGTTGTGCACAACCAAATATATTTTATTTATATCCAGAGAAAGGGTTCACTGCCCCTTTAGCCACACACAAGTAATATACGTTCTAACTTAGAACTGTGGCTGCATGTACATTATTTACTAGCTAATCTACATTTGTACACTTGTACACTACCCACTCTCTAGTTTTAATCCTACGCGTTGCTCTGGCGATAGTAGTCTTCCCAGAAGCCTGATCCACTTGACAACTCTTTCTCCCATAAGCTGATGTAGCCTTCTGGTACCATAGTATCTCCCCATTCTGCAATAAACTTCTCTATGTCTCGATCAAGGTCAGATTGGTGTGGGTGACTATCTTCGGATGAGTCCCTTAAGGTTCCTTCCTCGGCAAGAGTCACTATTTCCGATTCTGAAGTTGTCCATGATGGTTCCATGACGTCATCTACTCTTGGGGTTTCTTCAACTTCTTTTCCTTTGTCCATCTTGGCCGATCGGTCAAATTCCAGCATTACCGGCTCCTCCTTGACGTCTTCCTTCTGGCTAGATTTCTGTCTTGGCTTTGGGGATTCTTCTTCTAATGTTTCTGTAATTGTGGAAAGTGGTGTTTTCTTGGGGGCCTTGGCTTTGTCTTTTGAGGTAGGTAATTTTCAGGTTTTGGTTGGGGTTTCTGTTGAGCGAGAACTAGTACCCTTTTTAATGACATGCTTTAGGTCCCGCTTAAGCTCTCGGGTAGCTTCATCCATAAAATCCTAAGCCTCCTTGGCTTTCTTCTCTATCTAGGCTGATTGGTTCAGAACTTCTTCCAATCTACTCTCGGCTATAACTAACTGATGGGTTAAATGCTCGGCTCGATAAAGGGCTTCTCGGAGATTTATGTTCTGGACTTCATAGAGGTTTTCTAGGGATAGGAGATAACCTACGATCATGGCCATGGTGGTATGGTCATCTGGCACTACTTCTGTCATAAGGGCCTTAATGCGGTAGTTCTAGGCATGCTGACGGCTTTTTCCGCTAAGTATCGGAGGGAAGTTTGGGATATAATGGCTAGTTTTACGCCTTCCTTGACAAGGCTCATAAGGGCTTTCTTAGCTACTATCTGGGTAGTATCATTGAAACGAATTCCTATGGCTATGACCACTATGGAGGGTCCTTTAAGTTTAGGTGGTGGTTTTCCTAAGGCCACACTAACTTCATAATAGGGTATACCTTGTAGCACATACTCTCTGCCTTTATATTCGGGTCGCTGAATGTAGCCTACTTCTCGCATGGTATTCCAAAGTACTTGCGGAAATCCCACACATGCTGAACCATCTGAGTGTATCAAACCGGTCTGGTCAGTCCAGCAATTTCCTCCCATATCCTATTTCAAGACAAAAGTCTTGTTACTAACATCCCGAGAAAACTTCCTAAAGCAGAGGGTATGAGAATGGAGTTTCTAATTTATTTTAAACAGACTATTTTGGAGCTACGGTCAAGTACAGCTCTAGTACCATCTTGTGGGGACAGCCCTATAGGGGTGGGCCCGAATGCCTTTTCGTATCATTCCCCGGATCATTAGATGATATGGGCACTTGCACACGAAGTATCACAACAGTACTTCGTTTATTTATTCAGATATTTTACATAAGGATGAAACGAGGAAAACACACTCTATACAAGTGGGGCCGTAGCCTCAACCTTATTCAAGCAGCGGCGATCTACGTAGCAGACTCACACCTCAGGCATCTTGACTCCTAGCTCGGACCCAGGGGATCCTCTTCGTCATAATCTTCTGGTTCCTCGTCTAGTAAAAGGGATAGGGGAAGCAAGAGTGAGTATCGGGTAGGGTACTCAACAAATTCCACGGCAGACAAGACCAAAATGGAGGGGATTCGGCCTCTAGTGGGCCTAAGCACACATCCATGGTACTGAATGTAAAGTACGGAATTTAAGTGCGAAAGAGAGAGGTATGTAATGCATTAGTATAAAGTAGTTTTGGTCCTTGAGGGCATTCACTTCCCTACCAGTCCCCTGATTATAAAGAATCTATCCGGGTTCCGTCAGGGGTAACCCGATCGAGCCTTATGCCATACTCGGGCTCCACTTAAGGACAAGCCCGACTCAAGCCTAAGTTTTCCTTATCCAAAAGCATTTCTAGTATCCTAAGGTGCATACTAATCATTGGGAGTTTTTACCAAGTGGGCTCATAACCGCAAGCCTCGGCTATTCGAATAGTTTCATAACTCTGTCCAGAGGGGTACGCTTTACCCGCACGGTCGATCAGCCCATACCATGTACGGGGGCGGTACTGACCTACGAAACCCGTACCCACCAGCGTCTATTCATGGACTACATTCTCGTCCAATCCTAGACTACGTTCTCTAGCTCCACCCACGTCAACACTGGGATCTAAGCAGGGGTCATTCCACCACCATCCGCAACGTGGATCCAGTTTCCCGGGAAGAGATGCATCAATATAAAATATGGTATACAATACCACCGTGTCCCTGACGCCATAACATACCCGATGACCCATGCCGACCAGACCTGGGACTATGCGAAGGTCCTGCTCTAGCATATCTGTTGCCCACCATGGCCCCTTCGGGTGGTTTACTAGGTGCAGTGGAGAGTGGATCAAGTTCTCACATAAGTAGGTATTCCCGAAGGCTATGCCTTTTTGGCGCGTGCGGCCGTACAAAAACACTAGAAAGACTTTCCCATGAACTGGACCTTATACGACCGGAGTAAGCGTGGACAATACCCTCCACTGAGGTTGCCCCCATACTCCCATGTCCATCCTTAGGGGTTCTATTACTTTAATCCAATTCATGCAACTACCATTTTCCTTCTAAAAGTATATTTGATCAAAAGGTAAATACTGAATGTAGAACTTTGTAGTATTTAAGCGAGAAAGCATGAAGTAAAGATGAGAAGTTATCTGGATGGTAGAAGTCAAGGAGTGCTGTGGAACTTGCCTTCCTCGTAGTCCTGGTCATTCAGAGCTTCTTCCTCGTAATCCGGGTCGTCGATCGGGTTCTCGAAATCAGCATCATTTTCTATAAAGCGTAATTATACAGAGAATGTAATTCACACAAATCAAGCATAGCAATTCACCAAACATTGGTTAAAGAAGTGAGGGTAGGGTTTCCTAGGGTTTCGTGATCGAAACAGAGGGAATCCCTTATACCCGCGTACATAAAATATGGACCTGGTAATAAGAAAAACATGCCAGAAATTATTCTAGGGGCTAAACATGAGAGATTTGGGTGAAAATAGAATAAATAGGCTTAAAATAAGCTCTAATATTTATTGTGAATTTTTGGGAATTTTTGCGAATTTTTAAGATAGCTACACAATGTTTTGTGTGCAAAAACTGGGTGTACTTAGCAAAAATCAGGGGGGCGAGTGACTGACAGGCAGGGCCAGGCTGATGCGGCATGTGGGGCTACGTGGGCATGCACGTGGCGGCCGTGTGGTGTGCAGGCGCCTACGTGGCTGCCCGCATGGCCTCTGTGTGTCTATGGTGCACGTGCACCGGGTGCAAGAAGGGGGTGAGGGGGAATGGTGCTGCCCGGGTCGGGACGCCGGACCGTCGTGGAATAGGGGAGGGCTCGCCGGAGTTGGGATTTTCGGCGGCCGTGGTCCCTCGGCTAGGGCAAAACTTCGACGTGGAGGTGCAGCAGGGCGGAGCGGAGTTAGGACCGGGGCTTGTGGTCGGCGGGGATCGCCGGCGGCGGCGCAACAGCTCGCGCGGAGGGACGTGATGGCGCGGACGCAGACGGAAACAGGCCTAGGGACAAGAATGTGCCTAAGTGAGGGTGAGCAGGGGTGTGCGGGAGTGTCGTGAGTGCAAAGCAGCGGTTGGGCAGCACGGCGGGGTAGCAGAGGGTGGCCGGCGGCGAGCTCTACTCGCCGGAACTAGCGGCGATGAGGCAGGGGCTCCTACGGGCTACAGCTGGGGAAGAGGAGCAAATGCGGTGGCATAACAACACTTGCTAGTGTTGTAGCATGGCGGAAGGTCGTCGGAGATGGGAGGAGCAGTGGTGGAGCTCGGCGGCGAAGGCCTCTCGCCGGCGGAGCAGGGCTTCGCCGAGGGAGGGGTAGAAGGGGGGGTGGTGGTGTGGTGAGGTGTGGAGGTGCATGAGGAGCTCCAAGAGAGCCGCGTGCTCTATTTATAGGCCGGAGGGGAGCTGGTGTTCAAGGCGGCGACGCGTGTTCATTGAGGATGAGGCCAAAGAGGAGAGGGAGGAAGGGGAATGGGCGGGAGAAAACCGGAATGGTCTCAGGCTGTACGGCGCTCGCGCTAGTGAGCTGGTTTGGGAGGCGCAGAGGGAGATCCGGCGGTTTGCCGTACAGCGGCGCACCAAAGCTTGGGGGGAGGCGGTGTTGTGGCGAGGGTGATGTGCAGCGGGGGGTGGGTGATGTGTTGATCAAGCGGCTCTGGATGGTGGAGGAGGTGATGGCGATCCCGGGGCGCTCCACTTCGTGGCGGTCTGGCGAAGGGAGGCCGGGGATACCGGCGGGATGGTGGCGCAGCGGTTTGGCGCGGCAGAGCCGTGGCGAGGCGGTTTGGCGCTAGGGTGGGGAAGAAATACCGCTGCATAGCTGGGGAGTATGGCGAGGATGTATGGAGGATTGCAGCGCACGTGCTCGAGGGGAGGGGATGTCAGGGCATGGTGGAGTACGGCGCGGCGAGGCGTCGCGGCCGTAAAGGGGAGAAGGGGGGATGCACGGGGAAGACGACGTGCTGACGTCAGTGTTACGTCGGCCCGTGGGATGTCAGTGTTATGTCAGTGTTTCCCCTGTGCTGTGCTGGGCTGCGTGTTGCTGGGCCGCGCGGGGGGAAGTGAAGGAGGAGGTGGGATGCGCTAAGAAAAACAGATGAGGGGTGTGGGTTAGACTTTAGGTTGGCCCGTGGAGAGGAGAGAGCCCATCTAAGGTTTAAAGGCTTTTCTAATATATTTTGGCATGGATTTGAATTCAAACTTGAATTTCCAATTCAAATTTGAATGGTTTTTGAACTAGAGCTTCATCTAGAAATTCCTTAAGGGAAAAATTAGTGAGAATTTGAGGTGAGAAAAATGTTAGCTCAATCAAATGCACATGAATGTGTGAGGAAAAAGAGAGGGACTTAATTGAAAAATGCAAAACTATTGCATTTAAGTCCTATAGGTTTTAATGAAATTTTCAGGGACCAAATTTTAAAACCTAGAAAATTCAGGATGTTACAAATATCACACAATCACAAAGTTCATAAGCATTTGTGCTATTTCGACCAAGTTTCACATACATTTCACAAGAATCCATCACAATCACAAATGCCATAGTAAGCCAGGAAGTCTAATCTCTGGAAATTACAATCACAATCACAACCACAACCACAACCACTTGGCATTTCCTCCTGATGCTTTACCCCTATCTTGTGTGGTCATCTTGTGCCTAAACAGAAAAATGAACAAGAAACATTCAAGCACACAGATTGGACACCCAAGAAAAGGGATTTGGGAAAAGGAGAGGAGGAAAGGATTTGGGAGGATAAGAAGCTCATTGGAGGGTTGAGCACCACCGGCCGTGCTCGCCGCTCGTACCGACCACACCCGTCGCTCCAGGGCCAGTCGTGCTCGTAGGTCGGCCGCACTGTCGTAGGTTGCGCAAGCTGTGCCCAGTGCCAGGGCCGGCAACTCTCGCACGCCAGGGCCAGTCATGCTCGCCACCAGTTGCGCCCGCCGGCGAGGCCAGCCACCGCCCCCGCACCTACGATAGAGATAAAAGAGAAGAGGATAAGTGAGAGAAAGAGATAAGGATATGAATGTGAGAGGGAGGGGTGGTGCTTGGGCGAGAATTTTTTGAGTCAAGTGCAACTCCGATCCATAAACTTTCTATGATATGTCATCTCAGTCCATAAGCTTTTAAAATGTGTCATTATTGTACCTAAACTCAATTTGGGTCTCTAATCATCTCGCTAACAGGTCTGATAACCAAACAGGTGTGGCGTATTTGCAACTAGAACCCTATGTCCTTTTGTCAATTCGTTTCTCCTCCTTTCTTTTCCTTTCTCGCGCGTCGTGGTCGCGACGGCTCCCTCCCACGGGGATCTCGTGGCGGCCGGCGATTGTCTCAATCCGAAATCTGTGGGCGGCCCCTTTTCTGAATCCGATGGGCAATGGCCCTTAGCCCTTCAGTCTCGTCAGATCCAACTGATAAGCAGTCTCAACATAGCAACTTTGAGTTTCAAAATAAATTTGAATCCCTTCCTTCATCTATCTAACAACTAGTGCAACATACTCTCTAAACATCCAAGTCCATTTGTAATCCATAAACTCCCAAAGTTTAGATAAAGATTCCTCCAGGAATTAGACGCAAACTTAGATAATCATTTCAACTTGGAAGAAGTCTACATTACCCCCCAAACTATCAAAGGTGGAACACATAACCCCCCAAACTACAAAACCAGACATTGAGCCCCCCAAACTTCTTTAATCGGTACACTTAACCCCCTAGACCTGGTTTGAACGGTATTCTAGAGTGGTTTTGCCATCGTGGACTGGTGAGGTGGACAGGGATGCTTACATGGACCGTCTGACCACGTGGGACCCGCTTGTAAGTCACGTTGGGATCAAATGGGGACGGGATCCTTCTAATCTTTTGTCGCCACCGCCCCTCTCTCGCTTGCTCCTCCCCTTCCACCACCAATCGGCATCCATGGCGGCGTCAAGCTCCTGCTCATCTCGGGGATGCCGATTGGCACTGCAGCGGCGGGCCTCGCGGAGGGAGCAACGCGTCCTCCTGCCACTGGTGGTGCAGAGGTACGGTGGAGTCCAGACATGGCGGCGCGGTGCGCGGCCTCTGGGTGTGCGAAGTGGATGAAGGCATGCCCGGTTTTGAGGCCATGCAGGTGAGGCGACGGCCAGGGGCCTTGGCCGGATAGGGGGCCAAATTTGCGTGTATAGACAGGAATAGCTGCAGGGGCCATGATCGAGATCGAGGGTAGGCATGCCGAACGAGAATACGATTTGTCAATTGCCAATTGCCATCTACCGTCAGTCCGTCCCGCAAAATTTTTAAAAGAACTAATTGTCGTCTCTGGAAACGAATTGCATATCTGCCTTGTTGCCTTCTCGTCTCTCGTCCTCTCTGCATGCCATCCTCGCTCCTGGCCGCCAAGCCAGTCCGGCACTGCATCATGGCAACGCAAGTTGCTGACTAGCTAGCCATGTGCCCTGCCTACCGACTAAGACGTGCGTGGGCACGGGCAGGCCGTCGTCGTAGGGCGATGTGGCGGCGACAGCGGCGTGGGGTAGCTAGAGCTGGAAGAGTCAGAGTAGGAGCCGGGTGGCACCACGGAGGTCTTGACCCGGCAACACCACACCGTGCCGCCCACGGACTCCATGTGGCCGGCGAGATCGCGCTCCGAGAGGCGGCCGTCGAAGCCGCGCAGGCTCACCTGGGTGGCCACCACCGGCTCCCTCGGCAACACCTCGTCGGTGTAGTGTCCCCGCCGGCTGTCGTCAGTTGCCCGGCGTTTGTGATCATGTCGGCATGCCGTGAGAGCGACAATGGACACGACGGTGACTCGGGTCGAGGCTGCGGCGGCGACTGTCCTTCGTCATCGTCTCTCTCTTCTAGGCTTCTTTGTTTCCTTGAGTGATGACGATGATTGCTCTACGATCTCTGTTTATACAGCCTTGTGTCGGCGCGTAGTTTCCATGGTGGCGTCAAGCTCTCGCTCGTCTCTGGGATGCCGATTGGTGGTGGAGGGGAAGGAGCTGGCGAGAGAGGGACGACGGCGACAAAAGATTAGAGGGATCCCGTCCCCATTTGGTCCCAACGTGACTTACAGGCGGGTCCCACACGGTCAAACGGTCCACATAAGCATCCCTGTCCACCTCAGCAGTCCACGGTGGCAAAACCACTCTAGAATACCGCTCAAACCAGGTTTAGGGGGTTAAGTGCACCGATTAAAGAAGTTTGGGGGGCTCATTGTCTGGTTTTGTAGTTTGGGGGGTTATGTGTTCCTGCTTTGATAGTTTGGGGGTAATGTAGACTTCTTCCTTTCAACTTAAATAATCATTACTGTTTTCGGACCTTCAGACTTAACTGAATTTTTGCCTCAGTTCAGGTTGACAGTGGTTGTTTGCAAACTTTGCATCCCAATGAAAATATCTAAGCCTTCTCTTCTATGTCCACAAGTAGCTTTCATGTGTTGTCCAATGTTTATATATTCCATTCTGGTCATCTTGAGCCAAAGTCTATATATAAAATCTCTCTGAAATTAATTCCAAAAACAGCTCATTGCCACTGTTGAACTGTCAATTTTCCAGATGCAAAACAGTAACAACTTTTCCTTTTTTTCTGATACAAAATGATCGCCGGCCGCCACGAGATTACTTTTGGGCCTCATTCGGTTGCTTTGGATCAGTTCCACTCAGGAACGGATCAGGTCCAGGATCCACCACGATCCAGTTGATCCTATCCTTTCACTCATTCCATGTATGTCTCTAATCCTGTCCAGGATTATTACAACTGCAGAAAAATGCGTTCGACTGGACAGAATCCATTCCACTCAGAGGAAGCAAGTAATGTGACTGAACCACATCAATAAGCAAAGACCTGGTCCATTTTGTGACACACCCAGCAATCCAACATACTAGCACAAGATTCTGAAGGCAAAGAGTACCAGGACAATGCGTTAGTTCTACAAGTAATACAGATCCCATATTATAAGTATGGTCTGATCCCACATCTATACTATAAAGAACGAGTTCTTTTGAAAATTTTTCTCACCAAATCGGAGCCACCGTACCCCTCACGCCGGACCTGCCTATCATATATTTGGGGAGCGGATCGGGTGAAAGACCCATAAAAATCGTAATTTTGAGAGCATTTCTCCAAGAAATTAATGTTTTTGTCATCGACCCCTAAGGGCACCCGCAACGGGCCGTTAAGAAATGTCGATAGCAGGCATAGTCGGAAAGAGAAGAGGAGAGAGAAGAAAAACGTCGCTTGACCCAGCGACTCTCGATAGCACGCAAATCCACGCTTCTGGCCCGGTTTTCCCCTGCCTCGCGACTTCACGAGTCGCGGGAGCGAGACGGAGCCCGGGCTTGTGGGATCTACCGTGGGCGGCCTCAGGCCTCGACAGCATCACCGGGCGAGGTGGAGCTCTGGCCGCCGTCGCGGACATGGCGAGGCGGAGCAAAGCACGACCGTCGCTGCGGCAGTTGCAGAACACCTGCTTCCCCAAGCTGCGCCCGAGAACGGAGCTCGGCCACCGGCACGACGGGGCGGAGTGGCCGGCGTTGGGCCACCGCTTCGGCATCTGCAGCCGTCGGCTGGCCGCATCTTGGTACGACGACGGGCGGGAAGACGGCTACCGTAGTCAAGGAGCGGTGGCTCGGGGGAAGGGGGTGGCTTGGCCGGTTGCACACGGTTGCCGGCCGCGGACGGTGTGGAGCTTGGTCGTCCCTGCCGCCGGCCGCAGGCGGGCGGAGTAGAGTTGCTGCCGCAGGTGACAACTAGCCGGGGATGGCGGAGTGGGCAGCACAGATGGCACGGTGGTCGGTGGAGGACGGTGTCGCGTGGGGGGTGGGGGTGCTCCGCCGCAGGCGTTGGGTGGAGGATAAAATATTCTTACATGTGGACCCCAGCTTTCTTGTTCATGTCTATTGAGAGACTGTTGCATGACTTGTCTATTGTACTATCGATAAATCAGCTGTACACCTCTTGTGGAGAGCAGCATGGTACACCATTGCTGGTGGCCTAACTTACCGGCCGTCATACTCGCAGCATCTCGATTCATAATCCCCTCTTTCCTCATCGTACCAACTATATTCAACTAATCGATTTCAATTTCAACTCTCCGATCCCATCCCTACCCTCGTCCACACCGTCCTCCGGATCGATTCACCTCTCCTCGACCGAGAAACTTCGAGTACTCCATCGACGTCGAGGCGTGCAGCGGCGCTGCCTACGCCGTCGTGATCTCCGAGTACCTGGACACGGCGAGCCTGCGGGTGTTGGAGTTCGCCGCCGGCACGTGACGGCAGCTGGCCGCCATGCCTCCTGCCATGTCGCACGGGTTGCACGGCAAGCGGGCCGACATCGACTGCGTCGGCCACGAGGACCGCCTCATGGTCTGCGTCAGCTCCGGCTTGGCCAATGGCTGCTTCATGTGCGACGTGGCCGGCAACCGCTGGGAGGAGCTGCCCAAGTACGTCGACGGCGACGGGGAGGCCGACGAGTTCTTGGCCGCCTTCTCCTTCGAGCCCAGAGTGCAGATCACCGTCTAAGTGTTTAAGTTCATCACAGTGTGCGATAACTGTGTTGATTAAGGAGCCTTAGTTTTTGTTTTGCTCCTTCGTGTGTGTGATTGATTTCTTCATGTGTATTTTCAAACAGATTTCTTGATGTGTGCATGTACCTACAGATCGAATTGTAGTGCCACTGTTCATTGTCTGAGCCTACTCCAGATCAATGCCACGTTACTTGTATCCAGTGCTACTATTTTTTCTTGTATAATATGACTATGTACAAATAGAACAAATTCAGCTATATATCTTTTTATAAATAACTAAGGCCTTGATAACAGATGCGATGTGTGAATTTGGTACTTTAGATACTGTTCAAGGTCATGTGATATTTTTTTCACCTTGTGTCCTTGGACAATAGAGAGAGCAGGAGCTACATGATCAAATTAATTGGATACATGCATGCCTATTGGGTAAAAATTAGCTAGGTCGTAAGTTTTTCTCAACTTCTTATTGTATAGTATACTGTCACAATCATTTATGTATTGTCAGAGATATAAGACAATTCTATCTGGTTCTTTTATTCCAGTTGTAGCATGCTCATACAAATCTTTGCATTGCATTTTGTATTTTGGCTTGAAACTATTATTTTGTATCTGAAATGTTAATATAGGTACCTTTTTCTCAATATAAGTGTTTCTTGCAAGAAGCTATTCTCCAAAGCTATGTTAGAAGTTGGCATGCATATATGCTGCGGTGAGAAAGATGAGACAAGCTTATCTATTAAGAAACTAATGATTATTTTACGTTCCAGGTTTTCCTGATTATTGTATTTTTGATACGGGTACATGTAGATTCAGTTATAGTGACAAGATGTAGAGCATTTTGATGGTGCTGCCGCTTTAGCTAATATTATGAACGAGCTCACAAGAAAACATTTGAGGATTCTGGTGAGCAGAGAACATGAATATTACTGACCAAACACATCTAAAGGTCTAGAAGTTTCGGTGCTTTACAATGGTCAATTTGTTTGATTGTTTGGGGTTGGGATTCAGAAGTTTCATTTTTGTTACCAAGGGTAAAGGTTGCGCATAAAAACCATCTCTAAATACCGAATTCGGGGTCCAAGCTTGACCACGGGATTGAGCCATGTCGCCTGCAGTTCATAATCGTTGGATCGTTGCTTGTGCATAAAATCAAGCCGTACGTCCCGTGTTAGGCGGCCGAACAGTCACGACACTACTCGTCCTTCCCACCTGCTCGTCCTGCGCTCCGGCCTGACCCGTACAGCCACACTTCCCTCTGCCTGCCGTCCACGAGACCACGATGATGTAGAGGCAGTAGCTTTGGGGCTGTCGGACAACCGAGCTCATTCCCAATGGAAAGGCAGGCGTATCCACCTCCATACGGAGAGCAGCTCCCGCGATGATGGGGTTAGTGACGCGGTGGAAGCGGAGGAGCATATGCGCTTCCGTTGTCCCTACGGTTTCCACCGCCGGCGACGACAGCCGGACGACCGCGATTAAGGCTCTGTTTGTTTAGTTGGGTGAAAAAAGTGAAAGTTTTTCATTAAACCGCGTGCACAGAGAAAATAAATGAACTGACACGGTCCTCTAAGTGAGAATTTTAGTGAAATTTCACGGAACTAAACAGGGCGGGCACGGCAAGGGGCACCCTGCTACCCGGGGGACCGTGACCCAGACAACTGCGGCAACGCGAATGGGCTTGTAGTCTAATGGTAGGACGGTCCAGTGGAACGCTACCCACCAGAGTTCAAATCCTGGTGCGCGCACCTTTTTCTGGATTTATTCCGAAATTTTCCGGTGTTATGCATTAAGTGGTAAGCGACGTTCCTGTCGACGACGAGGCGCCAGTGGTGACTTCGGGAATCTCCAGATCTGCCGGTGCTCAGTCCTTCGGAGGTGCTCATAGAGTAGGGTTTGCGTACGTGTATTCATAGGAATGAGTGTGCGTGCGTGTTGTGAGCGTTTACGTTGTACTATATAATTTTTGAAAAAAAGACAACTGCGACAACATTAGCAGGGCGGCGCGTAGCGCTGAGGGCGGCCACGGCCAGTTCCGTGCTCATGGCACTGTGGTACGGCAGCCGGCGTTGATATGCCAGCTGCACGCACGGCTACACGCTGTCATAGACGCTGACAGGAGACAGCCAAACAGCTTTACCGACGGGGTGAATGCCTCCCTTGTTGCACATTCGTCGTCCCTCGTAACCGCTCTGAAAATTTCGTTTTTTCAGTCATTCCGGTCCTACAAAAGTTGAATCAAATATATCCTCTGTGAATGTATGTCTGTCTCTTCCAGTTACAAAAGATATGAATCAACAATTTTTTGTGTGCTAACATTTTTCCCTGCCTTACTACCACAACCACACATGTCTAGAAGTGCCCAAATGGCAGATATGCATCAGGGCATTTGGTAGAAAAATGGGATTTTCATGTACATAAGAGCAACAAAAAGGTTAAGTCATCTGCTATGCGTGGTATCTATAGACTTCCGACTCTGTGCATGTGTTCAGAATCAGGATGTTCAGAATCATAGTACTATGCCGTCCTAGAGTTAAAATTGATCCAAAGATTGAAAGAGGTAATTAAATTAAGGAAGGCAGAAATCATTATCAATTTCCACTGATAGATTTTTTAGCACATTCCATATATAACAGATTCTTTGTTTAAAAATAATTGAACGCAGCTATTTTACTGTCAGATCAATACATGGGAAGGTATGTGTTGCCCATTGATCTGTGCATCATTAAGCTATTCACTTGTGGTTCCTCAAGCGTCAAGAAGATCATCAGCATTCAGCAGTTGCTGCACTGCAGTCCGCAGATGGCCAAGCCCTGATGTTTCCCCCCATTAACAACCTTAACTTCAAGTGACTCATTTTCTGAACGAGCTACATAAGCTCTCCTGTAAAATGGCAAGTTCCATCCAACAAAATGATTTAGCTTCACCCTAGGAGCCAATCTGGTGAGTTTCGATCTGTGATGATCACACGAATTCAGTGCCTGAAAGTGTCAACCATCTATAAACAGCCTATCTCCAATTTTGCATATATTTTCGGTTATCAAATTTAAAAGTCAAATAATTTCAGGTAAATTTTTCTTAGATTCATCAAAATAAAGATACCTCCTTTTGCTCTTGAAGTCACAGGCAAGCTTTCCTCCGGACAAATTAATTGACAAAGAGAACCTTACTGTTTCGATGCAAACTGCACCACTTCCAACATTCAGAAAACTGCGTATCTCACTGTTTCTTCTTGGCATTTCGTCCACCTTGCTGTATAATACCAAGGCTACAAACCTTTTGTTGAAATATTATGCAATTCCTAGATTAAAACCATAATATAAATCATGACGAAGTGAACAACCAGATTAAGCATATGTTGCAAGTTAATTAGGCTCAAACTTATATCACAGATCATGGCAACTAGTGTAAGCACAACTCGTACACTAAACATATCGGACATGTTGATCAAGAAGGACGATGAGACCAGATCGCAAGAATAATACCTGCTGCTGGAATTCGTAGATGACAACGTGATGGAGAGATTCCCGAAGGTGAAGCTGAGATCGTCCTGGTCGCTGTCACTGATGTCGATTAGCGGCGGCGAAAGACTTCGATTAGTCCGACGAAGACGACGCCGGGACGCAGCGCCCCTGGATCTTGATGGAAGACGAGCCGTGACGAAGATCGGGAGCAGTCGCGCGAAGAGCGCTTCCCAAAAACCTTATTCGCCTTCTCCCGGTGCAGGATCGCAAAGCCGACGGTTCCGGAGACCTGCTCGCCCGGTCGCAGGTGCACGCGAACGATCGGGCTGGAGTCTTGACGACAGCAGCGCAGTAGGGAGAAGAGGAAAAATATTATTTTTACTATTTTAGGATTTTCTAATTGAAACTCCCAATTGTAGTTTTTGTTGTATCTTTCCTCTGGAGGATTGGTACAAATACATAGGGAGAAAAACTCTCTATCTCCATCTCAACTAGCAATATGGTACTAATTGATGTTGCACCTTCCACCTCTACTATTGGGCTTAAACATTAAAGCCTATTATGGAACACAAATATTGGGCCTTTGAGATTTATTAGAATGTCTTCATATGAATTTTATTTAGGGAAACTATTCATATATAAATTCAAACAATCCCCCACCAGATCTCAAATGCCCATTTATATATTTGCTTGTTCTCACTACGGTTTGATATACCAGTGTTTCGGCAAAGACTGGTAAGTTGAACATCCGTCTAGAACTTCAAACTACACTTATCCAAAACTTGAACAATGGACTACGCCTTGAATTACAAGTTTTGTGCGAGCATGCTTTACTTAAAGTCAAACTGATACTTGGCTGCCAGTAGCCTTACCCCGTGGGTGCAGCATATACGTCATACTCCTTAGTCTCTTCATGAGTTTACTAGAGGTCACCCAAGTCTCATAGACTGCGACGTTTAACAGTCAAGCTCATATAGGTATGTTCTTTCAAGAATGCTCTGTAGGACAACATCTTTACTCGTTAAAATCAATAGAACATATTAAGGCATTCACGCCAACCTACCACATAGTGCCTCATTGCTCTGAGAGTATTGCATCTTCACATAGAGAGGGTTATCATTATACTCTCCTTAGTTTACCAATAGCTTGTTCTTCCCAGGTCCTTGGTCACAGGATCTCCGATCAAAAAGGTTGGGTTACTACTACTGTAAACTCATATGGGTCTCATACCCATCTCCCTAGATGCAATTTCTATCACATTCCGTGATAGCCCTTTTGTAATGGGGTCTGCCAGGTTTTTATCAGTTTGTATATAAGATACAGTAATTACTCCGGAATTCCTCAACTTCCTGACAGTCTTCAAACGTCTTTTAACGTGTCTTGTTGACTTCGCATTATCCTTAGCACTATTCACTTTAGTGATCAATATTTGATTATCATAGTTCATAAGGATAGTCGGTATTGGTTTCTCAACCACCGGTGAGTTAGACAAGAGCTCACGCAGCCACTCTGCTTCTGCAGATGCTATATCCAAAGTTGTAAGTTCAGCTTCCATGGTTGATTTAGTCAAAATAGTCTGTTTGCAAGACCTCCATGACACTACGCCACCTCTAAGAGTAAATACATACCCACTACTAGCGTAGATTTGATCAATATCAGAAATCCAGTTCGCATCACTATATCCCTCTAGCACAGCTGAGTGCCCGGAATAGTGAATCTCATAACTCATCGTACCTTTAAGATAACACAAGACCCTTTCTAGTGCATGCCAATGATCATCACCCGGATTGGACATGTACCTACTCAACTTGCTCACAGCAAAAGAGATATCCTGTCTGGTTGCGCTAGCAAGATACATGAGTGAACCAACAATTTGAGAGTACTTCAATTGACCTCTGGTATCCTTCTTGTTCTTTCTCAAAGTCACACTAGGATCATAAGGTGCTGGAGAAGGCTTGTTGTCCATATAGCCAAAACGGCTCAAGACCTTCTCAACATAGTGAGATTGTGATAGAGTAATCCCTCTCTGTTCCTAAATCAACTTGATGTTTAGAATTACATCAGCTTCTCCTAGATCTTTCATGTCAAAACTCTTTGATAATAATGACTTGACTTCTTTTATAATATCCAAGTTTGTTCCTAAGATTATAATATCATCAACATATAAGCATAGTATAACAAAATGACCCCCACCATGTCGATAATACACACACCTATCAGCTTCATTAACAACATAGCCCGCACTAGTTAAAGTAGTATCGAACTTCTCATGCTATTGTTTAGGTGCTTGTTTCAAGCCATACAAAGATTTCAATAATTTGCATACCTTCTGCTCTTCACCTTTTACTACAAACCCATCAGACTGATCCATATAAATCTGCTCATCTAACTCTCCATTAAGAAAAGCTATCTTCACATCCATCTGATCGACGATCAGACCATATGAGGCAGCCAAGGATAGTAGTACTCGAATAGTGGTCATTCTAGCAACAGGTGAATAAGTATCAAACAAATCTTCGCCTTCCTTTTGAGTATAACCCTTAGCCACAAGCCGAGCCTTGTACTTGTCTATAGTACCGTCAGGTTCAAGTTTCTTTTTGAACACCCACTTACAACCAACTGGTTTACAACCGAATGGTAGTTCAGATAGCTCCCAACTTCCATTAGAAAGAATCGAGTCCATCTCACTAGGAACTGCTTCTTTCCAATCATCTACATCTGGAGATGCATATGCCTCTATAATAGAGGTGGGAGTATCATCCACAAGGTATACAATGAAATCATCACCAAAAGATTTTGCAATCCTTTGTCTCTTGTTCCTCACAGGAACTTCATTGTCATCCTTCTCAAGTGGTTCTCAAACGACTCAACGAGAAACTTGATAGGTACAGTATTATCAGGAGCTATTTCAGTGGAAAATGTAGCATTGCTACGCATATCTTTCATACGGAAAATATTCTCAAAATATGTAGCATCACGAGATTCAAAAATTGTATCAACATGCATATCAGAAACTTCAGATTTTACTACTAAAAATCTATTAGCAATGCTATTGTGAGCATATCCTAGAAAGACACAATCTACCGTCTTTGGTACAAGCTTACGCTTCTTTGTAATTGGAACATTGACTTTCGTCAAGCATCCCAACGTGCGCAAGTATGAAAGTGATGGTTTCCTTCCAACCCAAATCTCATATGGTGTTGTCTCTTTACTTTTGTTCGGAATTCTATTCAGGACATGACTTGCAGTTAATATAGCTTCCCCCCACCATGCCTTTGATAAACTAGCAGTATCTAACATGGCGTTCACCATGTCAGTCAACGTGCGGTTTTTTCCTCTTGGCAATCCCATTGGATTCAGGAGAATAGGGAGGTGTCCTCTCGTGATTAGCGGCGGCGGAAGACTTTGATTAGGCTGACGAAGACGACACCGGGACGCAACGCCCCTGGATCTTGACGGAAGACGAGCCGTGACGAAGATCAGGAGCAGTCACGCGAAGAGCGCTTCCCAAAAACCTTATTCGCCTTCTCCCGGTGCAGGATCGCAAAGACGACGGTTCCGGAGACCTGCTCGCCCGGTCGCAGGTGCACGCGAACGATTGGGTTGGAGTCTTGGTGACGACGGCGCAATAGGGAGAAGAGGCAAAATATTATTTTTACTACTTTAGGATTTTCTAATTGAAACTCCTAATTGTAGTTTTTGTTGTATCTTTCGTCAGGAGGATTGGTACAAATATATAGGGAGAAAAACTCCCTATCTCCATCTCAACTAGCAATATGGTACTAATTGATGTTGCACCTTCTACCTCTACTAATGGGTTTAAACATTAAAGCCTATTATGGAACACAAATATTGGGCCTTTTAGATTTATTAGAATTTCTTCATATGAATTTTATTTAGGAAAACTATTCATATATAAATTCTAAAACCTTTTAGTTCTGATTACATCTACAGTGCTACAAGCCTACAAATGGAGAAATTTATCGCTGTTAAAACAATCAACACATAAATGACGTAGAGTATATAAAAATTCAGCAAAAAATGTATACTCCTAAGCTGGCATCTCAAACACGGCGTGTCAATGCCGCGCTCAACGTTTTCTAGTCGATATTTTATTTTGATATTACTGTTGAAATAAATTAAAACTGTCCAGTGCAGGATTGAGAGGTCTTGCGGCCTGCAAAGCTCTTTAACAGAGAAACAATGATCCAGCAAAAGCTTCTTGGCCTTGAGATGAGATGTGGTGAGTAGCTATTTATTAAACAACACAAAGTCCTACTTTATAGCCAAATAATTGAGTCGCATGCTAGCACTATATTTATCAGCTATACGATCTCACTCGTTTGGTGTTTCTATGGCTGCTGAATGTTTAGAATCAACAATCTTCTAAAAAAAGTTTAGAATGAACATATTCTCATCATTTGTGTGATAGGATTGTGAAGCTCGGTATGTTTATTGTTTCCAACGCTGAAGACAATGTTTTTTATACTGACTATATTTTTTTGATACTGTTCATCTGATTTCAGGTGGGCACGCTCTCTACTTTCTTGTTTCCCATAGAGAAAGAGAAGTGGGAGCCGGGAACAGAGGAAGGAAAACCATGACAACGCCATCCTGCTCTGCTCCGGACGAAGCACATTCAGTTCCCTTTAATGCATGCATCTTCTGGCCTCCATGAAGTCTCACTGTGATCCCTCTCTTTCTTCTCTGGGGTGACAAGGGAAATTGCCTCATGAACAGATCGCATTGTCTTACTGTTGTGTCTTGACTCATTTGCAGGTACCTAAAACTAAGGCTGAGTCCAACAATATAGTGCAAAATGGGAAGACAAATTGACTTTTGCCTTGCGTGCACAGTATTTTGCATCCCCTTCACATACCTATGTCTCCAACAGAGCAAAGCAAATTACATTTGCATCCGGCGGAGGGCGCAGCAGGAGGTCGAGGCCGTGCCAGCCCGCCGCCGCAGCTAGCCGCATGGGCGCAGCAGGAGGTCGACTCCGCGCCGAGCTGGCCGCAGACGACTCTGGTTTCCTCGCCGCTGCTGATGGGTTGGCCGCCGCCGCCCTCTTTGGTAGCCCGAGCACGGAGGAGCAGCCTGATCTGCCGCCGCCCTCTTCTGCTCCTCCGCCTCCTCCACCTCGCTTGGCCGCGCCTGGGGCCCGCCGGAGAGGATGAAGAGAAGGGAAGGAGGCTCGTGGTCTGGAGAGGAAGGGAGCCGCCGGCCTCTGCTCCTCCGCCGGCCGGGGCTGCTCGATCCGGGGGCACAGGGGCTCACCGTGCTCGATCCGGGGCCGATTTGAGCTCCTCTCTCGCTGAATCGAGGTCCGCCGCCGCCGAATCGACCTGTTCTGCCGCGCCCAGCTCAAGGTTAGCGACGCCGCGCCCCTCCTCCGTGCCGCCCAGCTCCGCCGCGCCCCTCCTCTGCCGGGCGCGCGACCCCTCCCATGCTCCTCCTCCGCCGACCCCACCGCATGTGCCCGCGCCGGCGCCTTCCGCCTCTGGCCGGGGGACGCATCGCCCCCCACCGCACCGGCCTCTCCTTCCCTCCCGCGGTCCCTCCGGATGTGTGTGGCCGGCAGGATCCAGAGCCACGGCCGCGGCTGCGGGTCGACGTCGGCATGGTTGGCACTGCACCCGCGCGTAGGCGGCTCCTGCTTCTCCCCCGCGCGCGGCCGGGCCTCTCCTTCCCGCGCCGGATGCCTTCGAGGAGAGAGACGATGCAAATTTGCATCTCCTCTCTCCTCCGAAGGAAGTTTGCATCGCTCGATGCATTGTCTGTTGGAGGCCCGCGCGCGCGTGCACAGTTGCCAGCGGGAGGCAAAAATGCTTTTGCCTCCCGCTGTTGGACTCAGCCTAAGGCTTTGTTTAGTTCAGCAAATCATCATCGATATGATGGGTGAATAGTGGTAATTTACTGGCAAATTGACGCATTGGGCCGCATGCATAGAGAAAAACAATATACTTCGATGTGACAAGATGTGATAGGTGAATAGAGGCAATTTACCGAACTAAAGGATAGAAAGAGCAACAATGAGAAAGAAGCTTCAGCTGTCACAAATGCATTTTTTATACAGGACCAGCTAGCTAAAAATAGCAGCTTGTTCTAGTAGAAATAATTAGATTAATTTATAAATAGTGAAAATGCCACACCTTCTCGATAGTACTGTTACTTTCTCTACTTTGGTCTTTAGTCAATAAATAGAACTGAAAATTTTATTAATAATTAGTTGGCTAGGTGTCTTTTAAGATATACCCAGATGCATATGTTTGCTACAAAATATAACTATTGGTTACTTGTTTTGTTAAAACACGTGACTACTAAATAAAATGATAGAGAACAAACATTTCAAATATGGTCTGATCACATAAACATAGAACAATTGTATGATATTTTAATCTGGCCAGGATCACAATCTTCAGTGAGTTCAGGCATATGAGCGACTGGGATTTGGGAGCCACCAGACAATTCAACTCAACCATTCTAGAGACTTTTTGCACCATACACATTGCTAATTCCTGAAAAATGAATCAGCACTGCAATTAGAAGATATTCTTTTGCAACTAAAACAAAATAGATTTCATAAGCAATTGACGCTAACATACAACTTGGTATTACAAGAACACACCAGGGCCTATAGTATAGTACAATTCTCATCTTATATCTGAAATGGAACATTTGCTAAACTTGTCATACCATGGAATTATGATTTATACAGCTCAGTTCATGCCACAAGCCCTCACCTGAGCACACAACATTGACTATTGCCACTTGCCAACCCAAGATACAAGAGGCTTTTTTATCTCTTATCTAGCAAAATAGCAAAGGACTATTTCACTAATGCTCATACAGCTCAGCAGAAACAAAACAGAGATAAGACCAAGAAATAGAATAGTTACAAAACAGCGAAATCAGGTTTATATAAGTAACCTGGAAGTGACATTCTACAAGAAGTCAAGAACATGCTAGTCATCTAGTTTCCCTCTGAACTTCAAAAGTGTCATCATGTTTTTTCCGACAAATTGAGATTTCTGAATGATACTACTGAACAGCAGGGCAATTTCCACAATAAAACAGAATTGTCACCAGCACCAACTCTAGTTGAAGTCTTGTCAAGTTTTAAAAATCAACAAATTTACAGTGAGCAGTTTAATTATAGCAAATTCCACTAATAATAATAAAATAATTTAAAAAATTTGTTAAGCAATGCATTAGTCCCTTGTGCTTCATACATGTGCAACAAAAGTCACAACACAGGAAAATATGTATGACTAACAAGGAGCATCAAGCAAAAGATTTGTAATTCAGAAAAAAGAAGTAAAAAGACAAGTCCACTTTAGTGCCATCACAGAGAGTGCTGCTATGCAACAACTCAACTTCCCAAGAAAGAGCTATGGAGTTCATTCAGTTATCAAACCACGCAGGCAATAATTAGCAAACATGAGCTAGGATTTAACCTAATAGTAGAAAATACACAGAACTAGCAGATATAGCTAGCGCCTAGGAGATGCACTAACGGTATACATGTTGATGAATGCAGACATAAAAAAGCAATCAGCCAGCTTGTATTGCAGAAACAGAAACACCAACCCATGGAAAATTCCAATAACCAACTGGAGCTTTTACTGAATGAAACAATATAGCTAGCTACATATAGCACCAATATTTTAACAACCACTGATACATCTAAATCTTGCCTGTGTTTGGTTGGGTTTGCCCACCCTTTGACCGCTAATTAGTGGTATTAAATTAAGCCAGTTTACAAAACTACCTCCACAACCTTTGTGCTAATTCGCAAAACGAATCTAATAAGACCATGGACCCTGTGATTAGCGATGATTATTCTAGCAAATCATGTACTAATTTGACTCATTAGATTCTTTGCGCAAAGTTGCACTTATTTGTGAAAAGGGTTTGTAAATATACTTCATTTAGTACACCATGCATGCAAGATTGCTTGGAGCTAAAATTTTGCAGGTAGAAACCAAACACTGTATTTGGTTGAAAACTTTGGAAGTCATTCATGAATCATATTTGGTACTTTTATCATGAAAGGTTGGATTTGTAACACGTGTGTGCTCTTTACATGTAAGCACATACAGAAAGCTGAAATTAATTTGTCTTTAGCAAAACCAACTTAAGGCCACATTTCTAAAGGAACATCTAAATCGTAAGGTGTCACCGATATCTAGATATACACAATTTACATTTGTTGTGAAGTTACTTTATATAATCTTTCCATCGGATCAGCAACATCGCATTCGATGCGATGATGAAGGTGTTAGAAAAAGCTTTCCCAGACGTGTGTATTCCAACATCTTTTGATGACACAATGAAGTACACGTGGCATGGGACTCAGCTATGAAAAAAATTCATGTTTGCAAAAATAATTGTGTATTGTTTCGCGAGGACAAGTATGCCAAACTTGACGTGTGCCCAGTATGTTGTGAAGCAGATTCAAGATGGAAGGATGTAGACAACAATAAGCGCGTTCCTCAAAAGGTATTGAGGTATTTTCTGCTGGTTTCCAGGCTGAAGAGGATGTTCCTTTCATCAAAAACCACAAATGATGCACAATGGCACAAGTTGAAGCGAAAATTGATGGATAATGAGCTTAGCCATCCAGTTGTTGGTGATGGTTTGGAGGCTTTGGTGCCTATTCCTAACGAGGAGGAGTCTATCATTGCACCCGCTGAAGTTGCTGACATTCGCTAGCAGGTTCTGTCTGATGTGGATGGATTCAATCCTGAAGATGAGGAGGACGAGACTATATGGCAATACCATGGTGAAGATGAAAATGATGCCCATGAATCTTAACTGACGAGGACAAGGATGTGAAATTGTTAATGTTTAAGTTGATTCGATCTGAACTCATCTGGACCTTATGATTTATATGTAATTTATATGTGCCTCTAGACCTTTTGATGCATGTCTATATGTTCAACATCACACTTTGGTTGATATTAAACCTGCTATCAGTGCCTATTATCCGTTTCATTGTATTATGTAACACTAGAACTTCGTGTAGCAACTTATAAAATATACGAATGCGCGTTGGGCTGGCTGATTATCCAGTTCATTATATTCTGTAACACAAAAACTTCCTGGAACTAGGGGAGGAGCTAGAAAATAGCCTAATTACTGAATACCATTGGGCTGCCCGGTGTACAAAGAAACAAGGGTCCCTGGTGTCCACTTGATCATGATTTAATAAGAACACTAATGTAACTAACAATATTGAAATAGTAGAATTTTTGACTTGAGATTCTAAAGGGTAGATTATGGGCTACGCGAATGGTAGACTAATGTAACTAATGTTGTGTACTCCTATTCCGATTACGGGTTACGTGAATGGTAGATTAGATAACATCCATATAATCACATAAGGATTTAGGATTATGGATTATGATAGTGTGATTTTTTGATCTTCCATAATTGGGTCTTCAAATTCGACCATAATCTGAATCAAACACACCCTTGGATGGCTGATTATCTGGCTAATTGCATTGTGTAACACTAGAATTCTTGTAACAACTTATAACAATTACAAATGCGCGTTTCGCCGACCGATTATTCAGTTCTTTGCACAGGACCATCTTGTGACGACTTCCAAACTCATCGAACAAATGTTTGAATGATGATCTGGTTTGGTATACACCGGAACAGCGGAACATCCTTGTACTACTACAGGTAGGAAAGGCGCTTCTAATTTCCTGGTCTGGGTGCGCACTATACCTTTATGGCTTTATCTGTCACTCCTACTGACCCGCCATTCCCACATTTACTTCCTCCTCACTTTTGGTGCAACCCCTTCATAGGGTTTTGCCACCACCACTTCCGCCGCAGCCACCTCTGAAGAGTATCTTGGCCCCCTAAGTGAGTTTTGGTGATTTAATGACGGACCATTAAGCTACTAATGATCTATTGAGTATATGAGCAGGTACTAAAATTCTAAGATGGCATCTAAGCACTTCATTGCTATACAAAAAGGAAGTGATGCTAAAAGAAGGATTCCTTGGAGGTTTATTTATTTTATATTTTAAATTGGAGTCCTAGGAATGCCGTACTATAAAGAGGGACATGAATTGTATCTTCCAAGAGTTGACAAGATGAATAACCATAATCCTATGAGAGACACCTTGCACTGCACGTTCACCGAGCTATCCTTAAGTGTGCTAACTCTGGAAGGCAAGACACTCCGGGTTTTATCCCGGACAATCCGGACTTCCTGGAGTCTCCGGACCAAGTCCGGATACTCCGGGTCTTAGAGCTGTAACGGCTCTTTTTCTGGGTGAGGAGGTATTTATACTCCCTCAACCCTTTCCACTCCCTCACTCTTGCCCATTTCGACCTGCAACACTCAGAACTCATTCACTCCCCCTCTTTACTCCCCTTGGCTTTGGTTTGGTGAGATTTGGTGGGGATTAAAGGAGGGATTGAGAGCAAGAGCATGGAGAGTGCTAGTGAGCTGATTTCCCATCTCTAGAGCACCTCGTTCTTCGCTTGGTTGGCAATCTCATGTTTGTTACTCTTGGAGCTTTGAGCTCCTAGCCGGCTAGGCATTGCCTTGGAGCATCCAAAGGATTGTGGCTGCCCAAGGAAGTTTGTATTACCCCGTGATTGAGTAAGTAACCCTAGCTCGATCTTTGTGGTCGCTAGGGGGAGGAAAGTGACCTAGGTGTAAAGGTCCACCCTTTGTGGGTTCCTCAACGGAGACGTAGAGCTCAAGGTGTGAGCTTGAACTCCGGTAACAAATCCCTTGTGTCTCTCGTGCTTGTTGCTCTTGTTGTATGCTTGAAATCCTTTTGAGTACTTTTCTAGGGTTTGTGGCCGATCTACACCGTGGTGAGGTTCCCACTGATTCTAAGTGGTGGAACAGGCTTATATCTCTGTATTGCATATCCTATATTCACAGATTTGAGTTTGAGCAAGTTTGATTCCTGTTGATTTAGTCGCCTCCTCAAAAGCCCGGACAATCCGGACATTTTCCCGGATACTCCGGATTTCCCGGAGTGTCTGGAAAAATTTCCGGAGACTCCGGACTTTGGCCTGACAGTTTGTTTTAAGTTGTGATTTTTTCAGAAATGACTATTCACCCCCCTCTAGTCGACCTCTAGATCCTTTCAATTGGTATCAGAGTAGGTTGCTCCATTTGAAGCTTAACTGCTTGGAGAAAAGAGATGTCGACCCCAACTAATCAAGCAACACACCGCCCGAAGGTGACTTGACCAACCCCGGTGGTAATCAACCCCCCGTGCACACACTCGAGGGTCCTACGGGTGCAGCGGGAGGAGCCAGTGGAGTAAGCACCAGTCATCATCCAAGAAATGACAATGGTGGATCATCCTCCTCAAGTGATGAGGACTTTGATGATGCAAGATCGAACCGCTCCACTCGTCGGCCTTCGGGAAGGGAGTTCTCTAGAATCCCTTACGATTACTCTAATTTAATCTTTGATAAACCATCGAGTTCCCACCACATTGGAAAGATACCCCAATTTGATGGAACCGGCTATTCCAAGTGGAAGAACTCGATGGAGGAGTATTTGATGGCGGTAAATCCCACACTTTGGACTGTTGTGAACAGGGGAATCACCTTTCCAAGTGGAGATGCTACTTTGACACAAGCTCAAGCGAATGAAATCCAACGCAACTATCAAGCCATTCGCATCATCAAGAGCTCTCTCACTGCTGAAGAGTATGACAAGGTTGATGGCTTGAAGTCCGCCAAAGATGTGTGGGACACTCTTTTTATCAACCATGAACGAACAAGGCAAGTTAGAGAAGGAAGAATTCGAGCTCTTGAAAGTGAGCTCAACCGCTTTGTAATCAAAGAAGATGAATCCCCGCAAGACATGTACAACCGCTTGAACAAGATCATCAACAAAATCAAGTCTCTTGGGAGCACAAGATGGGGAAGAAAAGAAGTTGTTGATAAGATCCTCTCCGCTTATATGGCTAGGGATGTTCAACTCCCTACACTTATTAGAGAGAAGAGAGGCTTCAAGAAGTTCACTCCGGTGGATGTGATTGGTATAATTGAAGAACATCTTATCACCGTCAAGGAGTCAAAACTTTCAAAAGAAATGTCAAAGATGCATGAACAAATTGAGAAGAACAAGGGAGTAGCTCTCAAAGCTTCAAGCAAAGACAAAGAGAAGAAGGCAAGCTCATCATCCTCCAAGACCGTGGTCAAAGAAGATAGTGATGAAGATAGTGATGACATCTTGACTCCCGAGCAAATGGCTCTATTTGTGAAGAGGTTCACCAAGGTGATGAAGAAGGGTGGCTTCTTCAACAAAAACAAAGACAAGGACAAGATCAAGACCAAGAGACCATCCAAGAGGCTATGCTTTGGGTGTGGCAAGGAGGGTCATTTCATTGCGGAATGCCCCAACATCAAAGTGAGAAGAAGAGACACCAACAAGTATGATAAGAACAAGAAGAAGGAAGTTGGTGAAGCTCATTTGGGTGAAGAATGAGATTCAAATGATGATAGCTCCGACTCCGATGATGAAGTGGGACTTGCTACAATATCCATTGCTCAACCCATTGATAAGCCATCACTCTTTGCAGATCTCACCGATGATGAAGATGACTTCACCCACACATGCCTCATGGCTAGGGGCACCAAGGTAGACACTAAACCTTCTCCCCTAGATGTTGATGATGATAATGATAGTGATGATGAATTTGAAAAAATGATCACTAGTTTTGGTAAGAAAGCAACCAAAAGAATTATGAACCTTCTAAATGAAATCAAGAATAGAGATGAGACTCTTGAGGTGCAAGAAGAACTCTTTAGACTTGAGCGAGAAAAAACCATTACCCTTGAGAATGCCCTTGTAATTGAAAAGAAGGGTTTCAAGGTGCAAGAGGGCTTGCTCAAAGAAAAAGAGGAAGAAATTCTTAGCCTCAAGAACTCTCAAGCTAAAGAGGCCATTGTAGTAGATGAATTAACTAGGAAGTCTTTCCTAGCTAAGGATGCTTGCACTAGACTTGAGAATGAAAAGATTAAACTTCAAGAGAGCTTAAAATGCTTGAAAGCTAGTCACATTGCAATTGAAGTTCAACTAGACAATTTTAAGAATAGTGCTAAAACAACCTCTAATGATGCTACCTCTAACTCAAATGCTTCTACAAGTAATGGTTGTTCTAGATGCTATAAACTTGATTTAAATGCTTGTGCCACTAACATTGCCGAGATGAATGCAATGAAGAAAGAGATTACTCGGTTGTCAAACTCTCTTATTGAGGAAAAGAGGAAGGAACCTAAGAGAGGAGAGTTTGAGAACCATACCAAGGGCTTCGGTTCAAACTACATGAAGAAGTTTGGCTTTGAGAATGGGAAGGGGCTAGGTAAGAATGAGCAAGGCTCCAAAGACCCTATCCCATTCATCAAGAACAACCACACAAGGGGTGTGGGAACAAGAAATGTGGTGAATGGGATGAACCAATTGGGTGCCAAGGTTGAAGGTAAACAACCTAGGCTCAACACTCCCATCAAGTTCAAGAGCTCCAATGGCACATCCCATGAACCACAATTCAAGACCAAAGTGGTGCAAGCCAAGCAAACCAAGAAGCCCAAGGCACATGCCTCACAAGATAACTTTTATGCCGACTATGTGTTGACTTGGAACCACAAGGGTAAGGTGGTGGCCAAGTATGTGGGACCCCGCACACAAGGTTCTATGATAAAAAGGAATGTGTGGGTGCCCAAAGTTCTTGTAACTAACGTGAAAGGACCCAAATCTAATTGGGTACCTAAAAACCAAACCTAATTTGTCTTGTAGGCATACTCCTCCGGTGGAGCCAAATGGGTGATTGATAGTAGATGCACTAATCATATGACCAGAGAGAAGAAGATGTTTATGTCTTGTGAAATGATTGAACATCCTACGGAAAAGATTGCCTTTGGAGGCAATGGTGGTGGAACGGTTGTTGGTCTAGGTAAAATCGCTATCTCAACCAATCATTCAATTTCCGATGTTTATTTGGTTGAATCTTTGGACTACAATTTGTTGTCCGTGTCACAACTTTGTGAGATGGGCTACAATTGTTTGTTCACCAATGAGGGTGTGACCGTCTTTAGAAGAGGCGATGACTCCGTTGCTTTTAAGGGTGAACTCAAGGGAAGGCTTTATTTGGTGGATTTTACATCGGAGAAAGCCCAACTTGATACATGCTTAATGGCAAAATCTAGCTTGGGTTGGCTTTGGCATCACCGGCTAGCCCATGTTGGGATGAATAATCTCAACAAACTTCTAAAGGGGGAACACATCCTAGGACTAACAAAAGTTCATTTTGAGAAAGATAGAATTTGTAGTGCTTGTCAAGCCGGAAAGCAAGTTGGTGCTCCTCACCCCTCCAAGAATGTACTCACCACTACAAGACCATTGGAATTGCTTCACATGGATATCTTTGGTCCCGTGGCCTATGTTAGTATTGGAGGAAGCAAGTATGGATTTGTCATTGTTGATGATTACTCTCGGTATACATGGGTATTCTTCTTGCGTGACAAGAGCAAGGTTCATGATGTATTCAAGAAGTTTGCAACTAGAGCCCAAAATGAGTTTGATGTGAAGATCAAGAGAGTAAGAAGTGACAATGGTACCGAGTTCAAGAACACAAACATTGAAGAGTATCTTGATGGTGAAGGCATTGGTCATGAATTCTCCGTCCCATACACACCTCAACAAAATGGGATAGTGGAGAGGAAGAATAGGACTCTCATAGAAGCCACAAGAACCATGCTTGATGAGTACAAGACTTCGGATAGTTTTTGGGCGGAAGCGGTCAACACGGCTTGTCATGCTATCAACCGTTTGTATCTTCACAAGCTTCGACACAAGACTGCCTATGAGCTCCTAACCGGTAAGAAGCCTAATGTGTCTTACTTTAGAGTTTTTGGTTGTAAGTGCTTCATTCTCAACAAGAAGCCCAAGAACTCTAAGATTGCACCTAAAGTCGATGATGGTATTTTTCTTGGTTACGCCTCAAATACTCACGGCTATCGCTTTCTCAACAAGACCACCAGTAGTGTTGAGATAGCGTGTGACGTGACATTTGATGAATCTAATGGCTCTCAAGTGGAGCAAGTTGATGAAGTGTGTGTAGGCAAGGAAAAGACCTCTACAAATGACATCAAGAAAATGGCCATTAGAGAAATCAAGCCTCAAGAAGAATATGAAGAAGATGAAGTCATTGAAGCATCACCAAACTTGACTACCGCTGCTAAACCCGGACACTCCGGAGAAAAGTCTGGAGAATCCGGAAATTCCGGAGACTCCGGAACCAATCCCGGAGAGTCCGGGCCCTCTGAGAATGATGCTCAAGACATTCAAGAAAATGAGGATTTGATTCAACAAGAAGCTTCTGAGTCACATCCAAGAGTTCGTCAAAGTGTTCAAAGAGACCATCCAGTTGACAACATTCTTGGAAGCATAAGAAGAGGGGTTACTACAAGATCAAGATTGGCAAACTTTTGTGGGCATTACTCTTTCGTGTCCATGATTGAACCTCTCTCCGTAGAAGAAGCATTACAAGACGCTGATTGGGTGATGGCCATGCAAGAAGAATTGAACAACTTCACTTGGGATGAAGTCTGGTCCTTAGTGGAATGCCCTAAGCAAAATGTGATTGGAACAAAGTGGGTGTACCGCAACAAACAAGACGAGGATAGGGTAGTGACCAAGAACAAGTCAAGGTTGGTTGCCAAGGGCTATACTCAAGTTGAAGGCTTGGACTTTGGAGAAACTTATGCACCGGTAGCAAGACTTGAAGCAATCCGCATCTTGTTGGCATTTGCTACTCACCATGATTTCAAGCTATTTCAAATGGATGTCAAGAGTGCCTTCTTGAATGGCCCAATCTCCGAAGAAGTCTATGTTGAGCAACCACCGAGCTTTGAAGACCCTAAATTCCCCAACCACGTCTACAAGCTCCATAAGGCGTTCTATGGTCTTAAGCAAGCACCTAGAGGTATGAATGACTTAAGGAATTTCTCCTAAGGAAAGGCTTTGAAATAGGCAAAGCCGATCCTACTCTTTTCACTCGCAAGGAAGGGAATGATTTATTTGTGTGCCAAATATATGTCGATGACATCATATTTGGTTTTACTAACAAAGCTTGGGCGGATGAATTTAGTAGGATTATGACTAAGAGATTCAAGATGTCCATGATGGGAGAGTTGAAGTTCTTTCTTGGATTTCAAATCAAGCAACTCAAGGAAGGCACATTCATAAGTCAAACAAAGTACACTCATGACATGCTCAAGAAGTTTGACATAGACAAAGCCAAGCCCATCAAGACTCCAATGCCATCCAATGGACATCTTGACTTGAATGAAGATGGAAAAATCATGGATCAAAAGGTATATCGCTCCATGATTGGATCCTTGCTTTATGTTTGTGCATCTAGGCCTGATATTATGCTTAGTGTGTGCATGTGTGCACGTTTTCAAGCCAATCCTAAGGAATGTCATCTCATGGCTGTTAAAAGAATCTTTAGGTATTTAGTACACACTCCTAACCTTGGTTTATGGTACCCAAAGGGCTCCACTTTCAATCTACTTAGCTATTCTGATTCGGACTATGCCGGTTGCAAAGTAGATAGAAAGAGCACATCCGGGACTTGCCAATTCCTTGGAAGGTCCTTGGTGTCTTGGAGTTCCAAGAAACAAAACTCTGTTGCCTTATCCACCGCCGAGGTCGAGTATGTTGCAGCCGGCGCTTGTTGTGCTCAACTACTTTAGATGAGGTTCACTTTGAGGGACTTTGGTTGTACGTTTAGCAAGGTGCCACTCTTGTGTGACAATGAGAGTGCCATTAAGCTAGCGAACAACCCCGTAAACCACTCAAGAACAAAGCACATAGACATAAGACACCACTTCTTGAGAGACCACGAAGCCAAAGGAGATATCGCTTTAAGTCATGTGAGCACCGAAAAGCAACTAGCCGATATCTTCACAAAGCCTCTTTATGAACTAAGGTTTTGTGCTTTGAGGAGTGAATTAAATATCTTGGATTCTCATGTGCATGTGTGTGAGAGTGGCTGCAAGAATTTTACCGAAGATAAAAGAACCTCATGAGCTATTTCTAGTTAAGCATAAGAATCTACAAGCTTCTCATGAGAACATTCAAGTTCTTTGTGTTTTGCTTGTAGAGCCATATGCTCGCTAGTGAGCTTCTCAAGTTTAGCTTCAAGCACGTCATTGGCTCTATCTACCTCTCCTACACAAGAAAAGGATTCGATAGCATAATTATATTGTTTTGCCAATGACTCATACTCACAAACCAAGGAGTCATGCTCGGATTGGAGAATCTCAAGTTCCTTTGCCACCAAGCTTGATACTTTCTCCTTTTGAGTCTTTTCTTTCTTGGTCTTCTTCTTCTTTTGGGAGTGGAAGCCTGCCGAGAACATCCATAAATGTTGCCCTTCTGCTGGCACTGGTCTGACCAGTTCCTGCAGAGGAACAGAGGCTTCGCTTCTTTGGCCTTCTGTTTGCTTAGGAAGTGACACTTGAGGCTCAGTGATTGTTGCTAAAGGCATTAGGCTCTCCTCACGTGTTTTCTTCTTGCTTTGCTCTTGATCAATCCATTGGGCAATGTTACGCTAAGATCATCTGACAAGCTCCTCAAGAGTTGTCCCTCTAGACACATTTTTGAGTGTCAGGGGGTTTCATGTGTTGTGCCGCTCTTAGTAGACAATATCAAGGTTAATCTAGACTTCTACATATTTGATGTCCTCGATCTTGATCTCCTCCTAGGCTCCCCTGCAGAAAAACTTCTCGATACATCTCGAGGGAGCCTAGATGAAAAGCTCAGGGAAGCCGCTACTGCCGCCACTCCCTTGTTTTCAGAAAATTTTGTGGAGAAGCCTCTTCCCAAGAGAAACCCACTCAAGGAGGCGATTCATGTATCTCTGTTCACATCGTCCGAGCCTGTTCTCTTTGAGGGTGTAGAATTCTCTACTCCTCAGGAGTACAACTCGGAAGACCCTCTTCACCTTTGTGAAGGCGAACGATCATCATCACCCTCGACCGAGTTTGAGCCTCTACCCATTGGCCCATACTATGTTGCTCTCGACCTTGATCAAGAATCAACACTGAGCTTCCATGATGAATCTAGCTGGAGAATTCATGAGCCATGGAAATCTATGAGGCGCCGACTCTGGAGTCCGGAGGAAAGGATTCCATTGACAAGCATGGTAGCTTCACTCTTGATATACTTCAGAAACCATGCTTGCATCATGCCTCTCCAGAGTCAGCCATGCTCAGTGCACGAAGCACGCATGAGGACTACAACCACCTTATGGTCCTCTTTTGTACAATGTTTAGAAGGTTGGTTGTAGATGCATATGTCTACCATAAGCATTGCAAATTTCGTGTATGCACTGTGGCACTAACCTTGCAGCTGAAGCTTCACTGACACATCAATAATTGGTGGTGAGACGGGAATGACATCACCAATGATAGCTGCAAGAAGAAGTTCCCAGGGTCGAGCTTATGACCGTAAATAAAGCACTACCAGGAGATAGCCTTGATTAGGTTAGATTTTATTTCCCTTTTCTAATAAAAAGCAATAGCATGTTTTTAGGATAAGGTTGTCCTTCGGGTATTTTTGGTCGCTAACCTTTCAGGTGGAGATTATAAAGAACGACGGACAGGTAGCACCTAAGAACATGTGAGCTACATCACCTCGACACTTTGGTAGTTTTGGTGAGGGAACGTTACAAAAGGAAGCTTGATCTCCACACACTTGAGTTTTGTTGCCTAGCAATGCAAACTTCAAGTGTGGGGGAGGTATGTGAGCATCCTGAGTAAATTCCTCCTCATACCAAATCTTATCCTAGTTTGGAGATGATGCCAGCTCTTGCATCTTGCCCAGTTAGGTACATCCTGCTTTTGACTTTAAACAAAGCCCTTCCAAGAGGTTGCCCAATGTTCACCATCATATGGTCATGTTTATATCCCTTTGGAAATGCTTGATCATGCTTTCATGCTTCCTTTATCAATGATTGTAATGCTATGGTTTGGGTGCATGTTTAGCTATGTGCTTTCAAGGTTATTTTAAATTAAGCATGGTGCTTAGGTTAAAACCAGCTTCCTCAATCGAACAAGACATGGTGTCGAGTTTGATTGATGAACCTTATAGTTAATGCTTTCATGGATATTGGTTGTATGTGCGGACTAACCCTTGCAGGAATTTTCGAAATCCAAATGGGGTAAGTCATCGAGCTTGCTTCAAATGGGAAGGTAAGCCAAGGCATGTCAGCCTTGTTTGAGCTAGGTTCATGGTGAGTAAGAAAACAAAAAAATATGTTTGCTTTTCGAATAAAGACTTCCTGGTTCTCGAACCAGTGGAGTCCCTCTTTTGTTTTTCCTCTTTTGGTTTGAAGACAGCACCAGGTACATGAACAAGTATGGGGGAGATCTCCCAAGCTTATCATCGACATACACACTTGAGATCTCCCACACAGGTGTTGCACGACATCGACCACACTTTTATGACAAGGGACAAGGTAAACTAGAGTGATCCGGCTGCCCCATGTGTCAGCTGAACCACCACTGGTCTTCCTTGTTTCTTATATTCTTCAAGGAGCGATGGTATGTGCAACCTTTATCTAACTCTCCCTGATTCATGAGTTTGAATGAGTTTCAATTCTTATCTGCTAAATCAACTCATGGAATCATGCTCGACTTGCTCTACATGTTTCCTGTGGTTGGCTTGCATATGTTTTATTCCATACTTATTATCTTGATGCTTGTGAACAAATATCATTAGGGAACTCATGCTCATCTAAGTAGTTGGCGTTTGTGATATGGTTTGATGATATGATCTTCTCTCTGAATGTTTGAGTGCTTGGGAATTTTATTTGAAAACATGAAAACCCTTTGCAAAGCTCCTCTTTGATATGCCAAAGTCCTACCAGAGCCATATGATGAGTTATCTTGAAAACCTTCTAGTCATATGCTGCTTGTTATTGCATTGAGCTTTGTCAAATTGTTGTGACCCTTGTGAGAATTCTTTTCATGCTTTCATGATCAAGACTCATGTGCACTGCATGTCACCTTGCTATGCTTCTACACTGGGAGTTAGCATTGTATCATCCATCCATTCCATAAAAATAAAGCTCCATGTATGGTGTGACCTCTCTCTCCAAAAGTATCTTAGAAAAAAGGATATGGGCTATGCAAAAAAAAGAAAAAAAACAAAGAAATAACATGCTCAAAGCATGAGTGAAAAAAATGCCCAAGGCATGAAAAAAACAGAGAAAAAAAATGAGAGGTAGCCCATGTCCAAAAGAAAGGAAAAAAAGGAGAGAGATGGAATCATGCAAAAAAAGGAGTTCCAATGAATTTGATGGTAATAACTAGCACCCACTCCGGGCCTAGTGTCCACCTTACCATCACCACAACATTCATCATATATATGGTAATATCTAGCACCCATTCTGGGCCTAGTATCCCCTTACCATATCCATCACATCCATACATGTGCACATCTTGATCTGATTGTATGACTTGATTTTCTCCTTAGATCCGGTTTTTGACTTTGCAATATATGTGACACAAGTAAGCTTTATCTTTTATCCTACCCTGAGCTCCACATATAGCCATCATTAGAAGTAGGATGAAAGAAAGGCAAATCTAATGCCTTGGTGAGGACATATACACATTGAGCGATCTGAGAGAATCAAATGAGGATCTAAGCAAGGTTTGTTTTTGAAAAATTATTGCAAAACCCTAAGTTACTTGACATGATGAGTAGAAGTGATTTGATTCACTACTGTTCCATTCCTCGACTACCCAAGATGGCATGATAGACACTCCACAAAGTTCACAAGTACAAGGTATGATTTAGAATATCTCTTATGCTCGCTTCATACTTTTGGATATCATGTCTCACCTTGATCCTTTCTCCTTTACTCGAGGACGAGCAAAGGTCAAGTGTGGGGGTGTTGTTGACGGCTGTTAAGTACCACTTTTATGCCGTCAACTCCTGTATTAAATACATGAAACTTGATCATCAACACTAGAATAGGGGTTATTACTGACAAGTTCCACAAGTGTTGGTGTTTCTAGCTTTTGTTGCAGGATGCACCAGAATACGTGATAAATGATACAATTGAGAGCAAGTGATCCAATGACTTATATAGGACATCATCCATAACAACCTCTAATGCTAATTTGGACTGCACCATTGCGACGGGCTCGTCGAGACGATCAAAATGGATATATTATTTATCTACTTTGGAGCTCAGATGCAAAATATATTAAATAAACAAAATATCACAAGATGATGACATCATCACTGCGCTAGCACCCAGGCCTCCATGCGGGAAACCACCAGCGCATGCCACGTGTCATGCGGTGAGTGGCTAGCCGCCGACGCTGCACCGCGTCTGCACGTGCGCAGGACGGCCTCGCCTGGGCCACGCGACGTGCCCCCGTTGGCCGCCAGCCGTGCCGCAGGTCAACGCCCCGGCGCGTGCTCTCCCCCGCGCGGGAGCGGACCGGACCGCGCGGGCCAGGCGCCAGGTGGCGTGTGTGGGGTGGCCGAGCCAGGGTCGGTTGGCCGGTCCGCCCTTATTCCGTCCGATTCAGCTCCCAGATCGTCCGGTTCGGCCCGGTTTCTGCACCAACTGACCTTTAGAGCCCCGGTTCACAGATCTAGGATCTGGTTCTGCCACAGTTTTCATGCCCACCACCTCAGGGACCGTATGTTGCACACTACAATGCCGTGGCTCCTTCGTTTTCTCCCTCCCGCGGCTGGAAAATAGGAGCAAAATTGTGCTCCAACACCCCCAAGACAAGCCTCCACTTTGCCTATAAATACAAGGGGAGGGGGGTCTTTTTAGACACACCACTTCACCTAAGGATGAGAGCTTCCCTTCAAAGAAGAGGCCTCTCCTTGGTAGATCAGAGAGTAGGAGAGTGATTTGTATCTCTACGGATGCTTCGTTCTTCAATTAGAGTAAAGTAAGTATTTCTGCATTTTCTATTTAGACTAAAGTGTTATTCATACTTGAGTGATATGTTCTTGTGTTCTTCGCCTGTTCATCATTTAGAGGCACGTGTTCTTCACGAACACGCCCCCTCGATCTAGTTGATTAGGTGCACAAGTTTGTATCCCGTTTGTATGACTAGTCTATTAGAAAAAAGTGGATGGTTGCATGCTCTGATTAGAATAAAGTGTGTTCGTTATTCCTTTCTAATAGTTTATGCTAGGTTGCATATCTAGACGTTTTCCTCTGCTAGTGTGTAGATCCTGGGTTTATGCATTCATCTGTTGCAAGTCGTTCATATACGTTGGCAGCACAGTATGAGGTCGAGTGCTCTCTTGCATGCCTTTAGTATAAGCTAGTAGTACCTATAGTGAGTGCAGTTCTCTTCCGTGGTCGTAGTTCTATAAGTACAGAGTGCCGTAGTCTGTTGGCTACGACAGTAACCACAGCTTAGACGTTGTGTCACGCCACCGGTTATCATTCGTTCGGCTTATCCCAATGTTAGGTAGAGGCAGTCCAGGTGGTGGTGACAGCCCATCTGGCCCTCATTGATCCTTCGCAGCTGGATATAGTCAGAGCTTCGTTCCACATAGATCCGTGTGCCGGAGTCGCCTGTTAAGTCAGGGCTAGCGGTACCCTAAGCCAAGTTCTATCTAGAGATCGACCATTAATCTCATCTATAGTGCTATATTTAGGAATCCTCTCTATCCTTGCCTCTTATCTGGGTGTGTCCTTGGACCGACTAGTACGAAGTTAGTGCAGACACGTTCCCTTGGATTCGATACCCTTGGAATACTCTGAGGTGAAAGCTACAACAATATCCATGCGCTTGCGGATTTATTTCGAGTGTCGCTAAAATACCCAACAGCCTTGCACAATTCTTTGATGAAAAACTTCTAATACAAACCCTTTCATATAAGATAAGCTCTCTTTATGTGTTGGAAGCCTTGTAGTTAATTTTGAATTGCACTTCCAACTTGTCTTCCTTTAAGCTTGTCATGCGTAAACACAAGAAACATGGGATCTTTCTTTTGCTTGCTTTAGTTTTAGTGAACCCTTTTATTCCCATCAAGTTGACATGTGTGTTGAAGGCTTGAAATCTTCCTTGAAATATATCTCCAACAATTCTCTTCACTTTATACTTGATATTCATTTTTTGCACCATGGGTTCACACACATTGTTTTCTATTTTTGATGTGAGCCATAAATATTCATTCATCCATATGAAACGATATTACAACATGAATATTATAAATAGAAACCTACTTACAATCTTAAGCAAACACATTAGTCCTTTAATCACTTTGTCATACAATTCACCAAAATCCACTTAGGGGCCTATATGCACTTTCAAAGGTGGGCAGTGGTGGCTTGCTGATGGGTGGTGGTCCTCGGAGCCTACCTTGCGTGGACTAAGTTCTAGGGGAGGCTTTGGTCTCCCATTGCCACTCCCAAGGTGAGCGGTGGCCTGTGGTGGACGGTGGCCTCAACCGACTTCGCGCTCCCGCGTGTGGATCCATCTCACGGCCTAAGTGCAACAGAGGTTCGCCGGTGTGCGGTGACGGTGGCGGTTGGTGGTTGCTTCTGGTTGCTTTCATCCTTCGACGTCCCTGTGTAAAGATCTGGGACCTACCAGTCTGTGTCGGTCCACCAGTGAGCTGAGTTGGTGTCGCGGCTCTCATGATGTTGGTCGACGGTTAGATCGAGGGAAGCATAAGTGCTCGCCCCTCACGTTACCGGTAGTCGCAGCCAATGTTGCGGTTCAACTTGCTCTTAGTCGTCAGGTCAGGCGGAGCTTTGGGCGAAAGCCCAACCCAGCTATGGTGTTGGTGTCAGCAACGACAGCATCTTCGGATATCATGAACCTCCTTGGAGGCGTTTGTTGGGATGCTTCTTGCTTGGTCTTCCATTTTCCGCATAGGGGCGGCAACGGCAGCTTCGATGTCGTATCCATTCTGGAGGCATCACTTTGGAAGTCATGTTGACCTGCTTCACCTGTGGAGTCACGGCTAGGCGAGCATTTGAAGATTTGAAGCTTGAGTAGAGAAGAAGATTGTAGCTTAGTCTTCTTTTTCTTTCTCTTAGTGCTCTTTTTCTTGTTTCTTTGTTTTCCTCGGTGTGAGGTTTAGAGTCTAAGAACTCTGATTTCGTTTAACCTCTACAACGTTTTGTATCAAATTCAACGCCAAAAAAGTGTTGCAAAAGACCCAAAAATGGTAGCAATAGTACTTCTACTACCTTTTTTTGGTTAAAAGTCGTTGCACTTGTAACGGTTGCAATAGCATAATGCAACAGTTTACGTTTTAGTTGCGACACACAGCCCATCTATTGCAACACTTTTGACACTTTTGCAACACTTGGTGAGCGTTGTAACATAAGCAATTGCAACCACTATGAGTGTGGCAATAGTATCAATTGCAACGAACTAGGTGTTGCTAGCGATACGTATTGTGACACGCTGGTAGTGTAGCAACACAATGCAATCGCAACGCAACACGGGTGTTGCAAGAGTGGTTATTGCTACGTGGAGAAAGCATTGCAATAGAGCTTCTCTATTACCACGTCACCTAAATGGTTGCTATAGGTGGCTTAGGTTATTGCAATGTCTCTTCAGGTTGGTTCCTACAGAGAGGTCCTCTATTACCACGTTTGTGAATGGTTGCTATAGACGGCATAGGCTATTGCCACATTACTTAGGTTGGTTGCTACAGAGAGGTCATCTATTACCACGTTACTGATTGGTTGCTACAGGTAGGTTCCTCTATTGCGACAGTCATATTTTTTGAAGTTGCAAGAGATAGTTTCTCCTTTTGGTTTGGTAGCTTAAATCAATAATCGCAAAACGATAAATACATAATGCATGAAGCATCAACATCCATTAAAATAAAATATAATTTATTCGTACAAATCTTTGATGAAACACACCTAATGTCAAACTAAACTTAAACACAACCATTGGTATAACACATAATGTATCCAGCACACAGTTTGAACTCATTCGAATTATATGACCTATGTCTACTGCAGCAACAAAGGCTGCCTTCATGTTCACCATCGTCCACCATTCGCATGCTCCTCAAACTCACACTTCCTCCTGAAAAAAATCATTGACATGCTTTAGCAAAACTATAATCATTGACATATGAATCGAAAACCTTGCTATTGGACACTGACTCAGAGACCAAACATTATTTTTAGTTCTAATTAAATGATACGACATTTAAATTCAGTTTTAATTGCCTGAATTAATTAGTGAAGTAAACATAAAGATTTTGCAGCCCTTAGAGTAAGAATACAAAACTTTGTCAATCAAAAAAGTATGCAATTTCAAAAGGCAGCCTACATTTTCAAAACAGTGTAACCTTATAACTGCAAGTAATGCATTTTTCAAAATCAAATGTCCAACTGTATCCTCACCTTGGCTTGGTGTGTTTGTGAGATCTCTTAAAGCTACCCTAGACCGACTTTACCCTGATGGTTCCATCAAAGCGATAGTCCCTGCACAAACTGGAGGACAGGCAACACTGGTGAAGATTAGAGTTTCATGCAATAGGGTCCTAGGATTGTTTCCATCTACTGCATGTGCAATTGCAAAAGGCAGATCTACATTTTCAAAACAATGTAACCTTAGTACTGCAGGTAACATTAAGCTATAAGCCAAGTTAGGAAGATAGCTAGAAGAACCAAATCATCAGAAGAACAAACTCTTCAAATCTATTATCCAAAATGTAGAGTAAAGGGGGACATAATCAAGAATGAATCAATTTTTCTCGTCACAGATAAAAAGACAGAATCGAAGTCAAGTGTAGGTCTTGTATGGCCACACAACAAATCAGAAGCTTAGAAGTTAAAAGTAGGCAACATTGTAGTCAAGAATAGATACTAAAGAAACTGAAACTAACCATTACACACAAGGTCCTTCACTCAATAACTGTCTTAGCTACATAGGCCAGATGCTATGAGCGCCTTGAGAAAGGAACTAATTGAAAATTTTGAAATAAACAGATAAAATTTGGAATAGAGTTCTCAGCTAGTTTCACCAGAGAAAAAATTTGTACCACCGTACTATGTACTGACCTATTTACAAATAAGATTTGTGTTTGGAAATATTGATTAACACACAGGTCACACATGCCTCCTAGGGAACCACAATCTTTAATCATGCTGCAAAAAATTAATGATAGATAATAAATATGACCGATAATTACTTTTCTATTTCTTGTCTGCTACCTCTTGCTGTTCTACTACAAGGGTGATATATGTTCTTGATATCAGCAGGAGCTACTAAACGGCTATTATTATTTACAGGACATCATATACTTAAGACCTATAGCTAAAGCGACCTAGATGTGTTTCTTTGGTACTGTTGTTGTTCCCACCCTGAAGATACACCTATAATTTGCTAAAGCTTTCTCCTACCCTTTCCTCCACTTGATGGGGTCATGATAGTCCTACAGGCAGCACATCAATAAACAACAACAGGACCATCAGGAGGAGGGGATGGTTTTTTTTATATGCATCATGATCGAGCAGATTGTTACAGAATTCTCAAGGTTCAAGTAATTTGACAACGACAAATATTTTAGGTTACACAAGCAAAGCTACAAATAAAAACGGACAATGGTATTACCAAAGAGTATGATTTACTATGAACAATAATAGACAAGATGAAACTTCGAACAATAACGAACAAGAGTATGAAAGATTAAATTACTAAATATTTACCTGGGCACCTGAAAGAAGCAGGAGTTGTATGGGGGCAGCTCAAGGGTGGATGTAGGTTGGAAGAGGGATGAAGCCACATGACGAGGGCTGCTATTGCTAATGTTGCCATTTTGACTAGTTATAGAAGTATCATTAATGTAGGCCTTGGTGGGAGATGCAAAGGGGCTCTCAGGTAAAATGTGCTCCACCACACCACTACAATTCAAACAAACAAGGAACATATCAATTCTGGAAAGAAACCCAAATGAAAGGGGAACAAGTTTAAACAAGATACTACTTAACAATAGCCATTAGTTGTGGTCATTAGTTTACATTCTCCTTTCCCCTACACTTTGACATGCCTTTTCTTTTCCCCTTTCGTTACTTCCAATCATCAACCACCCTAACAGCCTATATAGTACCTCACCCCTTTAACAATTCGTTTTTAGAGGCACATTAGACAGAGCATAAATAAAGCATATAGACAAAAACATTTTCCATTAGCTACCACATATTGTCACTTTTTTGTAGAACTTTAACCATCATTAAGTTGCCTCAACAATTTGTTGGCCATAGAAAATTTAGAGTCAATGACAGGTGGCAAAAAGTGTGGTATGACTAAGTTAATGTTCACCAACCAGACCAAACTTGCCCCCAAAAAAAATCAATTCAGAACAGGTTGGTTTCTCCATGCTACCTTTTTTCCATTCCTTTCCCTAAAAGAAATACTAACTAGCATGCTCATTTGGTTACTATTTTACTCCACAACAACAATCTTAGATTTCTTGGAATTCACAAGCAACATTGGGTGTTGCTGTCACAGGACTAGATTCCCTCCTCTCCTCTTCCTGCTTGGGAGTGGCATCAGCATCCTCTTCCTGCTGCTCCTCGTGCTTGCCTCACTGTACCACAGCCATGGCCACCTTGACATCAATGGCAGCACCTACACAGATCCATGGCTAATTGAATGTGGATGAAAGATTTGGGTAACAAGTTGGGTTACTCACCAGCCGAAGGACGAAACCAAGCCCCATGGGCAAGCTTGGACGTCAAATCCAGATTTCAGAGAAATTACGTTTTGATTTCAGCGAGGATTGTGGTAGCGTGGGAGGATTCCATCAGAGAATCACACAAATTGGAATGACGAACCCATGAAAGACTTGCCTCTTCCTGTGGGAAAATCTCGATCAGGTACCTTGGAATCTCCATCGGGCTGGGATGTGCTTGGGGATGCGCCCGGGGAGGTGATGCAGGCGGAGGAGGAGGGCCGCGGCCGGGGGAGGGCCGCCGTTGGGGAGCAGGGATGCCGCCGAGGGAGCAGGGAGTAGGGACGCCGCCGGTTGAGTATGGCCGACGCCGGTCGACGAGGGTCGCTGGGCCGCAGGCACACGTCTGGGCACACGTCTGCTACAGGCCCGCTTGCCACCGGAGTGACAGACACCTGCGGCGGTGCGACTATCGCAGCCTCGCAGGGCCGCATGCGCGCACTAGCCACTGCACACCCATCGCCGACCGCCGCACACCGACGTCGACCGCCGCCACCACTGCCGACCGCCACACGCCGACACCGACGCCAACCGTCGCTGCAGTGCGCACGCCGGCCAGATGCGCCGCCACCCATTTCTTGGTTGTAGCAGATGTGAAATGAAATACCTATCATGTTCTTTGACTCGAAACGTGAGCAAAACACTCTGTTTCCGTTTTTACCCCTGGACGCATCAAATTCCAATGAGGTAACAAAGGGGTAAGTTGGGTAAAAACAAAACCGCTCTGGTTCGCATGCAACCGTCTGGTTCGCCGGTTCAACAAAACACTGGTCGGTTCATCCGGTTTTTACCGATTCGATTGCATGGACGGTTGTTGGCGGTCGATTTCTGTCAACCTGGCCACTTGTTTACCTTCTATGTTGGCATTAATTTGATATTCACACTAATGATCCTAACCCTCATTATATGTCAAGTTTGCACTCGTGTATGGTTTTTGGAGTTTATTGTTTACGCAGGAATCAAGATCCTAAATGAGGACTTCCGGGTAAGGTTCATCAAGGGTTTTACAAGATGATCATGGACCCCGGGACAAGTCAAGAAACAAGATGAACATGACTCCAAATGAACCAAGGACTGAAGCATGAAGCCGAGAAGTGTCGAGGACCTAGACGGAAGATGCGGGAGTTCATACGCAAAGCACCCTCATCTAAACCGCAAGCAGGATGACATCAAGGACCCACATGTAACTCGGCAAAAGTTCTAGAATACACGAGAAGCAACAGGGAGGAAGTCGGGGCCGAACTAGGCCGGCCGGCCCAGGCCGGCAGGCCCAGCCCATTCCGGGCCCGGTTCGGCACCTCCTTTGACCTAGACGACCTTCGGGCTATTTATAGCCCCCGTGCGAAGTTGCAACTATCAAGTCATTCGTTATCCGCCGCCGAGGAGCAGATGAGCTTGAGGGACACCATCTCGGAGAGGAGGGTCATGATAGTCGTCTAGGGTTCACCTAGCCAGCGTGGGAATCTTGCATGGAAGACCACGTCGGAGTTCTGGAGGCTTGAATCAAGATCAAGGTAGGATCCCGGTTGGATCTTATTCATGTATACACTTATGATGGAGTTTCAATGAATCTGATATCTAGCAATCAAGTGTTTCCCTTTCGGTTTTTTCTTCTCTTGGTTTTGCTTCTTCCTCGATCTATACTTAAGATAGATCGCTTAGGGTGCTCTTGTAGCCGCGGTGGCTAGAGGTGCATACCCAATCTACCAAGTGTTTTCAACACGTTCCTCGTGAGTGTGCTCTTAGGTTCACCTACACAAGAAGCGGGGCATCGTGACAGGATGTCAATCATGTGTACGGTAGGTGCCTTTGAGGATTGGACCGGAAGCCACATGCTTTTTATGAGATTCTTATTGCTATCTTCATCTCTCGCTTGGAACTATGACAAAGGCACGATCTAGACTCAATAGATCGGTTACCTCTTGCTATCTCTCGCTACCTCTCATGTTTTAGTAGATTAGATGCGTTTGAAACCTCTCTTAAACAAAGTGCTTTCTCGCTTTATTAGATCGATCTTGCGTTGCACATTGTTCCACGGATTCGATACCTTGGGATCACCACTCAAGGGAAGAAGGGTCCCTTGACTACGACGAGGGATTTGTCTGCTTGCAAGTCCAAACGAACTTTGCAACGACAATCAAATGTCAACAAGCCCCTTTTCCTGGCACCTTTGACGGGGAACAAGCAATCGAGATCCGATCTAGTATCGCGTTTGTAAGTAATTTTCAGTTTTTTCTTTTGGTTTTTCTTTTGCATCTACTAACTTTGATCATCCTCAAAAATCAATCTAATCTAGCTTTTCCACTAACCCTAGTTCTTCTCTTTGATTTTTTGTTTATCACTAACCCTAACCGGAGATGGACGGCTACCTCTCCAACAAACCCTAGTTTTCTTTTGTGGATGATCTAGAAAAACTTTACAGACAAAAGAGATGTGCAACACAAGCTAAAGAATTTGTAGATCCAAAAGCCGAGGCTGAAAGATCGTTGGAATCTCCAAAGGAAACATCACCACCAAGTCCAAAGAAAGATGAATCTCAACTGCCACCCATGGAAGAATCACAGCCGGAGCGCATGATCGGGGAATCATGCATCCCAGATCTACCAATCCTAGACTTTGAACATGTCAAAAGGCCGTTCAAGATCAAAGTCTCGACTATCCTCAAAGTGCAAGAATCACCTTTTACCGGTAAAGAGGATCGGAACCTTCACGTCTAAGCATTCGTTCAACTATGTCAAACTTTCAATGTGGAAGGGTTGACTCAAAATCAATTGAGGGCAAGGCTCTTTGGGTTCTCACTACTTGAAGAAGCTTTGAATGGTTCCAATCTCTATTGGCAAGGAAATTAAATTGGGACGCATTAATGAGGGCCTTCATAAAGAGATTTCATTCGCCGATCAAGATTCAGAGTTTGCGCGACAAGGTCGAAACATTTGTTCAATCTCCCATGAAGACAATTGAGGAAGCTTTGGAGCGCTTTGACGAATACAGGCGAGCCGATTTCCTTGTATGGCAAGTCGGTTCACTTATGGACAGGGTGGAGAAGATAGAGATAGAAAAGATAAAAGCTATGGAGGCCGCCGAAGCAAGATCCACATGTGAGAAGTGTGGGGAGTACAATCAAGTCCAAGGAGGTTGTCCGAAGGAAGCAAAGGTGCTCAACCATATGAAGAAAGAAGAATCGCCAAACTTCTGCTACGGGCAAGGTAAACCTCAATTTAATGCAAGCTCACCCATTCAAAATTCAGTTCCTCTTCATGTACAATTGAAGGACTTCACGGACGAGCAAGCAAGGATCAACAAGGACACCGTCACCAAGTTCAAGGTCATTAACAAAATATTGGAGCATATAGACGGGAGAGTGACAGAGGTCGAAAGTTATAATCATCAAATGCTCAACACAATGAAGATGCTAGAAGCGCAATTGAAACAACTTGTCGAGTGCCTAATGAGTAATAGAGGAAGAGCGGAGATGCCTTCATCAAAGCCACGCTACTTAAATAACATACCTACTGACAAGTATGAGATGGCGACACTCGGGGAAGATCATATCAAGATGTCCAAGGAATGCGGTGCCATTATCACATATCAAGGACCTAAGAAACAAAGAGATCCCGGATGTTTGATCATCTCATGTTCCATTGGCTCATTCAAGTTCAAGATGATGTTACGCGACCTTGGAGCAAGTATGGGAGCCACGCCAAGAGACGTCAAGAGGCTATTCTTACCAAAGCTAGAGCCCACGGTCATGAGTCTAGAGTTGGGAGACAACTCTATTTGCTATCCCATGGGAATCACCGAAGATGTACCCTTAAAAGTTGAAGATCACTTCATCCCCGTGGATTTCATGCTCAAGATGTGGAAAAGGGCGAAGTCGCCGCTCTTTGGGAGGTTGTTCCTTAATACCATCGGAGTGACATAAGGATTTGGGTCAAATTCAACACCGATGAATTGCAACGTAGAAAATTTGGTTGCTATAGATGGCTATATTACAACCATTCTAAAAAATGGTAGCGATACATGGCTTTAATACAACGGTTTTCAAGATGTTGCAAAGCTCTGTTGCGATTGGTGGATGATATTGCAATGGTGCAAAATGGTTGCATGAGAATTAATTTTGGTTGCAATTGAGTGGTAGTATTGCAACCACATTTACGTTTGTTGCATTTGGTTGTGACTATTGCTACGATTGTTTGGTGTTGCATAAAATTTCACAAGTGTTGCAAATTATTGATGCTTAATGCAATGAGAACTATTGGAGGCGAAGCAAAAGTGAGGTTCAATTGCAACCTTTGTTGACAGTTGCAATATACTTTGATATTGTTGCAAATGCTAAATTTTATTGCAACGAGATCTTCGGCTTCGAAGCGAAAATTATGTTCAAGTGCAACGCTTAATTTTTGTTGCAATATATACTTTGAGTGTTGCAACAACTAAGAGGTGAGTCTGATTTGGATTGGGCCTTGTAGCGTGTATGATATACTATGAAAAAAATACAATTCATAGTCAAAAATAGAACTTGGCTAATTTTGAATTGAGATTTTATTCTAATTATTAATTTTAAGAAAGAAGTTTGAATTGGTAGGAAAACAATCTATCATTAGTGACAAAATAGAAAAAAAATAAAAAAGCACCATGATATGGAATTGAACCAAGGACCTCAATACTACACTAGTATATAATTTACCACTACACCATTACAATGTTTGTGTTAGCTAGCATCGTTCAAGCCTTTTTCATGTTTCTATGTGGTCAGCTTATAGTAACTTATAGATATTAAAATAGAATAGTTACTTTACAGGGTTCTATTAGTTAGTTATTTCAAAAACAAAGTAAAATTTTCTAAAATTATTATTTTTTTGCCTATGCAACACCAGAAAAGTGTTGCAATAGGCCCAAAATGGTTGCAATACATACAATGCCAGGAAACCAAAATAACTTTAAATTGCCATGTCACCCGGTCCCACCTTGAGGACGTGGTGATGCGGTCCCACTTTGAGGATGCAAAAAAATCCAAAAAAGAAGAGACGTGCCGGCATAATCGCAACTAGAGACCCTCCGCTACCTGTTGGTCTGCCCTGCATTGCCACCGGCCACACCCAGCCGGCCGCACCCTGGCCACGGCCGGCCACGCCCCCGCTGCGCTAAGCCGGCTGCACCCTGGTCACGACCGACCGCACCCTGGCCACACCCTGGCAACGGCCGGCCGCACCCTGGCCACGACCGGCCACACTGCTACTGTGCCCAGCTGGCTGCACCCTGGCCGCGGCCGGCCGCACCCTGGCCACGGCCTGCCACACCCCAGCTGTGCCCAGCCACACCCCGACCGCAGCCGAAATGATTTGAAACTTACATATATTTTTTAAATTTGGATAAAAGAAGTTTGAATAGGTGGGAAAATGACCTATCGTTTCTGGATCAATAGATTTTGTTTTTTGTCTAATGCAACACTGAAAAAGTGTTGCAATAGGTCTCAAATGGTTGCAATAGACACAATGCCAGAAATTTAATTCGCAAAAAATGTTTGCTTGGGGATCGAACCTTAGACCTTTGGAACAAAAATGACGTGTGCAAACCACTAGGATAAGCATTAGTTTATGTTGTATTAGGGTGTTTTATTTTTTTATATTAATCGAACTGTAATAAATTTTTAAAAACAAACTTGAAAAAATATGTGGCTATATAACACATTTTGGCTCCATAACCATCTCATAAAAGTTTCAAACGATCTCGACAAAGTGAAACTATACATCTTTCATAACTAAGAACATATCTCACTTAGCTACATAGGACTATGTGAGCCATATATATCTTTGTGAGGGATATTCAGCAACTCTTTATCGAAATCACTTAAATTTTTTATGTGACACTCATACACCAAAATCATGTGGCTACGTAACTTTTTAGAGTTTTCTAGCCACATTATGATATTTTCACATTTATTCCTTAGTAATTCAATAAATAATTATAGTAATAGTAAAACTTGATCAGAAAATTCCATAGATTCACACAACGTCATATTTTGACTCCATAACCATCCCATAAAAGTTTTAAATGATTTCGACAATGTGAAACTATACAACTTTCACAACTAGGAACATATCTCACTTAGCTAAATAGGACTATGTGAGCCATATATGTTTTTGTGAGGGTTATTCAGCAAGTTTTTATCGAAATCACTTGAATTTTTTATGTGACGCTCATACACCAAAATCATGTGGCTACGTAACGTTTTAGATTTTTCTAGCCACATTATGATATTTTCACTTTTATTCCTTAGTAATTCAATAAATAATTACAGTAATAGCAAAACTTGATCAAAAAATTTAATAGATTTACATAACAACATATTTTGGCTCCATAACCATCCCATAAAAGTTTCAAATGATTTTGACAAAGTGATACTATACATCTTTCACGACTAGGAACATCTCACTTAGGTACACTTGAATATTCACGTATATTTTTTTATCTAAAATCATTTATTGTACAAATTATAGGTGTGTTTTTTTTAAAAATTAGTATAATCTCGATATTTTTTATCTAAATATACAAATTAGTATTTTTAGGAAACTAAAACAAAACCTATTAGATGTATTAAATATATATTAATTACAAAACTAATTACATGAATGAATGAAAAATCGTGAGACGAATTCATTAAGCCTAATTAATCTGTCATTAGAGATTATTTACCGTAGCACGATGTTGACTAATCATGACATAATTAGGATCGTTAGATTCGTCTCATGATTGAGTAGGGGGTTTGTGAAATGAATTTTTCTTTAATCTACGTTTAATACTCTTAATTAGTCCGTGGAGGCTCGACCGTTGTACTAATCCGACCGGCGGTGCTCCCTGATGTTCGTGTCGATATCCCAATCCAACTGGACAACGTTTGAATTGGGTGGAGTTTTGAATTTGGTTTGAATTGTTTTCATTTGAGTTGAACGGTACTTGTTGTTATTCCGATCCAACCTACCGGAGTTTTATGATTCGCGGACCATAATTGCGAGGGATGGTACAATTTATTTCCCTGGTTGTGTGTCAATGGACCCGATCGACACGAGCCTCTAGCAGAGAACCACCGGTCGGATTAGGATATCAACCGGACTTCTACACTCCACAATATATCTTATTTTTTTTCTTGTTTAAAATCAATCAACAAAGAAAAAGGATAAACTTGTTTTCTTGATTTTGTGTTTTTTACTCCTATATGCATCTTCAAATGGACCTTCGTAACGAACCTGGACATCTAATTCCTGCCATCATATGCCGAACGGAGGGCATCGCACCCCCAACTCTCTCTGTCTTCATCTCCATCCCTCCTCTCTTCTCCTTCTCCACGAACCCAAGTCCCGCACCCTGTCGCCGCCCCCAAGTCCCGCTATCCACCGCCACCTCTATCTCCTCCGCAGCGCAGAACCCCAGCCGCCATCTCCTCTCTCTCTCTCGGCGTGCGTCCTCCTCTCTCCCTCCCCCTCCTCTCAGATCCACCAATCCCGGCCACAGATCGGCACCCACCACCATGGTCGCGGCCTTCCCCAGTCCCAGATGCAGCGAGCGGCTCGACGAGAGGATGAGGAGGCCTCGCTCTTCTCCGCCACTCGCGCACGTCGTCTGCCACCTGACGACCCGTCGAGGGCCTGTGCCACCGCCCGCCGAAGGGACTCTGCGGCGGCCACCTGACGAGACCTCGCGCCGCCGGCCACTGACGAGACCTCGCGCCGCCGCCTGCCGAAGGGTTCCCAAGTGGCAGCCATTGAAGGTAAATTGATGCCCCATGCCCTCCCTTGAATCCTCCCCTTCTTTGCTATGTGAATCTGACGGATTGCGTGGTTGTCGTCATGGGCTCTGTCCCCTCCACTATTCCTCTAGCCTTGCTTTGCTGATCTGGTGCCCCAATTCAAGCAGCTGCCTCCTTGATGAATATCTATTTTAAATTGCTACATATGTTTTAAAATAACAATTAGATTGTCTTTATGTATTCTGGTGATAGCGTGGAACTAGCATGACTTTGTGATATCAAAGCTGATGTGATGTGAACCGTAAAGCTTCATTGTTCTGAAATTTTCTTATTTGTAGAATCTTTACATTTATATAGGAAAAGGAAGTTCCGGCAGATCTGTCAGGTTATCTCTCATTGATGCATGCAAATGTGAGTACAGTAATTGCCAATCATGATGCATTCATTCGACAACATGAGCATGTGGCTTATCTTGTTTTGCATTGGACAACATCAGTATCATTGTGTTGTTTTCCCTTAATAATATAAAGAAGTCCAGCTGATTTCCTTTTTTTTGCTTCTTTTGATAAAACAATCTGTGAAAATATTGGCATAATTCAGAGGTAGCAAAATACTAAGCTAGTGTAAGATTGTGTTATTAAATTAATTCCCAGCTATAGAAATGTAGCTGTACATGCTATGTATACTTGTAAAACATGAAGTGCAATATTTAGCCGTGTCTTGCAGAGGAGATAACGGTTATTTCTTTTTAGAAATTGAACATTTTACATTCTAGAACTTGTAAATGTGCATGTACTCAAAATGAAACACACAAGTCTTAAACTGCTCTTTATGTAGTGTGCAGAAATTTAGACCTTATTAGCTGAATGATTGAATCAATAGGGGAAATATTGGTAAATAATAAATCTTATGTTGTGCACTTTATCTAGTAAGCATAAATTTAGAACTCATTAGCTAATCAAATAAATAGGGGAAATAATGGTAAATATACTGAAATTCTCATTACTTACATCTCTACCTCTGGTAGGAGCAACAAGACAAGGAATTCAGAGAGACTGTCTATCCTTTAGATCGATGTCAATTTCTGTGATTCTGTCCACCCGGCCAAGCATAATAGCCACAACTAATGGCTCTCCTTGCCTCCTTTGCCCTTTCCATTATCGTAGAAACAGTACTTGGCTGCCTTTGTGAGCTGAGAAGGCGTGAGGTAGAGAGTGATGGTCGGCGCTGCAGGCGAGCGTGGTTAACGGCGCAGCAGGCTTAGGGAAATCGCGAGCAGTGGGCTTCATGCTGAGTGCTCTTCTCAGTGGAACTCGCCTTCCTCCCGCGCGCCGTGCAGGACAGGCTCTGCAGCCCTGGGAGCATCATCTTGCCTTGGTTTCCTGTACCACCACGCGGGCAGAGGGCGGCGGGCAGCGCTGCAGGCGGAGGGGGCGGCGTGGCAGGCGGTGCACGGGTGCCCGAGATTGGACCCAGGATTCGTTATATAGAGATGAGTGACTGATACCTGAATCCGCATCTCATCCTCTCCTCCATTATGATTTATGAACCATGCTTTTCGTTTGAATCACTAGAAACATGGTGCGGCTTACCCTCGTTGGAGTGGCCATCCTTTTAATATGACTTCAAGATTAATTTCGTCTTATACAACTTCATCTCTAAATTTGGCATGAAGGTGTAACTTAATCTCTGCTTGATTCATGTAGTCATCTGCCAGCATATATACGAAAGTACACATTCACACCCTCTTACACTACAAATGTATGACTAAAAAGGTTAGTGCTCATATTATAGAGCTCAAGGTAAATATAGTTCTTGAACTAAACCAAATCTTAGTGACTTGCCTGTTCATTCTGTCGAGCAGGTTGCGAGCGACGAGGTTGCTGTCTGTCACTTGATGCGTTCATGGCCTCCGCATGGTGTTTTGCTTTTTTTTATTCAAGCGAGTTGAAAATTGGCTATTGCAGGACCATCGTCAGTGTATTTGCAAGGTCTTCTGAAAGCTTACGCCATTGGACCAGGCAAACTTCCCCTTTGCTCCGCTGTCTCCACGCCCAGCAGCGCTGCTGTGCAAACTGTGATCTCGCTCGAGCCGCGCGTGTTGGCAACGTAGGTGCCGCAAGCATGGAGGGCTGACGCTGCTTTGCATGCTACCACGACTGTGCTCACGGTCACACAGGTTAGCAGTACTCCAATACACCACTATATGCATGTCCCTGGATTGAATTCTTGTGAATGTCACTTCCATGACTGTTTAACTAGTCTCATTTGGCCTGTTCCATACCTTTGTTTTGTTCCTATTTCCTGTCCTAGGTGCCACTTGTTCTGATTTATAGTTTAACTCTCATGTATCCTGTATCAGATATTGCATTGCCGATTGTGTCTAATGCTTCTGATAGCTTATTACATATCTGTCAGTTCTACTACCTGTAGCTGCTCTTTTGGTAACTGAATTCAGTGTCCTGTGTGTCCATTTTTTTGTCTGAATTCCTGTATATCAGCAATAGCTCGAGTGCATTTTTTGGTGGTTGCAGGAATGAAGGATGCGAGAGACTGAGTATCAAAGATGGTACACTTCTTCTGCAAAAGATGGTGGCTGCAAGCAAGAAAGTATGTTTAAATGTGATTTTCTACATTTCAGAGAACAAGTGCCTCATAGTACTCATGTCTCCTTATGACCTGTTTTTTTACAATTTTTTTATTGCAAATATTACTGACTGAAAGTATTTTGACATTTTGTCAATGTGCTCTTTTCAGGTTCAGGATCATATACAAGGAACAAAGATCAAGATGATCTTTTATCTTCATATTTTATATGCTTCTAAGTTTAACATGTAATGCTAGATGTATTGCTGGCTGTTGGATGCGATTTGTTGGATTTGATTACCTTTGAGTTCTCATTCAAAAACTTGTACAAAATTATGAAGATGTCATTACAGGATTTTTTTGCTAATTTTATGCTGGAGTTATAATTCTGAAATGAGCTGTAGGCTAGAATAGTAACCTAAACTGGGCTGTGGTGAATTATTAATATATTAATTTGGTATTCTAATATATCATGGAAATCAAATCAAATTATGTTGCAACAATCGCACATATAACAACCACATTTAGTTGTGGCAATAGGTACGATAATCGTGGCAATAGACAAACTATTGCAACTAAAAAAAGATACTGTCGCAATAGAGGAACCTACCTGTAGCAACCAGTCAGTAACGTGGTAATAGATGACCTCTCTGTCGCAACAACCGAAGTAACGTGGTAATAGCCTATGCCGTCTATAGCAACCATTCACAAACGTGGTAATAGAGGATCTCTCTGTAACAACCAACCTGAAGAGACGTTGCAATAACCTAAGCCACCTATACCAACCATTTAGGTGACGTGGTAATAGAGAAGTTCTATTGCAATGCTTTCTCCGCGTAGCAATAACCACTCTTGCAACACCTGTGTTGCGTTGCGATTGCATTGTGTTGCTACACGACCAGCGTGTCGCAATACGTATCGCTAGCAACACTTAGTTCGTTGCAATTGATACTTTTGCCACACCCATAGTGGTTGCAATTGCTATTGTTACAACACTCGCCAAGTGTTGCAAAAGCGTCAAAAGTGTTGCAATAGAGGGGTTGTGTGTCGCAACTAAAACGTAACCCGTTGCATTATGCTATTGCTACAGTTACAAGTGCAACGACTTTTAACGAAAAAAAATGGTAGCAAAAGTATTATTGCTACCATTTTTGGGTCTTTTGCAACACTTTCTCGGTGTTGCATTAGACCGAAATCCTTGTAGTGAACGGCGAGAGTGCATTCAAATTTCGACCGTGTTTCGAGGTACGCAACGTTATTAATGCTAAATATGTTCCACCTCATCGTCGCATTGGTATGGGAGCGAAGAATCAAGGGAGATGTTGCAACTGTCAAGACCAAAAGAGAAAGCTAGCTTGTGAAGACAAAAAAATGACTAAGCCGAAGAAAAAGCCTTCACCTAAGCCAAAGATAGTGCAGAAGTAGGTACCCAAGATTGCAACACCCACAAAGAGCGTTGATCCGAAGTGAAGAAGAGAAGAAGTCTAGCTATGGACTTTAAATGAAGCGCTTTGCTGGAGGCAACCTGTTCGTCGAGTCAAGAATAAGCTACCGGGAGGACAACCCGATCAAGAATAAAGGCTGCCGGGAGGGCAACCCGGAAGATTTTCGAATTTCAAGTATGTGAGTCTTAGAATTTGCTACGCAAGATATTTTATTAACTATTAAGTGGTTGAACAAGTCTCGGGGAACATTTTATTTGCTCAGTCGTTTTATTTGGATTTTTCGATCTTAAACCAATGACATGAGCCATCCCATGATTTATTTGACTTTTCTTGAGAAACTAGAACCAAAAATTCAGATCCTATCCAAGCCTTTCATCCTCTCCATGATGTTAAGGTTGGCTTGTTTTACATGTTAAAAACACACGAGTAGAGCCCCCGCGTTGTTCCTTAATGATCTTTAATCTTTGATGTATGGTAGGACTCGCGTAAATCTAGAAAACTCGATTTTTGGTTTCATTCAACTTAACATCCACCGGTTTCTCTAGATTTAGAATTCTTCTAAGCCCCTTTGTTTTTTTCTTCAAAATTTCTCTCATGTTTGACCAAAACGAGAACCTAAACCCATACCCCCACGGTCAAGCCGGAAGACCTTGCTATCAAGTAATGAAAGCAAACAATCCCGGTGCAACCAAAATAAAGGTAGTCGGAAAGTTTTCGACTTACAAATGTTTTTGATGCCTAAGAACTCCTCTAAGAATACATTTGGACTCAATGCTAGCTTTGAGTTAATTTTTGATTTAGAGGAGTGTTTAGCGTCAAAACATGGTTGAGGGGAAGATTTTGAGTTTGCTTAATGCTTTGTGTTCCAGGATGCATCACGGAAAGGTCTTATCATCAAAGCATCTTGGGCACATGTAAAAGACAAGCATGGGAGGGGGGGGCAGCAATGACTTTGTTTTGCAGGAAATAAGTGAAAGCACATAAAACATGAAAACAAGAAGTGACACAAAGTGAAGGAGGGAGGCATTGATCTCATCAATCAAAACAAAGGAGTGGCCGAGAGCGTTTGGGTGATAGATTCTTGTGGAGCACGAGGACACAGGACAACAAGGAAGTGAGAAGCAGCTCGGAGAAAACTGGAGCAAGGAAGAGGAGGAAGCCCCCTAGGCTGATCAGCCTAGGCCGGCCGGCCTCCCCCTTCCAGTCAGCTCCCGAGGCTCCCCTTCGTCTGGTAAGTAGTTCATCCATTTGCTAGTGCGTGTTCCTGAGTTTATATCCCAGAAGGTCCAGAAACCACCCTTAAAAATTCATGCCTCACTTCCTTCTCTAAAAATTCCTGGTTAATCATTACAATTCTTGTCAATCCATATATTTTCTTTGTGTGTATTTCCACCGGTGAGAAACCCCCAGGGGAGTTGTTTGTGACTTTGTGCAACAAGGCATGAACGCCGTCCTCAGAAGAAAGACATGATCATCGTCAAGGGTGCCGCCGGCAAGCTCTTCGCGGAGAGGCACACTATCTTCGAATCCCCGTGAAGCATGGAGGAGGATGTGGCACCATTGAGGAGCGACATGCTGCTCCTTGAAGGCATGAAGAATACACGAAGCTCGTCCATGCGGTACACCGAACCGCAAGGGCACACGGAGGAGCCACACGTTCGACCTCGACTCCACCATACACTCCAAGGCACTCAAAGCTTGCTCTCATCATAAAGACGGAGGATCAACCATTGGAGGAAGAGTGAAGGAAGGAAGAAGAAATGATGCTTTCAAGTTTGGTTTGATTTTCCCTCCTCCTTTCCTTTATTTTTCAGTTTGTGTACAAATTTGTGCGTGCATTTTCAGTTTTTTATTTCCAGCATGTGTGTGGTAGTAGTAGTTTTTGTTTTCCATCACCATGAATAAGTTTCACCACCGGTTTATCATCTTTAATATGGATGGAAAATTGTGCCAAGTTGATATATGATGACCATTGCCGCTTTGCCCAACTTTGTACTTGTTACATGCATGATTAACCTAGTGCTCTCTTTAACACAAATCTGAAATTAATTTAAATGCTAGCTTAATCCTTTGCAGAGGTTATGATAAAAATGAGACCCATAGTTTTTCTCTGGCTCTCAATTTTGGATGGGTTAAAGATGATTTATTTTTTGTTCTTAAAAGTAATGCTAACCTTGTCATTAATACCTCTTGTATGTTGCTCTACCAATCCAAAGCCCTATATTTGATTGAGTGCAAAAACCTTAGTGTACAAGATTTATTTTTGGGTGAATTGATTCAAGGATTGATTTCTCTGGCCCGAGACTAAGAAGCTGGTCATTCCGTTTTTGTGTATCTATCTTTATGCTAGCCTTTTCTATCCGTGCATTGTAAGTTTCCACATTGGGAATTTTGCAAACCTTGCCGGATATCCACCCACAAACCCAAAACATCTTTTTGTGTTTACCTCCTTGACCACAACCCAATTTTTGAGTATGGATGAATATTTGGAGGAAGATCACAAGAATGAAGATGTCGAAGATTTATAATTTTGGGAGACCTCTAAGACGACATAAAAGTTGTGTGAAGGATCCCTAGAAGATTTCAAGTGTTTCTACCCAGGAAAATATAGGACTTTTAGTACGTACCTTGGCACAAAAATTTCACCACCTCTTTGCCCGAGGACGTGCAATCGTCTAAGCATGGGGGGGGGGAGCTGCCAAGAAGGTAGGTACATTGTAATCTAGAGTTCAATGGGAGTATAAAAAAAAGAGAGAAAGAAAAAAATGTTGAAAAAGAAGTATGAAAGAAAGAAAAAGTGGAAGAAAAAGTATGTGTATATATAAAAAAAGAGAAAAAGAGAGAAAAAGAAAGAATAAATAAATAAATAAAACTCCCCGGCTCTCTAGATGCATCAGAAATTTCAAGTTATGAGGATTCAAGATCAAGATTCATACACATCTTTCCAACCATGTGCAATCCGATAACGAGGACTTCATTTGTGCCTCGGGATCACTCTTTGCCATTTGCACATGTCCACCTATCTCAAAAGTGTTTGTATTTTTCTCTTCCCCCTCCTTGAGAATATTATTTTTCCAATGACCTTTTTGACGAGTCTCGGTAAGACCATGAGAAGCTTGTCTTGTTTTGATAATATCTCGATTATAATATCTTGGTAGGACTAAACTTTCCCAAAGCTCCATATAAAGCCTTCCACTATTATACACATTTTGAGAGGGGAAAGGAGTAGAACAGATAGGATTGAGAGACTTGATGAGATGAGAGTTCATGAGCAAGATGCAAGAAGGTTTAAATTTTTGAACTTGGTTTAGATCTTTTTCTTCATCTTGCACTTCGTTCAAAATTTCTGAAATTCATTTGAAAGTTTGGAGCATGATTAACTTCTTGTGGGAAGTGCTTAATTGATATCTACCCTCCGTAGGGATGAAAGCTAGTTACATTATGGAACTTTAACAAATATAAATTTAGAGAGCATTATGTTTTCTCATATATGATCAAGTGCAGGGTATGAACATTGAAGGGCAACACTGATATCCATTGAAGGCTTACTCGAGGACGAGCAAGGTTTAAGCATGGGGGGATGTTGGCGGTCGATTTCCGTCAACCTATCCACTTGTTTACCTTCTATGTTGGCATTAATTTGATATTCACACTAATGATCCTAACCCTCATTATATGTCAAGTTCGCACTCATGCATGGTTTTTGGAGTTTATTGTTTACGCAGGAATCAAGAGCCTAAATGAGGACTTCCGAGTAAGGTTCATCAAGGGTTTTACAAGATGATCATGGACCCCGGGACAAGTCAAGAAACAAGATGAACATGACTCCAAATGAACCAAGGACTGAAGCGTGAAGCCGAGAAGTGTCGAGGACCTAGACGAAAGATGCGGGAGTTCATACGCAAAGCACCCTCATCTAAACCACAAGGAGGATGACGTCAAGGACCCACATGCAACTCGGCAAAAGTTCTAGAAGACACGAGAAATAACGGGGAGGAAGCCGGAGCCGAACTGGGCTGAATTAGTCCCAGGCCGGCCGACCCAGCCCGTTTCGGGCCCGGTTCGGCACCTCCTTTGACCTAGACAACCTTCGGGCTATTTATAGCCCCCGTGCGAAGTTGCAAATATCAAGTCATTCGTCATCCGCCGCCGAGGAGCAAAGGAGCTTGATGGACACCATCTCGGACAGGAGGGTCGTGATAGTAGTCTAGGGTTCACCTAGCCGGCGTGGGACCCTTGCATGGAAGACCACGTCGGAGTTTCGGACGCTTGAATCAAGATCAAGGTAGGATCCCAGTTGGATCTTATTCATGTATACACTTATGATGGAGTTTCAATGAATCTGATATCTAGCAATCGAGTGTTTCCCTTTCGGTTTTGTCTTCTCTTGGTTTTGCTTCTTCCTCGATCTATACTTAAGATAGATCACTTAGGGTGCTCTTGTAGCCGCGGTGGCTAGAGGTGCATACCTGATCTACCAAGTGCTTTCAACACGTTCCTCGTGAGCGTGCTCTTAGGTTCACCTACACAAGAAGCGGGGCATTGTGACAGGATGTCGATCACGTGTACGGTAGGTGCCTTTGAGGATTGGACCGGAAGCCACATGCTTTTTATGAGATTCTTATTGCTATCTTCATCTCTCGGTTGGAACTACGACAAAGGCACGATCTAGACTCTCTAGATCGGTTACCTCTTGCTTTCTCTCGCTACCTCTCATGTTTTAGTAGATTGAATGCGTTTGATACCTCTCTTAAATGATGTGCTTTCTCGCTTTATTGGATCGATCTTGCGTTGCACATTGTTCCACGGATTCGATACGTTGGGATCACCACTCAAGGGAAGAAGGGTTCCTTGACTACAATGAGGGATTTGTCCGCTTGCAAGTCCAAGCGAACTTTGCAACGATAATCAAACGTCAACAACGGTCTTTAAGTGAACCGAGCCGGTAGAGGCTGTGGTTCGCAGTTTTTTTGGTCGAACCGCCGGTTCGGTCCCAATTTCTATGCTCCCAGCCTCCCGGGTCGGTTTTGCCGGGGGGAAATGCATGCGTGTGCGTTACAGGAGTCCTGGGGAAGAGAATAAGAAGCTGGGGTAATTGTGTCATTTCGCATTGCTCTCCAATTAAATTGAATACTATAAGGGCATCTACACCGAGGCCGTCGTGGTGGCGCAGCCTGCGTGGGTGAGCACGGTGGGCAAGCGGTGGGTGGATGGCATCTGCACCCAGGCCGTCGTGGCCGCGTGGCCTGCGTGGGCGAGCGCGGCGGGTGGGGCCAACGCGGTCTGCGTGGCGAGCACAGTGAGCGAGCTCCCACGGCGGCGTGTGTGAACTCCCTCGGCAAGGGAGGCATGCGAGCAGGCTCCCGCGGCGGCGCTGGCCAATGCGGCGCACAGTGGTCGTTGGCGAGCACACGACGGGCGGCGAGCTTGCGTTGGCTGGCGAGCGCTCGTGGAGTCGTCGAAGTTGTGGGTGAGCCCTCTTCGTTATTTGGCATCGAGCCTCTCACCAGCGGCGGTGGTGAAACCAGCCGCCACAAGCCATGGACGCCTGCTTCCTCTGCAGGAAGTGGACCTGTAGTATGCTTCATTAATTCCTCCAGCTTTTCTGTTGCTTGCAATGCAGAGTGGTGTTCTGATCTTCGTCGTCCTTGCTGCGATTGACAGAAGGGATGTTCTATAGCGAGGCGGCACGGCCTTCGTGGCCTGCTTCACGTCGACGTGCCCTTCGCGGCGGCTGAGCGCTGGAGCAGCATCCTACCGCACAGCGGTGCGGCCAGCACGAGCGACCTACGCGACGGTGAGCTGACAACGAGCAAGCGGCCGGGGCGACGTGGCGAAGCGAGGTGTGTGCGCGGCAAGGGGCACAATGCGGCCAAGAAACCGGTGGTTTCTTCCCAGTGGTAATTTGGTCGTTTCTACGTGCGTTGGGTCTAGTGAAAACACCGTTTCTCAGGAAGGAAATGATGTCTGCAATTTTTCATCTCTTTCTTCATTTATTAGCTGTCATGTCATCATTTTTGCTTATATGACACCTCATTTGTTAGATAGAAACCATCAAATTAATGCCATTGGGACTGCCCTAATAGGTGTAGTGTCTTTTAGCAAAAAACCATCATTTTGTAGTCTTCCTCAGCAAAGACATGCTTTTGTAATGGTCTGTGGCAAAAGCCATGTTTTTGGAGTGTCTCACGGCAAATTCTCCCTAGGTTAAATGCGTGGATTGGGGGCGGAGATAGTGGGCCGGCTCTCGTGGGCTTTTTTTTCTTTTGCTTTTTGCTTTCTATTTATCTATTTCTTTTTTTCTTTCTTTTTTCTTTTTAAAATATGACTAAGTGAGTGATGTTTCTTGTTGTAAAGAATATATAATACCACTTTATCGAAATCATTTGAAATTTTTATGGGATGGTTGTGGAGCAAAAATATGTTGTTGGTGTATAAGTATTGACAAAAATAATTCCAATCGATTCTGAGAAAGTGGTGATGCACATCCTCCCAAAGTCATACATGGTGTCAGACGTGCCCCTGTAGATGAGTGAGAGATGTTCGTCCTCGTATGAGATGTATAGTATCAGTTTATAGAAATCATTTAAAACTTTAATAGCATGTTTACGGAGCAAAATTATGATGTTGTGTGCATCCATGTAAAATATATGTGAATATTCAAGTGTACCTAAGTGAGATGTTCCAAGTTGTGAAAGATGTATAGTATCACTTTGTCAAAATCATTTGAAACTTTTATGAGATGGTTATAGATTCAAAATATGTTGTTGTGTGAATCTATGGAGTTTGCTAATCAATTTTTGCTATTACTATGATTATTTTATTGAATTGCTAAGGAATAAATGTTAAAATATCATAAAGTGGTTAGAAAAATCTAAAAAATTGCATAACCTCATGATTTTAGTGTATAAGTATCACATAAAAAATTCAAGTGATTTCGATAAAGAGTTGCCGAATATCCCTCACAAAGGCATATATGGCTCACATAGTGCTATGTAGCTAAGTGCAATGTTCCTAGTTATGAAAGATGTATACTATCACTTTGTCAAAATCGTTTAAAACCTTTATGAGATGGTTATGGAGCCAAAAATATGTTGTTGTGTGAATCTATGGAATTTTCTGATCAAGTTTTGCTATTACTGTGATTATTTATTGAATTACTAAGAAATAAATGTGAAAATAGTCATTTTACAAGTTACTGGACTTAAGAGCAAAAGAAGAAGGATCTTCTTTCACAACAGACCCTAACAAGATTCAAATGTTCATAGATAGGCCCTTGGCTTTTACCTATAGAACCCTACAAAGCAATTTCCCTCACAACCGTGCCCTCCCGCGGCGGAGCGAGCTCGCCGGCGGCGAAGGACGGCTGGAGGTGATGAACGAGCGGCACGAATGTGTGATTGTGCTTACAAGAGGTCGATTGGTGGCGGCGGTGTGACCGGGGAAGGTTCCGGCGATCGGCGGCGGTGAGGCCGTGGCGGCGCGGCCGTCTCGGCTCGAAATCCGGCGAGGTGAGGGGTGGAGCTAGCCCCTGCATGCGCATGGAAGCCTAAGGCGGTGCTAGGGAGGAGCTTGGAGTGTTGCGGCAGTCACGAGAGCGAGCAGTGGAGTGAGCTCGTCGCGGCGGTGGCAATGGCGGTCGACGGAGAGCTCGGCCGTGTGAAGGAGGAGCGAGGGCGTTTTATAGGCGGACGTGGCATGGATAGGGGGTCATGACGAAGCCAGAGTCCTGCACAGGAGTCACGGCATGGCCGGGAAGGCGGTTGCGACGTGCGTCGGCCGGGGTCCAATGCCGGACGGTGGGCGGTGGCGCCGGCGCGTGGGTGGCTGCCGCGTGGCACCAGCCTAGGGCTACTAGGCGCGCCAGCTACCCCCTCTGCATAGTATCCGCGACGACATCCTCGGACCGCTGGTTACTCCGGTGCATCGGCGTGCATGCCCGGGCGTACGGCGGCGAGCCGACGTGGCGCGTGTGCGCGTGCGACGGTGTCGTGCGGGGTTCGTTCCGGCGCAAAAACATTTCGGAGTGCACCTGTTTGACCGCTGCAAACTCGAGATTTCGCTATAGAAGTACACCATGCTCCAATTGACAAAGTTGTAGACCAGCTGTTCCTCTACAAAGTTTACAAAGGCCGATATGTGTTTTACTCAAAGGATTAAGCATAAACAGCAGGCAAAGTTCCTGATTTTCTCGGCGCACGTGAATAGGAGCTGTAGGCGTTGACCGGGGCTTTCCACCCATTTGCACTTCGAATTGGATCTGCCACTGAACAACAAAGTTGTTGGTCTTGAAAAACTAAACAACTTTGGTATTGGCAGATTTTGAAGTGTTTAGATGAATTTTGGAGAACGTGCCAAAAGTTCTAGCTAGGGTTTAAAGATCAAGGGGTTTGTCCTAGGGTTTGGCTTCAACTTTGATGTAGGCCTTAAGCACTAATGATTAAGAAGTGATTAAGAATGTGATTAGCACTCATTGATACTTGATTAAAAACACGGGGTGTTACAGCCTACCCCCCTTAAAAGGAATCTCATCCCGAGATTCGAATTTAAAAGATAGCTGGGAAAGGTTACGTACGATGTTGGCTTTGAGGAAAACCCGGGTACTTGGTGTTGAGAAACTGTTCGGTTTCCCACGTGGCTTCTTCTTCTGTGTGGTGACTCCATTGTATCTTGTACATCTTCACCATTTGCCTTCTTGTCTGTCTTTCTTTCTGATCTATCACTCTCATAGGATATTCTGCTAGTGATAGGTCAGGTTCTACTTCTGCATTGGTCTCGTCGATTATCTTTGCTTCTGGTATTTGATCACACTTTTTCAATTGTGAGATGAGAAACACGTCGTGTACTGCGGAGAGTCTGTCTGGGAGCCTGATACGATATGCAACCATACCAAACTTCTCAGTGACTTCATAAGGACCGATATAGCGTGGTGCTAACTTTCCTTTTACTCCGAACCTTTGTACACCTTTGGTTGGTGATACCATCAAGTATACATAATCACCAACTTCAAACTCTCTGGGTGCCTTAGCGTTGTCATGATAACTCTTCTGTCGCATTTGAGCGGCTCTCAAATTTTCTCTGATTACTTCCACTCTCTCTTCAGCTTCTTGTACTAGCTTAGGACCAAAGAATGTCCTCTCGCCCGCTTGTGACCAATTCAAGGGGATGCGACATCTTCGTCCATATAAGGCTTCGAAGGGAGCCATCTTCAAACTGGCTTGGTAACTATTGTTGTAAGCAAACTCTACCAAGGCTAAGCACTTGTCCCATGTTTTATCAAAATGAATGACACATGCTCTCAACATGTCTTCCACTATTTGGTTCACTCTTTCTGTCTGACCATCCGTCTGAGGGTGATAGCTAGAGCTATGGATTAACTTGGTACCCAAAGATTCATGCACTTGTGCCCAAAATCGAGCAAGAAACTGAGTGCCTCTGTCAGATAGGATAGTCTTTGGAACACCGTGCAAACGCACAATGAGATCGACATAAATCTCGGCACAACATTCAGCGGAAAAGGTAGTGTGGACAGTGATGAAGTGAGCAGTCTTGGTAAGTCGGTCCACTATGACCCAGATGGAATCATGTTTCGTTGGAGTGAGGGGTAAACCTACGATGAAATCCATGCTGATGTCATCCCACTTCCATGCGGGTATAGACAAAGGTTGCATTTGGCCTGCGGTCTTTAGGTGACTAGCCTTGATCCTTTGACATGTATCACAACCAGATACATACTTGGCTATTTCTCCTTTCATGTTTGACCACCAGAAGTTTTCCCTAAGGTCTCTGTACATCTTGGTACTACTAGGGTGAATGGTGAATTTAGAGAGGTGAGCCTCATCTAAAATCTCCTTCCTTATTTCCGGATCCTGGGGAACTACTAATGTCTGATCGAACCATATTACTCCCTTCTCATTCTTTTGAAAACAAGCGTACTTGGGGTCTCCCTCAGATAATTTCTGGTTGATTAACTGGACACCTTCATCAGCGAGCTAAGCTAAAGCAATTCTCTCATGGAGAGGGGATTCCATGGAGATGGCATTTAAATTTCCATGCTCGACCACCTCTAGGTTGAGCTTCCTCATCTCTTCACATAAAGTTCATTATACGGTTCTACCATTGCATAGCTGCAATACTTGCGAATAAGCGCATCTGCAACCACGTTGGCTTTGCTGGGGTGATATTCGACTTCTAGATCATAATCCTTAATCAATTCCAACCACCTTCTTTGGCTCATATTCAAATCTGATTGAGTGAAGATATACTTAAGGCTCTTGTGATCAGTGAAAATATTGCAGCGGTTTCCCATCAGATAATGCCGCCAAATCTTTAAGGCATGCACAACAGCTGCTAGCTCCAGGTCATGGGTAGGATAATTCTTCTCATGTGGTTGCAGTGCTCGTGAGGCATAGGCAATAACCCTGCTGTCTAGCATAAGCGTCACAATACACGTCAAACGGTTTCGTCATATCTGGCTGTGCTAGTATTGGGGCTGACGTGAGATGCTCCCTCAGGGTATGGAAAGCCTTGTCACAAGCTCCATCCCATACGAACTTGACACCTTTCTTCAACAGTTCAGACATAGGTTTAGCTATTTTGGAGAAGTCTGGAATGAACCGACGGTAATAGCCAGCTAGACCTAGAAAATTGCGAATCTGATGCACAGACTTGTGTGGCTTCCAATCCATGACCTCCTGCACTTTGCTAGGATCCACAGAGATACCATCCTTAGTAATAGTGTGACCCAAGAATTTCACACTATTCAGCCAGAATTCACATTTGTAGAACTTAGCATAAAGCTTATGGTCTCTCAAATGTTGCAAAACAATCCGAAGATGTTTCTCATGTTCTTCTTCGTTCTTGGAATAAATGAGGAAATCATCAATGAAGACCACTACGAACTTGTCCAATTCGTTCATGAAGACAGAGTTCATAAGGTACATGAAATAGGCAGGTGCATTTGTGAGACCAAAGGACATCACCAGAAATTCATAAAGACCATATCTGGTGGAGAAGACTGTTTTTGGAATGTCACTTGGTGGAATCTTAATTTGATGGTAGCCAGATCGAAGATCGATCTTGGAAAAGACTTTAGCACCAGCCAACTGATCGAAGAGAACATCAATGCGGGGCAAGGGGTATTTGTTCTTGATTGTCACCGCATTGAGAGGACGATAGTCCATGCACATCTGCAGACTACCATCTTTCTTCTTCACAAAAAGGGCGGGACTTCCCCAAGGAGATGAACTTGGGCGAATATACCCTTTATCAAGCAATTCTTGTAATTGGTTCTTCAACTCGGCTAGCTCCTTAGGTGGCATACGGTAAGGTCTTTTGGAGATAGGTGCAGTGCCCGGTTGAAGTTCTATCACAAACTCGATGTCTCTGTCTGGTGGCATGCTAGGCAAGTCATCGGGAAACACATCCGGATAATCACAGACTACTGGAATGTCATCAAGTGAAGAAGTGATAGTTGCGAAAGCATAAGAATTTCCACTGCCATTGGGAGGTAAGTATAGAGTAGATGTGCCCACAGTAGGTGAATTGATTTCTATCATTCTGGTAGCAAGGCCCAAAATGACTTGATGGTGTGTCAACCAGTTCATGCCTAGGATCACATCAATGCCCTCTAGGTTCAAAACGATGAGATTGGTTGGTTAGACTTTGCTACCTAGTTCAATCAGCACTTTCTAGGATAGGTCTCTAGTAGAAACTCGGCCACCAGGTGTGGTTACCAAGAATGGCTGTTTTGTTTGACAGCTTTTTACACCCAACTTGCTCAAAATTTGCCCATTTATAAAACTATGTGTTGCACCAAAATCAAACAGTACTTTAACTGCATAGCCTCAGATAGAAAATGTACCCATCAGCACTGGTGCTCCTTCTGGCATTTCCATCAGAGAAGTGAAGTTTAGCTTGCCCTGCTTTACTTGCACGGTGGGCTTCTTGCCCTAATTGCCCTGCTTGGCTCCTGACCCTTCACCTTGTTGGTAGGTCTTGATCTGCTTCGGTTTGGGACACTCATTAGCGTAGTGCCTTGGCTGTCCACAATTGTAGCAGCGACGGTCTTTGACAGAGCTATTGTTGGCCGGGGGTGCATTAGGCTTGTAAGGTTGTTGCTGTGTCTTACGGTACTGGTAGTTTCCAGAGGGCTTGTTCTGAGACTGGGTCACTCGCCAGTGTCCAGATGATGATGACTGGGAGTGCCCCTGGTTATTCTTCTTGATGAAGCAAAACTTCTTGCCTAACCCACCGGAAGCAGTGAATCCGACTTGCCTCTTCTTGTCTTTCTGGGCCCTACTCATGGCGTCTTCCTGGGAGATGGCCTTGTTCACAAGGTCTTGGTAGTTGTTCGGCTCGCAGAGATTAAGCCTCTCATAGAACTCTCCGTCCAGCCCATCACGGAAACGCTCTATCTTCTTAGCATCACTGTCAATGTGATGCCCACCATATTGACACAGGGAGTTAAATTTCTTGGCGTACTCGTACACTGTGTCGGTACCCTGCTTCAGCGCGAGCAACTCCTTCATCTTGCGGTCCATGAGACCCTTAGGAATGTGATGTTCCTTGAAGGCTCGCTTGAATTCGGTCCATGTGACCTGATGTCTGGCTGGGACCATGGACTTGTAGTGCTCCCACTACATCAGTGCAGCACCACGGAGCTGTAAGGCGGTGAAGCTAGCCTTACGCTCTTCTGAGCATGGTAGGACGAACACTGAGAACTTGGCCTCAATGGCCCTGATCCATGCCTCCATAGCTAGAGGCTCTTTGGCCTCCTCGAACGTCGGGGGTTTCATGCCATAGAAGTGCTCATACTTGGTGACCAAAGGTAGGCCATCCTAATTTCCACCACGTGGAGCTTGCTGCAGCTGCTGAGTAATTTGCTATTGTGTCTGCAGTATCTGGCGCATCCCTCCGTTTGGGTGGCCATAAACTGCTCTTGGATCGTCATGTTGGGAGGAGGCGGTGGAGCCTCACTCCCACTTGCACCAAAACCGTTAGGAGAGGTACGTGTTGGTCCACCATCTTAAATTCATGGAGTTTTCATTAGCCACATATTCGCAAGCTTGCTTACATCAATCCACAAGAAGAATATGTAAGACGAAAACTCGTAAATAGCCATAATTTAAGAACCGGACAGCGTAACTGTTTTTGGTGAAAAATTCATAACTCTCTGTCCATACATGGAAAAATTCTCATTTTTGGTCAGCAAGTGTAGAATTTCATAAGCTCCAACATTGGTATTCAACTCAGAGTCGAATTCCGATGTTATCATGCCCGAAAAATTCCGTAACCGAGCTTCTGCCTAGCTGTTTTCACAGGAGGCCGAGCTGCGCAAAAATTGCTATAACTCTCGGCACGCTTATGCAAACATAATGAATTTTGGTGAGCATGATCTTGAGAACATTTCACACAACTTTGGTATTCAGTGCAAGATGCAAATTTGATCACAACAACCCGAATTAATTCACGAAACATAACATCACAAGGTGTTCATCCAATAGCATTACATGATGCATAGTTTGTGGATCACCTACAACAACACGAAATACATGGAAATGAAACACATCCCACATACTCTCTGGGCAGCCTAATCCTTCCACAAAATCTAGCTGAAAAGGCTAAGCTAAGAGCACATGGTAGCTCCCTACAACAACATCTAGGCAACCTAGTTGCCCGCAACTAAGCCAGCGCTGGACTGGGGAGAAGCTGGGGGTGGTCCGTCGACACTATCCTCGTCCAGGCCTGAGGCTCCCTGCAGCTCGTCCAGAGCGACAGGTGCTCCTGGAGGGACAACCAGTGGCTGCTGCAGCTGGTGTGCCATCGCCTGCCACACCTCCACCTCTACCTCCATATCAATAACCTGGTTCTGCATCTCTGCCACATTCTGCAATAAAGTTAATGCTGAGTCTCGGCGTGGATGTAGTCGGCCCGTAGCCTGTCGTTCCCCTCACGCAACCTGTCGTTGTCATCGTCGCGGGCATACAACTACTCAATGTACTGGGCACGCTCCTGGTCCCACTGAGTACGCTAGTCCTGGAAGAACACCACCTCCTGCTGCAGGTGAGCGGAAGTCTGGCACTCAAATTGCAAGTCGCAGAAGATGACGTCGGTGAGCGCAGAAGTCTCGCGGATCACCCCCGCAAGCACCACCTCGGTGGCGAGGCGGAAGACCTGCACATTGTACAGCGCCTCAAGTAACCTCAGAAGCTATTGTACAATGACCTCAGGAGGGTCGGCCGTGAGCAACACGTCGGTGAGCGACACGAGCTCACGCCAAGCCACGTAATGGGGGTCCAGTGCTGGGAACAACCCCAGAGCGGTAAGCATCACCTCCTTCGGGTGCTGCTCGCAGGAAGTGTGGAGAATCCTCAGCGCTGCAGACTCGAGTGACTCGACACCAAAGTGTCCATTGAACACCATGCTCAAGTCATGCCACTCAGGGTGCTCAGGGTGCTGTGGCACCGTCGCGACGGTACGCGCGTAGGGGACGCCCCGGTCCCAGATGTGGAGCACCTCGTACGTCGGTGGGGCGGTGTAGCCCACCTCACGTAGGGTGTCCCACAGAACATGGGGAAAGCCCTCCCAGTGAAGGCCGTTGGTACGCAAGGTACTGTCCGCGTCGATCTCGAAAAACTCCGGGTACTCCATCTGTACAAAAATGGGTACAACACGTTAAAACTCAAAAGGAGTATAACATGCATAGGGTACAAAAATCTGGTAGGTATGAAAAAAATTCATAACGTGACAACCAGAGCGCCAAAAATTCCCAACTTTTTACAGAAATTTAGTGATATAAATGTGCACATTTTTGGTATTCAAAGGTAGATCTGGATCTGGTAGGAACATGCTCGAAAAAATCTACTTCCAGAGGAAGGTCAGCATGAAAAACAGCAGAACAGAGGTTCACTAATTTGATCATAACTCTAGGCTGAGGAATCCTAAAATCGTGAAAACTTAACAGTAGGTGTTTGACTTGATAAGGAACAACTTTCGTAAAAGTCGCCTAGTCAGAAACATCCGAGAAACGGCTCTAAAAATTCATGAACAGACAGCATCCAAACTCAACAGAAAACTACTAGGATTCTAATGAGAGGAAAAACCCTTTCTAAGATCAAACAACAATTTAGAAGCATACACAAGTGTAGAACAGCAAGTTTTTAGGTTCAACCAAATTTTATGATGCATGCACATGTCTTAAACGACCTCACACTTATAGATCTAAAAAGACATAGTTAATGCCGGTGGCAAGCTTTTAAGTGACTCTCCCTATAATAACTAGTCGAAGCTACACGTCATTCAACGATCGCATTAACATAGCTAGTGTACCTGCAGAAAAGAACCTTCCATGTTAGCACGTCACGAAGCGTCCACAAGCATTACCATTCACTATAGAAATGGTATCCATGCATTTTGCACTGCATGGACGGCGTCCAACCTGAGACACGCCCCTTTTGAATGGAGGGTGTCCCCCTTCGCATGTTCGTAATGCGAAATCATGCACACGTATAGCAAAATGTGGTGACATCACAACCCATGACATGTTCATCTTAAATAGAACATGGCATCCTTTGTATGACTTGCATACGGTAGCACACGTATAAAACCCGTGCACATCCAACCGAGAAGATAGGATCCGTGGAATGGATTGCCCTATCAACCCTCGCATACTCGTGATGCGGTACCACACACGTATGAAACACGTGGCATAAGAAGTGCTGGAAGTTAGCATAAATAAAAAATAAATACTTAGGCACCTTAAAAGAACCTAAAAATTCCCTCTAGGGCTTTTCGGTCTAAACATTCCTTAACGATCCAACGTATTTTCCAAATCCAATGAATCTTGGCAAGTTTTAATTGTAAATCATTGTGATTAGTGATTAAACTAATTACTCTGGCGTATACGGATGCTCTGGTACCAACTTTGACAACCCCATACAAGATAATTCCGTCCTATCACCTAAGCCAATCCACTTTGGTCATTAAGTGATAATAAAGAATCATCCCGTTGAGTGTTGCTGGGTCATAGCCCGGTAAATCACTTGTAAACACACAGAGGATCGAACACGCATACATTAAAACTCCCACGACAGAGAGTCCAGAGTACCTTACAAATTAATCCAAATTCCCTGTAGGGTCAATTATTACAAACATTGTCCTTGCATCAAAGGTAAATGGTTCAGAGTTTTGAAGATAGCAGAAATTACACTAATCGATAACTTGGCATCATGGGAGGCCACCCATAACGCCATTACTCCTCATCATCCACCCATTCCAGCTCCCAGCCGGGTGGGATTTCACCAGGTCAAACATTATCACCTAAAAGCAACATTTATAGCAAGGCTGAGTATACTAATACTCAGCAAGGCTTACCCGTCTAAAATAAAAGTCTTAACCTTCTAATCATGCTTGGCTTTTGGCTAGTGGGTTTGTTTTGCCAAAAAGCAACTAAGGAGTTAATCCTTACTTTCAATATTTTAGCTCAAGTTCTAGTAGATCGAGTTATTACTAGATAAGCAACTAATGCAAGCATAATTGTGCAAACAATTAATCAAACATCAAGTTTATCAACATTTCATCATAGAGGGATTATCATGGCCAGATAATTAAGCACTCTCGGATAACGGTGAGAGGCCGACGATCGATCGATTAATAACCTTGCAAGGTGAACCTAAACATACGGGAGAAAACACTCACAATGAGTGCATTCAACCAAACGGTTCCCGTCATTCCTCGGATTAGGAGCTGATGCCACAGTCATAGGTACAAGGCTAGCCGGCATGCCTCACACTAGCATCCAGCGTCACACATGCACCACAATTTGCAAGACTGGTGCCGCAACCCAAGATTAGTAGCCTAAATTTCCCGCACCGCATCATTCTGGTACTAGGCTTACCGTACCCATTTCTGACAAATGTTTAGTACTTTCAAATGCTTAATCTCTTAACCATTGGACCGAAGCCCAAAATCCCATGCTCTTACCACGTGAGCAATCCAATTTAACAAGTCTTATGATTCCAACATAAAAACTTATTCTCATGAGCGAAGTACATCACTCGACTTGTACCGGGTCCTTAGTGCATAGCAACTAGCGACCTAGCATACTAGTAAAAGATCATTGGTACTTATGGATCATGCATCTAGGGTTTCCATTCAACTCTTGAACGTAAATGCACAAGGATAATCAAGCATAAATTCAGAATTTTAAAAGGAAACACATAGGTAAATGTTAAACCGGGGCTTGCCTTCGGCAGCTCCAGCAGTCAGACAATCTTCCGAACTTTGGTCCGGGTCTTGATCAACAGTCACAAAGTGTACGTCTCCTCCTGCTCCCACGTCCTTGTCAGCCGGTACGAGCGTGTAGCTACCGTTAGGGACTTCTATACAGGGAATGCAAATGCAAGAGTTAATTGGTGATGATGGTGTAAACAAACACAACAGCACACATTAAACATAGGGTGTCATGTTGACCACATTAATCTAGACAAGAATATATTCAGCATACTCTTCCATAAAGATAATTCAAGCCATCATTTATTAATTATTATTTTGATAGTGATTGTGTGCACATCTATACAAATAAAGTAGAAACACTTCACAAATCACCACAATATTTTTCAAGGGACCAACATTAGCATTTCCTAGGGTGAAATACACATTAGTCCAAAAAGAAGTGATTTCTTTATTTCTCTTTTTAATATACTTAGTTTCTTCCAAAAGTTATTATGGTTAAACCATGCTGTATCTTACAGTGAGAATTTTTGTATGAGCACACAGTACCACAACAGAGCTACTGCTAAAATTTGGTAGCAAGCAGAGCTATATACTGAGCATGAAAAATACGACAATTTATTCCTAGCAAAAGCAAGAATATTTAATAGAGAGAAAACTACTCAAGCACTAGAGCTCAAAATTTACACAGAGCCTCTAGGGACTAAAACTAGGCTTCACACCAAAAATTAGCTCCAGAAACTATTTCATTCATGCTACACAAAAATAACCATTTTCAGCTGAGCACCAGGTGTGTCCGAGGACCAGTGGAGGGTCGCTCCTTAGTGATGAGTGATTGACAACGTTGTGTGGACTTATGCTTGGATATGTGTGCAGGTACAGGTTGCGGCTTGACTCGTGTCGGTGCAGGTGAAGAACAAGCGTGAAGGGCCTTAGCTGTGGCGGCCTCCGGGTGATGGAGAGGCAAGTAGGCTTGGTTCGATGGACCCGGTGGCCGATGGGGTCAAGTGCAAGCCGTGTGGTGCAAGACTAGCGGGCTGAAGTCGCGGACATGTGCCGGTGCAAGGTAGCGGATCAAGGCCGAAGCTTACACGCAGGGTTTGGTGGTTTGCCCACAAAACCATCAGGTGGACGGTTTCTTGGTTTGGGCCGCAAAACCAAGTCCGGAGGACCGAGACGACGGAGACGGTGATCCGGGAGCTTCGGGAAGCTTCGAGGCGGGGGGCACGTGGCGTGATCGCGGGGCTTGCGTCAATACTAAGCAAGGCCGCGGGGGAAGCGTGTTCGCTCGATGAAGACTGGACCATATTACCCCTGAGGGGTGTGTATCTTCTATTTGAGTTGTAGGGGTAGCGTGGTCATTTATCTCCCTCCGGTGGACTTCGTGTAAATAGCGGAGAGGTGGATGACATCTCCCTCGCTTGGACTCTAGGGTTTCCTCCCCCAGTAGATTGCTATTGATTGCTTCTTTTCCTTATGTATTCCTTAGGCTAGATTCTTGTATAGACTCTGACCTCTGGATGTATGGAAGCATGCGGCGTTGCGGTGATTTCCTAGTCCTCTATGATTTTCGTGTCATTTTCAGGGCTATTTTTGGGGAGTTTCGTTCTTCGCTCAATTCGGAGATTTGAAGGCATTTTCCTTCGGATTTCTTTGAGGGGATCATGGGTGGATGCCTTGCGCATCTTTGTGTGTGATCTTGACTCCTCAAACGCCGGGGAAAGCCTGCGATTCGTGAGTTTTTGGCCGGATTCCGAGTTCTTGGTGGTGGTTCGTGTGATCCGCGATTCCTGGTGATTTAGGGAGTTAGAGGTCGAGATTTTTGGGGCATAGCTTCCTCTTGTGTTGCTTCACATCTCCCCAAAGTCTTGTCTCAAGAGCTCTAGCCATTTGGGAGATCCGGTGATGAATTTGGAGGGTTGACTTCGCGGGGTCGGGCTGTTCTTGCTTTGTTCGTGAGCCGCGGACAGTCCGCGTGACTGTGGCGGATAGTCCGCAGGACATTTGTTCGTCACAGTTCATCACGTGTTCATGCGCGTCCATGTCTCGATCTATTTCTGGCCTAGGGTTTTGTTGTAAGTGGTTTGCGGACAGTCCGCGAGTCCTTCACGGACGGTCCGCGTGGTCGAGATTTTGTCTGGGGTGGAGCTGAGTTTGTCTAGGGTTTCCAGCGAGTTGGACGGACGGTCCGCGCTGCCTTCACGGACAGTCCACGACACTGGCGGACGGTCCGCGTGGCTCAGCCGGACAGTCTGATTTTCTCGGTGCATCTCTGGTGGTTCTGTTGCCTATTTCGGACAGTCCGAGCAGGACCTGCGGACAATCCGCCGTACACTAGCGGACGGTCCACCCGTACTGCACAGACAGTCCGCGCTGGCTTTTCCAGAATTGGCCAAGCGCTTTGATTCTTGTGTTGTGCTTCTGCAGTTTGATTCAAGGCTTGTCTCTAGGACTTGTGGGCTTGTGTGTGCCTAGTCTAGAGCTTCTCTGGTGTGTGTGAGTACTCGGAGTGGCAATCGAGGTATAGACTGAGTTCAACCTTTGGGAAGAATTTTCATCGGCTCCCATTCACTCCCCCTTCTCTGGTCGCCTATTCGGTCCTTCAATTAGTATCAGAGCCAGTTACGGATCTTCTTGATTCTAACCAGTCTAAGATCCAAAGATGAGCGATTATGGAAAGGGGTCGGGTCCTCCGCACTTTGATGGAAAGAATTACCTAATGTGGGAAAGGCGCATGGGCGCGTTTTTGCGCGGGAAGGGAACTCTGATCTGGGAGGTCACTCAGAATCCTCATTATGTCATCCCAGATAGTTTTCTGCTTCCAAGATTGCAGGACATGTGTGAGGCCAACAGCAAGGCCGTTGATTACTTGTTCCATGCTCTCTGTGCCTCGGAGTTTGAGCGAGTGTACGGAGAGAATGTGGCCGGAAAGATTTGGCTCAAATTGAGGAATGCTCGTGTTGGCAATGCCCAAGTGCAAGCCCGTTTGTTTTCCACTTACCGGAGACAGTACAAGAACTTCACTCATCTCCCCGGTGAGTCGACCGATGCTATGTTCCAGCGCTTCACTAGCATAGTCAACAACATGAGGGCCAATGTGACAGTGCTCCCATACACGGATCATGATCAAGCTATCAAGCTTTTGCATGCCCTGGATAGGTTTGTGTGGAGTGCCAAGGTCGAGGCCATTGAGGAGTCGAGCGTGTATGACACGTTGTCGCTTGATGAGCTGTTTTCCAAGCTCAGGTCTTCATAGGTTGATCGTGGCTTGAGAGCCAAGAGCGAGAGCCCCACTGATCCTCATAGTTTGGCTCTTGTCTCCGGATCAAGGTCTAATGCTAACTCCCGTGGTTTCTCTTTGTCTTGTCTTGTGTCTTTGCGAGATGAGGACTTTGAGGTGCTGAGCGAGGATGATCTCGCCTTGTTGAGGAAGAGGTTTGGGCGGATGTACGAGTACCGCAAGAATGCAAGGCGGAGCTCGGGGATGTGCTATCGGTGCGGGAAGCACGGGCACTTCATCGCCGAATGCCCTGAAGCCATGGAGATCAAGAACGACTATAAGGGCAAGCCCAAGCCCAAGCACGACTACAACAAGCACCGCTCCCGGAACGACTACAAGGACAAGCGCAAGGACAAGGGCGAGAGAAGGCCGAAGAAGAGTGGCGGGTACAAGAAGAAGACGGCTCGAGCGATGGTTGCCAGAGTGAGCGACATCAACTCCACATCAAGCGATGCTTCTTCTGACTCAAGCAGTGATGAAGAGCAAGAAAGGCGTAAGGACAAGCGGCACACGGGCAAGAACTTCACCGGCCTGAGCTTCGTTGCACAAGGAGGCTTTTGCGGCATGGTGCACTCCAAGAAGGGTGGGAAGCATAGCTCGGATTCGAACTCTGACTCCGAGGAAGAGGTACGATATGATCCCAACTTCTTGCTAGAGGAGAATGCTAGGCTCAATGAGTTGCTTGATAACCGTGATGATGTGCTTAGGAAGACCAACAAGGAGAAGAGGGAATTTAGGTCTTTGTTGGGTGATGCTAAGGACAAGATAGCTGAGCTTGAATCCTTGCTTGTGGATGCTAGAAATGAGATAGGCTCTTTGAAATATGCTCCTGTTGTGTCTGATGAGATTTATTGCAATGATTGCAATGTGTTTCTTGCTGATTTGACTGCTCTCAAGGAGAAGCATACCTCTAATCTTTAGGAACTAGATGTGGTTAGATTGAGTGTGATGAATTGAAATCTAGGCCAGCTTTGTTAGGTGCTTGCACTTCATGTCCTGTGTTGCATGCTAGGCTAGATGAATCTCACACTAGAATAGTTTCTCTTGAGGTGGCATTGAAAGCTCCTATTCCTACATCATGCTCTACCTGTGAAATGCATGCTTTGAAAAACATGGAACTTGCACACTATGTTGACCGTTTGCAGGATGAGAATGATGAATTGAGAAAAATGATGGGGTGGTTGTGTGGGCATGAGCCACAATTGAGTTTGATATTGGCTCAGTTTAAGAGGTTTGATGGTCAGGCGTTGGGGGCTGACAAGTGTGGTGAGAAGAGTGGTGAGGGAGAAGAGAAAGCTGGAGAGATTCCTATTCCACCACATACCACAACAATGAACAAATTTGCACCCAAGCCAAACCACCTCAGAAACAAGCTAGACACAACACCAGATCCACTAGTGTTCCCCCACAAATCTGAAAACTACCAAAAACCCATCAAGTTTGTGAGCACCCAGGGGAGTGTCTTTGGTGGGAAGTCAGGAGAGAAGGCTGTTGAGAAGCCTGTAGAGAAGCCGCAGCCTAAGCCACAGCCAATCCGCTTCCATTGTCAGTATTGTGGGAGGGATGGGCATAAGGATGAGTTCTGTTTCAGGAGGAAGAGAGATGAGAGGTTTGCTAGGGAGATGCCAAATAAGGACAGGTACCACCTTCCTCATCGTGTGCCTGAGCCTCGTAGAGGGCCTCTACCTAGGGGTGAGGTGTTTGTGTGTACAGTTCCCACTCGTGGAGGTGGAGGTGGTTTCCCTTAGAGAGATAGGCGTGTTGGGTTTGGGCGTGGTCAGTTGGCTCGACGTGCTCCTTCTCATGACCGTTACAAGTTTGGGAGGCACGATCAGAGCTTTGGGTCTCAGATGGACTACGGGCCACATTTTCTTCCTCGTGGTGCGCGTACTCCTCTAGTGAGACGTGACAGGTCCTTTGGTGGTAGGCATGAGAGGGCTCCGCCTAGAGGTTTTGGTAGGATGGACTTTGCTAACCCGTCCTTTGAGCAAATGGCTCGACACTGGTTTAACTCCTTTGGTACTAACCCCAGTGTTGAGTCGCTTGCTCATTCTCGTTCTCATTTTTGATTGCAGGTGGGAGGCTTGGAGGACTTTTGGTTGATCGACTCCGGTTGTTCACGTCACATGACCGGAGATCGTGGGTGGTTCTCCAGCCTCACCCCGGTGAGTACGAGGGAGTACATCACTTTCGGGGACAATGGGAGAGGACGAGTGCTTGCTGAAGGTATGGTGAAGGTGAGTAGCAAGGTGACCTTAAGAAGTGTGGCTTTGGTCAAGTCACTTGGTTTTAACCTGTTGTCAGTATCCCAGTTAATTGACGAAAGTTTTGAGGTTCGTTTTAAGTCGGGCGCTTCTCGTGTACTTGATTCTCGTGGCGATCTTGTCTGTACGATCGTCCCCAAGTGTCAAATCTTTCGTGACGATTTTTCGCAGTCTGTTGGTCCTCCTCGATGCTTTGTTGTAGGCGTTTTGGCCGAGCTTTGGAAATGGGATAGGAGGTTGGGACACTTGAGCTTTGAGTTGCTTTCTCGCTTGAGTGGTCTAGATCTTGTCCAAGGATTGCCTAAGTTGAAATTCGAGAAGGATTTGGTTTGTGCTTCTTGTCGGCATGGAAAGATGGTTGCTGCTTCTCACACCCTTCTGACTACGGTCATGACCGAGCGACCTTGTGAGCTGTTGCACATGGATTTGGTTGGGCCAGCTCGTGTTCGCTCTGCGGGTGGGAAGTGGTATTTTTTTGTTGTGGTTGATGATTTTTTGAGGTACTCTTGGGTTTTCTTTTTGGAGGATAAGAGCGAGACATTAGGCTTTGTTCGAGACTTGATCTTGAGGTTGAAGAATGAGAGACATGGTGATGCCATTCGAGCTATACGCAGTGACAATGGCACGAAGTTTAAAAACTCTCATTTCGATACCTTTTGCAGTGATCTTGGTCTTGATCATCAGTACTCTTCTCCATACATCGCTTGCCAGAATGGCGTAGTGGAGAGGAAGAACCGGACCCTTTGTGAGATGGCCAGGATGATGCTTGATGATCATAGGACTCCTAGGCATTTCTGGGCCGAGGCGGTCAATACCGCTTGCTATGTCTCAAATCGCATCTTCCTTCGTGCTTTCAAGAAGAAGACCTGTTATGAGCTGATGCATGGGCGACAACCCAAGGTGAGTCACTTTAGAGCTTTTGGTTGCAAGTGTTTGATTCTGAAGAAGGGCAAGTTGGATAAGTTCGAGTCTAGATGTTCAGATGGTATCTTTCTTGGTTATGCGATTCACTCTAGAGCATATCGTGTGCTCCACCTTGACACTAACCGAATCATGGAGACTTGCGAGGTAACATTCGACGAGACACAACCATGTAGCTCTTCTGCTTTTGAGTGTGCAGGTGACGAGGAGATTGGAGCGAGGATCTTTGAGGATGAGCAAGATGGAGATGGAGATGAAGACGATGATGGAGGTGATGCTCCCGTGGCTGATCGTGTACGTGCTACTTCCACTACTACGACGACGATCGAGGATGGTCCATCCCCTACACCCACTATGACTTAGGTTGTTCAAGTGGAGGCTGCTATTGAGGGGGAGATCGTGTCCAGGCGAGAGGCTCCACGGCGAGTACAAGTTGACCACCCACCGACGACGATCATAAGTGACCTTCATGAACGCACTACACGGTCGAGGTCAAGGAACACTTCTCATTTTGCTCACTCTGCATTTGTCGCTTCTTTTGAGCCCAAAGATATTCAACACGCTTTGTCTGATGAGAATTTGGTGAATTCCATGCATGAGGAGTTGGAGAACTTTGAGAGAAACCAAGTCTGGGTGTTAGTCGATCCACCACCAAATTGCCGTCCCATAGGTACCAAGTGGGTGTGGAAGAACAAAGAGGGTGAAAATGGGATGGTTGTGAGAAACAAGTCGAGGTTGGTGGCTCAGGGGTTCAACCAGAAAGAGGGCATAGATTATGAGGAGACATTTGCTGCTGTGGCTCGATTGCAGGCAATTAGGATCCTTCTAGCCTTTGCCGTGGCTAAAGGGTTCAAGTTGTACCAAATGGACGTAAAGAGTGCTTTCTTGAATGGGGTGATAGAGGAAGAAGTGTATGTGAGGCAACCCTCGGGGTTTGAGAGCGAGAAATACCCACATTGTGTATACAAACTCCAGAGAGTGCTCTATGGGTTGAAACAGGCACCGAGAGCTTGGTATGGCAGGTTGAGAGGGTTTTTGCTGATTAAGGGGTTTGTGATGGGGACAGTTGATAAGACCCTGTTTCTCGTTAAGCATGGGAATGACCTTTTGATTGTTCAGATATACGTGGATGACATAATCTTTGGTGGCTGCTCTCATGATCTTGTTGCCAGATTTGCAGATGACATGAGCAGAGAATTTGAGATGTCCATGATGGGCGAGCTACATTTTTGCTTAGGACTCCAGATCAAGCAATGCAAGGACGGGACATTTATACATCAGGCGAAGTACACCAGGGACATGGTGAAGAAGTTTGGCATGAACGACTCCAAGCCGCTGACTACACTGATGAGTACCACTACGGCTTTGGACGCGGACGAGGATGGCGAACCTGTGGACCAGAAGGAGTACCGGAGCATGATCGGCTCCCTCCTCTACTTGACGGTGACGAGGCCGGACATACAGTTCAGTGTGTGTCTATGTGCTCGTTTTCAGGCTTCACCAAGGACTTCACATCGGCAGGCCGTCAAGCGGATTTTCAGGTACTTGAACTACACTCCTGAGTTTGGTCTTTGGTATTCTGCCTCCTCGACACTCAGACTTCACGGGTACTCCGATGCTGATTTCGCTGGGTGTCTATTGGACCGCAAGTCTACCTCTGGGTGTTGCCAGTTTCTCGATTCTTCTTTGGTCTCTTGGTCATCTCGCAAGCAATCCAGTGTAGCCCAGTCCACTACAGAGGCCGAGTATGTAGCTGCTGCTAGTTGTTGTTCCCAGCTGCTATGGATGACCTACACTATGAGTGATTTTGGTGAGGAGTGCTCCCAGGTTCCACTCTTTTGTGACAGCACCAGTGCCATAAGTGTAGCCAAAAATCCAGTTCTCCACTCCGAAATGAAACACATAGAAGTGAGGTACCACTTTCTGAGGGACAATGTTGAGAAGGGAAACATATCTTTGTCCTATGTACCTACCCAAGATCAGCTAGCCGACATATTCACCAAACCACTTGACCAAGTCACTTTCACACGCTTGCGAGGTGAACTTGGTGTGTGTTTTCCTTTCTAGCTGGGTCTTGGAGCTTCTCATGTATATATGTGATATATGTCTCATTTTGTGGCATTCCATTCATGCATTTTACTTTCTGTACAAAACCTGGTAGGATACCCATCTTTGGATTACTTGTGCTTGGAAAAGCTTCTCTTATATACATGGATCACTGATGTGCTATATGTGAGATATGTGCATGTTTGGTAAATGGTGATGTGAATGCTATGCTCTTGATGGTTTTGTCATATACTTAAGTTGAGATAGCTTTCTTTTCATGAAAATGCTAAAATTTGTGTCTCTCATGAGTAGATGCTTGTCTATGCTCAATTTGTGCTCAAATGGCTATATCATGTTTAGTTTGTGCTTGAGTATCATGTTCTCTTTGCTTGGGGTCAAAGACCCATTTGTCATTGTAAATGTTTAGCCCATTTGTTCACTTTGGGAGGAGCATAAGCTTCTTTTTGCCGCAAAGGCATTTCATGTACCATGTTTAAACTTGAAAATGAAATTAGTGTATGAATTACTTTATGCTTGAAAAATAAGCTCTAAGTCATGTCTTCTTGTTTTGATTTTCATATCTTGGGTGCTAAACCGTTGCATGTTGTCTACCATGAGATGTCTCATTTTAAGAAGTAGACACATGGCTCGGTGGCTTTAACATGACTTGAGTAGCTTGTGGGCGTTTATAATGATCTTGTGATGAGAATTTGTGATCTTGTATAAACTTTGGATGATCTAGTGTAATTGTGCTCAAATTGCCATGGATAGGGTCTTGCTCATGAGATGAATGCTTCTTTGTGAAAATTGCTTAAAAATGCTTTTGGCCATGTCACATGCTTATATGTCTCTACCTTCTTGATGACAATGTGCTAACTACACCATATCTACTTTGCTTGCTCTATGTCTCATTTGTAGCATTTTGTTGTGCTCTTTTTATATTTGAGAAGCTTGGTAGATTGTATATGCTTTGACATGAATTTTTCATGAAAACAAGGGGAAGTGTTTCATATACCTTGATTCATGCATTGTCAACAAGGGGGAGAATTTTGTGAGATTTGTATGATAAGGGTAAATTTTGTGGAAAATTGGTATGCATTTGTGAGACTGTTGCAGGAGAAAAATTGAGAAGAAAAGGTTGCATTTGCTCAGGGGGAGTTTGCATATGTGCAGGGGGAGCTCCTTTGTTTTGCCTGAGTTTTGTGCTTTGTGATGTGCTCTTTGAGAGCTTTGGTTTGTCTCGGCTGTGTTGAGTCATTGCCCTTGCCTTAGGGGGCCGAGACTTGGCGTGGCGAGTGATCTTGTTTTCGCTTGTTCTTTGGGTTTGGATCACATGTTGGAGGTTGGTGTTCGTGGTTGTTTTCTTTTCTTTCTCTCTATGTGATTTCTATGGGTGTTGTCAATGCACTCATCAAGGGGGAGATTGAGGACCAGGTGTGTCCGAGGACCAGTGGAGGGTCGCTCCTTAGTGATGAGTGATTGACAACGTTGTGTGGACTGATGCTTGGCTAAGTGTGCAGGTACAGGTTGCGGCTTGACTCGTGTCGGTGCAGGTGAAGAACAAGCGCGAAAGGCCTTAGCCGTGGTGGCCTCCGGGTGATGGAGAGGCAAGTAGGCTTGGTTCGATGGACCCAGTGGCCGATGGGGTCAAGTGCGAGCCATGCGGTGCAAGACTAGCGGGCTGAAGTCGCAGACATGGGCTGGTGCAAGGTAGCGGATCAAGGCCAAAGCTTGCACGCGGGGTTTGGTGGTTTGCCCACAAAACCATCAGGTGGACGGTTTCTTGGTTTGGGCCGCAAAACCAGGTCCGGAGGCCCGAGGCGACGAAGACGGTGATCCGGGAGCTTCGGGAAGCTTCGAGGCGGCGGGCATGTGGCGTGATCGCGGGGCTTGCGTCGATGCTAAGCAAGGCCGCGGGGGAAGCGTGTCCGCTCGATGAAGATTGGACCATATTGCCCTTGAGGGGTGTGTATCTTCTATTTGAGTTGTAGGGGTAGCGTGATCATTTACCTCCCTCCGGTGGACTTCGTATAAATAACGGAGAGGTGGATGGCATCTCCCTCGCTTGGAATCTAGGGTTTCCTCCCCCTGTAGATTGCTCTGGATTTCTTCTTTTCCTTCTGTATTCTTTAGGCTATATTCTTGTATAGACTCTGACCTCTGGAGGTATGGAAGCATTCGGCGTTGCAGTGATCTCCTAGTCCTCCGTGATTTTCGTGTCATTTTCGGGGCTATTTTTGGGGAGTTTCGCTCTTCGCTCGATTCAGAGATTTGAGGGTGTTTTCTTTCGGATTTCGCTGAGGGGATCATGGGTGGATGCCTTGCGCATCTTTGTGTGTGATCTTGACTCCTCAAACGCCGGGGACAGCCTTCGATTCGTGAGTTTTTGGCTGGAGTCTGAGTTCTTGGTGGTGGTTCGTGTGATCCGCGATTCCCGGTGATTTAGGGAGTTAGAGGTCGAGATTTTTGGGGCATAGCTTCCCTTGTGTTGCTTCACATCTCCCCAAAGTCTTGTCTCAAGAGCTCTAACCATTTGGGAGATCCGGTGATGAATTTGGAGGGTTGACTTCGTAGGGTCGGGCTGTTCTTGCTCTGTTCTTGAGCCGCGGACAGTCCGCATGACTGTGGCATACAATCCGTAGGACATTTGTTTGTCGCAGTTCATCACGTGTTCGTGCGCGTCCGCGTCTCGATCTATTTCTGGCCTAGGGTTTCGTTGTAAGTGGTTTGCGGACAGTCCGCGAGTCCTTCACGGACGGTCCGCGTGGCCGAGATTGTGTCTGGGGTGGAGCTGAGGTTGTCTGGGGTTTCCAGCGAGTTGGACGGATGGTAACCGCTGCCTTCACAGACAGTCCGCGACACTAGCGGATGGTCCGCGTGGCTCAGCCGGACAGTCCGATTTTCTCGGTGTGTCTCTGGTGGTTCTGTACCCTATTTCGGACAGTTCGAGCAGGACCTGCGGACAGTCCGCCGTATACTAGCGGACGGTTCGCCCGTACTGCACGGACCGTCCGCGCTGGCTTTTCCAGAATTGGCCAAGCACTTTGATTCTTGTGTTGTGCTTCCGCGGTTTGATTCAAGGCCTGTCTCTAGGACTTCTGGGCTTGTGTGTGCCTAGTCTAGAGCTTCTCTGGTGTGTGTGAGTACTCAGAGTGGCAATCGGGGTATAGTCTAAGTTCAACCTTTGGGAAGAATTTTCATCAGCTCCCATTCACTCCCCCCCTCTTTGGTCGCCTATTCGGTCCTTCATCAGCCTATTTTTTCACAAAGTATTTATACAGAGAAATATATGACTAAACTGTGACCCAACTTTCTACCATAGCACACACATGATATAAACATCATCTATCCCAAAGATAAGCATCACTGGAGCAATAGAAACTGAGATATAGATTTAACTTCATAAACAAGCATCATTCAGAAACAGATACATAAACAGTTCATAAATACATGATAAAATCACCAGGAACACATCTAAGCATAACAAGATGATATCTATAAGATGAGCCACAGAAAGCATTCATAGGAAGCTGTACAAAACATAAACACAGATCTAGCAAAAAAGCAAAATAAATCATAACTAGGTATCCACTCAGGAACTTTGTGCAAAAACTTACGTATTGCCTACCCTAGTGATGACTAACAACATATCCAAAGATCAGGCCTAGCACATTTGCACAACTCAAGTTATGAACAACCCTACTCAAATTGAGTTTGAATTTTTATTCAAAATCTACACCTCAAAAGTATATACAACCTTTCTAAAAGTTGTAGATCTACTTACAGGGAAACCAACAAAATCAATTTTGCATTTTCCTGATTTTTCTACGATTTTCTAGCCATTTTACAAGTTACTTGACTTAAGAGCAAAAGAAGAAGAATCTTCTTTCACAACAGACCCTAACAAGATTCAAATGTTCACAGATAGGCCCTTGGCTTTTACCTACAGAACCATACAAAGAAATTTCCCTCACAACCGTGCCCTCCCGCGGCGGAGCGAGCTCACCGGCGGAGAAGGACGGCCGGAGGTGATGAACGAGCGGCACGGATATGTGATTGAGCTTACAAGAGGTCGATTGGTGGCGGCGGTGTGATCGGGGAACGCTCCGGCGAGCGGCGGCGGCGAGGCCGTGGCGGCGCAACCACCTCGGCTCGAAATTTGGTGAGGTGAGGGGTGGAGCTAGTCCCTGTGTGCGCGTGGAAGCCTAAGGGGGTGCTAGGGAGGAGCTTGGAGTGCTGCGGCGGTCACGAGAGCGAGCAGTGGAGCGAGCTCGTCGCGGCGGCAGCAATGGCGGTCGAGGGAGAGCTCGGCCGTGTGAAGGAGGAGCGGGTGCGTTTTATAGGCGGGCGTGGCGTGGAGAGGGGTCATGACGGAGCCACAGTCCCGCACAGGAGTCACGGCATGGCCAAGAAGGCGGTTGCGACGTCCGCCGGCCGGGGTCCAATGGCGGACGGCGGGCGGTGGCGCCAGCGCGTGGGCGGCTGCCGCGTGGCACTGGCCTAGGGCTACCCGGCGCGTCAGCTACCCCCTGTGCACAGTATTCGCGGCGACATCCTCGGACCGCTGGTTACTCCGGTGCATCGGCGTACGGCGGCGCGCTGACATGGCGCGTGTGCGCGCGCGACGGCGTCGTGCGGGGTGCGTTCCGGCGCAAAAACATTTCGGAGTGCACCTGTTTGACCGCTGCAAACTCGAGATTTCTCTATAGAAGTGCGCCATGCTCCAATTGACAACGTTGTAGACCAGCTATTCCTCTACAAAGTTTACAAAGGCCGATATGTGTTTTACTCAAAGGATTGAGCATAAACAGCAGGCAAAGTTCCTGATTTTCTCAGCGCGCGTGAACAGGAGTTGTAGGCGTTGACCGGGGTTTTTCACCCATTTGCACTTCGAATTGGATCTGCCACCCAACAGCAAAGTTGTTGGTCTCGATAAACTAAACAACTTTGATATTGGCAGATTCTGAAGTGTTTAGATGAAATTTGGAGAACGTGCCAAAAGTTCTAGCTAGGGTTTAAAGATCAAGGGGTTTGACCTAGGGTTTGACTTCAACTTTGATGAAGGGCTTAAGCACTAATGATTAAGAAGTGATTAAGAATCTGATTAGCACTCATTGACACTTGATTAAAAACATGATGTGTTACAGCGCGGCCAGCCACGGCCTTGGTGTAGCCAGTTGCGACCGTGGCGTGGCTTTCTGCGGCCGGCCAGGGCTCGGCCGCTGCGTGGCATGGGAGGCTGCGACCGGCCAGGGTCGTGGCGTAGCCGGCTGTCGGCCGCGGCGTGGCATGACCGGCGGGGGCTCGGCCGAGCGTGACCGCAGTTGGTCGGTGGCAAAACCAAGTACAAAAATGTTGAATGCAATGGAAAAACACAAAATGTTATGTAGTGTAGTGGTAAGAATGCTTTAGTTGAAGTAGGAGGTGCATAGTTCAAACTGTAATCCACAAAATTTTTATTTTTTCGATTTTTTCTTGCCTACGCTATATTTAATTACTATTTTTTTAGGGGGGGTTTTTTAGGGGGGGCTGTAGGTAGGACCGCATCACCACGTCCTCAAGGTGGGACCGCATCGACGCATCCTCAAGGTGGGACCGGGTGACATGGCAATCGCGGCCGGTGACAATTCAAAATTGTTTGGTTTCCTGGCATTGTGTCTATTGCAACCATTTTAGCCCTATTGCAACAGTTTTTTGGTGTTGCATTAGATAGAAGACAAAAATAATTTGAAACCATCTAGGGTTTCAAAAATTGATTTTTCTTTGTAAATTTTTGAAATTCAAATATGATTCGTTCAAAATCTGTCAAATGCAAAAATGATCATAATACAAAGTGTAGATCTTGATGCGTTCTATAACTTTTAATGTTTATGACTTTTCCATCTAAAATCATTTACTACTTCAAATGTTGTTAAAGTGGGACTGCAGTGCCACATGGTCGAGGTGGGACCAGCTGGTGGGACCGTACCTAGTGTAACTAACTAATATAATCCTGTAAAGTAACTTTTCTATTTTAATATCTAGAAGGTTACTATAAGTTGACCACATAGAAACATGAAAAAGGCTTGAACTATGCTAGCTAACACTAACATTATAATGGTGTAGTGGTAAGTCATATACTAGTGTAGTATTTAGGTCCTTGGTTCAATTCCATACCATGGCGCTTTTTTTTAATTTTTAATTTTGTTTCTAACGACAGATTGTTTTCCCACCAATTCAAACTTCTTTCTCAAAATTATTAATTAGAATAAAATCTAAATTCAAAATTAGCCAAGTTCTATTTTTACTATGAATTTTATTTTTTTCATAATATATCATATACAAGGCCCAATCCAAATCAGCCTCGGCTACTAGTTCTCATTGCAATAAACATGTAACAGTTGCAACTCCCAAAAAATATTGCAATTGAGAACCACTTTTGCTTTGCCCCCTAGATTCCTCATTGCAATAAGTTGTAGTAGTTGCAACCCCAAAATAGTGTTGCAATTGCGAACCACTTTTGCTTCGCCTATCAAAGTTCTCATTGCATTAAGCATCTAGCGTTTGCAACGCTTGTGAAATTTTATGCAACACAAAACAAATGTAGCAATAGTCACAACCAAATGCAACTAACGCTAACGTGGTTGCAGTACTACCACATAATTGCAACCACAATCAATTCTACTGCAACCATTTTTTACCATTGCAATATTGCCCACCAAATGCAACAGAGCTTCGCAATGACTTGAAAACCATTGTATTAAAGGTATGTATCGCTACCATTTTTTAGAATTTTTGCAATACAACTATCTCTAGCAACCAAATTTTCGGCATTGCAATTCAGAGGCGTTGAATTTGATACAAAACTTTGTAGTGTTGGACGTATATATCCACTTGTGGATATAGAGGCTGGATTTTAATCCTTAATCTAAAAATAAAATCAAAGGGTTGTTACCACCTGAACGACCAAGCAAAAAGTGTACCAAGGAAACAAGAATTGCAGATGAAGGACCGATTAGGCGACCAGAGAGGGGGGGGAGTGAATGGGAGCTGATAAAAATTCTTCTCCACGGAGAGAACTTGACCTATGCCCCGATTGCCACTCCGATCACTCGCACACACAAGAGCGGATCTAAACTAGACACACACAAGCCTACAAGTCCTAGGGACAAGCTACGAATCAAGAACGGAAGCACAAGACAAGAACCAAAGCACTTGGGCAAATATGCGAACACCAGACGGACAGTCCGCAAGAGCCGGGCGGACGGTCCGCGATGACCTGGTGGACGGTCTGCGATGACCTGGTGACGGTTCGTGGCTATAGAGCAGACAGTCCGAAAATGCACCCTGAACCTTGAGTACTGCACCAAGAAAAACAGACTGTCTGTGATGGACCCGCGGACCGTCCGCCTCGTCACAGACCGTCCGGCACTCTAGTACGGACCGTCCGCAAACATCTTGCACCAAAAACCAACCGACTCAATGGATCAAGCTTCGAGTTTCGAAAGATGAGCGACAAACTCAAAGAACACCTGATGAACAGGCACCTCGCGGACAGTCCACGAGGTCCAGGCGGACGGTCCGCCAGGTGCGAAATCAGCAACCCGAGCCCACGCGAAAAACACCTCCAACTTCCGATCGACAGATCTCCCAAATCGCTGGACGGATTGAGCCCGAATTTTGGGTAAAAGAGAAGCATCTCTAGGAGAAGCTATGCCCAAAAATCTTAGAGCCCCAAACCTATCCAATCAATCAGAATCGCAAATCTCATGCGCTCAAAGCACCAACACGAGTTCATCCAATCCTCACCAAATCAAGCCCGATTCCTGGCGTTTGAGGGGTCAAGATCAGCACCAAAGATGCACAAGACATCCACCCATGATCCCCTGAAAGAGATCCAGAGAGAAACGACCTCAAAATCGACGCACAAGGATCGAACTGAAAAGCTCCGAAAATGCAAAGAAAAGCAACTCGGGAACTGAGAAGGAGATAGAATTAAATCCGTCGGGAGCAAAGGATTGGCACAAGATTGAGATGAAGACTTCACTAAGAATATCTTGTCCAAATAGGTTACAAGCCACTCCAAGAATCACAAAACTTGGATGGCAAAAAGCTCACACAAAGAGCCACTCACTCCTCTCACCTTCTCTCCCAAGAGCACCCCAAACTGAAAGAGCACTCCCACCACTAGCCAAAGAGTTGGCTCAAATTCAGCCACTCCTCCTATATATAAGCCCTCTAGAAAAGATCGAAGTGCCCCTACACTAGGAGATACAATACAAGCCCTCACAGGGGCATTTTAGTCAACACATGAAGTTCTCCATCGGACGGCCACGCATCTATCGGGTCTTTGCGTCCTCCCGACGCAAGCACCTCGATCATGCCGCGTGTTGCCCGCTTTGAAGCTTCCTGACGCACCCGGATACCGTCTCCATCATGTTGGGTCCTCGGGCTCGGTTTTGAGGCCCGAACCGAGAAACCCTCCTCCTGATGGTTTTGTGGCCAAACCACCAAACCCCGCGTGCAAGCTTCGGTCGTTAGCTGCTACCTTGCACCGGCTCGGTGTTGGTTTTGTGGCTAAACCAACAAACCCCACGTGCAAGCTTCGGTTTTTAGCCGCTACCTTGCACTGGCACCATGTCCACGACTTCGTCTTGCTCGTCTTGCACCATGTGGCCCGCACTTGATCCCATCGCCACCGGGTCCCTCGAACCAAGCCTACTTGTCTCTCCATCACCCCGAAGACCATCTTGGCATAGACCTTTCGCGCTTGTTCTACACCTGCACCAACACAAACCAAGCCGCAACCAACACCTACAATACTAGGCTAAGAGTCAGTCCACACAACGTTGTCAACCACTCCTCACGAGTGCATTGACAACACACCACATAAACGTATGAAGTCACACAACCGACAACACAACCTGACAAAACACACTCAACACAAAGCCTCAAAACATCCGGTCAATTGCTCATCATATACAAACCAATGCACATATCAACTTGGTTTCTCAGCAGATCCGGATCCTGAGTACGACCTGTTTCATGAACAACATGAATCTAACCAAGAGACATGCCAACAAGAGGTATCTACTATTACCTACTAAATTTCTTATATCAATAATGCAGGATTGCTTCTAATATTTTTTTTGCATTTTGTCCAATCATACGACTGATAGCATACCTGTTAGCCAAGGAAAAGGGACCAAGAGAATTGGTTCACCTGATGCCTCTACTACCAGTATGCCTCCTAGAGTGACCAGGACCAAGGCAAGAGAATTGGCTTTAACTGACGTTGGGCATGTAGCGAATGGGAGTGGGACAACTCGTGATACACTAGAATTGCCCACTAAAGGCCAAGCAACACCAACCCACGACAAGAACATCATTGACATGACGACTGGCAAAGGCAAGTCATCTGATCTCATTTTGCAATGTCCTAATTATAACCAAATATTATTAACCAGTATGACTGTAACAAACTTGTTAGGTGGTGCACACCCTTCTAGAGTACACCAGCAGCCGCGGGATTCAAGAAGGTTGGGCAGAGATCTGGACTAGATTAGCTGAGGCTTAAATGGCAAGATCCCAATACACATTCAAGAAGGGCTCAAACGCCCAGAGACACCAATGCAAGCTCCAAAATTTGCATTAGAAGGTGGGACCATAGTGTGTGGGCACATACTGAATCCTTATTTGCTGGAAGGACTGCAACAAGAAGGAGACCTAAAAAGATGGTGATATGAGTGGAGACCATCTCAAGAACTACATGGGCAAACTAGCGGTGTGCATATATCGACTCATCTACTGCCTGTCATAGTTCTTTGCATGCATTCTTGTCATCTATTTTTTCTGACTTCATAATTGTGTTGTGCTAGGGGAAATTTGACATTGACACCACCAGTGAACCTATCATAGTTGCATGTAGTGACATGTGGAAGTCGATATAGAGACAACAAGGTATCGGCTGAAGCAAAAGTATTTCAATGATGTTCCAACGAATGCAGTCCCAACAAAATCTCATGTGACCAATATGACTGACACCCAATGGAAGGCACTGGTTAACATGTGGTGTACCTCTGAGCACAAGGTATGATAGAACTTCATCTTGTCACTACCATATTTTCATGTATTGATATGTTCCTCTTATTCATGTTTCTTACACGAGTTCGTATTATTGTAAAGGTGAGGTGTATTACAAACACCGGTAATCGAGGAAAGGTCAAGTATCATTAGAGCACATGACCTCGAAGCTACATTGTACAAGCTAATCTTGTGGTAAGCAGTTGAACAAGTCATGTTTTTGCTCTATGGTTCATTTCATGTCGGTGTTTAGTCCCGGTAAACCTACACAGGGGGTGCCTAAGGTAGTTGATTGTGCGCTGGGGCTCACCGAGATGAGGAACTTGAAGGTGAGACACGAGGCACACAATTTAGACAGGTTCAGGCTGCAATGTGTGTAATACCCTATGTCATGTATGCTGCGTGGCTCTTGATTGATTGCATAAGTTTCAGGTGTTGTTTGAGGGTGTCTCTGCCTCGCCTTATATGCACAGGGAGGAAGGGTTACAAGTCGGTTTGGCATAGGAGTACTAGTCAGGTACGCCTAGGAGTAGCCTACAACGATGTACATGATAAGCTTTCCTATTCTAGTACTAGTCATGCGTAGTCTTGATTAGTCCTTGTGGTCCACGCCGTCTGGTGCCGCAACCCACGAGTAGATAGTGGCCCTGTCGGGTAATCATGCGCACGAGTAGGCCCATCCCTGTGGTGGGCCCATAGATGCCCGTATGACAAGCCCCCGAGTACTTTGTAGTTGAGTGTGACAAGTTTTATTAGTCTTGGAGGCCTCCGCGAGTAGTTCCCAAGCGTCCCTAAGCGCTACAAGCCAAAGTCTTCAATAGTACTTGAACTGCCACGAAGCTGGAAGGTACTCTAGCAGCCCACGAGTAGTCTTGAGGCCTTCTCGAGTAGTTCCCAAGCATCCCCGAGTTCTTCACTCAAAAGTCTTCAAAGGTACCCGTGGTTATCTTGATGTCTTCGCTTAGAAGATCCATATGGTAATGCAATTTTGCAAAAAATCACATTCCATATGGAATGTAGCCCCCGATCCTTAGGTTGAATCGAATTCTAGCTAAGGGTCAAAATTAAAATCCCGATAATCTTATCCTGCAAAATCTAGAGAAAAAATCAAAGGACATGTGGCACAGAGCCCCCGAGCCTTGAGTCGAGCCATCTCACGATTTGAAGGATCAATCTTGATTGTAGAATGTGGTCGCGATTGAAAATCCGTAGCCAATTGTCTTTCAATCGCTAGATCTGTAATTGAGCCCCCGAGATTGGGAGCGCTAGATCATGGAAGATGAAGTGTCAGGCATACTATAGAGAGTCTGTGCGGTTATAAATAAACGGGCAACCTAGTAGGATTTCCCATTCGCATCTGCCGTAAAGCAAACGCGCATGTCCTTTCCTCTTCCACACCTGCATTTGCCAACACCGTAGATGAGAATACACGCCACCACCCTGCACCACCTCGTAGCCCCTGAGCGGATGCGAGTGAAGACGCTCGTGACCACAAGGATGAAGAGCGGGCTGTCAGCAGCTCAGATGTAGAAGAAGAAAGTGGTTGGGGGACGAAAAAGGTTGCTTCTCCACTGCTGTTGCCGCCGAAGAACTAGGCTAGTCCCTGGAAGAACTCCAAGTTGAAGCATGATGACATCTAGGCACTGGTCGATGCCAGGTTCCTTCGGGAGCAGGCGATCGAAGGTTGGAACACCACCACCGGAGATGATTGGCCGATGGAGAAGAACCCGGACGAGATCCCGATGTTTGCCCACTTCTGCGAGTGTGGGCTGCCACTCCCGGCGTCGGATTTCTTCAGCAGGCTACTCGAGTACTACCAGATCGAGCACGTCCACTTGAATCCCAACAATATCTTCCATATCTCAATCTACGTTCATTTTTGTGAAGCCTTTCTAGGGATTCGACCGCAATGGGGGTTGTTTAAGAAGCTATTCCACTTGAAGTCGCAACCCAACACCCAGTCGCCGGATGTAGTTGGAGGTGCCAGAATCTAGAAAGACGATAAGCTATCAAGTGTGTACTTTGAGTACAAACTGATAGACTCCAATCAGGACTAGGAGCAGAACTGGTTCTACACTGCTAACCAGTGCCCATAGCTGCCCAAGCTGAGCTTGTTTGCTCCCGTCCACAGTGATATCCAGAACACGAAGCCCACCATGGAGGAGTGCCTGCATGTGCCGGAGTTGTTGAGGTGCATTGCAAATCTGAAGGTGGCCGGACTGACTGCTGAGCAGGTGGCATACAACTTTATGAAGCGTCGCATCTAGCCACTGATGAAGCGCAATCATTACAGCTATGAGTACACCGGCCGTAATGACAGCTCAAGATTCACTGACAAGGAGATCAGTGCTGATGTCATGATGGAGCGGCTGGGCAACATCTACAAGAATCTGAGCCTTGGAGTGCCCGCCACTGCTGTCGAAGAGTACTCATCGAAGATGCTGCCAAAGAAAGTAAGTAGCCATAGCCCCCGAGTACTTATCGAATGACTTGTCAAATAGCTTGACATGTCTTGTTGTTGCAGGAAGATGTTGATCGATTCTACTCCATTTCTACACTGCCTGCAAAGAATGAAGGTGGGATGTATCTGGAGCAGAATTCACTAGGGCCCCAACGAGTAGTTGGTGCCGGAGCGTCGACGGAGACCGAGTAGGGAGCCGTGGAGGATTGCTCGACGGAGGACAATGAGATGACGCTGGACCAACGCTTTGAGGTGAAGTCGCGCTACGGATACGCCGCGTTCGCTGCTGTTGCTGCTGCCTCATCGAAGAGGCCAGCAGTAGACATTGCTGAAGGCATCGCACCTCCTCCGAAGAAGCAAAGGATGACAGTGCGGAAACGATGTGTGAGGAAGATCCGTGACCCGCAAGGGCCGTCAGTTGAGGTATGACCCCGTCCTTGCGAGTAGTAGGCAGAGTACACTTGGTGTAGTAGTCGTTAACCAAGCCTTGTGTGCAAGGGTCGAAGGAGGCTGAGCAGGCACCGACGCCTACTCAGAAAGTAGTCCCTGAGGCCGTCGAGGGCATGGACATTGATGATGATGATGCCACACTACCCACATGAATCTCCATGGGTAGTGCCTGTGGAGAAGTCGAGCCACCTCTGGCTGAGAAGCCACTGGCCGCGAAGGCGACAGAGCCCCCGACGAAGCTCAAGAGGAGCACCGAGCCACCGGTGATCACCGTTGGTTTATTCTGGCTTCTTGGAGAGCCCAAGAAGAAGTTGTCAGACTCCACGCTGTAAGTACCCAAGAACTCAAGTACTTATTTGTCTTGATCAGCAGTGTAGTCATAGAGATGTTGCTTGCAGGAAATCGACGGATCTCTCCTGGGAGGCAACAGGCACGAGCACTATTGTGGTTACTGAGGCCCGCATGGTAGTAGTCGATGAAGGTTCCTAGCCGGCCCAGGATGAGAAAGTGGAGGAGGCGGTCGAAGAAGGCGACAGGGTCACCCCGCCCGCTCAGGAGGAGACATTGCAAGAGGTGACAGAGACGGAGATGGTCGCCACAACAGGTTTGTCCCAGTTGTGGAGCAAAGTAGTCAAATCCCTGATATTCACATATGGTGCAGCCCCCAAGCCAAGGACTAATCCTTTGGTGGAACTTGAAGCAGAGCTAGTAGAAGCTGTAGTGCTAGATCCTAAGGCAAACTTGTCGCCATAGGAAGAGAACCCAGCAACGGTGCGTCAGGAAAATGCATGGGTAATTTTTGAGATTAGCCGAGAGAGGCATCTTGTCATTCGCGAGGCGGACATAGAAGATCCAGCACCACTACGAAGCGTGGTCATGGAGGCCATGGCAGAAGCGAGTAGCCACACCACCAATGAGGTGCTAGCTGGTGTTGATGATGCCATGCTAGAGCTGGAGCACATGGCAATGCAGATGAAGACATTGTAGCACTTCAGCTCGTTTGTCGAGGTGAGAATGAGTACTCATAGTCGTAGACTAGTCTTGTGGTCTATTGAGCACTTGATGAAATCCGTTGTAATGCTTGCAGGATATCATCAAGCAGTCGAGGCAAAAATCTAGAGTACTCACCAAGCAAGTCGCAGATATAGAGCGGGTGAGGACCAGAGTGTCCAACAGTTGGTGGATGGCCACTCCTTAGTGATGAGTGATTGACAACGTTGTGTGGACTAATGTTGTGCTTTGCACTACGTGAAAAATAGACATTGGTAACGGGCGCGGATGGCCATTGGTAACGGTCAAAACGCCCGTTACCGATCAAGCATTACAAATCAGCCAAGAAAGGTAACAGGCGGATGCCCGTTACTGATAACACGTAATTGTAACAGGCGTCTAACAAAGGCCGTTACCGAAACAAGTTACCGGTCACCTGAAATGTCTGTTTCTCTGGGCCCACATGGACATTTGGTAAGGGGCACAGAAACCTAGCCCGTTACATGAACTCAATATCGGAGATGTTTGCTGTGGACATGCGTCTGCACGTAAGGAGATGCATTTTTTGTACGCACGTCTTCTCTGTCTGGACGACAGGAGATGCGTGCTCTAGACGCGTGTCTCGCCTGTCTCCACGAAAGGAGACGTGTGCTCTGGACGTGCGTCACATCTGTCTCGACGATAGGAGACGCGTGCTCTGGAAGCGCGTCTCCTCTGTCTCGATGAAAGCATCAACTTCTAGGGCCCACCGGTCAGTATTAGTAACGGGCCTTTATGCGGCCCGTTACAGTGTTGTCATACTTGTAACGGGCATTCCAAGTGAAGCCCGTTACTCACGGATCTGTTTTTGTAACGTGCCTTACTTAACGCCCGTGACCAATACGTAGGGCACCTATAGTAACCTACCCGTTTTCTGGCTGCATCCCAAAACCAGCCAGGATTTGGCAGCCACCAGATCAGGGGCTGCATCCTGGAAACAGCCAGGATTTGGCAGCCACCACAACAATGTAAGGAGACATCACAAACACATTCTCATCACATATATACACAAGCAAGATCACATATATATACACAATAATGCGAGATCACATCAAGTTCCTCATCAGATTGACATGCATGCTAAAGTTTCAAGTTCGTCATCGGTGCTTTGTTTGGATGGAGTCCTGAGAAAACTGCCTAAACCAGGCAACATCTGACCCCAGCCAAGCAGGTTTCTCAGGCACTACTAAACTAGCCTGAATGCAGCAAGTTTCAAGTTTGTCAGGCAGTACAATACTCACGGTGCACCATTATAGAGGTTGCCGTTTCGGTCGAGGATCTCCTTAACAATGTACTCGCACAACATCTCCCGGACCGGCTTTAGATCTTTTGTAGAAACATTTAGGGCAGGTTTGAAATCCTGCAAAATAAAATAATTATGAGAATACAAGTACAAATCAGTTTCTAAAATCAAATGGAGAATATGAGCAGAGACAAGGGTGAGAGCATTATCTACTTACAGCAGCCTTCTTGATGTGAGGTATGTCTTCGAGTAGTTTGAACATATTGAATGCCACATGGAATCCATGCAAAAAGGACCCCGATGGTTGCTGAGCACACTGCGCATCGAGGTACCAAAATGACAAGTTAATGCAGTAGCAAATTGGTATGAAGGGACCATAAAAAAACCTCGGTCTTACAGTGGTATTTCGCTTGTGCTTGAATGTCTGATTGGATTTTAGCTTTGTCTTCTTTCCTTTCATCCCTTCGTCCTTTGGGCATATATTATCAGAGGCCCTGCATGATCAGCAAGACCGATTAGAAACACTAAGAGATTGAATTTTGTGAACAAAACCTACAAGGTACGGACATTGTCACAAGCGCTCAGATGTCTTCGAACTTTCGCGCGGGATGATGTTTAGCAGAATCTAGATAACAAACCTCTTTGAACTTCATACAGATGATCAGTGTTACAGAGTGGCCACCGGTGCCGAAGGCACCCACCACATAGTCATTCGTCATTGCATTTCTCAATGCTTTTATTACAAGGTTAGACTCTTTATCAATCTTTGTGGTCGTGAGAACCTGTGGATCCAAAAACCCAACACTGATATTCATCTCCGCTGCCTTGTCCATCATTTTCCTACAAAAAATCCAAATGTTAGCATGCATGAACTTTGTGGTCAAAATTAAAGAAATATCTATATTGGTTTTAAGGCACTTACAATGTCCACAACCTCAAGAAGGTCTCATCCAGAGCAACCAGGGTTATAAGGTCATACACGTGACTGAATGCAATGTTTAACATTAAATCACCAGAACCATGAAAGGAGTCTTCAGGCAACTTTGCTAGAAAACTAAGTCTATCCTTACTGTGTTCCATGGCGTAAGCATGCAACCTGGCACAATTCGGTCCAGCAGCCTGTAAGTCCGCTTCTGACAACATAGGCACATCAGGCTTGTATTTTGGATCTTGTTTTGTCCAAAAACAGTTAAGAAGCTCATCTCTAGGCAGAGGTTTCCTGGCCCCCTTCTTCTGCGGTGGCTGCTGCTCAGGCGGAGATTGCCTGTCCTCCGCCTGTCGCTGCTGCTGTTGTTGCTTAGGTGGAGATTGCCTGGGTTCCTCCTGCTGTTGTTGATGCTCCTGCTACGTAGTTTTGCTGATCTGCTGCTGCTTCTTAGGCGGAGATTGCCTGTCCTCCTGCTGCGTAGTTTTGCTGATCTGCTACTGCTGAGCTTTCTCTTGCTGACGTTGAGCTACAGTACCTCCATCTGATGATGTACCCCAGCTACCTGATGTGGGAGCAGGGTTGGTATTTCTCGTAATGGGTGGTACATGGATCCTGTTCTTTGACCATTGGATCCTTAGACAGAGAGCCTCAGCTAGGGTTGTTACTTCATCCCCCCTAATTGGTACAGGCAGAGGGTAGTGACCTGTATTGCCCCACACATAACTAGGTTGCACCACAACATACCCATCCTGCACTGGTACTGTATGGAGAGTCTTTTGCAATGGAAAGACAGTGGCTAGTGCGAGCTCCACTTTATTCCCGGAGCCATCCAAAAGGCTGCACTTGGTTGGCTCTGTCATCTTATCTATTGTGTCCAGCATAGGTGATCGACTATCAATGTGCTGTTGACTACCTTCGTCCTCGCTGACATGCCAATGGTCTTCCTCTCTGCAACATGCTTCTTCTTCCTCACTGCCATGCACATCTTCTTCCTCAAGGTCATGCACATCTTCTTCCTCGCTGCTACTGACAGGTGGTGATTGGGGAGGATGAAGTACATTTTTCCGTATATCAAAGCCTGATTCTTCTAGAATGGAGACAATTCTGGTGACTGCTTCACCATCTAGGTCTTCCATCTGCGGTACAGCCTTCTTGTTCCTCTTCTTCCTGTACATTCTAGCAAACTCTTCACCAAACCCTTTACCCCAGCCAAGTGAACTAGACACGCCTCGGACCCGACCTCGATGCTCTAGAGTCTCAAGTGCTGCAGTGAGGATATCATTCTCCCTAACCCCGAAAGAACCATTGCTAGCCTGAGCTGCAAGTGTTTTCACCCTAGTTGCTACCCCCACCACTGTAGGGTTACTGAATGTTATGTCCCCACTTCCTTCGCTAGTGGTCTTCCTCTTCCCTACCCTTGCCCGCAGATAAGGCCTCGAACGTCTAGGAAATTGGTCCCAAGGGTTCTGTTTTCCTTCTTCAGCTAGCTTTGCATCCTCCTCCTCCCACTCTTTCCTTTTACGAACATAACCTTTTCTGCCCGTCCTGTGGGGCTTATCATGCAATGCTCTCTTTTCTTTCATCCCCTGGCTCAATCGCTGAAATCTAGGATAATTGGTTTCCTGCACAAACACGGTCCAGTCTTCTGGCCGTAAAAAGGCATGCTTCACAAAGGGAGCCTCCTCTTGGCTCGCAAATTTTTTTTCTTAAATGGGTCTTGAACCGCCGTTGCAAGGTTCCAATCTCTGACATAGCTGCCTTAACTGCCTTCTTGCGAACAGATTCAACCAGATTGGCTGGGTAATCTAGCTTTTCCTCTAAAACTGTGAACCGTTCTTCCTTCTCAATTGCAGAGAGATTTTCAACTGCCTTGTTGATTGACACCCTCTCTCGAGCAATGAGGCCACAGACCAATACAAATCTATCCCTCGCAGCATCTGGGGTAGGCCAATAATTGTTATCAAGTCCAGTTGCAGTCAAATTGTCTTTTGGCCATTTGGTTTGTGTCCTTGACCCGCGGGATCGAGTACTACTCACAGCCATATGTGCTGAGTGACCCTGTGAAGAAGGATCACCGTTGATAGGCTGTGAACAAGGTTCACCATCGATGGGCTGTGATGGTGCACTGGAGGTAGAGGAGTTTGGTGTTGTGGGAGACTGCATAGATGATTTGTCAGGTCGTCAGTAGAGCAACATAAGCTAGACTGAAAACCTAAACAAAATAAGATAAATTCTTATTCTCTGACAGGCAAAATAGTTGATATTAGCATACAGGTTGGGGATAGGTGCTAACCATTTTGACAGGGTGAAGCAATATGCTTATATATCAAAGCAGAGACTAAATTCCTTCAACTGCTTCCTTATCCAACTTCAACAGCAATGAATTGTGTGTTCCATGTATACATGCAACAAGAGGACAAAGCAATTAGAATTAAAGTATGCTAACAGGTCCAAAGCATAACTGTCGATCTGGTACATTCGAAGCATAACAGAATTTCAACAGTTCATATAAGTTCATCTGTTAGCAACAATTTATTCAAACAGACTTGGAGCAACAAAATTCATTCGTCAAATCCACAGCCAATCAATTAAAAATGAACTATTAAGGCATGCTGTACTAATGCAAGCAATTCTAGGAGAATAATCCTATGTGAACAACCATAAAGTAGCATGTCTCCCTAATGCACCTTGACAGGAATAGTAGATTGGGTGGCCGAGCAAAGAGAGGGCGTTGGGGGTTCAAGCAGCACTAACCTCTGTCGCGAATGAAGTAGTTGTTCTTGTGGTGGTCGGAGGGGCCCGATCCGCGTCGCCTCGTTGCCTGAGGTGGCCGGCTCGTCGTCATGGCCGGGGATGCCGGATCCGCGTCACCGTCTCTAGGTTGGCCGGGACGCTGTCCGCACGCCAGTAACCGTGTCCTCGTCACCGTCGTCACGGCTGCAGCCGCTTCGCCAATGTCACGCCGGGAATGGTGGGGCTGGAGAAGAGCAGGGCTGCGGCGGGGAGAGCGGCAGCGGCGGGCTAGGGCTGGAGAAGGAGTAGGGCGGCGGCGGGGAGAGTGCGGGCATGGTGGATCTGTCTGAATTACACTCCTGGATCTGTCTGAATTAGACTCCCGAGTATATGTCCCCTGCGCACGTTACTATGTTCACGGAAATTACTGGCGTGCCCTTGAACGACTCTTTGGTGGAATTGGAATTCCATGGGCATTATAGTCAATATAGGTGGGAATTTTTGAACAGCGTGCGTAAGGTTTGCCTACTGACGCTGACAATGGATAGTCATCGCTGACGCTGGTTAGTAAACCCGCGTCGGCTTCGTCGGCAGGTATCTTCTTTATATAGGCTGCTGACACTAACGCGTGGGCCCGACACTATTTTTTAGAAATGAAACTCGCATCCATCAAATATTAGAGCCAGTAAAACAACACCTAAAAATTTATTAAAAATAACATCAATTCATATTTGGACATTTAGTATTTTAATAAAATATCAACAGTCACACTTGTGTACCCAACATTCTTATAATTCGAATATACATCTCATGCTTGTGATATAATAATTCTAATAATATCTTAGTTTGCTCCAAAAATTCTACAAATTGACGTGGCAACATAAATTGAGTATCTAAACTTGTCATAAAAAATTCAAATGGTTTCGATAAAGGAAGAATATACTTGTGTACAAATGGCTACATCTCTCACATAGTTTCTTAGAATGTTGCATGAACATTGAAGTTTTCCACACTTTGCAACATGTTCGATCTCGTACGCATTTGAAATTTTTACACAAGCTTGTGTTCACCTTAAGATTACGAAATGCAAAGTTTTATTACTAATGGTTGTGGAAAACAAATATTATTTCTATGTTGGACTTACAAAGAACAAGATAAAGGCATATAAACATTATTCACGAAACGGAATATACACTAAACAATGAAATTAATGAAAAGATGGGGATTTTAGAAAAAACAAGAAAAAAAATCATCAAATTTGGACTAAGCACGACGGAGAAATACATGTTACAAAATTTGACTGCAGATTAAAAGGAGAAATGAGAACTGTTGTTCGTTTCAATAGAACTAGGCCCCACCCTAATTAGAGACGTGGGATGGTTAATCCTCGTCTCATTTTCCCACACAAACTGTACTTCATTCCAATAGAACAGAGGAGGAAGCAGAGGGCACCGCAACCTTGGATTTGACTCAGAAATGTGAGAAATCAAATCTTGTCTATCAATAACCGATTGGACGATACTTTATACGATAGAAGAAGACATTACATTCATAACGAAGCCTACATTCATCACTACAGAAATACATGCAAAACCCCCTCCGGCTCGGCGCCGTACCGCAGAATGCTTTGCCTGTGCAATGTTGAATGTTGCCTTGCGCCACTGTCATTGGCAGTGTCGGCCGGCGGAGGCCACGGCGGAGGGCGACACTCCTAATTTGCCAAGCCAGATTGACCCCACGATGCCGGAAATCTGGGGATTGCACATTGCTAATCAAACGCGGACGCCACTGCCCTTGCTCCTCGCCCTCAACCTGTTTCATGTACGCAATTGCAGTGGCGTCGGCGTCGGCCCTGCTGTTGGCTCTGTAGAGGAAGACGGCAGACACATAGGCCGCCCCTCTGTGCCCGTCCTTGGCAGCACGGTGGAGCTCGTCGAGGGGAGGTCGAGGGCTGCGGTTCCTACCGAAGATGTCGTCCATCCCGGTGAGGAAGCAGGCCACCGGGTTGCTGGCTACAGCCAGGCTACGAAGGAAGACGTCGTAGCTGATGGGGTCGTTGTTCTGCATCTGCTCGACTGGAACCGATCCAGTGCCAGGCGCCTACCGACGTCTCTATCGCGGCAGGGGCGGAGCATGTCCTTGCAGGTTGCCCATAGGCTACAGAGGTCCTCCATAGGCCGATTCGATCTCGCACCGACTCGACCAACGATGATCGCCAGCACCTCCGCCGGGAGTCCCGCGAGCGACCACGGGTGCTCCCTTGATGCCATGGGTGCCGGCGTGGAAGGGAAGTCGCTTGGCGTGGAGTGGAGGAGGCACGACAAGGAGTGTAGGCAGTTGTTGTTTTCTCGCGAGTAGATGAAGGGGCTGTGGTGGTTTCGCGGGTGGAAGAAGGGGTTGGGGCAACAGTTATTTATTTTGGAGAGAAGATACAGGAGACTACTAATTGCACATCTCGCTTATCGAGGAGTCAAACTCTTTGAAGTTTGACGAAATGTAGACAAAATAATATGAATACTCTCAGATGAGTGGTACTACTCACATCTCGCTTATAGGCACCTTAGGCAGTATCTTAGGTATCTTAGGCAGTATCTTAGGCAGAGTATATAGGCATCTTAGGCAGTATCTTAGGCATCATATATTACAGAAAGGATATTCATTCAAATTCCACCAATACACATCCTATATATATTACAAAAAGGATTCCATTTCTAGCAATACACATCCCTGCATTTTACAAAAAGGATCGGATTCAGCAGAAATCAATCTTGCTTCTTTTTCTTCTTTGATTTTTGTATATAGATCTTTTTATGATGGTCGCTTCGCAAGTATGGTGTTTTGTTAGCTCCCAAGACTCGGGGCATGTATGAAGTGTGAAAGGATGGGCTTTCATCAAACTGGTTGTATTCCTCCTCCTCAACAACATTTTCAACCCCAAGAATCCTTTTTTTTCAGGTAAAACCACACTCTAGTTATTCTTTGCAAGGTCAGGTACATAGAACACTTGCTCAACATCCTTGGCGAGGACAAACGGTTCGGTTTTGTAACCAAAGACCCGGAGAACAATGATAACATAACCAAATTTGTCCTTGATCATAGTTCTCTTCGCATTAGTGACCCATCTACACCGAAACAAGGCTACCTTGAATCCTACATAATCAAGCTCCCAAATTTCCTCTATTTGACCATAATATATGGCTGTGTTCTTCTTATTGTCGACGGCCCGTACACACACACCAATATTTTGATAGACGCTCTTGGCATCCTGGGCCATGGTGTAGAATGTGTATCCATTAATATCCATTGCTTGATATGTTGTAACAGTGAATAATGGCCCTACTGCTAGTTTTCTTAGATCGTTGGTTATACCAGCGCTGCCACTCTGCTAGAAATAATCTCGGAGCCACCTGTTGAAGTATTGCATGTGCCTATTTGCAACCCAATCCTCAGTACAGCCAGGGTTTTTTTCACGTAGTTGTTGCTTGTGCTCATTGCCAAATGGTGTAACCTCTACGCTCTGTTCTATCACGGTGAAATGAGCCTTCCTGAAGTCCTCTGGGTGCAGAGTGATTGACTTTTTCCCCAGGGTCCCAACACCTGAAAGCCTACCTTCATGCCGTGAACAAGGCACACCAATGGGGTTTTGGGGGTCCATATAACCCATGGCCCACTCCACTGCTTCGATGGTCTCATAGCCACGAACAATGGCTCCTTCCGGAAATGACCTGTTATTTACCAATGATTTGAGGAATCCAAAGTACCTCTCATATGGAAACATCTGATGAAGGTAAGATGGGCCAAGGTACCAGATCTCCCTCGCAAGGTGTGTTGTTAGATGCAGCATGAGATCAAAGAATGATGGTGGGAAGGTAGCTTCAAGCAGGCATAGGGTCTCTAAATGCCTCCTCTCTAAGGCCAATAGTTTTTCCTCATCAATCACCTTCTGTTCTATTTCATTGAAGAATAAACACAAGCTCATGACCGCATCGCGAACCAGTTCTGTCTTGATACCTCTTAGTGCAACAGGAAGAATAGATGTCATCAACACATGACAATCATGAGATTTCATCAAGTTAAAATTCATTTTCATGTCCTTCACCGACACTAGCCTCTTGAAGTTCGATGAGTAGCCTGAAGGTACTTTCAAACCATGCAAAAACTCACAAAATTCTTTTCTCTCTGCCTTTGACAAGGTGGTTGCAGCAACGGGAAGGTCCATCCCTGTGTCTGTTTCCTCTGCATAGAGCTCCGGCCTAATGCTCATTTCTTTAAGATCATCCCTTGCATTTTTATGATCTTTTCCTTTCAACTTCTGTTGTAGCAATGTTCCCAAAGTAGGTTCACACACATTCTTCTTGACGTGCATGTTGTCAATCGAATGACGCACATCCAAAAGCGGCCAATACTCTAGCTCCCATAGAATTGATTTCTTGTTCCACATTCCTCACCCATCTTCTTCTTCTTCTTCTTCTTCACCATCTCGCTTCTTTCTTTTGCGAAGTTTCTTTTCAGACAATTTGGGTAACTCCTCGATAGTTTCGACGTCCTTGACTTGCAAGTGGAGCAGATCTCCAGTCACATGCATTGGCGCCTGTCGATTCTCCTTTTCCCCATTAAACTGACAATCCATGTCCCGGTAGGCATGTTTCTTGCTGAGGAAACGACGGTGCCCCAAAATGATAATTTCTTTGAATTTCTTAGCCACACTGCACAAGTTTCTTCCAAGCAGTGTGGGCAAGCTGCACCTTTTCTTTTACTCTGGCCAGAAAGGTTGCGATGAGCCGGGTTGTCATTGATGGTGGTGAACAACATGGCGTGCAATGTGAACTCCTCACAGCCGAACTCATCCCAAACCTCCTTCACACCAGGCTTCCAAAGTATCTTCAAGTCATCAACTAGTGGCCTCAAGTAGACATCAATACGGTCGCCAGGTTGCTTTGGCCCGGAGCCCAATATTGTCAGCATCATGTATTTCTGTTTCTTGCATAGCCAGGGTGGAAGGTTGTACATTGACAGCATGATAGGCAAGGTGCTATGTGTTGAGCTCTGGTTACCGAATGGGTTGACGCCATCTGTGCTCATAGCGAACCGAATGTTCCTGCTTTCACCGGCAAATTCCTTAAAGTGGGAATCAATGTTTTGCCATTGTTGGCCATCTGCGGGGTGCTTAATCTTTCCAACTTCCTTCGTTCGTGTCTTATGCCAACGCAAGAGTTGGGCCTCCTTTCATGTGGCGAACCATCTTCTCAACCGAGGAATGATGCAAAAATACCATGCTACCCTCACAGGAGCCCCTTTAACCTTCTTCTTCTTCTTGCCTGTGATCTCCACGGGCTCGTTCTCGTCATCATCAGCATTGTTATCATCACCACCATCTTTTTTCCTCTTGTACCGATCGAACCCACACTTAGGGCACTTGTCAAGGTCTGCATAATCTCCACGGAATAATACACAACTGTTCTTGTAAGCATGAATTTTTTCAACCTCTATTCCCAGAGGACAAATTATCTTCTTTGCCTCATAGACAGACTCGGCTATTTGGTTTCCCTTGGGTAGCATGTCCTTAAGGAGATCCAATAGTTGTTTGAAAACTTTGTTGCTCCAACCATGATCTGCCTTAAGCTGCAGAAGTTTTAGATCACCAGAAAGGTGAGAGTACTTCTTGCAACCAGGATAGAGGGATTTCTTTGAATCTTCAACGAACTGCTTCAGCCTCGCTAATTCAGAAGTTGTATACACTCCTTGAAACTCAACATCCCGCAACATTTGATCAACATTGTGCACACGTTGCAACAACTCACCATCATTGAAGCCCGTAACTTCTTGATCAGTGATATCCTCAGGCCTCATCACAATTTGTGGGAATGGTTCATTTTCCTCATCAAAAACTCCACCATCATCAAGCTCTTCATCATGGCATAGCGCTGCCCCTTCATTATTAAGGCCTGTAGCATGGAGTCGCGCTTCACCTTCATTTAGGCATCCTACTTCGACTTCATTAAGCCCTTCCTCACCATGTTTATTCCAACACATGTAATTTTATTTGAAACCACCTGTGATCAAATGATGAAAAATGTTATCCCGTTGTTCGAACTTCTTCTCGTTGAGACAATCTATACAGGGGCAAAACATTGCCTGAACACCACGGTTTCTCATATCCGCCTCTGCTTGATCTAGAAAACCATTGACTCCCATTAAGAAACTGGCCCAATCTCGGGAATTACTACTGTACATCCAAGCCCGAGCAGTAGCAGCCATCTGCAATTTTCATACATCAAATGAGCATAATGCATCACCAAAACCGATGAGTAAGAGGATTAGGACAGCGAAATTCAATAAAAGGGGGCAATTTCCACCTTGACGAGGACTGTCTACGAGGCGAGCGCTTCCGAGGAGGAGGACGAGGCGTCGCGGCCGCGGCGACGGCGCAGAGGACGGCACCGAGCCCGAGGAGGAGGATAAGCTACTGCTTTGGATGATGTACGGCGCGGAGGGACACCACGCCGCGGTCGACGTCCATCGGCACCTTTCGCCCGTTGCGCACGCGGCCGGCCGCCCTGCTGCAGCGCCGGCTTTCTGAGGAGAGAGAGCACGCGCGCAGCGAGTGGGGCCTTCAGAGAGCATGTGCGCAGCGAGTGGGGCCTTCAGAGAGCGTGCAAAAATGCTGCTGCAGCAACGGCAGGGAGAGAGCGAGTGGGGTCCTCAGAGGAGAGAGAGCGAGTGTAGTTGTCCGAGATAGCAGAGTGGTCAGAACGCAAAAACAGTGACGCGTAATAACAACACGCGTCTCTATTGTGAGAAAACAAAGGAGATGCTAGCTCCAAACAAGCGTCGCCAATTGGGTCGTCATAAAATGAGACGCGTCCTAAAAACAACGCATCTCCAATAGGCCGTAACGGACGCATGTTAACGTCCGTTACAAAGAAAACATATAATGGGCGTTTAAGAAGTCCATTACCAGAAGTCCTCATTGGTAATAGGCGTTGTGGTGGCGAAGTCAGCGCGAGGTCGGAGTCGAGCCTGCCGCGCTTATGCGTAACGGGCGCCAAACAACAACTGTTACAGATGGGGTCCATGTAACGGGTGTTAAGGGCCCGTTACAAATGCTACGTGACCAATTTGAGGTTTTCACGTAGTGTTGTCTTGTGGATGTAGGATGCATCTTGATTTGCGTTGGTGCAGGTGAAGAACAAGCGTGAAAGGTCTTAGCCTTGCGGGGCCTCCGAAGGACTAGAGGAACAAGTAGGCTTGGTTCGATGGACCCAGTGGCCAGACGGGATCAAGTGTGAGTCACATGGTGCGAGAAGAGCAAGTCGAAGTCGGATAGCGGGTTCATTGGTTGATCCTAAAGCCAACATCGAGCCGGAGTGATCATGGCGGCCAAGTCGAGGAGTTCGGCGTGGAGGCTCCACCAAGCTCGCGGGGTTTGCAGTGGTTCACCAGAAAACCACTAGGTTCTTCGGTTGATCCACAAAGCCGACCCGAAGACTCGACGGCACGGCAGCTAGATGCTGGGCGGTCTGACCGGCCCAGGCGGTCTGACCGCCTAGGAGGGGCGATCTGACTGCCCTGAGTGTTGCGGTGTGTTAGGTGCTTCAAAGCGGAGGACACACGTCGGGATCGCAGGCTTGGCGTCGAAGGAACGCAAGGTGCGGTTGCTGGGGGTCTGTCTGATGGAAGAGAGCTTCAAGTTTCTGGATTTGCCCTTAAGGGGTATGTATCGCCTTAGGGGTATTGGAGACAGCTACCACCACCGAGGGACCCGATATGAACCTTTCATGGTGTGTATAGAAGGTTTGGCGTGGTTCCTCAAGTGCTCTAGTTGTCTCTCCCGTTTTACCTTCTAGGCTATTTTCGGAGCCTTTTCTTTGGATTTTCGTGGAGAGGATTTGGAGGTGTTTCCTTGCGGGATTGGTTGGTGGATTCACTCATGAGGTACTTGTGCCTCTTTTCTTGGTGATTTGTCCCCTCCAAATCTGTGGGAGGGTCTTCGATTTTGGTGTTTTCGGTTGCGCTCGAGTTCTTGAGGTTGAGACCTTGGATTCAAGATTCCCTTTGATGAGAGCAATTCGGTGGATATCCTTCGGTGGAGAGGTCGTCAAGGAGGTGACCCAGCTATCCCCGAAGTTTCATTGCAATCTGTGGGGTGAATCGGGAGATCGGTAGATGGGAAGTTGAGGGTTAATCTGCAGGCAGTTTTATGGGCAGGAGGCGGTTAGACCGCCTGGGGTTTCCAGGGAGGGCGGTCAGACCGACCTGGGGACCTGTCCCGGGAAGTTTTGGTTTTGTCGTGGATTTTTCTGTGAGTTTGTTCGTGTTGAGAAGAGGAGTCTCCAGGTGAAACCGTGGTTCATTTTAGGGTCTTGTTCGTCGAGTTCTTTGTTTTTGGGTTCAGGCAGGGTGAGGCGGTCAGACCACCCTTGACACCCGGTCTAACCACCCCAGTAGAAGTAGGGGGCAGGCGGTCAGACCACCCCTGGGACGCGGTCAGACCACCCCAGGCAGAGAGTTGTTGTTTCGGTTGTTTTTCTACTCGTGTGTTTGTTCCGCTGCGTTGGCGAGTAGCTGCAGGAGTTTGCTAGCTCCTAGGTCTAGTAACACTTCAGTGGCTACGTGGATTTTGCTAGCGGGGTGTAGAGGATCTCGAAGTTGTGTTTGGGACCATAGGCCAAGTTCATCTCTTTGTAGAAGAATTTTTATCGGCTCCCATTCACTCCCCCCTCTCTAGTCGCCATTCTGGTCCTTCAATTGGTATCGGAGCTGGATACGGATCATTGAGACTTTAACCGGTTGAGATCCAAAGACGGCAGACTACGGGAAGGGTTCGGGTCCTCCCCACTTTAATGGGAAAGACTACCAGATGTGGGAAGCCTGGATGGGCGCATTCATGTGAGGAAAGGGTCAATTGATTTGGGACGTGACGGTTGACGAGAACTATGTCATACCAGACTTGTTCATTTTACCCGGGACTACGGATATGTTCGATGCCAACAACAAGGCCGTGGACTATCTCTATCGTGCTCTCTATGCATCTGAATTCAATCAGGTGTATGGAGAGAAGTTGGCACACAAGATATTGTTGATGCAAAAAACGGAATAAAGTTCTTCAACGGCAACACGTAATGGATCTCCGGGATATAACAAGGCGTGCCAGCCGACCTGACCCATTGATCGGCACAGAAAGAATATGAAACGTTAGATGCGGGTTAGATCGGCTAGAGAACCGATGTGGATCTTCAACAAGTAACAGCCCGATCGGCCGATACTACTGTAGAGCGAATCGGCTAGCTGGAGCAGCCGAAGTGCAAGTATAACCAAAACGGCTAGATCAGCCAATTTGATGACGTAAGTGAAACGCTAGCAAAAGCAGAGCAAACTAAGCGCTACGAGACAACACTCGAAACCTGATCTGAATCGGCTGTATTGTAGTGAAACAACACAGGAGCGAGATTTAGCCGATACGATGGGATTACGAGCTGGATAAATTGGTGATAAAAGCTAAATAAACAAGAAAAGACTTGCAAACCTAGCTGATATCGATAAGTTGTGAATAAAACTTAGACGAAAGCACAGTGATGCACCCGGAGGTTAAAGCCCAGTTGTTATTCGATAAAACGGTACTTACAAGCTTGCCGGAGGTCGATCGATGCAGCCCGAGGAGCTAGAAGAATGGCGTTTGAAGAAACAAGAAAATAAGAAGTAAAAAAGGGGTGGCGATGTCGCCGACTTGAATAAGTAAAGGTTTTGTTGATTTGGTGTGTACAATCTTTTTCTGACCACGCAAGGTCACTATTTATGTCCTGAGGATAGCTTGACTCCTAGTCGATGGCGACAAAGTTTACTTGAATCTAAAGAAACAAAACTACCAAAAACTTAACGATTCCTATAGGAATTGGACTCTTTAAACTGACTTTGACCTATTGTCAACTTGGTTGTTGACCCCCCTCCATCTTCCATCCTTTTGGCGTATTCTTCTTCTACCACGTTTCTTCTCTATCATTCGGCCGATTCCAAATCGGCTGGTCACTTTTCCCCTTTTCTTCATCGGCTTTGAGGTCTTCTCGACACGTGTCAAAAACAGTGTCAACACATGCCCCCCAGTTTCGGAGTAAATATCTTTTGCTCCGAAATTCCTTCCTTTTTTCAGATATATCTCTTAAACTTCGAGTTCATAGAGGCCATAAACATCACCTCCCTTGGCTGTTCTTCTCGCATACGCTGCCTTTTAACTGGTTAAACTGGTTAAATCTGTGATTGATTTTTTCACCGTATTCAATGGTTTCTGCTGATGACGACCATCATAATGATTCTGATAATCTCCTCATTGACCTTCTTGACTAATTCAACTCATCTAGTTCATGAGATCCTAAAGATTCTTTGCTGATATCTCAGGCGCCACAGCTCCTAAAGCTCCTCAGAAAAGAAAGGCAATTGCTAGGAAGATCTTGATCTCTGATTTGAAGAGAATGAAAGTGCCTGCCCGATGCTTCTGTTGGTGATGTACCTGTTGAAACTGGATCTATGATGGTGCGGATCCTTTTCCTTTTCCCTTGATATACTCTCCATTACCTTGTCCTTCTTTATTTGTAATTTTTCGACCTATTGAACAATTTTTCTAGGACAAAGTAAAGGATCTGCAAGACTTTGTATCAGAGTCAAAGCAAACCGAAGAAGATCCAACATCGGCCAATTTTCTTCAGGGACATCGAGCCAATGTTGACATAGAATTGGCCTTTTATAAAGAGTCTGCAGATGCTATCTTGATTGATGATGATGAACCAATCACACCGAGACCTGACTCAGCTGTAAGCATCTTCTTTTCTTTATTAATACCGTCGCATATTCTCTTGATAATCCCTCTTTTTGATCTGCCTTCTTGTCTTTTGTAGACCCAAAATGATCCCTCCATCAGCAGTTCTTCCCATGTATTATCTGATAATGTTCGGGCCCGTCTTCATGAGATGTTGCTTCTTCTTGACCAGAATATCAACCAATTGGTTCAAGAAGCGGAACAAGTCAGACAAATTTATAGGCAAATTAGAGGACTATTGCCAACTGAACTGAAAAATAGGCTCCACCCGGTTGCTTTCATAGAAAGTTATCAGCTTCAGGTTGAACATGCACAATATTGTCTGGAGGAGAGGACCCGTCAAGAGCAATTGGTCTTGGATCAAGAAATTCTTGATTCTCAGGTGGTCGATTTGGATAATAGAATCCAAATTTTGTCCTCTTCTCATCCTGAGATTATTGCTACTGTTGATCGAATGAAGAGTAGGCGAGAAGATCTTCTTGCAGAATTAAAGCAACTCGAGGAAGATTTATCCTTGCAGGAGGAAAAACTATCAGATCTTCTAAACCTGGTTAATAGCATGGAGCATCAAAAAACCATTCTTGTCAATCAGGCCCAAAACATCAGTCGAGAAGAACGGCCAATTTCTGGTTCAGCCGATGTCGATCAGCAAAAAATAGCAAAAGTTGACCAGCTTCGCCTGGATGCCATTAATGTTATCCACTCGCTTGGTATAGCTTAGCCTCCCTTTGTATACGTGATTCTAGGGTCTATGGTTGTCTTGAATATTTGGCCAACCCCCAACGCTCTTCTTTCAATGCTTTGCTCCTCATTGTATTTTATGTTTAAAAATCGACCATCTGTATGATTCATGTATTCCTTCTGACACTATGTACTATTGATCTTTCTGAATCATGATAGATAAATGCCGGTCACGTGACTTTGAACAGTCTCGTTTCTCCCTTCCCTATAAAATGCACTTCTTTGTTAAAAAATCTCCTCAGAAGTCCATTAGAATTATAGCAAGTCTCAGCCGATGGTTTAGATCAGCTACCTCAACTCTTTGGGAATGAGAGGCGTTCACTCTAAGAAGAGTTCCCAGAAAGAAAAGGCTTGTACTTAGACTGACTTTGCTCCTTGATGGTGCTATAGAGATTGCAGTCTTCATTTGCGGCTTTGAGAGGATATGAACACCAAAGCATGCTCTGCAGTCTGTTGACGTGCATAATTCCCAATTCGATGTATTAAGGTTGGCCTTATTTTTTGGGAACTGCTCCTTTGAACTAATGTCAGCCTCTTGAACACTGCGTCATTCACAGAGCGTTTGTTCCCCTTTGGACCGGATCTGAAGCTTTTGTTCTCATCTTCTCCACCCTTCTAAATCCTTATCTCTTCCTGACGTTTGGGCTATAAATAGACCCTGCATCTGTCGAGGAGAAGCATATCTCTTATTCATGGCTCAAAACATTAGTCTGATAGATTGCCGACTTCTTCTCTTCATCTTTCTTCCTTCTTATTTCTCAATGGCTAGAAGAATTCTTGTGAAGTAATATGGGGTATGCTTCTCTCCCTGGTCTTATCTCATGAAGCCAGGAGGCCCAACAACTTGAAAAACTCTTGTGACGCATCTTGGGTTCATTAGTTGGTGGAGGAGAGTTTGCATATAGTCCCTTTGGCATCAGGAAGAAGAACACGCCTATGTCTTCCTTTTGCTTTTTAGTATCTGCTTCCCTTGTATACCCTCCTTCCTGGCAATCATGGATTGCCCAGTGATGATGAATGTAATCGGCTGATTTGTTGTCCTTGTCAGATTTTGTAATATCACCATGTACTGATATATATATATATGTTCATATTTTTGTTATGAGGGCGATTGTTACATCGGCCATTATCTGAATCTCGTATCGGCTATACATGTTTGAGCACTCCTTTTATTTTTACAATTTTTTCCACTAAAGGCGATAACTTAGTATCGGCTATCTTTCGAAATCTAAATCGGCTAAAGAGCCCGAAATAGTAATCGGCTAAACAATTGATCCAATTTTTAAACCTCATCTTGAACTTTGACCAACATCGGCCTAATCTTGTTGAGGTCCAATTCTCTCAATCGACCGATGTAGCCTTTTATTCCTTTTATATTTAGGAACCGATCATCTGGATCGGCTGAAGCTCGAAGTCAGACATCTTGAGGAAATCTGTCTCCCACTCTCTCCCTGATATGCAGACAACTTTATCAAAATTCCAATGTGTATCAGCCGCTGCAATATGGAAGGAAGAATCGGCGTTGACCACTTCCACTGAGTCTCCAATCCATTGGATTACGCATTGATGCATGGTAGACGGAATGCAACAATTGGTGTGAATCCAATCTCTCCCCAGTAGTAAATTGTATGACCCCTTCCCTTTGATAACGAAAAAGGTAGTTGGAAAGGTCTTGCTGCGATTGTCAGATCCACACAAATAGCACCCATTACCGACGATGAGTTTCCCTCATAGTCGAGTAGCATGATGTCGGTCTTGGTTAAGTCTTGCTCACTTTTTCCAAATCTTCTAAGCATTGAGTAGGGCATAAGATTGACCGACGCACCACCATCCACCAGGAGCCTTGTGACTGACTTCCCACTGACAAGTCCTTTGAGAAATAATGCTTTCATATGCTGGCGCTTTTCCTCATCTGGCTTCTCAAAGCTGGCTAGCATTGGATCCAAGGTTAACTGAGCCGATCCTGATTCCTCATCTGAATCTTCATCTGATTTGTCTTCAAGGGTCATAAACTCCTTGGGTAGCATGAAGATCATGTTAATATAAGCTGCTGGTTGATCTTCTCCCTTGCTCTCAAATTTGGGTTTAGTTCGCCAAATTTGGGATCGGACCTTCTTTTTGTCAAGTGCTTGCTTCTCAATCTCTTCTTGCTATTTCAATTGTCGCAAGCGTTGGATCCTCCTTTTCTAAGACTTGGTTAAACCTTCTGGACACCATTTAGGTTGATGAACTATGTGTTGGCTTCTGTCCTCATACATAGCATTACGCCTTTCTGGATTCCTTGCCAATATGTCTTTATCAGGGACCCTACTATCAGCCATCTCTTCTAGCCAATCGGAGTTTGTCTGATTCTCTCTAATTTTGCCTCCTAGCCGATCATACACGCTGATCCTGCCCCCCAGCCGATCATGCACTAGGATCCGTTGGTCATGAAATTCTCGGCTGTGCATTGCTGGCCTATTTCCTCTGTTGTCAAAGCAGGCCCTTTTGGAAGATTGTCCTTCAGAATAGAAACCATTACACTCTGGACAATTATCTATTTTTGGAAGTTTAATCCCTTCTTCCCAACAATATCTGAAAAATAGGCACCTCCAGTGATTTGAATTGCGCATTGCCCGTTCTTCTCCTTCTCTGATTCTTTGTTGATGGCGTTGATACTTGTTTAGAAGAAACTGGGATTGAGTGACTTTTGTTGATGCTCTTGGATTATCCTCTTCGAGCAGTCCTTTACCTTTTGCTTCTTCCGTTGTTATCTGAGCCTTAGGATCGATGAACTTTTTTTTTAGCCGATTCAGATGTCAACACCTTTGTCTGTGAAGTTGATTCCACTACATTGGTAGGGAAAGGATGTTGATCAATCTTCATCGGCTTTCTTGACTTGGAAGGTGTTTCGAACCTAAGCTTCCCTTGATCTATTGCGTTTTGAATTTGTTGATGAAACACCTTGCATTCGTCAGTATTGTGGGACGTGGCATTATGCCATTTGCAGTACTTGATCTTCTTAAGCTCTTCAGCACTTGGGATAGAATGTTTCTGAGAGAGTTCAATCTGGCCCTGCTGAAGTAGGGCATCAAATATCTTATCAGCTTTAGTTATATCGAAACCGAATTTCTCAGGTTCTTTCTTGCTGAAGGGACACGCAATCGGCTTCCTATTTGACACCCATTCAGCTAGATTGACCTCGGCCTCTTCTTCTGAATCGGAATTCTCCACATAAGAGATCTTCTTCTGATAACTCTTTCGAGGTTCATAAGGCTGAGAAGAACTTTCATGGCTTAACCAGTGCACCAACTGGCTTATATTCTCAAACTCCTCCGAAGCATACTTCTCTTCGATTGAAGGCAAGAGTCCTTGAAAAGCCAATTCTGCTAGTTGTTTATCAGTCAAAGATAAGCTGAAGCATTTGTTCCTTATCTCTCTGAATCTTTGAACGAAATTTACCACCGATTCATCGTTCCTCTGCTTTAAGCTGGTCAGATCAGTAATCTTCATTTCATATATTCCAGAGAAGAAATAACCATGGAACTTCTTCTCAAGATCTTCCCAACTTTGAATAGAATTAGCTGGTAGCGATGTGAACCAAGCGAAGGCTGGTCCTGATAGAGAGGATGAGAACATCCGAACCCTTAATGCTTCATTTGATCCTGCATCTCCACACTGAATAATGAATCGTCTGATATGCTCGATAGTGGAGGTGTCATCTTGACCAGTAAACCTGGTGAAATCGGGCACCTTATATCTCTGAGGGAATGGAATTTGATCAAAATAAGCAGGGTATGGTGTCTGATACATGTTGGTTTGCTGCTTTGGTTTTAACCCAAACTGCTTTTGTATCAAATCTGAAATCTCATTCATAAATTTCTTATTTTGATCAATCGGCTGATTACCTGCCGAAAGACTTGGCTGATTTTGCACAATTCCACCTGTTTGTGACTATTCGTGCATAATTGGCTGTGAAGCCAAAGGCGACTGGAAAGCCGTATATTAAGGAATCCCACCTAAATAAGGCACTCCATGCTGAGTTCCCTGCTGCGTATGTTGCCTGTTTGGAGTACCTTGTACATGCTGATCTGGCAACTGATATGTCGAATTCCCAGTTTGAGCCATTTGATCCCATAATGCCGCCTAATACATGGTGTTGTTGTATTGCTCCTGCAAATTCATAGGATAGGTTCTAACTGCATAAGCTTGATCAGTTGGGCTCATCTGCTCTGGTGTTAATGGATGACTTATGATAGGTTGACCAGCCGCTGCCCCATCAGTAGTTACTTGTGTCGGAGTTTCCTGCCTGCTAGAATCCTCTTCAGCCGATTGAATAGGCTTGACCATGTGCATATGTATCAGCTGAATGTCATAATGCTTTGCCTTGAGAGTCTTTGGTTCGATGAAAGCGAATGTGATTCCTTTGTCATGCTGGACTGCGGTTCCAACTAAATCTCCTAATTTCGCAGCATACGGACCAGTAGGAGTTTCTTCTACCTTTTGAGTTGTCTCCGTTGCCACACCGTTCCCATTTGTGTCTTTTTCTGATATCGGTACCTCGAGGACAATAGGTGGATTACTCAGAGAGCTTGAAGGATCAACAACTTTAGTCGTGGTTGTTGATAGAATTGGTGTTGTATGAGCAGCACCATCTGAAGTAGATTGTCCTGGCTAAAAAGCTGAAAACCTCATGGCAGCAACGGTTGGAATTGTTGTACCGGTTGATAATATAATGGTCCTTTGTATCCACTTGCGAGTTCATCTATGAGCACTTCTCTCACAGAATTCTATATTGTGCTATTGAAGACAGATGATTGATCAATCAGGGATCCATGCATAGCCTTTGTCATCATATCTTGTAGCTTTACAGGATCGGCTTGTATTATTAACTCATTGGTCTTGGAAGAGGAAATTTCTTGATAGCCCCTTGCTTGGTTAAGCCGAAACTGCCCATTAATAGTTGACCATATTCTGCTATGCGCTCATCGAACTCAGCTTTGTCTTCTTCACGAAGTTGATCTAATGTGATAGCTTGTGTCTTGTCTGCACCATCTTCTTTAGGAAGTTTTGGTCCTGACATTGCTGACTGATTCTCCGTGTCCCACCAGGCGTGCCAAGATGTGTTGACGCAAAAAAGGAATAAAGTTCTTCAACGGCAACACGTAACGAATCCCCGGGATGTAACAAGGCGTGCCAGCCGACCTGACCTGTTGATCGGCACGAAAAGAATATGAAATGTTAGATGTGGGTTAGATCGGCTAGAGAACCAATGTGAATCTTCAACAAGTAACAGCCCGATCGGCCGATACTACTGTAGAGCGAATCGGTTAGCTGGAGCAGCCGAAGTGCAAGTATAACCAAAACGGCTAGAGCAGCCGATTTGAGGACGTAGGCGAAGTGCGAGCAAAAGCAGAGCAAACTAAGCACTACGAGACAACACTCGAAGCCTGATCTGAATCAGCTGTATTGTAGTGAAACAACACAGGAGTGAGATTTAGCCGATACGATAGGATTACGAGCTGGATAAATCGGTGATAAAAGCTAAATAAACAAGAAAAGACTTGCAAACCTAGCTGATATCGATAAGTTGTGAATAAAACTTAGACGAAACCACAGCGATGCGCCCGGAAGTTAAAGCCCAGTTTTTATTCGATAAAACGGTACTTACAAGCTTGCCGGAGGTCGATCGATGCAGCCCGACGAGCTAGAAGAACGACATTTGAAGAAACAAGAAAATAAGAAGTAAAAAAGGGGTGGCAAAGTCGCCAACTTGAATAAGTGAAGGTTTTGTTGATTTGGTGTGTACAATCTTTTTCTGACCACGCAGGGTCACTATTTATGTCCTGAGGACAGCTTGACTCCTAGTCGATGACGACAAAGTTTACTTGAATCTAAAGAAACAAAACTACCAAAAACTTAACGATTTCTATAGGAATTGGACTGTCTAAACTGACTTTGACTCGTTGTCAAGTTGGTTGTTGACCCGCCTCCGTCTTCCTTCCTTTTGGCGTATTCTTCTTCTGCCATGTTTCTTCTCTATCATTCGGCCGATTCCAAATCGACTGGTTACTTTTCCCCTTTTCTTCATCGGCTTTGAGGTCTTCTCGACACCTGTCAAAAACGGTGTCAACAGATATGGACCCTGTTGAGGAATGCCCATGGTGGAAACAATCAGGTGAAGGTGCATCGCTTTATACCAGAGAGAGTACGAGAATTTCACCAATCTCCCCAGAGAGTCTGTGGATGCCATGTTTGAGCGCTTCACGCTGATTGTGAACAACATGAAAGCCAATATCACCCAGCTCCCATACGATTATCATGATAGAGCTATCAAGCTCTTACACATGTTGGATCTCGATGTATGGAGTGCAAAGGTTGAGGCTATTCAGGACTCTATTGTGTATGAGACCCTGATGGTGGACGAGCTATTCTATAAGCTCAAGTCGTCTGAGGTGGACCGAGGCTTGAGAGCCAAGAAGGGCAAGAGTCCAACTATTGATAGTCTGGCTCTTGTTTTGGGACCGATAACTAACGCTAATCACTCTTCTCATATGTTTTCTCTATCTGCTCTTCCTTCTTTGCCAGATGAGGAGTTCGAGGTGCTAGATGATGAGGATCTTGCTTTGCTGACCAAGCGGTTCGGGCGCCTGAACGAGAACAGGATGAACTTCAGGAGGAACTCAAAGACGTGCTACAAGCGTGGAAAGCACGGGCACATCTTCATCGAGTGTCCCGAGGGAGATGAGCACAAGATCGAGTACAAGAAGCCCGAGTACAAGCAAGAGTAAAAGCATCGCCCGAAGGTCGAGTATAAGTAGAGTGAGCACAAGCATCGATCCCGGAGCCACCACTCCAAGCACAAGATCTAGGACGAGTACAAGGGCAAGAAGAAGGGCGGCTACCACAAGAAGAAGTCTAGAGCGATGGTGTTCGGTGCGAGCGACATCGACACTTCTTCTTCTTGCTACACCACGTTGAACTCTAGCAATGAAGATGAAGACCATGGAAGGCACAAGGGCAAGTGGCACACGAGCAAGAACTTCAACGAGCTGAGCTTCATGGTGGCAAGTGGCTTCTGCAGCATGGCACACAGTTCGGGTAGCAAGAAGAGCAACAAGGACGACTCGGACTCCAACTCAGAGGATGAGGTATCTCCCCCCACCATTGACTTGTTGTTTGAGGAGAATGCTACATTGAATGAACTACTAGATAATCGTGATAGTGTGCTTAGAGATGCGAAGAACATGAGGAAAGAGCTTAGGGCCTCACTAGAAGAAGGTAGGGAAAAAGTGGCTGAGTTAGAGGCTAGGCATCTTGATGACATGCCTGCTTTGGATGCTTTGAAGTCTGCTCCTATTGTTAGTGATGAGGTTGATTGTTGTGATTACTCTGTTTTCCTGTCTGATTTTACTATTCTGAAGGAAAAGTGTCACACACTGAAATTTCTAAATTTCAAGATGTGAATTAGAAGAAAAATTAAATAACAATTTTCACTCAATTTTAAAATTTTCCAATCATTTATTTTTCTTTACAGGAAATATAGTACAGGAAAAGCCTTTATTTGTTTTTTCAAAATTAAATAAATGCTCCTGCGTATGTTGCATTCATGCCGATGCATCTGGTGTTTCGTGAGTGCAAAAGCTTTTCAAAATGCGTTTAGGTGTTGTCAAACCCTCCCGAGAATTTTCCGGATTTTTCTGGAATTTGTTCTCATTTTACTGGAGCTATTTCTATTTATTAGAAGGCTCTAAAATCATTTTCATGAGCTCCAAATATTTTATTTGGATTGCTCGTGCTCCAATCTAGCTCTAGGAATTTTCCTGGATTTTTTGGGATTTTCTGAGTCTTTTTCGTGCTTTTAATAACATTTCTAGGTTTTCCTAGAATTGTTTTCGCATTGAAAATTACTTCGGAAAATTAAAAAAAAGAAAAATTATCCTATTTCTTTCTGGGCCGAGCCCATAGGCCCGACCCAGCTCGCTCCAGCCCAACTATCGGCCCGCCAAGGCCCATTTGGCCATGGCCATGGCGTGCCAGACCAGGACTTGGCCGGAGTCCGGGGCATCGCCGCTGGTGGCCTTGGCGTGCGCGCCAGGGCAGCCTCGGCTTCCACGCCTCTATAAAGGGTAGCACCGACTGCTCTCGCACCCTAGCTCGCCGCCCTCGCGTGCCTACCCCTAGCGCCGCCTCACGCCGTGCTGCCTCGCCGCAGCAGCCAAGCACCGCTGTCGGTCAAGCTCGCACCGGCCGTCGCCGATTCGCTGGCTTGAGACGCCGCCGAGTGAAGCAGTCGCCACTGGACATGGCGTACCAGACCAGGACTTAGTCGGAGTTCGGGGCGCCACCGCCAGTGGCCTTGCCGTGCGCGCCAGGGCAGCCTCGGCTTCCGCGCCTCTATAAAGGGCAGCACCGGCTGCTCTCGCGCCCTAGCTCACCGCCTCACGCCGCGCCGCCTCGCCGCAGCAGCCAAGCACCGCCGTCGGTCAAGCTCGCACCGGCCGTCGCTGATTCGCTGGCTTGAGACGCCGCCGAGTGAAGCAGTCGCCACTGGGAGCTTCACCGTGACGAGCTGCTGGTTCTCCGACGTTTCCCTTCGCCAGAGGTCCACCGGAGCACCACCGCCACCGTGGGGACCGGCCGCCTCCCGAGTCCACCGCCGTCCTGTCGTCTCCGTCCGTCTCTGCCCGCGGTGAGCACCCATCTGTGTTCGTCTCGTCCTCCTCCATCCCCTGCACCGCTCACCCGAACCCCTAACCGACCGGAGCGCCGGTGGCGCCGCCGCCAGAGCTCCTCTGTCCGCCATGGACGGGAGGAAGATGAAGATCTCCGCTTTTGCAATTAGATCCCTAGGGTTTGTTGTTATCCTTAGAAGCTTTTCTTGTGTCTTGCATCTTTTGCAGAATCCCCCCTGAATCTATTAGATCCTCTAGAACCAGTCCATCCTGAAGTTCTTGCATGTAAGCCCTCGGGTTTATATACAAAATTATGTATATGCCCTCGGTTTCTTGCAGTTATACCCCTAGAAGTTTCTAAACCTTGCCAGTAGGTCCCTGCATCTATTTTTCTCCATATCTTTCATGTTTTAGCTCCATTTTAATCCGTTCAAGTTGCATTAGGTTCATAACAATGTAAAGCACATGTTAGTGTTGAGTTTTCATCATGTTTGTTTTCTGAAAAATTATTTAATATTAACTTTGATTAAAGCTTAGTTATGCACACCTTTTATAAATAAAAGCAATATAGAGCTACACACCGATTTTCATGATTAATATTAATTTGATTAATGAACATTTCACATGCTTTTGTAAATAAAATCTAATTAGAACCTTAGCTCGGTTTTTCATAAGCCAAATATTAATTTGCTTAATATTTAATTAACTTTTCCAAATGAAAGTTGATTAAGGCTTTTACATCGGCTTTTATAATAAATATTAATTTGATTAATGCCAATGCCATAATGTTTTTAATAATAATATGATCCACTCGAATCACAAAGTTACGTTTAGATAATTCATATAGTTTACCTTTTCTAAGTTAAATGTTTAATTGGCAAAATTTATATATGAATCTTTATAAATAAAATTTGACTAGTTCTTTACTCCGGTCTTTTTGCAAATAAAATATAATGCTACATTAATTCCAACTTAGGGTATTTTCTTTATGAAATATCCTTTACATATCCTTTGTTAATTAAAACAAACCTAAGCTTGTAGTCTTTCATGTTCACTTATGCAAATCGATCGTTAGACGTTCTTTATCGAGCCCTGTTTCAGTGTGTCTCTATTGCAGAGCTAGCCTTCTTTCATGCTCAAGATCTTTGTGATCTATAGAATCGAGCCTATCCTTTAGCATGTTCTTTTAAAGCTTTTCTTTTGATTGGTGCTTTGTTCTTAGTTTGTTTGTTTGCTTTATATGATTGTGCCCGATGATTGATGCGAGTAGAATGAACGTGGTGTTAGAGCTTTGGAAGAGCAAGAAGTGAAGACATTCTGAGCAACATCATTACTCTGGTTGAAGGCAAGTATGTCCTTGTTCTTTTGTCCCAATAATGTGTTTAATGACTCATTGCATATGCTTGCATTAATATTGATGGGTCCTATTAAGGTTTATCCTAGTCTTTACTACCTTTATTCCTTGTCAACCTGGGTTTACCTTTTTGTTGGGTAGCTATGCTTAGTTGCTCTATTTGGGTTATGGTGGTTTTAATTGACTTAATGATGAACTTGTTTTACTTTTATGCTATATACCTCTGGTTAATACAAGATCACAATGTTTAATCGGAACATGGAGCGACCACCTAGGACAACAGTGCAACCACAAGGCATATGGCTCTGCCTTGGCTAATTAATTAGGGATTCTAGTGTTGGCATGACCTTACCTGATAAGGGCAAGGGAGAGCGTTAGTTGGGGTATAGACTCGCTCTAGTAGGGAGTTGGGCTTAGCTAAGACACGGTACCTACTAGGGGACTTTATACCTTACGGCGGCTCGGAACCTTCGCGGGTTGTTTCACACTGGGAAAACTTTGTAAAGGCCTCATAGTGAATCCCTAGCCACTCACCAAAGGAAGTGTTTAAGGGCTTTGCAAACCCGAGCGACATGGGAAACACGACTTGTGGGTAAAGATGTGCCACCTCTGCAGAGTGTATAAACTGATCGATCAGCCGTGCTCACAGTCACGAGCGGCCTGGACCCTCACAAGATAATTGAACTTGAAGATGGACTTAAATTGTGGTTTATGGTTATGTTAGCCATATGCTTATGGTGTATCTCTTTATGATAATTGTGGGTTGGTATATACTTATACTTTATTAGTAATCAGGTGCTAATAAAATTTGACCAACTAAAATTGCTTGATGCAGTCAACCTGTCCGCCTTTCCTTGATAAGCCTTTGCATTCATACTTTCCCCACACTTGCTGAGTGCAACATGTGCTCACCCTTGCTATAAACAATGTTGCTCAGAAAGAGGAAGCTGTTATGAAGTTGTTGTGAAGATGTTGCTGGTGCTAGGCGTACACAATCCTCAGTCGACTGCCTGTGATGTTTGGAGCCTTCGTTTCTAGGATTTAAGCGTAATACTCTGATAATCTTTCTTTTTCCTTACGTGATACTATACTGTTATTCACTTATGTCAACTATATGCATGAAACTTGATCCTGGCATGCATATAGGTTTGCACTTGGTTTTCTTTGGAAAAACAAGTGTGACAAAAAGCATGCCTCCACAGTTGAGGAACTAGATGTGGGTAGGAGTGAGTTGGATGAGATGAAGTATAGATCTAGTTTGCTTGGTGCTTGCAAGTCTTGTCCTGTGTTGCATCCAAAACTAGATGAATCACATGCTAGGATTGTTTCTCTTGAGGCTGAGTTCAAAGCTCCTATTGCTACTAGTTGTTCTACTTGTGAATTACATGTTGTGAAGAATATGGAGCTTGCGCATTATGTTGATCGCTTGCAAGATGAGAATGATGAGTTGAGAAAGATGGTTGTCAGGTCGTGAGCCCTAGTTGAGTGTGATGATGGCCGCTTTTAAGTGTTTTGATGGCTAGGCTTTGGGATCGGAGAAAATTGGTGAGTGTAGTGGTGAGAGTGAGGAGAAGATTGGAAATATCCCAGTGCCACTACAAACTACACCCACAAACAAGTTTGCACCCAAATCCAACCACCTTCGAAACAAACTTGACACCGTTCCAGATCCACCAGTGTTCCCCCACAAAACAGATGATTTCCATAAACTGGTGAGATTTGTGAGCAACCTTGGGAATGTGTTTGAGGGAAAGCCAGAGAAGAAAGATGTGGAGAAACCGAGTGAGAAACCACAGCCAAAGGCAAAATCAGTCCGCTTCCATTGTAAGTATTGTGGGAGGGATGGTCACCTAGGAGAGTTTTGCTACAAGAAGAAGAGGGATGAGAGGATGGCTAAGGAGTGGGCGAACAAGGACAAGTACCACCCTTCTCATGGTGTGCCTGAGCCTCGTATCACTACAGCGATCGGTGTTGTTCGCGACGCCTCCAAGTGGTCGCGATACGTGGTTTTTGGTCACGATACGTAGAGATTACGACAGATTCAATCCATTGCCAGGCGTCGCAATTGTGTCCGTCGCAATATGTTGTTGCGACGGTGCCAAAAGGTTGTCGCAATAAAAAGCAATTGTTGCGACGGTGCCTGGAGTCACAATTAGGTGAAGTAGCAACAACCAGTGGCGTTGCAACACAGGTTATTGCAACGGTACTCATCCTTGCGATAGTGGTTTTTGCGACCACTTTGCTCAGTTGCAAACAAGCGCTATTATAATGAAAGAATTGTGTCACAATGCGATACGTGCCGTTGCAATTTTTATGTAGGCTATCACAACAAAGTCGTAATCTGTCACCATATGCTTGAACCAAAATGCAACCAATGACCGTTGCTATACAGTACAAGGTTCACGCAACCAACTATGGGTCGTCGCATTATGCTGGAAGCAAATCACGATGCTAATTGCCATCGCCGTACACAAAGAGGGTCACGCAACAAATATGGTTCGTCTCCATATGATCCAATGAAATTGCAACACTAAGTGTCGTCACCATACATGAAGGGATTCACGCAACCAACTATGCATCATCGCCATAAGATTGAAACAATTTGCAATGATATTTACCTTCGTTATACACATAGATGGTGAAGTAACCAACTATTGGTCGTCGCCATATGCTTGAACAAAGTAGCAACACTAGTTATCGTCACTATACACATTGCTGGTCATGCAACTGATGAAGGGTCGTCGCTAGATGCTTGAACAAAATCACAACGCTGAATTCCGTCGCTATACACGTAGATGGTCACTCAAGCAAAGATTGGTCGTCGCCATGTTCTTCAACCAAATGGCAACGATGAATACCGTCGCTATATGAGTAGGGGTATCGAAACGAAGCATGTGTCGATGCTATATGCGCTAGTGATAACGCATCAGATGAATTTGGGTCGCCATATGCATGTACTATATCACTACGAACTATGGTTCGTCGCTATTAGCATAGAGGAAATTGCAACAAAATATTGGTCGGCATAGGATACACGCTGGATGCCCACCGCCCCCAATTTCGGATTCTTTAGTGCAACAAAATTTTTTGAAACATAGATTGATGCAACCAATGTACATTCATGCATGTGATTCAAGACCACAATTATTCATATAACATAATAAAATTCACCACATTAAATATTGTACTCTTGTCCATCACTCACATTAATAGTAACAAAGTATGTAAAGAGCCTAGCATCACTCCCACCCAGTATTGTTGAAGATCTTCATCATTTCTGGAGATGAGGTTTGCTTGGAGGCTTGAGCTTCTTGTTTGATGCCGAAGGGATTTTGTTGGCCGATCTTGAGTCTTTTCTCAGCTCCAGAAGTTCTCTTTCCATGCCATTCTGAATGTAAAGAAATTAGAGAATTACATCATCTGAACCCAATTTGTCTTGGAATGAGAATATGAAGCATCATATGGATTGGAAGTAGAAAAATATAAATGGCATTAAGAAAGGACAATTCAGTTAGTACCTGATCATGTGCTCTCTTCTTTCCTGATCACGTCTTAGACTGATTCACCAGTGTGTTTGTAGCGATATATCTTGTAGGTGCAGAAGAAGGTTCAGAAGGTGGAGCACGATTATCATGTTTCTCGGCGAATAGTGTCTTGGAAATGTTGGCACTTGTATGACTGATGTTAGGTGGCACATTTTCTTTGTCTTTTGTCACGGTGCTTGATAGATGCATATCGAATGTATAGTTTTATATCGGAACTATATCAGTTGTGATTAAAAGCACGACACCATGCATCATGATTGGAAAGCTTGTTCGGTGTCGTTACCTGGGTTGTTGTTACATGATCCTGCACTACTGGTGTTGCAGGAATGTTTTCCTCCGGCCTCGTATGTACAGCTTCATTAGAACTATTGTTGATGGTTTCAGAGGGAGTCTGCACATTGTGAAAGAGGGTAGGCGAGAGATAAGTGGCATAAATATGCATTTTCTAAGTCACAACCAAGTATAGTCGTTACCATGTTAATTGTTTCTTGACTCTGCACTAATGATCTTGCAGCAATGCCATCCTCATCAACCCTAGGGTCAACTTGACCTGTACTGTTGTTGGATTGAGGTGTATTCTGCTTATATGAAATGATGGAAGGTAAGATATTAGCTGCATTGGCCATGTTATGAACACAACAGGTACAATCATCTGGTTACCTTTGAACATGGCAGCAAGTGTTTGATAGGCTCGATCATCTTTGCAAATTGTTCCTGCATTTTCTTTTCCATCATTTTCTTAAATTTTTCTTTCTCGCATTCCTTGTCAGCTTCATGCAGCTTGAGTCTTTCTTCCAGTTGACGTTCTTGTGCTTCGACCTTATCGAGCTTCTCATGCAAAAACCTCTCCTGATACACTTTGTTGCTTATTGGAGTGGACATGTAACCATGGCACGTGACACGGAGGATTTGACATGTGTTCTTTCCCTGTATGTTTCCTGGAAAAATTTCTCTTCCTCTTCATCTCGAGGAGTGGAACTTGTGTCTTCACCCTCCTCATCTGGATTTGCTAGTAGAGCTAATTTCCTGACTGTACAATGTTGTTGGCAAGACAAAATTGTAAGATAGAAAATCGTGCCCATGGTTTGATTCAAAATTAAACAAGTGTTTTGTGCATGCAAGGTTACAATCAAATTTCTACTCACATAAATAGTCTCAGCCACCTAATTTCTCCATTTTCCATCCCTTGAGTCAGTAACCTTCCAAAGTTCCAACTGGCGTGGCTCAGCACTAGTTTCGGAATCTCGCTATGATTGCATCATTACACGGCATCAATATATGATTTTCTTATGTAGATAGTGAAAGATGAGAATATTGTAACCAATCTTTACCTTTTCCCAACTCCACTGAGAGTAAGGTTTCGAACCCGCCGAATGGTTGCTAACCTGACAGCCGTGATTGTCAGAGTTCTAGGTGTTGTGATCCTGCAAGGAGTGAACCAGTGTTGTTAAGCGATGAAAGGTTGAACTCATCTTCTATATAACTCACAATGTTGTTCTTTAATTTAGTATAAAAATTGGACCTTGAATGTTTTTGTTCCAAAGTACTGGCACAAATAGTGCCACTCCACAATGTTTAGGTCAGCAGGCTTGTGCCTCATTCTTTCCGGATAACTGTTGTACGCCTTGTATGTAGCACTCAAGTCGCCTCGCCAACCTTTGTAGCGTTGGTGGGCAATCTTCAATATCTTTTCCTATGGATTTTGAATGCCCTCAAAATACCATCCTTCCTGGTGGGATGGAACCTTGTTATTCATGCATGATTCAATCATAAAACTGGATACGAACAAAATAGAGGGAACACATCTGCTATATTAAATTAACAAGGTGCATGCGGTGGACAGTGACTTACCATTACAACGTTTACGATCCCTTTCTTGACTACTGGAAGCACTTTACTCCAATATCGGACTCCAATTAGTGGAGCCCTCTACCTAGTATGTACAACAATCTCATCAACAAAGGTACATCTGTTTTCTCCACAGGGACCACCCAACTTTGATGAAAATTGGATTTTCAACTTTTCGTAGCCAGATCTTGATCTCTTGGCAACTGTAGATAACCCTTTCAGGGTTCCACGGCCAACTTTCTTGCCACCTACTTGCATTCACACCAGAGAAAATAACATTCACTACTGAACAATAGCAGTTGCAGAAACCAATGAAAAATAAAGAGTGAAGTTTCTCGAGGTGTAGAGCTTTACTAACCTTTTGTCTTCCTTGGTCTCCTAGCATGCGATGGAAGTTCTGGTGGCAGCATCATTTCTGGTGGTGGTGTCGGGCTGCTATCGTCATTGCTCTCATCTTGTTGGAGTACGACAACTTATGTAGGTTTAGCTTGAAATTTATCATGTGCCTCTGAAAAAATGGAAAACACATGCACTTTGAAGGTTCACATTTTTCATCACAAATAAGTTGCAGTCGACAAGGAAAAAGGATTTACTAATTTCTTTGAGACATCTGACACTAGTTAACCATTTACTATATGCTTTAACTGTATCTTCCATGAAGTCATTGTGAAGGTCTGCAAATTAATTAGAAACACTGGTATGAGTATAATGTGCAGGCAAGGCTACATGTGGCTAGTGTAGAACAAGCAACATACGTACCACAATCCTCATCTTGTTCTTCAAGCCAAATTTTCTAATCTTCAACATCATAGTAGTCTTCCTCATCAGAATCAGGGTCATCATAACCAGTAGGATGCCGCCTCTGAAGTTTCAGGGGTGTAACACTAACCGCCCCTGCATCAGCAGCAGTTTTTGACGGTACCAACCTTAATTTCCTCTCATTGCTTGACTCCACATACTGAACCAGAATCTTCATTTCTCTTCATGTAGTACATGTAGTCCCGCTGCTCAAATCCAAACATTTCTTTAATATCTGTCAGGGAGCTATAGTCTATAATAACATTGTCCAATTTAGCAGAGACGTATCGTAGATTTTTCCCACGGATTTCGACTAGTACAGTCCACACATCACCTGTCAAATCGGAGTCTCTACACGTGCACATAAATATTAATACGGGAGCATGAAAAAAATTCAGATGTAGTACTAATAATGGTGTATGCATATATGTATATATATACTTGTAGGAAGTATGTGGAAAACAAATATGTAGTGGTCAAATAGCACAATGCCTATTCAGCTCAGCGAGTTTCACAACAACAATTAGTTTCAGTTACAATTTTTTAGATAGAGATAGACCTGGATGAGCACATAACTATGAACACGTATTTCTGATTAAGGAAAAGACAAAACAATAGAAGGATGTTATAAATAAAGAAATAAAATGATGCGCACATGTATCCTCATAGGAATGTAAATTTTAATGGATAAATCAAATGAGATTGTGCTGTCATCAAAGGGAGGTACATTGAGAAGTGAGAACCATAGATGGGATTAGAGGTATATCAAATCAATTGCGTGGAGGGAACAACGTAACTACTGCACACAATTTTATCCTGAAAGCCAGGAAACTCATCAATAAGGTGTAGAGCGAGGCGGCCGATACGCACCTGAGACCGTCAATGTCAATATCAACATCGATGACATCGTGCCCATTTCGTTGTGGCACGGGTTTTCCATTGCTGGCCATGGATGGCCTCGCGGCGCGCTAGGGCAGTGAGGAACCGTCCTGCCCCTCCGGCCACCCACGTTTCCCTCGTCGTCGCTTTCCCGAGAAGACCAGATTCTGTAACTATGATCCGCCGCTGCGCGTGGTTTAGGGGGACGTGGGATGAGGATGCGATATTTAATCTGGGGGGGCTGGCGGGATGTGAAATTTTATTTGGCAGAAAACGTTCAGAGGCGATATTTAACATGGATCAGGCGGGCTGTGATAATTTTTTTGGCAAAAAAACGTGCTGAGTATTCCCTCCTGTCGCATGCAGTGGGAACCATTATGATCAAACACGTCGTCATTTTTTATTTTCATTTAATGGTTGAAATGGAATTAAATTCTACGACATCAACAATGAATTCAAATGAGAAAGTTGGCAATTCAATAGTTTTAGAACTTATCGAGATCTACAACTTTTATTTTGGTGGGTTTCGCCAATCAAGTTACCTTCAACTATTTACATTACTGATTTCATCAGTTTAGAAATTCATAAATCTATTTGGGGCAATACATGATTTCGAATTAAAAAGTCGTGAATACAAAAGTTGTAGAACGCATCAACATCTACAAACTATATTTAAGTCACAAATCCATTAACTTAGTCAGTTTGAACAGTCCAAATTTTGCATTTCAATAATTCTCAACTTCAAGCAAGATTTTTCATACACTAAATGTTGACAAATGGAATTGTGATGAATACCAAAGTTTCATAATTCGTAAAAAGTACTACAATCTTTGTTTAGGTCATGTTGTCATTTTCGAAAGTTGTAGTATACGTTGGTCATTACTCCTAGACTGACTTAGATAGTTTAAGAAAATATCTTAGAGGCTTCTCAATTTCGTACTTCACGTTATTACTAATTTAGAAAATGACTGAAAGACCTAAATCAAGTTTGTAGATCCTGATGAGTTATGAAGCTTTGGTACTCACCAGTTTTCCATTTGACATCATTTAGTGTATGACAATATCGATTGTAGTTGTCTTTTTTTGAAACTCACTAACACAAGAAGTTTTTTTCAAACTAATAGCCTTACTAAATTTCAAAACAATGATATAGCATGAATTTAGGAATATATAGGAATAAATTATCTATTTTGAAGTTCGTATGAGGGAGTAGTGTCATGCAAAATTATATAAACAAACAACTGTGCTAGTTCTTTAGTAGTCACAACACAACACACAGAACATGGGATATTTATTTTTTGCCACATTTACAGAGGTCGCTCCTACAAAAGGGACCTTTACAGTGGTTCCTACACTTTTGCCACTCTTAGGTTGGGCACCCAACAATTTCGCCACTTTGTCTGACATGGTAGTCCACCTCACTCCACGCTAGATCGAGCATGTGAAATGACCTCACTGCCCTCGCCTCTTGGCCACTAGGGTTCCGCACGCAAGGAATGACGCAGTTTGGTAGTTCGTCCGCTGCAAGGAGACAGGTATCCGCTTCGTCCGCTATTAGGAGGGTGCAACCGATGGCCCAGGTAGCAGATCCCTATCCCCTGTTCAGTGAGGAAACGGGTTTATCGTTGATCCAATGCCCGTACTGCAAGAGGGCATGGCTGATTCAGTGGTGCACGCAGCAAGATTCCCCGACCAACTACGGTCGGATCTACATCAAGTGTCCAAGGATTGAAAAATGGGTGAGTTTTGGGATTAGTGTTAGCATTTCGCTTTATTTTGATTTGCGAAGGATTTATCGTTTGCTGTTGATGTTCAGCTTCCAGAAAGATGTGACTACTATAGACGGCAAAGGGCCTATTTCTTGGAGTTGATTGAGGCTGATGTGATTCAGATGTTTGAGGAAGGAAGAGGTGAAGAAGAAGAGGCTGAGTCTACAGGAAGGGGAGGAGGAGCTAGGAACCTGCAGCAGCAGCAGCAAAAGCATCCCATGGAGGCAAAAGTGGAGCAAATGATGAATGTCGTGATGGTTTTGACTGCGTCGGCCGTAGGATTTATGTGTGTTGGACTAGGTTTCATGTTGAAGAAGTAGTAGTAATGGTAGATTCCCAGAATGGAGCAATGTATCTCCAGAATGTATCTGCACAATGTGATGAACAATGTATGTATCTGGGAGCAATGTATCTCCCCTATGTGTTGTGTTTTATGAACAATGTGCTTTATGAACAATTTGTTGAATATATCTCCCCTGTGTGTTGTGTTTCATGAACAATGTGCTGAATGTATGTGCTGAATGAATGTGCTGAATCTATGATTCAAATGGAACACACAAATAGATTGAAAACACTGATAGATATCATTGGTCATGACCAACACAGATACTTCATGACAAAAGCACACATTGTTCATAAAATTTTTCAGCCGACCCATCTGTGGGTCCGTTCGGCCTCCACTTTTGCCAGTGATTTAGAGTTGGGCTGAGGATATATTTCCTTGATGTGCCTCTGTTTTTTTAAGTACTAGAGTAATACTCCCTCCAAATTATAATATTGGATGTTGCTTAGTTCAATTTTGAACTACCAAACGTCAAAAAATGATAGGGGCGTAGTAACACAGAAATAAAGTACTAAAAACTTGTTGCCATTTTGACCCTATGAAAGCACACGCAGCATCCAATCCACATGTTCTTTTACATATAGATAACATCAGCAGACTAACATCTAGCTATATATCCTTAATAAGTTGCTGTCGTTGTGGTGACATTCATCAACCTTTGGCATCGACACACATATGCTCGTGGACACTTCTTCTTAGACAAGTAGCTCAGTCATCTACTTCTGCAGTGAGGTACTCACAAACCCGCATCTTTCGTTTGATAGCTTTGCGAAGCTGCTCAGCCATGCGCTGTATCTGACATTTAACAACAAGGTGCATTAGCATCTGGTTAACGTAAACTCCAAAAGCATCACACAAAACAAGAATGATGTAGCACATCACCTGCCCACCAGACAGAACTGGATCATTGGTAACCTCATCATCGCTCTCAGCATTTATAGCCAAGTGACATGTTATCTTGTGGTACACAACTTCATAGTTCTTTCCATCAAACTTTATTTAATATAAAACCATGATCACAATGATGATCAAAAAGTTACATGCCACATTTAAATCTAGTCTACTAACAGTACTTACCCAATTTGAAGTAAAAAAAGACAACAATCTCTAATATTTATGGCACTCACCAAAGCCAGTGATGCGGAAGCAGGAATGTCTAGGAAGTCGTACTGAACATCAGTCTCTGGGGTAACAGGATCACAAGTACATATGTGGCGGGTTCGTCGCACCTATGAGGAGATAACAAATGTTAACATAGTGAAGCTATCATTATATTATGTAATCCTTTGTTTTGTTTTGGTGTTGCATTCCTATATTAAGGATGTGGTACGAAAAATGATGAATCCTTACAATGATTTTGTGGTGTTGTCAATGAATGTATACAAAAAAGAATAATTATGATATTCCATACAATGACCTTCTACATGTGGAATATTTTGGTGCATTGCAATTGTGAATGCAGCAAAACGAATCTAACAAATGTGAATCACAATCTACTGTTGCTGCGCTCAAAATAGTGTGACTAGCATTAATTCAAGATAGCACAGCCTAACACAGCCTCACTTCTGACTGGCACCAAATGACCAAATCCAATCTACAAAAGGAACAAAGGCAAAATCTGTACTCCCTAAATCCCACATCGTGTAGCTGCACTAACCCTCGAGTACAGTTATATACCAATCTATAAATGACTATGGAAATGATGGAAGGGGCTTGGTCACCTGGTTATTATTGATGCGTGATGATGGGGCAGCGGCGGCGGCGGCGGTGCTTGCACCACCCGCTGCATCACCTTGGTTCTTGGGGGTGGCGGCGTTTGCTCCCACTTCATGTCCTTTCTTACTGGCCGAAGACGCGATGCTTTCTCCGAATCTCGTGGTTGATTTGGTGTCGCGGCGTCGCGACGACGGCCCAGAGGAGGACGTCACCGGACTTCGCGAGAACCGACCTCGTGCATCGCGTAACTACCTCAGGGAATTGTGGTTCTTGCGTCTTGACATCATCACACTCCAGGTGGACGAGAAGGATGCGGCCAGTGGTGGGGAAGGCGATGCGTCCGGCGAGGGGATTGGTGAGAAAAACCTAGTGTTTTGGGGGAGGAGGGAAAATGGATAGGAGGGCGGTTTTTGGCTTCTTTTGGAAAAATAGATACACCATAGTTCTTTCCATCCTAAGGCACTGACATATGTGGCTGGGAAAGCTAGGGCCCACACTGCCTATAATCTCCTATAATTTGGACTTTTTCCTTTTTTGCCTATAATCTCCTACACAGAAGTTGAAATTTAAAAATTGGACGCGGATTTTGTGATTATTGGAAGCGTGAAGGGACGCATGTACAACAGCCGCCGTTCCGCATGACTGTCTAAGAATTTGTGTCGTTTCTCAAAAGGGTAGTACTGACGATTCGCTCGAGCGTTCGCGGCAGTTTAAAATCTACTGCACTCCAAGTTACACCCCTTCTTCTACCTTGCAGTCACCGTTCTTCTCTCCCTTCCTGGCGAATCGTGACATGGAGTCTGGTGGCTTGCCTTCGAGTCCGGAGAAAGAGATTTGCGATGAGAAGGGCGGCAGCGACGACGTCCCGCAGAGATCAGTGTGGGATGAGTTGACGGAGAAGGTCGACACCGAGCCGCTAGGTGAGTGGCCTGCCCGAAGCGAGTGGGAAGAGTGGCCTGTCATCACAGTGGAAGCACCGCTACGTGATCTGTGGCCACCAACATGCAACTACAAGGTCAAATTCACATGTGATCCGGTGGTCGTCAAACAATTCCTCGACGATATCAGAAGTGATCAACCTCCAGGTGGTATGATAGTGGGACTGGACACCGAGTTGCGTCACGCCAGTGCCGGCGACTACGAGATTGCCCTGTTGCAACTCTGCGTGGGGTGCCGCTGCCTTGTCTTTCAGGTATATCACTTTCGTATTCTTCTCATATGATCGTATACTGCCTTAATGATGTGGCTCGTTTGTGATCCATCAATTACTACTTTTTTGCAAAACAAGGTGTACCAGGCCGGCGGCAAACTTCCAGATGTCATGACGAAGTTCGTCACAGAGGACGGGCACATTTTTACAGGAGCACATATTGAAAATGACGTTAAGCGCCTAATGACGGATTATGGGGTCAATATTAGCAATCCAATTGACCTCCAGGCGGAAGTACCGAAAGCTGCTGAAAAATATCAACACCTAAGGAAACATGAGCCTTATTGGAGGTCATCGCTAGAGGACCTTGCATCAGCAGTACTAGGATTAACAATCAAGAAGGAACGTGATGTCGACCACAATCAGTGGGATAGAACATATCTCTTGCGGTGGCAGGTGGATTATGGTACCAAAGATGCTTAATGTCATTTGAGGTAGCAAATCGTCTTGTGATCAACCACGGGTATAAATTTGTGTAAATTATTTGTGTTGATCACAACTGTGTAATGCAACTATATAGCCTTCCGTGTGAAATATACATGTATGTGTTGAAGTACATGCTGTTGTATGTACCTTTTGTCTGTACCTGCTTCCACAGTATGCTCTATAGATATATTGACTAGATTCTAAGCTATGACCATGTTAGATTGAAATTTCGAAATTTGAGATTTTCACAAATTTTTAGGGTCTTGAATGATGTCAAATTAAAAACTCATGAATGACCAAAAGTGTAGAACTCATCAAGGTCTACAAACTTTATTTAATTCATTAATACATTTTAGATTTTTGAAGACTAAGCCATGTGAAATCGATGGTGTAGAAAAAATGACTTAAACAAAGTCCAAAAATTAGCACAACAGAAGGTGTAGCTCACTGGTAAGGCTCCAATATCTTAATCACACCTTAACTTGTTCTTAGGGTAGCACATTACTACACAGTAGTGAATAATTGTTTACATAAATTGGTAATCATGCTTGAGCACAAGTTGATTTGCAATCTCAAATGATAGAAATGCATCCCAACTTCTCTAGTGATGATCTCATACCATTTTTGCTTAGACATCTATAGTCCTCAGCAACTTCAGGTACATTCAATTGAAGGTCTGTCCAATTAGTGATTGTGATGCCGCAGTCCTGCTCTAAGCGTCCAACATCATTGGATATATGAGCTCCAACAAAGACGTGGCCTTCCTCTATGAGAAACTTGACAAGGACATCAGGGAGATTGTAGCTGGCATGGAGCACCTGGAACACAAGGCAACGTGGCCCAATGCACAATTGCAACAATGCGGTCTTGTACCCGCCGCTCTTGGGGAGTTCAACCTACTCTGTGTCCAACACGATGAGCAATTGTTTTGCAGGGGTGCTACCTCGGATTTCTTCGATGAACTGCTCCACCACAACCGCATCGCAAGTGATAGTTGTACAGATGATGGGATACTTCTCCATGAAGAAGATGACATCGTGGTTCAAAGTAGCTGGTACCGAATCCCAAACTGAAGGTCTTGCAGTGACGGTGGGGCGCCATGGTTCCCACCCTTCTCTACGGTGGTGCTTGCGACGCTGCAGTTCCAAATCAAGAAACAGAGTTCGCAATCTGAAATTAATCCATGACTATATATATGTGGAGATGCTGGCTGGGATTAGCTCACCTCACTGACGCGCCCTGCTGACGTTGTGGCGCTTGCGCCTAGTGCATCTCCTTGGTTCATGATGTTGGGAGCGGCGGCGCTTGATACCAGTGCGTCCCATTGGTTCATGCTTGCGGTGGCGCTGCTTCCTGGTGTGTTGCATTGGGGCAATGCAGCGTGTATTCTTGCTTCAGAGCAAGGTGGCACAGCCATGGCGGCCGAACAATCGATGATTTGAGTCAGCCCACCCCATCCCCCAGTAGTAGATGAGGCGCCGCGGCTTGACGATGCCCCCGAGGTTGTCGAACATCGCGATAAGCGACCTCCTGCATCACAAAGCCAGCGCCGCATCGTCGCACTCAGACAGGCGAGGAGGAAGAAGTCTGGCACTCTGATGATGGGAAGGGAAGAAGGCCGGCCGCCGGTGATGGGTGAAGGCAAGAAAACCCCAGTTGTGATGGGACAGTTTGGGGGAAGAGGCAGAAAGGCAATATTCTATGTTGTCAGTTCAGCTTCGTTTATAAACTAAAAGGAAGTGGGGACACAGTTTCCATGAAGAAGCCGCATACAGGTGGGACCCACTAGACAATGTAGAGGATCTACTTCCAGGAAAAGTAGTCGGGACACAAAGAAGCCGCTGACAAGTGGGACCCACTAGGTAGTCAACTCGTTTGCGTTTACTATTAGTTACTAGTCACCAAAGTGAACTAGTTTGTAATTTCTTTTAATGGTTTGAAATGTATTTAAATTCTAAGACATAAAAAAGAGTTCAAACGAGAAAGTTGTCGATACAATAGTTTTAGTACTTATCGAGATATACAACTTTTGTTTTGGGCATTTCCCCATCCGAGTTACCTTCAACTATTTAAATTTCAGATTTCATCAGTTTACAAATTCTCAAATTTAGTTGGGGCAACAAATGATTTCAAATGAAAAAGTCGTGAATACGAAAGTTGTAGAACTCATCAACATCTACAAACTTTATATAAGTCACTACTCCATCTGACAGAGTTTGAACAATCCAAATTGTGAATTTCAATAATTCTCAACTTCAAGCAAGATTTTTCATACACTAAATGATGTCAAGTGGAAAAGTGATGAATACCAAAGTTTCATAATTCATAAAGGTCTACAATCTTTGTTTAGGTCATGTTGCCATTTTCGAAAGGTGTAGTATACATTAGTCATTAATCCTAGATTGACTTAGATAGTTTAAGAAACTATCTAAGAGGTCTGTCAATTTTGTACTTCATGTTATTACCACTTTAGAAAATGACAGACAGACCTAAATAAAGTTTGTAGATCTTGATGAGTTTTGAAGCTTTGGTATTCATCACTTTTCTTGTTGACTTCATTTTGTGTGTACAAAAGTTTGCTTGTTGTTGTCAATTTGTTAAATTGTTGAAACATACCAATACGAGTAGATTTGTTAAATTGTTGATACAACATGATTTTAGGAATTTTTAGAAAAAACAATGATCTAATTTGCAGCTCATATGAGGGAGAAATACTAGATACAAGGTTCATGCAGAGATTAAAAAGAAAAAATGTGCTTGTTCTTCAAGAAGTCAAACACACTTCTGAATTTGGGGCCGATAGGTGGGACCCACCGAGACTTTGTGAAGAGCGCGGAGGACGTGGGTTTGGGGGGAGCAGAGGCAAAAAGGAAAGAGAAGAGGGCAGTTTGGCTTCTTGAGGAAATCTAGATACACCACACTTGTTTCCATCCTAAAGGCAATGACATGTAGGCCCAGGGAAGCAAGGGCCCACACTACCGACAGGTGGGACCCACAAGTCAAAGCAAAGATGAAAAGCGCACGCGAGGTCGATCGGCAGCGCGCTCATGGGTCGCGTCCCTTTGGTGTGTGGTTTCTGTGTGGGCCCAACCTTCGGTCTCCATTTGACAATCGCTTGGTGGTGGAAACAGCTTCCCTACTTTTCTTGAATAAACTATAGAAGGCAAACAATCTCGCTGCCTACTACTACCTATTCGCCTACTCCGTCGGAACTGTCCCATCAACCGTTGTGGTTTTCTTCCTCCCTCTAGCTCCAGATGCACCGCCGCTGCCTAGGTTTCTCGCTGCCCATCGCCGATTCCATCCTTGTCTCCCAACTGCATTTCCCCGATGCCGGACATGAAGACCACCCCCTAGAAGCGGGCGCACGCCGACATCGACGTGAACCCTGCCCCTGCCCCGGCGAAGGGGCAGGAACATTCCAACAGGGCGGCGCCAACATCAACGTCGAGCCAGTCCCTGCGGTGGCTTAGCAAGCAGTGCACCCCGGCGGCGTCGACATCAAAGTCAACCCTACCGCGGTGATGGCCCAGGGAGCAGTGCACCCCGGCGGTGCTGCCCTCAATATCATTCCTGTCCTGGTGGTGGTCGTGGAAGGAATGCACCCTGGCGCAGTCGCTAGAGTAGCGGAGCATCGCAGGAACAAGGTGAGCTAGACCCCTATTTCTTTTAGCTTAGATTCTGAGATGTGAGATAAAACGTAGGATTTTGTTGATTCCTCCAGGTTTGTGAATTTATTTGGGTTTTTTTGGACTACATTAATGACGGATGTACTGATTACATGTAACTAGATAAAGTGTAATGAGGGATGTACCGATTAATTGAGAGGGTTTTCTTGGATTGGATTTCATAGTTACTTTTTAAATGCATATGAAAAACTCTAAAAGCAATGTTTTGATGTACTTTAGCATGCGAGTAGATAAATCAATGTATGAATTTTCCATGTCAGATCAATGGTAGGAATTTTGGTGATTCCACCAGGTTTTCTTGGAGTGGATTTCAAATTTGGGGTTAAAATGCATCTTCTAAATACTGCTTTGTTCTAGAAAAAGGCACGCCACATCTTCACCGAGAGCAAGTATATAGATGAAGATGGGAAGTCATTTGTAGATTGCAAAGACTTTCTAGCAACCATGGATGAGGTATGTTCCTTGTTTGTAGATAAATTTATTCATCTAGTTAACTTGAGTTCTTTACAGTAAGCAAAAAATAACATGTTCTTGCTGTGGTATGAATTTTAGACCTGTTTCATATTTAGATCTTCCTGTACCTCAAAATGCTTTGACCTTTGGATAGTAATTCCTTTCATGTGAATAGTCCTTGTATATACATTTTCAAATCCTGATTGTTTGTACAACTACATTAATTAATTCATTCTTTTTAATTCATGGTAGAATGCAAAATTTTGGCATGCCACAATTTTGGTGCCAAACCAGTTAGGCCCTTAGCCCATTGGTTCTGACCCTGTTTTGTTTGTAATGCAGTCTAAAGGCAGAAAGTATGAAATAGTTCTATCAAAGAAGTGTTCAGTCACGATGATGATAGACTCGTGGAGTGATGACGACGACCACGATGGACCAACTAAGTCTAACGCGGAGGTGATGTCCTAACCATGTTAAATTTAGCATTAGTTTGATATTTGTAAATGCAAGATCATGAGAATTCAGATTGTGATGTAACTGAGTCACTTCTAAAATGTCAGCTTCGAGCCATGGCATCGACGTTCCGCACAAAGGTCAAGCGGAAGATCTGGAAGGGCAAGCACTACTGTTTGGACTCTGACGAGGAAACAGATTCCTCAGACTCTGACGAGTACTGAAGTGGAAGCTGAAGTGCTTTTGTGTAGTTTGTCTGTTGCTTTTGTGTAGTTTGTATGATGAAAGAAGTAATAGCTTTGTTAGATGGGGCTGTATGCAGTGATGTGGTCAATTACTCTGCTTAACTTTTGCAGTGATGTGGTCAAGTACTCTGCTTGTTATGCTCTGTTTAGATATGAGCTGGCAAGAAACAATGGAATTTAGTGTGTATGACTTAGTTTGGTGGTGTGAACCTTAGTGTTTTATGTAATGGAATTCAGTTGTGGCTCCTGCTCATCAACTGCTTCGGATTTATGTGTCCCTGTTAAACTCCAGTAACTGGGTCGATTGTATCTTTCATGGTTGGAATACGTTCTGATGAATTTACTATACTTTTGATCTAGCAGCGTATTCAATATCTTACTGGTCCTATTGTTGTGTTTTAAAAAATCAGAAGAAAATTGAATTGAGTTACTTGTTGTTCATATCCGACACGAGTAGATTTTTCAAAATTTTAGCTTTAACAAGTTGATAACTTGATACAACATATTTTCATGAATTTTTAGGAAAAACAATGATCTAATTTGGAGTTCATATGAGGGAGAAATACTAGATACAAGGTTCATGCTGAGATTAAACCGAGTTACCTTCAACTATTTAAATTTCAGATTTCATCAGTTTAGAAATTCTCAAATTTAGTTGGGGCAACAAATGATTTCAAATGAAAAAGTAATGAATACGAAAGTTGTAGAACTCATCAAGATCTACAAACTTTATTTAAGTCACTACTCCATTTGGCAGAGTTCGAACAATCCAAATTGTGAATTTCAATAATTCTCAACTTCAAGCAAGATTTTTCAAACACTAAATGATGACAAGTGGAAAAGTGATGAATACTGAAGTTTCATAATTCATAAAGGTCTATAATCTTTGTTTAGGTCATGTTGCCATTTTCGAAAGGTGTAGTATACATTGGTCATTAATCCTAGATTGACTTAGATAGTTTAAGAAACTATCTAAGAGGTGTGTCAATTTTGTACTTCATGTTATTACCACTTTTGAGAACGACAGAAAGACATAATAAAGTTTGTACATCTTGATGAGTTTTGAAGCTTTGGTATTCATCACTTTTCCAGTTGACTTAATTTTATGTATAAAAAAGATTGATTGTTGTTCTCAATTTGTTAAATTGTTCAAATAGACCGACTAGAGTAGATTTTTCAAAAAATTAGCCTTAATAAGTTGATAACTTGATACAGCATGATTTCAGGAATTTTTAGGAAAAACAATGATCTTTTTTTAGTCAGAAACAATGATCTAATTTGCAGTTCATATGAGGAAGAAATACTAGATACAAGGTTCATGCAGAGATTAAAAAGAAAAATGGGGCTTGTTCTTCAAGAAGTCAAAAACACATATGATTCTGGGGCCGGCAGGTGGGACCCACCGAGACTTTGTGGCGAGCGCGGAGGACTTGGCATGTGGTCCCTTCGTTGTGGGACCATTTGTCAACTGAATGGGGATGTGAACTATACTAGTTAGTTCTAGAATATAGAAGGCAAAGGGTCTCGCCGCCTAGCAATACACCTTCTTTCCCCAAAGTGTCGACTCTTGACGCGCAAAACCGCCGCCACCGCTGCCTCCATCTCCCCCCATCCCTTGCCGCAGCAAGCCAAGGAGAGGAGTGGAGCAACTGCGATGGCTGAGCGGAGGCAGCACAACTCTAGGAGGCAAGCACGCGACGCAAATGGGCGCTTCACGCGGTCCCCGGCGACCTCAGTGCCTCCGTCCACACGCGAGCCGGTGGCGCTGCTTCCTTCTCCAATCCGCTGCCGCTCTACCACCCTATGCGCATCTACAGGCGGCCGCGCGGAAGGCCAGTACAGCCACTCGCTACCCCGCATGGTGGTCGATGAGGACGTGAAGCATGAGGATCCTACTGCGCCACTAAGCAACGTAGGATTCACCCCAGGCCCAAGCAGGGGGAAGGAGAAGGAAGCAGAAGCAGATGAGGTAAGTGTGCTACAGGACATTGGGTTTTTCTTCTTGTGCTAGTTCTAGTGGGGTTTTTGTTGTGTGTGTCAAATTTCTTATTATGATACAATGATTCAAGCACTATTTCTGTTAGTAGTCCTTTACAACTTTGATCTAAAGGATTTAAGTGAATTTCTTTTCATGTGAAGATGCTAAGCAAACTCCTAATTGCTTTGAACACAGCACTACTTTGTTCTGTGCTAGGATAGTATCCAGTGACATTGTGTCAGTACGATTGATTACATTCTTGAAAAAGAATCACTTTTGCTAGCTTCAATTGTTGCTAGGTTCTCTGAATCTAGATGAAGATTCACTTTTGGTAGACAAAGATTCACTTTTGCTTGGTTCCCTGATACTAGATAAAGATCCACTTTTGGTAGGTATATTGTAGATGCTAGATAACTTAGTTTTTTGAAGCGTGAAACAATCTCAATTTACGCAGTTGTGAGTACTTTTTTGGTAGATTCTTGTTTCTTGTGCTAGATCTCTTGTTATGGTAACATGATTCAAGCACTATTTTTGTTAGATCGAACCTCCAGAGTTTACTGCTGCTTGGTTGCGAGGGGACACGTGCACCTACCCTGGAAGCATTGTCTATGATGATGAGATCGACCCATCCCATTGTTCGTATTGCCACGAACTCTGGGCAGCAGGCTTTCGAGTTAGAAAGCTGCCACGGTATGACAATGAGAAGGGGAAGCAGCAGAAGAAGGTGAACTAGTCCCCCCTCGAACCATCGTATTGTTAATTCCTCATATTTTGTTTAGGTCTGTATCGCTATGCATGATGTATCTTTTAGTGCGAGTTAACTTAATCGTAGGTTGTTATAATATAAACTAGCTCATATGGTTAGCTTGTTCTTTGGTCAAATAGAAAATAATTCATATGCTGATTTAATTGGTAGTTTTTATAACAGAATCATCATTTGCTTTTGGTATTTTCTGTCAATAAAAATAGAAAATGCTGAGTGCTAGTCTTGCACACATTGTTTAGGTAAAAAAATAGGCTTTTAGGCAAATTGCTTCATAACTCAAATTTATGCCAAAGAGTTCTTGCAGGACATGAAGAAGAAGCATTAAAGCTTTGTGATGGCTAGAGGAAGAAGAAGAAGAAGGATGAATGGCTAGCTTAACTTTTGTAGAGAGAACTTTGCCTTATCTTAAGTATCATGAGAGCCTTGGATTGTAATAATCTATCTTATCTATGTGTTAGACTTGAGAACTTTATTGTAATGTGTGATATTGTGTGTAATGTCTATCTGTAATGCACTAAGTGACTGAATGCCAGTGTGTGATGCATGTTTATTTGATGACTTCGTCTACCACTATTGATGTGGTCATTTCTATATAACTGTTTCTAGTAATTATTTTATATGACTTTGTTTGGTCAGTTCTAATTCTGGCTTTTGTGTAGTGACCTACTCCCTCCATATATTAGCAAAAGGAGGTAGAGATGAACAAGTAGGTACCGATCAACAAGTAGAAACTGATGAACAAGTAGGTTTGATGAATATTAGCTTTTGTGTAATGACCCTTGTGAACTGGCATTACTTAAGTGGAAATATATGGTCCCTTGTGAATGCTTGTGTAACGATCCTTGATGAATGGGGCTTTCGTTATATTATAAATTAACTATTTGTCGATGGTGAGTGCTTGTGATCTTGAGTGTCATAATCCTATCATTATTTAAGTCAATATTATTTGAGTTAAATTGGAGCTCTACCAGAATTCTATCAGTGGTTGTTTTCTTGTTTTTTTAAGTACAAATCAGCAAAGCAATAAATAAATTAATAAACACATTACTTTGTGATCTTGAGTGGCATAATTCTATCATGTGTTTCGACATCTGTTATAAGGCGCATTACTTTGTTATAAGGCAATAGGAAAAAATTATCAAGAAACACTAGTCAATTTGACATCTGTTTGGTCAAGCAACTGATTCATCATGTACCAGGATCCTTTTTGTGTTTACAAAAATCGGAGCACAATCAGGAAAAGTGTGGCACAATCCCCATTGCGATATTCGAAGCCACAAAGTTGCAATTTTGCGGCCTGGTCATTTCAGGTCCCAAAAATCTCGCGCGCTTTCTTCCTCCCTCGCCAACTATAACTTCCACCCCTCTCATCTCCGCCTCCACCGTCTCACCCACCTACATCACAATGATGGCCCGACGCACGCACACATCTCGCAAGCAGCCGCGTGACGCTGCTGGTCGCTTCTCGTGAAGTCCGTCATCGACATCGTCGACTCCATCGAGCCGCCGCCACTCCTCATCCACCCCACGACAACGAAGGAGCCGTCAACATGTTGTGGAGGCGCAGGTCGAAGTCGACCTGGACCATGCTGTGAATGTAGAAGTCCCCTTCGTCCCAACGGGTTTCCGATCTGCCAAGACCGCCCTCAGGAAAAACGGAAGAATAGTAATCGTTGCCGAAGTCTCGTCATCACGCAGGAAGAACAAGGTGAGCCAGACCCTATCCTACGTCTTTATCATTGAATGATAGTTTGCAATGTTACGTAGTGGCAGTAATTTTCATGCCAGCATATTTATACAATCTGTAAATTCAAAAAATTGTTTTGATGTAGCAAAAGAGCCGCCATGTAACACCCTAAATTTACTCTTTTGCATTTTACTAAAATTTATTAGAATTTATAGAATTTATTTTGAGCTTGTTAAGGATTTAAGGATTTTTTAAGGTTTAATGTGATTTATAGGCATTTAAATGTTTTTCAAAATTTAATTAATGAATTATAGGAGTTTATTGTGGCATTCATGTTGATGCATCATTTTTTATTGTTGGAATTCAAATTTGAATTTTAAATTCAATTGTTTGATCCCTTTTAAAATTCCAAAAGTTTTTCTTTTTCTCCCTCCTATTCATTCCTTTCCTTCGGCCCAGTTTTGCTGGTAGCCCAGCGACAGAAGTCTACCGGAGACCCCTCAAGACCGCAGCCCCATTCGCCTGACCACCCTCAGTTCCCGACCCAGTCCACCGCTCCTCCTCCTCCTTTCCGCCTCAGCCGCTCGGCCTAACCAGCTCTCAGCCCACACTGGCCCGCCTGCTCCCCTCCACCTTGAGTCGCTACCAGGTGGGACCCCGAGGCCATCATCTTCCTCCGGATCGAACCGAGCCGACCTCGCACCCAACCGCGTCCGTACGTTGTGCGCCGCACCGTCTGGTCCTGGGCCCGCACGTCGAGACCACTCCCGCGCCCTTATAAAACCGCCGCCACCTCGTGCCCTAAGGTTTTCTTCCGCATCCGCAAGCAACCGCGCCGCTGCAGAGCTCCAAACCCTAGGCAAGGCTGCCGCCGTCGATCTCCCTCGCGACCGCCCGTCTGCCGACGAGGAGTAGTCCCGAAGCTTCGTGAGGATGCGAGGAGACCTCCGGTGCTGCTTGACGACATCCCCGAGCACTACAGCGCCCAAACGAGCTCGCCGGAGTTCGCCGGAGCACGTCGTCCGCCACGTCGAGCCACATGCCGTCGTCGTCGTTTATCCACCCATTAGAACTCCCTAGATGTGTTCGCGTGGTTCCCAGCTACCTCCAGGGCCAAATCCCGTTCCCTACCGTGGCCAGATGCTCAAAAACGAGCAGCTCCGGCGAGAGTGCCGCCTGTCGCCGCCGTCTGCCGCTGCTGAGCGCCGCCCGTTTCGCCGGAAACGCTACCAGCCGTGGATCTGACGACGAGCGGCCCCGATCAAATCGGTCCGCCGACATACCGCTCAACCAGGGTCAATCCTGCCGTGCCGCGCCGATTTTACAAAAAGGCCCCTCAGTTTTCTTGTTTTACGTTTAGGTCCTCCCACCGTTTAAAACCCTTACAATTAGGTCCTGTTTTATTCGTTTTAGCCCCTGAGCTTTTCAGTTTTTGCACCCAAAGTCCAGCCTAGTGTTTTTGCACGGCAGACCTCGAGTTTGTACGCGTAATTATGTTTTAGGCCCTAACTTCTTGCAGATAAACCCCTGGAAGTTTAGTTTTCTCACAGATATACCCCTGAACCTTGTATAGCTCATATCTTTTGCGTTTTAGCTCCGTTTTCAATGTTCTTTATATCCACGGGTTCGTATCGATGAGTAGAATAGTTTAGTGCAGCTTTTGTTCCTGTTTGCAATGATTGGTGAATTGTTTCTTATTTTATTGTGTTGCTCCTTTGCATGTGAATGTGTGATGCGTAGAGAATTTTCTGAAGTGAAGACTTTGAAGACTCTGAGCAGTTCGGGATGTTGTGGAAGGCAAGTGTCCTTGATCATTCCCGCTATGTCCTATTTAAACATGCATTTAATCACTGTATTTATTTTATTGCTTTGCATTAATTTTGATGGATTCCTATTAAGGACAATGACTAGTATCTTTTGACCATTGCCTTGTAACCGGGTTGCATAATTAATCTTGATGGTAGATATTGCTTAGTATGCTCAACTGGGATGGTAATGAACCACATGGATACTAATTTTATACTCTATGTTCCTTTATGACAATTTAATTGAAAGACCATACTTATTAATTGGAACATGGAGCGACCACTCAGGACAACAGTGTAACCACAAGGCTATATGGCTCTGGCTTGGCTAATTAATTAGGGACTCTAGTGTTGGGGTGAACTTACCGAAAGGGCAAGGGGGAGCGTTAGTTGGGGTATAGACCCGCTCTAGTAGGGAGTTGGGCTTTGCTAAGACAAAGTACCTACTAGGGGACTTTATACCTTACGGCGGCTCGGAACCTTCGCGGGTTGTTTCACACTAGGGAAACTTTGTAAAGGCCTCATAGCGTCCCTATGCAATCACACCTCGACAGTGTGGTATGATGCCTGATCAGCATCGCGTGGTTGGGTTTAAAGTTCTATGAACTTTTACGCGACTTGTGGTGAAAGTGTACAACCTCTGCAGAGTGTAAAACTAATCGATTAGCCGTGCTCGCGGTCAAGAGTAGCCTGGACCCTCACATGATTAATTTATGGAAGTTGAAATTAATTTGATGCTTTTACTTTATGATGATAATGCTTTACATTAATTGTGGGATGGTATACACTTATACTTTCTAGTAAATAGTTGCTTAATAAAATGTGAACAACTAAAATGCTAAAATGCCAAAACCCTTTGGCCATCCACATATACAACCTTGCATGTTTATTATGTTATTCTCCCCTTGCTGAGTATGGCATGTGCTCACACTTGTTTTTATTATTGCAACTACACAACCCAGATTGCTGCTCAGACCTGAAGATTGATGAGAAGTACTAGGCGTACGTGCCACCAGGCAGCTGCCTGTGGTGATTCCATCTGAAGATCCGCTGCTAGTTGCTCGCTCTGATGATATGTATATGAGACATTCGGTCATGTAATGGTTATAATACCCTCTTTTACGCTTTGGCACTGTATTTGGTATTCACTGAGTCATTACGTGTGTATAACTTGATCCTGGCGCACATGTAATTTAAGCATCTGGTTTTAGCTATAAAACTAGGTGTGACAAAGTGGTATCAGAGCCGTGTTGACTGTAGGACGTTAGCCTAGTTAGAAAATGGTCAGATTTAAGGATTATAATTCTTAGAAGCCCTTCTCACTTCATCCTATGCTTTAATTCGATTTATATATACTTATCCTTGCTTTTACCCCAACCTTGATGTTCTACTTTTTCCTCCACCTTTCATTGGCTAATCTATTCACTCTATGTTTTCTTGTTCTTGCTATAAGGAATCTTTAGTGTTGCTCTACTCCCTCTAATCTTTCTCCATCTTCACTTTACCCCCGTTTATAACCGTTCTCAGTAATCCAGTGACCCCATCATATTCAATCCAAAGATCTTCCTTAATAGGATATATGTGCTTTAAGTTCATTCTTAGTATAATCGATAGATACGAACGTCTTAGCGTGTGCTTAGTTTAGAGGTGTGCTTGAATGCTTGATCTTGTGATAAATGCTTGATTTCGATCTTTGTTTTGAGTGCGGTGTGTTGTGGACTAATGACCACAACGACATTGGTTTTTTTAGTAGCTAGTTTGTTTAGTTGGGGCTTATATCCTTCTAAATCAATTCTAACCTTACATAATCTCAGTCCTTTATCTATCTTCCTTCATCTATCAAGCAAATCTTGTTGGTACAAAACTTGTTCACCCAACTCTCTGATATAGCAACAGTGTTTTAATTTTATCTTGAGCTACAGAACGCCAATTGACATGAAACCAATTGGATTAGTTTCATAATTTCAAAATCCCTGCTCTGGTAAAGTTTCACAATTTATGGATATAAGCACAAAGAGTTACACCTGATTTGTTGGGACCAACATAATCTGTCTTAATCTGGAAGTTCATGTTGTTGCATCTCTCTGAGTCATCTCTTTGTTTTAGTATCTAAATCCCATGATCCTAACACTTGCATGGTGAACACCAGGTCTGGATCAGGAGTTGATCAGCCCATAGTGACCCACCAAAGGAGGAGTGGTAGTTCTGATCACATTCAACAACACTGTCAGATGGATCCTGCGATGCAGCAGTTCCTGGCAGCACAGATGCAGCTTCTCCAGAACATGTCCACAAACATGGCAAACATGCAGGTCCAGATAAACCAAAACTTGAACCAGAATCAACCGCCTCGGGACAAGCATCGAGAGTTTATGAGCCATGATCCCCCGATATTCTCTCATGCAGCTGATCCCTTGGAGGCAGAGGATTGGCTGAAGATAGTGGAGAAGATGCTCACCATTACGCAGTGCACGGATAGGGAGAAGGTCTTGTATGCTTCAGGCCGACTTCGTGGGACAGCGTCAGCTTGGTGGGATGCCTACATTGCTGCTCATGCTACCCCTGATGCTATCACTTGGCAGGAGTTCATCGCCTGCTTCAAGAGCCACCATATACCTGCCAGTCTTATGAAGTTAAAGAAGAAGGAGTTCCTGGCTCTCAAGCAGGAAGAGATGACAGTGATAGAGTACATGGACAAGTTCGTCGAGTTGTCTCGCTATGCTCCTGAGGATGTTGCTGAGGATGAGAAGAAGCAGGAGTTGTTTTTGGAGGGGTTAGCTGGACCACTCCAGTACCAACTTATGTCTCACACCTTTCCGTCCTTCCAGGATCTGATAGACAAAGCCATTGGTTTGGCGCATAAGCGTAGAGAGTTGGCAGAGCTGAAAAGGAAGGCCACCACCCCTGGACAGTCTGGGAGTAATACTCGCCCCCGTTTTACTCCACCACAAGAGACACCACTCCATTTTGAAGGCCTGAGTGAGAACTTTGGGCAGCAACAGCAGTTACAGTGGCTAGTGCAGCAGACTCCACATCGTGGTATTCACCAGAACCGTCAGATAGTACCAGTTGGCATCCCAATGAGGAGTAGTGCATCAAAAGGTACCGCTTGCTTCAAGTGTGGAGAGGTTTGGCATTATGCAATTGCGTGTCCCAAGAGGAATGCTCCCAACACATCAGTGCAGAGTCAGCAGATGCAACAGGTAAGGAATGGGAGCCAGACCCCACAGGGAAACAAGAGACAACACAGCTACGCACGTGGCAAGGTGAATCACATGAGTGTTGAGACCGCTCAGGAGAACCCACGAGTAGTGCTTGGCATGTGTCTTGTCAACTCCGCTCCCACCTCAGTTTTATTCGATAGTGGAGCATCTCATCCTTTCGTTACTTCGCAGTATGTAGCTAAACATAACCTCCCCATGAGCATCGTGCCACAACCCATGCTAGTTAGTTCAGCAAAAGGGAACATGAAGGCACTATACAGGTGTAATAATGTCAACCTTCAGATTTTGGGGAAGGATTTTCGAGCTAATCCCATAGTATTGGATTCCAGTGGCATTGATGTGATACTTGAAATGGGATGGTTGAGCAAGTTTGATGCGGTAATTCAGTGTGCCAAAAAGTCAGTTCTTCTCACTAGTCCAGATGGGGAAAGGATTGAATTTGGAGTTGCTCTGCCTTCGAAGATAGATGGTATAGTAAATCAGTTGAGTGGTAAAGTTTTGGGAGATATCAAGGTGGTATGTGACTTTCCAGATGTGTTTCCTGACGACCTACCGGGTATGCCACCTGACCGAGATGTTGAGTTTGTTATCGATCTTTTACCTGGCACTGCCCCTATTTCCAAGTGTCCATATAGAATGTCTAGTGATCAATTACTTGAGCTTAAGAAGCAGATAAAGGAGTTATTGGAAAAGGGATTCATTCGTCCTAGTTCATCACCTTGGGGGCACCGGTCATCTTCGTGGAGAAGAAAGATGGTACTCAGAGGATGTGTGTGGATTACAGATCGCTTAATGATGTCACCATCAAGAATAAGTATCCGTTGCCCCGTATTGAGGATTTGTTTGATCAGATGAGAGGTGCTAAGGTATTCTCAAAGATTGATTTATGTTCTGGTTATCATCAGATGAAGATCAGACTATCGGATATTCCTAAGACTGCATTCACAACTAGGTATGAACTCTATGAGTATACAATCATGTCTTTTGGATTGACTAATGCACCTGCCTACTTTATGTATCTGATGAATAAGGTGTTTATGGAGTATCTGGATAAGTTTGTTGTGGTGTTCATTGATGATATTTTGATATACTCCAAGAATGAGGAGGAGCATGAGGAGCACCTAAGGCTTGTGTTGGAGAAACTTAGAGAGCATCAGTTGTATGCTAAATTCAGCAAGTGTGATTTTTGGTTGAAGGATGTCTCTTTCCTTGGTCACATCATCACCGATGGAGGCATTGCAGTCGATCCTAGCAAAGTTAGTGATGTGTTGAAGTGGGAACCATCTTGAACAGTCAAGGAGATCAGGAGTTTTCTTGGCCTTGCAGGATATTATCGTCGATTCATTGAGGGATTTTCTAAGATAGCGAAGCCTCTCACATCATTATTGGAGAAGGATAGAGAATTCAAATGGACTGATGCATGTCAGGCTAGTTTTGAGGAATTAAAGAAGAGGTTGACTACAGCCCCAGTGCTAGTGATGCCAGATCTGCAGAAGAGCTTTGACATCTACTGTGATGCATCTCGACATGGTCTTGGTTGTGTTCTTATGCAAGAGGGACATGTTATAGCCTATGCATCAAGACAGTTGAGGAAGCATGAGCTGAATTATCCTACACATGATCTAGAGTTAGCAGCTGTGGTACATGCTTTAAAGATTTGGAGGCATTACGTTATGGGAATCAAGTGTCAGATTTATACTGATCATAACAGTTTCAAGTACATTTTCACTCAGAAGGACTTGAATCTGAGACAACGTCGCTAGTTAGAGCTGATCAAGGATTATGATTTGGAGATACACTATCATCATGGGAAGGTAAATTTGGTTGCAAATGCTTTGAGTCGGAAAGGACAAGCTAACATGGCCTTAGCATTCCAGTTGCCTGATGAGCGGATGAAGGAGTTTGAGAAGCTCAATTTGGGGATGGTTGCTCAAACTCAGGGAGTTACCTTAGAGGTAGAATCTACTTTGGAGCAAGAGATACGTAAAGTATTGGAGGATACAGAAATTAAGGAAATCAAGGAAACTATGGAGAAAGGTAAAGCTCCAGATTTCACAGAGGATGAGCAGGGAACTATCTGATTTAGAAACAGGATTTGTGTGCCAGATGTGGGAGATCTTAGGGAGACTATCTTGAGAGAAGCTCATGATTCAGCTTATTCCATCCACCTGGGTAGCACTAAGATGTACCAGGATCTCAAGCAGAGGTATTGGTGGTATGGGATGAAGAGAGATGTTGCCACCCATGTAGCTTTGTGTGACACCTGTCATCGAGTTAAAGCTGAGCATCAGAGGCCAGCTGGGTTACTTCCACCATTGAAGGTGCCTGAATGGAAGTGGGAAGAGATTAGTATGGATTTCATAGTGGGATTGCCACGAACACCAGCTGGGTATGATTCTATATGGGTAATAGTGGACCGATTGACGAAAGTAGCTCACTTCATTCCAGTGAAGACCACGCACTCAGGTGCTAGATTGGCAGAACTATATATGTCTAGGATTGTGTGCTTGCATGGTGTACCTAAGAAGATAGTGTCTGATAGAGGTACACAGTTCACATCTCATTTTTGGGAAAAGCTTCATGAGTCCATGGATACGAAGTTGAATTTTAGCTCAGCTTATCACCCACAGATAGATGGACAAACTGAGAGGACTAATCAGATTCTAGAGGATATGTTGAGAGCTTGTGCTCTGAAGCATGGAGGAAGTTGGGATAAGAGTCTGCCATATGCTGAGTTCTCCTATAATAATATCTATCAGGCAAGTCTAAAGATGGCACCTTTCGAGGCACTGTATGGGAGAAAGTGTAGAACTCCATTGTATTGGAGTGAGACAGGAGAGAGTCGGTTGTTTGGAACTGACATCATTAAGGAGGCAGAGAAGCAAGTTCAGATCATCAGGGATAACTTGAGAGCTGCTCAGTCTAGGCAGAAGAAGTATGCTGACACGAAGAGAAGAGACATGGTTTTTCACGCGGGCGACTATGTGTACCTCAACGTATCACCGATCAGAGGTTTACGCAGATTCAAGGTTAAAGGGAAGTTGTCACCTCGTTTTATCAGACCCTTTAGGATTTCTGAGAGAGTGGGAGAGGTAGCTTATAGATTGGAGTTGCCAAATCAGCTCTCAGATGTGCATGATGTGTTCCATATCTCTCAGTTAAAGAAGGGATTTCAACCTCACAATAAAGAGCCATTGCCTATGGATGGATTAGAAGTTAAGGAAGACCTCACCTAGACTGAACATCCTATCAAGATCTTGGATACTTTAACACGGGTTACAAGGAATCGGGTGATTAAGATGTGCAAGGTGTAGTGGAGTAATCATGTAGAGGATGAGGCAACTTGGGAAAGAGAGGACGAATTGAAGGAAGATTATCCCCATCTCTTCGATGATCCATCCGAATCTCGAGGACGAGATCCTTCTTAAGCGGGGTAGGATTTGTAACACCCTAAATTTACTCTTTTGCATTTTACTAAAATTTATTAGAATTTATTTTGAGCTTGTTAAGGATTTAAGGATTTTCTAAGGTTTAATGTGATTTATAGGCATTTAAATGTTTTTCAAAAATTAATTAATGAATTATAGGAGTTTATTGTGGCATTCATGCTGATGCATCATTTTTTATTATTGGAATTCAAATTTGAATTTGAAATTCAATTGTTTGATCCCTTTTAAAATTCCAAAAGTTTTTCTTTTTCTCCCTCCTATTCTTTCCTTTCCTTCGGCCCAGTTTTGCTGGTAGCCCAACGACAGAAGTCTACCGGAGACCCCTCAAGACCGCGGCCCCGTTCGCCTGACCATCCTCAGTTCCCGACACAGTCCACCGCTCCCCCTCCTCCTTTCCGCCTCAGCCGCTCGACCCAGCCAGCTCTCAGCCCACACCGGCCCGCCTGCTCCCCTCCACCTTGAGTCGCTGCCAGGTGGGACCCCAAGGTCATCATCTTCCTCCGGATCGAACCGAGCCGACCTCGCACCCGACTGCGTCCGTATGCCGTGCGCAGCGCTGTCTGGTCCCAGGCCCGCACATCGAGACCACTCCCGCGCCCTTATAAAACCGCCGCCACCTCGTGCCCTAGGGTTTTCTTCCGTATCCGCAAGCAACCGCGCCGCCGCAGACCTCCAAACCCTAGGCAAGGCCGCCACCGTCGATCTCCCTCGCCACCGCCCGTCCGCCAACAAGGAGTAGTCCCGGAGCTTCGTGAGGACACGAGGAGACCTCCGGTGCTGCTTGACGACGTCCCCGAGCACTGCAGCGCCCAAACGAGCTCGCAGGAGTTCACCGGAGCACGCCGTCCGCCACGTCGAGCCACTCGCCGCCGTTGTCATTTATCCGCACGTGAGAACTCCCTAGATGTGTTCACGTGGTTCCCAGCTACCTCCAGGGCCAAATCCCGTTCCCTACCGTGGCCAGATGCTCGAAAACGAGCAACTCCGGCGAGAGCGCCGCCTGTCGACGCCGTCTGCCGCTGCTGAGCGCCGCCCGTTTCGTCGGAGACGCTGCCAGCCGTGGATCTGATGACGAGCGGCCCAGATCAAATCAGTCCGCCGGCATACCAGTAAACCAGGGTCAATCCCGCCGCGCCGCGCTGGTTTTACAAAAAGGCCCCTCGGTTTTCTTGTTTTACATTTAGGTCCTCCCACCGTTTAAAAACCCTTACAATTAGGTCACGTTTTCTTCGTTTTAGATCCTGAGCTTTTCATTTTTCACACCCGAAGTGCAGCCTGGTGGTTTTGCACGGCAGGCCTCAAGTTTGTATGCATAATTATGTTTTAGGCCCTAGTTTCTTGTAGATAAACTCCTGGAAGTTTAGTTTTCTCGCAGATATACCCCTGAACCTTGTATAGCTCATATCTTTTAGTTTTAGCTCCGTTTTCAACGTTCTTTATATCCACGGGTTCGTATCGACGAGTAGAATAGTTTAGGGCAGCTTTTGTTCCTGTTTGCAATGATTGGTGAATTGTTTCTTATTTTATTGTGTTGCTCCTTTGCATGTGAATGTGTGATGCGTCGAGAATGAGCCGTTCGTGGAATTTTCTGAAGTGAAGACTTTGAAGGCTTTGAGCAGTTCCGGATCTTGTGGAAGGCAAGTGTCCTTGATCATTCCTGCTATGTCCTATTTAAACATGCATTTAATCACTGTATTTATTTTATTGCTTTGCATTAATTTTGATGGGTTCCTATTGAGGACAATGACCAGTATCTTTTGACCATTGCCTTGTAACCGGGTTGCTTAATTAATCTTGATGGTAGATATTGCTTAGTATGCTCAACTGGGATGGTAATGAACCACATGGATACTACTTTTATACTCTATGTTCCTTTATGATAATTTAATTGAAGGACCATACTTATTAATTGGAACATGGAGCGACCACCCAGGACAACAGTGCAACCACAAGGCTATATGGCTCTGGCTTGGCTAATTGATTAGGGACTCTAGTGTTGGGGTGACCTTACCGAAAGGGAAAGGGGGAGCATTAGTTGGGGTATAGACTCACTCTAGTAGGGAGTTGGGCTTTGCTAAGACCCGGTACCTACTAGGGGACTTTATACCTTACGACGGCTCAGAACCTTCGCGGTTTGTTTCACACTAGGGAAACTTTGTAAAGGCCTCATAGCATCCCTATGCAATCACACCTCGGCAGTGTGGTATGATGCCTGATCAGCATCGCGTGGTTGGGTTTAAAGTTCTATGAACTTTTACGCGACTTGTGGTGAAAGTGTACAACCTCTGCAGAGTGTAAAACTAATCGATTAGCCGTGCTCGCGGTCAAGAGCGGCCTGGACCCTCACATGATTAATTTATGGAAGTTGAAATTAATTTGATGCTTTTAATTTATGATGATAATGCTTTACATTAATTGTGGGATGGTATGCACTTATACTTTCTAGTAAATAGTTGCTTAATAAAATGTGACCAACTAAAATGCTAAAATGGTAAAACCCTTTGGCCATCCACATATACAGCCTTGCATGTTTATTATGTTATTCTCCCCTTGCTGATTACGGCATGTGCTCATGCTTGTTTTTATTATTGCAACTACACAACCCGGATTGCTGCTCAGACCTGAAGATTGATGAGAAGTACTAGGCGTACGTGCCACCAGTCAGCTGCCTGTGGTGATTCCATCTGAAGATCCGCTGATAGTTGTTCGCTCTGATGATATGTATATGAGACATTCGGTCATGTAATGGTTATAATACCCTCTTTTATGCTTTGGCACTGTATTTGGTATTCACTAAGTCATTACGTGTGTATAACTTGATCCTGGCGCACATGTAATTTAAGCATTTGGTTTTAGCTATAAAACTGGGTGTGACACGCCACTTATACACCCTGGCTTGGCCCACTACTGAATCAGACGCGGAAATGGGCATCGACGATTTTGGCCTACGAGGATGCTTGTATGAGGTGAGGGTGCAACACTAATTGTATAGATGAAATGGAGTAAATTTGGTTCATAATTATTGTGTGTGCCTTATGTTCCGATCAAGATTTGCATGTAATTTAGTCAAAAGGAAAAAAGTATGAGTTTTGTTTCCCAAAGATTCAATGCAAGATGATGCTGAATTACGATAGCGATGAAGATGAATACGATGGACTTACTAAGTCTCTTCGTGAGGTGATGTTACTATCCTTCAAGTTAAACATCAGTCAGAGATTTTCTGAAAACATAATTTGCTACTGGCATGAATGCAATTGATGACCTTCTATAAATGCTTACTGTGACGCCCTTGTGAAATGTCAGATTTTTCAGATGGCTGAAGATCTTCACGTTGCAGTGAAGCAGAAGCATCAGAGGGGTGAGTTCTACACCCAGGAATTTGATGGGGAATGAAGCGGAGGATGAAGCGATATGAACTAAAGAAGTAGATATGATATCTTCTTCTTTGTCTTTTGCTATTTTATCTCTGTGATGAACAAAGATGTTGGGGGTATGATGCTACCTTAATAAGAAGAAGCAGATGTGTCCTTAGTCTACTGAATTATGCTACCTTAAATATTTCATACATATACTCCCTCCGGTTCCCTATTAGAAGTCATTTTGGACAAGGTTTGAGTCAAACATTGGGAATATAAATCATGAATAACTTTTAAATTGTTGAGTTTGAAAATGTGAAAATTATACAAATAGATTGTCTTGAAAATTACTTCCATAAGAATATACAAATTTAACTTTCCAATAAAGATTTTTTTAGAAAAGAGAAGTCAAAGTCGTGCTTTGTTGACCGTGTCGCTGTCCTAAACGACTTCTAATATGGAACCGGAGGGAGTATTGTCTTTTGACTGTTGCTTTTGCTTTGTTTTTTATGAGAATAATGGAGATGTACAAATTAAGGCCATGAAGCTGTCGTCATAAATGTAAACATGAACGCACAGAAATACTATATAACAAGACTCAAGCCAATCTTGCATACAAAACTCCAATCTTCACCAAAATTTATTTATTGCACACAAACTTTGGGCCTATTGCTTCAAAAAAAGTAAACAAAGCAACCCCTTATTATTAAGAAAAACAACTACCCCTAATTATGAAAAAAATCGTCGTCGTCTTGTCCATCTAATTGGTTGGAGCAACCACTCCGTCGCCAGTGTAGGTGTCATCAGCATCATCGTCGTCTTCAGGTATGTCTGCGTGATCCGGTTCAGGCATCGGTTTAGCAAGATCAACAACAGGAGCATCAACACTTGTCCCTTCCACATCTGGCCTCCTCCAAGTTGACACATCCTCTTGGTCCACAACAGAAATTTTTCAAAACCTATAACAACCTCGTCCATATCAGTATCACCAACATTAATGTCAGTGTCTTCCTCTCATTTAGGCATGGCAAACAGGTTCCTAGGTTTCATTCTTAGGACGCTGCACCACTTTTCTTTCTTCGGATTCCCGCTTTTCACAAAGCACACTTGCTCCGCTTGTGTCGCCAGGACGTAAGGCTCACCTTAATAGCGACACTGAGAAGTATGAATATTGATAATCCCAAATTTATCTTTATTGTAACCTTTTGATTTGTTTGTTCCTGGTCTAGGAACATCATACCAGTCAAACTAGAACAATGTGACTTCCTGCCTTTCATGAAAGTCAAGGATGTAGATTTTTTTAATTTGTCCAAACCATTCCATGCCAACTTTACTCTTGACGACAACACCACTGTTCTGTGTTGTTAGATTTTTCTCCACATGCGATGCCCGAAAATAGAAACCATTGATTGAGCACCTATTCTTCACAGTAGCTATATTTGTTTCAGGACCACGAGATAGAGAATAAATCATGGCATCTGCTTTCCCCTCGCTATGCAGGTTCCTCATCTACACTCACATATGTTTTGACAATATGTTATGACCACATTCAAAATTGACGAGTTTAAATTTAACACAAATGTATATTACTCACCTTTCGCTCGAACCATGATACAAATTCCTCGGTGTGCATCCTTTCAACATTCTTCGATCCAGCTTTCTCCAATTCGGCCTTATGGTCACTGCAACATTTTTTAAGAGAAAAATAATCACAATGAGATATGTAGTGTGGACCATGTAACAAGATTCAAATAATTTACATGTGTTACTTACTTTATCCATGGAAGGGCCTCATCACAGTTTGATATTATGTAGTGCCTCATCATCTGCAAAACTTCGGAACCTAGTACCTCCATATTATGCATAGAAGTAGTTCTCTTTCTGTTCATGTCCCTGCTCGCAAATACACTCAGACCAGCAGGTGGTTCATTAACAGCACTCTTTTCTTGACGCTCTGGCCGATCAATCTTCGTACTAACACCTTCAAAGAACCGAGTACAGAATGTAAGGCACTCCTTCGATATATATCCCTCTGCTATTGAACCCTCTGGGTACGCTTTGTTCCACACATATCCTTTGACTGTACGTAGGTACCTCTCAACTAGATACATCCACCTATAGCAAGCAGGGCCTTCGCATTCAGCCTCCCAAGCAAGATGAACCGGTAAGTGCATCATAATATCAAAAAATGCTGGAGGGAAAATCATCTCAAGACGACGAAGGGTCTCTGCAATCGATTTGCTAAGTTCTTGCATCTCGGTCACGTCAATCTCGTTTGAACATACCGAGTTCAAAAACCTGCTGAGCTGGATCAACGGGAGTGCTACTTGATCAGGCAATATTTCACGTACCACAAAAGGTAGGAGTTTTTGTAAGATAACATGGTAGTCATGACTTTTCAAGCCAGAAACCTTGCACCCATCGACATCAACACATCTCCTGATATTAGCAGCATAACCATTAGGCATCTTAACACCTTGTAGAATGTTGCACAGGATTTTCTTTTGATCACGACTTAATGTGTACAACGCTGGTGGCATTTCGTATTTACCTTTCTCATTGAGAACTAGATGTTGATCCTTCCTTATACCCAATTCTTGCAGATCAAGTCGAGCCTTCTCACTGTCCTTACTTTTACCAGATATGTCGAGCAAAGTCCCAAGCAAGCTCTCACAAATATTCTTCTCAATATGCATCACATCTAGATTATGGCATACAAGCAATGAATCCCAATATGGAAGTTCAAAGAAAACACTCTTCTTCCTCCAGTTGTGCCATCTAGTATCTTCATCAGGCTGCTTCCTCTTCTTAGAGGTAGTGGCTCCATAGATGACTTGCTCAAATGTAGCGTGCTACTGCCAAACTTGTTCACCACTGAGTGGCACTGGTGCCTCCCTCGTCTCAACCAAGTTATTGAAGCTGGCCTTGACCCTTCGCCACTTGTGGTTTGTAGGCAAAAACGCCGATGCCCCATGTAGCAATGCTTCGAACCGAATTTTAACCACATGCACTCAGTGTCCTTGTGACAATAAGGACAAGCAAACCTCCCTTTGGTGCTCCAGCCAGATAACATCGCGTAAGCAGGAAAGTCGTTTATTGTCCAAAGTAACATGGCACACATTTTAAAATTGCGCTTAGCCTTCGCATCCCAAGTTTCAACTCCGTCTTTACTCCAAAGCGTTTTGAGCTCATCGATCAGAGGCTGCAAATACACATCAGTGTTAATCCCTAGAGATTTAGGCCCAGGAATTAGCATGGACATGATCCGATAGGATTGTTTCAAGCACAACCAAGGAGGTAGGTTGTAAGGAATTAGGATAATTGGCCATGTACAGTAAGCCAAGCTCAACATCCCGAATGGATTGAAGCCATCTGATGCAAGTCCCAGCCTGACATTACGTGGATCCTCTGCAAAGTCCTCGTGCGTCTCATTCACGACCTTCCATGCCCTTAAGTTTGCTGGGTGTCTCAGTTTTAGATCATCAATCAATTCGTCCTCGTGCCAACGCATATATGTCGTTGTTTCCTCGTTCATAAATAATCTTTGCAGTCGAGGAATCAGTGGAAAATACCTCAGTATTTTACGAGGTAACCGCTTCTTTTTTGCTGCATCAGTGACAACCACGCCAGTCCCCTGTTTTGAATCTGTAAATTTCCACCTACTGGCATTGCAAGTTGGGCAGTTGTCCATGTCTGCGTACACTCCACGGAATAACACACAGTCATTGACACAAGCATGAATCATTTGGTAGTCCAAGACAAGGTCTCGAACCACCTTTCGAACTTTGTCCAGGGAATCTGGGGGACAATATCCTTCAGGCAGCACAAGACAGAATAATAACACTATTTGCTCCAACACAGCGTTGCTAAGACCACACATGCACTTGATCTGATATAGCCTGACAATGAAAGAAACCTTTGAAGCCTCCTTACAACCAGGGTACAACTCTATCTTAGCTTGTTCCAATAAATCAAAAAATTTGTGTGCTGACTCATTTGGCTCCTCTTCATTACCACCTTTAATTCCACCATGTATAGCACCACTGATCAGCGAGGTAAACAATTTATTGGTGGCCCCCCGATCGTCATGATCGTTGTAATCATCCACACGGACGATAGCATCAGTAGCAAGATGATGATGTTTTTTTTGCTCTTTTATGAAATCCGTGTCAAACCCTGATCTAACCAAGTGACCTTCGATATGGTCTCTGTTATGATATGCCATGCGACGACACTTACAACACAGACATTGCTGAGACTCTCCATCCTCTTCTACTTCAAATGGATCATCCATAAACTTCTCGAAGCCGTGTTGCCACGCATCATCTGTAGTCGCCAATTCCATCCAACTACAATCCTCTTCACTTGCCATTGCAAGAAAACCAACTACAGTAGATTTTAATCTCCTAGAACAGTGAGGACAAAAAGCGTGCTCGATCAGTATTACATATTATTGTATTAAAATTAGATGTATATACAAACTAATTAACAAACAAATAAAATTCCATGCACATGGATCTCATAATCGATTATACCTTGGCGGATTGGATCTGAAGAACAGACTTTTTCTTGTTGTGATGCAGGTGATCGCACTTGCGCCCATGGTTCCAGATGATCGGAGCTTGCAGCGTCACCCCAGCGGATTGCGTGATGACAACAAACAAGGATGTGTTGTTTGGGCATTTTTCGTTCCTCGTATTATAGGTCGATATATATTGTTGGGTTACGATGGGTGATACAACATAGAGTTGGGTTAGGACTCGATGAAACAAATAAAGTTGGGTTAGGACTCAGTGTACAAAGATAGATAGTCATGTGCAGGAGGACATGGTCCAGGCCTACAGGCCATCGAACAGGCCCACATGGTTCGGCCGAACCAGTGGTTCAGCCAACCCATCTGTGGGTCCGTTAGGCCTCCAATTTTGCCAGTGGTTTAGAGTTGAGCAAATGTTGATTTCATTGATGGGCCTCGGTTTTTTGCAAGGTTTACAAAATGGGTTTTGGGCTAGACACACACGAACGCATCAATTGCGACTAATAGTGCATTTGATCGCAACAGGGATATTTTGTCGCAATAGCATCTTCTCTAGCACGACGATTACGTGTTAGCATCGCCATACCCCTATCTAGTTTGTAACAATTTCGATGCATGTTGCAATATCAAATATTTCAGTCACAACGATTGCATTTTCATCACTAAAAGTAATACTCTTTTGCAACACATGGCACAACTAATAGCGACGTGTCATAGTCGTTGTGATATGGGCAACTACTGCAACCGTTACCAATAAGTGTCGCAATACCGATGTCGCAATTGCAACAGAGGCCCATGCATTGTCGCAATTGCCATTAAAATTGCAATGCTACACAATTGGTCGCAATACACACCCTTATCGCGACCAATATCGACTATTGTCGCGTAATACCCGGTTTATAGCGACCAAAACCACCTGTCACCATAAAAATTGGTCGCGAAATCCCCAAAACTACGTATTCTATGCCACTGCCTAGAGGTCAGTCAGAGGTGCGTATAGTTCCGAGTTGGGGAATTAGGGGAGTTCCACTCGAGGCGGTGGTTCGCGTGCTGCTGCCCAGGGGGGCGGTCAGACCGGCCTAGGTAGGCGGTCAGACCGCGTAACACCAGGGAGCTGGTGGTTTCAGGTCTTGTGGTCCAGGAGTTGATCGGTTTGGTTTCTATGGTCGTGATACAGGTGGTAGGAGGTTTGAGTCTGGTAGTGGTGTGTTTTGATGGACGCTCTCTACCTCATGCTCGATATGAGGATGGGAGAGGCTGTCGTAGCTTTGGGTCTCAAAGGAGGTATGGGCCACGCTCTTCCTTTCATGGTGATCATACTCCTCCAGCGAGGCGTGAGGTGGTTCAGCGTGGTGGTGGTCACAGCTTTGGTAGACATGATAGGACGGATGTTGCTAACCCCACTTTTGAGAAAATGGCTCGACACTAGTTTTACTCATTTTGTACTAACCCTAGTGTTGAGTTGCTTACTCATTCTCATCCTCGTTTTTGATCTGCAGGTGGGAGGCTTGAGGAACATTTGGCTGTTGGACTCCGGTTGTTCACGACACATGACCAGAGACAGGGGGGTGGTTCACAAGCCTCACTATTGATGGCTGTTAAGTACCACTTTTATGCCGTCAACTCCTACATAAAATGAATGAAAAGTGATCATCAACACTACAATAGGGCTTATACTGACAATTTCGACAAGTGTTGGTGTTTCTAGCTTTTGTTGCAGGATGCACCGGAATACGTGTTAAATGATACAATTAAGAGCAAGTGATCCAATGGCTTATATAGGACGTCGTCCATAACAACCTCAAATTCCAATTTGGACTGCACCATTGCGACGGGCTCGTCGAGATGATCGAAATGGATATATTATTTGTCTATGTCAGAGTTCGTATGAAGGAGATATGCGACTCACAAGATCACATCATGTGGGCCTGGTGGGACCAACACGAGGCCACGTGGCGACGTGTTGCCACGTAGGATGCCATGTGTCCGTGACACATCACCGATCCAAGGAAACACACCTTTGACCAATCAGGAGCCAGTACGCGGAATCAAGGGCCCACATCCCCATGGAAACATGCTAAAAACATCGCATACACACCCGAGGACCAACATGGTAGTCACCTGGACGAAAGGCGGTGCGAGAGGAACCGACCTTTGGTCGGCCGATCCCCAGTTCGCCCGAACAAAGGGGAGCTCCTCTCGTCCCCAGCCGACATGTGGCAGCTCTCCATTGGTTCCTCAAGGCATTCCGGGGTGTTTTGGAGTCATTTGGCACTCCAAGCAAGCCACCCCCTTGCCTATAAATAGAAGGGGAGGGGGTAGCAAATGAGACACACTTCACCCATCAAAGGCTCCTCTCCTAGCTAGTGCTTAGAGTAGAGACTGAGAGAGGGAGAGGCATGTGCCTCTATGATGTTGTTGTTCTTCATTTAGACTAAAGTGAGTATTCTTGTATTCTTCTAATTAGACTAAAGTAGCATTCATGCATAGGTGATATGTTCTTGTGTTCTTCATGTGTTCTTGATTTAGAGGCTTGTGTTCTTCATGAACACAACCCTTTGATGTTGTGGCACAAGTTCATAGTTCTCATATCTGTTTGTATGTGTGTGCGTCAATTAGAATATAGTGGATATTCCTGCATGTTCCATTTAGACCAAAGTGACATTTGTTATTCCTTCTAGCTTTATGCTTGGTTGCATGAGTAGTATTTTTCCTCTGCTAGTGCATAGATCCTAGGTTTATGCGTTCGTCTCCTGCAAGTCGTTCGTATACGTCAGAAGCATAGTACGGGGTCGAGTGCTCTCTTGCTTGCCTTTAGTATAAGCTAGTAGTGCCTATAGTGAGTGAGATCAGTTCTCTTCTGTGGTCGTAGTTCTATGAGTATAGAGTGCCGTAGTCTATTGGCTACAGCAGTAACCACAATGTAGATGTACCGGTTATCATTCGTCCGGCTTATCCCAAGGTTAGGTAGAGGCAGTCCAGTAGGTGGTGACAGCCCTTCTGGCCCTTGTTGATCCTCCGCAGATGGATATAGTCAGAGCTCTGTTCCACATAAATCCGCGTGCCGGAGTCGCCAAGCCAAGTTATATCTAGAGATCGACCTTTAATCTCATCTATAGTGCTATCTTTAGGAATCCTTTCTATCCTTGCCTCTTATCTGGGTATGTCCTTGGACCGACTAGTACGAAGTTAGTGCACACACGTTCCCTTGGATTTGATACCCTTGGAATACTCTGAGGTGAAAGCTACAACAGTATCCGTGCACTTACGGATTTATTCATGTGACGCTAAAATACCCAATAAGCTTTCTGGCGCTGTTGCTGGGGAACGGTTGTTGTATCTATCTTCGTACCCAGTGGTCCTCATATCTTTAAACTTTTCTTGGTTCTACCTTTACCCCCATTACCCATGGAGAGGCCATCCTTTTACGACCTCTCCACCTCAGCTTATGAATTCTATGAGCCACCATTAACGTCTTCATCTGGCTATGATCTCGACCCCGACTCTATAGATATGGTTCAGGATAGACCCTTCTTTGGAGCTATCAATGAAGATCCCTACATTCATTTGAAAGAATTCGAGGATTTATGTTCGCACTTGGTTACCCTGGCATGACTCTTGACGGTTCCAAACCGTGTTGAAGTTCACCGCAAGCACACAGGTGACTTGGTGCCTTTTTCACCAAGGGGGATCCATAAGGTTCTTGTCAATCCACGGAGCATGGGATATACTAGCGTTTAACCAAGTACTAATCTAGTTGATTAGAAAGCCTTTGAGAGATATTAATGTAAAATAAAGGCAATCTAACCTAAGCTAATCTATGATTGAACCTATGAAACAAGGGTTGATACAAGAGAGAAATAAATATAGATAAGCGTTCCCTCCCTAGGATCTAGGATCACATAGATATGCATCTACTACATGAAAGGAGTGTTGCCTTCGCTAACATCATGGCGGTTATGCGGTCTGCTTAAGCCTTTTCCCTATATCGTACTTGTCACTACGCAAGGTAATAAAACACTTTCGCTAATGCATCTATATCTAAGCATCCATAGGGTTTGGCTAATCACCACGATTACCACAAACCCTACTAAGATCACATGTTGTGCAAACATATGTAAACAAAGCACTTGCGAAGACATAGACCATGAAGCATCGATAGACATAGAATTCATGTAGCGATTACATATCCAAGATACCTCAAACCCTAGGTATGAACGGAGACATTACCCCAACATCTTACAAGGATTGAAGCACATAAGGGTGGTGGAGCCTCCGGAGAATGCCGTCGATGAAGATGGCGGCGATGAAGCTTGGAAACACCCCTAGGCCGATGGCTTGGAGTCCTCCTCTTGCTTTCTTCCCTCCGCCGGTGTTGATCCTTGTGACAAACTCATCTTATCTCTACCCTCATCTTGCGGCAGTGAGTATCTGGTGAATGGACATTGGTAGACTGATTGGATGCGGCGGCCGTCGGAGACAGGGGATATAAATACACCGAGGAGCATCTTGGTCAAAGGGGACCGCTAACCGAGGCGAAAAGGGCTTGGGCCGGTCGGCATGGGCCGGTCGGCCTGGGCCTTTTCCTGCCTGGTTCGGGCCCGTCTTCCTCCCCGCGGCTCAACTTGACATTATGGATTTATGCCCCTTTATTTGTGTCATTTTGGCGTCGTCATCCCCGCGATCAAGATACGGGGTCTTCTCGCATGATATCTGATCTTTATGTCTTAGTCCTCGGGGATGATCTGTCATAGCACCTTGGTCCTTGCCACCTTTGGGAGTGATTTTGCCTTGCACTTGAGCACAGACAGAACTCCTCATTTGCTCTTTTGAACTCGTTGTAACTCTTTCCCTTTTGTCCATGTTTTCCTGCAAAAACACAACACTTCCAAATGCACATACAAAGTTGAACTTGTTATATCATTAGTGTGCCTAGTGGCGGGTTAGTTCCATAAATCTCAAACCATAGTGTAACAAGTGCTCTAGGTTGACGGAAATCGACCGCCAACATCCCCCCATGCTTAGATCTTGCTCGTCCTCGAGCAAGTTGCTCACAAAATCATTCATCCATGGTGTGTGCTTTGTCAAATCTTTCCTTACAAGTTAGTCAATCCTTCATCTTTAATATAAGAAACATGAGACAAAGATCATAATGAAAGCATGGGCGTTTAGAAATTTATCAATTCAAGACTTACCCCACAACTCATACCTTTCACTAGAGATCCTCATCTCCAACCAAACTTTCTTACTTCCATCGGAGGGTTTTCATGGGTTTTTTTAAAATAAAATTCTTGTATTAAGTATTAGACAAAGTCCTTCTCCAAGTTCTCACATGTCGCTCATTTAAAGTGGCTATCCTAGATAGTTTTTAAACTCTCACCTCCCACAAGTCTCTCATTTATAACGTAAGGTGGAGCCATGGGTATGGCTAGTGAAGTTAACACAAGTATTATCAAGCTAAGAAAATCCTCTGGTGGTCGTTCACCTTCCGAGCCAATGATCATGAGAATTAAACCATACTGTAAGGGTATCAAGGATGAGAAGATTTAGAATGGTGGACATGTGCAAAGGGAAAAAGAATAATGACTTCGAGGCACTATGATGTCCTCGATGTCGGATTGCACATGGTTGGAATAAAGAAGATTCGTTCTCAACATCGCATCCTTCCTTGCACTTCTCTTGATCTTCACTTGATTCAACACCCCTATTTATATCTTCCTTGCTTTGCCTTGAATTTTTCTCCTTTTCCTTCTTTTCTTTTTTTCTTTTTCTTTCTTTTCTCTCTCTCTCTCTCTCTTTTTCCTTGTGTGCGCACACACATATACACATATATATTTTTTTCTTCTTTCCTCCACATCTTTATCTTCTTTTCTGAAGCCTTTCGCCCATCTTTTTGACATGAATACCAATCTGAATTTTAAATAAAATTTTGCCTAAAAAGGGAACGAATCTTCGGACATGGGTTGTGTTCAAGGAATAAGATGGTAAAAAGATGTTTATGGTTTTGGGTATGGAATCCGGTGATGTACGGGGCATTCAATGTGAAGTTCCTGTTACCGAATGTATGATGAGGATAGCAATAAAAGATATAACATCAAGGATATGATCGTTGCTCGAAATTAGATCTCCCAAGAGAGAAAAGTCCTAACTCAATTCATCATGCTAAACAACACTTATGGTGGAGTATATACATATTGTAGGCTTTGTATAGGATAGACTTGCCTCTGAATTTGGAGAAAGAAATCGCTAACCTTCATTGCAAGGGGTTTTTCATAATTTTTCAAAAATAAATTCCTCCAAATTTAGTATTAATCATAGCATAGTTCAAAGCAAGGTCCTAGATCAAAGTTGAGTATGGAAACTTTCAAAGGCAAACTTTCACTAAGCACCATGGTAAACAATTATGCACGTAGCTCATGCTCAAATAATAAAGATAAAAGAAAACTAACAAGTAAAAACAAGAAAATAACTTGCACAAGCTAGCTCCCCCCATGCTTGGATCATACGACGTCCTCGTCATAATTTAACAAAAAGTACAAGAGGGTGGAAACTACCACTACACCAAGGTGAACACATGGTAGTGATTATTTTATTAAAATAAAAAGGAAATCTAGGTTGTCTTCCTAGTAGCCATGTTATTTAATGAAGGAGAAAAAAAAGTTGCATCGAGTTGAGGTTGAAGGCATACTTACAAGCATTTATGTCTGGAAAAGAGAAGATTCATGGAGGTGTTACCATCTTTTGTAGCTCTTCGTGGTCTTCTCTGACATCTTCATGTGTTGTGATCCAATGCTCCTAAACTTGTGAATTTGATCATGTATGCTCATGGAACCAATGGTTGCCCTTCTCTTTGATGTTGTCATCGCCATCTCCTCTTTCTTGTTCTCAACATCTTCTTGATGTCTCTTCTTCAAGGATTTTACCCTCTATCTAGAACAGAATAGAAATATAGATTTGTTGAAAAGTTTATGAAATTACCTTTCCAACATGTGGTCATTCATTGAAAACGGAGTTCAGACAAGGGAGTTATGTCCATTTTACTTCAGCGCTGCGTGCTGTCCAGAACTGATTTCAGGACGTGCGATGTTCGATGATTTGGGCATAGCCGCTTGTAGGGACCTCCGATTTCCTTGATTCTTGATTCGTTGGAATCATAATTTTATGGGGCTTCCAAATATCCAAAAATATTATGTGTTTTCCTTCTTAGACCATGCAGAATGTTGATGAGATCATTACCTTCTTGCGCATTGATCCATAGATGTTGATGTTCTTGATCTTGCTATCCTCTAGAGCGTGATGTTATACTTCCATGTTGAAGGTTCAAGGCCTCCCCCATGCTTAGCACTTTGCTAGGCATGGAAGAAGACAAAGCATTATCTTAGTCGTCCTTCAATTTCCTAGTAGTGAGAGTCTTTATCTTGTCTGCAAAACATTTTAAGCACATTCTACCCCCAAGGTGACGGTTGGGAGTAGTTAAAATTGCCAACAATCCAGCAATATTTCTTAAGATTCTTAACTTGTGGTATAATTAGTCTATTGTGAATGGAACAAAAACCTAATGGGTGTACGTGGGTGCAGAGTGTGTATGCACATGAGAGGAAAGCATATAAACAAAGACAATGATTTCACCTAGTTCTAAACACCATGTTTACAACTAGGATGCCGAATTTCTCCATAGCCATAAAGATTTATTTATCTAAGGTTAAAACACCATGTCTATCCTTAGATAAACAATTCCTTATAGCACAAGAAAAATAAAGGGCAATGCAATGTTTATAAACCAACCAATGCAACATGAAAACATACGAAAAGCTAGCAAGGTTTATTGAACTTAATAATGATGGTCCGCAATCATCTTTAAACACCACGTTTACACAAGATCACAAAAGGAAAAATATTCATATGAAGCATTAACATAGAAAATGAGGCATTCATCATTAAGCCTTATAAAACAACCGAGCCAACTATATGCAAAACATGTATATGCAAGGAAACAAACATCATGTCGATAATAAAATGCAATGCATGCAAATAAATAAGAAAATGATGGTGGTTCTAAAAAGAAAATGAAACTTAGATTAATTAGCCACAAATTAATCATCATAGGAAGGCGCTTCATTTAAAGTCATAGAGCTCGACTTTCTCACATACCTTCTCATTGTCGCAAAGCCATGGACCTTTATGTAACAAATAAAGGTTCCCATGCAGCTTTAATTCACTTCCCATGTCGTGCAATGATCTCTTTTGTTCAATGTATGACATGCCCAAACTATCATTTCTCGCATCATCGTTTTCTCCTCCTTTGTCGCCCTTCGGTGCTGCCTCCACTCCATGAATTTTTTCTTTAATATACAGAACAGAAAGTGTACCAAAATTTTACTCCATTGCATAGTGCACAAAATTTCTTTTCCATCAAGTCTTTATTTGCCCAAATCGGAGTCCGAACAAGAAAGTTACATCCGTTTTACTCCGGCGGTGCAATCTGTCCCGAGCTGTTTTCAGCACGTGTACCGCTCGATGTTTTCACCATAACTCCTTGCACGGGACTTCAAACTCGTTGGTTCTTGATGCATTGGAATCAAAACTTGATGGAGCTTGTGATGATCTAATTTTCTTCATTTTCGCACCTCTGAACAAGTGCACAAAATTGATGAAGACAGCAGCAACCATCGCAAAATTTTGCAGATGTTGATGATTCATCTTGCAACTCTTTGGGCATGACGTCTCTTCACAATAATTGAACCTTGTTTTTCTCCCGACTTGTGCTTCTTTAAGGTCATTAGCTTGACCAAGCGTAAAGTATGATCTAGATTTACAAAACTTATTGTAAACATATGCATCTATAATTACAACCACAAGCAATATGTGACAACATGTCAAGGTGTAATTAAAGGAAGCATTCAAAGCACTTAGCTCTTGGTTAGGCAAAGGTTCTTTTGGCATAGAATTAAATTGTTCAAACATAAACATTGCCTCATTATGGTTCTCAAGAAATTCTAGGCTACCAACATGATCATCATTGGAGCGAGGGATAGAATTCATACTATTGGTTGAACATAAGCATTTGAATTTATCATCACTAATACCAATAATATCTTGAGATTTCAGCGTGTACCTTGGCCTTAGAGCTTTTTCAACAAGAGTGGTCCTTGGCTTATCTAGTGGTGTTGAAGGCAAATCAATTTCAATGAGTGAAGGTGTCTCTTTGTCACCTTCTTGCATCCCCTTCGTCTCATCATGTGGAACTTGTAACTCATCAACTACATCTTCTTTGAAGTCTTCATTATTATCCAAATCTTCATCTTCAAAGTCTTGTGTGTTTCCTTCTTTATCTTCTGTGTACCACATGTCGTCAAGATTGGTTATCATTGACTCACTCTTTTCTTTATTTGTGGGCACTTCCATGTCTTGATTTGCTAGTGTGTAAGCTTCAATAGCACACAAACTATAACCTTGTGGAGAGAGACCTTCTTGGAGTGCTTGCTTTTTTGTATCTTCTTCCCACTCATCTTCTAGCTTGTGTCCTATTTTCTTCCATTTATCCCTTGAATCAGTAGCACTTCTCTTTATTTTCCTTATCTCCTTAGAAATAAGCTCTTCTTCTTGATTTGGTGCATATGTTATTGTGGAGACAAGACTTTTTGGCTCATCATGGTTGTGCTCTTCTCTCCCTTCATCATAAATCTTCGAGATGTCAAGTTGGTCGATCCATCCTTCATCTTCTTCTTCAAATATCTTTTGGGTCGATTCTCCACTCATCTCTTGATCAAAAATGTCTTCAATTCTTTTGGCGATGCGTCAGTGTTCCTCCTTCCTTCGGTGGTTGATTAGGGGGGCAAAATCAACTTGAACCCAATCGGATTGATTGAATTCCGCCAATGGTCTACCGTTCCCCATACTTTGGCCTACAATCATGTTAGTTTCAACATTTTTATTATCCGAAATGACATCTCTTACCTTAGGAAGTGGTTCTTTGATTTCTTGTATGGTCGGTTCATCTTTCTTGACCTCTGGTTCGTCTTTTTCAGAAATTTCAGCAAGTGTTTCCGACTTGCTTTTGTCGTTTTGCTCCTCCCGACATAGTCTTCGCCAATCTCTTATCAAGGCCGCCCCATTGCTGATTTTTTGTAGGAGTTGGGTGGCTTCCGTGAGTGTTTTTTCCATGCAACTAGGGGTTAGGGAAAAAATGTATGCAAAAGTACATCACTGGGAAATCTGAGTCTTGGTCCTTCAACTAGCTCATTGAAATGATTCCACACTTGATATATCCCTTCTTCTTCTCCTTGCTTAAAAGTAATCACTTGCTTCCTTATATGTTGGATCTTGCTTATAGGGAAGAACTTGGCGTAAAATGATTTCATCAATTGATTCCAATTTCCCTCGACTTCGAAGGACGCAAATGCATACCACTTCGTTGCTTCATCGGCAAGTGAGTAGGGGAAGAGATTCCATTTAAACCAAGCTTCAGGGACTCCCTCTTGTCGTACCGTATTGTATAATGTCGTGAAGCGCTGGATATGTCTATATGGGTTGTCCGTCTCCACCCCTCGGAACGGATTAGTTGCCGCCATCTCGATGATCTGAGCCTTGGTCTCGTACCTTGTCGCTTCGAGCCTTGAATCCGACTTTTGTACCTTGATGTCCTCACATCGTGGGCTGGCATAATCCCTTAATGATTTCTCCGGTTCCTCCAAAGGATGTCCGACGAACGTGTTGACGTGAAAAACAGAATAAAGTCCTCCGCGGCAGCACGTAACGGATCTCCGGGATGTAACAAGGCGTGCCAGCCGACCTTGACCTGTTGATCGACACGGAAGAGGATAAGATGTTAAATATTAGATTGATCGGCTAGGGAACCGATAGATATCTTCCACGTGGGCACAGCGTAACAGCCCGATCGGCCGATGCGAGATCGCAGTATATCGGCCAGCCGATCGGCAGCCGAAGTGCAAGTATGTTCAGAATGGCTAGGGTCAGCCGATCTGATGATGTCAGCAGTGAGACGGGTCTGGATCGGCTGTGAGATCGGTGCGTCTGATGACACAACGAGGATTAGCCGATACGATCGAGCCTCGAGCGGGATATGTTGGTGATAAAAGCGAAATAAACAAGGAAAGACTTGCGAATCTAGCTGATATTGATAAATTGTGAATAAATCTAGACGAAACCACAGAGATGCGCCCGGAGGTTAAAGCCTAGATATTGCTCGATAAAGCGATACTCACAAGCTTGCCGGAGGTTGATTGATGCAGCCCAACGAACTTGAAGGACGACGCTTGAAACAAGAAAACAAGAAGAATAAAACTTTTGGCGAAGTCGCCGACTTGAAAGGTAAAGTACTTGAAAAGTAAAGGTTTGTGTTTGTTGGTGTGTACAATCTTTTTTGACCACGCAGGGTCACTACTTATACCCTTGGATACTACGAACTCCTAGTCGATTACGACAAGACTCTTTCTAACTAAAGGAAACTATAACTGCTAAAAATAAAATGACTCGTGCAAGAGTCGGACTCGCTAACTATCTTTGACCCATTGTCAACTGTCGTTGACCCGCCTGAGCCTCCTTTTTTCTTCCTTGGCGTATTTCTCCTATTGCCACTTTCTCTTCTTTCCCTCAGTCGATCTCCCATCTTTGACCATCGGCTGTCTCTGTTGACTGCTTTCTTAGATGACCGGTTGACTAGTTGTTTCTTCTATTTGCCCTGTGTGTTTCCTGACACCTCTTCTTGTCAACTCTTTGCTCCTTGTTGATACATGTCAAAAAATGGTGTCAATACATGCCCCCCAGTTTCGGAGTAAATATCTTTTGGTCCGAAATTCACTCGATTTCGGTTTCTTTCTCCGAATCAAAGGTGATCAGCGGACAGATCTCTTAACAAACTTTGAGTTTTTTAGAGGTCATAAATACCAACCCCTTAGCTGTCTCTCTACATGCGTTCCTTTTCGCTGTTATTCCAAAGTTCCTAAATTAATCGGATTCTTTAGTTGATCTTCTGTTAAAATCGAAGACTTCTGTACCGGAATCTGTCGATGATGGTCACACAAACTCAGGTAACCTCTTCATTGATCATTGTGAGCCGTACTGGTTGCCCGATCGATTACTTTTCCTTTGTTAGGAACCTACATTTTGGTCATTAGGTTTCTAAGGATTGCTGCTATCTTATGTATCACAGCTCCTAAGGCTCCTCATAAAAGAAAGGTAATTACTAGGAAGATCTTGATCAAAGATCCAAAGAAACTCAAGGTGTCCACCGATGTTCCTGCTAATGATGACGCTGGATCTACGGCTGATATACCAGTCTCTTTGAGATCTGACCCAGTTGTAAGCACCTCATTTTCTTTGTCAATTATACGTCTTCTTAATAATACCTCCCTTTTGATCTGCCTTTTATCTCTTGTAGATCCAAAATGATTCCTCCATTAATGGTTCTTCTCCTGCCTTATGTTCAAGTCCTATTCCTGACAGTGTCCGGGCATGTCTTCACGATATGTTGCTTCTCCTTGATCAAAACATCGGCAAATTGGTTCAAGAAGCAGAACCAGTCAGACAAATTTATAAGCAAATTAGAGGGTAGCTGCCAGCTGAAATCAAAGATAAGCTTCATCCAGTTGCTTTTATAGAGAGTCATCAACTTCGTGTTGAGCACACACAACATCGTCTGGAGGAAAGGATTCATCAGGAGAAATTGGTTCTGAATCGACAAGTTCTTGATTCTCAGATGGCCGATTTAGACAGCAAAATCCAGGTTTTATCTTCTTCTCGTCCTGAGATTCCTGCTACCGTTGATCGAATGAAGAGTAGACGAATGGATCTTCTTGCAGAATTAAAGGAACTCGAGGAAGATCTATCTTCAGAAGAGAAAAAGCTAGCAGATCTTCCAAACCTGATCAATGGTATGGAGCGTCAAAAAGACATCATTGCCAAGAAAACTCAAAACATCAGCCGAGAGGAACGACCGATTTCTTGTTCAGCTAACGCCGATCGTCAAGAAATAGAAAAAGTTGACCAGCTTTGTTTGGATGCCATTAATGCTATTCATTTGTTAGGCATAGTTTGAATGCCTCTGTATCTCTAGAATCTGTAGCTAGTTTTAAATGTGTTGATCAACTTCCAATGCTCTTCTTTTATTGCTTTGCCCTTTCCATTTTGACTAGATGTTTGTTCAACCTATAAATAAGTCATTGTCACTCTTTTCCTTGCATCTCTGACGTGATGTCTTCCCCTTCCTCTTCCTCTTCTATGAATCAGGTTTCCTTCCTATCTTTTGTATCTCTCTATGGTTTTCACATGATGGCTTAACCATCTCTTCTTCTCAGTCTCCCAGTCGTGAGGATGTAGAGAGGATCATGACGAATATCAACGCTCATGGTCAACGAGCATTGACATCGAGGCAGCAGCGAGGTCTTCGATTTGTAATCTCCACCGATGAGAAGAAGTTAGGAACTCTAGAAACCAGGAGGGCATATCTTCTTGAAGAACTAAATCGAGTAGAGGGTGAAATAGCCATCACCAAGATGCAGTTAGAGTAGGCCAAAGATTTAGAGAAATCTTAATGTAACTTTTTCCTTAGCCGATGCAATCGGCTTTTAATAAATTTTAGCTGATGTAATCAGCTTTTGTTTCATTGTGTTTCATCTGTATGAATCCATGCATCTTTCTGGATAATTCTCTCTTCTGACAACATGTATTATTTGCCTTGTGATCTTTCTGAATCATGACAGATGAATGCTACCCACTTGCTTTTCAGATGCCATTAATGCTGGCATGTGACTCTGAACTATCTTGTCTATTCTTTCTCTATAAAATGCGCTTCTTCGTCCAAAGGTCTCTCCAGAAGTCCATTAGAATCATAGCAAGTTTTAGCTAATGGTTCAGATCAGCTTTCTCAAATCTTTGGGAATGAGAGGCGCTTGCTCTTAAAAGAGTTTTCAGAAAGAAATAGCTATCTGTTTCAAATAGTAAGATTCTACTTAGACTGACTTTGCTCCTTGATGGTGCTATGAAGATTGCAGTCTTCGTCTGCAACTTTGAGAGGATAACAATACCAAGATATGCTCTGCAGTTTGTGGACGTGCTTAATTTCCCAATTTAATGTATTAACTATGGCCTCATTTTGGGAAACACATTCCTGAATCAATGTTAGCATCTTAAACGCCGCGTCATTCACGGAGCGTCTGTTCCTCTTTTGACCAGAACTGGCGCTTCTATTTCCATCTTCTCCATCCTTATCTCTTTCTGGAGTTTGGGCTACAAATAGACCTTGCATTTGTTGATGAGAAGCATACATCCTAACCATGGCTCAAAATATAAGTTTGATAGATTGCCAACTTCTCCTCTTCGCCTTTTTTCTTTCTTCTAATTTCTTGATGGCTAGAAAAATTCCTGTGAAGTAGTATAGGGCGTGCTTCTCTCCCTGGTCTCATCTTGTGAAGCCAGGAGGTCCAACAGCTAGAAAAATCCTTGTGACGCGTCTTGAGTTCATCAGTTGGTGGAGGTGAGTTTGCATATAGTCCCTTTGGCATGAGGAAGAAGATCAAGCCTATGTCTTGTTCATCAGCAAGTTTAGCAGGAAAGTCATGAATAGTGATCCATCTTGTCAAATTTGCGCTTCCTTTTGCTTTTTAGTATCCGCTTGTATATTTCTTCTGGCAGTCCACGGATTTCCTAGTGATGACGAACATAATCGGCTATTCTTCCGATTCATCTTCCTTGTAATATCACCATGTACTGAAATATGACAGAAAGAAATATACATATACATATACATACATATATATATGTATATATATATGTATATATATATATGTATATATATATATGTATATATATATGTATATATATATATGTTCATATTTTTTCTCTAAGGGTGATTCTTACATCAGCCCTTATTCGAGTCATTGGTCGGCTATAAGTGTTTGAGCACTTTTGATTTTACAAAAAAATTTCACTAAAGGCGATAACTCAGTATCGGCTATCATCCGAAACCTAAATCGGCTAATAGCTAGAAGTAGTAATCGGTTAAGTAATTAATCCAATTTTAATGTTCCAACTTGCTTTGGTCTTGACGAGCATCGCCTAGTCTCGTTGAAGTCCAATCCTCTCAATCGGCCGATGCAACTTTCTGTTCTTTCTTTTACATTTGAGAACCGATCACCTAGATCAGCTGAAGCTCGAAGTCAGACATCTTGAGGAAATCTGTCTCCCACATTTTCCCTGATATGCAGATAACTTTATCAAAGTTCCAATGTGTATCGGCTGCTGCAATATCAAAGGAGGAATCGGCGTTGACTACTTACACCGAATCTCCAATCCATTGGATCACACATTGATGCATAGTAGATGGAATGCAACAATTGGCATGAATCCAATCTCGTCCAAGTAGTAAATTGTACGATCCCTTCCCTTTGATGATGAAAAAGGTAGTTGGAAGGGTCTTGCTGCCAATTGTCAGATCTACACAGATAGCACTCATTGCAGATGATGAATTCCCTTCGAAATCAAGTAGCATGATGTCGTTCTTGGTTAAGTCTTGCTCACTTTTCCCAAATCTTCATAGCATTGAGTAGGGCATGAGATTGACCGATGCACCACCATCCACTAGGAGCATTGTGACTGGCTTCCCATTGACAAGTCCTTTGAGAAACAAAGCTTTCATATATGTTGATGCTTTTCCTCGTCTGGTTTCTCAAAACTAGCTAGCATTGGATCCAAGGTTAACTGAGTCGATCCTAAGTCCTCATCTGAACTTTCTTCATCTGAGTTGTCTTCGAGAGTCATGAATTCCTTGGGTAGTATGAAGGCCATGTTAACACTTGCCACTGATTGATCTTTTCCCTTATTATTAGATTTGGGTTTAGGTCGCCAGACTTGGGATCGTACTTTCTTCTTGTCAAGTGCTTGCTTCTCAATTTCTTCTTGTTGTTCCAATTGTCGCAAGCGCTGGACTCTTCTCTTCTGAGACTTGGTCAAACCTTCTGGGCACCACCTAGGTTGACCAACTTCATGTTGGCTTTTGTCTTCGTATGTAGCATTACGCCGTTCTGGATTTCTTGCCAACACGTCTTCATCAGGGACCCTGCTGTCAGCCATCTCTTCTAGCCAATTGGGTCAGATATCTTGGTGCTTGCCCCCAGCCGATCATGTACATTAGCTCTACTCCCCAGCTGATCATGCACGCTGGCCTTGGCCCCCAGCCGATCATGTACTGAGATGTGTTGTTTGTGATGCTCTTGCTGATCTTCATTGGCGGGTCTTCTGTCCCTGTTATCAAAACAAGGTCTTTTGGATGACTGTCCTTCTGAATAGTAACCTTCACATTCTAGACAGTTATCAGATGTTGGAAGCTTGATCCCTTCCTCCTAGTAATATCTGAAGAATGGACACCTCTAGTGTCCTGCGTTGCGTCTTGCTCATTCTTCCTTTTCCTTGATTTGCTTCTGTTGGCACTATAATTTGCTCAGAAGAACTTGTCAAGTGACCTGCTGTTTGGAACCTTTTGAATTGATTCCCTCTTCAAGCAGCCCCTTCCCTTTGGCTTCTTCAGCTGTCATCTGAGTTTCAGGATCAATGGTTCCTTTAATTTTAGCCAATTCAGATGTCAATACGTTTGCCTTGGTTGTCTCAACCATGTTGGTAGGAAACGGGTGTTGATCGATCTTCATCAGCTTTCCTGATTTGGAACGTGTCTCAAATTTTATCTTCCCTTGATCTATAGCACTTTAGATTTGTTGTCAAAACACCTTGCACTCCTCAGTGTTATGAGATGTGGCATTATGCCACTTGCAGTACTTAATGTTCTTTAGTTCTTCAGCACTTGGAATAGTATGGTTTTGTGATAACCTAATCTGTCCTTGCTAAAGGAGAAGATCAAATATCTTGTCAGCTTTAGTTGTGTCAAAGCTGAACTTCTCAGGCTCTTTTTTGTCGAAGGGACATGCAATCGGCTTCCTGTTCGGCACCCAGTCAGCCAAATTGACTTCAGCTTCCTCGTCATTATCAGAGCAATCCACATAAGATACTCACTTTTGAAAGTTCCTTCCGGGTTCATATGGACGATTGTAGCATGACTCAGCCGATGGAGTATCTGGCTAATATTCTCAAACTCTTGCGAAGCATACTTCTCCCTGATAGATGGCAAGAGTCCTTGGAAAGCCAACTCTGCTAGCTGTTTGTCATTCAAAGTTAGGCTGTAGCACTTGTTCCTCATCTCTCTGAATCTTTGGATGAAGTTGGGTATTGATTCATCGTTCCTCTGCCTTAAGCTAGTAAGATCAGTAAGCTTCATCTCATGAATTCCTGAGAAGAAGTATCCATGAAACTGCCTGTCCGGATCTTCCCAATTCTGAATTGAGTTGGCTGGGAGCGATGTAAACCAAGCGAAGGCTGGCCCTGACAGTGAGGATGAGAATAGTCGAACCCTCAATGACTCATTTGTTCCTGCCTCTCCACACTGGATGATGAAGCGAGTAACATGCTCAATAGTGGAGGTGTCATCCTGGCCAGTAAACTTGTTGAAGTCGGGCACCTTAAACCTTTGAGGAAACGGGATCTGATCGAACGAGGAAGGGTAAGGTGTCTAATACATGTGTGTTTGCTGCTTTGGCTTTAATCTGAATTGATTTTGCAGCATATTTGTAACTTCAGCCATGAAACTCTTCTGATCAATTGGTTGAGGACCTACCGAAGGATATTGTTGACTTGAAGCCACAATAGTTGTTCTTGGTTGCTCCTGGACAATAGGCTGAATAACTGAAGGGTTAGGAGGAACCCAGTGTTGCCTTGGGATCTCAACACTATGTGGTGATCCTTGAAGCAATTGTTCAGCCGAAAAACCTTGAATTTCCTAGTTCGTTTGTGGGGCAATCAGTTGTTGCACGTATTGGATATTTGGGAATCCTGGATCTATTGCTCTTGTTGCAGAGAAGAATCTATCATTGCTTCTAATAGTGCAACTTGATTCATAGCCTCATTGTAATCTTCCTGGAACTCAGCAGCATAACTCCTGACTACCAATGCTTTCATGGTTGGTGTTATCTGGTCTTGTTCTATCTGGTGGCTTACGATCGGTTGACGAACCGAAAATCCACGTGACATATTTGGTTGAAGTGCGATCTCTTGGGACTTCTGAACCCTTTGAGGAGCAGGTAGTGGCTTGACCATGGGAACATGCAGGGGTGATACTTCATAACTCTACTGACTCTGGGATCTCTGATTGAAGAATGTAAATGTAATCCCCTTGTCATGATGGAAAGCAGTACCAACCACATTAATGAATTTTGCTGCATACGGGTCGGTATTCCTGGGGATCACTGTGATCTTTTGGGTTGACTCTGGTGTAGAACTCACATGCATGCCGTACTTTGGATCTGTAGGAATACCAAATGCGAAACCCTACGATCCTGGTTGATTGAATCCCACAGTTGTTGACGGCGGCATGGTAGAAGGATGAGTTTTTGTAACAACATCAGGAGTAGAAGTTGTAACCGGCTGAGAAACCGACAACACTTCGTTGAACCTCTTGTTAGTCATGAATGGGAGAGCTACATTATATTGATAATATGATGGTCCCTTGTATGTGATCATGACTTCTTCCCTGAGAACCTCCTTCACGCTGTTCTGCACTAAATTATTGAAGACAGAAGATTGATCAAGTAAAGTGTGATGCATAGCTTTTGTCAACATGCCTTGAAGTCTTCCAGGATCGGCCTGTATGATGATCTTTGCAGGCTTTGGAAGAGGATGTTTCTTCACCGCTCCATCCCTAGTGAGACCGAAACTGCCTATCAGAAGCCTACCATAATCTGCCAGGCAATTATCATATTCAGCTGACTTCATCAAATTTCTTGGCATCTTTAGACATTGTTGTGATTCTTCGTGTCCCACTGGGCATGCCAAGATGTGTTGATATGAAAAACGAAATAAAGTCCTCCGCGACAGCACGTAACGGATCCCCGGGATGTAACAAGGCGTGCCAGCCGACCTGACCTGTTGATCGGCATGGAAGAGGATAAGATGTTAAATATTAGATTGATCAGCTAGGGAATTGATAGATATCTTCCCCGTGGGCACAGCGCAACAGCCTGATCGGCCGATGCGAGATCGTAGTAGATCGGCCAGCCAATCGGCAGCCGAAGTGCAAGTATGTTCAGAACAGCTAGGGTCAGCCGATATGATGATGTTAGCAGCGAGGCGGGTCTGGATCGGCTGTGAGATCGGTGCGTCTGACGACACAGCGAGGATTAGCCGATACGATCGAGCCTCGAGCGGGATAAGTTGGTTATAAAAGCTAAATAAACAAGAAAAGACTTGTGAATCTAGGTGATATCGATAAATTGTGAATAAATCTAGATGAAACCACAGCGGTGCGCCCGGAGGTTAAAGCCTAGATATTACTCGATAAAGCGGTACTCACAAGCTTGCCAGAGGTCGATTGATGCAGCCCGACGAACTTGAAGGACGGCACTGGAAACAAGAAAACAAGAAGAAGAAAACTTCTGGCGAAGTCACCGACTTGAAAGGTAAAGTACTTGAAAAGTAAAGGTTTGTGTTTGTTGGTGTGTACAATCTTTTTCGACCGCGCAGGGTCGCTACTTATACCCTTGGATACTACGAACTCCTAGTCGATTACGACAAGACTCTTTCTAACTAAAGGAAACTATAACTACTAAAAATAAAATGACTTGTGCAAGAGTCGGACTCGCTAACTATCTTTGACCTGTTATCAACTGTCGTTGACCCGCCTGAGCCTCCTTTTTTCTTCATTGGCGTATTTCTCCTATTGTCGCTTTCTCTTCTTTGCCTCAGTCGATCTCCCATCTTTGACCATCAGCTGTCTCTGTTGACTTCTTTCTTAGATGACCGGTTGACTGGTTGTTTGTTCTATTGGCCCTGTGTGTTTCCTGACACCTCTTCTTGTCAACTCTTTGGTCCTTGTCGATACATGTCAAAAAACAGTGTCAACAGAACACCATCTAGACAACAAAAACAAAAACAAAATAAAATAGGGTTTTTTTAGAAACTAGGGTTAGATGTTAGTAATCAACAAAATTAATACAGGATTAGACGTAGCAAACTGGCTTGCTCCCCGGCATCAGTGCCAGAAAAAGGGCTTGTTGACGGTTCAAAGTCATGTTGAAGTTCACCGCAATCACACGGGTGACTTGGTGCCTTTTTCACCAAGGGGGGTCCCCAAAGTTCTTGTCAATCCACGGAGTAAGGGATATACTAGCGTTTAAGCAAGTACTAATCTAGTTGATTAGAAAGCCTTTGAGAGAGATTAATGTTAAATAAAGGCAATCTAACCTAAGATCTATGATTGAATCTATGAAACAAGGGTTGATACAAGAGAGAAATAAACATAGATAAGCGTTCCCTCCCTAGGATCTAGGATCACATAGATATGCATCTACTACATGAAAGGGGTGTTGCCTTCGCTAACATCATGGCGGTTATGCGGTCGCTTAAGCCTTTTCCCTACATCGTACTTGTCACTACGCAAGGTTATAAAACACTTTCGCTAACACATCTATATCTAAGCATCCATAGGGTTTGGCTAATCACAACGATTACCACACACCCTACTAAGATCACATGTTGCGCAAACATATGTAAACAAAGCACTTGCAAAGACATACACCATGAAGCATCGATAGACATAGAATTCATGTAGCGATTACATATCCAAGATCTATCTAACCCTAGGGATGAACGAAGACATTACCCCAACATCTTACAAGGATTGAAGCACATAAGGGTGGTGGATCCTCCGGAGAATGTCGTCGATGAAGATGGCGACGATGAAGCTTGGAAACACCCCTAGGCCGATGTCCTGGAGTCCTCCTCTTGCTTCCTTCCCTCCGCCGGTGTTGATCCTTGTGATGAACTCATCTTATCTCTACCCTCATCTTGCGGTGACGAGTTTCTGGTGAACGGACGTCGGTAGAATGATTGGATGCGGCGGCCGTCGGAGACCGGGGATATAAATACACCGAGGAGCATCTAGGTCAAAGGGGACCGCGAACCGAGGCGAAAAGGGCCTGGGCCGGTCGGCATGGGCCGGCCGGCCTGTGCCTTGTCAGGCCGAGTTCAGGCCCGTCTTCCTCCCCGCGTCTCATCATGACATTTTGGATTTATGCCCCTTTATTTGTGTCATTTTGGCATCGTCATCCCCGCGATCAAGATAGGGTGTCTTCTCGCATGAAGTCCGATCTTTACGTCCTAGTCCTCGGGGATGATCCATCGTACCACCTTGGTCCTTGCCACCTTTGGGAGTGATTTCGCCTTGCACTTGAACACGGATGAAGCTCCTCATTTGCTCCTTTGAACTCGTTGTAACTCCGTCCCTTTTGTCCATGTTTTCCTGCAAAAACACAAGACTTCCAAATGCACATACAAAGTTGAACTTGTTATATCATTAGTGTGCCTAGTGGTGGGTTAGTTCCATAACGAAGCTCAAACCATAGTGTCACAAGTGCTCTAGGTTGACGGAAATCGACCGCCAACAATTTCACATGAAACCGTGATGTGGAAGTTGTTTCCTTTCTCTCTCATGGGGAGAGCGGAACAACAGTATGCTCACACTGTAGGGAGTGTAAACGGTAGTTGGAAAGAGCTTTGAGATGACTTCTGTAACTCATTCTCTCTCATGGAGAGGACGGAGCAAAGGTAAGCTCGCATAGCCTCTCTCCCAATGGACATTCTCGATTTCAAGCAATTAGAGGAGGAGTCTACTGGTGCAGCATGGGCTAGGTTTTTACGTCTTCTAGGTTCTGACCTAGACCTTTTGTCTCTTCCTAATGATGTATCATTATACATCTTTTGCATGGGTCTAGATATCGATGTTGCCTTAGATCTCGACGAGACCGCCGGAGGTTCGTTTGTTCACAAAACTCCAACAGAAGTAAGAGAGATCCTAGATTCCCTCTTGGAGAGCTCTTTCTTCCCCACCTATTATAGCGAGCCTTGCCAATCTGATCCATCACCTTCCACATCCTCTTATTCAGCCATAGAACCCTCACCTGAACCAGGAACCATGGAGGAAGAAGAAATTCAACCTCCAAATTTCCTCTATCAATTCGAGGATGACCCTTCTGAAAATCTCAAAAACACCTCGAATTGCTTAGATGCCCAATAAGGGAAGGAGCCCTCTTCTGTCCAAATCCATCCAGCTAGAAATCTTTTGAAAGATCCTTTACCTAGGCCTACGGTACCTCCTTTGCCTCCCAATCCTCCAAACGAAACATCTATCATGGAGGCCATGGAGAAGAAGTGGTTGACTGGAGTGGGACACTTTTCTGAAGCACTTTGGATTTGTTCACCCTCTACGATCATTTCTTGTTCCATAAGGGAAATTATCATAGAAGCCCATCTTAACCCCACTATGGAGGTTAATATTATGCCATGGCATCTAGCGTACACTTTGTTGGGCAACGTTACACTAAGACCATCTGACAAGCTCCTCAAGAGTTTTCCCTCCAGACACATACTTGAGTGTCGAGGGGTTGCATGTGCTGTGTCGCTCCTAGTAGACAAGATCAAGGTTAATCTAGACTTCCACATCTTTGATGTCGTCGATCTTGATCTCCTCCTAGGCTCCCCTGTAGAAAAACTTCTCGATGCATCTTAAGGGAGCCTAGATGAAAAGCTTAGGGAAGCTGCTTCTGCCACCACTCCCTTGTTTTCAGAAAGTTCTGTGGCGAAGCCTCTTCCCAAGCAAAACCCGCTCGAGGAGACGATGCATGTATCTCCGTTCACATCGTCCGAGCCTGTTCTCATTGAGGGCCATGGAAATCCATGAGGTGCCGACTCTAGAGTCCGAACGAAAGGATTCCGTTGACAAGCATGGTAGCTTCACTCTTGATATACCTCAGGAACCATGCTTGCATCATGCCTCTCCAGAGTCATCTATGCTCAGTGCACGGAGCACACATGAGGACTACAACCACCTTATAGTCCTCTTTTGTACAATGTTTAGAAGGTTGATTGCAGATGCATATGTTTACCATAAGCATTGTAGATTTTGTACATGCACTGTGGCACTAACCTTGCAGCTGAAGCTTCACTAATACATCAACAATTGGTGGTGAGACGGGAATGACATCACCAATGATAGCTGCAGGAAGAAGTTCCCATGGTCGAGCTTACGACCATAAACAAAGCAGTACTAGGAGATAGCCTGGATTAGGTTAGATTTTATTTCCCTTTTCAAATAAAAAGCAAGAGCATGTTTTTAGGATAAAGTTGTCCTTCGAGTATTTTCGGTCTTAACCCTCTCAGGTGAAGATTATAAAGAATGACGGACAAGTGACACCTAAGAGCATGTGAGCTGCATCAGCTACAACACCTTGGTAAGTTTTTGGTGAGGGAACATTACAAAAGGAAGCTTGATCTCCACACACTTGAGTTTTGTTGCCTAGCAATGCAAACTTCAAGTGTTGGGGAGGTATGTGAGCATCCCGAGTAAAGTTCCTCTCATTCAAATCTTATACTAGTTTGGAGATGATGTTAGTTCTTGCATCTTGCCCAACTAGCTAGGTACGTCCTGCTTTTGACTTTAAACAAAGCCCTTCCCGGAGGTTGCCCGATGTTCACCATCTTATGCTCATGTTTATATCCCTTTGAGTATAGCTTGATCATGCTTTCATGCTTCATTTATCTATGTTTGTCATGCTATGGTTTGAGTGCATGTTTAGCTACGTGCTTTCATAGGTCGTTTTAAATTAAGCATGGTGCTTAGGTTAAAAGTATCTTCTTCAACCAAACAAGACATGGTGTCGAGTTTGATTGATGAACCTTTATAGTTAATGCTTTCATAAACATTGGTTGTATGTGCGGACTAACCCTTGCAGGAATTTTTGAATCCAAACAAGGTAAGTCATCAAGCTTGATTCAAATGGGAAGGTAAGACAAGGCATGTCTGCCTTGTTCGAGCTTGCTTTCTTGGTGAATAAAAAAACAACAAAAACAAAAAAATATTTGTATTTGAATAAAGACTTCCTGGTTCTCGAACCAGTGGAGTCCATCTTTTGTTTCCACTTTTTGTTTGAAGACAGCAATAGGTACATGAACAAGTGTGGGGGAGATCTCCCTACTTATCATTGACATACACACTTGAGATCTCACACACAGGCAATGCACAACATCGACTGCACTTTCATGACAAGGGACAAGGTAAACTAGGGTGCGACGTCTGCCCACGGGTCAGCTGAACCACTACTGGTCCTCCTTTATCCCCATTTCTTCAAAAGTGATTGTATGTGCATCCTCTATCTCACTCTCCTTGATTCTGAGTTTGAATGAGTTTCAGTTCTTATCTGCTAAATCAACTCATGGAATCATGGTCTACCTGCCTACATGTTTCCTATGGTTGCCTTGCATATGTTTTATTCCATACCTATTATCTTGATGCTTATGAACAAATATCATTAGGGAACTCATGCTCATCTAAGTAGTTGGCGTTTGTGATATGGTTTGATGATATGATCTTCTCTCTGAATGTTTGAGTGCTTGGGAATTTTATTTGAAACTTATGAAAACCCTTTGCAAAGCTCCTCTTTGACATGCCAAAGTCCTACCAAAGTCATATGATGAGTTATCTTGAAAACCTTAGACTCATATGCTGCTTGTTATTGAATTGAGCTTTGTCAAATTGTTGTGACCCTTGTGAGAATTCTTTTCATGCTTTCATGATCAAGATTCATGTGCACTCCATATCCCCTTGCTATGCTTCTACACTGGAAGTAAGCATTGTATCATCCATCCTTTCCACAAAATAAAACTCCATATGTGACCTCTCTCTCCAAAAGTATCTTCGAAAAAAGGATGTGAGCTATGCAGAAAAAAAGAAAAAAACATGCTCAAAGCATGAGCAGAAAAAGAAATGCCCAAGGCATGAAAAAAGAGAGAGATTGCCCATATCCAAAGGAAAGAAGAAAAAGGAGAGAGATGGAATCATGCAAAAAGGATTTCCAATAAATTTGATGGTAATAACTAGCACCCGCTCGGGGCCTAGTGTCCACCTTACCATCACTACAACATTCATCATGTATGGTAATATCTAGCACCCATTCCGGGCCTAGTATCCACCTTACCATACCCATTATATCCAGACATGTGCACATCTTGATCTGATTGTATGATTTCATTTTCTCTTTGGATCCAATTTTTGACTTTGTAATATATGTGATACAAGTACTGTGGGGGATATACCCCCGGGGTGCCTCACGGAGGGGCCTCACGGCATATCTACGAGGGCGGCGTGGGCCCACACGAGTGGCACTCGACACGGGTACACGGATCAGCATTGAGACGGCACCCTAAGATATATACTCCCAAAGATAAAGACTAGTTGGTTAGGTGTGATCGAAGGGAAATCTTGTATAAACAACTAGGATAGATCCCACGTGATCTGTAACCCTGCCCCCATGCCTATATAAGGGCGGTAGGGACCCCCCTCTAAAACAAGTCCAATCTAATTCCCATTCGCGGAACAATCAATACAAGCACCAACACATGACGTAGGGTATTACGCATCCTTGCGGCCCGAACCTGGATAAACCCTTGTGTCCTTCATTCACCATCTAGCATCAGTCTCGGCGATCCCCTGCACACAATCTACCACCATAGCCTACCCCGTGGTGGACTGTCGGCACCATTGTACCGACAGTTGGCGCGCTAGGTAGGGGTTTCGTCGGAGATAATTGGCATGCTTGATGGCCGCAGTCAAGATCCCAGCTAGTGGCCTTGCGCTCGTCGCGTTGGGAGTGGGAATTCCCTTCGGAAGCTTCGGCCCCAACTCCACCGCCGACGAGCTGGCGGCCGGCTACGTGACCCCACCTCAGGGTCACATCATCATCAGGGAGATCCCTTGCAACATCTCCGACACCACGATCACCACGGAAAAGCCCTCTGGAGCGGATTCCACGCCACCCGCAGGCAACACATCGGCTCCCAGATCCAATCTGGAGAAGCCCCGGGCCTGCCGAGTCCTTTTCGGCACGTCGTCACTGGCTCGGAGGCCTAGCCTCCCCGTGAAAGACTATAAGGTTGCAGGATCAACAGATCCTCCCAAAGGCGATCTGGTCCAATCTATGGATCGGATCATCGGCAACATGGCTGACACCATCGCAGTCTGCAAGGCCACTCTAGACATCCTACAGGCCGAGCGCTTCCCACACGGGTTGAAGAGCGTCACCGCCTCCGTCTCGGAGATGGCGAGAAAAACCCATGACGCGACCTCCTCACCCCGGTCGGTTGAATACCACTCGGACGAGGACGCGCCGCGCTTCGTATCAATGGTCATCACCCCTCTAGATGGTGACGACCTAGATGAGACCCTCTTCCCCATCTTGGAGGAAGACGGGCAAGTCGGGGAGTGGACCACCGACAGATCGGAAGATCTGCGTCGGCCAAACTACTCATCTAGGCGATCTGATCCTAGCTCCGGATCGGAAGGCTCCATCGCATCCCTGAGAGCTGCACTCGGCCTCGAGGACAGCTCCGAGACTCTCAGATCTACCGATAATATGGAGATTCAATCTGGCAACACCTCTTCTTCCGAGTCCTCGGACGGGGTAGAGCGCCCGCTTTCGTCTAAGCGGCGGCAGCAGCTGGCGCACCCCCAGCCCGCTCGAGATGGTGAAACCACCGCCCTGAAGACCAAACATGAACGCAAAAATGTGGATCGGGAACGACGGCGCCAAGATATCTGGCACCAGAACAACCAGCATCGTGATAACCGGTGTCAGGGCCATGAGGAGGAAGAGTACCACTCGGAATCCAGCCCACCTCGGCACGGGTGGAGGCGGCGCATTCAGCGCACCTGAGGCATACACCCCCGTAGGCTGGAGGACGACTTCACAGTCATTTACGTTGGGCAGAGGGTCTACACGACCCCCAAGAAGAACCTCATTGTCCTGAATGAGGAACTCGGGAAGATGCCACCAGGGACACTAGGCATGGCTCGCCTGCAAGCCCTGGTACATGCCACCGCGACCCAGACCAACCGGATCGACCCCTCCCCGCCAGTCGGGTATGAGGAGACCGGGAATGCGCGAAGGCCACACCGCAAGCGCGCATGACGCGATGATAGCGGGGACCTGTGCGAGAAGCTGCGTCATAGGGAGGCAAGGCATAGCATCGAGTGCCGCGCTCAAGAACGGTGCCAGCACGAGTCGAGGCGTCGCCGCGACGCCGACTACGATCGGGAGCATGGAGTCCCGAACCGCCGTGGCCGATGCAACATCACGCCACCCACTGACTCGCACAGTGGGTATGAGGACTACTGCTCAGACGACTACACGTACTCCGAGGAAAGCCACAACACCCACGGGAGGACCACCGCAGGCTGCCGCAAAGGTCGAGAGGGAACCACCTCCTATAATGGCTTCCTCTCCCTCACGGCACGGCTACAGAAGGTGAATTGGCCCCGTGGGTTCAAGCTGTCCGACGTGGACAAGTACGACGGGACCTCCTATCCTGTCTAATGGTTACAGATCTACTCCACCGCGGTCAAAGCCGCGGGAGGCAACTTCGACGTGATGGCAAATTATCTGCCGATCATGCTCACGAAGGGGTGCAGAAGTTGGCTTGCAGGACTCCCAAAGAACTCCATCGACTCATGGGACGAGCTCTGCGCCTACTTCACGAGCCAATACTCCGGCACAAGGGAGCAGCCGGGTAACAGGAGGATGCTGGATCAAATCCGACAACGCAAGAACGAGTCGCTGCGCTCGTACATCCGTCGCTTCTCCAAAAAGAAGAACTCCCTTCCTTTCGTTGAGGAGCACGACATCATCAGCGCCTTCCTGCATGGACTGGCCTACGGCAAGCTAGTGAACATGTGGGCTGAACGGCCCCCCAAGACCGTCCACAAGCTCTTCAACGTGGCGAACCTAGAGGCTGACAGCGAGGAGGCCAAGCGCGAGCAGCTTAAGAACGTCAAGTCCCGTTGGGATGATGACAGCTCTCCGCGTGAGCACTGTAGGTTCTACGACTCGGATCGGGAAGGCGAGACCACCGAACAAGGAGAGAGGCGGAATAGAAGGCGCCAAAACTGTGGCTGCCGTCCAGGCTGGCTCAAAGTGGATAGATCCCTCCGAGTTCCAGAAGCTCCTGGACATGCAATGCCCGTACCACAAGAACAACAAGCACTCAGCCCGCGACTGTTTCGGCTTGAAGAACTACTTATCTGGTAAGAGTCATCAGAGAGGTCGACCAAAGGGTGACAAGGCCATGGGAAAGCGTGAGCTGCCTGGCGAAGACAATGACGACGACTTCCAGGTCGCCGACCGCACCGTTAACATGATCTACGGTGGGCCTGAGCAGCTGGAAGGAAAGCGCAAGACAAAGCTCACAGATCGTATGCTGGTGTACGCAGCCCAGCATGGGACCCCTAGTATCTACACTAGTCGGAGGTCCTGATTACTTTCAGCAGGGAAGACCACCCGGCGGCACTTGCCAGGCCTGGGCGGTACCCCCTGGTGCTGAACCCCACGATCCGTAACGTAGGGCTCGGCAAGATGCTGGTGGATGGAGGTAATGGCCTCGACATCCTCTTTGCCAGCACCCTGAAAGAGTTGAGGCTCACCCCCATGGATTTGAGCCCGACCGACAAGCCATTCTTTGGCATCGTACCCGGGGATCCCTGGGTACCACTCGGCTGGATCTTCTTACCAGTCACCTTCGGTACGATCGATAATTACCGTACCGAGCACGTCCGCTTCATCGTGGCGGACTTCGAGACAACTTACCATGGCATAATCGGCAAGCCTTCACTGACCAAATTCATGGCCATCCCACACTACACCTACATGGTGTTGAAGATGCCAGCACCTAATGGTGTCCTCACCCTTAGAGGGGACTGCCAGATGGCGAGCGCGTGCGAGAAGCAAAACCTCCACATTGCAACCACGCTGGAGGTCTCCAGACGCACCGCGTAGGTCCTGGCTTCCACCAGCAAGCTGGACCCGGTCGATCTAGAGATCCTGACGAAGAAGCCGACGACGGAGGCAATCCAGTGGGAGAAAGAGGCGACGAAGAAGGTGTCCCTCGGGCTTGAGGACCCATCCATGATGGCGACCATAGGGGCCAACATGGACCCCAAATAGGAAAGCGTGCTCGTCGAGTTCCTGTGTGCTATCTCGGATATATTCGCTTGGAAACCAGCGGATATGTCGAGGGTGCCCAAAGAGCTCGCCGAGCACTCCATGAAGGTTGACGTGAACACGAAGCCCGTCAAGCAGAAGCTACGCCGATTCGCGAAGGACCGCAAGGAGGCCATAGGGGTAGAGCTTGCAAAACTGTTAGCTGCCGGTTTTATAAAGGAAGTGTATCATCCTGACTAGTTAGCTAATCCAGTTCTTGTATCCAAGAAGAATAATCAATGGAGAATGTGTGTTAACTATACCGATCTCAACAAACACTGCCCCAAAGACCCCTTCACCCTCCCACGAATAGACCAAGTCGTTGATTCCACGGCGGGCCGCGCCTTGCTCTGTTTTCTCGACTTCTCTTCAGGCAATCACCAGATAAGCCTTAAAGTCGAAGACCAGATCAAGACATCATTCATTACGCCCCAGGGCACATACTGTTACCTGACAATGTCTTTCGGTCCAAAGAACAGCGACACGACCTACCAACGTGCTATCCAAGCATGTCTGTCGACTCAGATTGGACAGAACGTCGAGGCCTACGTAGATGACATCGTAGTCCAGATTCGAGATCCTGATAACCTTATCAAGGACATGTCTGAGACCTTCTCCAACCTAAGGGTTTACCACTGGAAACTTAACCTAGAAAAATGTGTTTTCGGCGTTCCCTCAGGAAAACTACTCGACTTCCTTGTCAGCAACCGTGGCATAGAGGAAAACTCGGAGAAGATCCACGCGATTACCTAGATGAAGCCTCCAAGATGCCAGAAAGACATGCAGAAGCTCACCGGGGCATGGCAGCACTCAACTGGTTTATCTCACAACTCGGCGTGCGTGGCCTGCCCTTCTTCAAGCTCCTGAAGCACCACGATGACTTCAAGTGGGATGAGGAGGCCCAGAAATCTTTCCTAGAACTCAGGGAATACCTCCAGAGCCCTCCTATCCTCACTGCACCACAAGCCAAGGAAATGCTCTATCTCTACATCTCTGCTACCACACACATGACAAGCACGATACTAGTCGTATAGCGTAAAGAGGAAGGCCACGCCTACACCGTGCAGAGATTGGTCTACATCATCAGCGAAGTATTGACCGACTCGAAGGTGCGGTACAACCAAGTGCAGAAACTCCTCTATGCACTGCTGATCACTACCTGCAAGTTGAAGCACTACTTCGAGGCTCACAAGATCGTCGTAGTTTCTGACTACCTCATAGGCGATATCCTTCATAACAGGGATGCCATGGGAAGAATCGTGAATTGGTCCATTGAGCTGGCCGCGCACGATATTGAATTCGTATCCCGCAATACGGTAAAATCGCAAGTACTCGCGAACTTTGTAGCCGAGTACTCGGAGATACAAACACCATCTACTACCGCCGAACCTGAGCATTGGACCATGTACTTCGATGGCTCGCTCAGGATTAAGGGAGGCGGAGCTAGAATCCTGTTCATCTCCCCGAAAGGTGAGAAACTGCAGTATGTACTGCAGATCATGTTCCAAGTCTCGAATAACACGGCTAAGTACGAAGCGGCCCTACACTGGCTATGCATCGCCATCTCGCTCGGGATAAAACACCTGATAGTCAGGGGAGACTCTTCCCTAGTGGTTAACCAAGTCAACAAGAAGTGGCAGCGGACAAACGAGAAGATGGACACATACTGTGTGGAGATACGCAAACTTGAAGGCAAGTTTTTTGGCCTAGAGTTCCACCACGTAATCCGCAACAACAACAAGGCCGCCGATGCAGTGGCCAAGATGGGAACCACTTGAGCCCAAGTGCCACCCGACGTCTTCCTCCAGGACCTCATAAAACCCTCCATCAAGAATCCTGATGCGCAGGTCGACCTATCTGAAGGACTCGACGAAGTCCTCATGATCGAGCCACAACCCGAGTGGATCTCACAGATGGTAGAGTACATTAAGTACAGAATGTTCCTGAGTCCCTCACCCGGAAACGAGAGGGAAGAGCGGGCGTTACAGGAGAGAATCTCTCGCAGGAGCAAGAACTACATCCTGATAGGTGACAAGCTGTACCGCTGAGGAGCACATTCCCGAGTGCTTCAGAAGTGCATTTCAGAGGAGGAAGGACGAGAGCTCCTATCAGAGATCCATGGCGGCATGTGCAGGAACCACGCTGGGGCGCGAACCATTGTGGGAAAAGCCTTCCGGTCTATATTGGAGGAGAGCTCTCCCCAACCACCCGACAACCACGAGTTAAGCTTCAAAGACTACTCGGCTGCATCAAGATGTGAGCAGAACGAAGATTAAAGCACTCGGCTGAAGGCGTCAAGCACTCGGCAAAAGTCAATAAAGCACTGGGACGACGTTCGAAGCTCAAGATTGAAGTTGCAGTCTGGTTAAGAAGCGCTTTGGGACTGCTGTGGGGGATATACCCCCGGGGTGCCTCACGGAGGGGCCTCACGACATATCTACGAGGGCGGCGTGGGCCCACACGAGCGGCACTCGACGCGGGTACACGGATCAGGAATGAGACGGCACCTGAAGAGATATACTCCCAAAGATAAAGACTAGTTGGTTAGGAAAGTTATTACTTGTGATCGAAGGGAAATCTTGTATAACTGACAAGGATAGATCCCACGTGATCTGTAACCCTGCCCCTCATGCCTATATAAGGGAGGTAGGGACCCCCCTCTAAAACAAGTCCAATCTGATTCTCATCCGCGGAACAATCAATACAACCACCAACATAGGACGTAGGGTATTACGCATCCTTGTGGCCCGAACCTGGATAAACCCCGGTGTCCTTCATTCACCATCTAGTTTCAGTCTCGGCGATCCCCTCCACCCAATCTACCACCATAGCCTACCCTGTGGTGGACTGTCGGCACCATTGTACCGACAAGTACGCTTTATCTTTTATGCTACCCTTAGCTCCACATATAGCCATCATTAGAAGTAGGATGAAGAAAGACAAATCTAATTCCTTGGTGAGGACGTATACACATTAAGCGATCTGAGAGAATCAAATGGGGAACTAAGCAGGGTTTTGTTTTTGAAAACTTATTGGAAAACCCCAAGTTACATGACATGAGGAATAGAAGTGATTTGAGTCATGATTGTTCCATTCCTCAACTACCCAAGATGGCATGATAGACACTCCATAGAGTTCACAAGTACAAGGTATGGTTTGGAATATCTCTTATGCTCATTTCATACTTTTGGATATCATGTCTCACCTTGATCTGTTCCCCTATACTCAGGATGAGCAAAGGTCAAGTGTGGCGGTGTTGTTGACGGCTGTTAAGTACCACTTTTATGCCATTAACTCCTTCATAAAATGAATGAAATGTGATCATCAACACTAGAATACGGCTTATACTGACAATTTCGACAAGTGTTGGTGTTTCTGGCTTTTGTTGCAGGATGCACCTGAATACGTGTTAAATGATACAATTGAGAGCAAGTGATCTAATGGCTTATATAGGACGTCACCAATAACAACCTCAAATTCCAATTTGGACTGCACCATTGCGACGGGCTCGTCGAGACGATCAAAGTGGATATATTATTTGCTTACGTCGGAGTTGGTATGAAGGAGATATGCGACTCACAAGATCACATCATGTGGGCCTGGTGGGACCCACACGAGGCCACGTGGCGACGTGTTGCCACGTAGGATGCCATGTGTCCGTAACACATCACCAATCCAAGGAAACACACCTTCGACCAATCAGGAGCCAGTACACGGATTCAAGGACCCACATCCTCACAGAAACGAGCTAAAAACACCGCATACACACCCATGCACACCTGAGGACCCACCTGGCAGTCACCTGGACGAAAGGCGGTGCGAGAGGAACCGACCTTTGGTCGGCCGATCCCCAATTCGCCCGAACAAAGGGGAGCTCCTCTCTCCCCAGCCGACGCGTGGAAGCACTCCATTGGTTCCTCAAGGCATTCCGGGCTGTTTCGGAGTCATTTGGCACTCCGAGAAAGCCACCGCCTTGCCTATAAATAGAAGGGGAAGGGATAGGAAATGAGACACACTTCACCCACCCAAGGCTCCTCTCCTAGGTAGTGCTTAGAGTAGAGAGTGAGAGAGGGAGAGGTATGTGCCTCTACAATGTTGTTGTTCTTCATTTAGACTAAAGTGACTATTCTTGTATTCCTCTAATTAGACTAAAGTAGCATTCATGCATAGGTGATATGTTCTTGTGTTCTTCTTGTGTTCTTGATTTAGAGGTTTGTGTTCTTCGCGAAGACAACCCTTTGATCTTGTGGCACAAGTTCATAGTTCTTATATCTGTTTGTATGTGTGTTCGTCAATTAGAATATAGTGGATATTGCTGCATGTTCCATTTAGACCAAAGTGACATTTGTTATTCCTTCTAGCTTTGTGCTTGGTTGCATGAGTAGTCTTTTTCGTCTGCTAGTGCATAGATCCTTGGTTTATGCATTCGTCTGCTGCAAGTCATTTGTATACGTTCGAAGCATAGTACGGGGTCGAGTGCTCTCTTGCATGCCTTTAGTATAAGCTAGTAGTGCCTATAGTGAGTGAGATCAGTTCTCTTCCGTGGTCGTATGAGTACAGAGTGTCGTAGTCCGTTGGCTACGGCAGTAACCACAGCGTAGATGTAGTGTCACGCTACCGGTTATCATTTGTTCGGCTTATCCCAAGGTTAGGTAGAGGTAGTCTAGTAGGTGGTGACAGCCCTTCTGACCCTAGTTGATCCTCCGCAGCTAGATATAGTTAGAGCTCCATTCCACATAGATGCGCATGCCAGAGTCGCCTATTAAGTCAGGGCTATCGGTACCCTAAGCCAAGTTCTATCTAGAGATCAACCTTTAATCTCATCTATAGTGCTATCTTTAGGAATCCTTTCTATCCTTGCCTCTTATCTAGGTGTGTCCTTGGACCGACTGGTACGAAGTTAGTGCACACACGTTCCCTTGGATTCGATACCCTTGGAATACTCTGAGGTGAAAGATACAACGGTATTCGTGCGCTTGCGGATTTATTCGTGTGACGCTAAAATACCCAAAAAGCTTTCTAGCGCTGTTGCCGGGGAACGGTTGCTGTATCTATCTTCGTACCTAGTGGTCCTTTTATCCTTAACTTTTCTTGATTCTACCTTTAGCCTCGTTACCCTTGGAGAGGCCATCCTTTTATGACCTCTCCACCTCAGCTTATGAATTCTATGAGCCACCATCAACGTCTTCATCTGGCTATGATCTCGACCCCGACTCTATAGATATGGTTCAGGATAGACCCTTCTTTGGAGCTATTAATGAAGATCCCTACATTCATTTGAAAGAATTCGACGATTTGTGTTTGCACTTGGTTACCCCAAGCATGACACAAGAAACCGTGAGGTGGAAGTTGTTTCCTTTCTCCCTCATGGGGAGAGTGGAACAATGGTACGCTCACACTGTAGGGAGTTTGAACGGTAGTTGGGAAGAGCTTCGAGATGACTTCTGTAACTCGTTCTCTCTCATGGAGAGGACAGAGCAATGGTATGCTCGCATAGCCTCTCTCCCAATGGACATTCTCGACTTCGAGCAATTAGAGGAGTCTACTGGTGCAGCATGGGGTAGGTTTTTACGTCTTCTACCTTCTGACCTAGACTTGTCTCTTCCCGATGATGTATCATTATACATCTTTTGCATGGGTCTAGACATGGATGTTGCCTTAGATCTCGACGAGATCGCTAGAGGTTCGTTTGTTCACAAAACTCCAACAGAAGTAAGAGAGATCCTAGATTCCCTCTTGGAGAGCTCTTTCTTCCCCACCAATTATAGCGAACCTTGCCAATCTAAGTTGAGCCATGAGGATCTTCTAGCGGCTGAATCTTATCCATCACCTTCCACATCCTCTTATTCAGCCATAGAACCCTCACTTGAACCAGGAACCATGGAGGAAGAAGAAATTCAACCTCCAAAGTTCCTCTATCAATTCGAGGATGACCCTTCTGAAAATCTCAAAAACACCTCGAATTGCTTAGATGCCCAACATGGGAAGGAGCCCTCTTATGTCCAAATCCATCTAGTTAGAAATCTTTTTACAGAACCTTCCCCTAGGCCTACGGTTGCTCATTTGCCTCCTGATCCTCCAAATGAAACATCTATCATGGAGGCCATGGAGAAGAAGTGGTTGACTGGAGTGGGACACTTTTCTGAAGCACTTTTGATTTGTTCACCCTCTACGATCATTTCTTGTTCCATAAGGGAAATTATCGTAGAAGCCCATCTTAACCCCACTATGGAGGTTAATATTATGCCATGGCACCTAGCGTACACTTTGTTGGGCAACATTACGCTAAGGACATCTGACAAGCTCCTCAAGAGTTATCCCTCCGTACACATACTTGAGTGTCGGGGGGTTGCATGTGCTGTGTCGCTCCTAGTAGACAAGATCAAGGTTAATCTAGACTACCACATCTTTGATGTCCTCGATCTTGATCTCCTCCTAGGCTCCCTGCAGAAAAACTTCTTGATGCATCTCGAGGGAGCCTAGATGAAAAGCTTAGGGAAGCTGCTTCTGCCACCACTCCCTTGTTTTCAGAAAGTTCTATGGTGAAGCCTTTTCCCAAGCAAAAGCCGCTCGAGGAGACGATGCATGTATCTTCGTTCGCATCGTCCGAGCTCGTTCTTGTTAAGGGTGTAAAATTCTCTACTCCTCAGGAGTATGACTTGGAAGACCCTCTTCAGCTTTGTGAAGATGAACGATCATCATCACCCTCGATCGAGTTTGAGCCTCTTCTCGCTGGCCCAAATTATGTTTCTCTCGACCTTGATCGAGAATCGACATGGAGCTTTCCTGATGTAACTCTTGAGATGAAGAAATCATGGGCCATGGAAATCCATGAGGTGCTGACTCTGGAGTCTGAACGAAAGGATTCCATTGACAAGCATGGTGGCTTCACTCTTGATATACCTCAGGAACCATGCTTGCATCATGCCTCTCTAGAGTCAGCTATGCTCAGTGCACGGAGCACGCATGTGGACTGCAACCACCATATGGTCCTCTTTTCTACAATGTTTAGAAGGTTGATTGTAGATGCATATGTTTACCATAAGCATTGCAGATTTCGTACATGCACTGTGGCACTAACCTTGCAGTTGAAACTTCATTGATACATCAACAATTGGTGGAGAGACGGGAATGACATCACCAATGACAGCTGCAGGAAGAAGTTCCCATGGTCGAGCTTACAACCATAAACAAAGCACTACCAGGAGATAACCTAGATTAGGTTAGATTTTATTTCCCTTTTCAAATAAAAAGCAAAAGAATGGTTTTAGGATAAAGTTGTCCTTCGGGTATTTTCGGTCTTAACCCTCTCAGGTGAAGATTATAAAGAATGATGGACAAGTGACACCTAAGAGCATGTGAGCTGCATCAGCTACAAAACCTTTGGTAAGTTTTTGGTGAGGGAACATTACAAAAGGAAGCTTGACCTCCACACTCTTGAGTTTTGTTGCCTAGCAATGCAAACTTCAAGTGTGGGGGAGGTATGTGAGCATCTCGAGTAAAGTTCCTCTCATTCAAATCTATCCTGGTTTGGAGATGATGTTAGTTCTTGCATCTTGCCCAACTAGCTAGGTACGTCCTACTTTTGACTTTAAACAAAGCCCTTCCGGGAGGTTGCCCGATGTTCACCATCTTATGCTCATGTTTATCTCCGTTTGAGTATAGCTTGATCATGCTTTCATGCTTCCTTTATCTATGTTTGTAATGCTATGATTTGAGTGCATGCTTAGCTACGTGCTTTCATAGGTCGTTTTAAATTAAGCACGGTGCTTAGGTTAAAATTATCTTCTTCAATCAAACAAAACATAATGTCGAGTTTGATTGATGAACCTTTATAGTTAATGCTTTCATGGATATTGGTTGTATGTGCGGACTAACCCTTGCAGGGATTTTCGAATCCAAATGAGGTAAGTCTTCAAGCTTGATTCAAATGGGAAGGTAAGCCAAGGCATGTCAGCCTTAGTTGAGCTTGGTTTCATGCTGAATAAAAAAACAACAAAAACAAAAAAATATTTGAATTTGAATAAAGACTTCCTAGTTCTCGAACCAGTGGAGTCCATCTTTTGTTTCCACTTTTTGTTTGAAGACAGCAACAGGTACATGAGCAAGTGTGGGGGAGATCTCCCAACTTATCATCGACATACACACTTGAGATCTCACACATAGGCAATGCACAAGATCGACTGTGTTTTCATGACAAGGGATAAGGTAAACTAGGGTGCGACATCTGCCCATGGGTTAGTTGAACCACTACTGGTCCTCCTTTATCCCCATTTCTTCAGAAGCGATGGTATGTGCATCCTTTATCTCACTCTCCTTGATTCTGAGTTTGAATGAGTTTCAGTTCTTATCTGCTAAATCAACTCATGGAATCATGCTCTACCTGCCTACATGTTTCCTATGGTTGGCTTGCATATGTTTTATTCCATACCTATTAGCTTGATGCTTGTGAACAAATATCATTAGGGAACTCATGCTCATCTAAGTAGTTGGCGTTTGTGATATGGTTTGATGATATGATCTTCTCTCTGAATGCTTGAGTGCTTGGGAATTTTATTTGAAAATTATGAAAACCCTTTGTAAAGCTCCTCTTTGATATGCCAAAGTCCTACCAAAGCCATATGATGAGTTATCTTGAAAACCTTATACTCACATGCTGCTTGTTATTGCATTGAGCTTTGTCAAATTGTTGTGACTCTTGTGAGAATTCTTTTCATGCTTTCATGATCAAGATTCATGTGCACTCCATATCCCCTTGCTATGCTTCTACACTAGAAGTAAGCATTGTATCATCCATCCTTTCCACAAAATAAAACTCCATATGTGACCTCTCTCTCGAAAAGTATCTTCGAAAAAATGATATGGGCTATGCAAAAAAAAGAAAAAAACATGCTCAAAGCATGAGCAGAAAAAGAAATGCCCAACGCATGAAAAAAGAGAGAGATAGCACATATCCAAAGGAAAGAAGAAAAAGGAGAGAGATGGAATCATGCAAAAAAGAATTTCCAATAAATTTGATAGTAATAACTAGCACCCGCTCCGGGCCTAGTGTCCACCTTATCATCACTACAACATTCATCATGTATGGTAGTATCTAGCACCTATTCCGGGCCTAGTATCCACCTTACCATACCCACTATATCCAGACATGTGCACATCTTGATCTGATTGTATGATTTGATTTTCTCTTTGGATCCGGTTTTTTACTTTGCAATATATGTGTTATAAGTACGCTTTATCTTTTATCCTTCCTTGAGCTCCACATATAGCCATCATTAGAAGTAGGATGAAGAAAGGCAAATCTAATGCCCTGGTGTGGATATATACACATTGAGCGATCTGACAGAATCAAATGAGGAGCCAAGCAAGGTTTTGTTTTTGAAAACTTATTGCAAAACCCCAAGTTACTTGACATGAGGAATAGAAGTGATTTGAGTCATGACCGTTCCATTCCTCAACTACCCAAGATGGCATGATAGACACTCCACAGAGTTCACAAGTACAAGGTATGATTTGGAATATCTCTTATGCTCGTTTCATACCTTTGGATATCATGTCTCACCTTGATCTATTCCTCTTTACTCGGGACGAGCAAAGGTCAAGTGTGGGGGTGTTGTTGACGGTTGTTAAGTACCACTTTTATGCTGTCAACTCTTCCATAAAATGAATGAAAAGTGATCATCAACACTAGAATAGGGCTTACACTAACAATTTCGACAAGTGTTGGTGTTTCTGGCATTTGTTGCAGGATGCACCGGAATACGTGTTAAATGATACAATTGAGAGCAAGTGATCCAATGGCTTATATAGGGCATCGTCCATAACAACCTCAAATTCCAATTGGACAGCACCATTGGGACGGGCTCGTCGAGACGATCAAAATGGATATATTATTTGCCTACGTTGGAGTTCGTATGAAGGAGATATGCGACTCACAAGATCACATCATGTGGGCCTGGTGGGACCCACACGAGGCCACATGGCGACGTGTTGCCACGTAGGATGCCATGTGTCCGTGACACATCACCAATCCAAGGAAATACACCTTCGACCAATCAGGAGCCAGTACGCGGATTCAAGGGCCTACATCCCCACGGAAACAAGCTAAAAACACCGCATACACACCCATACACACCTGAGGACCCACCTGGCCGTCACCTGGACGAAAGGCGGTGCGAGAGGAACTGACATTTGGTCGGCTGGGTTCGCCCGAACAAAGGGGAGCTCCTCTCGTCCCCAACCGACGCATGGCAGCTCTCCATTGGTTCCTCAAGGCATTCCGGGGTGTTTTGGATTCATTTGGCACTCCCAGCAAGCCACCGCCATGCCTATAAATAGAAGGGGAGGGGGTAGGAAATGAGACACACTTCACCCACCCAAGGCTCCTCTCCTAGCTAGTGCTTAGAGTAGAGAGTGAGAGAGGGAGAGGCATGTGCCTCTATGAGAGACATGGGTACCCATGGGTCCCCACTGGCTAGGGTCCCAGGGGCCCTGACAAAGTGGAGCCGACCTTCCAGAAGACCCGCCGACCTATCGAGTGGGCCCAGTGACCTTATCCGCACCTCTGACGACCGCAGGCGACCTGATCAAGATACCGGAGGACCTGCGATGCTTGGCGTGCAAGTCAAGACACTTGGACCTAGCGTGCCGGCGCCTGTAGCTCCGAGTATCACGGGATACTCGTAATCTGGGAGATAAGCTTCCCGCAGTTGTAACCGACCCTGACACGGGTCAACCGACCTTGAATGAAACCCTAGCCCGTCCTCCCCATATAAGGCAACCTAGGGCTCCATTCAAGGGGACAACTCATCTTCAACCTCACGCATAATCCACCACAACTGGACGTAAGGTTTTACTCTCCGGAGGCCTGAACTAGTATAAACCCCCTTGTCTCCTTGTCTTCACCGCCATACTCGCCTAGTTCCGAGTTCAACATGTGGACTACCACCTACGCTCTTAGGTCTCGATCCTCCATTGACCTGCAAACCTCTAGGGTAACCCCCTAGCGGATCTGTCCAGGTCTCACCCCCTGATAGTTGGTGCGCCAGGTAGGGGCGATCGGGAACTCGCTGGGCAGCATGGTGGCCCAATCTGGTGTCGTCTTCCCGGCGAGCATGGCAGCCTTCCTCGCCAACCCCGTGGAGATCTGCTTTGGATCTTTCACGTCGACCTCTCCTGCTCCGGCAGCCGCAGCTCTTCCAGCGACCCCGGAGCAGGTCGTCACGGCGTCCGTCGCCACCCCCGTTCCCGATCTAGTATCGGAGACCCACCCACCCAGACCCTATGACCTTGTCCAGGGGATGGAGAACGTCATCGGCTCGATGAGGGAAACTCTGGAGATCTACAAACGAGCTCAGCGCTCAACACAGACAGCGCTACGCCACGACACGTTCCCTTCGGCCTGAAGTCTGCACCTAGCCTTTGTCTCAGCCAGCTGTCCACGCCTCCCTAGATCCGATCTGGGCGGCGACCTTCTGGCCACCTAAGGCCGGCACCTCGCGCTCGGCGCAACCCTCTCGACGTGCCCTGCACCTATCACAAGGGTGCGAAGCACACCCTCCGCGGGTGCCGCCTGCGGAAGAAGATCGACCAAGAGCTCCCTCGCTGAGCTAAACGACCTACCCAGTCCCCGGACTGCGGGGAGTTCCAAAAGGTTCGTGTTCAAATCTCCCCCAATGATTCAGACATCGTCTTTCGCCAAGTGCCCGTGATCTCCGAGAACGAGCCACCCCGTGCGGGCGCGACCAACTCTGAGGAAGCGGCCCGCATCCAAGCCAACACCCACTGTGCCCAGCGATGTGCGGAAGAGCAGCAGCGCGTGGCCTTGCCCTGTGCTCGGGACCTGCACCTGGAGTTCGAGGAAGCTGGGATCCCGACCTTCAACAGCCCCCAGGCCAACCTGGGCGCGGCAATCACCCAGCTCCAGCAAGCTCAGATGACGCCTGAAGCTGAGCAGGCCCTCGCGTACCTCCGGGTCGCCAACGCCTTGGTGGAGGAGAAGAGCGCGGCCTCCAAGTCCGCTGCATCTTCATCAACCCGCCACTCACGCAGTCGATCTCATCGACCTCAGTGCAGCCATCTCTCCCCCATCCGGGAGGAGATCGCTCAGCACAACCCTGAGCAACCCGCCCAGTAGCCTGCTGCTGCCGGCGACCTTCACGTCAACCTCGACGCCAACAGGTGCACCCACGACATGCTTGACTATGTCGATCAGCGCCATCGAGAGCGTGAGGAGCGCGAGCTTCGTCACCGCTTGGAGTACGATCGCGAGTACGGCCAACCTGGGGGTGTTCACTGCATCATGGAGCGCGAGCTCTGTGACCGTCACGACATCGAGAACAAGCGGCGTGCCCTCTACGACACTGAGCACGGCGACCCAGGTGTTCTCCAGACCAACCAGGATCGGCAGCCACGTTCCCAGGTTGTCGTCCCGGAGCGCAGCGTCCACTCTGCACCTAGAGAGGCCGCTCCAGCCAGAGGCACCGGTGACGACCTTGCCGTCACCGCTTTCCCAGTGCTGGCTTCCCGTTTCAAGAGGGTGGAGTACCCCGGTAACTTCAAGCCCAACATCAAGCCGTACGACGGGCGCTCGGACCGTAACATCTGGCTGTCGACCTACTACGTCGCCGTCAAGGTCGCCAGTGGTAGCTTCGACCACATGGCGGCCTACTTCCCACTGGTCATGGGCAAGGCCCCTTCGCTGTGGCTCAACAATCTCGAGCCCGGCAGCATCAAGACCTAGGCTGACCTATCCCAGGCCTTCACGTCCAACTTCCAGGCAACCTACGATCGCCCTAGAAACGCCTTCAACCTCGGGCAGGTCGTGCAGAAGCCTAAGGAACGGCTCCGCAACTACAACAACCGGTTCTTCGAGAACTAGAACGAGTGCATTGGTGTCAGAGATGATCAAATCGTCGACAGCTACAAGAAGGGCATCAAAGATTGCAAGATCTTTGAGAAGATCCACGAATCTGGTGCCACCAATGTCAAGGAGCTCATGCACGTCGTCAACAAGCTGATGGACACAGAAGAGGTGCTCCAGAACCAGTTCGACGCTGATGACGCTGGTGCATCTAGCACTGCAGCAGACAAGCTCCGCAAGCGACCTTCCGAGGTCCTAGCGGTCGAAGGGTGCCGAGGTTTGACCTTCAACCAGGAGGAGTTCGACCTGGCGCTCGACAGCGTTTGCGGGTTCTACGAGTGGGCTACCCACACTCTCCGCGAGTGTTCGTAGTTCAAGAGGGCTTTCAGCACCCCCGCGGACCCCAAGCGACCCAGGAACGACGGCGGGCACCACGACAACTGCCCCTACAACAGCAACTACAGTCACGACGACTGACGAGACCGCCGCGACGACCGCCGCGAGGAGAGATATGACGATCGCCGCGAGCCACCTAGCAGCGACCCACCACGCAGCGACCTACCTCCAGCGACTCCCCGCGACGAGACAAACCTGCCTCCTCCACCACCAACAGGCAACCCCAACGGGCCCTTTCACGTTGCAAACTGCACTATCAACATGATCGTTGGGGGCATCAAGTCCGACGTCAGCAAGAGGCACTACCGCAAAGACAAGCGCGAGGTCCACCTCGTCCACACTCAGCCAACAGCGCCTCTGCGTTGGTCTGAGCAGGCGATCACGTTCTCTAGAGCTGATCACCGGGTGCACATCCCAGACCCCGGGTCCTACCCGCTCGTCATCGAGCCCACGGTGGATGGGGCCTTGCTCTCCCAGACCCTGATCGATGGGGGGAGCGGGCTCAACATCATCTTCGTTGATACCCTCAAGAAGATGGGCTTCGACTTCGACAAGCTCACGGATTGCGACGAGCCCTTTTATGGCATCGTCCCCGGGAAGGCGGCCTACCCCCTGGGTCGGGTCTCCCTCCCCATTACTTTTGGTATGGATGCAAACTTCCGCACGGAGTACCTCAGCTTCGAGGTCACCAACTTCAAGTCCTCCTACCACACGATCCTAGGTCGCCTGATGCTGGCCAGGTTCATGGCCATCCTGCACTACACCTACTTGAGGTCCTCTCCGTCATGGGGGATCTCATCATCTCCTTCAAGTACAACACGGAGGCTCTCGACCTTGCCGCGACCTCCGTCGCCGTCGACGCCTCCGCAGTCTTGGTCGCTGAGGCCAGGACCGTCGACCTGGTTGACCTACCTGTCCCGGAGCAGAAGCGCACCGACACCACCCTGGACGCGGTCCCCTTGACGAAGAAGGTCTGCCTCGACCTTGCCGATGCAGAGAAGACGGTGGTGATCGGCGATGGGCTCGACCCCAAATAGGAACTCGCGCTCACCAGTTTCCTCCGGGATAACATGGATATATTCGCATGGAGTCCATCGGATATGCTGGGTGTCCCTAGGGAGCTGGCTAAGCACTCCTTGGATGTAAGCAAGACGGCCAAGCCTGTCAAGTAGAAGCTTTGCCGCTTTGCGAAAGATCGCAATGACGTCATTAGGGTAGAATTAATAAAGCTCCTAGCTGCTGGATTTATCTGCGAGTGTAAAAACCCGGTTTGGCTCGCCAACCCGATCCTTGTACCCAAGAAAACTGGTCAATGGAGAATGTGTATCGACTACACCGACCTCAACAGGCACTACCCTAAAGACCCCTTCCCTCTTTTGCGCATCAACCAGGTTGTGGACTCCACGACCGGAAGCGTCCACCTATGCTTTCTCGACTACTACTCAGGGTATCACCAGATAGCCCTGAAGGTCTCTGACCAAGACAAGACGGCGTTCATAACACCCCATGGGATCTACTGCTACATGGCAATGACCTTTGGCCTCAAGAATGCCGGTGACCTACCAGAAGGCCATCCAGAAGCGCCTGGCCAGCCAGATCAGGAAGAATGTAGAAGCTTACGTCGACGACGTGGTTGTCAAAACCATCCATGAGGACAAGCTCATAGCTGACCTCGCGGAGACCATTGCCAACCTCCGCGTCTATCGCTGGAAACTTAATCTTGAGAAGTGCGTCTTCGGTGTCCCGTCCGGTAAGCTCCTGGGCTTCATGGTCAGCAACCGGGGCGTCGAGGCCAATCCCACCAAGGTGGATGCCATCCTCAGGATGAAGTGACCTACTATGAAGAAAGACGTCATGTAGCTCATCGGCATGATGGTGGCCCTAGGTCGATTCATTAGTAAACTTGGAGAGAAAGGCCTGCCCTTCTTCAAGTTGCTAAAAAAGGCAGACAAGTTCGTCTGGACTGAAGAAGCAGACCAAGCCCTGGAGCAACTCAAGACCTTCCTCAGGACACCCCCGGTGATGGTGCCCCCGGCGCTTGAGGAGCCGTTACTGCTCTACATCTCGGCGACCACCCTGGTGGTCAGTTCGGTTCTGGTGGCTGAGCGACCTGAAGAGGGCCGACCTTACCCTGTCCAGCGACCTATCTACTATGTCAGCGAGGTCCTGTCTGACAGCAAGACCAGGTACAGTCAGCCCCAGAAGATGCTTTATGCACTGCTTGTCACCTCTCGCAAGCTTCGGCATTACTTCCAGTCGCACAAGATCAAGGTCATCTCGGCCTTCCCCCTTGGCGAGATCCTGCGGAGCCGCGACACCACTGGGCGTATCGTCAAGTGGTCCATTGAGTTGGGCGAGTTCGACCTAGAGTTCTGCCCCAGGCAGGCCATCAAGTCCCAGGTCATCACAGACTTCGTCTCGGAGTGGACAGAAATCCAGCAGCCTCCGCCATCAGAGCGACTCGAGCACTGGAAAATGTACTTCGATGGTTCCCTAAACCTCGAAGGAGCCGGTGCGAGCGTCCTGTTCATCTCCCCTCAAGACAACTACCTCAAGTACGTCCTGCAGATCCACTACAAGGCGTCCAATAATGGCGCCGAGTACGAGGCCCTCATCCATGGGCTACGCATTGCTGTCTCCCTGGGGATCAAACGACTCATAGCTTACGATGACTCCAAGGTCGTGATCGACCAAGTCAGCAAGGATTCTGAAGCTAGGAAGGACACAATGGATGCCTACTATGCTGAGGTGCGCAAGCTTGAGTGACACTTCGAAGGGCTCGAGTTCCACCATGTCTGCCGCAACAACAACGTCGCAGCTGATGTCCTCTCCAAGCTTGGCTCCAAGCGCGCACTGGTTTCGGCCAATGTGTTCATCCAGGACCTACGCAAGCCGTCCATGAAGCTTATCTCCGACCCAGAGTCGCTGGATGACGAAGGAACCCCACCGGGAGGTCGCAATGTCCTCATGATCGACGCAGAAGATGACTGGCGCCTTGACTTTATCGCCTTCCTCCTCGAACATCGAGTGCCCGAGGACAAGGCGGAGCACAAAAAGATTACGAGGCGTAGCGCCAACTACGTCGTTGTCGGCAATGAACTCTACCAGAGGTCCACCTCCACAGGGGTTTTGATGAAGTGCATCCTACGATCTGAGGGCCTTAGGCTCTTGGATGAGATCCATGGCAGCGAGTGCGGCAATCATGCCGCATCTTCCAACCTGGTGGGAAAGGTCTTCAGGTCTGGCTTCTACTGGCCTACGTCCTTGGTTGATGCCCAGGAACTTGTACGTCGATGCAAGGGGTTCCAATTCTTCGCCAAGCAGCAGCACGTCCTGGCTCAGGCCCTCAGGACCATCCCTCCATCCTGGCCCTTCGTAGTGTGGGGTCTTGACTCTGTGGGACCTTTCAAGACCGCCTCTGGCGGCTACAAGCACATCATCGTGGCGGTGGACAAGTTCACCAAATGGATCGAGGTCCGTCCTGTATCCAGCATCACCTCGAAAGAGGCGGCCAAGTTCATCGAGGAGATCACCCACCGCTTCAGGGTGCCCAACAGGATCGTCACCGACCTTGGTACGGCCTTCACAGGAGCTGATTTCTGGGACTTCTGCCAAGACAACCTGATCGACGTATACTACTCCTCGGTGGCCCACCCACAGTGCAACAGCCAGGTCAAGCGGGCCAACGGCATGGTCCTACAGGCCATCAAAGACCGCATCTTCGACGGTTCAGCGCCCTATGCAACCAGATGGCTCTCAAAGCTCCCCCACGTCATCTGGGGTATCAGGACCCAGGTCAGCTCAGCGACTGGGTACTCACCCTTATTTTTGGTCTATGGGTCAGATGCCATCCTCCCCACCGACGTTGCCTTCGGGGCTCCTCACATCCAGAACTTTGATGAAGGAGAAGTGGAGCAAACACGCAGGCTCGACCTCGACAGTGTCGAGGAACATCGTGTGGCCGCGCTCATGTGCCACACCCACCACGAGCAGCAGCTACGTCGCTACCACGACCGCAATGTGCGGGAACGTTCATTCAACGTTGGCGACCTAGTTTTGCGGCTTATCCAGAACACCAAGGACATGCACAAGCTTTCAGAACCTTGGGAAGGCCCCTTCATAGTTAAGGAGGTCATTGGACCGATGACCTATCGCCTCCAATGGGCTGATGGCCAAGGTGTTCCGAACCCCTAGAACATCAAGCACTTATGTCGCTTCTATCCTAAGGAGCATTGTATCGCAACAAAAGCTATGTACTCTACCCTTTGTCATTTGATATATATAAAGATTACCTTTTGACCTACTTGTTTTCTATTCACCCCTCCCCCTCGACACGCTCAGGGGCTTGGTTTAAAACTAGACCCCTCACGCTTGGGGGCTTGGTATTTAGCTCGGCCCTTCGCCCTCGGGGGCTTGGCTTTGCCAACCTAAAGGACGTTCGACCTAGGGGTTTTTACCTTTCTTTTACCTAGTGTTCCCTTACCACAACTTTTTATACACTTTATAAGCATTCCTAGGTTGTCTGGTTGCTCGACCTTGGGTCCAGGACCCCCCTCCACGCGCCGGCTGCACATAAGCCTCCACACTGAGCCGTGTAGTCGGTAAGCCGTTCCTCCACTGAGTTGGGTTAGCGAGGGGAAAGGGTGCGTGCAGCTCCATTACCTTTTGTGTTCTTATAAAGAGTACATAAGTCAAAGAAGGGATGACATCAGTTAATTAAACATGCCTTTTCATTCATGCAAGGTTTATCTTACATCAAAAGGGTCCACGACCCATTGGCACTAACAGTTTGCTACGTCCTAAGTTACACTTTACAGACCTATTTTCTTCACGATCTCGTCTGCGGCGGCCTGGATATCTTCAACGCCCACCAGCCGAGATAGGTCGAGCTCCTCCCTGACCTTCTCAAAGTCGAACGTTGGCACATGGTGCCTCACTGTGGCCAACGTGGCAGCCGCGATGAGCTTGCCGCTGTCCATCAGCAGGGTCTTCACGCGACCTTCCGCATCTCCCAGCCGCGCGACGAGCTCCTGCGGCCCGCCTTCGACCTTGGGGACGAAATGTCGGCCTCCTTGAGGTCGTCCAGCTCCTTCTGAAGATCTGCAGTCATCTCTTGATGATCAATAAGGGTTTGTATCGCCCGGGAAAGGTCGATCTCCAGATCCCTATGAACACCCAATTCATACGCTACCTTCCGGGTATAGTAATACTCACTGGCGATGACCTCCTTGTGCTTCTCCTTGAGGGTCTTCACCTGCTCCTTGGACTCCTTGAGGTCCTTCTTCAAGGCGGACTCCCTCTTCTTGGCCTTTGCATTCAGCAAGGTCAAAAGCTGTCACGACGTAAAATTCAAGCATCAAGCATGAGGGTACCACCAGACGTACCCGCAGCGGCGACCTTCAGCTCGTCTTCCGCCTCCTTCGCCTTCAGCTTGGCGGATTCAAGCTCCTGCTTCAAGGCCGCCATCGCCTTGTCCTTCAAGGCCGCCTCGTCCTTGAGATGCTTTATTTCTCCCGCGGCCTCAATCCTGGCCTGCAGCACGGCCTCCCGCGCCGTGGTCAGCTCCGCGTGAAGCTTGGCGCCCTCCGTCAGCATGTTCGCCCTGCCCTGCACCCGCTCGGCTAGAGACTGCACCCACACACCACAAAAGGTTGTCAAATCAAGGCATCCAAGTGAAGTCAAGACCTAACCCCAAAAGGAATTGAGACTCACCATGAGTGTCCTGCCGATCGTTTTCGCTGCCTCCTTGATCGTCGCCTACACCGCCTTGAAGTCGTCAAGGTCCCGGCCGTCAGCAAGGACATCCTCCTCCCACGGGGTGCCGGTATAGAGGCACCGGTTCAGGTCGTCGTCCTCGCCCCCTCCTCCGGTCTCCGCCTCCTGCGTCTACGGTAGACCCGACTCGGGTGAGTCCTCCAGGTGAAGACCTTCACCTTGCTGAGCGCTGTCAGCAGCGACCTTGGTCACCACCGCCGATGCCGCCCCCATGGTCTCAGGGACCTTGCTGGTGACATCTCCGCCTGAGGTTGCCAGTGATTGGCCCACCGGCGCCTTCTCCAGCTTTCGCCCAAAGGCCTCTTGGCCTGAGGCGTTCTTATTGGTGTCCGACGCAGTAGGACGACGTGGTTAAAAAGCTGCGAAGGTCACACAAATCACAAAATCAAGTTCAACGACATACCCGCTGCCAGATTTCAACTGAACCTGAAGCGGCCTGGGTGGCGCCCGCCTTGGTTTCTTCTGCGACCCTTGGTCTCTCACACCCTCAACACTTGGGTTTGGGTGCTGCTCGCTTATAACCACGAGCAGGATATCATCTCCTCCCGTGGCCGCCGTGTCGCCTGACCTCGCGCTGACGTCACACGACAGTGCATCATCGTCCTCATTAACGATGACCTCTATGCTAGTTGTCGCCGTCTCCGACGACGCAGTGGTGTCTCTCCTCTTCCTCTTCTTCTTCTCCGCCTCAATGGTGGTGGAGACAATCTTGGCGCCCTTGTGCGCCGGGATCTTGCTAGCGACCTGCCGCGTGCGCTGGGTCATTAGCGCAAAACTCCCCGCAGGGGGATCCTCATCATCACTACCTCCCACTGATGAGTCGGAGAGGTAGTTGTCGAAGTACTCTTGCGGCGGAGCCCGGATGTCCTCCGCCGCACGGACCTTGAAGCTGCGCTAACCCTCGTCAGCGAGGGGAGCCGGGCACCAGAACATGCCCTCGCAACCCTGCAATAGGCGACCTTCATCTTAGATCGGGGGGGAGCTAACTCAACAAAACAAGAATCAAGGTCGATCAGGCGACTTACCGCTTTGGTGGGCCGCTTAAGGGAAAACGCCTTGGGGCACGTCCGGTTCCGGATCACCCTGTTGAAGAGCTCCCTCACCCACGCCACCATCTCCTGCTTGGAGACCTTGCGCTGCGCCACGTGGGTTGGGTCAGCCTGACCCCAGTATTCGTAGGCCGGATGCACCCGATCTTGGATCGGCTGCAGTAGCCTGTAGCTGAAGCTGATGGCCACCGCGCCGCCCGTCAGCCCTCCTGCCTTCAGCGCCTTGAGGTCCTCCAGCAGAGGCTTGATGGCGTCCGTCTCCCGCGACGTCAATTGGTTGGTCCACTCCGGCACAGGGACCGGTGCGAGTCCCGACCTAGTCACCAGCGTCGGCTTCGGGTTGTCGATGTAGAACCACCCGCGCCTCCAGCCCTGGGTGTTGTCGGGTAGCTCCATGTCGATGTACACCGTCTTCATGTGACGGTGTAGCATGAAGCCGACGGACCCAACGACGTCCTTCTTTCCCGTCTTCTTCAACTCGAAGAAGTACTGCCACAGGTCGAAGTGTGGCGGTATGCCCAAGTAGGCCTCGCACAAATGGATGAATGAGGAAATGGTGGTGATGGCGTTGGGGACGAGGTGTACCAGGTCGATCCTGTAGAAGTGCAGCAGCCCGCGGAAGAAATCACCCACCGAGACTCCAAATCCGTACTCGACTTGCGCGATGAAGGCGACCGTCTCCCCGATCCCCTCGGAGGGGAAGGCTTCGCCGGCGGCTGGCCTCCAGCCCACCTACTCCCTGGGCTTCAGCAGCCCGCGCTCCACCAGACCTTGGAGCTGCGCCTTCGTCACCGTCGAGGGCTCCCAAACAATCTCCGGGACCGGCGCAAGCTCTGGGGCCATCTCTTCTTCGTCGAATCCGGTGGATCTAGCTCGAAAAACTACCAAGGACTTCTTGCGTATACGGCGGTGCGCGGTGCGGTGGATCTAAGCATGGCGGCACCGGTGAAACCGCGCAGAAAGCTCTTGACGGCAGCTCGGAAACCCTAAGGATTGTGGGCAAATGGAAGCGAGTGGGGTCCCCGACCCCTCACTTGGCCTTTTATAACTGGGCCACTTCAGTGCGGTGGGCCACGGCGCCCCAAACGTCCCTTCATGTCCGGCGACATTCATGGCGACCCAACAGATACATCGCCCAACGGCTCTTTCGGCCTAACGGTCACAGGCAGTAACGGCTCGCGTCGTGCGGGAATCCATGCCCGTCGGCTCTTTTCTCAACGGCCTGGCGTTCACAGACTCGTTATGCCTTATTTCAAGCCCCTTTCCCAACATTTTCTTCAAGGTCTCCTGGCCTCTGACGACCTCTGGGTCCATGACATCACCTTCACAAGGTCGACAGGCACTACCACTTGGTAGGTTGCCTAAGTTTTCAATAGCGGGTTCACACCCCAGCTCCTAGGTCCTGCTACCTACTGGATTGCCTTAGCCTTTATGGCTGGTTTATACCAACGGCCCTGTGCTTAATGGCTCTACTGCCCATTGGTGACCTCCTGGTCAAGTAGCACCTCCCTGAGATCGCTAAGGCCCTGCTACCCTCTAGGTCGAATAGACCTAGATTTTTATAGGCTGACTACCTGCATTGTGTCACTGCACAACGGCCGTGTTGATTCAGGTCGACACGGGCCCCTCGTCTCTACGAAAGACCTCCCGAAGGTCGGCGTGCTATTTCAGCCCTGCCGGGACCTTGGTAGCCATACCATTGCAGCCTGGGTGCCCCTACAACTACTTAAAACATGACATTCCTCATGCAAATTGTATTTACAACTTCATAAGCTACAAGGAGTTTGGCCCTTGGCCAATTACAAGATACAAAGATATTAAAGGCCCTGAATCGCCTTCCAAAGTGCTTACGACTCAGTCTACACTAATAAGGCTTGTCGCAAGCTTTCTTCTAGCTTCAGGACCTACTCGACGACCTCTACAGCCACTGTGGAGGCAGCTGCCACAAAGCCACCTCTACTCGTGCACCAACCGGTCTCCTGTGGCGCCCAGCGTCAAGTCTGAGCTTCCCCACAAGATTCCAAATGGAGCGAGCTTCAACACCAACCTCGCCGGGTGGAGCGCAGTGTTCACCAGCATCACCTCAGGCCTGACAGTGTCAGGGCCGACGATGCAGCTGCTGCTTCATACTCCTTCTGGGTTCCTCGGCGGGACTAGGAGAAGAGGCAAATCGAGTTCTTCGAGCCTCGCAAGCATTCTTCTAGCTCCAAGCATAAACTATGTCAATGCTATACTCTGGTGGGTGGACATACGTCCACGGCATGGAAATATTACTACACCGGATCATCGTGGCTTTCTTTTGGAGATTGGGCACTTTGCTTCAAGGTATGGGTGCCTATTTATACCCCAGCACCTGCCATTTGGTCTTATCCACAAGCCAGCTTGCGTGGCTGTCGGTGTTTTAGACCGGCAACCTACCAAGGGGAGTACCCGAGGTAGATGAATGTGGCCTCGCCGAGATCAGTAACTCGAAGGAGAGACACGTGGCACAGAATTTAGACAGGTTCGGACTGCGAGGTGCGTAATACCCTACGTCCTGTATGCTGCGTAGATCTGGATTGATTGGGTGTGTTTACAAGATGATGCGGATGAAGAGATAGGGGTCCCTGCCTCGCCTTATATAGTTCGGGAGGCAGGGTTACAAGTCGGTTTGAGGGGAGAGTACTAGTCGTGTACGGCTAGGAGTACTTTACATGGATCCGGACATGTGTAGCTTCCTAACTGAGTACTATCCCTCTGTAGTCCTTGCGCCCCACGCCAGTAGGTGTCGTGTTGCCCAAGTCGAGTAGTCCCAGGGGCCCACCGAGTAGTCGGTCCTGGTACCCACTAGAGTAGTGGGCCCAGGGATGTCCATACGACAAGCCCCCGAGTACTTTGTAGTCGAGCAGGATGTCTTCGTGTAGTCTTGATGGCCTTGGCGAGTAGTCCTTGAGCGTCCCCGAGTTCCACAAGCCGAAAGTCCTCAAGAGTGCTTGAACCATCCCGAGGCTGGAAGGTACTCCAGCTGATCTTTGAGTAGTCTTGAAGTCTTCTCGAGTAGTCCCCAAGCGTCCCCGAGTGCTTCTCTCGAAGGTCTTCAATAATACTCGCGATGTCTTGATGAAGAGACCATATGGAAAATGCGATTCGGAGAATTGCATTCCATATGGAATGTAGCCCCCGAGCCTTAGGTCGAATCATAGATTCAAGCTGAGGGTCAATCTGAAGTTCTGCCAATCTTATCCCGAAAAATCCGGAGAAAAAACCGAAGGACACGTGGCACGGAGCCCCCAAGCCTTGAGTCGAGTACTTCCTCTCGAATTAAAGGTTCATCATGATTGTAGAATGTGTCTTGAGTGGGTCTTGAATCTGGTTGTATCCCACTGAGGTCATCTGAAGTAGTCGAGCCCCCGAGATGGAGAGCATCGAGTACTGAAAGTTGAAGAGTTATGCTGCTGCCGCTAGGTCACCCATCTGGCGCCGTATCTGCCCGCTGAGAACCGAGCCGCCAGGGTCGGTTATAAATAACCGGTAAGTCCCTTAGGGTTTTTCACTCCTAGCAGTTGCATTCCTCAGATTAGATCTGAATCGCCGCCCCCTTCGCTCCTCTGTTGCCGCCGCCGCCGCGCAGAGACCTAGATCCATTTGCTCGCGCTGCCGCAGTTCACCCGCCGCTGTAGCCCCCGAGCGAATGCGAGTGAAGACACCCGTCACTTGGAGAATGAAGGGGTCTCCAGCGAAGGGCAAGAAGACCGGCGCGTCGAAGAAAAGGAGTCGCGATGAAGAAACCGGGGATGCCGGCCAGTCGTCGATGTCGCCACCCTCGTCCCCTCGCCCAAATCCGGCGAAGGAGTGGAAGAAGGCGAAACTGAAGACCGAGGACCTCCTCACCTTGGTCAACAGTGGGTTCCTTCGTGAGAAGGAGGTGGATCTATGGCGCACCACCACCGGCGATCCATAGCCGATGGAGAAAAACCCGGACGAAATCCCAATGTTCGCCCGATTCGTAGAGCGCGGATTGGCGCTCCCCGCCAGTGATTTCTTCAAGGGTCTGCTCAGGTACTACGGCATCGAGTACCTTAATCTCAACCCTAACGGAATCTTCCATGTTTCTATTTTTGTCCACTTCTGCGAAGCATTTGTGGGTATCAAACCCCACTAGGTGTTGTTTCGGAAGTTCTTCCGGTTGAAGCCGCAACCGAGCACCAATGATACACGAATAGTCGGAGGTGCCGGTATCCAGATGCGTGAAGATGCTGCCGACCAGTACCTGTTGTACAAGTTGATAGACTCCAACCAGGACTGGAAGGCCAAATGGTTCTACATCAGCAACCACCATCCTGAGCTGCCGAAGCCGAGCGGGTGTCAACCGAAGCACAAGCCGTGGTGGAACACAGAGCCCACCATGCAAGAGGGTATTCAGCTACCCGAGTTGCTGAAGAAGATCATGGCCTTGCGAGAAGCCGGACTGAGGGCCGAACACGTGGCCTTCAGCTTCATGAAGAGGAGGGTGCAGCCACTGATGGCACGAAACACCCTCGGGTACCAATACACCGGCGACAAGGATACGTCCCGGATGCCTGGCTTTGAAGTAGAGGACCACGTCATCGTCGAGAGGCTAGGCAAGATCTTCAAGGATATGCCCCCGTACATACCGTGCCCAGTGCCAGAGTACTCTGCGGCACGGCCGCCAAATCAGGTCAGTAGTCATGACATAAGCCCCCGAGTACTGATTTGCTTTGAAGTAGTCGTACTCATATGTGCTACATGTTGTAGGATGACGCGGCGAAATACGTCTCAGTCCCGACTTCCCCTCCGCGACTTGTGGAGCAACCGGAGGAGAAGGGCAAGAAGAAGGAACGTCGTGAAGTCGGTGAAGGCAGTGACGCCGTTGTCATCGAGTCCGGCTCTGATGACGATGAAGATGAAGAAACACTACAGCAAAGGTTCCAGCTGCGCTCCAGGTTCAGCCCAGCTGGGATGCCAGACGTCCCAGTCATCATCGAGAGGCCGTCGAGTCTTGAGGCTAACCTGCCGGTGCCACCGAGGAGGCCTCGCAACGTGGAGCGGAAGATCTCCGAGATGACCAACCAAGAGGTAAACACCGCGACTAGGGTAGTCGAGCACAGCTGATAAGTAGTCGTATGCTGATGAGTTGTCTTGTAATGTTGCAGGACATCCCCTCCCCGGACCCTGTAGACCAGGGCGACGAGGGGGTACTAGACACCGTGGGGGCGGCAGCTAAGAGGAGTATTAGCCCGCCTCCGTCAACCGAAGAAGTCGTGCCAGCAGCGACACTGCAGGGCCCGGCGCTGCGGAGCCGCAGCCATCGGTTGAAGAAGGACGAAACCCTTCGCCGGCTGCAGCTATGGAGCAACCAGAGGAGGCGTCTGTTGAGGTCGGAGCTGCCACCGAGGCTGGCATAGTTGATATTGCCAGTATACTATGTGCGCCGACCGTGACCGTGGTGCGGTCAACACTGTAAGTTCTTATGAACTTTCAAGTAGTCGTGTAGATGGTAGACTTGCATTGCTGACTTGATTACTTCATGATGCAGGAAATCCATGGACCTGTCGTGGGACGGTGAGGAGACCAGCACTCCAGCCGACGGAGAGGGCCGCTCGGCGGAGGAGCGCGAACCCACGCCGCCGCCACAGACTGAAGTCGCGGTGGGGTCGACGTTGGAGGAAGCCACCTTGGTTGAAGGTATGTGTCCTGTCACCACTGGTAGTCATCATGCATAGTAGTCGTAGCCGCTGAGATTGACTGCGTGTACTCATTGTGCTAGGAGCACAAGCTGAAGGAACTTCGATTCCTGAAGCCGTGGCCATGGAAACAGTTACTGTGGAGTCGGAGCCCACAGGACTGATGGCCGGGACGGCGAAAGAAACAGCCCCCGAGCTGGGGACTGGGGTGGCCCCCGAGTCGGGTGCGGAAGTGCAGGACGATCCGCTCCACGGGATGAGCACGGACGTAGTCGTCCGCTCACCCATCATAGAGGAAGCTGTGCCGATCCGTTCGGCGGCTATGGTAGAGGAGGCATCTTCAAGCCGCAGGGGTCTTTAGCTGCTGGAAGACAATCTTGTCGATCCGGCTGTTGTTGCTCTGAACATGGAGTCATCGAGGCGTACCCAGCAATGGGTCAAGGTACGTTGTGAGTACCTCGAGTAGTCTTGTATGACGAAATACAAAGTACCCGTTTGACTATTCTGTCTGCGCAGGATATTGTTGAAAGATCTCGCGAGAAGTCCGAGCTTCTGAAGGGGTACGGCGACACAGTCCTTCGTGCCGAAGCCTTGGAGAAGGAGCTCGATAAGTCGAAGAAACATTCCGCCCTGCTCCAATCCAAGCTCGACGGCGCCTTCGCCCAATATCATAACGAAGTGCAAGAGATGCAGGCGAAGAGGGACGACTTGATTCGGAAAAACAAGTCGCTGCGCCAGAAGAATAAAGGTATGCTTCCCGCCAAAGCCTTTGAGTACTTATTAGGGTACCTTGGTGTAATCTGACAGTGTGATGAGTTATCTGCAGAGCTTGAGGAAAGGGTCGACCAGCTGAAGGCATCGGAGACGGACTTGAAGAACATTATGTATCATGAGACCGACAAAAGAGAGGTACTTGAGTATGAGTACGCTCAGTTGTGCCATGAGTGTATCAAGCACATGGAGCTTCGTGAAGCCTCAGACCGTGACCTTGTCAATTGCTATAAATCTCTGCAGAAGCTCAATGAAGATTGCGAGAAGCTACGGGGCCAGCTGAAGGAACTTGAGGAAGCCGCGCTACCCATTGCAAGGCTGCTGGTGCCACACTCGGGCGGGCCGAAGATTGCTCCACTGGTGGACCGGTTGAAGGAAGCCCCCGGGCGTCTGGCGACATATGTCAAGCACTTGACGAAGTTGATCCCGAACCAAGTCTTGGCATACATGAAGTCATATTTCCCCAAGGCTCCAGTGAACGTAGTCGCCAGTGGACTTGCAGCGAACTGTACTGACGATCAGTACAAGGCCCTCCTGGAGGAGATGGCGCCCATTGCTGAACAAGTGGCGGAAAAGCTCAACCTTCAGTAGGAGTACCTGTAGGAGTAGCTTAGAGTAGTTGATGTAAAACAAACAGAGTTGTTAGTAACTTGTTTGGATTATCAATGAAAGTTGTCCACGATATATCTGTGAAATAAGTAGTCGTAGCCGCCACTTGCAACGAAGTGTGCGAAGTACCAAACCGTGGTGGAACTTGTGAGTAGTAATACTCAGAAGGAGATGCCTGATTGGAAGGCATAGTAAATAAGTTGAATGAAAATCAAACTTTATTACTGATGAATAAGTACACCTGGATGGTCAGGGCCGTTTACAAGTGTAGTCGCCAGGACCCGGAGGCCGCCTATGGCTAAGTGGTGCTAGGACCCCTAGGCCGCTTATAGCTAGAGATCTGTTAGTAGTCGTATAGACTGGATCTAGAGTACATGGTCTTGCAGACCGCCGCTAGAGTCCTCAGCGCTCTAAGCAGCCCAAGATCCGTTAGTAGCTGTTGACGCTGGATCTTGGAGAAGAGTAGTCCGGAGACTAGTGCCAGGACCGGAAGGCCGCGTACAGCGAGGAGTCCGTGAGTAGTCGTGTAGACCTGGACCCATAGAGTAGTCGAGCGACTACGCGTAGAAGCGACACAGCTAGTCGACGTTCCACGAGTTGCTGATGTCGTTGCCTTCAAGTGTTTGGAGGCAGTAGGAGCCTGGTCCGGTCACCTTAGAGATTGAGAAGGGAACTTCCCATGGTGAGCTGAGCTTGTGTAGTCCATCCGTGTTCTGGATACGACGGAGGACTAGATCGCCGATGTTGAAGGAGCGTTCCTTGATGTTGCGATCATGGTAGCGTCGGATACCCTCGAGGTACCTTACTGATTGGACAAGGGCGGCACAGCGGGCTTCTTCGAGGCTGTCGATGTCAACCCGTCTGCTATCTTCTGAGATGCCTTCGTCATATTGTTCTACTGCCGGGGATTCCCACATCACGTCGGCAGGTAGAATAGCTTCGGAGTCGTAGACTAGGAAGTAGGGCGACTGCCCCGTTGGCTTGGTAGGCTGAGTACGAAGCCCCCAGAGTGCGTTGGGTAGTTCCTTGATCCACTTGCCTCCTTTGGTGTTAGCTGCGTCGGGCAATCGCTTCTTGAGGGCGTCGAGTACCATCCCGTTAGCGCGCTCAACTTGGCCGTTGGCGCGGGGATGGGCGACTGAGACGTACCGGACATCGATCCCGCTGTTCTCGCAGTACTCCCAGAACTGATGGTTGTTGAAGCTGGAACCCAAGTCTGTGATGATGCGATGGGGCAGCCCGTAGCGATGCACGAGTTCATCCAAGAAGTCGAGTACTCTGTTGGCCTTTGGGCAGGTGACCGGCTTGACTTCGATCCACTTGGTGAACTTGTCGATGGCCACCAAGACTCTGTTGAATCCTCCTGGCGCAGTTGGCAGAGGCCCAATCATGTCGAGCCCCTAGCAGCCAATGGGCCAGGTTGGTGGTATGGTGACTAGCTTGTAGGCCGGGACGTGTTGCTGCTTGGCGAAGAATTGACATCCTTGGCACTTTCTGACGAGTTCTTCAGTGTCGGCCAGAGCTGTGGGCCAGTAGAAAGCTCGTCGGAAAGCCTTACTCAACAGCGTTCGAGAAGATGCGTGGTTGCCGCAGACGCCTTTGTGGATCTCCTCCAAGATATCCTTGCCTTCTTCTCGAGGTATGCACTTCATGAGTACTCCGGAAGTAGCACCTCGCCTGTAGAGCTTGTCTCCGACTAGTACGTAGGCCTTGGCTCGGCGGACGAGTTGTTCGGCCAAGTTCTTGTCGAATGAGACCTTCTGCTCGCGGATGTAGTCGATGAAGGGTTGTCTCCAGTCCACGTCAATCATCATGACCTCCTAGCCAGACTGTAGTGGTGCAGGGTCAGTGGCCGTTGGCGCCGGCTCCGGGATGGATGGCGCATGAAGCTCGTGGACGAAGACTCCAGCAGGTACTTGCGCGCGAGTAGAACCAAGCTTCGACAGGACGTCCGCGGCAACATTGTTGTCGCAGATGACGTGGTGGAACTCGAGACCGTAGAACTTGTTCTCGAGCTTGCGGACTTCTAGATAGTAGGCGTCCATGTTCTCCTTGTTGCAATCCCAAGACTTGTTGACTTGGTTGATGACCACTGTGGAGTCGTCGTAGACTAGTAGCCGCTTGATGCCCAAAGAGATTGCGAGGCGGAGCCCGTGAAGTAGGGCTTCGTACTCGGCTTCGTTGTTTGAGACCTTGCAGAAGATCTGCAGGACGTACTTGAGTTGTTCGCCCTTTGGAGAGATCAGTAGTACCCCTGCACCTGCCCCTTCGAGCTTGAGTGAGCCGTCGAAGTACATCACCCAGTGTTCTGGGCGCTGGGCTGGAGTTGGTAGCTGATTCTCCCGCCACTCTGCCATGAAGTCGACTAGTGCCTGGGACTTGATAGCAGTACGTGGCTTGAAGTCGATGTTGAGGGCGCCGAGTTCGACCGCCCACTTGGAGATTCTTCCAGTAGCATCCTGATTGCGGAGTATGTCACCGAGCGGGTAGTCGGTGATAACAACAATCGGGTACTCCTGGAAGTAGTGTCGTAGCTTCCGCGAGGTGATGAGCACTGCATAGAGTAGCTTCTGGACTGGCTGGTACCGTGCCTTGGACTCTGACAGAACCTCGCTGACGAAGTAGACTGGTCGCTGGACTGGGTAGGCATGGCCTTCTTCCTGCCGCTCGACGACGATGGCAGTACTGACCACATGAGCAGTCGAAGCGAGGTAGAGCAGTAGCTGCTCCTTTTTGCGAGGAGCCGTGAGGACCGGTGGCTTAGACAGGAAGTCTTTGAGCTACGCCAGAGCTTGATCAGCCTCCGCGGTCCACGTGAACTTCTCTTGATGCTTGAGTAGTTTGAAGAAGGGTAATTCCCGTTCTCCAAGCTTCGAGATAAATCTGTTCAGGGCCGCCATGCACCCGGTCAGCTTCTGGACATCCTTGATGCAGGTTGGAGCTTTCATGTTGGTGATGGCGGAGATCTTCTCGGGGTTGGCTTCGATGCCACGATGGCTGATGATGAAGCCGAGTAATTTCTCAGATGGTACGCCGAAGACGCACTTGTTGGGATTGAGCTTCCATTGGTACTCTCGCAGGGATGCGAAAGTCTCTTCAAGATCGGCGATGAGCGTATCAGAGTTTCTGGTCTTGACGACCACATCATCCACGTAGGCTTCGACGTTCTTGTTGAGCTGCTTCTTGAAGCAGGCCTGGATAGCTCGTTGGTAGGTGGCGCCGGCGTTCTTCAACCCGAACGACATTGTCGTGTAGCAGTAGGCGCCGAACGGGGTGATGAACACGGTCTTCTCCTGGTCTTCTTCCTTGATAGCGATCTGGTGGTACCCGGAGTAGCAGTCGAGGAAGCAGAGCAGGTCGCAGCCCACCGTGGAGTCGATGACTTGATCAATCCACGGCAACCCGAAGGGGTCTTTGGGGCAATGCTTGTTGAGATCCGTGTAGTCGACGCACATCCTCCACTCGTTGGTGTTCTTCTTGCGGATGAGGACGGGGTTGGCGAGCCATTCAGGATGGAAGACTTCACGGATGAAGCCCATCGCGAGTAGTTTGGCAAGTTCCTTCTTGATGGCATCCCGTCGGTCATCGGCGAAACGGCGAAGGTGTTGTCGTTTGGGGGTAGCTTTAGGATCGACGTTGAGTGAGTGCTCGATTAGCCTCCTGGGCACCCCTGGCATGTCCGCTGGCTTCCATGCGAAGATGTCTCGGTTAGCCCGGAGGAAGCTGACGAGCGCGTCTTCCTATTTCGGGTCAAGACCCGCCCCGATCATGGTAGTCTTGCTGCTGTCGCCCGTCCCAAGGTCGATGGCCTTCACTTGGACTTCCTCTGATGGCTGAGGCTTGTTTGCGGTGTCGGTCTTCTCGGGAATCTCGAGTTCGGTTGGGGCGAGCCTCTTGGACGCAGCAAAGATCTCCATCATTGCATTGGATACTTGGTTGGTTGCTGCGAGTTCCACGGCTTCGGTGTCGCAGTCGAACGAGATCTTCAAGTCCCCTTGCAATGTGAGTACTCCGGCAGGACTTGGCATCTTGAGTACCAAGTAGGTGTAGTGTGGTACCGCCATGAACTTGGCGATAGCTGGTCTGCCGAGGATGGCATGGGAGGAGGTTTCGAAGTCCGTAACCTCAAACTTGATGTACTCGGTGCGGTAGTTCTCCCTTGTCTCCCCGACGGTAACTGGCAGGACCACTGAGCCCAGTGGAATAGCCGCGTTACCGGGGACAATGCCATAGAAGGGTGACGCGCTCTTGGTGAGCATGTCGGTGATGTCGAGATTCATCTTCTTCAAGGTCTTGGTGAAGAGGACGTTGAGTCCGCTCCCGCCGTCGATGAGGACCTTGTTGAGTCTAGAGCCCGCGACTACAGGTTTCAGGACGAGTGGGAAACGTCCTGGTTCGGAGAAGCTTGTCCATTGATCCGCGCGGGAGATGGTGATGGGTACCTCCGACCACCTCAGAGGTGTCGGCACCGCTGGTTGGATGTTCAAGACTTCCCGTCGGGTGGCCTTCTGAGACCGTCTGGTGGGTAGTCCGCCGAAGAGGACATTCACCGTCTTGTCAGGTTCCTGGAAGTCACCGTTGCCCTCGTCGACTTTTTTCTTGCCCTTCTTGTCGTGAGGAGGCCGTGGGTCGGGAGTATCCTTGAGTGCTCGCCGGAGCTGGTAGCACTGCTCGGTGGTGTGATTACCATCCAGATGCCACGGGCACTTCTCTTTGAGCAAGTCTCTGAAGCCGCCTGAGGTTTTTTTCGAGTTGTCCTTTGTAGGGCGCTGTATAGCCGCGACTGTGTTGTCTGGCTTGCGCTTACGGTTGGAGCTCGAGTAGTTGTTGTTGTGGCGACCCCCTTGATCTTTGTTGTTGTTGTTGTTGCCGCCCGTGTTGCTCTTGTTTTTGCCGCGAATGGACTTGTACTTGGCGTTTGCCTTGTCCTCTTCGTCGGCCCATGACATGATCATGTCTTTGAGCTTGGTGATGGAGCTCGGGCGGCGGCGACCGAAGTCTTCGAAGGTGCGATGGTGATAGAGTCCGTCTTGGAAGAGGTCGATGACTTCTTTGTCGGTGACGTCGACTATGGTTGCGCGCTTGTCGAAGAAGCGTCGCATGTACTGGCGAAGCGTCTCGCCTTGTTCCTATTTGACCATCGCCAGGTCCATGTGAGTACCCGAGCGCCCCATGGCGCTCGCGAAGTTGCTGGTGAACTAAGCCTTCAGCTGGTCCCACTGGTCGATCGAGTTCTTTTCAAGTGACTCGAGCCATGTGAGTGGAGCCTGATCCAGACAGAAGGGGAAGAAGAGGCACTTCGCGTCGTTGTTGCCACCAGCATTTTCGATGGCCAAGGCGTAGCACCTGAGCTACTAAACTGGATCTTGCTTCGCGTCATACTTGGAGATCCCGAGAGGTTTGAATTTCTCAGGAAGAAGCAGGTTGCGAAGTCTTGTGGAGTATGCGGGCAAGCCGTCGCTGTCGCTTGCTTCAGTAGCCTTCTTGCGGCGGATCTCGTCGATCTTGTGGCGGGCGTCGTAGCCGCCACGTGCGTTGCTGGTGGCGTGGCTAGTCGCGTGGCCTCAGCCGCCGTGATCGCCACCGCCACCAGCTCTTCTGCCGGCGTCATGGGATGAACTCCCGCCGCTGCTGCCACCACCGCCGCCGCCGCTGCTGCCACCACCGCCGCCGCTGCCGCGACTACCTCCGGTGCCACCCTGGCTGATGCCGTCCTGTGAGGGTCCTCCAGCCGAGGCCCTAGAGCGGTTGGGATTTGGCTGGTGTTCTCCACGGACACGGTTGCGTCCGCCGTCTGCCGGGCTGCGGCTAGTGGCTTCGTGGTTTCTGGCGTCGTGAGTTCTGACAGGGGGTGCTTGAGCAACCCTGTTGTTGACCCGCATGAAGTAGGAGTCTTTAGCGAGTTTGGCGATGACTTCGCCCGCGCAGATCCCCTGGGCCTGCCGTGCTATCGTGGTGATAGACATGAGGCACTGCTCAGGAGTAGTGTGTACCCGGTTGGCAACTTGCTCCAAGGCCTCATTGAGGTTCCGGATAGGGAGAGTTTCCCGGAGACGTCTGCGTCGATCGTTCCGCTTCCTGTTGCGGTCACGCCGAGTGTTCTTGTCTTTGAGGGTCTCGTTCGGAGGTGCGTTGGCAGACAACTCGTCCTCTGAGATGTCGTCAAGGTACCGGTCGGGTCGGTTTTCTGAAGTCCCAACATCTGTGGCCATCATGAAGACTTCACGGTCGGGAGTGCAGAGCTGGAGTCAGTAGTCGCCACCTCGGTGGGGGTGTGCTCGTCGTTTAGAGCCAGCGGGGTCCCCTCCTAGAAGGGGAGTGAATCGAGGTAGGCGATGCAGCGCGAGTTGTCGTTCGTCAGGTCTGCAGGCTTGCGGTCGGGCCAGTAGACGAATATGCCGGCGGGAGTAGATGTAATGACCAGGCCAGTGGCAGGACCTGACAGCAGTTCCTCAGTCATGTGGAGCTCAGACTCGGACTCGATTGGGTCCGATCCGAAGTCGAACTCGTAGGAACAGTCCGAGTTGTAGCCGATTGCGATGTTGGAGTCCGAGGAGTACTCGGAGGCGACCTCCTTGCCGGCCCGGCGTGCGGCGAGAGATTCCGCGTGGGCCCTACTTGAGTTGCAGAGACCGTATGGGAAGTGGTCGTGGAGAGGGGCCGCTTCACACAATGGCTCAGGAGCCGGCTTGTATGAGGCGATCCAGGGTGACGTCGAGTTCGAGTTGGAGGCGGATCCGAGCTCGAAATCGGCGACTTGGTTGTAGAGTGAAATTTCGCCGAATTTTTCGATGAGTGGGCCTGTGGCGTCTTCGGGAAGCGTCACGAGCCCGGTCTTTGGGTCCGGGGTCATGGTGAGGTAGCGCTGGAACGATCCAGCCCCGTCAGCGGTGCAGACCCAGGAGCCGAAGACGAAGGTGTCGCCGCAGTTGAAGGCGGCGGTTGGCTTGATGACGATTGAAGCCGTCGAGTTCGCCATGTGATCTTCGGCGAGATCCCCTACCTGGCGCGCCAGCTGTCGGTGTTTTGGACCGGCAACCTACCAAGGGGAGTACCCGAGGTAGATGAATGTGGCCTCGCCGAGATCGATAACTCGAAGGAGAGACACGTAGCACAAAATTTAGACAGGTTCGGGCCGCGAGGTGCGTAATACCCTACGTCCTGTATGCTGCGTAGCTCTGGATTGATTGGGTGTGTTTACAAGATGATGCGGATGAAGAGATAAGGGTCCCTGCCTCGCCTTATATAGTCCGGGAGGCAGGGTTACAAGTCGGTTTGAGGGGAGAGTACTAGTCGTGTACGGCTAGGAGTACTTTACATGGATCCGGACATGCGTAGCTTCCTAACCGAGTACTATACATCTGTAGTCCTTGCGCCCCACGCCAGTAGGTGCCGTGTTGCCCAAGTCGAGTAGTCCCAGGGGCCCACCGAGTAGTCAGTCCTGGTACCCACCAGAGTAGTGGGCCCAGGGATGTCCATACGACAGTGGCGTCCTCATCCTCAAGATTGTTGTACCCTCGTGGAACACGGGGTCACTGTTCGCCCGTGGGAGGCATCAGTGCGCCTGTCCGCTACCTGACTGCACCCTGGAGCGCTTTTGTCTTTTGTGGGTGATAGCGACCTGTGCTACGTCTGCAAGCCGGCCTGTGACCGTACAATGCATCCGTGACTCTAGCTGTGTTAGCCCTGGCGCCTGATGACCTCTGCAAGATTGCTGAGCTTTTGTCCTATCGCATTGACATCACAAGAGCATCTGTTTCCTAAGTAGAAGGTCGTAGGTTTGGCTATTTATTTCTTCTTCTTCGGAGCATCAAACCGGCCATCCTGGTCGCTTTACTGCTCGGGGGATACTACACTAGTGCGTCTTTCGACACCCTATTTTCCCAAGGTTGCCTCGACCTAACGGAAGCCTGCTTCCGCTACTTCTCTGCTCGACCTACCCTCGGTAGGCATGGCAACCTTTCCGAAGGTCACGGCAGCTACTACATCACACCTGGCTCAGGTCAGGTCGGCGGTTCTACAAGACCTACACCTTGTCTTCACTTCGTCCTCCTAGTCTTTCAACCTAGAAGCCCGACGATCAACTTCGTGCGCGCATCGGAGGGGTTTTCTTTTTGATCCCCGTGCACCCTTCACTACCTCGACGGTGCTGCACCTTCGCCACTCTTCGACACAACCTCGCCTCAGCCGCTAGGCCTACACGTCGATCGGGGGCTTGAGAGATATGGGTACCCATGGGTCCACACTAGCCAGGGCCCTAGGGGCCCCTGACAAAGTGGACCCGACCTTCCAGAAGACCCGCCGACCTGTCGAGTGGGCCCAGCGACCTTATCCGCACCTCCGACGACCGCTGGCGACCTGATCAAGATCCCGGAAGACCCACGATGCTTGGTGTGCAAGTCAAGACACTAGGACCTGGCGTGCCGGCGCCTGTAGCTCCGAGTATCACGGGATACTCCTTGTAATCCGGAAGATAAGCTTCCCGCAGTTGTAACCGACCCCGACACGGGTCAACCGACCTTGAATGAAATCCTAGCCCGTCCTCGCCATATAAGGTGGCCTAGGGCTCCATTCAAGGGGACAACTCATCTTCAACCTCACGCATAATCCACCACAACTGGACGTAGGGTTTTACTCTTCAGAGGCCTGAACCAGTATAAACCCCCTTGTCTCCTTGTCTTCACCGCCATACTCGCCTAGTTCCGAGTTCACCACGTGGACTACCACCTACGCTCTTAGGTCCGGATCCTCCATTAACCTGCAAACCTCTAGGGTAATCCCCTAGCGGATCTATCCAGGTCTCACCCCCCTGACACTCTATGATGTTGCTGTTCTTCATTTAGACTAAAGTGAGTATTCTTATATTCTTCTAATTAGAATAAAGTATCATTCATGCATAGGTGATATGTTCTTGTGTTCTTCATGTGTTCTTGATTTAGAGGCTTGTGTTCTTCGCGAACACAACCCTTTGATCTTGTGGCACAAGTTCATAGTTCTCATATCTGTTTGTATGTGTGTTCGTCAATTAGAATATATTGGATATTCCTGCATGTTCCATTTAGACCAAAGTGACATTTGTTATTCCTTCTAGCTTTATGCTTGGTTGCATGAGTAGTCTTTTTCTTCTGCTAGTGCATAGATCCTAGGTTTATGCGTTTGTCTGCTACAAGTCGTTCGTATACATTGGAAGCATAGTACGGGGTCGAGTGCTCTCTTGCATGCCTTTAGTATAAGCTAGTAGTGCCTATAGTGAGTGAGATCAGTTCTCTTCTGTGGTCGTATGAGTACAAAGTGTCGTAGTCCGTTGGCTACTGCAGTAACCACAGCGTAGACGTAGTGTCACGCTACCGGTTATCATTTGTTCGGCTTATCCCAAGGTTAGGTAGAGATAGTCCAGTAGGTGGTGACAACCCTTCTGGCCCTAGTTGATCCTCCGCGGCTGGATACAGTCAGAGCTCCATTCCACATAGATCGCATGTCGGAGTCGCCTGTTAAGTCAGGGCTATCGGTACCCTAAGCCAAGTTCTATCTAGAGATCTACCTTTAATCTCATCTATAGTGCTATCTTTAGGAATCCTCTCTATCCTTGCCTCTTATCTGGGTGTGTCCTTGGACCGACTAGTACAAAGTTAGTGCACACATGTTCCCTTGGATTCGATACCCTTGGAATACTCTGAGGTGAAAGCTACAGCGGTATTCGTGCGCTTGCGGATTTATTCGTGTGACACTAAAATACCCAACACTCACCCAGTGAAAACCAGGGAGTACATCACTTTTGGGGATAATGGTAAAGGACGAGATCTAACTGAAGGTATGGTAAAGGTGAGCAGGAAGGTTTCTCCGAGGTGTGTTGCTCTCGTCAAGTCACTGGGATTCAATTTGCTTTTTGTGTCTCAGTTGCTTAATGAGGGGTTTGAGGTTCGATTTAAGTTGGGTAAGTCTTAGGTGCTTGATTCTCTAGGCGACCTTGTTTGTATGGTCGTTCCCGAGGGTCAGATGTTTCGAGCTGATTTCTCTCAGTCTGATGGTCCTGCACGGTGTTTGGTGGCTGGTTCTTCCGATTTGTGGAAGTGGCATAGGCGGTTGGGACACTTGAGCTTTGATTTGCTTTCCCGCTTGAGTGGTCTCGATTTGGTCCGAGGATTGCCGAGGTTGAGGTTTGAGAAGGAGTTGGTTTGTGCGCCTTGTAGGCATGCTAAGATGGTCGCTGCTTCTCATCCACCCCTGACTGTTATCATGACAGAGCGCATATGGACCTTGTTGGGCCAGCTCGAGTTCGCTCGGTGGGTGGGAAGTGGTATGTCCTGGTAGTGGTGGACGACTATTCTCGCTGTGCCTGGGTGTTTTTCCTGGAGGATTAAAGTGAGACATTTGGTTTTGTTCGAGATCTGATCTTGAGGTTGAAAAATGAGAGGCATGGGAACATTATTCGAGCAATCCGGAGTGTTAATGGCTATGAGTTCAGGAACTCTCGTTTTGACACCATTTGCTGTGATCTTGGTCTTGAACATCAGTACTCGACTCCGTATGTGCCCCCTCAGAATGGAGTTGTGGAAAGAAAGAACCGAACGCTGTGTGAGATGGCTAGGACGATGCTCGATGAGCACAGGACTCCTAGGAGGTATTGGGCTGAGGCCCTGAGTACCACGTGCTATGCGTCGAACAGGATCTTCCTTCGAGCGTTCAAGAAGAAAACGTGCTACGAGCTCATGCATGACCGAGCTCCTAAGGTGAGTCACTTCCAAGTCTTCGGTTGCAAGTATTTTATTCTCAAGAAGGGAAAGCTTGATAAGTTTGAGGCTAGATCTAGTGATGGTATTTTCTTTGGGTATGCTAACCATTCTAGAGCTTATAGGGTGCTTAATCTTGAGACTAACAAAATCATGGAGACTTGCGAGGTGACCTTCAATGAGACAATGCAATGTACCTCTCTTGGTTTTGAATGTGCAAGTGATGAGGAGATGGTTGAGACGCACTTTGAGGAGGAAGAAGAAGATGCTGATGGAGATGGCAAGGACCATGTACCTACTATGGATCGTGTACCCACTATTTCCACAACGATGATGACAGTTGATGGCGGGCCTTTTGCTTCGACAACTACGCATCAACAGGTACCGCAAACAAGGGTGGAAGCTGCTGTGGAGGGGGAGGTAGTCTCCAAGCAAGAGGCTCCTAGGCGTGTGCAAGTGGATCACCCTCCTTCGAGGATCATTGGCGATATCAACGAGAGAACCACACGGTCGAGTTCACAAAATACTTCTCACTTTGCTGACTCTGCATTTGTTGCCTCTTTTGAGCCCAAAGATATTGGACACGCACTTTCTGATGCAAACTGGGTGAATTCCATGCATGAGGAGTTGGAAAACTTTGAGAGAAACAAAGTCTAGGTGTTAGTCGATCCACCTCCAAATTGTCGTCCTATAGGTACCAAATGGGTGTGGAAGAACAAGGAAGGTGAGAATGGGATGGTTGTTAGAAACAAGTCAGAGCTTGTTGCTCAGGGATTTAATCAGAAGGAGGGGATAGACTATGAGGAGACATTTGCTCCTGTGGCCAGACTGGAGGCAATTCGAATCCTTCTAGCCTTTGCTATGGCTAAAGGGTTCAAGTTGTTCCAGATGGATGTGAAGAGTGCTTTCTTGAATGGGGTGATAGAGGAAGAAGTGTATGTGAAGCAACCACCGAGGTTTGAGAATGAGAGATACCCACACCATGTGTACAAACTCCAGAGAGTGCTATATGGGTTGAAATAGGCACCGAGGGCTTAGTATGGTAGGTTGAGAGGTTCTTGCTGAGTAAGGAGTTTGTGATGGGCATAGTTGATAAAACCTTGTTTCTCCTTAAGCATGGAAATGACCTCTTAATTGTACAGATTTACGTGGATGACATAATCTTTGGTGGCTCCTCCCATGACCGTGTTGCCAAGTTTGCAGATGACATGTGAAGGACCGAATAGGCGACTAGAGAGGGGGAGTGAATGGGAGTCAATAAAAATTCTTCCCAGAGGATGAACTCGACCTATACCCCGATTGCCACTCCGATCACTCGCACACACCAAAGAAGCTCTAGACTAGGCACACACAAGCCTACAAGTCCTACAGGCAAGCCACGAAGCAAAGAGCGGAAGCACTAGGCAAGAATCAAAATGACTTAGCCAACTCTGCGAACACCCAGGCGGACAGTCCGCAAGAGCCAGGCAGACAGTCTGTGGTGCCTGTGGATCCAAAAACCCAACACTGATCTTCATCTCCGCTGCCTTGTCCTTCATTTTCCTACAAAAAATCCAAATGTTAGCATGCATGAACTTTGTGGTCAAAATTAAAGAAATATCTATTTTGGTTTTAAGGCACTTACAATGTCCAGAACCTCAAAAAGGTCTCATCCAGAGCAACCAGGGTTATAAGGTCATACACGTGACTGAATGCAATGTTTAACATTAAATCACCAGCACCATGAAAGGAGTCTTCAGGCAACTTTGCTGGAAAACTAAGTTTATCCTTACTGTGTTCCATGGCGTAAGCATGCAACCTGGCACAATTCGGTCCAGTAGCCTGTAAGTCCGTTTCTGACAACATAGGCACAGCAGGCTTGTATTTTGGATCCTGTTTTGTCCAAAAACAGTTAAGAAGCTCATCTCTAGGCAGAGGTTTCCTGGCCCCCTTCTTCTGTGGTGGCTGCTGCTCAGGCGGAGATTGCCTGTCCTCCGCCTGTAGCTGCTGCTGTTGTTGCTGCTGCTACTTAGGTGGAGATTGTCTGGGTTCCTCCTGCTGTTGTCGATGCTCCTGCTGCGTAGTTTTGCTGATCTGCTGCTGCTTCTTAGGCGGAGATTGCCTGTCCTCCTCCTGCTGTTGTCGATGCTCCTGCTGCGTAGTTTTGTTGATCTGCTGCTGCTGCTGCTGAGCTTTCTCTTGCTGACGCTGAGCTGCAGTACCTCCATCTGATGTTGTACCCCTGCTACCTGATGTGGGAGCAGGGTTGGTATTTCTCGTAATGGGTGGTACATGGATCCTGTTCTTTGACCATTGGATCCTTTGACAGAGAGCCTCAGCTAGGGTTGTTACTTCATCCCCCCCAATTGGTACAGGCAGATGGTAGTGACCCGTATTGCCCCACACATAACTAGGTTGCACCACAGCATACCCATCCTGCACCGGTAAAACAGCGCCTAAAAATTCATTAAAAATAACATCAATTCATATTTGGACATTTAGTATTTTAATAAAATATCAACAGTCACACTTGTATACCTAACATTCTTATAATTCGAATATACATCTCATGCTTGTGATATAATAATTCTAATAACATCTTAGTTTGCTCCAAAAATTCTACAAATTTACGTGGAAACATAATTTGGGTACCTAAACTTGTCATAAAAAATTCAAATGGTTTCGATAAAGGAAGAATATACTTGTGTACAAATGGCTACATCTCTCACATAGTTTCCTATAATGTTGCTTGAGCATTGAAGTTTTCCACACGTTGCAACATGTTCGATCTCGTACACATTTGAAATTTTAACACAAGCATGTGTTCACCTTAAGATCACGAAATGCAAAGTTTCATTACTAATGGTTGTGGAAAACAAATATTATTTCTATGTTGTACTTACAAAGAACAAGATAAGGCATATAAACATTATTCACGAAACGAAATATACACTAAATAATGAAATTAATGAAAAGATGGGGATTTTAGAAAAAACTAGGAAAAAAATCATCAAATTTGGACTAAGTACGACGGAGAAATACATGTTACAAAATTTGACTGCAGATTAAAATGAGAAATGAGAACTGTTATTCGTTCCAATAGATCTGGGCCCCACCCTAATTAGAGACGCGGGATGGTTAATCCTCGCCTCATTTTCCCACACAAACTGTTCTTCATTCCAATAGAACAGAGGAGGAAGTAGAGGGCGCCGCAACCTTGGATTTGACTCAGAAATGTGAGAAATCAAATCTTGTCTATCAATAACCGATTGGACGATACTTTACACGATAGAAGAAGACATTACATTCATAACGAAGCCTACATTCATCACTACAGAAATACATGCAAAACCCCCTCCGGCTCAGCACCGTACCGCAGAATGCTTTGCCTGCGCAATGTTGAATGTTGCCTCGCGATGGACCCCACGATGCCAGAAATCTAGGGATCGCACATCGCTGATCAAACGCGGACGCCATTGCCCTTGCTCCTCGCCCTCAACCTGTTTCATGTACGCAATTGCAGTGGTGTCGGCGTCGGGCCCGCTGTTGGCTCTGTAGAGGAAGATGGCGGCCACATAGGCCGCCCCTCTATGCCCGTCTTTGGCAGCGCGGTGGAGCTCATTGAGGGGAGGCTGAGGGCTGCGGTTCCTGCCGAAGATGTCATCCATCCCGGTGAGGAAGCAGGCCACCGGGTTGCCGGCTGCAGCCATGCTACGAAGGAAGATGTCGTAGCCGACGGGGTTGTTGTTGTGCATCTGCTCGACTGGAACCCGATCCAGTGCCAGGCGCCTACCGACGTCTCTGTCGCGGCAGGGACGGAGCATGTCCTTGCAGGTTGCCCGTAGGCTGCAGAGGTCCTCCATAGGCCGATTCGATGTCGCACCGACTCGGCCAACGATGATCACCGGTACCTCCGCCGGGAGTTCCGCGAGCGACCGCGAGTGCTCCCTCGATGCCATGAGTGCAGCGGAGGGGCACGACGAGGAGTGTAGGCAGTTGTGGTTTTCTCGCGGGTAGATGAAGGGGCTGTGGTGGTTTCGCAGGTAGAAGAAGGGGTTGGGGCAATGGTTATTTATTTTGGAGAGAAGATACAGGAGACGCGTCTCTGATGAGCGAGTGGATACTACTAATTGCACATCTCGCTTATAGGAATCTTAGGTAGTATTATCTGCATCTTAGGCAGAATATATAGGCATCATATATTACAGAAAGGAGATTCAAATTCCACCAATACACATCCTATATATATATATTACAAAAAGGATTCCGTTTCCAGCAATAGACATCCCTGCATTTTACAAAAAGGATCGGATTCAGCAGAAATCAATCTTGCTTCTTTTTCTTCTTTGATTTTTGTATATGGATCTTTTCACGATGGTCGCTTTGCAAGTATGGTGTTTTGTCAGCTCCCAAGACTCAGGGCATGTATGAAGTGTGAAAGGATGGACTTTCGTCAAACTGGTTGTATTCCTCCTCCTCAACAACGTTTTCAACCCCAACAATCCTTTTTTTCTAGGCAAAACCACACTCCAGTTATTCTTTGCAAGGTCAGGTACATAGAACACTTGCTCAACATCCTTGGTGAAGACAAACGGTTCAGTTTTGTAACCAAAGACCTGAAGATCAATACTAACATAACCAAATTTGTCCTTGATCATAGCTCTCTTCGCATTGGTGACCCATCTACACCGAAACAAGGCTACCTTGAATCCTACATAATCAAGCTCCCAAATTTCCTCTATTTGACCATAATATGTGGCTGTGTTCTTCTTATTGTCGACGGCCCGTACACGCACACCACTATTTTAATAGACGCTCTTAGCATCCTGGGCCATGGTATAGAATGTGTATCCATTGATATCCATTGCTTGATATGTTGTAACAGTGAATAATGGCCCTGCTGCTAGTTTTCTTAGATCGTCGGTTATAGCAGCGCTGCCACTCTGCTGGACATAATCTTGGAGCCACCTATTGAAGCATTGCATGTGCCTCTTTGCAACCCAATCCTCAGTACCGCCAGGGTTTTGCTCACGTAGTTGTTGCTTGTGCTAATTGCCAAATGGTGTAACCTCTACGCTCTGTTCTATCACGGTGAAATGAGCCTTCCTGAAGTCCTCTAGGTGCGGAGTGATTGACTTTTTCCCCAGGCTCCTAACACCTGAAAGCCTACCTTCATGCCGTGAATGAGGCACACCAATGGGGTTTTGGGGGTCCATATAACCCATGGCCCACTCCACTGTTTCAATGGTCTCATAGGCACGAACAATGGCTTCCTCCGGAAATGACCTGTTATGTACCAATGATTTGAGGAATACAAAGTACCTCTCATATGGAAACATCTGATGAAGGTAAGATGGGGCAAGGTACCAGATCTCCCTCGCGAGGTGTGTTGTTAGATGCAGCATGAGATCAAAGAATGATGGTGGGAAGGTAGCTTCAAGCAGGCATAGGGTCTCGAAATGCCTCCTCTCTAAGGCCAATAGTTTTTCCTCATCAATCACCTTCTGTTCTATTTCATTGAAGAATAAACACAAGTTCGTGACCGCGTTGCGAACCAGTTCTGTCTTGATACCTCTTAGTGCAACAGGAAGAATAGATGTCATCAACACATGGCAATCATGAGATTTCATCAAGTTGAAATTCATTTTCATGTCCTTCACCGACACTAGCCTCTTGAAGTTCGATGAGTAGCCTGAAGGTACTTTCAAACCATGCAAAAACTCACAGAATTCTTTTCTCTCTGCCTTTGACAAGGTGGTTGCAGCAACGGGAAGGTCCATCCCCGTGTCTGTTTCCTCTGCATAGAGCTCCGGCCTAATGCCCATTTCATTAAGATCATCCCTTGCATTTTTATGATCTTTTCCTTTCGACTTCTGTTGTAGCAATGTTCCCAAAGTAGCTTCACACACATTCTTCTTGACGTGCATGTTGTCAATCGAATGACGCACATCCAAAAGCGGCCAATACTCTAGCTCCCATAGAATTGATTTCTTGTTCCACATTCCTCGCCCATCTTCTTCTTCTTCTTCACCATCTCGCTTCTTTCTTTTGCGAAGTTTCTTTTCAGACAATTTGGGTAACTCCTCGATAGTTTTGACGTCCTTGACTTGCAAGTGGAGCAGATCTCCAGTCACATGCATTGGCGCTTGTCGATTCTCCTTTTCCCCATTAAACTGACAATCCATGTCCCGGTAGGCATGTTTCTTGCTGAGGAAACGACGGTGCCCCATAAATGAGAATTTCTTTGAATTTCTTAGCCACACTGCACAAGTTTCTTCCAAGCAGTGTGGGCAAGCTGCACCTTTCCTTTTACACTGGCCAGAAAGGTTGCGATGAGCCGGGTTGTCGTTGATGGTGGTGAACAACATGCCGTGCAATGTGAACTCCTCACGGCCGAACTCATCCCAAACCTCCTTCACACCAGGCTTCCAAAGTATCTTCAAGTCATCAACTAGTGGCCTCAAGTAGACATCAATACGGTCGCCAGGTTGCTTTGGCCCGGAGACCAATATTATCAGCATCATGTATTTCCGTTTCTTGCATAGCCAGGGTGGAAGGTTGTACATTGACAGCACGATAGGCCAGGTGCTATGTGTTGAGCTCTGGTTACCGAATGGGTTCACGCCATCTGTGCTCATAGCGAACCGAATGTTCCTACTTTCACCGGCAAATTCCTTAAAGTGGGAATCAATGTTTTGCCATTGTTGGCCATCTGCATGGTGCATAATCTTTCCAACTTCCTTCGTTCGTGTCTTATGCCAACGCAAGAGTTGGGCCTCCTTTCGTGTGGCGAACCATCTTCTCAACCGAGGAATGATGCAAAAATACCATGCTACCCTCACAAGAGCCCCTTTAACCTTCTTCTTCTTCTTCTTGCATGTGATCTCCACGGGCTCGTTCTCGTCATCATCAGCATTGTTATCATCACCACAATCTTTTTTCCTCTTGTACCGATTGAACCCACACTTGGGGCATTTGTCAAGGTCTGCATAATCTCCACGGAACAATACACAACTGTTCTTGCAAGCATGAATTTTTTCAACCTCTATTCCCAGAGGACAAATTATCTTCTTTGGCTCATAGACAGACTCGACTATTTGGTTTCCCTCGGGTAGCATGTCCTTAAGGAGATCCAATAGTTGTTTGAAACTTTTGTTGCTCCAACAATGATCTGCCTTAAGCTGCAGAAGTTTTAGATCACCAGAATGGCGAGAGTACTTCTTGCAACCAGGATAGAGGGATTTCTTTGAATTTTCAATGAACTGCTTCAGCCTCGCTAATTCAGAAGCTGTATACACTCCTTGAAACTCAACATCCCGCAACATTTGATCAACATTGTGCACACGTTGCAAAAACTCACCATCATTGAAGCCTGTAACTTCTTGATCAGTGATATCCTCAGGCCTCATCACAATTGGTGGGAATGGTTCATTTTCCTCATCAAAAACTCTACCTTCATCAAGCTCTTCATCATCATGGCATCCTGTAGCATGGTGTCGCGCTTCACCTTCATTTATGCATCCTGTTTCGACTTCATTAAGCCCTTCCTCACCATGTTTATTCCAACACGTGTAATTTTCTTTGAAACCACGTGTGATCAAATGATGAAAAATGTTATCCTGTTGTCCGAACTTCTTCTCGTTGAGACAATCTTTACAGGGGCAAAGCATTGCCTGAACACCACGGTTTCTCATATCCGCCTCCACTTGATCTAGAAAACCATTGACCCCCATTAAGAAACTGGCCTAATCTCGGGACTTACTACTGTACATCCAAGCCCGAGCAGCAGCAGCCATCTGCAATTTTCATACATCAAATGAGCATAATGCATCACCAAAACCGATGAGTAAGGATTAGGACAGCGAAGTTCAATAAAATTAAAGGGGGCAATTTCCACCTTGACAAGGACTGTCTACGAGGCGAGCGCTTCCGAGGAGGAGGACGAGGCGTCGCGGCCGCGGCGACGGCGACGGCGCAGAGGACGGCGCTGAGCCCGAGGAGGAGGATAAGCTGCTGCTTTGGATGATGTACGGCACGGAGGGACGCCGCGCCGTGATCGACGTCCGCTGGCACCTTTCGCCGTCGCGCACGCGGCCGGCCGGCCAGCTGCAGCGCCGGCTTTCTGAGGAGAGAGAGAGCGCGCACGCAGCGAGTGGGGCCTTCAGAGAGTGCGCCCGCAGCGAGTGGGGCCTTTAGAAAGCGTGCGAAAATGCTGCTGCAGCAACGGCAGGGAGAGAGCGAGTGGGACCCTCAGAGGAGAGAGAGCGAGTGTAGTTTTCCGAGATAGCAGAGTGGTTGGAACGCAAAAACAACGACGCGTAATAACAACACGTGTCTCTATTGTGAGAAAACAAAGGAGATGCTACCTCCAAACAAGCGTCACCAATTGAGTCGTCATAAAATGAGACGCGTCCTAAAAACAACACGTCTCCAATAGGAAAGTCATCAGTAATGGACTTAAAGAGCCCGTTACCGGTAGGTTTTACTTTCGTAATGGACGCATGTTAACGTCCATTACCAGAAGTCCTCATTGGTAATGGGCGTTATGGTGCCGAGGTCAGAGCGAGGTCGTGGTCGAGCCTGCCGCGCTTATGCGTAACGGGCGCCAAACAACAACCGTTACAGATGGGGTCCATGTAACGGGTGTTAAGGGCCCGTTACAAATGCTACGTGGCCTATGTGAGGTTTTCACGTAGTGATTGTCCCTCAGAAAATGATATCTCACTTTGATGTGTTTAGTCTTGGAGTGAAGGACTGGGTTTTTGGCTATACTTATGGCACTGGTGCTGTCACCAAAGAGTGGAACCTGGGAGTACTCCTCACCAAAATCGCTCATAGTGTAGGTCATCCATAGGAGCTGGGAACAACAACTGGCTGCAACAACGTACTCTGCTTCTGTTGTGGACTGGGCTACACTAGATTGCTTGCGAGACCACCAAGAGACCAAAGAAGAACCAAGAAACTAGCAACAACCCGAGGTAGACTTGCGGTCCAAACGACACCCAGCAAAATCAGCATCGGAGAATCCGTGAAGTCTGAGTGTCGAGGAGCAGAATACCAAAGACCAAACTCAGGAGTGTAGTTCAAGTACCTGAAAATCCTCTTGATGGCCTGCTGATGTGAAGTCCTCAGTGAAGCCTGAAAACGAGCGCACAGACACACAATGAATTGTATGTCCGGCCTCGTTATCGTCAAGTAGAGGAGGGAGCCGATCATGCTCCTGTACTTCTTCTGGTCCACAGGTTCGCCATCCTCATTCACATCCAAAGTCGTAGTGGTACTCATCGGTGTAGTCAGCAGCTTGGAGTCATTCATGCCAAACTTCTTCACCATGCCCTTGGTGTACTTTGCCTGATGTACAAACATCTTGTCCTTGCACAGCTTGATCTGGAGCCCTAGGAAAAACTGCAGCTCGCCCATCATAGACATCTCAAATTCCCTGCTTATGTCATCTGCAAATCTAGCAACAGGATCATGAGAAGAGCCACCAAAGATTATGTCATCCACGTAAATCTGAACAATCAACAGGTCATTTCCATGCTTAAGGAGAAGTAGGGTCTTATCATCTGTGCCCATCACAAACCCCTTACTCAGCAAAAAGCCTCTCAACCTGTCATACCAAGCCCTAGGTGTCTATTTCAACCCATAAAGCACTCTCTGGAGTTTGTATACACGGTGTGGGTATCTCTCATTCTCAAACCCCGGGGGTTGCCTCACATACACTTCTTCCTCTATCACCCCATTCAAGAAAGCACTCTTCACATCCATCTGGGACAACTTGAACCCTTTAGCCACGGCAAAGGCTAGAAGGATCCTAATCGCCTCCAGACAAGCCACAGGAGCAAATGTCTCCTCATAATCTATATCCTCTTTCTAGTTGAACCCCTGAGCCACGAACCTAGACTTGTTTCTCACAACCATCCCGTTCTCACCTTCCTTGTTCTTCTACACCCACTTGGTACCTATAGGACGGAAATTTGGTGGTGGATCAACTAACACCCAGACTTGGTTTCTCTCAAAATTCTCCAACTCCTCATGCATGGAATTCACCCAGCTCACATCAGACAATGTGTGTCGAATATCTTTGGGCTCAAACGAGGCAACAAATGCAGAGTCAGCAAAGTGAGAAGTATTTCGTGACCTCGACCGTGTAGTGCATTAATGAAGGTCACCTATGATCGTCGATGGTCGGTGGTCCACCTGTACATGCCGAGGAGCCTCTCTCCTAGACACAACCTCCCCCTCAGCAGCAGCCTCCACTCGAACAGCCTCTGTCGTCGTAGGCGTAGGGGATGGACCATCCTCGATCGTCGTCATCATAGTGGAAGTAGCATGTACACGATCAGCCACGGGAGCATCACCACCATCATCATCCTCTTCTCCATCTCCATCCTTCTCATCCTCAAAGATCTTCTTGCCAACTTCATCGTCACCTGCACACTCAAAAGAAGAAGAACTACATGGTCGTGTCTCGTCGAAGGTTACCTCGCAAGTCTCCATGATTCGATTAGTGTCAAGATTGAGCACACAATATGCTCTAGAGTGAATCGCAGAACCGAGAAAAATGCCATCTGAACATCTAGCCTCAAACATGTCTAACTTACCTTTCTTCAGAATAAAGCACTTGCAACCGAAAGCTCTAAAATGACTCACCGTGGGTTTCCTCCCATGCATCAGCTCATACGAAGTCCTCTTCTTGAAAGCACGAAGGAAAATGTGATTTGACACATAGCAAGCGATATTGACCACCTCAGCCCAGAAACGCCCAGGAGTCATATGTTCATCAAGCATCGTCCTAGCCATCTCACAAAGGGTCCGGTTCTTCCTCTCCACTACGCCATTCGGGCAAGCGACATATGGAGAAGAATACTGATGATCGAGACCAAGATCACTGCAAAAGGCAACAAAATGAGAGTTCCTAAATTTCGTGCCATTGTCACTGCGTATAGCTCGAATGGCATCCCCATGTCTCTCATTCTTGAACCTCAAGATTAGGTCCCGAACAAAGCCAAATGTCTCGCTTTTATCCTCCAAAAAGAAAACCTAAGAATACCTCGAGAAATCATAAACCACTACCAGCACATACCACTTCCCACCCACAGAGCGAACACGAGCTGGCCCAACCAAATCCATGTGCAACAGCTCACAAGGTCGCTCAGTCATGACCGCAGTCAAAGGGGCGTGAGAAGCGGCAACCATCTTTCCATGCCAACACGGAGCACAAACCAAATCCTTCTCAAATTTCAACTTTGGCAATCCTCGAACAAGGTCTAGGCTACTCAAGCGGGAAAGCAACTCAAAGCTCAAGTGTCCTAGCCTCCTATGCCACTTCCAAAGCTCGGCCGAAATGCCAGCAACAAAGCATCAAGGAGGACCAACAGACTGGGAAAAATCGGCACGAAAGATTTGACCCTCGGGGACGATCGTACAGACAAGATCACCTCGAGAATCAAGCACACGAGAAGCGTCTAACTTAAAACGAACCTCAAAACCCTCTTCAAGCAACTGGGATACTGACAACAGGTTAAAACCAAGTGACTTGACCAAAGCCACACTCTTTAAGGTCACCTTGCTACTCACCTTCACCATACCTTCAGCAAGCACTCGTCCTCTCCCATTGTCCCCAAAAGTGATGTACTCCCTCGTACTCACCGGGGTGAGGCTGGAGAACCACCCATGATCTCTGGTCATGTGACGCGAACAATCGGAGTCGATCAACCAAAAGTCCTCCAAGCCTCCCACCTGCAAATCAAAAACGAGAACGACAATGAGCAAGCAACTCAACATTGGGGTTAGTACCGAAAGAGTTAAACCAGTGTCGAGCCATTTGCTCAAAAGAAGGGTTAGCAAAATCCATCCTATCAAAGCCTCTAGGCGAAGCCCTCTCACGCATACCACCGAAGAACCTGTCACATCTCACTGGAGGGGAACGCACACCACAAGGGGGAAAATGTGGCCCATAGTCCCTCTAAGAACCAAAACTGCGATCGTGCCTCCCAAACTCGTAACGGTCACGAGCAGGAGCACATCCAGCAAACTCACCACGCCCAAACCCAACACACCTATCTCTCTGAGGAAAACCACCTCCACCACCACGAGTAGGAACCGTACGCACAAACCCATCACCTCGAGGTAGAGGCCCTCTACAAGGCTCAGGCACAGCATGAGAAGGGTGGTACCTGTCCTTGTTTGCCATCTCCCTGGCAAACCTCTCATCCCTTCTCCTCCTGAAACAGAACTCATCCTTATGACCATCCCTCCAATAATACTCACAATGGAAGCGGATTGGATTTGGCTTAGGTTGTGGTTTCTCTATGGGCTTCTCAACAACTTTCTCTCCTGGCTTCTCCCTAAACATATTCCCTTGTGTGCTCACAAACTTTATGGGTTTCTGGTAGTTTTCCATCTTGTGGGGGAACACTGGTGGACCTAGGGTTGTGTCTAGCTTGTTTCTGAGGTGGTTTGGCTTGGGTGCATACTTGTTCATGGGTATGGTGCGTGATGGGATAGGAATCTCTCCCACTTTCTCTTCTCCCTCACCACTCTTCCCAGCCCCCAACGCCTGACCATCAAACCTCTTAAACTCAGCCAACATCAAACTTAGCTGAGGCTCATGCCCAGACAACCAATTCATCAATTTCCTCAACTCCTCATTCTCATCCTGCAAACGGTCAACATAATGCGCAAGTTCCATGTTTTTCAAAGCATGCATTTCAAAGGTATATCATGATGTAGGAATAGGAGCTTTCAATGCAGCCTCAAAAGAAACTATCCTATCATGAGATTCATTTAGCCTAGCATGCAACACAGGACAATAAGTGCAAGCACCTAGTAAACTAGGTCTACATTTTATCTCATCAAGCTCAATCCTAAGCACATCTAGTTCCTCAAGAGTTGAGGCATGCTTCTCCTTAAGAGTAGTCAATTCAGCCAGGAAAACATTGCAATCACCACAATCAATCTCATCAGAAACAATAGGAGCAGCTTTCAAAGAGTCTATCTCAGATCTAGCATCAGCAAGCAAAGACTCAAGCCCAACTATCTTGTCCTTAGCATCACCTAGCAAAGACCGAAACTCTCTTCTCCTTGTTCGTCTTCCTAAGCACATCATCATGGTTATCAAGCAACTCATTCAGCCTAGCATTCTCCTCTAGCAAGAAGTTGGGATCTTGACGTACCTCTAACTCGGAGTCGGAGTTCGAATCCGAGCTATGCTTCCCACCCTTCTTGGAGTTGTGCACCATGCCATAGAAACCACTTTGTGCGACGAAGCTGAGGCCGGTGAAGTTCTTGCCCGTGTGCTGCTTGTCCTTGCGCCAATCTTGCTCTTCCTCGCTGCTCGAGCTGGATGAGGAGTCACTTGAAGTGGAGTCGATGTCGCTCGCTCTGACAACCATCGCTCGAGTTGTCTTCTTCTTGTACCCGCTGCTCTTCCTTGGCCTTCTCTCGCCCTTGTCCTTGCGCTTGTCCTTGTAGTTGTTCCAGGAGCGGTGCTTGTTTTAATCGTGCTTGGGCTTGCCCTTGTAGTCGTTGTTGATCTCCATGGCTTTTGGACCCTCGGCGATTAAATGCATGTGCTTCCCGCACCGATAGCACATCCCCGAGCTCCTCCTCGCATTCTTGCGATTCTCAGACACCTGCCCTAACCTCTTGCTCAACAAGGCGAGATCCTCCTCGCTCAGCACCTCAAAGTCCTCATCTGGTATGGACACAAGACAAGACAAAGAAAACTGCATGGCAGCAGGGTTAGCATAGTTCTCGATCCTGAGACAAGAGCCAAACTATGAGGATCAGTGGGGCTCTCGCTCTTGGCTCTCAAGCCACGATCAACCTTCGAATACTTGAGCTTAGAAAGCAGCTCATCCACCGTCAGGGTCCCATACACGCTCGACTCCTCGATGGCCTCAACCTTGGCACTCCACACGGATCTGTCAAGTGCGTGCAAGAACATGATAGCTTGATCATGATCCGTGTATGGGAGCACTGTCACATTGGCCTTCATGTTGTTCACAATACAGGTGAAGCGCTGGAACATCACATCAATCAACTCACCAGGGAGATGAGTGAAGTTCTCGTACTCTCTCCGGTGAGTGGCAAACAAGCGAGCCTGCACCTGAGCGTTCCCAACATGAGCATTCTTAAGCTTCAGCCAAATCTTTCCAGCCACATCCTCTCCGTACACTCGATCAAACTCCGAGGCACAAAGAGCATGAAACAAGTAATGCACGACCTTGCTGTTGGCCTCAAACATGTCCCGCGATCCTGGAAGAAGGAAACTATCAGGAATGACATAATGAGGATTTTGAGTTACTTCCCAGATCAGTGTCCCCTTCCCACGCAAAAATGCGCCCATGCGCCTCTCCCACATCTGGTAATTCTTGCCATCAAAGTGTGGAGGACCCGACCCCTTACTGTAGTTGCCCATCTTTGGATCTTAGACTGGTTAGAATCATGAAGATCCGTAACCGGCTTGATACTAATTGAAGGACCGAACAGGCAACCAGAGAGGGGGGGAGTGAATGGGAGCCGATAAAAATTCTTCCCGAAGGATGAACTCGGCCTATACCCCGATTGCCACTCCGATCACTCGCACACACCAAAGAAGCTCTAGACTAGGCACACAGAAGCCTACAAGTCCTAGAGGCAAGCCACGAAGCAAAGAGCGGAAGCACTAGACAAGAATCAAAGGGACTTAGCCAACTCTGCGAACACCCAGACGGACAGTCCGCAAGAGCCAGGCGGACAGTCCGTGGTGCCCAGGCGGATCGTCCATGACCACAGGGCGTACGGTCTGAAATAGCACCCAGACTTCCAGTAGCTCCCGAGGAAATTCAGACATTCCGGGCAAGCACCGCGGACGGTCTGGGCCTCACGGACAGTCCGGCCCTACCAGGCAGACAGTCCGGCAAACTTCTCCCAACCGAAAACCTCGAACCCGACGTATTGAAACTCAAACGCGCATGAACACGGACGTACTTGTGAAGAACTCGGTCCATGTAGACGGTCCGTGCGACCCAGGCGGACGGTCCGCCCAGCGCAAACAGAAGCAGAAAAAGCCCATCCCCGCGAGATCGACTCTCCAAATCCATCATCAGATCTCCCAAACCACTTGAGCTCTTGAGACAAGATTTGGGGGAGCTGAGAAGCATCACTAGGTGAAGCTATACCCCAAAAATCTCAACCTCTAACTCACTAAAACACCAAGAATCGCGGATCACATGAACAACCTCCAAGAACTAGGGTTCTTCTAAAACTCGCAAATCGAAGGGATTTCCCAGCGTTTGAGGTGTCAAGATCACACCCAAAGATGCACAAGGCATCAACCCATGATCCCATAAAAGAAATCCGAGGGAAAACACCCTCAAATCAACGAATCGAGTGAAGAACAAAAGCACCCAAAAATAGCTCCAAAAAAGACACAAAAATCACAAAGAGCTAAGAGAGGGATCGAATCACAATGCCGAATGCTTCCATACATCCAGAGGTCAAATTCTGTACAAGAGTCTAGCTTAAGGAAATAATGGGAAAAGAAGCAGTCCAGAGTGAGTCCAGAGCCAGAGAGAGAGAGATGCCATCCACCTCTCTGCTATATATATGAAGTTCACAGGAGGAGGCCAATGACCACGCTACCCCTACAACTTAAACTTAAGATACACACCCCTCATGGGCATTTTGGTCAAGTCTTTGGATATTCCAATCGAGCGGACACGCTTCCACCACAGACTTGCTTAGCCTCGATGCAAGCCCCGCGATCACGCCACGTGCCCTCGCCTCGAAGCTTCCCGATGCTTCCGGATCACCATCGCAGTCACATTGGGCCTTCGGCCTTGGTTTTGAGGTCCAAACCAAGAAACCCACCACCGATGGTTTTGTGGGTAAACCACCAAACACCGCATGCAAGTTTCGGCCTCGAACCGCTACCTTGCACCGGCCTATGTCCATGACTTCAACTTGCTCTTGTCGCACGGCACGGCTCGCACTTGACCCCATCGGCCACCAGGTCCATCGAACCAAGCCTACTTGCCTCTCCATCACCCGGAGGACACCACGGCATAGGCCTTTCGCACTTATTCTTCACCTGCACCAACACGAGTCAAGCCGCAACCTGTATGCACACTGAGCCAAGCATCAGTCCACACAACATTGTCAATCACTCATCACTAAGGAGCGACCTCCACTGGTCTTCGGACACACTTGGTCCTCAACATGAGCAGGGAATTTGAGATGTCTATGATGGGCGAGCTACAGTTTTTCCTAGGGCTCCAGATCAAGCAAGTCAAGGACGAGACCTTCGTGCACTAGAACAAGTACACCAAGGACATGCTGAGGAAGTTCAATGTGAATCATGTGAATCCCATGTCGACACTTATGAGTATGACTACAGCTCTGGATGCAGACGAGGATGGTAAACCAGTGGACCAGAAGGAGTACCGGAGCATGATCGGCTCCCTCTCCTACTTGATGGCGACGAGGCTGGATATATAGTTCAGTGTGTGTCTGTGCGATTGTTTTCAGGCTTCCCCGAGGACTTCACAATGGCAGGCCGTCAAGAAGATTTTCAGGTATTTGCAGTACGCTCCTGAGTTTGGACTTTGGTATTCTGCCTCCTCGACACTGTCACTTCACAGATTTTCCGATGCTAACTTTGCTAGGTGTTGTGTGGAGCGCAAGTCTACCTCGAGTTCTTGCCAGTTTCTTGGTTCCTCTTTGGTCTCTTGTTCTTCCCGTAAACAGTCATGTGTAGCCCAATCTACCACAGAAGCCGAGTATGTTGCAGCCGCTAGTTCTTGTTCCCAACTACTTTGGATATCCTATACCATGAGAGACTTTGGTGAGGAGTGCACTCAGATCCCACTTCTTTGTGATAGCACCAGTGCCATAAGCGTAGCCAAAAACCTAGTGATTTATTTCAGAACAAAACACATCGAAGTGAGGTACCACTTTCTGAGGGATAATATTGAGAAGGGAACCATAGTGTTGAGCCATGTCCCTACCCAAGGCCAAAAGGTGGATATCTTCACAAAACCACTTGACCAAGCTACCTTTTCTCGTTTACGTGGAGAGCTTGGTGTGTGTTGCCCTTTTTGAGTTGGTTCTTGGGAGCTCACTTTGTAGCATATGTATCATACATGTTTACTTTGATGTATAGCATGCATGTTTAATTTGGTAGGATAGCCATCTTTGTATCATGATGTATAGCCATGTTTAGGTTGTTTGCATTTGTATCATATGCATTTTTAGGAATGGCTTCGCCTATGTACATTGATCCCTATGATATGCTATGTTTGAGCTTGTGGATGTGCTTGATTGATATTTGGGATGATAGGCTATGCTCTTGATAGTTTGGTTGTATATCCATGATGAGATCGCTTGTTTTTGTCAAAAATGCTAATATGCTCTTTCTCATGAGTAGAGGCTTGTATATGCTCATTGTGTGCTTTGAATGGCTATATCATGCTTGGATTATGCTTGGATGCATGTTTTGATTAGATGGGTCAAAGACCATTTGTCATGTTGGATGTTTAGCCCCTTTTGCACATCTTGGAGGAGCATAAGCTTCTTTTTGCCGCAAAGGCATTTCATGTACCATTAACTTGTTAAATTGAGGAAAAAGAAGAAGAAAAGGAAAGAAAAGAAAATGAATATGAAGTGAAAAATGTCCTCCATCATGTCTTTATACCTTATTTGCTACATTCTCATAAAAATGGGTGCTAAATGGTAGCTTTGACTCCAAGGCTTTGACATGACTTGATTGGCTTGATGGGTGTCCTCCATGATCTCTTAATGAAAATATGTTGTCCTCACATGATCTTTGAGTGGTTTAGTTTATTTTGTGCTCATTTTGTGCATGTGTAGGACTTTGCTCATGAGAGGAAATTTTCCCCAAAAATGCTAATTTTAACCATGGCTTGAACTTGTGTGTATGTAACTGAACATTCTTGATGGCTATGCTTTTTCGAACCTATGTCAAGTCTAGGTGGTTCATTTGCTCATTCCTAGCAAATTTTATGATTCTATGTCCATTTGAGAAGCCTTTAGTTGAAATTTTCGTAGAAATGTCTTGATTCATGCATTGTCAACAAGGGGGAGAAGTTTGGGCATGGAATAGCTTGTTGCATGCATTTAGAAAGTTTTCCAACAATTTCGAGCAATTTTTGCAGAAAAAGTTTTGGAAGTTCTGGGGGCGGCCTTTCCGGGCGGTCAAACGACCCAGTCCTGTAATGTGACCACCCCAGGCAGTCTGACCGGCCCTGGGGACGGTCCTGGTTGGGCTAAGTAGTGGTTTGAGCAAGTGTTACTCATTTTGGTTCATAAGCATGTGCATTTGTTCAGGGGGAGTTTGCATTTGCTCAGGGGGAGCTGCATGTGTTCAGGGGGAGCTGCATGTGTCGTCTGAGTTCTTGCTTTGGTGGTTTGCTCTGTGTGAGCTTTGATGGTTGTCTCGGTTGTGTTGAGCCGTTGCCCTTGCTTTAGGGGGCCAAGACATTGGCTTGCAAGTGATCAGGTGTTGGTTGGCTTTTAGATCACTTGTTTGGTGTGTTTTCGTTAGTCTTTTGTTTTTACTTTTCCTTATGTATCGGTTACGTGGTGTGTTGTCAATGCACTCATCAAGAGGGAGATTGAGGACCGGAGTATCCGATGGTCGGTGGATGGCCACCCCTTAGTGATGAGTGATTGACAACGTTGTGTGGACTGACGTTGTACTTTGTCTCGTGGATGTAGGCTGCGGCTTGATTTGCGTTGGTGCAGGTGAAGAACAAGCGCAAAAGGTCTTAGCCTTGTGGGGCCTCCGAAGGACTGGAGGGACAAGTAGGCTTGGTTCGATGGACCCGGTGGCCAGACGGGATCAAGTGCGAGTCACATGGTGCGAGAAGAGCAAGTCGAAGTTGGATAGCGGGTTCGTTGGTTGATCCGAAAGCCAACATCAAGCCAGAGCGACCGTGGTGGCCAAGTCGAGGAGTTCGGCGTGGAGGCTACACCAAGCTCGCAGGGTTTGTAGTGGTTCACCAGAAAACCATTAGGTTCTTCAGTTGATCCATAAAGCCGACCCGAAGACTCGACACCACGGCAGCGAGACGCCGGGCGGTCTAACCGCGCAGGAGGGGTGGTTTGATCACCCTGAGTGCAGCGATGCGCCAGGTGCTTCGAAGTGAAGGACACAGTCGGGATTGCAGGCTTGGCATTGAAGGAACAAAAGTTGCAGTTATTGGGGGTCCGTCCGATGGAAGAGAGCTTCAAGTTTCCAGATTTGCCCTTAAGGGGTATATATCTCCTTAGGGGTATTGGAGTCATTTACCACCACTGAGGGACCCGATATATATACTTGGTTGGTGGGAGTTGGCTGCTATCTCTTGGCTTAGGGTTTTGATTTTCCCCTTCTAGTTTCTCTTTTCCCCTTCCTATTTTCTCCATAGGACTAGCAAGAGAGCTTCATGTTAACATCTAGAGAGAGGGAGAATGATTGTGGCGATTGCTAGACCTTGTATGAACCTTTCATGGTGTGTATAGAAGGTTTGGCATGGTTCCTCAAGTGCTCTAGTTGTCTCTCCCATTTTTCCTTTTTGGCTATTTTCGGAGCCTTTTCTTTGGATTTTCGTGGAGAGGATTTGGAGGTGTTTCCTTGTGGGATTGGTTGGTGGATTCACTTATGAGGTACTTGTACCTCTTTTCTTGGTGATTTGTCCCCTCCAAATCCGTGGGAAGGCCTTCAATTTTGGGGTTTTTGGTTGTGCTCGAGTTCTTGGGGTTGAGACCTTGGATTCACGATTCCCTTTGATTGAGAGCGATTCAGTGGATATCCTTTGGTGGAGAGGTCGTCCAGGGCGTGACTAGCTATCCCCGAAGTTTCATTGCAATCCGTGGTGTGAATCGGGAGATCGGTTGATGGGAAGTTGAGGGTTGACCCTGTAACATCCCTCAAATTTATTGAGGAATGTTAATTAATAAAAATGTGGATTTAAAATTTTCGATGAATTATTTGAGTGATTATCAACTTATTTAAGGATGTCTTCCTTTTCTCTCCTTTAATTCCTAGATTTATTTTGAGCTAAATAAAATTTCTAGGAAATATAAAAATGTTAGTGTGAGAAACTTGGAGTTCTTTTGGTTTTATTTGGAGTTTATTTGAGTGGGATTTCAAATTTGAATTTACATTCAAATTTGAATCTAAAATGGAAAGGGGTTGGAAAGAAATAGAAAAGGTAAAGGGAGGATAGCTTCTGGGCCGCGAGCCCAAAGTCCCGAAGTCCGCTGAACCACCCTCTTCTCTTTTTCTCTGCGCGCCGCGCCACCCTCTCCTTTTCCCCTTTCCAGCCCACAGCGGCCCGTCAAGCGCCAGCCCGCTTATCACCTACCGCACCCGCGCCGAGTCGCCGCCAGGTGGGACCCGCGTGACGTCGCCCCCGACGTCACCTCTTCTTCCTCCCGTCACCCGCTTCCTTTTTCCCCTTTTCCGTCGGCGTCGCAGCCTTCCGCACCGCCCCTCGCCCGGCAGCCGTCCGAGCTCCGCCGGGGCCATCCGCGCCGTCCACGCGTCCAGCACCCTGCCTTGCCCTATAAGAAGGCCGCCGCCGCGCCTCAGGGAAGCTCCCAACCCTAGCCGCCACGGGGAGTCCTCCCCGTTCCACTTCGCCTCTGCCCGCCGGAGAAGAAGAAGGAGGAGGAGGGAAGAAGAAGACCCGGAGGTCTACCGCCAGCTCGCCGCCTACCTCGCGAAGCCGAAGGACCGCACGTGGGAGCTCGAGGATGCCGCGAAGCCAAGTACCGCGACGCCCCTGCTTCCTCTGCTCCGCGCCGCCGTCTCCTTCCACGCCGACGACCTTGCTCCGCCCCGCTTCACCGCCGCCTGCACGTCGGCCCGTGGCCACCAAGGTGAGGCGAAGCTCCCTCGCCCATCTGTGGTCGACCCGGCCTTCGAGCCGAGGCGCATCGCGATCACCCCGTGCCGCTCTTGCCGCCGCGCCGCCGCTGGTGATGCCGGCCTTCTTGCCAGGCTGGGATGCTTTCTGGTGCAGGTGCCACCGCCGCCGTCGCCGCGAGCACGCACACGCGCCGCCGTTTTCCTTTCTGACCCCGCACCATCCTCACCTCGCCGACGTGTGTCACGCCGCCGTCGTGCTCCGGTGCACCGCGCCGCCGGCCTGCTCGACTCCGTTCCCACACGCACGAGCGCCTGCCACCCACACAAGCACGACGACACGACCGCCACGACACCCCGGTCACCGTGTGCACGCACGCAGAGCCACCCCGTGGCCGGAGCTGCGCTCGCACCACGCGTCGCCACCGGCCAGAGCTCCGCCACGGCGGGCGGGAGCCATTCCTGGCGACCTAGGGGAAAAGCCCCGGTTTTGGGTGTTTTTGCGTCCCTAGGACCCATCCGCAACCAGCCGAGGCTGCTGGGCATCGATTAGCGCCGTCGCCGGCGACCCTCACCACACCGCCGCACGCGTCCGCCGCCGCCGCTCCCTGTTTCGCCGCCGGCCGCCCTTCTTTGGCCGAGGCCGTCCCCGATTGGGGCCAGGGACGAGCCTTGCTGCTCCTCGTCCTTTTCCCGGCCATCTGTTGGCCCGGCCGAGCGCGCCTCGCCGCCGGTGAGCCGCTGCCGCGCCGCCGCCCCTCGCGGGCATTTCACCGAGCACCTTCACGCGGAGGGGGAAAACCCCTGGGGTTTTAGCACGCACACGGGAGCGCACACACGCGCGTGACCGCAGGGAATCCGAGGGGATCCCGTGCGCCCAGCCAACCACGGCTAGGCCACACGGGCGCCGCACGGCCGCGCGCCGCAGGGATCCATCCCAGGATCCGCCGCGCGCCGCGCCACGCGAGCGCCGCGTGGCTGGCCACGCGGGCTGCCGCTGGCTTAAAGCCGCCGGCGTGGCCGCCACCTCAGCAGCTGTAGCCGGCCTGCCGCTGGCTTAAAGCCAGGGTTGAGCCAGTTTGAGCTACCCTATAGCTAGCTAAGAGTCTGCAATATTGTATATGCGTATTTTAATTTCAGAAATGTATTTTATCTTTGGAAATTCATAATAAATCCGTTTTAGCTCCGAAAAATATGAAACTTCTTCTGAAAATCTTCTAAAAACCCAAACTCCGTGCTAGACTAGAGTTTGCCTCTTTTTGGATCTTATTTGCTCTTTATCTTGGATTTGTTGCTATCTAGTAGCCGAGTATTTATTTTAAATACGTTTCTAGGAGCTACCGGAGCCGGAGAGCTGAACCAGGACTACGACGACGACCTCAGCTACGACGACCACTCGTACCCAGGTTCACGCCCGACCATCTTTGAATGCCCATTAGGCATGGCTATTTTAGAACTGCTAGTGCTTTATTTAATGCATAGAGATGGATATGAGGAACCCATGCATAGCCTCTTTACTTACTTGTCCTTGAATGACCTACTACCACTGCTATACTTAAGCTTATTGTTGTGCTGAGCTTGCTATGCATGTGTTGGGATTGTTGTGGTAGTTTCTTGGCGTGTGTTGGGAAAACCGGCAGGAGAAGGCGTTTTGGGATATTTTGGCGGGGGTGAGCTCGAGACAACCTGATCTGGGATCGGGGGCCAGGGATCGTCTTCTCGGACGTTGCCCGAGTTGGTACCTATGGCGGGTACACCGTTTTAGGAGCACAGGTGATGGGGATTTTGTGATGGCTTGGAGGACATGAGCGCCCCGGTCTGAAACCGAGTGGGTCGCCTGTTACACGGGACTTTCGTACACACCACCTCGCCGAGAGTGGGGATAGGGCCGTTCGACCCTAGCAAGTGCGGTACCATACCTGCCAGCAGGATAGCGGGGTATCAGTGGGGGAGAGGTGGGAGTGAGTCCACCCTCTCAGTGCGACTCCCGTGTGGCCACACGGGGGCATTTTCACAGTTCTGGGGTGGTCTTCTGCGGGGGACCGCATCGAGACCCGGATGCAGGATGGAACCGTAACTCCTAGGTGTTCGCCCGGTAGGATAGGCTCGGTCGGCCGTACACCGTCCGGGTACTATTCCGAGTTGGGTACTGGTGTACACGCTCTGCAGAGTTTAGATCTATACGTATAGCCGCGTCCTCGGTTATGGACATGCCCGTTGTTTCTCCGACTCTTACGTTTTGGGATTTCTACCTCCCCCTTATAGGATGAGTGTGATTGGTGAGCCGTGGTTGTATTCGGGGAGAGGAGAGTTGCTCCCTCTACCTCGCGGATCCGGGTGCAACCATTGAGGTGCGAGGAGTGGGAGTTCTCGCACCGACCCTAGATGGAGATAGGTGATGGTGACGGTGATCTGGGTAACCAGATGTATCCGTATGTGGATGAGAGATATGGGATATGGTGAACTTATGGAGATATTACTCTATTTTTGCTGCTGCTGCATAGGAAACCCTGCTACTACCTTGAGATACTCTTTTCCCCTTAGAAATAGGCCACTTAAAGCTTGCATACGGTTGGTGACGTGGACCTATCCCGATCCTTGGGGATAGCCCCTGAGCTTGCAGGGTACGAGTCCGACTACGACAACAATGCCGACGGATGGTACGACTGAGGGGGCACGACGCTTCGCTCAAGGATGCCTGTGGGAGATGCCGGAAGATGGAGACACCTTTTGAAGACTAGCTACCGCTGCGTAGGCTCTTATTTCTGTTATTCCGCCAAGAGGCGAGTATTGATGTACTCCGAATAATCAGGACATGTAATAATCAGATTATTATTCGTACTCTGATGCTTTATTTCGATGTATGACTGTGTTATTTATCTGTGATGAATGCCTGTGCGTGATAGCGTCTGATCCAGGGACTATCACGAGACAGAATGCTGGGTTTTCCGATTTTGAAAACCCAGGGCGTTACAGACCCGCAGGCAATTTTTTGGGCAGGAGGCGGTTAGACCGCCTGAGGTTTCCAGGGAGGGCGGTCAGACCACCCTGGGGACTTGTCTCGGGAAGTTTTGGTTTTGCTGTGGATTTCTATGTGAGTTTGTTCGCGTTGATCAGAGGAGTCTCCAGGTGAAACAGTGGTTCGTTTTGGGGTCTTGTTTGTCGAGTTCTTGGTTTTTTGGTTCAGGCTGGGTGAGGTGGTCAGACCGCCCTTGACACCCGATCTAACTGCCCCAGGAGAAGTTTTCAGGGGTAGGCGGTCAGACAGCCCAAGGCAGAGAGCTGTTGTTTTGGTTGTTTTGTTGCTCGTGTGTTTGTTCTGTGGTGTTGTTGAGTTGATGCAGGAGTTTGCTAGCTCCTAGGTCCAGCAGCACTTCAGTGGCTACGTGGATTTGGCTAGCGGGGCATAGAGGATCTCGGAGTTGCGTTTGAGACCATAGGCCGAGTTCATCTCTTTGGAGAAGAATTTTTATCAGCTCCCATTCACTCCCCCCCTCTCTGGTCGCCATTCTGGTCCTTTAGCGGGTGGCGAAGCTTGAGAAGGACCTGGAGAACCATAAGGATATGTCGTCTCGGCTGCAAATGAGGCTAGACTCCAATGCGGCAAGGTACCGCAATGAAATCGAGAAGCTCACAGAGCAGAAGGATGATGGCGTCTGCAAGAACAAGACTCTGCGGTAAGACAAGAAAGGTAGCTCTGCAAATCCCGCTAGCATTGAGTAGTCATTTGTAGATGTGATGCTCTAACTCTTGATCCCTTGATGTGCATCACTTGAGGGTGCCGTGCAAAAGTTGAAGGACACCGCTATAGATTGGTGGAACGCCTTAAACCGCGAGCAGGCTACGCGCGAAGAAATCGAAGAAACCCTCACGGTGCGGACCATAGAGCTGACACATGAGTTGCAACTCTGTTGCGACGGCGTAGTTGATTTGACGACTTGTATGCAGTTGCTGAAGCTGAAGATGGAGGAAGCCGAGCTACTGAAGCACGAGCTGATGGAGCTGAAGGAAGCCGCAGAGCTTGTGGCGACTCTATTTGAGACCAGGGTAGCTGGAGTAGAGCAGAGGCCACTGGTGAAGAGGTTGAAGGACAAGCCAGGCAAGGCACTAGAGTACGTGAAGGGGTTGGCGTGTTCAATCGCAAACTAGGTGTTGAGCTTCCTTCGGTCCTTCTACCCAACGACCGACTTCTCCGTGGCGAAAGACGGTGTCGTGGCTGACTCATGGTGGAGACAGCCCCTATTGCCGAAGAGATGGTCGCCCGTATTGACCTTAGCTAATTTTGTATCTGTAGAAAAAACTTGTAGGCAAGACAAGTGTAGTACGAACAGATAATGTATGATGAGTAGTAATTGAAATGAGAGTACTCAATTATCTGTGGTATCCTTTGAATTTATGTAGTCGTGCGCCTTCAATGGACTTGTAGCTAGTCTGGCGAGCTGTGGCTGCAAGGGAAAGCTTGTGAGTAGTAGTACTCGACTAGATGAGTTCCGAAGAACTATAGTTTGTGTCTTATAGAAGACAGGATCCGACTTGCGAAAGTTATTATCGCAAGTGGAGAATCACAGAACAAAGTTGATAGTTATTAGACAATCTTTATTACTGCAAAAAAATTGAGTACAACTGTTGGCCAAGGGCCTGGCACGAAGCCCGAGTATAGCTAATAAGTAGTCACTAGGACCTAGGCCGCTTACAGCTAGTGCTCTGAGATTGGCATGGGCCATAGATGCTGCTTACTGTGCGACCTGGCCGCACGAGGGGCCAATTTGCAGCTGGAGGGTCCTTGGAGGCCGCTGACCCGAAGAGTAGTTTATGGTCGTCTGAAGAGGCCGATTTGCTGTTGATGGTCTGCGATTGCCATGGGCCATGAAGGTTGCTTACTGCACGACCTGGCCGCACGAGGGGCCGATTGAAGGGTCTTTGATGTGGGCATCAACCGTAGAGGCCATGAACTGCTGACTCAATGGGTAGTCAAGACCTTAGGTCGCTAACAACTACCTGTGGCGCAGAGCCAAGCTGTAGATTGGTAGTCTTGGACTACAGATAGAACTGACAGAGGTGCTCTATGTTCCATGAGTTGTCGATTTCATCACCTTCAAGAGTTTGGAGGTGATAAGAGCATGGACCAGTGATTGTCTTGACGGAGAAAGGACCTTCCATGGTGAGCTGAGTTTATGTAGTCCTGATGTGTCCTATATGCGACGTAGGACAAGGTCGCCCACGTTCAAGGAGCATTGCATGATGTTGCAATCATGGTAGCACCGAGTACCCTCAAGGTACCTGGCTGATTGAATGAGGGCGGCACAGTGGGCTTCTTCGAGGCTGTTGATATCAACCAGTTTGTTGTCTGCAGACACGCCTTCATCATATTGTTCGACTGTAGGAGATTGCCACATCACATTAGCAGGCAGGATAGCTTCGGAGTCATAGACTAGGAAGTAAGGTCACTACCCTATTGGCTTTGTAGGCTGAGTATGCAGCCCCAGAGAGCATTAGGTAGTCCTTGATCCACTTGCCTCCTTTGGTATTTGCACCATCGTACAGGCGTTTCTTGAGAGCATCGAGTACCATCCTGTTGGCATTTTCCACTTGACCATTGGCACGTGGGTGTGCAAGCGAGACGTACCGGACATCGATCCCATTGTTCTCGCAGTACTCCCAAAATTGGTGATTGTTGAAGTTGGAGCCCAGGTCTGTGATGATGCGATTGAGGAACTTGTAGCGATGCACGATTTCATCCAAGAAGTCGAGTCTCTGTCATCTTTAGGGCAGGTAACAAGCTTGACCTCGATCCACTTGGTGAACTTGTCGATAGCCGCTAGAACTCTATTGAATCCCCCTAGCGCAGTTGGTAAAGGGCCAATCATGTCGAGCCCCCAGCAAGCAAAAGGCCAGGTTGGTGGTATCGTGATGAGCTTGTAGGCTGGGACGTGTTGTTGCCTGGTGAAGAACTGGCATCATTGGCACTTCTTGACTACTTCCTCTGCATCAGCCAAATTAGTTGGCCAATAGAATGCTCGTCAAAATTTTTTGCCCACTAGAGTCCGGGAGGACGTGTGGTTGCCACAGATCCCTTTGTGAGTCTCCTCCAAGATGTCCTTGCCTTCTTCTCGAGACATGCACTTCATGAGTATGTGAGAGGTGGCGCCTCGCCTGTTGAACTAGCCTCCGACTAGTACGAAGTTTTTGGATCGGTGTGTGATCTACTGCTTCTGACTTGTTGGAAGGTATCTTTTGCTATTTGATGTAGTGGATGAATGGTTGCCTCCAATAAACGTTAATCATTAGCACCTCACGATATGTGTTGGATGGACCAGGATCAGTAGTCGAGGGTGGAAATGGCAGCTCCGGAATAGATTTCTTGTGGAGCTCGTGGACGAAGACACTAGCAGGTACTTGAGTGCGAGTTGAACCCAACTTGGACAGGACATCCGCGGCTACGTTGTTGTCGCGGATGACATGGTGGAACTCAAGACCAGAGAATTTGTTCTCGAGCTTGCGTACTTCTAGGCAGTACGCGTCCATGTTTTCTCGGTTGCGAGCCCAGGAGTCGTTGACATGGTTGATGACCACTGCGGAGTCGCCGTAGACGAGTAGTTGCTTGATGCCGAGAGAGACTGCTAGGCGGAGCTCGTTAGTAGAGCCTCGTACTCAGCTTCATTGTTGGAGACCTTCTAGAAGATCTGAAGGATGTATTTGAGTTGCTCGCCCTTGGGGGAGATCAGTAGCACTTCTGCTTTGGCGTCTTCGAGCTTGAGGGAACCGTCGAAGTACATGACCCAATGCTCTAGGCGCTCGGTTGGTGTTGGCACTTAATGAAGGACTGAATAGGCGACCAGAGAGGAGGGAGTGAATGGGAGCCGATAAAAATTCTTCCTGAAGGATGAACTCGGCCTATACCCCGATTTCCACTCCGATCACTCGCACACACCAAGAGAGCTCTAGACTAGGCACACACAAGCCTATAAGTCCTAGAGACAAGACAAGAATCAAACAACTTAGCCAAGTCTGCGTGGTACCAGGCGGACCGTCCGCAAGCACAGGGCGGACTATCCGCGGACCCCAGGCGGACCGTCTACAAGCACATGACGGACCGTCTGAAAATGCAGACCAAACCTCCAGTAGCACACCGGGAAAAACGGACTGTCCGAAGGTTCACTGCGGACCGTCCGACCGTCACGGACCGTCCGGGCCTCTCTCGCAGACTATCCGCCAAACTCCTTGCCACAGAACCAAAGCAACTCAACGGATCGAAACTCAAGCGCGCAAGAACACACGAAGAACACGAAGAACAGCAGCGCTGTCAGGGCCTCGCGGATGGTCCGCACGGGTCTCGCGGACTGTCCGCCAAGCGCAGACAGAGCAGAAAACAGTACGTGCATGAGGTCAACCCTTCCTTTCCATCACCGGATCTCCCAAATGGTTTGAGCTCTTGAGACAAGATTTGGGGGAGATGAGAAGCATCACAAGATGAAGCTATGCCCCAAAAATCTTGGCCACCTATGATAACACACAAAGATGCGCAAGGCATCCACCTATGATCCCCTCAAAGAAATCTGAGAGAAAACACCCTCAAATCCACGAATCAAGCGAAGAACGAAACACCCAAAAAATAGCCCCGAAAATGACATGAAAAGCACAAAGAGCTAGGAGATCATCACAACGCCGAATGCTTCCATACATCCAGAGGTCAGAGTCTATACAAGAATCTAGCCTAAGGAAAGCAGAAGAAAAGAAGCAGTCCAGAGCGATCTACCGTGGGAGGAAACCCTATAGTCCAAGAGAGAGAGAGATGCCATCCACCTCTCCGCTATGTATACGAAGTCCACCGGAGGATGCAAATGACCACACTACCCCTACAACTTAAACTTAAGATACACACCCCTCAGGGGCATTTTGGTCAAGTCTTCGGATATTCCCATCGAGCGGACACGCTTCCACCGCGGACTTGCTTCGCCTCGACGCAAGCCCCGCGATCACGCCATGTTCCCCCCGCCTCGAAGCTTCCCGATGCTCCCGGATCACCGTCTCCGTCGCATCGGGCCTCCGGACTTGGTTTTGAGGCCCAAACCAAGAAACCGTCCACCGATGGTTTTGTGGGCAAACCACCAAACCCCGCGTGCAAGCTTGGGCCTCGAACCGCCACCTTGCACCGGCCCATGTCCATGACTTCAACTTGCTAGTCTTGCACCGCACGGCTCCCACTTGACCCCATCGACCACCTGGTCCATCGAACCAAGACTACTTGCCTCTCCATCACCCGGAGGCCACCACGGCTAAGGCCTTTCGTGCTTGTTCTTCACCTGCACCAACACGAGTCAAGCCGCAACCTGTACCTGCACACTGAGACAAGCATCAGTCCACACAACGTTGTCAATCACTCATCACTAAGGAGCGACCCTCCACTGGTCTTCGGACACACCTGGTCCTCAATCTCCTCCTTGATGAGTGCATTAACAACACCCATAGTAATCAACATAGAGAAAAAGAAAAAGAAAATAACCACGAACACAAACCTCCAACAAGTCATCCAAAGCCAAAGAACAAGCGAAAAACACGATCACTCGCCAGACCAAGTATCGGCCCCCTAAGGCAAGGCAACGACTCAACACAGCCGAGACAAAACAAAGCTCACAAAGAGCACACCACAAAGCACAAAACTCAGGCAAACCAAAGGAGCTCCCCCTGCACATATGCAAACTCCCCCTGAGCAAATGCAACCTCTTCTTCTCAATTTTTCTCCTCACATGCAAAAACTCACAAAATCTCCACAATGCATCCAACTTCTCCCCCTTGCTGACAATGCATGAATCAAGGTATCATGAAACTCGCCCTCTTGTTCTCATGAAAAATGCATGTCAAAGCATATACAATCTACCAAGCTTCTCAGATATACAAAGAGCGCAACAAAAAGCTACAAATGAGATATAGAGCAAGCTAAGTAGACATGATGTAGTTAGTGTATTGCCATCAAGAAAGTAGAGACATATAAACATGTGACATGGCCAAAAGCAATTTTAAGCAAATTTTCACAAAGAAACATTCATCTCATGAGCAAAGCCCTATCCATGGTAATTTGAGCAACAATACACTAGATCATACAAAGCTCATACGAGATCACAAGTTCTCATGACAAGATCATAACAAATGCCCATAAGCTACTAAATGACATGTCAAAGCCACCGAGCCATGTGTCTACTTCTTAAACTGAGACTTCTCATGGTAGACATCATGCAACGGTTTAGCACCCAAGATATGTACATCAAAGCATAAAGACATGATTAAGAGCTTATTTTTCAAGCATAAGGCAATTCATACACCAATTTCATTTTCAAATTTAAGCATGGTACATGAAATGCCTTTGCGGCAAAAAGAAGCTTATACTCCTCCACAAGTGAACATATGGGATAAACATCTACCATGACAAATGGGTCTTTGACCCCAAGCAAAGAGAGCATGATACTCAAGCACAAACTAAGCATGATATAGGTATTTGAGAACAAATTGAGCATAGACAAGTATCTACTCATGACTAAAGCATTTTTAGCATTTTCAACAAAAGGAAGCTATCTCATCATGAACATATGACAATACCATCAAGAGCAAAGCATTCACATCACCATTCCCAAAGCATACACATATCTCACATATAGCACATCATAGTGATCAAAGTATATAAGACAAGCTCATCCTACCACAAATGATCCAAAGATGGCTATCCTACCAGGTTTTGTACAAAAAGTAAAATGCATGCATGGAATGCAACAAATGATAGATATATCACATATATACAAGAGAAGCTTCAAAACCCAGCTAGAAAGGAAAACACACTCCAAGTTCACCTCGCAAGCATGTGAAGGTAACTTGGTCAAGTGGTTTAGTGAATATGTCAGCTAGCTGATCTTGGGTAGGTACATATGACAAGGATATGTTTCCTTTCTCAACATTGTCCCTCAGAAAGTGGGTGTTGCCACCCAGAGGTAGACTTGCGGTCCAATCGACACCCAGCAAAATCAGCATCGGAGTACCCGTGAAGTCTGAGTGTCGAGGAGGCAGAATACCAAAGACCAAACTCAGAAGTGTAGTTCAAGTACCTGAAAATCCGCTTGACGGCCTACCGATGTGAAGTCCTCGGTGAAGCCTAAAAACGAGCGCACAGACACACACTGAACTATATGTCCGACCTCGTCGCCGTCAAGTACAGGAGGGTGCCGATCATGCTCCGGTACTCCTTCTGATCCACGGGTTCGCCATCTTCATCCGCGTCCAAAGCCGTAGTGGTACCCATCGGTGTAGTCAGCGGCTTGGAGTCATTCATGCCAAACTTCTTCACCATGTCCCTGGTGTACTTCGCCTGATGTACAAACGTCCCATCCTTTGACTGCTTGATCTGGAGTCCTAAGAAAAACTGCAGATCGCCCATCATGGACATCTCAAATTCCCTGCTCATGTCATCTGCAAATTTGGCAACAAGATCATGAGAAGAGCCACTAAAGATTATGTCATCCACGTAAATCTGAACAATCAACAGGTCGTTTCCATGCTTAAGGAGAAACAAGGTCTTATCAACTGTGCCCATCACAAACCCCTTATTCAGCAAAAAGCCTCTCAACCTACCATATCAAGCCCTCGGTGCCTGTTTCAACCCATAAAGCGCTCTCTGGAGTTTGTATACATGGTGTGGGTATTTCTCGCTCTCAAACCCCGGGGGTTGCCTCACATACACTTCTTCCTCTATCACCCCATTCAAGAAAGCACTGTTCACATCCATCTGGAACAACTTGAACCCTTTAGCCACGGCAAAGGCTAGAAGGATCCTAATTGCCTCCAAACGGGCCACAGGAGCAAATGTCTCCTCATAATCTATACCCTCTTTCTAGTTGAACCCTTGAGCCACCAACCTCGACTTGTTTCTCACAACCATCCCATTCTCACCTTCTTTGTTCTTCCACACCCACTTGGTACCTATGGGACAGCAATTTCGCGGTGGATCGACTAACACCCAAACTTGGTTTCTCTCAAAGTTTTCCAACTCCTCATGCATGGAATTCACCCAATTCTCATCAGACAAAGCGTGTCGAATATCTTTGGGCTCAAACGAAGCGACAAATGCAAAATGAGCAAAATGAGAAGTATTCCTTGACCTCGACCGTGTAGTGCATTCATGAAGGTCACCTATGATCGTCGTCGGTGGGTGATCCACCTGTACACGCCGGGGAGCCTCTCGCCTAGACACGATCTCCCCCTCAGCAGCAGCCTCCACTCAAACAGCCTCAGTCTTAGTGGGTGTAGGGGATGGACCATGCTCGATCGTCGTTGTCGTAGTGGAAGTAGCGTGTACACGATCAGCCATGGGAGCATCACCAACATCATCGTCTTCATCTCCATCTCCATCCTTCTCATCATCAAAGATCCTCGCTCCAATCTCCTCGTCACCTGCACACTCAAAAGCAGAAGAGCTACATGGCTGTGTCTCGTCGAAGGTTACCTCGCAAGTTTCCATGATTCGGTTAGTGTCAAGGTTGAGCACATGATATGCTCTAGAGTGAATCTCATAACCAAGAAAGATACCATCTGAACATCTAGACTCAAACTTACCCAACTTGCCTTTCTTCAGAATGAAGCACTTGCAACCGAAAGCTCTAAAGTGACTCACCTTGGGTTGTTGCCCATGCATCAGCGCACAAGAGGTCTTCTTCTTGAAAGCACGAAGGAAGATGTGATTTGAGACATAGCAAGCGGTATTGTCCGCCTCGGCCCAGAAACGCCTAGGAGTCCTATGCTCATCGAGCATCGTCCTGGCCATCTCACAAAGGGTCCGGTTCTTCCTCTCCACTACGCCATTCTGGCAAGCGACGTATGGAGAAGAATACTGATGATCAAGACCAAGACCACTGCAAAACGCATCAAAATGAGAGTTCTTGAATTCTGTGCCATTGTCACTGCGTATAGCTCGAATGGCATCACCATGTCTCTCATTCTTCAACCTCAAGATCAAGTCCCGAACAAAGCCAAATGTCTTGCTCTTATCCTCCAAAAAGAAAACCCAAGAGTACCTCGAAAAATCATCAACCACAACTAAAACATACCACTTCCCACCCGCAGAGTGAACACGAGCTGGCCCAACCAAATCCATGAGCAACAGCTCACAAGGTCGCCCGGTCATGACTGTAGTCAGAGGGGCGTGAGAAGCAGCAACCATCTTCCCATGCCGACAAGAAGCACAAACCAAATCCTTCTCGAATTTCAACTTAGGCAATCCTCGGACAAGATCAAGACCACTCAAGCGGGAAAGCAACTCAAAGCTCAAGTGTCCTAACCTCCTATGCCATTTCCAAAGCTCGGCCAAAACGCCAGCAACAAAGCATACAGGAGGACCAACAGACTGGGAAAAATCGGCACGAAAGATTTGACCCTCGGGGACGATCGAACAGACAAGATCACCTCGAGAATCAAGCACATGAGAAGCGCCCAACTTAAAACGAACCTCAAAACCTTCGTCAAGCAACTGGGATACTGACAACAAGTTAAAACCAAGTGACTTGACCAAAGCCACACTCTTCAGGGTCACCTTGCTACTCACCTTCACCATACCTTCAGCAAGCACTCGTCCTCTCCCATTGTCCCCAAAAGTGATGTACTCCCTCGTACTCACCGGGGTGAGGCTGGAGAACCACCCACGATCTCCAGTCATGTGGCGTGAGCAACCGGAGTCGATCAACCAAAAGTCCTCCAGGCCTCCCACCTGCAATAAAAACGAGGACGAGAATGAGCAAGCGACTCAACACTGGGGTTAGTACCAAAAGAGTCAAACCAGTGTCGAGCCATTTGCTCAAAAGAAGGGTTAGCAAAATCCATCCTATCAAAACCTCTAGGCAGAGCCCTCTCACGCCTACCACTGAAGAACCTATCATGTCTCACTGGAGGAGTGCGCACACCACGAGGGGGAAAACATGGCTCGTAGTCCTTCTGAGACCCAAAGCACCGATCGTGCCTCCCAAACTCGTAACGGTCATGAGCAGGAGTACGTCCAGCAAACTTACCACGCCCAAACCCAACATGCCTATCTCTCTGAGGAAAACCACCTCCACCACCACGAGTGGGAACTGTACGCACAAACACCTCACCCCTAGGTAGAGGCCCTCTACGAGGCTCAGGCACCCCATGGGACGGGTGGTACCTGTCCTTGTTTGCCATCTCCCTAGCAAACCTCTCATATCTCTTCCTCCTGAAACAGAACTCATCCTTATGCCCATCCCTCCCACAATACTCACAATGGAAGTGGATCGGCTGTGGCTTAGGCCGTGGCTTTTCTGTGGGCTTCTCAACAGCTTTCTCTCCTGACTTCCCACCAAAGACACTCTCCTGGGTGCTCACAAACTTGATGGGTTTTTGGTAGTTTTCTGACTTGTGGGGGAACCCTGGTGGATCTGGGGTTGTATCAAGCTTGTTTCTGAGATGGTTTGGCTTGTGTTCAAATTTGTTCACGGGTGTAGTGTGTGGTGGAATAGGAATCTCTCTAGCTTTCTCTTCTCCCTTACCACTCTTGCCAGCCCCCAACGCCTGACCATCAAACCTCCTAAACTGAGCCAACATCAAACTCAATTGTGCCTCATGCCCAGACAACCACCCCATCATTTTCCTCAACTCATCATTCTCATCCTGCAAATGGTCAACATAGTGTGCAAGTTCCATGTTTTTCAAAGCATGCATTTCACAGGTAGAGCATGATGTAGGAATAGGAGCTTTCAATGCAGCCTCAAGAGAAACTATCCTAGTGTGAGATTCATCTAGCCTAGCATGCAACACAGGACAAGAAGTGCAAGCACCTAACAAAGCAGGTCTAGATTTCAACTCATCACACTCAATCCTAAGCACATCTAGTTCCTCAAGAGTTGAGGCATACTTCTCCTTGAGAGCAGTCAAGTCAGCCAGAAAAACATTGCAATCACCACAATCAACCTCATCAGAAACAACAGGAGCAATTTTCAAAGAGTCTATTTCAGTTCTAGCATCAACAAGCAAATACTCAAGCTCAACTATCTTGTCCTTAGCATCACCTAGCAAGGACCTAAACTCTCTCTTCTCCTTGTTGGTCTTCCTAAGCACATCATCACGGTTATCAAGCAACTCATTCAGCCTAGCATTCTCCTCTAGCAAGAAGTTGGGATCATGTCGTACCTCTTCCTCGGAGTCGGAGTTCGAATCCGAGCTATTCTTCCCTCCCTTCTTGGAGTGCGTCATGCCGTAAAAGCCACCTTGTGCGACAAAGCTGAGGCTGGTGAAGTTCTTGGCCGTGTGCCACTTGTCCTTGTGTCGATCTTGCTCTTCATCGCTACTCGAACCGGAAGAAGAGTCGCTGGAAGTAGAGTCGATGTCGCTCGCTCCGGCAACCATCGCTCGAGCCGTCTTCTTCTTGTACCCGCTGCTCTTCTTCGGCCTTCTCTCGCCCTTGTCCTTGCTCTTGTCCTTGTAGTCATTCTGGGAGCAGTGCTTGTTGTAGTCGTGCTTGGGCTTGCCCTTGTATTCGTTCTTGATCTCCATGGCTTCAGGGCATTCAGCGATGAAGTGCATGTGCTTCCCGCACCGATAGCACATCCCCGAGCTTCTCCTCGCATTCTTGTGGTTCTCGTACATCCACCCAAACCTCTTGCTCAACAAGGCGTGATCCTCCTCGCTCAGCACCTCAAAGTCCTCATCTGGCATGGACACAAGACAAGATAAAAAAACCAGCATAGCAAGCATTAGTCCTCGATCCTGAGACAAGAGCCAAACTATGAGGATCAGTGGGGCTCTCACTCTTGGCTCTCAAGCCATGATCAACCTCCGAAGACTTGAGCTTAGAGAACAGCTCATCAAGCGACAAGGTATCATACACACTCGACTCCTCAATGGCCTCGACCTTGGCACTCCACACAGACCTATCCAGGGCATGCAAAAGCTTGATAGCTTGATCAAGATCTGTGTATGGGAGCACTGTCACATTGGCCCTCATGTTGTTGACTATGATAGTGAAGCGCTGGAACATCGCATCAGTCGACTCACCGGGGACATGAGTGAAGTTCTCGTACTCTCTCCGGTAAGTGGGAAACAAACGAGCTTGCACCTGGGCATTGCCAACATGATCATTCCTGAGCTTAAGCCATATCTTTCTGGCCACATTCTCTTCGTACACTCGCTCGAACTCCGAGGCACAGAAAGCACGGAACAAGTAATCAACGGCCTTGCTGTTGGCCTCAAACATGTCCTGTGATCCTGGAAGCAGAAAACTGTCTAGAATGACATAGTTCAGATTTTGAGTCACATCCCAGATCAGTCCCCTTCCCGCAAAAATGCGCCCATGCGCCTCTCCCACATAGGGTAATTCTTGCCATCGAAGTGCGGAGGACCCGACCCCTTTCCATAGTCACCCATCTTTGGATCTTAGACTGTTTAGAATCACAAAGATCCATAACCAGCTTTGATACCAATTAAAGGACCGAATAGGTGACCAGAGAGGGGGGGAGTGAATGGGAGCCGATAAAAATTCTTCCTGAAGGACAAACTCGGCCTATACCCCGATTGCCACTCCGATCACTCGCACACACCAAGAGAGCTCTAGACTAGGCACACACAAGCCTACAAGTCCTAGAGACAAGCCTAGAAGCAAAGAGAGGAAGCACAAGACAAGAATCAAACAACATAGCCAAGTCTACGTGGTAGCAGGCGGACCGTCCGCAAGCACAGGGCGGACTGTCCGCGGACGCCAGGCGGACCGTCCACAAGCACACGACGAACCGTCCGAAAATGCAGACCGAACCTCCAGTAGCGCACCGAGAAAAACGGACGGTTCGACGGTTCAGTGCGGACCGTCCGACCGTCACGAACCATCCGAGCCTCTCTCGCGGACTGTCCGCCAAACTCCTTGCCACCGAACCAAAGCAACTCAACGAATCGAAACTCGAGCATGCAAGACCACGCGAAGAACACGAAGAACAGTAGCGCTATCAGAGCCTCGCGGACCGTCCGCACGGGTCTCGCGGATAGTTCGCCAAGCACGGACAGATCAGAAAACAGCACGTGCGCGAGGTCAACCCTTCCTTTCCATCACCGGATCTCCCAAACGGTTTGAGCTCTTGAGACAAGTTTGGGGGAGATGAGAAGCGTCACAAGATGAAGCTATGCCCCAAACATCTTGGCCTCTAACTCACTAAATCACCGGGAATCGCAGATCACATGAACCACCACCAAGAACTCGAGCTCCAACCAAAAACTCGCGAATCGAAGGGGTTTCCCGGCGTTTGAGGGGTCAAGATCACACACAAAGATACGCAAGGCATCCACCCATGATCCCCTCAAAGACATCTGAGAGAAAACGCCCTCAAATACACGAATCGAGCGAAGAACGAAACACCCCAAAAATAGCCCCGAAAATGACATGAAAATCACAAAGAGCCTTGAGATCATTAGAATGACGAATGCTTCCATACATCCAGAGGTCAGAGTCTATACAAGAATCTAGCCTAAGGAAAGCAGAAGAAAAGAAGCAGTCCAGAGCGATCTACTGGGGGAGGAAACCCTAGAGTCCAAGAGAGAGAGATGCCATCCACCTCTCTGCTATTTATACGAAGTCCACCAGAGGAGGCAAATGACCACGCTACCCCTACAACTGAAACTTAAGATACACACCCCTCAGGGGCATTTTGGTCAAGTCTTCGGATATTGCCATCGAGCGGACACGCTTCCACCGCGGACTTGCTTCGCCTCGATGCAAGCCCCGCGATCAGGCCACGTGCCCCCCGCCTCAAAGCTTCCCGACGCTCCCGGATCACCATCTCCGTCGCATCGGGCCTCCGGACTTGGTTTTGAGACCCAAACCAAGAAACCATCCACCGATGGTTTTGTGGGCAAACCACCAAACCCCGCGTGCAAGCTTCGGCCTCGAACCGCCACCTTGCACCGGCCCATGTCCATGACTTCAACTTGCTAGTCTTGCACCGCCCGGCTCGCACTTGACCCCATCGGCCACCGGGTCCATCAAACCAAGGCTACTTGCCTCTCCATCACCCGGAGGCCACCACGGCTAAGGCCTTTCGCGCTTGTTCTTCACCTGCACCAACACGAGTCAAGCCACAACCTGTACCTGCACACTGAGCCAAGCATCAGTCCACACAACATTGTTAATCACTCATCACTAAGGAGCGACCCTCCACTAATCTTCGGAGACACCTGGTCCTCAGTTGATTCTCCCACCACTCGGTCATGAAGTCGACCAAGACTTGAGACTTGATAGCGGTGCGAGGCTTGAGTCGAGTGATATTGCGCCAAGCTCAACCACCCATTTAGAAAACCTCCCTGTGGTGTCCCGATTATGAAGTATATCACTAACTGGGTAGTCGGTGACCACAGAGATCTTATACTCGTTGAAGTAGTGTCGTAGGTTCCAGGAGGTGATGAGAATCGCATAGAGCAGCTTCCGTACGGGAGGGTATCTTGCCTTGGACTCGGAGAGGACCTCGCTGATGAAGTAGACAAGGCATTGGACCTTGTAGGCGTGGCCGTCTTCATGTCATTCGACAATGATGGCAGTACTGACCACATTGGTAGTCGCAGCAATGTAGAGGAGGAGTTCCTCTTTGGCTTGAGGCACTGTGAGTACTAGGGGCTTGGACAGAAAGTCTTTGAGTTGTTGAAGAGCTTCGTCAGCCTCCGCAGTCCACACGAACTTCTCTTGTCGTTTGAGTAGCTTGAAGAAAGGTAGACCCCATTCTCCAAGTCTTGAGATGAAATTGTTGAGGGCCGCCATACATCAAGTAAGCTTCTGGATGTCCTTAATAGTCAACAGAACCTTAATGTTGGTGATAGCAGAGATCTTCTCAGGGTTAGCTTCGATGTTGTGATGGCTGATGATGAACACGAGTAGTTTCCCTGATAGTACACCAAAGACTCACTTGTTGGGGTTGAGCTTCCATTGGTACTCCAGCAGAGAAGCGAAGGTATCTTCAAGATCGGCGATGAGCGTGTCGGGATCCCTGGTCTTGACGACGACGTCATCCACATACGCTTCGACGTTCTTGTTGAGTTGTCTCTTGAAGCAGGCTTAGACAGCTCGCTGGTATGTAGCATCGATGTTCTTCTACCCGAACGACATCATGGTGTAGCAGGAAGCGCCGAACACGGTGACGAACGCGGTGTTCTCTTGGTCTTCTTCCTTGATCAATATCTGGTGGTACCCCGAGTAGCAGTCGAGGAAGGAAAGGCGAGCGCAGCCCGCCATGGAGTCGATGACTTGGTCTATCTGCGACAACCCGAAAGGATCCTTGGGGCAGTGCTTGTTGAGATCAGTGTAGTCGACACACATCCTCCACTCATTTGAGTTCTTCTTCTGGACCAGGATAGGGTTAGCGAGCCACTTTGGATGGAACACTTCTCTGATGAAGCCAGCTGCGAGTAGTTTCACGAGTTCTTTCTTGATGGCATTCCTGCGATCTTGGGCAAAGTGGCGGAGGTGCTGTCTTCTGGGAACAGCTTTAGGATTAAAGATGGCAACCGGTAAAATATCCACGGTTACATACATCTCATGCCCGCATTCGCACCGACTATCCATCACGGGCAAGAAATCGTGCCCGCGCCCTCTATCCACGGGCATTTTATGCCCGCGGGCATGCCCGTGTATCCATCAAATATTGTTCCCATCCTCACATCACACCACACTATCAGCATATATCATCACAGTTGGTCAAAGAGTCCATGAATCAAAAATCAACTTGGTATTTTACATGCACATCAAACACCAATAGGATCTTCTAGCGGTCAGTGATGATATACTGCAACATTTTACAAGTTTAACGTTAAACTGCAAAAGAAGGAGAACCATAATCCCCATTAGGGGTTGAATATGCGAGAAATAAAAACAGATCAATGTCTAACATTTCGCAACACAAATATCCAGAAGCAACTAGCCTTTCTGAAGAAAATCAGATCAAAATGATTTGGGATTTTGAGTTCCTTGCTTTGGTTGGCTACCTGTCTCGACAGAGACCTCGTCTCGCGGCAGGGGCTCGAGGATTCAGAAAGTTGGTGGTCGGGTGGGGCTTGCGGGGGTGGTGGCGGGGTGGCTTGATTTGCAGCGGCCAGGCAGGGGCTCACTCGCGACTTCTCGTGATGCAACGCATGTGCGCCCGTGCGTAACGATACAGGAGGGCTAGAGGGGGACGGCAGTAGGGTCGGGAGGGAGGGATTGGGGGTCTAGATAGGAACAGAGGAAGTGAGGAACCTTAGGATATGTGTTTATATATGCATATTTGCTTGCACGTCCCACATGTCAGGCTTGCGGAGTGGGTGTGGCGGGTACGCGGGCGTAGATATCAATTTTCTTTGCCCGTGAGCAAGTATCCTCTGGGTTTAGGATGGTGCCCGCACCCATGCCTGTGGGCAAAGGATGACGCCCGTATCCTTGCCCATTGGGTTTCATGCCCGCAGGCATGCGGATATTCTGTGCTTGTTGCCATCTTTATTTAGGATCGACGTTAAGTGAGTGCTCGATCAACCTTCTGGGCACACGGGCATGTCAGCTAGCTTCCATGCCAAGATATCATGGTTAGCCCAAAGAAAGTTGAGGAGCGTGTCTTCCTATTTGCGGTCCAGGCCTGCTCCGATCATGGTCGTCTCGGTGTTGTCGCCAGTGTCGAGGTCAATGGCTTTCAGCTAGACTTCCTCTGTCGGGGTAGGCTTGGTGGAGATGTCCATCTTCTCTGGAATTTCGAGCTCGCTCGAAGCAAGCTTCTTGGATGCTGCGAAGACTTCCATCATGGCGTTGGGTACTTGAGTAGTAGTAGCGAGCTCCACGGCTTCAGTGTCACAGTTGTAGGAGCGCTTCAAGTCCCCTTGCAGTGAGAGTACACCCTTGGAGCCCGACATCTTGAGTACTAGGTACACGTAGTGCGGGATAGCCATGAACTTGGCTAGAGCTGGTAGGCCGAGGATGGCATGACAGGATGTCTCGAACTCTGCAACCTCGAACTTGACGTACTCAGTGCGGTAGTGGTCCTTGGTCCTGAAGGTAACAGGCAGCACGACTTCTCCTAGAGGAACAACTATGTTGCTAGGGACGATGCCGTAAAACAGCGTGTTGCTCTTGGTGGGCATGTCGGTGACGTTGAGGACCATCTTCTTCAAAGTCTTGGCGAACAGGACCTTGAGACTGCTGTCACCGTCAATGAGTACCTTGGTGAGCCTGGAGCCTGCAACAATCGGGTCCAGGACGAGAGGAAATTGCCTTGGCTCAAAGAAGTTGGTCCACTGATCTGCGCGTGAGAAGGTAATGGGTACCTCCAACCACTTGAGAAACGTGGGAGTCGCGGGTTCAATGGACATGATCTCCCTCAGCAGAAGCTTCTAGGAGCATTTTGTGGGTACGCTGTCGAAGATGATGTTGACGGTATTGGTGGGATCCTAGAATCCACCACCCTTGTCTTGATTATCCTTCCCCCCTTTGCCTTTGTTTGGTCGTGGACGTTGGGGTTCCGAGGTGTCCTTCATAGCGCGACGTACTTGGTAGCATTGCTCGGTGGTGTGACCACCATTGGGGTGCCATGGGCACTTCTCCTTGAGCATCTTCTGGAAGTTGGGCATGTCTTCATCTTTAGCCTCTTTGGAGGATTGCTCAAGAGTGGCAACAGTGTTGTCCGGCTTCCACTTGCGATTAAGGTTGCTCGAGTAGTTCTTACTCGTGCGGTTGGGCCCGACTGTTGCCTGCTGCTGCTGCCATCATTGTTGTTGTTGTTGTTGTTGTTATTGCCCTGCTCATTGTTGTGAGTAGACTTCTATCTGGTGTGAGCCTTGTCTTCCTCAGCCCAGGCTTGAACCATGGTCTTCAACTTGGTGATGGTATTCAGCCACGTGCGATCGAAGTTGATGTAGGTGCGCTCGTCAAAGAGACCTTCTTGGAAGGTGTCGATGATGTCCTTGTTGGAAACGTCAACCACTTAACGCGTTTGTTGAAGAATCAATGCATGTAGTCGCAGTGAGACTTGTTGTGCTTCTGCTTGACTTGAGGGAGATCAATCCAGTTGCCGTGATGGTCCAAAGCATCAACGAAGTTGCTTATGAAACTCTTCTTGAGTTGTTACCAGTTTTCGATGGAGTCCCTCTTGTGGGATTCGAGCTAGGTGAGCGGTGCTTCATCCATGCAGAATGGGAAGTAGATGTACTTGGTGTCGTCGTTGCCCCCAGCATTGACAATAGACATCCCATAGCAGCGCAGCCACTTCCTTGGGTCTTGCTTGCCATCGTATTTCTTGATGCCGAGGCGCTTGAACTTCTCGGGTAGTAGGAGTACCCTGAGGCATCTAGTGAAGGCGGGAAAGGAGTCTGAGTCATTCTTTGCTCTCTCATGTTCCTGACATATCCTGTTGATGGTGTTCCAGGTGTCGTGAGGTGTATGGCGAGAGCCGCTATTGACACTTGCGTCGCCTCCATCGCCCCTGTTGCTAGCTTCGGGACGTGTACGGTTAGGTGTAGGAGCACCACGGGCGCCCCCACTACTACCATGAACACTTGCATCCGGATGAGCACCTTGTCGGAGCAAGAGGTGAGATTTCTCGGTAAGTATGGCAATCTGTTGGGCGGTTTAGGTCCCGAGGCATGGAGCGACCAATCACGTTGATCAGATTGACGATTTCTTCTGGAGTGTTGTTGGCGTGAGTAGCCACGACATCCAAGGCTTCGGTGAGATTGCATATTGGCAGGGCATCCGCAAGCTGCTAACGATGAGTAGGGCATTCAGTGTTCCTCGCTTGTCTTGCTGTATTGGCTTCTGCAGTCTCGTTAGCAGGTGCGTTCGTAGAGAGTTCGTCGGTAGAGAAGTCCTCTGGGAAGTGTTGATTCTGATGAGAGCCTTCAGCATCGACGATGAAACCTTTGCAGCTCGGGGAGTAGTTCCCACAGTTGGAGTGGGTGATTATCTCGGTGTTGCCGCCATCTTCAGGGCGCAGAGTGCCTTCTTGATATGGAAGGGTGTCGAGGACGGCGACGAGGCGCGAGTCGTCATCAGTAGCGAGGTCGAAGGGCTTCTAATCAGGCTAGTAGACGAATCTACCTTCTGGTGTCGATGTGACAACCAGTCCTTGAGCAGGGCTTGTGAGGAGCTTCTCTTCAGACATGTCCGAGTCGTAGTCGAAATTGAACTTAGATGAATTCGAGTACTCATCGAAGTAGTCAGAGTAGATCTCCGAGTCAAAGGAGTACTCAAACATGGCCTCCTTGGCAGGGTGATGGAGCACAGGGAGCGCAGCCTAGTAGGTGGGTGCTGGTGGAACGATGTCCGAAGAGGAGCAGTTGGGGAAGGTAGACTGGACTGGACACGGGCCCGGGGGAGAGCTCGCACGGTTCGAGCCAAGCTTGAGTTGAAGTCGAGTTGTACTCGGACTCCGACTTGTACTCTCCGACAGGGTCAGAGAGCGAAATTTCACCGAAATTTTTGATGAGATCGTCCATCGGAGCTTGAGGAATCGTCGTGGGCATGAGCTTCTTCTCCGGGGTTGACGCTAGGAAGCGCAGGAAGGATCCCGCGCTGTCAGCTTCGCAGACCCAGGAGCCGAAGACGAAGGTGTCACCTTCCACGAAAGTTATAGTGGGCTTGATGATGATCGGGGCATCGAGTTGACCAGCGGATCTATGACGAGAGCCCCTACCTAGTGTGCCAGCTGTCGGTGTCGGCAAACCTACCCAGGGGGTGCCTAAGGTAGTTGATTGTGCGGTGGGGCTCGCCGAGATCAGGAACTCAAAGGTGAGACACGAGGCACACAATTTAGACAGGTTTGGGCTGTAATATGCGTAATACCCTACGTCATGTATGCTGCGTGGCTCTTGATTGATTGCGTAAGTTTCAGGTGTCGTTTAGGGGTGTCCCTACCTCGCCTTATATGCACAGGGAGGTAGGGTTACAAGTCAGTTTGGCATAGGAGTACTAGTCGGGTACGACTAGGAGTAGCCTACAGCGATGTACATGATAAGCTTTCCTATTCTAGTACTAGTCATGTGTACTCTTGAGTAGTCCTTGTGGTCCACGCCATCTGGTGTCGCGGCCCTCGAGTAGATAGAAGCCTCGGCGGGTAGTCATGCATATGGGTAGGCCCATCCCAGTGGTGGGCACATAGATGCCTGTATGACATTTCATGAACCATTTTCCAATGCTAGCAGTTTCCATGTTTATAGAGGCAGAGGCATGCTCAAGGAGAAGAGCTAACTCCACTTGATTATTTCAAGTCCTTCCACAGCAAGAATGACATCACCGCTCCAGTACAGACAGCCATTGTAAGTACTTGTCTGCTTTTGCATTCTTCTTTGCAACAACATTAGAAACATTTGTGAGTACTTTTTGAAACCTTCCATTTTATTTCGTTTTTTAGGCTCACATGGAACCAATTGTCGCCAAAGCTCAAGGTGACTAACTAGCAATGACTGTTGTTGAAGTAGTTGCGGAAGTTATCAAATCTAGGACTTTTTGTGAGGTTGCTAGCATTCGCCTGCCCTCCAAGAAAAGGACTAGGGTTGGTACTGCACTTTAGGTTCAAGAAATATGAGTTGGACTTGACAATGAAGCAAGGGGAAGCACAACTGCGGCAGAAGATTATTGAACAAGAGGATGAGATGTGCGATCAGAGATTGAAGGCTAAAGAACAAGATACAACATCGAAGTCTTAAACAGAAGAGCTTGAAACTTTGAAGAAAAGCACAAATGACATGCATAATATGATCCAAAGCTTGATAACATTCAGCCAGATTTATCCTCCTCTCGACTGAAGTGTGATCCTAGTGAACGTGTGTTCCTGATGACTTTTTGTGTATGTTGCACAATTGTACTAGTTGAATTATTCCCTGATTGTAGTGTGTTTTATATAGAGGTAGGAAATGAACTATTTTTATGTCTGATTGTGTGATGGCGATCAGCCGCCAGAATAGTATATGTGGCCCTGTGAAATGCAATATGGGCCAAGGCCCGAGGAAAAGTCCGAGGGAAATGGTTCAGAATCAAATGACCTTGCGAAATGTAATATGGGCCAAGTTCATTAAACAGACTAGGGCTCAGAGTAAAACAACTCAATATAGCATGCAACAAACATTAACGGTCCAAAAATAACATGGAAACCTACAATAGGCTAAAATTGGTCCAACAAAATTAGGCTCATAAAGGCTCTTATATGGACCGGGCTTCAATTTGTGACGAATTGAAATCATCATAACCTCCTGTCACTTAGAGTCACGTTGGATCTCGATGACGCAACCTCCAAAACAGATTTATGACAACAAGTGTTACGAATTTGTGTGTGTCATTATATTGGTGACACACCGAAATAAGGGATTGTCACTAATCGCTGTTGCGTAACTAGTCGGCATTTTTCTTGTAGTGTACAAACACAAAAAATGGGAGGATTTATAACTTCAAATCCAGACCACATCGTGCACTACACTACTGAGAAAAATCGAATCAAGACACGTTGAGACATGTTGTGGATCTCACTCCTAGCCATTAGTAACCACACGGGACGGAAGCTGCTCGCTGACGGGGATATGCACCGCCACGTCATGACCTCGCGGCGCCAGGCTACTACCTTGTCACGAGTGCGACTAGACATCACCGTGGGGCTGATAAACAAATCACCACACCACCTTTAACTTCTCCCCCCAGCTCATCAAAATTAAATTTTGATTGTACGGTTGAGTTTCTGACAATAAAAACTTCAAAACAAAATCTCACTTGACTATATTTTGACAAAAAAATTATCCATATTTTTAATCAAGATTTATATTTTCTGAGTTATAATAATTGTGGAACAAATACTATAAATCCGTGGAAAAAAATTGTAGGTATGAATAAACTATATGAACTAACGAACAATTTGTTCGTACTCACAATTTTTCTGTTCTACGGTATTGTAGAATTTGTTCCATAGATATGTGTTGCATAGAAATTGATGACGTCATCCACATGTGTCAGTGTTTTAGACACCGAGCCTACGACAGGGTACCCGAAGTAGTAGATTGTGTGGTGGGGCTTGCCGAGATCAGGAACACAATGGTGAGACACGGGGCACACAATTAGACAGGTTCGGGCCGCAATGTGCGTAATACCCTACGTCCTGTATGCTGCGTGGCTCTGTATTGATTGCGTATATTTTGAGAGGGGTCCCTGCCTCGCCTTATATGTCACGGGAGGCAGGGTTACAAGTCGGATTGGTACAAGAGTACTATTCGAGTAGGACTCGGAGTAGCCTATACAGGGTATGGAAAGCTATCCTAGTCTTAGTACAAGTCCTTGTCCGTCTTGTCTTGCCTTGTGGTCCACGGTCCTTGTGGTCCACGGTACCAGCACCATGGCCCACTAGTCGAGTAGTCCAGGTGTGTAGGAACTCATCTCCCGGGTATGGCCCACATGTGTTGGTGGGCCTAGGGATGCCCGGTCGACAAGCCCCCGAGTACTTTGTAGTCGAGTGCGATGCTCCAAGTAGTCTTGAAGGTCTCCACGAGTAGTTCCCAAGCGTCCCCGAGTTCTACAAGCTTCAATTTTCAATAGTACTTGAATCATCACGAGGCTAGAAGGTACTCTAGCTAACTCTACGAGTAGTCTTGAAGTCTTCTCGAGTTGTTCCCAAGCGTCCCCGAGTACTTCCCTTGAAGGTCTTCAATAATACCCGCTTCGTTCTTGAAATCTTTGCATCAAAGATCCATTTGGAAATGCGATTACTGAAATCGCATTCCATATGGAATGTAGCCCCCAAGCCTTAGGTCGAATCCAAGATTCAAGCTGAGGGTCAATCATCTATTCTTTGATCTTGCTCCGAAAAATCCTCAGAAAATCCGAAGAAATAATATAGGAATGCGATTTGCAAAAATCGCATCCTATATGGATGTAGCCCCCGAGCCTTAGTTCGAATTGACAATTCAAGCTGAGGGTCAATCAGTAGTCTTCGTCAAATAATCCCGTGAAATCCTGAGAAAAACTGAAGGACACGTGGCATGGAGCTCCCGAGCCTTGAGTCGAGTACTTTCTCGAATTGAAAGATCCAATCTGACTGTAGAATAGTGGCCTAAATTCAGTGAACTGTACCTGAGTGAAATCCAATTCCATCGAGTAGTCGAGCCCCCAAGATGGAGCCGAGAAGGTCTTAGATTTTAGTCCTCTGACTTAGCCGAAAAATTTGCCTGTGTGAAACCAATCTGTTGAATACGAAGGGTCACCAGGTCGAACCGTTAGGGAAGGGGTATCCCTTAGGGTTTCACTGCTCCTATTCGCCCTTAGATCTGTAGCCGCCGCAGAGTTCGAGCGTCCACGCCGCCAAGAGTTTGCGCCTCTACCCCCTCGCAGCCCTCGAGTCAATGCGAAAGAAGACTCTTGTGACTGAAAGGATGAAGCCAACGCCATCCAAGGGTCAGAAGAGGAAGTCCGGCTGCGACAAAAATCAGTTGCCGAAGCCGAAGTATAAGACGATGGTCATCATGAAGCCACCAAGCCAGGCCGTCTCTTGGAAAAAGTCTAAGATGAGGGAAGACGATATCAAGGCCCTCGAAGCCGGTGGGTTGCTACGCGAGAAAGCGATTGCTGGCTGGAGCTCTGCCGCCGGAGATGCGTGGCCGATGGAGAAAAGCCCAGATGAAATCCCGATGTTCGGCCACTTCGTCGAGCGTGGGTTGAAGCTACCATCATCTGACTTCTTTAGGGGCTTCCTCGACTTCTTCAAGTTGGAGCACGTACACCTCAATCCAAACAGCATCTTCCAGATTAAAGTGTATGTGCACTTCTGCGAAGCCTTCCTTGGAATCCGCCCACATTGGGCTCTGTTTAGGAAGATCTACCGCTTGAAGCCGCAGCCCAACGCCAACTTTCCAGTAGTAGTCGGTGCAGCCGGTGTCCAGATGCGCCAGAAGGCTCAGGAGTTGTACTTCAAGTACGACTTGATTGATTCAAATCAAGACTAGAAGAACAAGTGGTTCTACATCGACAACACCCCGCCTCAGCTACCGAAGTCGAGCATGTTTGCTCCTGTATATGATAGGCTCTGGAAAGATGAACCAATGATGTAAGAGTGCATTCAAATTCCAGAGCTGCTGGCGAAGATTGCGCAGAAGAAAGCGCAAGGCTTGACTGCTGAGAGAGTAGCCTTCAGCTTCATGAAGCGACGGGTACAACCCTTGATGAAGCGGGAGCATCTCGGGTTCGAGTACACTGGAGCTGATGATGGCTCGAGGCTGTCTTCAGAAGAGATCAGCGATGATCTTGTGATGGAGAGGCTGCAGAAGATCTTCAAGAATCTTCACGGAATTCCTACAGCCGTCTAGGAATATAGTGCTGACAACCCTCCACGTCCAGTAAGTCTCCAAGAACTAGCCCCCGAGTACTTATTATAAGTAGTCATGTAGCTAACATTTGTCTTGTTTCACAGGAGGATGTCTTGAAGTTTGTGTCTGACCCTCCTCCTCATCCCGAGGATCCACTACAAGCGCCGGAGGGAGAGCCAACAGGAGTTGAGGCTCAAGCCCCCGAGAGTAGTCGATCTGCTCAAGGGGAAGAAGAAGAACTCTTGGTGGAGGACGCCTCCTCAAGCGATGATGACGGCCAGACACTTCAACAGCGTTTTGAAGTGAAAAGCCGCTACGGGTACTCTGGGGCACCAATCCCCAGTGGCCTCGCCGCAGGAGCATTGAAAAGACCAGCATCATCTCTTGCAGATGATGTGACGCTACCGCCGCGAAAGAAGAGTACCACAGTGGGAAAGCGAGCTGTGAAGAAGATCACAGGCCTCCCATCCATTACGGTGAGTGTTTGAGAACTTTTAAGTAGTCGATATCGTGTTGAATACTTGTTCTCTGCTGTAATATCTTGAATTTTGACTTGCGCGGGTTATTAAGAGTGCAACCAGTGTACCCTCAAGTAGCCCAACAAGAACAACAGAACCCGAGGTGGTTCCAGCGTCGACCGTGGAGATGGTGGGCCACGAGCAACAAGAAGCCGCGGTACCAGGAAGTGTGCCGCCGGTGGAAAGTGTGCCAGCGGTGCCGGCGGTGCCTTCATTTTTCGACATGCTGGGGCCGAAAGTCTCGGTGCCTCGAGCTGCTCTGTAAGTACTCAAGTATTCGAGTATTTATTAATATTGTTTACTCTGAATTTGCTAACCAACTTGTTGATGCAGAAAATCCACTGATGTGAAATGGGGCGCCTCTGGAAGTAGTCTTGCTGAGGAAGAATAGAATCCTCAAGAGCAACAAGAAGATGTGCTTCCAGAGCGCCAAGAAATACCTGCTGAAGCTGATGCTGCACAGGCACTGCGCTTCCTCTGGAGCGACGTGGTCAAGGCAGTAGTGGAGGCAGCTTCCAAGCCCAGGACTCAGCAACTCGAGGATATTGAAGCCGTGGTGAATGAGGGCCTGGAGGCTGATCCAGAAGCCGGGCTGCGCCACGAAGAAGTTCCAGTTGTTGAAACCCCCGTGCATCAGTTTGATGCACAGCTGGCGCTAGAAGACAACCCGGAGGATCGCATAGTGCCACATGAGCCAATCATCGAAGACCCAACTCCTCTGCGCAGCGCTGTGAAGTACTCTGTAACAAGCTCAAGTACCCAATCCATGGCTGAAGGGTTGATGCCGTATGACGACTCCTGCCTGGATGAGGACAACTTGCAAGCTCATGCGGAGATGTTCCGCAGTGTAGAGAAACTCTTTGCGGTAAATTGTAGTCTCTTGTAGAGTACTTTTCAGTCAAAGATATCCTGTCTTTGACTCTTAAGTTGTTTTCGCCCTTGCAGGAAGTAGTCAAGCAATCAAAACGCAAGACTCGCCTGCTTGAGCAACATGCGGCTGACATCGAAGAAGTCGCGCAGCTTAGAGAACAGTTGAAGGAGCAAAAAGTCTTGTCTCTGAAGCTGTAAGAAAGACTTGATGGAAACGCCGCCGAGTACCACAACGAGATCCAGAAGCTGACGGCTCAGAAGGATGATGTTGTTGGGAAAAACAAATCTTTGCACTCTTGTCCTCGGCTATTCCCGCTGGGTATCAGACTGAAGAATCGGCTAGCTGCAGCTGCAAAGTGGTTGGAGACAAATTCGTGTAATTGAGTTGATCAAAGACTACCTTAGGCATGACGCTGACGCTAGCCCCTCAATCACAGAGAGCATGGTCGAAACGTTGTGTCCCAATCATACAAGTGATCGTGGGACACCCTAGATCCTTCTTCTCAGGAAGGATGTTGAGTATGGCGGCACTGCACTCCTCAGTGAGCCGTACCACTTCTGTCATAGGGAGGGCTTGCTTCTTGGTTAAGATGTCCTTGAGATAACATGCGTACAGGTACGCATATTGACTCGAGTAATGGGACGTTGATATAAACTTTCTGAATCATATCGACAAAGCGGTTGAACTGTTCATCTACAGTCGCCTTCCTGTTCCTTTGAGGGAACAACATCACATTGGCTTCTACAAATTCTGGATGTGCCGTTACTCCTCCAGGTGCCTTCTCTTTCGAGGGCACCTTCCTTACCTAGGGGAGTTCTTCCGAGTCGGATGAACTTTCATGAGTGTTCTCAACCTCTATTATGTTTTTCTTGTCTGTCTTTGCAATGTTAGGATATGGTGGATCTCGAGTGGACTTACATCCCCTCGTAGTCACCGCATTTGCATTTTCAATGGAAGTAACAAAAATAGCTAAGTGAGCTAACTGAGCTTCTAACATTTTGTTAGAACTCAGGTGACTCTTCTGAGCAGAAGAAAAACTTGCAAGCTTAACATTGAGACTTTCCAAAGTTTTATCAAGGGCAACTAGCTTTTTGTTAACACCTTCATTAATCTTAGCCTACCCAAAAACAAGATCTCTCACGGAGGGTTGGTTGGAGTTGTACGAGTTACCTTGGTTACCTCCTTGGCAATAAGGGCGTTGTTGATTCCACGTTTGGCCTCCTTGTTGAGGTGGATGATAACCATTGTTATTGTCGTTCATGTACATCACTTCCTCTTGAGTTTCTGGATAGTAATTTCCCGAATGCCTAGTGTTACCACGGACTTCACAAGTCATATGAGAGTCCATAGGCAGAGTAGTGGTGGCCATGGCAGCCTTCTCGCTGGTGTAATCATCCAGTCTCTTCATAAGAAGGTCCATCTTGCCAGTAATCATATCTGCTTCCTTGACAGTATGTGTACCCCTTGGACGTGGTTGGAGTCTTTCATCACTCCACCCTTGGTTGGATACCATCTTCTCAATGAGTAATTTAGCATTATCCACAGCAAGTGAGAAGAATGCTCCCTAAGCAGCAGCATCAATATGGCCTCGGGCTGTCGGAGTCAGCCCATTATAGAAGCTTTGAAGGATAAGCCAATCCTCCATCCCTTGATGAGGACAGGCCAGGACGTACTCCTGAAGCCTTTCCCAAGCCTCTGGAATGGATTCACTTGCTGCTTGCTGAAAACCAGAAATTCTTCCACGAAGAGCATTGGTTTTACCCAATGGGAAGAACTTCTTGAGGAATGCCTCTGAACATTTGTCCTAAGTATTGATAGCGTCACGATTCGCGTAGAACCATTGCTTGGATTTCCCTAGGAGAGAAAATGGAAATAGTTGAAGACGAACAACATCCATATTTGCACCCCTGATGATGAAAGTCCTGCATAGCTCTAGGAATTGCTGCAGATGGGCATTGGCATCCTCATTTGGCTTGCCACAGAATGAGCTAGCATGTACATCGTGATTAGACCCGTCTTGATCTCAAAATTTTCAGTCCCTATTGCCACCTAAGGGCCTTGCAGCACCTGGTCAGCAGAAGGAGTTGAGTACTCATGAAGTGTCATCTGGGCCATAGCGTTTAACGTGGATGGTACAAAGGAAGCTGGTTCGCCTTCCGGACGAATACGACGAGGTGAGTCGAAATGAATTCGAGCTTTCCTCACTAATGACTCGGGATCTTCAGTGAAATTCTCCGGTAAGTCGAAACCAATCATACACTACCTGTCTTCATCATCCAAAGATAAAAGAAGATAATCAAGGTTAGCCTGCATTGAGAGTTGTCCTAACCTACTCATGATTTATAAACAGATGCAAAGCATAGTCATGATAGTCCTATGCCATCCCCGGCAACAGTGCCAGACATGCTTGTTGGCATTTCTTAGCGTCGATCACTTAAGAACAGATTTGGAATCCATCCTTAGCGTCAGCGTTAGAAATTCTTGTTGGCCTTTCTTAACATCACCACTAACGACGCCGAGTTAGCATGAACATCAAGACTTGCTAAAGGTAAATCTAAATGATTATGAATGAATTCGCAAGCGCACAGATAAACCATTGTAGCATTTCCCCAAGGAAGGAGAATATTCCAAGGGTATCGTATCCATGGAAGGCAACGGCGGATATCATAGACTTATACTTTTGCACTGAATGTAAACCAAGAGATAGATATAGGAAACAACAACTCAAAGGCAGGGGTAAGATAAAAGATATGATAGGGTAGTGTGACACACACTCAGATCTACCTCTACTCTAGTACTCTACGGCTTAGGGGGGAACATACGAGTTAGCTCTAGGTTCTAATGTACTAAACATACAAAGCTACAAGATACAAGAGATAGGCATGAAACATTGCATGAGAGGGTAAGGTTCAGTACCCAGCTACAAACGGGGAGATAGCTCGCGACGACCAGCACTCTGCCAAACTATACTTTAGACTCCTACAGCAATACCCCAGCGCGGAGGGTTCCTAAGGGTACAACAGCTGTCACCACTGCGGCCTACCTCAATCATTACGGGGGGCATGCTCATAACTAACGTGACCACACAACCCAGGCACCATGCCTGCGTTGCTGCTAGACTTCACCCGACCTGGGCTATTGTGACCCAGGGTGAGAGCCACCAGAAGACAGGTCAACTTAGAATGAGTACCGTAGCTTGAACACAAACCTCATGCAATAGTAGCATGCCATCTAACAAGATCAACTAAGGCTAGACATACGAACGGATACGAACTCTCTTATGTCTAGTCAACAAGATCAAAGGGTCGTGTTCGTGAAGAACACGAGCCTCTAACTTATGAACAAACACATAAGGAATGAGTAAATCATCCTTCAAGTGGATCAAAAGGTAGTGTTCACGAAGAACACGAACCTCTAAATGATGAATAAGAGATGAACTCAAGAACATATCAATCATATGATCTACCATGACTTTATATGAAATAGCTGAATAACTGAAGTAGATCAAAGTCATACAAAGAAATAAAGAAAAAAGAGAAATCATACCTAGACTCCAAAGTAGACTTGGAACCTGAATAAGAGCTACTCTAGCCTACCCCCTAGCCTTGGAAACTAAAAGTGAGAGGAGAATGAGAGAGTGGTCTGTGTGAAATGGGAGGCCCCGCCCTTCTATTTATAGGCAAGGAGGAGGCTTGCCTCGGGCACCAAATGGCCTCCAAACATTCGGGAGTGAAGCAATGGACCAATGAGTAGCTGCCACGTGGAGGCACGAGATGGGGCGGCACTAAGGCAGTTCGGCCGATCCAAGGATCGGCCGGCCCCCTAGGACCCCCACTCGGGGTGGTTTTCCTCTGGGTGGCTGCCCTGTTGGCCCTCTGATCCTTCCTTGGTGCATGGCTTGTTTTGGTATCCGAGGTGGGCCCCTTGATCCATGTGAAGTCCATGTGTCGCTCTCTGATTCGTCGGTGAGTGCCTCCCTTGGATCAGTGACGTGGATTGCCATGTGTTTCCTTGGTGGCAGCCACCTCCTCAGCTGAGTTGGCATGGTTCTTCCATAGAAGGTGGGTTTCCATCTCTTTTAATGCTTATTTCACCTACGTACAAATAATCTCCAAGGACAAGTGGAACTACATTATTCAAACCAAAATGCAAGTAAATAATGCATATGCCTCCATTTATGTGAGAATATTGATGGCTGAAAGTAGTACTTAACAGCCGTTAACAAGAGCGTAGGTGGTAGTTCACGTGATGAACTCGGAAAATAGCAGGTAGGTGAAGAACACGAGGACACAAGGGTTTGGACTGGTTCAGGACTCCGAAGATTAAAACCCTACGTCCAGTTGTGGTGTATTGCGGGGAGCGCGAATGAGATGAATTTGTCCCCTCGAATGGATCCCTAGACTGCCTTATATGGGCAACGGGCTAGGGTTCCCATTTGAGGTCAGTGGACCTGTATCTGGGTCGGTTTCAAGATGGAAGGCTATCCTCCCGGATTACAAGGAGTATCCCGAGATACTCGTACTAACAGGCGGTACCACGCCGCGTACTATTGCTTGCCTTGTACTCCAAGTCTTCTGGAAGGTCTTCGGGATGCGGATAAGGTCTTTGGGCTCACTTGCAGGTCGGTGGGGCTTCAGGCAGGTCGGGTCCACATGGCAGGGACCTCTGGGACACTAGTTATGAGGGGTAAAAAAAGGGAATGTAAACTAGATTACAGTGTAGGGCGTCCTTCACCACGTCGGGTAGCATGGCGATGCGGCAGGAACAGATAGGGACTGTAGAGAAGTAATTGTTGATGGTATAGGCCTCCCGGAATTGCGGGTTCTGAGTAGTTGTCGCCGAGACTCCTCGGGCTTGTCTCCGAGTAGTCTGGTTGTCGTAGGTCGTAGGCTCTGTACCATGCTCTTGTCAGTGGAGTAGGTACGCGTCTTTCCCGGGTACTGTGGGAGCCCCTGTGTGGACGGAGTGGCCCGCACTATGCCGTTCGTGGCATAGTGGGTGGCGTGCACTACGTCATTCGTGGCACAGTGGGCGGCAATGCCTCCTGACACCGGACATCCCCTGTCAGTACGACCCGGCATGGAGGGGGCTGCACGTGGCAGCACGGGAGCGGGTGTGAACGGGACGCCCGCCATTTTAGGAGCAGGCCCCGGTGGCGGTTGCCTTCGCCGCGAAGGCTGAGCTTGTCGGGGACAGAAACTACTCGTGCGAGCGAGTAGTCGGAGGGAGGGCAAAAACTACTCGTGTGAACGAGTAGTCATGGCGGGGGTGGAAACTCATCGTTCGACTCGCCACGTAGCCGGAATCTTGTCGGACGGACCCCCAAGCAGTTGGAAACTTGCTGGATGGGCCGCCATGTACTCGGGGGAGAGTGGGGCCCGCATATGTGGGCCGCCAAACTCTCGACCATGACGGAAACTGGTCGACGGGCCACCAGGCGCTCTGGGGCATAGCACTCGTTGTACAGGCCGCCAAGTACTCAGTATGTCAGTCCGTACTGCGCCTTTTGGTAGTCATGGTGGGCTCTGGTCTAGGGCCTCGTCTGTAGCCCCCGAGCCTGGTGAGGGAGTCAAGGACTCGCTCCCGGGCTCAGTGGTCGTGGTGATGAGGAGGTAAGTTGTGTTTTTCCGGGGGGGCGCGCGAGCGCACCCGCGGGTGGTAGCCCCCGAGCCCAGGGGTAAGTCGGAGACTTGCGTGTGGGGTTAAGTTGCGATTTGAAGTTGTGGAGATTTCGTGCAGTTGCACGTTGCGTTAAATGCACATCGTGGGGTAAATGGCGAAGATTTCGCACCAGTTGCAGGATTCGTGGGCCCGTCATGAGTGACATGGTGGCGTGCTCGTGCGCAATCGTACCGGTGCGCAATTCGTGCCGAGGCGGGCTCAGGCATTAACTGCTGCACGCACAGTTACTGCCTCTTTCTATGTGGTGGCCGCCGGTTGGGGTTTTCCCCCTTTCTTCCTCCTCGCTCTCCCCGCCGCCGCCGTTTCTTCTTTGTTCTCGCATCCTCCATGCCCGCGCCCTCTCACCTTCTTCGACTCCGGTCTCAAGCTCACTCCTTGTTGTCGCTGCCATGTCGAACTGGACGCACTCCGACGTGACCTTCTCCAAGCTGGACCGCCTCGTCGCTAATAGTATGCTCCCGGCGCGCACCGAAGCCGATGAGTGGAAGCATCCGGGGGCTGAGGTCCCCCAAATCCTCTGGCGAGGTACATCGTCTCGTTCGTGGCCTTCCGCGAGCGCGGCTTCTCCGTCCCCACAGGACGGTTCATCCGCGTCGTGCTCGAGGAGTACGACTTGCAGCTTCAGCACCTCAATCCAAATGGCATCCAGCAGATGGCGGCGTTCGAGGTGCTGTGCGAGGGATGCCTGCACATCGACACCCACTAGGACCTATTCAGGTATTTTTACAAGTTCGTGTGCCTGAAGGACGAAGGCCGTGCAGTGGCGATCAGGCGCGCCGGGCTCCGAGTGAAGCAGGGGAGGTCGGATGAGTACATCCGCACCTTCCTGACGAGCTCGAACAGTGTGTGGCATGGGGATTGGTTCTATCTCAAGAACAATCCTCGGCACCTGCTTCCGGCGTACGATGGCTTCTGGTTCGACCGCGCACCGGACAAGTGGAAGTAGGGGCCAGAGAAGGACCAATCCAAGCTACTTCAAGGTGGCCTCGATGCCCTCCAGGCGCTCCACGCACGTGGCGTGGATATGGTGGCCATTATCGGTGGCTACCATGCGAGGGGGATTGTCTCGCTCCGGCGGCGACCCGTTCGTCTTTTCGAGATGACAGTCGCTCGGGCAACTTTCACGGGGACGGTGACGGCCGACCCCCAACCCTCGGAGGACGAGGTCCTGCGTCGGGTGGCACAGGCGACCGGAATCGCTCATGTGTTCTGGCTGCTGCCGGACTTGCTGCCGATGCTACCCCACCCGGACACTGTGCCCTTTGTAAGTTTTTCTTCGATGACTTCCGACTTGTTTTGGAATTTTTGCGCTGGGCTCTGATCCTTTCGAGTTTGCTCAGATGGCGAACCTGCACGTCGTCCCCTCGCGGGCTCCGCTCATGGAGGATCTGGCGTGCACCCGACGGGCCACCGCGACAGAGAGACGGCGGGCCGATCACAAGAAAGCGCACCAGCAGAAGGAGATTGCGAAGCGGAAGCGGAATGACCGCTGTGCGGTGCGCCGGCACGCTCAGGAGGAAAACGTCTCCTCGGACGAGGACCCCTCGCAGTCGCCCCCGTGGACCGGCGATGACAGCTCCGAGTTCGAGTGGAGCGATGACGGATCGCCCTCGTCCGCGCAGCCGCGCGCTGTGTCGGCGCCCGCGCCACATGCTGCAGAGGCCAGTTCGAGCTGGGGGACGTCGCACCGGTCTCCTCATGGGGACCAGTTCGAAGTTCGCCGTCGCTCCCCCCGGCGCGGCGGCTACGCTCCTACGGAGAGGAGGAGCTCCCCCCGGCGTGGGGACTCTGTCTGTCGTTCGTCAGGGCGTGACGCTCCGTCTCGGCCATCCTCTGGTGACCAGCCACGCCGGAGGTCGCATTCCACGCCGAGACGTGCGTCGCGGGAGGAGAGGACCGCGTTGAGGCCTTCTCCCCCGCCCAGGGCTCAAGGCAGTGCATCGATTGTCCCCCAGCAGCGCCTCCAGTCCGTGATCGTCTCGGGGTCCAGCCCGGCTCCCGTCCCGACTTCTGCTCCAGCTACAGGGAGCAAGTGAGCCGCCCCTACTCTGAGCTCGGCCTTGGCGAGCTCGAAGCGGCCCCGCCTCATCGCCTCGGCGAGCTCGGTAGGTTTCGACTTGCTGGTTTCTGATTAGTTTGCTGAATTGCTTGGAGAGGTACTTCCCGTATTGATCCTGGTGTTTCTTGTGTTCCAGCCGCCCTTCGCCCAGCACGATGAAGCCGTCGGCAAAGAATATGCTGTGCCGGTAAACGCAGGAGACCAGGGATATGCCCCCGCCGGTCGCCCCGCGAAGAGGTGGGAGAGGGGTCCACGGCCCAGGAGGCAGTGGTCCCCCGAGGGGTGCTGAGAGCCCCGTGCGTAGCGACTTGTCGCTGAGTCAGTGGGATTGGGGGCGCCGCCCCCACAGAAGAGGAGCTCTCGGCTTGTGCGGCCGAGCTGGAGAGGTGCCTGTCAAGCCCTCAGGAGCAAGAGGCGCCAGCTCCCGAAGCGCCAGCCCCCGAGGCGCCAGCCCCCAGGGTGGCCGCACCAGTGGGCCACGTTGAGGCGCCAGCCCCCGAGGTGTTGGCGGAGAAGAGCGACGTCATCGCGGACGTGGAGCAGGCCGTCCCTGCCTCTGAGGAGACCCCGGCCGCATCAAACGTCGTTGTGATTGAGGACGTCGTTCCTGTCGTGTCGGCGCCCCCCTCAACGACCGGCGCCATTCCCCCGCCGGTGGCCACAGAAGTCCTCGTCGTCCCGGAGTACCCTTCTCCCACCGCTCTTCCCCTGGTGGTGGCGGAGGAGTTACTGCCGCCTCCGACTCGGGAGGTCAGAGACAGCTCGAGGGGCCCGGGCTCGGCCCCGTCCGTGTCCGAGCGGGAGGAAACACCGCCGCTCTGGATGGTGTCCATCACACGGGTCGAGGCCTCTGTCGACTTCGACGTTGACGGCGGGGCGGAGTCCTCGGCACGCTGGAACCTCGAGAGGGGCCTGCGCCAGAGCGAGCGAGCGCTGTGCCAATCAGAGTGGGCGCTCAGAGAGTTGATCCTGCCTGCCACGAGGGTGAGTTGGCGATTCTTTTGTTTCCCTTTCTCTGCTAATTTTCCAATCTTGCCGTTCTTGCTGATTGTGAAGCTTCTCGTGGCGCAGGAATTCGTCGGGCATGGCTCTGACAGGACTCGTGCCATCGAGGCGCTCCTAGCAGAAAAGTCGCAGCTGGACGCACAGCTGGCTACGACTCGCTTTGTCGTGGAGGCCGGCGAAGCCGGCCGAGCAGCCGAGCGCACCGCCCTCGAGGTGAGGGTGAAGTCCGTGGAGGAAAATGCAGCCGCTGCGCAGGCGGACAGGAACGCCCTGGAGGCGAAGCTGGCCGAGGCGGAGAAGGTAGCGACGGAGCTGTGATCAGACGCCGAGGCCACCGCTCGAGCTACCAACCAGGAGAAGGCTGAGCTCGAGACGATAGTGGGCCGGGCCGAGTTCGACCTCCAGGTGGCCCATGAGAGAGTGACGGCTCTCGAGGCCCAAGTCAGCGACGCCACCACCGAGGGTAACAGGCTCTGTGAAGTTACCCAGAAGCACGAGCAGGAAATTCTTAGTGAGTGCCTCATGGCTTCCAAATCTTTTTCTCTTCGTGTAGTTGATGGTTTCGTGACGTTACCTTGTTTTTTGGGGCGGGCAGGTCTTCGTGTGACCCGCAACAGCTTGTCGAAGCAGGTTGTAGATAAGGAGAGCCTCATGACCACCCAGCTCATTAAGAACCAGGAGTTGGTGGATCTTGCTCGCGAACTCTCCGAGAAGCTAGAAAGTACGAGGTGCACTCTTACTTGTCTCTTGTCTTTTCTTGACGAATGCTCTTCGCTAACGTTCGTTCTCTTCTTTCTTTTCCTTAGAAACCATGATGGAGCTCGAGCAGTCACGGAAGTTGTGGGAGGAGACCAAGAAGTCCCTCGCGGGGGTGCAGACAACCCGCAACAACATGGCTCGAGCTATCCTGAAGGTGCTGACGAAGCCCGGAGTCGCCCCTGCTCTGACCTTGGCGGAACGCCTCGCTCTTGCCATCAGGACAACTCGGCAGCAAGCTCTGGCTGTGGCGCGTGACGTGGTGCACAAGGTGGTCGCCATGTTCTTATCTCATTACCCGGAGCTGGACCGCAAGCTGCTGAGCGAGGGGTAGGCACCTGGCTATGCGAATGAGGAGTACGATGCCTTGGAGAAGGACTTCGTCGATTTTGCGGACGCTATGGCCGCCAATGCTCTGCACGATTTGGGCTTGTAAAAATAGAAAAAAGATAGCCTTGCAGGGGCTTTTGAACATGTTTTGTTGTGTCTGTAAATAACTCGTAAACCATGTGTGATTGTCCTCGTGACTAGGTTTATAAGCTTATTCGTTATTTCGTTGCGTATTATTCTCTTCCCGAGTAACCGAGAACTTGCGAGACCAAGTAATGCAGCCTAAGGCTTTGTCGGCGGTGCCTTGCTCCGTAACCGCGGGGGTGTAGGAACTTGATGGCTTAGCCGGGCTTAGCCTTAAAGTAACATTTACTCGGACACGCAGCCCCCGAGTACTTTGGGAGAACGAACGAGCGCACATGTTTTTGCAAACAAGAAAATTACTTAGAGTAGTTGTTTAGACGGTTGCCCGACTACTTCCGAGGGAGCGAAGGAAAACAACCCGAAGTCCCAAGTTATGCTTGTAGGTCTTCGTACCGTAGCCGCAGGGGCGTTAGTACTCAGAGCCCGAGCAAGCGTAGGCTCGTGATCGCGCGAGTTGTCGTCCATCTCCTTAGCAAGCGTGAGTGTACTGCGATGATCATTCGCAAGCGTGATAAACCGTAGACGGTTTTTGATCAAAAAAATTTTGAAAGCGTGCGGGGGAGGGACGCCGTGCCCTGGAGTAGCCCACGGGGAAGTCGAAGACTTGCCCATGGGATAAAAAAGGCTTAAAGCATTTTACTCAGACGAAAGACATAAGCTAAAACGAAGATAGCATCTTTATGAAATATGAACATAGCTAGCAGCTTTTGCATTATCATAAGATGAAACAAAGAACTTTGCTTAAGGATAAAAGTGGTGTAACTGTTCTATGTTCCATGCGTTGGAGATGACCCTACCGTTCTCGTACTTAAGCTTGAAGGTTCCTGGATGGAGCACCTGGTCGATGATGAATGGTCCCTGCCACAGCGGCGAGAGCTTGTGCCAGCCCTCGTTGCTTTGAACTCGTCGGAGCACGAGGTCACTAACTTGGAACTCACGGCTTCGTATGTTGCGCTCGTGGTAGCATCGCAGGGCCTGCTGGTACTATGCTGAATGAAGGAGGGCGACACTACGTGCTTCATCCAGCTGGTCGATGGTGTCTTCGAGAGCGACCTGGTTGCCTTCTTCAGTGTATGCCTGGACCCTGGGGCTGCCGTAGTCGATGTCCGTCGGGAGAACCGCCTCCGACCTGTGTACTAGGAAGAAGGGCGTGCAACCGGTAGCCCGACTAGGCGTGGTGCGACGGCTCCACAGGACGGGCGGGAGTTCCGTGGCCCATGTTCCTAAAAACTTCTCTAGGCGCTTGAAAATTCGTGGCTTCAAGCCTTACAAGATCATGCCATTCGCCCTCTCCACCTGCCCGTTGGTCCTCGGATGGCTGACGGCGGCCCAGTCCACACAGATGTTCTTGTTGTCGCAGAATTTAAGGAACTTTTGCCGGTGAACTGGGTGCCATTGTCGGTGATGATGGAGTTCAGGATTCTTCTGAAGCGGTAGATGATGTCGGTGAAGAATGCGACGGCTTCCTCGGAACGAACGTTTGTTAATGGCTTGGCCTCGATCCACTTGGAGAACTTGTCGATGGCCACGAGCATATGCATGTAGCCCCCGAGCACTTTCCTCAGAGGTCCGATCAGATCCAGCCCCCAGACCGCAAAGGGCCAAGTGACGGGGATGGTCTGAAGCGCTTGCGTTGGGAGATGAGTTTGTGGCGCGTAGAATTGGCAGCCCTCGCAGCTGTGCACGATTCGGGTGGCGTCAGCGACGGCGGTTGGCCAGTAGAAACCTTGTCGGAAGGCCTTTCTGACAATAGTCTTTGGAGCGGCGTGGTGCCCGCACATGTCAGCACGAATGTCCTACAGGAGCTCTTTTCCCTGGTCGGCCAGGATGCAACACATGAGTAGGCCCTGGGCGCCCTTTCGTTGGAGCTCTCCATCAACAAGTTTGTATGACTTGGCCATTCGCGTGATCCGCCTGGCTTCCTCCTTGTCGGGTGGTAGCTTGCCCTCCACCATCCACTCGAGGATGGGGATCCTCCAGTCCGGGTCTTCAAGGTTAGGCTCTCGCACTTCGTCGATTTCCATGACCTCTTACGTTGAGGGTTCTGGCGGGTTGTCCTCTTCGGAGTGGACGGACGGCTCGTACTGGTCGCTGGCAAAGACCCCGTGCGGAACAAGTTTTCGATTAGATGCTGCCTTCGCGAGGGTGTCTGCCACTTCATTGTATTTGCGTAGCACATGGTTGAGCTCGAGCTCGTGGAACTTGTCTTCCAATTCGCGCACCGCTTGGCAATACACTGCCATTTTCGGGCTCAAGCAGTTCTTCTCCTTCATCACCTGTCCCACGACTAGGTCAGAATCTCCTCGGATCTCGAGACGATGAATCTCGAGTTTGAGGGCAATTCGGGGACCGTTGAGGAGGACTTCGTACTCTGTGACAATGTTAGAGGCCGCGAAATGAAGTCGGACCATGTACTCCATGCGCACGCCTAGGGGCGAGATGAAGACAAGCCCAACCCCGGCTCCTTCCTTCATGAGCGATCCGTCAAAGTACATGAGCCACGTCTCGTGTTCGATGGGAGCTGGCGGGGTCTGGACCTCCGTCCACTCGGCGACGAAGTCGGCCAGTGCTTGCGACTTGATAGCGCTGCGAGGCACATACGTCATGTTCTGCCCCATCAACTCGAGGGCCCACTTAGCTATTCTTCCTTCTGCTTCCGGGCTTTGTATGACCTCACCGAGCGGGTACTTTGACACCACCGTGATGGGGTGCGAATCGAAATAATGCTGGAGCTTCCGCTTGGTGATGAGGACAGCATAAATCAACTTTTGGATTTGCGGGTAGCGTGTTTCCGAGTCGGAGAGGACTTCGCTCACAAAGTACACTGGTCGTTGCACCTTTTGTGTCCTTCCGGGCTTGTGTCACTCGACAACCAGCACCGCACTCACGACCTGAGTCGTCACAGCGTTGTACAGGAGCATGGGCTCCTCCTCCGCTGGTGCTGTGAGTACTGGCGGGCTTTTGAGCAAGCTCTTTATCGAGTCGAGCGCTTCTTGTGCTTCAGGCATCCACGCGAAGTGGTCCGACTTCTTCATGAGCTTGTACAGCGGCAGGCTGCGTTTGCTGAGTCGGGCGATGAAGCGGCTGAGACCCGTGAGGCATCCTATGACGCGCTGCACCCCATTCAGGTTCTGGATTGGCCCCATGTTCGTGATGGCTGAGATCTTCTCGGGATTTGCCTCGATGCCACGCTCTGACATGGCAAACCCGAGGAGAATGCCTCTGGGGACCCTGAAGATGCTCTTCTCGGGGTTAAGTTTTACGTCGTGCTCCCTCAGCTTCTCAAAAACTGCTGTAAGGTCCGGGATCAGGTCGCCCGCCTTTTTCGACTTTACCATGATGTCATCGACATAGGCTTCGATCAACCATCCGATGAGGTCGCCAAAGACGCATTGCATGCATCTCTAGAATGTGGCACTTGCGTTTTTCAACCCAAACAGCATGGACGCATAACAAAACGCATCAAAAGGGGTGATGAACGAGGTCGCGAGCTGGTCGGCCAGACTCATCGTGGTCTAGTGGTACCCGGAATAAGCATCGAGAAAACAGAGGGTTTCGCACCCAGCTATCGAATTGACCACTTGATCTATGCGCGGTAATGGAAATGGATCTTTTGGACATGCCTTGTTCAGGCTCGTATAGTCAACACATATTCTCCATTTGCCATTCTTCTTTTTTACAATTAAAGGATTTGCTAACCACTCGGGGTCGTACACTTCTCGAATGAACCCCGCACTAAGGAGTTCCTTGATTTCTTCGACGATGGCCTTGCACTTGTCAGAGTTGAAGCGGCGAAGATGTTGCTTTATTGGCTTCGAGTCGGGCTTAATGTTAAGCTTGTGCTCGGTGACCTCCCTTGGAATCCCCGGCATGTCGGAAGGTTTCCATGCAAACACGTCGAGGTTCATTCGGAGCAAGTCGACGAGCGCATTTTCCTATTTAGGATCGAGCGCTGTCCTGATACGGATCGTGTGACCATCATCGGTGATGGCCACCTCCTTGGCGTCCTTGTCGGGCTCGAAAGAGCACGCAGTGCGCTTGGACGACTCAGGGATGTCGGGGTCCTCGGAGAGGGGCTCTACGACGAGCTTCTCGGACCGAATCAGTGTCTCAGCGAACTGAAAACACTCAGCATTGCATTCGTATGCGTACTGGAATGACGTGCCTACTGTGATGATGCCCTTCGAGCCGGGCATCTTCAGCTTGAGGTACGTGTAGCTGGGGATGGCCATGAACTTCACGTATGCTAGCCTTCCAAGTATTGCGTGATACGTCCCTGGGAACCCGACCACCTCGAAGGTGAGGGTTTCCTTTCGGAAGTTGCTCGGTGTTTCGAAAGTGATGGGCAGATCGATCTGCCTGAGGGGAACCGCCTCCATCCCGGGTACGACCTCGTGGAATGGTGTCATAGATGACCGTAGTCGGGACCGCAGAATCCCTATGTCGTCGAGAGACAAGGCGTAAATGACATTGAGGTCGCTGCCTCCGTCCATCAGCACCTTGTGTACACGCTTGGTACCGAACAAGGGCGCCACGACAAGTGGGTAGTTACCCGGCTATGGAACGTGGTCGGGATGGTTGCTACGGTCGAACGTGAACGGGGTCTCCGACCACTTCAGATACGCTAGCGTTGCGGGCTCAGTGTTGTAGACTTCCCATCAGATCAGCTTCTCCTGGCGTCTGGGTGGGCGCACCGGGGAGCCCCCGAAGATCATCATGACCGCGCCGTCTTCCCCGAGGTATCCAGCATCGTCATCATCTTTGTCCTTGCCCCCTTTGCCAGTCGGGGCGGGGTCACGCTTCTTCAGCGTGCCGGCGTGGTAGGCCTTCATAAAGTTACAGTCCTTAAGCGCGTGCTTCACCGGGCCCTCGTGGTTGGTGCATGGTGCCTCCAGCAGCTTCTCAAAGTGATCTTTGGGTGGGTTGTTCTTAGGCCTTGCCGTCTTTTGATCGACTGCAGCCACAAGGATGTCGTCGCGATGCCGCTTGTCCTTGTTCTTCTTCTTCTTGTTGGACGGAGCGGATGGACCTTCATCAGCTTCTGTTCGCTGCTTCCCTTTACCGCTGTCAGGGCTGAGGGTTGCGGCTACCACCACCTCCCTGTTAGCGTGGTCTGTGGCGATGTCGAGGAGCTCCCGAGTCGATCACGTCTTCCTGCGCCTGATCTGGTGGATCAGCGTGGCACACATGGTGCCGTTCTGGAACGCCAAGATGATGTCCGTGTCGGTGGTGTTGGGCAGCTCGGTGCACCGCTTGGACAAATGCTGAATGTAGTCGCACATGCTCTCTCCCTTCATCTACTTGTAGTTGCGCAAGTCCCACAAATTTCCTGGGCGGGCGTACGTGCCCTGGAAGTTGCAGATGAAGGCATCGCGTAGCTGCGACCAGCTGTTGATCGTGCCTCGGGGCAGGTGCTCCACCCACGTGCGGGCTGAGTCAGCAAGGTGTAGCGGGAGGTTCTTGATGATGAACAGGTCGTCCCGCGCTCCACCAGCATTGCACGCCAGCCGGTAGTCCTCCAGCCAGACGCTGGGGTTGGTCTCTCCATCGTACTTAGGTACGGTGGTCAGAGCTCAAAAGCATGGAGGGAAATGTGTGCTGCGGACGTTCTTCCCGAAGGCTCGCGGCCCTTGGGCATCAGGCGAGTTGCTCCGGCTTCGGTCTTCATCGCTGTCGTAGCGGTCACCGCGCCGCTTGTTGTACTCTTTGTGAGGTTGGTGCTCGTGGTCGTCGTCCCGGTCCGCGGCCGTCCTCTGCCAGGCCTTGATGGTGTCGCGTGCGTCACAGTCGGGACCGAGGTGGCTCTTGACGGGGACGTTGACCTCCACGGATCGATGCGGTTGCTGTGATGGGGCGGCTGGTTGTCATTGCTTGGAGTGTACGCGCCCCTGCGAGCCCCACTGTCGCAAGGCAGAGCTCTCTGCCTGCTGCACCGCAGCCATCTCAAGGAGCATCTTGAGCTGTGCATTTCCTTCTCCTGGGGTGTAGCAGGCTCTGGGATCTTCCGGAGAAGAACAGCCGCTGCCGCCAGGTTCTGTGATGCCCGCTTGGAGACGGGCGTGCCGTTGATGACATCGCGGTCATCGTTGATGATGCGCTGCTGGACGTCTCGCGTGCGCACGCAAGCAGGAGTCGGCTTTACGTCCTGTCCAAGCTGCTGGTGGAGCTGCGCCCGCTTGTCGTCGAGCTGGCGCTGTGCCTCCTCGAGCTCATCCAGGCGTACCCGTCGTGCGGCGTCATTAGGCTGGCCCTGCGCAACGGCCACGCTGTCCACCGTTGAGCTGTGGGCGGATCAGACGGCCCCGTCCGGAGTCTGGGCCGGTGCTTGAGCGTTGCTGACGACAAAGCACTCACGCGTGGGGTCACAACCCTCCGCGCTGGAGTCATCAGGATAGCAGAAGCAGTAGTCCGCCGCCGCCTGGAAACGCCTAAAGGCATCAGCGTCTCGGAGCCCAGAGTAATCCCACTCTGGGTCCTCGTACTCGCGTGTGTACTGATCGCTATCAGAGTCGGGGTACAGATCGTCGGGTGAGGTCGCGATGAGGTTCCCGGCCGTCAGGAGGTGATGACCCGGGAGGTCCTCATACGCGTCCAGGTCTGTGCTGGCCGACGAGGAGTAGACCGCAGTCGTGTTGCGCATCCCACGAGGGAATGGCGGTACGAGCACGCCCTCCCTGATGAGATGCGCCGTCAGGTCCGCTGGGGGTGGCGCAAACCCTTCCGTCACGACGGCAGGCTGCGGCTCGCCAGCTTCGACCCGCTGAGGGGAGCCAGCGCGCGCTGCCCTGCGTCGCTCCGCTCGTGCTTGACGCGAGCGCTGGCCCAAGCGCCTTCTGCGTCGGGGTGGCCGTGGGGCTGGCGCTAGAGCCACCACGATCACGTCCCTGTTGAGGGGACGCTTGAGGTAGCCGTTGTCGGTTGCCTGGAACTCCAGGCTCCCGGACCAGATCTCGTACCCGGTCGGGAATGGGTCAGATTCCCGTAGGGGGCATCGCTCTGACGTCAGGTGCGAGATGATCAACATCGGAAGAGCTGGTAGATGGGCCGTGCATACCCTGAAGTGAATGTCGAGACACGCGAGGCCCCTACCTGGCACGCCAACTGTCGAGGTTTGTTACCGCCGGCAAGAAAATTTATACGATCGCGTGTCGGGAACTGCACGGTGGCACAAGAGAGACAAAGGATTACACTGGTTCGGGCCTCTGGAGAGTAATACCCTACGTCTAGTCTAAGGGGAAGTGTTCTTTATCCTCAAGAGTTCGTAGTAGGGGTTACAAACTGGTCGGGAGAGTGTCTCTGCGCCCAAGTCCCTAGTGCGCGTGCACGTGGTTCTCGTAGCAGAGTCCTGCATACGTGAGTGGGTGTGAACGACTAGGGGATGTTATGAGATGAGATATCGATCGGGTGTGTGATGGTGAAGATGTGTCAGCGTGTCTATGTGCGACCCCTTCATCCCCCTTTTATAGTTGCAAGGGAGAGGCCTACGAGGGGTAAAAAAGGGAATGTAAACTAGATTACAGTGTAGGACGTCCTTCTTCATGTCGGGCAGCATGGCGAGGCGGCGGGAATAGCTAGGGACTGTAGCGAAGTAATTGTTGATGGTATAGGCCTCCCGAAAATGCGGGCTCTGAGTAGTTGTCGTCGGGACTCCTCGGGCTCGTCTCCGAGTAGTCTGGTTGTCGTAGGTCGTAGGCTCCGTACCATGCTCTTGTCAGTGGAGTAGGTACGCGTCTCTCCTGGGTACTGTGGGAACCCCTGTGTGGATGGAGTGGCCCGCACTATGCCGTTCGTGGAATAGTGGGCGGCGTGCACTGCGCCGTTCGTGGCATAGTGGGCGGCCATGCCTCCCGACACCGGACTTCCCCTGTCAGTATGACACGGCATGGAGGGGGCTGCACGTGGCAGTGCGGGAGCGGGCGTGCGCGGGACGCCCTCCATTTCAGGAGTGGGCCCCGGTTGCTGTTGCCTTCGCCACGAAGGCTGAGCTTGTCGGGGACAGAAACTACTCGTGCGAACGAGTAGTCGGAGGCAGGACAGAAACTACTCATGCGAACGAGTAGTCGTGGCGGGGGTGGAAACTCGTCGTTCGACCCGCCACGTAGCCGAAAACTTGTCGGACGGACCCCCAAGCACTTGGGAAACTTGCTGGATGGGCCGCCATGTACTTGGGGGAGGGTGGCGCCTGCGTATGCGGGGCGCCAAACTCTCGGTCATGACGGAAACTGGTCGTACGAGCCGCCAGGCGCATGGGGGCGTAGCACTCGTTGTACAGGCCGCCAAGTACTTGGTATGTCAGTCCGTACTACGCCTTTTGGTAGTCGTGGTGGGCCCTGGTCTAGAGCCTCGTCAAAGCTATCCCTAAAATTTCGTGGCTCCAAACCTACTCAATCAAGAGGAATTGCAAATCTCAGGGATGAACACCAAGAACACGAGTTCATTCGAAAAGCTTCAAATCTAGACCGATTATCGGCATTTGAGGGGTCAAGATAATCCACAAAGAGACACAAGGCACTCACCCATGATCCCCTCAAAGAAATCTGAGAGAAAGCGGCCTACAAATCGACGAACAAAAATTGTCCAAAAATGACTCCGAAAATGACACGAAAATCACAAAGAGCTAGGAAGGAGAAATCATCACAACGTCGAATTCTTCCATACATCCAGAGGTCAGAGTCTATACAGAGATTATCTAACCTATGGAGCAAATGAAATGAGAGCAGTTTATCTGGGGCAGAGAGCCAGAGTGGGGAAGAGATAGTTGCCACCCACCCCTCCACTATATATATGAAGTCTCTAGGGGTGGGAAATGACTATGATACCCCTACAACTTAAACTAGGATACATACCCCTCAAGGGCATTTTGGTCAAGTCTTTGAATATTCACATTGAGCAGACACGCATCCACCGCAGCCTTGCTTCACCTCGACGGAAGCTCTGCGATCACGCCACGTGTCCCCTGCTTCGAAGCTTCCTGACGCACCCGGATCTCATCTCCGCTACGCCGGGCATTCGGGCTCGGTTTTGATGCCCAAACCGAAAAAACCCTCCTCCGATGGTTTTGTGGCCAAACCACCAAACCCTGCGGACGAGGCACGACCTCCATGACAAGCACCTTCTTGACTTGGACGATGTGATTGACCCAGCTCCATGTTCACGACTTCATCTTGCTCTTTTTGCACCATGCGACTCGCACTTGATCCCGTCGGCCACCGGGTCCATCCAACCAATCCTACTTGTCTCTCCATCACCAGGAGGCCACCTCGGCAAAGACCTGTCGAGCTTGTTCTTCACTTGCACCAACACAAATCAAGCCGTAACCTGCACCTGTAATATTAGGCCAAGAATCAGTGCACACAACGTTATCAATCACTCATCATTGAGGAGCGACCCTCCACTGGTCCTCGGACGCTCCTGGTCCTCACTAACCTCTAAAAATGAACTAGGGTTCCAAGGGAATGAAGGGATGCCCTCTCCATCCACCTCTAGCCTATATATATATAGACTCTCGATGGTGAATACTCCTACCCCTACAACTTAAAATAAGATACCCACCCTCGAAGGGGAACAACAGGCAAGTCAAAGGTAGTCTCCATTGGACGAACACGCTTCCACTGCGGCATTGCTGCCCCTTCGACGCAAGCTCCATGATTGCACCACGTGCCCTCTGCCTTGAAGCTTCCAGCCGCACCCGGATACCGTGTCCTTCACGCCGGGCCTCGAGCTCGGTTTCTAGGCTCAAACCGAGAAATCGTCCTCTGTTGGTTTTGTGGCCCAACCAACAAACCATGTGTGCGAGATGCAAGACCTCACCACACTAAGCTTCAAGCACGTCAAGTCTTTCACCTCTGGCGCCCTAATGGTCTACTCGATCTTGTCTCATTCCTTGAATTGAATGTCGTCTCTACACCAACTTTCTTCACACGTTGCCTTGCTCTTCCACCCACCATGCAGACCGCACTTGATTCCGTCGTCCATCGGCTCTCTCAAACTAAGTCTACTTGTCTCTCCATACCTTAGAAGTCACCTGGCTAAGACCTTTCACGCTTGTTATTCACCTACAACAACACAAATCAAGCTGCATCCAACACATGCATTACTAGACTAAGGCAAATGTTAGTCCGCACCATGTTGTCAATCACTCATCACTAAGGAGCGACCATCCATTGGTCCTCACACTGGTTGCCCCGACTACGTGTTGGACCCATTTCTTTTACATGTGCGAAAATAGGACCCGCCTAGCAGGACCCCTATGTACACATTGTACACGTAGATGGCCATCTCAGTCACATGGCAGCCACGAAGAAATAGTGGACCCACTAGTTTTAACACCATAAGTAATCAATCGGTTCTATGATGAATTGCCCTGGTAATCGATACAAGGGGTAGAGGACGCACCATTTTGTGACGATACGAGATTGTGTTGTGTGACATTTATTTTTCTTTTGTCATAGATGCACAAGGGTTGATGATGCTAGCGGTGATATATGAAAAATGGCAATTTTTCATCAAAGTTGTTGTCTGTTCAATGATGAAAATTTGGAATGTCAAGAGTAGAACGTCATCGAAGCAACTTATTTCTAGTAGTGTTTATGAGTCATATTTTGACCATGTGATGTTCTTTATCAATCAAGAATGAGCATTTTAGTAGGATTTCATTTGTGCTAATGCAAAGCTAAAATCAATGTGGCAAGAATAAGTGACGAAGAAATCAACCGAGGTACTAGAGAGAGGGGCAAAGCAAGGTTTGTTTAAGCAATGGCTTGAGACCATGTGCATCTTTCTAAGGTGAAGTGACTATAGTATCCGTGGAGTTTCGAAGTGTCATATCCAAGTCTTACCAAGAGAAGAAATGAAATGCATCTAATCTATTGTTGTTGATAAAATGGAATGACTTAAATATTCAAGTATAATTTACCATGAAGGATGGAAAATCTTAAGTCACTAGCTCAATTGTGCACATGCTCAATAGGATAGAGATGTTGAAAGCGTTCAAGTGGGTATTGATCAAAGTATGACACGAATGAAGAGTTGAGACATACAAGCTCAAGTGGATGATATTGTCGTTATATCTATTCTTGAGTATAGGAAATGTCGTATTAGTAAGAGGGATACAATATTAACTTATTGACAAACATCAAAAGTGCTCTTAGTTGGCCTATGTGAGAAATAACCTTAAGGGAACCCCTGAGTGTGCTAAGGGTTCCATCTGTACTAACTTTGGTCATTTTATCTTGTTGGTGCAATAAGGAAGCACTTGAGTGGGTTCTGGGACTAACTTCGCCTGACCAGTGACCAATCAAACTATTCTAGGGACTAACAACTAGTTTTTCAAATGGACAGGTCTGAGATACCAATCTAACTGGTGGTCCTCCCAAGTTCCAACGGCTAATATCAAGTGTGTGGGGGTATTTGTACCCCTTAGCCCTTTCTTGGTGGACGGCTGGTTACACACATTTTTGACACATTCTAGCAACCTAAAAAGCTCTCCCCAAACTCTTTTGGTAAGATTTGTGTATTCTTGATAAATCTTTGAGTTAGTTTGAGAGAGTGGTTTTGTGTGAGAACTTATAAGCTGAGAAGAGCAATCCATAGCTTTAGCATCATTGGTTCACGTCAAGAAAGCCTTTGAAGTATTTGTTCCTATTGGAGGTTTGCCTCCTAGACGGCTAGGCATCGCCAGCTAGCTCCCAAGGTGTGGTGAGTAGTGGCAAGTTTGTGAGGGTTGTGATCTTGCCTCTGCAAGGAAAAAGATCATCATAGTGGAGCAAGAAAAGTGGTTAAAAGAAACCTAACTTGTTAGAAGGGAGTTGAAAAAACTCATATTCAAATAGGCTACATAATGGAGATGTAGGATTCACGAGGGTGAACCTAAACTTCGGATAAACAAATTCTCGTGTTTACTCTTGGTTTGCCTCACTAGTTGTTTTATAGCATATTAATATTGCTTATGCTTCGATCTACTTAGGTGTGCTTATCTTGTGTGCACGGGCTTCTTTACCTTGCTAGAAATCATCTTCAACAGCAACTCTCCAAGTTTTGTTAGTGCTAGAAGTTGAGGAGGAACTCAAGCTGCATTTGGCAGGTTCACTGCCTTGTATCGGTCTAACCACTGGTCTCTAGCAGTTTTCCCAAGATCGGTTTGACCGGTCAGAGTGCCAATCTAACCAATGGACCCAATATTGCAGCTGATTGGGGGTGAAATTGGATAATTGGTCTCTATTCACCCTCTGTAGGCGACATTAAGGTTTTTCACTCGCCCGCTAAACGATAATTTTTTATGAGTTCACCTCTTGATTCACCCTGGAATGAACTAAGATACTAGCCGCTTGAAAAAAAGTAGTTCACCTGATTCTACATGATGATTTCAAGAGTCTATGTTAGATAATAAAAAGGATTACTTTCGGTGAAATAATCACTCCTCTCATATAATCAACTTCCACAGAAAATCAGAATCAGATGAGGCTCTACCACATAGATGTTTTGTAATTTCTCCTTAGTTTTGACTTTGGAACCATTTGAAAATTACCTATGTGGTAGATCTTGAGTCTTCACCAAAAATTGGTAGATAAGTTTTCTGAAATGTTGTACCAAAGAAGATCTTAAGATGCATAAAATAAAACTCATATAAAACTACTAATGAAGAAAACCTTATATTCTCACGGTCAGTAGCGAATTATTAATTCTCAATTAAAAATATTACTACGTTTTACATGATATTGATTAGTTCATTTTGAGAAAACCATCGTGGTATTAAAAAAGGACAACTATTTTACAGTCGGCTGTAAATTAGACTATCATAGAGCCGGACTATTTTTGGACTATGTGAAGGACCGATTAGGCGAACCAGAGAGGGGGGAGTGAATGGGAGCAGATAAAAATTCTTCTCGAAGGAGATGAGAACACCAACAAGACGAACACGGCTTCCAAAACACGTCTCCGACTCAACTACCCAAGTTGGTCAAGACCACACAGCCACTGAAGTGCTACTGGTCCTAGGAGCCAACAACCACCTACACCTACTCGAGAACGCAGCGGAAAAACCAACTCGAGTAGCTACTGGGCTACACCGGTCAGGCCGGTGAGCAGCACCGGTCAGACCGGTCCCTGCTGGCAAAATCTGAGAACTTCCACAGAAGGCCTCTACACCGGTCAGGCCGGTGTAGCACGCCGGTCAGACCGGTCCAAGCCAGGAAATCCCAAATTCACCAAACTGACCTACCGAGCTCCAAACAGGACCAAACCCGAAACAGTGGCAACACAGGACAACAGGGAACTCACCAAGACGTTCACCCGAGCAAAACTCAACAGAGAGTCTGCACCGGTCAGACCGGTGTGACCTGAGCTCTCGGGATGAACAGCGCCCGCGGGTCAACTCCCCCAAATCCAACTCCCGATCTCCCGAATCGCTCCACGGTTTTGCACAAGACTTTGAGGATAGTAGGAACACCTCATGGGCACTCCATAGCCAAGATTTGGTCCACCAAAACTTGTCAAAACAAGAGGAATCGAGGAAATCCCACCAAGAACGCCTCTAACCCTAGAGCCAAGAAAACCCCAAAATCGAGCCCCTTTGCTCACGGATTTGGGTGGGGAATCAAAGGGAAAAGAACCACGAAGGGTTCACACATACATCCCCCACCAAATCCCAAAGAGAAAGGCCTCGAAATCGCTCCAAGAAAATCGCCAAGAAAGGGCTCCGAAAATCACCAAAAAGGAGAAATGGGAAAGACACATCCAAGCCCTGATAAACCACGCCGAATCATCTATACATACCAAAGAGGTTCATACAAGGTCTAGCTTGCCGCCCGATCATCCTTCCCTCTCACAAGATCTCACCATGAAGCTCTAAAGCTAGTCCTACGAAAAATCCAAAGGAAAATAGGAAGGAAAATAGGAAAACCAAATGAGCTAGGGTTCCAAGAGATGGCTGCCATCCTCTCACCACTTGGGTTATATGGAGGCAACCGAAAGACGAAAATACCCTTACTAGCTAACTAGGGATACATGCCCCTCAAGGGCGAATTCGGAAATCTTTGTCTTCGCTCCATCGGACGGATGCCCAGCGACCGCAAACTTGCTTAGCCTCGACGCAAGCCTTGCGATCCCGACACGTGTCCTCCGCTTCGAAGATTCCGGACTGCGTCGTCGCACACCGGTCAGACCGGTGCTCCTCACCGGTCAGACCGGTACCCACCTGTCAGACCGGTCTGGAGCTGCTGCACCTCCGTCTTCGGTTCTTCGGTCTTGGCTTTGTGGATCAACCAAGGAACCCAGTGGTTTTCTGGTGAACCACCGGAAACCCCACGAACTCGGTGTAGCCTCCGCCAATCACCACTCATGACTCGGCTCCCACGTAGTCCCGGCTCGACCTTGGTTTTGAGGCTCAACCAAGAAACCGTCCATGACTTCATCTTGCCGTTCTTGCCACCATGCGGCCCGCACTTGACCCCCCTGGCCACCGGGTCCCTCGAACCAAGCCTACTTGTCTTCTCCACACCTGGAGGCCTCACCGGCAACGACCTTTCACGCTTGTTCTTCACCTGCACCAACACCAGTCAAGCCGCAACCTGCACCTGCAATACTTAGCCAAGAATCATTCCACACCACGTTGTCAATCACTCATCACACTAGGAAGCGACCATCCACCGGTCCTCGAAGCACACATGGCTCTCAATCTCCCCCTTGATGAGTGCATTGACAACTCACACGTTTTGGTAACCAAGAGAAAAGGAAAAGAAAAGAAACGACTAAAAGAAACTCCAACAAGCGATCGAAAGCCAAAGAAAGGCAAAGAGCAAGATCACTTGAAGAAGACAAGTCTCGGACCCCTTAGGCAAGGGCAATGGTTCGACACATCCGAGACAAAACATGCTCAAGCAAAAAGCACAAACCATCAAACCAAAGCTCGAAAACCACAAAGAGCTCCCCCTGCACACATGCAAACTCCCCCTGAACCAATGCAACTCCCCCTGGACGAATGCATGCAAACCACCTCGCAAAACAGAGCAGTTGCTTCAGCTTTGCTCTGACCGGTCAGACCGGTCAACCACACCGGTCAGACCGGTGTGCTAGATCGCCCAGCACCTGAACCTCACACCGGTCAGACCGGTGTACCTCACCGGTCAGGCCGATGACCACCTGGGAAAAACTGGGAACTGCACGAGCTCAAAACTAGCTCGAAACCACTTGGAAACCTTCTAAATGCATGCAGCAAGCCAAAACATGCTCAACCTTCTCCCCCTTGTTGACAATGCATGAATCAAGCCAAAAATGCAAAAAATGCAACCTAGAGCTTCTCAAATAGACAAAATTCAACAAAGGATGCTACACATGTCCAAAAGAGCAAGGTAGATACTCTATAGCTTCGTAATGACATCAACTACAAGATCACCAAGTTTCACAACCATTGGGCGAAGCTAAGATAGAATTGAGCAATTTTGCGAAAAATCACCCTCTCATGAGCAAAGTCCTAAACATGAGCAAAACATGTCAAAATGGCAAAGACACACAAACTTCATGCTAGGACAACCATTCTAAGCATAAGACCATCATAAACACCCACAAGCACCTCATGTCATGTCAAAGCCACCGAGCCATGTGCCTACTTCTATATATGAGACTTCTCATTGGTAGGCATCATGCAACGGTTTAGCACCCAAAGCAAATTAAAATTAGCACATATGACATGGGAGCACATTTTCAAGCAATTTACATTTCATTTTCAGATTTGAAATTGGTACATGAAATGTCTTTGCGACAAAAAGGAACTTATGCCCCTCCACAAGATCAAGCATGGGGGCTAAACATTCATGATGGCAAATGAGCCTTTGGCCCCATATGATCAAAATAAGCTATCCAACCACAAATTAAGTATAGCCAAGCCACTAAAACATGTTAAGATCATATAAAGTCATTTACTCACAAGGGAGCATACATGTGACCTTTTTGAAAACATAGCCATCAACCATGGATATAAACCAAGATTATCAAGAGCTAAGCCAAACTAACCATAGCTTACCAAACTAGCTCATAAAGACATACATATCATTCCATGGTGAACACTGTATATAGGAGAAGCTTTTCCTAAACAATGCATATGATACAAAATGCATGCAACCTAGGATACAAAGATGCCTATACATCATGTTACATATGCCATGCCAAATGCAAGAAATGCACAAAGGAAAGCTATACATATGCTACAAAGGAGCTCCCACACACCAACTCAAGAAATCAAACACACACCAAGCTCCCCCTGCAAACGAGTGAAAGTTGCTTGATCTAGGAGTTTGGTGAAAATATCGGCTAGTTGGTCATGTGTGGGTACATGGATCAAAGCTATTTTCCCTTTCTCTACGTTGTCTCTCAGGAAATGATACCTCACTTCTATGTGCTTGGTTTTGGAATGGAGCACTGAGTTCTTTGCAACGCTTATGGCACTGGTGCTGTCACATTGAAGTGGAACATGGGTATACTCCTCACCAAAGTCACTCATGGTGTATGTGATCCAAAGGAGCTGAGAGCAACAACTAGCTGCGGCCACATACTCTGCCTCGATAGTGGATTGAGCAACACTCGACTGTTTGCGGGAAGACCAAGACACCAAAGAAGAACCCAAGAACTGGCAAGTCCCAGAAGTGGACTTCCTATCCAACCGACACCCGGCAAAATCCGCGTCCGAAAATCCATGAAGAGCCAAAGAAGAAGACGCGGAGTACCAAAGGCCAAAGTCGGGAGTATGTCGCAAATACCTGAATATGCGCTTGACTGCTTGCCGATGCGAAGTCCTCAGAGATGCTTGAAAATGAGCGCACAGACATACCGAGAATTGGATGTCCGGCCTCGTCGCCGTCAAGTAGAGGAGTGACCCAATCATGCTCCGGTACTCCTTCTGGTCCACGTGTTCACCTTCCTCGTCCGCATCAAGAGCTGTAGTCGTACTCATAGGCGTCGCCATGGCCTTGGAGTCCTCCATCTTGAACTTCCTCACAATGTCCTTGGTGTACTTAGCTTGGTGCACAAATGTTCCTTCCTTTGATTGCTTGATTTGTAGCCCGAGGAAGAACTGCAACTCACCCATCATGCTCATCTCAAATTCCCTGCTCATGTCTTCTGCAAACCTTGCAACAAGAGAGTTAGACGAGCCACCAAAGACAATATCATCCACGTACACCTGCAAAATCAGGATATCTCTGCCCTGCCTGAGGAGAAACAAGGTCTGATCGACCTTCCCCATCTCAAACCCTCTCTCAAACAGGAACCCCCTCAACCTACCATACCAAGCTCTAGGCGCCTGCTTCAACCCATACAGCGCCTTCCTCAACTTGTACACCCGGTGGGGGTACTTCTCACTCTCAAACCCCGGTGGTTGCCTCACATACACTTCTTCCAACACACCGTTCAGGAAAGCACTCTTCACATCCATTTGGTGCAACTTGAACCCTTTAGCCACGGAAAAGGCTAGAAGGATCCTAATCGCCTCCAAACGAGCTACGGGAGCAAAAGTCTCCTCGTAGTCGATCCCCTCTTTCTGACTATACCCTTGAGCAACAAGCCTTGACTTGTTTCTCACCACTTCTCTTTTCTCTCCCTCTTTGTTCTTCCACACCCATTTTGTCCCAATCGGCTTACACCCTGGGGGAGGGTCAACCAACACCCAAACTTGGTTCCTCTCAAAATTCTCCAACTCCTCATGCATCGAATTAACCCAATTATGATCAGATAGCGCGTGTCCAATGTCTTTGGGCTCAAAGGTGGCAACAAAAGCAGCATGAGTGAAATGAGAATTGTTCCGAACCCTCGACCGTGTAGTACGTTCATTCATGTCGCCGATGATTCTCGAAGCTGGGTGATCCACTTGCACTCGCCGGGGAGGTTCTCGCCTAGATGCTACCTCCCCCTCAACCGCAGCTTCGCCTTGATCTGGGTTTGTCGTTGTAGGTGTGGGAGAGGGCCCGTTCTCGATCGTCGTCAAAGTAGTAGGTACATGTTCAGCCGCGGGCACCACACCGCCATCTTCATCATCTCCATGTTCATGCTCCTCCTCCTGAAAGATCTCCTCGCCAAGTTCGTCGTCACCTGCACACTCAAAAACAAGCTGACTACGTGGATGTGTCTCGTCGAAGGTTACCTCGCAAGTCTCCATGATTTGGTTAGTTTTAAGATTGAGCACACGAAATGCTCTAGAATGAGATGCGTAACCAAAGAAAATGCCATCGACAGACCTAGCCTCGAACTTGTCCAACTTCTTCCCTTTCTTCAAAATGAAGCATTTACAACCAAAGACATGGAAGTGACTCACCTTGGGTGTGCGACCGTGCATCAACTCGTAACAGGTTTTCTTCTTATGAACCCTGAGGTAGATCCTGTTCGACACATAGCACGCGGTATTGACCGCCTCAGCTCAGAACCTTCTCGGAGTCCTATGCTCATCGAGCATCGTCCGAGCCATCTCGCACAAGGTCCTGTTTTTCCTTTCCACAATGCCATTCTGGGGAGGCGTATACGGACTCGAAAACTGGTGTTCAAGACCCAAGTCATGGCAAAAGGTTTCGAAGCGAGAGTTTTTGAATTCCGAGCCATTGTCACTGCGGATCGCTCGTATGGCATCTCCGTGCCTCTCGTTTCTTAACCTCAAGACAAGATCTCGAACAAAACCAAACGTCTCCCCTTTGTCCTCAAGAAAGAACACCCACGCGTACCGAGAGTAGTCGTCCACCACAACAAGGACATACCACTTCCCACCCGCAGATCGCACACGAGCTGGGCCAACAAGGTCCATATGGAGCAGCTCGCATGGACGCTCAGTCATCACATCGGTGAGAGGCGGGTGAGAAGAGGCTACCATCTTGGCATGCCTACACGGCGCACAAACCAACTCTTTCTCAAACCTCAACCGTGGCAATCCTCGGACCAAATTGAGTTTACTCAAGCGAGACAAAAGGTCAAAGCTCAAGTGACCCAACTTCCTATGCCACTTCCACAACTCACTCGAAGAACCAGCCAAAAAGCAACGCTCCACACCAGAAGACTGAGAGAAATCAGCTCAGAACACTTGACCCTCGGGAACGACCATGCAAACAAGGTCCCCTCGAGAATCTAAAATCCGAGAACCACCAGGCCGAAACAACACCTCAAAGCCCTCATCCAACAACTGAGACACAGAAAGCAAATTGAACCCCAGCGATTGAACAAGAGCAACACGCCTGAGAGTGACCTTGTCACTTACCTTGATCTCACCTTCTGATAGCACACGCCCTCGCCCATTGTCCCCAAAGGTGATGTATGTCTTGGACACCACCGGGACGAGACTTGAGAACCACCCCTTGTCTCCGGTCATATGCCTCGAGCAACCAGAGTCAATCAACCAAACGTTCCTCAAGTCTCCCACCTGAAATTCAAAAGCGAGCACGTGAGTGAACAAACGACTCAGCACTGGAGTTAGTACCAAAAGAGTAAAACCAGTGCCGAGCCATTTGCTCCAAAGTGGGGTTAGCACAAACCAAATCATCACACCTATCAAAGCTACCACCACGAACACCACCACGGTAACCACTACGAGGGAACCAACCCTCTCTAGCTGGAGGAGAACGAAAACCACGAAAGAAAAACCGTGGACCGTTCCTCCTCTCCATCTCAAAGCTACGACTCCTCCCACCCTCGTATTGAGCACGAGGTGGAGAACGCCTAGCAAACTGACCACCTGCAAACTTTCCAGACCAACCACCAGAACCACAACCACCAGAACCAAACCGAGCATCCTCACGAGCACGAAAACCAACTCGCTGTCTGCCCAGACCTGCACCGGTCTGACCGGTGTAGTGCACCGGTCTGACCGGTGTAGCTCGGCCAGCAGCATCACCTGCTGCCTTCCGGTCTCCCCAAGCCGGAACCGTCCTCACAATCACCTTGGCCCTGGGCATCTGCATACGAGGCTCAAGTACACCATTAGAGGGGTGGTACCTATCCTTGTTAGCCCACTCTGTAGCCATTCTCTCCTCACGCTTCCTCTTGAAGCAAAACTCATCCTTGTGACCATCTCTCCCACAATACCCACAATGGAACTTCATGGGCTGTGGCTTAGGCTTTGGCTTGGGTTGGGGCTGCCCACTCGGTTTGTCACCCTTCTTCTCTCCTTCCTCACCTCCCTTTGGGCTCACGAACTTCACCGGTTTCTGGAAATCATTTGTTGGGTGAGGGAATATGGGTGGATCTGGAGTAGTGTCAAGTTTGTTTCTGAGATGGTTATGCTTGGGCTCAAACTTTTTCTTGTGTCTGTTTGGTGGTGGGATAGGGATCTCTCCAACTCTCTCAACTCCCTCACCACTGTTCTCTCCAAGCTTGTCAGCCCCAAGTGCCTGACCATCATAGCGTTTGAAAGCCGCTATCATGATACCAAGCTGAGGCTCCTGACCCGACAACCAGCTCATACATTTCCTCAGCTCATCATTCTCATCCTGCAAGCGATCAACATAATGCGCAAGCTCCAAATTCTTAACCGCATGCAATTCACAAGTAGAGCAAGAAGTGGGAATAAGCTCTTTCAACTTAGCCTCAAGAGAAACAGTGTAAGCATGCATCTCATCAATCTTTCCATGCAAAACAAGGCAAGAAGTGCAAGCACCTAGCAAAGCAGGTCTAGACTTAAGCTCAACCACTTCAACCCTAAGCATATCTAGTTCATCACAAGTAGAAGCATGCTTATCCTTAAGAGCAGTAAGATCAGCTAGGTACACAGAGCAATCATAGCAATCAATCTCATCAGAAATCACAGGAGAAGCCTTAAGCGAATCAATCTCAAGCTTAGCATCTAGGTTATGGGTTTCTAGCTCAGCCACACGGTTCCTAGCATCTTCTAGTGAGGCCCTAAGCTCTTTCCTCATCTTCTTGGCCTCTCTAAGCATGTGATCGCGATTATCAAGCAAGTCAACCAACTCATCATTCTCCTTGCGCAAAGAGGAGAGCTCATCACATACCTCATCCTCGGAGTCGGAGTCTGAGTCGCTCTGGTGACTCTTCTTGCTGCCGGAGCTACGAGCCATGCCGCAGAAGCCATCTCCCGCGAAGCAGCTCAACCCGCTCAAGTTTCTGGACGCCTTCTTGTTCCTGCACCAATCACCTTCATCTTCGCTGCTACTCGAGCTCGAGGAGGAGTAGGCGGAGCTGGAGTCGACGTCGCTCGCTCCGACCATCGCTCGGGCCTTCCTGCCGCGGCCGTCCTTCTTCCTCGACCGTCGCTCGTCCTTGTGCTTGTTCTTGTGCTTGTGATCGCGCCTCGATCGGTACTTGCCGTCCTTACTCGACCGGTGCCTGTAGCCGTCCTTGTTCTCCGTCTTCTCCGGGCAGTCGGCGACGAAGTGTCCTGGCTTACCGCACTGAAAGCACGTCCGTGCTGTCCTCCTTGTGTTCACCCAGTTCTCTGCAGCCTCTCGAACCGCCTAGTCAGCAACGCTAGCTCGTCCTCTCCAAGCACGTCGAACTCCTCGTCTGGCAAAGACATCAAAGAAGACAGAGAGTACATCCTGGAGGATGCGTTAGCATTAGACTTAGCTCCTTTGCCACCAACGAGAGCGAGACTATGAGAATCAGTCGGGCTCTCGATCTTGGGTGTGATACCACGGTCCAACTCAGCCGACTTGAGCTTCGAGAACAGCTCGTTCACCGTCAAGGTGTCATACTTCTCGGACTCAACAATAGCCTCAAACTTCCCGTCCCATACGGTACGATCCAACGAGTGCAAGAGCTTCACGGCTCTATCATGATCATCGTATGGGAGCACGGCCACATTGGCTCTCATGTTGTTCACAACGACCGTAAACCGCTGGAAAAGGGCATCGACGGACTCACCGGGGAGATGAGTGAAGTTCTCGTACTCTCTCCGGTAAGTCGCGTACATCCGAGCCTGAACCTGAGCATTCCCAGCATGAGCATCCTTCAACTGCTCCCAAATCCTACAAGCTAAGTCCTCTGTCTGAACCCGATCGAATTCGGGCTGACACAGAGCACGAAACAAGTAGTCGACAGCCTTGTTGTTGGCTTCGAACATATCCCTCGATCCTGGAGCAAGGAAGTTCATCGGATGAACATAAGCTGTGTTCACCGTAACGTCCCAAAGGATCTGACCCATTCCGCGGAGGAACGCTGCCATCCGCCTCTGCCACATCTGGTAGTTCTTCCCATCGAAGTGCGGAGGACCCGAACCTCGTTCCTGGTACGCCATCTTTGGATCTTAGACTGGTAAGAGTCAATAAAGACCCGAACCGGCTCTGATACCAATTGAAGGACCGATTAGGCGAACCAGAGAGGGGGAGTGAATGGGAGCCGATAAAAATTCTTCTCGAAGGAGATGAGAACTCCAACAAGACGAACACGACTTCCAAAACACGTCTCCGACTCAACTACCCAAGTTGGTCAAGACCACGCAGCCACTGAAGTGCTACTGCTCCTAGGAACCAACAACCACCTACACCTACTCAAGAACGCAGCGGAAAAACCAACTCGAGTAGCTACTGGGCTACACCGGTCAGGCCGGTGAGCAGCACCGGTCAGACCGGTCCCTGCTGGCAAAATCTGAGACCTTCCACAGAAGGCCTCTACACCGGTCAGGCCGGTGTAGCTCGCCGGTCAGACCGGTCCAAGCCAGGAAATCCCAAATTCACCAAACTGACCTACCGAGCTCCAAACAGGACCAAACCCGAAACAGCAGCAACACAGGACAACAGGGAACTCACAAAGACGTTCACCCGAGCAAAACTCAACAGAGAGTCTGCACCGGTCAGACCGGTGAGAGGCACCGGTCGGACCGGTGTGACCTGAGCTCTCGGGATGAACAGCGCCCGCGGGTCAACTCCCCCAAATCCAACTCCCGATCTCCCGAATCGCTCCACGGTTTTGCACAAGACTTTGGGGATAGTAGGAACACCTCATGGGCACTCCATAGCCAAGATTTGGTGCACCAAAACTTGTCAAAATAAGAGGAATCGAGGAAATCCCACCAAGAATGCCTCTATCCCTAGAGCCAAGAAAACCCCAAAATCGAGCCCCTTTGCTCACGGATTTGGGTGGGGAATCAAAGGGAAAAGAACCACGAAGGGTTCACACATACATCCCCCACCAAATTCCAAAGAGAAAGGCCTCGAAATCGCTCCAAGAAAATCACCAAGAAAGGGCTCCGAAAATCACCAAAAAGGAGAAACGGGAAAGACACATCCAAGCCTTGAGGAACCACGCCGAATCATCTATACATACCAAAGAGGTTCATACAAGGTCTAGCTTGCCGCCCGATCATCCTTCCCTCTCACAAGATCTCACCATGAAGCTCTCAAGCTAGTCCTACGAAAAATCCTAAGGAAAATAGAAAGGAAAATAGGAAAACCAAATGAGCTAGGGTTCCAAGAGATGGCTGCCATCCTCTCACAACTTGGGTTATATGGAGGCAACCGAAAGACAAAAATACCCATACTAGCTAACTAGGGATACATGCCCCTCAAGGGCGAATTCGGAAATCTTTGTCTTCGCTCCATCAGACGGATGCCCAGCGACCGCAAACTTGCTTAGCCTCGACGCAAGCCTTGCGATCTCGACGCGTGTCCTCCGCTTCGAAGATTCTGGACTGCGTCGTCGCACACCGGTCAGACCGGTGCTCCTCACCGGTCAGACCGGTACCCACCGGTCAGACCGGTCTGGAGCTGCTGCACCTCCGTCTTCGGTTCTTCGGTCTTGGCTTTGTGGATCAACCAAGGAACCCAGTGGTTTTCTGGTGAACCACCGGAAACCCCGCGAACTCGGTGTAGCCTCCGCCAATCACCACTCATGACTCAGCTCCCACGTAGTCCCGGCTCGACCTTGGTTTTGAGGCTCAAACAAGAAACCGTCCATGACTTCATCTTGCCGTTCTTGCTACCATGCGGCCCGCACTTGACCCCGCTGGCCACCGGGTCCCTCGAACCAAGCCTACTTGTCTTCTCCACACTTGGAGGCCTCACCGGCAACGACCTTTCGCGCTTGTTCTTCACCTGCACCAACACCAATCAAGCCGCAACCTGCACCTGCAATACTTAGCCAAGAATCAGTCCACACCACGTTGTCAATCACTCATCACACCAGGAAGCGACCATCCACCGGTCCTCGAACCACACATGGCTCTCACTATGCTGATTAGAAAAAGGAGACTGCTATCCTTTTTAATCATTAGCCCATGTGAACGTGTCAGAAAAAGGAAATACACAGGTCTGTCTTTTCGGAAAACCAATTTGACAACTTTTGAAAAAAAATGCAAATAAAATCATACAGCGAGCACACAGAGACAAAAAAAATTTCCCATAACAAAATAAAAAGTGTAGAATCACAGATCTCATCATGTGCAAATATAGGAACCTAGGCTGCCAAAATTATGGTTCATAATAGGCTAAATTACGCAACAAATTTGTCACACCCTCCTGTGCTGAACTCAAATATACAACATCACGAACGAAATTGAATGTCATGATTCATGGGACTGCACGGGCATCTCACAAATGGGTTACTACCTGCATAACAAATGATCTTCTTTCATGGCCTACAATACAATGAAGAAAAAATACCAAATTAGTTGGATGAGGTGAAGAACTAACTTCTGTATCCTGATAATCAACAGAGGTACTATAAGAAAAATAAGGCAGGAAAATTGCATTGGTAAATTATCATTTTGCTTGTTTGTAAACAACAAAATGCCTAACTAAAAGTATTACTTTGCCCCAGATGATAACAATGATTTTCTTAAGTATACTTCGACTAACCAAAAATAGTACTTTACCTAGCTCACACAAATATCACAATGTCAGTAACAATATCTATCACAAACTCTAGTTCTTTAAAAAAGCAAATAATCTACATATCTAACTCGGTTCATAAACCAAATGATAAGTATAAATATACACAAAAACAAAACAAAGTAGTAATCCCTCATCCTCTAGCACCAAACAAAAAAGCATGGATTCACTGCATCATTATCTTTGTGCGAGCCTGATAGCACAAGCACCGATTAGGAATTAAATCAGTAGAAACTGGTAGATCATCATAGCATACAAATTGCTAAATCTAAAACATAAAATTGGTAAACTAAAATAAATAATTTTCTTGTTGATTTAACGTAAATTGCCTACAATTAAAATTTGTAGGCTCACCTCAATGCCGTTGGTGGTGATGAGATGTAAGCCATCATAGCATAAGTTACCTCACCATGTTTGACAATACATATATGTACTCAAATCTGTCCTTCTTAGTGTACATGTATAAAATTCATTTATGATTAAATAAGTATTGCATTGTCACCCAATTTAATGCCTATAGATATCTTGAACCTATTATTTATGTTATTCTATATGATTCAAAAAAGAACTTTGACTCGATTTGAAAAGGATGTCCCATAACATACAAAGGGAAAACAGGTACCAACTTAGAAAGCATGTTTGTGTAAAAATGAGAGAAAATTAAAAAAAATTGGGATGTATGGTACCACTACTAATTTGTTGCATATAAGAACTTTTATTGCCTAATAAAACATATTATTTTGCCTATTTTAGAACTATATTATTGCCTAATTGGAACCAAATTATAGCTATGGTGATGGTGTTCTAACTAAAAAATAAAAAAAAACTCGAAAAGCAACATGAATCTAATTAGACAAAATGCTATTACATGCACATGTTACTATAACAAGTTTTTACATTAAGTGTTACTCGCCCTCCTTAGAACTACTTTGTATGTTACTATAACTGCTAACCAAACAAAATTGTATTATCAATGCTTGATGATGCCTAATGCGTGTTGAATTGTATTATTTAAACACATTCCTGTAAGCGCAAAAGTCAACCTACAAGAATAGAGTGTTCTGCAGTCTCCACCACTAGACAAAAATAAAAGGTGAACTACTATGAAAAAAGATGTTGCTGCAGGGACTACTGTATCTCACAAAAAAAGTGTGTAGCATGCATAAACATGCTACTTCTGAAACTATTCCTCAACTAGTGTTAGTACCATGCATTCTAGAGGGGGAGTGTGCGAACGAACTCATACCAACTAAATTGATGGCTAATTTATGCTAATTTGAGTATTGAAAAATGTCAAGTTGTTGGTCAAGTGTATGTTTAATTTTGAAGCTTGTTAAAATGCTTCTGGTACACATATTTCTATATGCAAGTATCTCATACATATATATATGTTGTAGCAGTATATAAACATAAAAAATATGGGCTTGTATGCATATTGCTAGATGCAAAAATATTTTAGACATATTGCTATATACTATGTTTTTTCTCTGGTTGATTGAGATGCTTTTTGGAATCATCTAAATTGATGGCAATTGCTGCTAATTTGAGTACTAAATAATGTTATGTTGCTGTTCAAAGTATTTGAAAGAGGGCGATAAGACAAACGAGACAAGATAAAAGGAAAAATCCAAGGAGTTTCATCAAGGGACATGTTATGAAATCATTAAACCATTCAATACATGCCTCCATATTTTCCATACATAAAAGTGAGAAATAGGTACTAATCAAGTGCATAGCCACTACTGTTTTTACAAAAAAAAATATCAGTATGAGCCACTAGTGTATGGGGGTGAATCCTGCTCAAGCCATCTTTGGGATACTCGTGGTAGAGTAAATTTGAGAATAGTTGTCAACCACCAAATACTTGGAGTTTGAACTAGTAGTTTACTCCTTTTGTCAGACACATCAATGCTCATGACAATAATTTCTTGGATTACAATTTCCCAACGTAGTTTACTAAATTTTGCAACACATAACTAGAGCTATAAGTCCTACAGATTTTAATAACAACTAGTTTACTATAAATCAATATATAATTCTTACAAATTTTCCTGGGCATATAATAAGTAATTTACTATAAAAGCAATGTATGATGTCTTTTGTTACTATTGTTGACAAAGAACTGAACTACACAGCTATTAAGAAAGGGAAAATAGAGCAATGTGTGCTGTGGAAAAGATAACTCACAAAATGGACAATGGTGATGTCACATGCTTCGGAATTTTGAGAAGTCCAAAAAAGAAGTACCAGGACCTCAATTGACCACTATTCCAAGTTGTTTACCATAGGATCCAATTAAACCAGAGATGATACATACAAAAAGATGTACATAAACAATCGCAAATATGCATGACATCTACATGTGAACTAAACACTTATAATAACTTACTGGCCAGCTTTTGTTACACAGAGAAGCACACTGACTTCATCTCTGGTTACTACCAATTTGTACAAAAGAAAAAACACTACTATGTTCGGCCATAAGGCTGCCCCAAGTTAGGAAAGCTTAACAAGATTAGAAGAATCTACTTCCAGTATTTGGTAGAGCACACCAAACAAAAAAGAACTATGAAATGACCATTATTATTGCTTAATAAAGTACTCAATTTTACCTAATACAGAATATATTATTTCTTAATTATCAGTATTATTGCTTGACAACATCCTTTGTGTTTCTATAGCTAAAATGGAGAAGGAAAGGCAGCAGGGACAAGGAGAAGAATATGAACCGAGAATACAAGGTCTCATGGTGATGCTAAAACATTATACTTATATTACTAGAAAAAAGCATCAAATATATTACACTAAAATATTACTCCAGTATTTAATACAAGCATTTTTAGTAATGCATATGTCCTGGGTCATATATTTTCTATAACATCCTATTAGAGCTAGTATGATAGTAATTTATGGCAAATAATCATGTTATACTTATTTTCCCAATTGCAGTTTATGAAGGATTGACAAAAGGAGATTTGTGTTGGGGATCGGATTAAAAATATCGTCCTCGGTGTTTTCCTCGGAAACACGCGTCGGCAGTTTCAAGGATTTTCTGAAGGTTCCTAAGATTTTTGGATCCACGAATGAGCCTAAGAAGGTCGTTTTCTTATGATTTGAGAAAGATTTCCGAAGAACAAAATGGATGTATATGACATTATTTTATGTACGAACATGTTGCTGACCTTCGGAGTTCCTAAGAAGTTATGGTTCCTCTCTTTTTTCCATGTTTTGCGAATTTCAGAAATATAGGAGTTCTAGGATTTCTTCCCTGCGGCGATAAACCAAGGAAAGAATAAAGGAACAGAGCAGCGGAGGAATGCTTGTTCGAAGCTGCTCAAGGAGGATTTCCGAAGATTGGGTGCCATTCCGAAGATGCTCGAAGAGGATTTCCGAAGATTACATTAAGACTTTTTGAGAACCGAAGCTGACCTAGTCAAAGGCGTAGTAAAGAAGATTCAAGGAGACGTAAGAAGCCTGGCTACGGAAGAAGAAGGAAGCTAGAACACGCAAATGGCACACTTGTAAATTGAAAAGGATCTCCGTGATTACCGCGGACTTATGTACGCTCAATATTTCCATGTATTCGTAACTTTACGAATGGTAGTTTCGGAATGTAAAAGTGACCCTCGGGCACTATAAAAGGAGCCCCTCGGCCTCCGTGTAAAGGGATCAGCTTTTTCAGAGTGAGATCAGAGGCTTTTGTCAGTTCGCTCACACCTTTTGTCTGGAGATTCCTGAATTTCCAACATTGGCGCCCACCGTGTTCTTAGCCGTTAGAAACCCACGATGGCTCCACCGAAGAAAACCAAGAAGCCCGCAGCACAAGACTTTGAGAGCGAGGACAACCAAGAAAACACAGAACAAGGCCTCGTCCTTCACCCCAAAACCAACACCGCACAAGATCTAGAACAAGTCCAGGATCCACAACACAACGAAAAGGAGAAAGGCAAGGAGCCGGAAGAAATCCCCGAAGCCAGCAATGAACGCATTTAGCACGAAATGCCCGATGAAGAGTTACAAGCGGCCCTAAAACAAATCCAAACTCTGAAAAGACAAAAAGATAAGATAGCCATGCAAATCAAGGCTAAGAAACAGGCCACATATAAGCTGCAAAGGCTAGAGCAGGCAAAAAGGGAAATAATGCAACTTCAGAAAGAAATTGATGATTTGGCTGAGGGAGAGGACAATTCCTACAAGCAATTCACACCAGACCCAGAGTCTGCAACCAAGAACCAGCGAATCAAGCAGAGCCTAATTTCTCCAGAAACACAGATCACATAAACAACGGGATTGCCCAGTTCAACAACCTCAACTCTCCACTTTCTGTAGGCCTCCAAACAGCTCCATGGTCATCCAAATACAAGCTAGTTTCGCTTCCAAAGTTCAATGGCTTCGGCAATTCCAGACAGTTCCTGATGAGTTATGAAGCCGCAGTAGCTTCGGCAGGAGGAGACGATGTCGCTTTAGCAAAATCCTTCATTATTGCATGCGAAGGCCCAGTGCTTAATTGGTACTCACTTTTACCTCCGCACTCGGTATACAGTTGGCTTGATCTAAAATCCAAGTTCCTACAAGTCTTCCAAGCTTTCCACCATACAACTACAAGAACAGCAGATTTATATCAGTGCAAGCAAAAAGACAAAGAGCCGCTAGCAGAATTCGTGAGAAGATTCATGCAGCTGAAATCTCAAACACCGGAAGCAGATGACAAAGCAACCATCTCAGCTCTCATAAGTGGTTTGATTCCGGGACAAACAACTGGTCATTTCAACAGACTGAACCCCAAATCAATGGATGAATTATTCGAAGAATTGGAAAAGTATTGTAAATCTGATGAAGACCACAGAAGAAGAGTGGCGGAAAGGTACCAACAAAGGCAATCCCAGAGAAGCAACAACTGGAACGGGAATCAACCCATCATGAATGTGCAAGACAGTTCATCAAACAATCCGTCACAAGCTCAAAATTACCACGGCCAGAGCTCTCAGCGGGGTGGCCATTCCAGAAGAGGAAGAGGAAGAGGTCGAGGAAGAACACCTTCAAGACTCCAAAATCATGATAGCAGAGATCCACACTTTCAATGCATATATCACGGTAGAGGTCACAGCACGGAAGCATGCCCAGAAACTCAGAAGAACTTCCAAAGAATCCAAGATCAACAACGCGTAGCCCAGATAATAGCAGCACAACCCAAACAAGTCCAACACACTTACTGGCAACAGCAATCCTTTCCTCAAACCCAGCCTTTCATCCAACCACATCAAACGGTTTGGCAACCTTCACCACAATTCTACCCACAAACCCACTTTTCACAACCACAACCTCAATTCCGCAAAACCAAACTCCACAACAAACCTTTCCACAAACCCAAGCCATACAAGTCATTGAACAACCTCAGCCAATCCAAGCAAAAGAAACATTGCTGCCACCACCAGCCCAAGTCCCGAAGACCGAGCAAAACAATTCCCAGAACAATTCAAGGGCATTGCCATCCTTCGGCATGATCTTGCCAATAACCGGAGGGTCATCCATGGAATTTGACACCAAGAAGCAAAGAAACGATTATTACAGACAGATCAACGTAATCGTTGATGATGGTCCAGTAGCAAGGCCAGAATGGGCGAAGGTTCCAATAACCTTTACTGAAGAAGACTTCAGACTAAAATCAGTTTCCCATAATGACGCAATGGTCGTCGAAGTTAATGTCGCTGGATGGGTCATAGGAAATGTCTTGATAGACAATGGAAGCTCGGCAGATATTATCTTCACCAGCACCTTTCAGCGCATGGGCCTCGCTCCTCACATGCTAGCACCACCAGAGAAGCCATTAGTTGGTTTCAGAGGAAAACCAATCAGATCCAGAGGAAAAATCTCTCTACCAGTATCATTCGGAGATTTGGACAACGCAAGAACAGAACACATCATGTTCGATGTTGTTGATATGTACTATCCCTACAATGCAATCTTCAGAAGAGGATTCATCAACAGATTCGATGACGTATTCAAACTTTTCTTTTGTATGAAAATCCCAGCTCCGCACGGAGTAATCACTATCTTCGGAGACCAGAATGAAGCCAGAAGAATAGAACGAGGAAACACTCCTGGGCAACAAAACATTCATCATCTGGCAGATGATCAAGAAAGACAACAGCCATACTCCGAAGCAAAGAGAGATAAAGAGAAAATTGAGATAAGTGCTGATGGAGAAACAAAGAAAGTATTCCTAGATGGCATGCCAGACAGAGCAGTAACAATCGGGGCAGACTTAAGCCCTCAAGAAGAAGAAGAACTAATCTATTTTCTGAATCAAAACAAGGATGTCTTTGCATGGTCAGCAAAGGATCTGCAGGGTGTTGACCGAGACATCATTGAACACAAGCTTGACACAGATGAAAAGATTCATCCAAAGAAACAAAAACTCAGGAAAATGTCAGAAGAAAAAGCAAAGGTAGTGGAAGCAGAAGTCCAAAGATTACAAGATCCTCAGGTCATCCGAGAAGTAATCTATCCAGTATGGCTGGCCAATACAGTACCGGTCAAGAAAAAGAACGGAAGATGGAGAATGTGTGTGGATTTCACGGACTTAAACAAGGCTTGCAAAAAAGATGACCACCCACTAGAAAGAGTGGACAGAGTGGTAGACGATGCTGCAAACAGCGAAATGTTGTCACTCCTGGACATGTTCTCCGGTTATCACCAAGTCAGGGTGAGAAAAGAAGACGAGGAAAAAACTAGTTTCATAACTCCATTCGGAACATACTGTTTCGTGAGAATGCCAGAAGGGCTGAAGAACGCAGGATCCACATTCTCAAGAATGATAGCAATTGTGCTACATTATCAGCTTCGAAGAAACATTCTAGCATATGTTAACGATATCATTGTCAAAAGTATCAGAAGATGCGATCACATCACATATTTGGCAGAACACATTCGCAAATCTAAGGGCAGCGAACCTTAAATTAAACCCAGAAAAATGCGTATTTGGCATTCAGAAGGGAAAGGTTTTGGGATGCCTAGTGTCAACAAAAGGCATTGAAGCCAATCCTGACAAAATCAAAGCAATCGTACAAATGCAAGAACCAGCCTCGGTCAAGGATATACAGAAGCTAACAGGGAGAGTGGCGGCGCTAAACAGATTCATTCCCAGAGCAGCGGAAAGAAGTTTACCATTCTTCCAGCTTCTCCGAAGCTCCAAGAACTTCCAATGGAGCGAAGCCCAAAACCAAGCATTCCACGAACTCAAAGAATATTTGACAAACATGACAAAGCTGCGCCCACCAGAGCCAAAGTCACCTCTCCTCCTATACCTCGCAGCTTCCAACTCAGCCGTAAGTGCAGTCCTTGTTCAAGAGAAAGAAGAAAACGGGAAATTAAGGCAAGTACCAGTTTACTTTGCTTCTGAAGCTCTATTAGGATCAAAACTATTTTATTCAGAGCTAGAGAAGATCGCCTATGCAGTTATCAAGGCAGCAAGAAAACTCAGACATTACTTTGAAGGACACCAGATTCGTGTCATCTCGAACCAGCCTCTAAACGATCTCTTCTCAAACAAAGATGCAACTGGAAGAATTGCAAAATGGGCTGCGGAATTGTCTGGATACGTGGTAGACTTCGAAAGAAGAAACACTATAAAATCCCAAGTTTTGGCTGACTTCGTCGTGGACTGGACTTCACCAATCATGGAAAACAATAGCTGCGAACAAGCGCCATAGATAATCTATTGTGACGGAGCCTGGTGTGGAAAAGGTGTGGGAATTTCAGCAATAGTAACATCACCTTCGGGTATCAAAATAAGGTACGCAGCAAGACTAGATTTCCCAGATGAAGCAGTCTCCACCAACAATACCACGGAATATGAAGCTCTGCTACTAGCACTAAGAAAGATGAAGGCCCTGGGCCAACAAACTTTCATCATCAAATCAGACTCCAAAGTGATTCAAGAACACGTCGAGAAAGAAAGCGAGGCAAGAAATCCGGAACTTATCAAGTATCTGAAGAAAGTTCGAGAAATGGAAAAATACTTCAAGGGCTATACTGTGCAACATATCCCAAGGGCCGAAAATGGTGAAGCGGACAAGCTAGCGAAAGCAGTTGCCCAGAATCAACCTCTTCCCCCAGATGTTTTCTTTGAAATTATCACTTCTCCATCGGTAAAAGAGCAAGAAGACAGAATGGTGAATGTCATAGAAAGCACAGATTGGAGAGCTCAAATCATGGCATTTCTAAGAGACCATTATGAACCTACGGACGAAAATGAGTTAAATAGACTCAAGCAAAGGGCAAGGGGCTATGCCATAGTAGATGGAGAGTTGTACAAATCTGGAATTTCCGAGCCCTGGCTAAGGTGCATAACCTCAGAAAAAGGGAAGGAACTTTTGGCAGAAATTCATAGCGGATTCTGCGGAGCTCATATTGGTGCAAGAGCCCTTGCAGGGAAGGCAGTAAAACAAGGATTCTTTTGGCCATCCATGATTATTGATGCAAGAAAACTAGTTCAAGAATGCGAGGCATGCCAGAAAACAGCAAGACATCAAAAAACATCTTCACTACCAATTCAGCTCATTTCACCATCATGGCCATTGCAAAGATGGGGAATGGACCTAGTGGGACCACTACCCACAGCTCAAGGCAATTGCAAATTTGCAGCAGTAGCTATTGACTATTTCACAAAGTGGATTGAGACAAAACCTCTAGCAAACATCACTGCTGCAACTATCCAGAAGTTCTTCTGGCAGAACATAGTCTGCAGATTTGGAGTTCCAAGGGAACTCACAGTGGACAATGGAAAACAATTCGATTACTACATCTTCAAAGAATTCTGCAGAACCATAGGCACGCATGTCAAGTTTTCCTCAGTCTATCACCCTCAATCAAACGGAGCAGTGGAAAGAGCAAATGGAATCATATTCACGGGTGTCAAGAAGTGCTTATTCGATCAGAAGAAGGGCAAATGGGTCGATGAGCTACCTAGAGTCATCTGGTCTCACAATACAACTACTTCAAGAGCTACGGGGTTCACACCTTTTCGCCTACTGTACGGTACCGAGGCCATGACACCAGAAGAAATCAAGAATGGAAGCATAAGAGCAAGCAGAAATCCTGAAGATTCTCAAGAAAAAGAAAAATTAGAGAAGGACATGATCGAACTAGACATCCTGGAAGCAGCACAGAACTTAGAGAAATACCAGCAAGAAACCAGAAAGTGGAAAGACAAGAAAATTGTAAGGAAGGAAATCAGTGTCGGAGACTTGGTCATCAAAAAGAAAAAGAATTGGGAAAATCCGAGGAAGCTGCAAGAAACTTGGGAAGGACCATACATAGTGAAAGAAAGCAACAGGCCCGGTTCCTTCCGCCTAACTGATGAACTGGGAATGGAATTACCACATTCATGGAACGTAGAAAGCTTAAAAAGGTATTATCCTGAAGAAATGATAGAATTTTATTTAGCTCGCATTTAAATTAAGAAAAAATGTAAAAAACCTCGGTCTGTGGATCTATAAACAGGCCGAGGGAGAAAAATAGATCTACTTTTCCGCAATTTTACTTTACCTAAAGGGACCGTACTCTTTTCCTTGCAAGGGGAACTCCACCATGGAGGCAAGGTTTTTAATGAGGCGGGTCTCATGTAAATTTTCTTTCTGTCCATAATGAAAGAAGTCTTCCCCTAAAATTCCTGCTTACATCATTTCTCTATTGTTGCAAAATCTAAACAAATGAAGGCCGAGGGCCATATTCCAAAAAGCCCGTGATTATCCAAGAAAATCACGAGGGCCGGGGCAACAAGAAAGTTGCGGCCTTATTCCAAAAAACCTGTGATTATCCAAGAAAATCACGAGGGCCAGGGCAACAAGAAAGTTGCGGCCTTATTCCAAAAAAACCCGTGATTATCCAAGAAAATCACGAGGGCCGGGGCAACAAGAAAGTTGCGGCCTTATTCCAAAAAACCCGTGATTATCCAAGAAAATCACGAGGCCCGGGGCAACAAGAAAGTTGCGGCCTCATTCCAAAAAGCCCGTGATTATCCATGAAAATCACGAGGGCCGGGGCAACAAGAAAGTTGCGGCCTTATTCCAAAAAACCCGTGATTATCCAAGAAAATCACGAGGGCCGGGGCAACAAGAAAGTTGCGGCCTCATTCCAAAAAGCCCGTGATTATCCAAGAAAATCACGAGGGCCGGGGCAACAAGAAAGTTGCGGCCTTATTCTAAAAAATCGTGATTATCCAAGAAAGTCACTTAAACCGACGCAACGGAACGTTGCGACCATGTTCCAAAAAGTGTTCGCACAAGTATACAAAGGCATAACGCCAATCGGACAAATTCGCACAAGTTCATTTTCATTAGAAGCAAAGTTCGCAAGACGTGTTGAACACAACCTAGAGTTGTCATATCAACACATGTTTTCACCTTAAGTCCATAAAACTATATACAAAGTTTTATCGACTTATATTTAGAAAATCTTTTTTAAAGCTATCTAAGTAAATTTCAAAATGTATCCCCTCCTGGAAAAGGACGACACTCCCTCGTGCTACGAAACGCAAGGTAGGGAGGGCGACGTTTTTTACAAAACGTTTCATAAATTGTTTTTTCGCATCACAAGGGACAGCGTCTCGTTACAACAAACTTTTATAATGCAAAAGATCAGAGCACAAAGGGAGTTCTAGTACATGGCCTGGTTTCGACCCTCGCTGTTCAGTGATATCACAAACATAAGCAAAATCATCATCCGCGGCTAAGGGGCTGAAGGGCTCCGTCTTCACGAAGCATGATGTGTTTTCTTCAAGCGTCGCGACAGCAAAATCATCCCGAGAAGTAAAAAACCAGCCCAGAGGAAAACTATGCATTGAGAAGTATTCACAACAAAACATCCAAAAATCTCTGAAAGACTTCTCAGGGAAAGCTTCTTTGTACAGATGCCAGGAAGCACCGCTGGCCATCACACGCTGATAATATATACGAACAGGAATAACGTCCTGTGCAGGCCCCCCATCAAGGACCTACGCAGGAATAGTATGTTACAAATCTGTTTGCGACCATCTCAAAAGCCTTTGAATTAGAAACGTCCTATATCCTAAACCTGCTCTATCTCGACCGGTGCCGCGTCAGGATCGGCAGCATGTACATCTTCAGCACTCTTATCACCAGCTTCGACAGCAGCAGCATTGTTCGGATTCAACTCCAACGACGCTTGAAGCTCTTCTTGGGCCTCGTCCTCCAAAATCTGGAAGACAAACAAAAAATGCCTATAAGAGAACAATTTTACAGGCAAACAAACAAGCCAAGCCATTTTCAAGAATATCAAGAGGAAGAAAAGTACCTTAGCAAGTTTCGCATGAGCAATTTCCTTGGCAAATTCTTTACCGCCAGCCATCCAGAATTTCTTAACAAAATTTTTCTTAATGTTCTTTACATCCTCGTTTGCACGAATCCTGGAAACACTTGATGTCGCAGGAAATTCAAGACCGGAAGAGCAAAATTTCCCAAGATCCGCACAGTCTTTTATTTCCAATAATTTTAGAAGACTCTCAGAGCAAAATGTAGCAGCAAAATCACTGGCAGAACCAATAAGTTCGGGAAGATTTTCGAATTCCTCAACAAGCCAGTTGATAATTGCTACTGGATCCTCAACATCGGGGAAAGGATTCGGCCAAGCCCCATACTCGCCAAGAGCTTCACTATACTTTTCAAACAAAAACTCAAAGTTGTTCTTAATTTTCTTTTCCCCATCCCGCATGATTTTCAGCTGCTCAGCAAGATCTTTCTCCAAAGAAATAATCCTAAGATCTTTCTCGCTGTTGGCTTTGGCAAGAGCTGCATTCTGCTTCACAGCCTCGGCATTCTTAAACTTGAGCTCTGAAATCTGATTAGCGTCACGCTCAATTGTGTTCCGTAATTCTTTGATGATTTTCAAGTCATCTTCACGAGATTTTTGAAGCTTCGCATGTTCAATTTCCAAACTTTTATAAGCATCATCAGCATGTTTTCTTCCCTCTTTGGCAAGTTCCACCATCTCCTTCAAAGTCTTGTTATGAATCTCCAATTCCTCAGAAAGTTTCTTTGAAGAGGCCAGATCTGTTTCAAGATTAAGAATCTTGCCTTGTAGCGAAAGAGCATGGTTCTGGTCAGCACGAGTCTTCTCAGAAGAAACTTTTCCAGCGATCACGGATTTCAGGCCGAGGGTGGTACTGATCATTGACAAGTCTCTAGCAGGAAGTTTCCGAAGAGCATCTTCAAAAACTGCAAGCAACAAAAGGTAAAATAAACAAAACCAAAGCAGAATAAAGAAAGAATGAACGCAAGTCAGAACCAACATACCTGCGGGGTCAAAGTAATTACCAACTTCTTCGTGCGCGGATGTCACAATAGCGTGAGCATCATCTTGAACCGTCTCAATCCGAGACTCCGGAATTTTCTCTAAGTCCTGAAGGGAGAAAGGTGGCTTCTTCAAAGCTTCACCTCCGGACGAGCTCACGAAGGAAACAAGCGATCCTGGAGCATTCCACAGCATTTCAAAGCTATAAGGATCATCGTCCCTCCCAATCCCAGCACCACCAACGAACATTAACTTACCCTTCAGGTTAGTTCCAAAGGTCTGATTATATCCATAAGTCTCGGCCGAAACTCCCCCATCCTCAGGAATATCTTGACGACCTTGAATAAGAAGTGGAAAGTGAGAAGGAGGACCTCGCTGCATGGTTTTGTCAAGATCAGCCATGAATTTAAGAGAAGCGTCACCGTCATTTGTCTTGTCTTCCAAGAGAACAATTCCCTTCTCTAAAGATGAAGCTTCGGAGACTTTGGACGCCTCAGGTTTTCCGGCAACCACGGGTTCTTTATCTGAAAGAGATTCAATATCAATAAAAGTATTCTCTGAGGAAGGAGAACACACCACACGGCCCGAAATCACCTCACAACAAAGCAGAAGAATCACCTAATTTCTGGTTATCGTCATCATCATCGTCATCAGACAAAGCAGGCGCAACCCGAGCACGAGGCTTGGAGGAAATAACCTTCTTGTTTCCTTTCTTTTTCTTCAAATCTGCCAAAGCAACTGCGGCAGTTTTCTCAGCTTCGGAACTGCGGGACGGCGAAGACGGGCTCTCGGAAGTCATCTTTCTCTTCTTAGACACTTCCAGAATTTTTGTCTTCTCAGAAGCCTTGCTGACTCCAGAAGATTTCTCAGAAATCACCAAAACTTTAGAGCTCTTCCTCTTCTGGGACTTCACAGGAGCTCCAATAGTAACTGACCCAGTAACACCAGGTGCCTGCATCAACCTTTTTGGGCCAGGAGGATCTGCGCCAAGTTCCGAAAAAATGCGATTCACACGGCGTTTATGCTTCACAATGTTCTTAAACTGTTTATATTCACTCAAATAACACTTTCCGACCATATCGACCACCAGTTCCTCAACAAGGTAGATAAAATCATCTAAAGTTTGACCTTCGGAGAGGCGAAGATCAAATCTTGGAAAGGGAACTGGACATGGGGCCCAATCCACAGAAAGGTGAACAATCTTTTTAGGTTGCCACCCATAAGACAATGGCCACACACTAGCGGCAACATATTCCTCAATCACGTCTCTCCCGCCAAGGATAGTGCAAGCAAAGTAGAACATGTCTTCACCCTTCTTGAAATCTTGAGATTTTCTGTTAAAAGAAGAGGTGGAGACAGCCGTCATTGGTCCGATGGGCGTAAAAAAGGGGTTCAGAGGGCCAGCCAGACCCATCTCTTTCGACATATCAACCTTGACATAAAACCAAAACTTCTGCCAATCATCTGCCCATTTCTCATTGCTGCAAGGGGCTAGCTGAATTCTTTCAATTTTCTGACTAGCATTCTTCCGACGAGTGTTGAATGTACTGCAGCCATAGTGAGCTTCGTACAAATTCCCATCATCAAGTTTGATAATTTTCCGCTGAATATGAAGCTCGAAAAGCCGAGCAAAAACATCTGCGTTTATATGACCTTCGAAAGTCTTCTGAATCCAGAAAAACTTGGACAATTCCAGAAAAGAGTTAGGAGTAAGCTGGTGCATTTTCACTTGAAATCGATTCAGAATCACAGGAAGACGCTCATCGCATGGAAATCTGAGCCCAGCAGTAAAAAAATCTCTGAAAATGACTATTTCATCAGCTTGAGGCTGAGGAACTTCTTCGCTTGTTGGCGGGCGACCACAGCCAGGAGGAAAGAAATTCGCGTCCTCAAAATCCCTGATCAAATCATGAGTCACTAGAGATTTTCCAAAAACAAAGGTTGGAGGATACGCCACCTTCGGGGCATCAACTCTTCCATCTCAACTTCGACTTGAGAAATATCTTCTTCAGTCCCAGAATCCTCGCCCGAATTCAACTCCCCCTCTTGAAGAGTTGTATCACCAGGACCCGGAACCACGGGAGCTCTACTCAAGGCGGGAGTTTCAGAAGATTGCGGAACTTCGGAACCCAGGGTGGCAGCCTGGGCAATTTCTTCCTCTGTCATTAGTTTGGCAGTGTGCTTCACTCGAGCCACCTAAAAACAAGGGACATCAGGAAAAACGCAGGAAAAAATTCTTTCTACTAAATCAAAGAACGGAACTAAAGAAATAAGGAGTTCGAGAAATTACCTTCGGAGAAGAAGAAGAACGAACTTAGAAAGCAGACCGCCAAAGAGAGCCTCCAAAGAATTCGAGAAAAATTCCAAGAAGGTTCAAAACCAGCCAAACAGTGAAAGCGAAAGTCACCACAGGCCCCCCTATTTATAAGAACGGGTGGACGAATCGAGAAGGCGCCTCGATAAACGAACCGACACCTTATAGAGAGCAGACGTGTGTCTCCTCCGACGCCCGAGGGCGACGTTTTTTACCAATCCTTAGAAACTTTTTTCGTGGAAACGAGTCGTCGGAGTCAACCCGCTTCCCCGAGGGGCTACTGTTGGGGATCGGATTAAAAATATCGTCCTCGGTGTTTTCCTCGGAAACACGCGTCAGCAGTTTCAAGGATTTTCCGAAGGTATCTAAGATTTTCGGATCCACGAATGAGCCTTAGAAGGTCGTTTTCTTATGATTTGAGAAAGATTTCCGAAGAACAAAATGGATGTATATGACATTATTTTATGTACGAACATGTTGCTGACCTTCGGAGGTCCTAAGAAGTTATGGTTCCTCTCTTTTTTCCATGTTTTGCGAATTTCAGAAATACAGGAGTTCTGGGATTTCTTCCCTGCGGCGATAAACCAAGGAAAGAATAAAGGAACGGAGCAGCGGAGGAATGCTTGTCCGAAGCTGCTTAAGGAGGATTTCCGAAGATTGGGTGCCATTCCAAAGATGCTCGAAGAGGATTTCCGAAGATTACATGAAGACTTTTTGAGAACCGAAGCTGACCTAGTCAAAGGCGTAGCAAAGAAGATTCAAGGAGACGTAAGAAGTCTGGCTACGGAAGAAGAAGGAAGCTAGAACACGCAAATGACACACTTGTAAATTGAAAAGGATCTCCGTGATTACCGCGGACTTATGTACCCTCAACATTTTCATGTATTCGTAACTTTACGAAGGGTAGTTTCGGAATGTAAAAGTGACCCTCGGGCACTATAAAAGGAGCCCCTCGGCCTCCGTGTAAAGGGATCAGCTTTTTCAGAGTGAGATTAGAGGCTTTTGTCAGTTCGCTCACACCTTTTGTCTAGAGATTCCTGAATTTCCAACAATTTGCTTTTGTACCACAAAATGTCACAGTTTGGAAGGATATGATCTGAGTAACAAACTACAATAGTACAGAAAAAAGGACGCCAAACAAAGGAGCACTGAGAACTAATTAAGTTCGGTCAGCCCTATCTTCTCACATTATGTGTTGGCACCAAATGAACCTTCCAAAACAATCATAAGAAAGCTGAACAATCATAAGCAACAAAATTGCAGAGTTAAGTATTGGAGTACAACTAGGAAATTTGAACAACCGAAGAACAAAGCTCCAAACTAGGAAATTTGAACAACCGAAGAACAAAGCTCCAGCTAGGACAAGCACACAAGGTTCTCCAGTTGTAGAGCACAAGATAAAAAAACTAACATAGATAGATAACAATAACAGATCTAAACGGACAATCCATCGCCTACACATTAACCCACTCTCAACTTCAGACAGATGCATCCCACTCGGGATAGAGTTGCCAAGGGCATCATCATAGCAAATTCGCGCCCATGGACCAGGGAGGAAGAAGAGGAGGACTAGGAGGAGCGGAAGAAGGAAGAGCCGAGGAGGCCTAACATTTGCCGGCATAGTGACTGTGGGGAGCCGCCGCCGTCGGGGTGCTTCCTCGCTGGGGAGGGGGTTGTTGCTGGAACATGTCGGGCCGGGGACCGCTGCTGCCGCGCACCCTCGCAAGGGGATGCACTGGGGTTGTTGCTGCCGCATGCCCTCACGGGGGCAGGCGCACCCCTCATCGGGGTCCGCTGCCGGAAGATGCTGTGCTGAGGCTGCCGCTGCCGCGTTCCCTCATGGGGGCAGCCGCCGGGAGATGCCGTGCTAAGGCCGCTGCTACCGCGTTCCCTCATGGGGGCAGCCACCGAGAGATGCCGTGCTGAGGCCGCCACTGCCGCGCACGCCGCCTGTCGTAGGCGAAACCCTAGGCACGAGATTGAGGGAGGCACGTGAGGGAAGAAAAAAAATGAAATGAGAGGAAGAGAGAGTGGACGGCTGGAGGAGACCGGCAGGGAGAGAGGCCCACCATGTGACCCAACACTTCAAAACTCTAAGGGCTTTTCCTCACAAATGGATAGTAAAAAGCACTATTCACGTGTCACATCATCACATCTTCTCTCACAAGAAATACTATTCCAGCACTGTTTATTTGCAACTTCACTATTCATTTTCACCCAAAAGAACAGACTCTAATTACTCAAGCGGCTGTGCTGCTGGATAAATTTACAATCAGCTGGAGAGAAGTCAGTGTCTTAAAAAAACATTTTCTATCCCGGCGGATCACGCTTCGCCGTCGTGTCCCCCGGTGACGCGCGCCGCAGCGGAGAGCGCGGCGGGAGATAGTCGTGGCAGATGCGGGTCGATTTCATCAAATCTGCAACCAATCGTCTCTTCCTACTCTGTACATAAGCATCTCAGCAAGTCAGCAGTCACCTCTCAACTCACGCACTGCATGCGGGCTTGTTTGCTTCAGACCCTGGAAAAGCTGCCTGCGCCAGGCAGCTGATCCAGGCGCTCGATTTCGTGCGCCTGCGGCCACGATTGCACTGCCTGTCTGCAATCCTCGCCCCCCTCCCCCAGCAGATCTCGCCCGCTCCGCTCCGGCGGCTGAGAAAAAATGGAGGTGCTCTGCATCGGGACAGCGGACACCAAGCTGGAGGAGCTCGTCTTCCTTGCCGCCAGACTCCGCTCCTGCCTTGCCGCCACTGGCTTTGATCCCAAGGTATAGCCGTGTACAGTTTCTGGTTGGTCTTTCCCCCCAGTAGAATTTAAGAGTATGAGAGGGCTAAAAGTGCCTGCGGCCAGTGCTAATTCCCTTGATGAGGAAATCGCTTCCGAATTGAACGGTATGGTAGATTGGTAGCCATTCTTTCAGTAGGTCCTCTGCCTAATGGTGCATTAACTGGGATTTAGGGATTTAATTGGTTGAATAGTATGGTTGCAACTTGCAAAAGCTCTAATACGCCTAGTCTTATTCTAATGGACTTTGTAGTGTTGAGTGGTAAAAGGGCATAATAACTCCGATAAAAGAGGTGCTCATTGAGATACCTCCATAAAGAAAGTGCAATACTATTGGCACTTCTGCACTTGTAGCATCTTATTCCAGTGAAGGAATTCTCTACTAAAAATTTCCACTCTCAATAGGTAGTATTGTGGTTTCTGTCTTTGGTTTTAGTAGACTGAGCTGATATTGCAGGTTCAAGTGAGCATAGTGGATGTCTCCACAACTGAAAAGACAACAGCGCAGGATCTTAAAGACATCACATTTATCCCGAGAAATACAGTTCTTTCATGTCTTTTGGGTGTTGAGCAACATAACCTTCCAGATGACAGAGGCAAAGCAATTGCACTTGTTTCAAAGGCTCTTCAGAGCTTTCTGAAAAAAAAGTATGACAGTGGTACCCTGGTGGGTGCTGTTGGTTTAGGGGGCAGTGGAGGAACTGCACTGATTGCTCCTGCTCTGAGATCATTGCCACTTGGTGTTCCTAAGCTTATTGTATCCACTGTTGCTAGTGGTCACACTGCGCCTTATGTTGGAACATCCGACTTGATATTGTTTCCTTCTGTTGTTGACATATGTGGAATAAACAGTGTCAGCCGTGTTATATTGTCTAATGCTGCTGCAGCTTTTGCTGGAATGGTACATGGAATCTTGTCGGCATCCATTGAGTCCGATGAAACTGCAGCAAAGCCAACTATTGGTATTACTATGTTTGGTGTTACAACACCATGCGTAAATGCTGTCAAGGATAGACTGAACAAAGAAGGGTATGAGACACTTGTATTCCATGCCACTGGTGTAGGAGGCAAAGCAATGGAAGAATTAGTTAGGGGTGGTTTCATACAGGTAGTGTTTTCATGACTCTTTGTCTTTTTTCCATGTAATGATTGTACTTTATGTTTGTAGACTCTCATGTTACTTATATATGAATGCATATATAGGGTGTACTGGATGTAACGACGACAGAAGTTGCAGATCATATTGTAGGTGGTGTCATGGCTTGTGATGAGTCCAGGTTTGATGCAATTGTAGATAATAAGATCCCTCTTGTTCTTAGTGTTGGAGCCCTGGATATGGTTAACTTTGGAGCTCGAGATACCATTCCTTCTGCTTTTGCAGACAGAAATATCCATGTTCACAATGAGCAGGTTATATATCAATATCTCTAGTTGCTATCAGTGATTTTTTTTTTGTTAGCTCCAACCCTGAATATGGGTCCATGTAGGTTTATCCTATGTCATCTTTCATCTATAGCTAAACAATCATTTAGATTGACAACATAATGTTGATGTTATTGCCTTTATCGTGATTTTTTGATTATTTACAATTCTTTTCTGTTTGAAATTATTTTTTTGTAAATATCTCTAGTCACCAAAGTGTCTTATTTTAGACCATGTCAATGTCCTAATAGACTTATTTGGGATACACATGTCGGTTGTCTTAATGGCTCCTCTAGCTATGTGCAATTTCTTAAAGAATTAATATAAAATTTATACAAGTTCTATGAAGCATGCATGTGAACCTTCCTGCATGCATTTGTTATCTTCAGTTATTTCCAAGAACTTTCTAAGGTTTCTATTTATGGTGCCATCACTAACAACCGTGTAACTATTGAAGGTTTCATTGATGCAGACGACGGTCGAAGAGAACAAGAAATTTGCTAGGTTCATTGCTGATAAGATAAACAAATCTTCATCACAAGTTACTGTTTGCCTTCCCCAGAAAGGCATATCTTCAATAGATGCTCCAGGAATGCCATTCTATGATCCAGAAGCTACATCAACACTATTGTGTGAATTAAACACACTTATACAGAGAACCGACATCCGAGAGGTTACTCATGTCTCATAATTATCAATGTGAAGCATATTTAGGGTGTCTATACATGAACAGAGTTTGTTGGCTTTTGGACAGGTGAAGCTGCTTCCTTATCACATAAATGATCCTGAATTTGCAAATGCATTGGTAGATGCATTCTTGAGTATGGATATAAAGGCCTGTAGTACAGACCAACCTCAGCAAGATGGGAAAATGGTAAATTCCTGTTCAGGACAGAAAAGCTCAGATAGCTCCATTATATGGAGACCTCCAGTGGATTTTCCAGATGCAAAACCCGGTGAGTTATGATTTAACCCCCAGAAAATTCTGATTCTACTTGCATCTCATATGCCCTGTAACTGTCAAATAATATGACTGTTGATTAAAACTTGTTTCAGGGTCAAAATAGGATGCTGTCAAGTAAATGGACAAATAGGCACACATTAACTGGTTTGAACCTATGAAATCACTAGCAAAACTCAGAAACCATGCAGTAATCCTAGTACATAATACTATAATAGGCATCTTCATACTTCCATAAGGTTCTTGATGATACTAACCAACAATGGCAGAATAAATAATCAACTGCTGCGCCTACGACACAATTATACTCATTTTTACTCTTTTTTTTTTGTCATGAAATCTGACACATGTTGAAGGGTGCACTAGATTTTTTTTTTTGGCAGTGTCTGGCCATGCATTTATAAACCTGGATGCCTTAATTGATTGCTTTTCTATACTCGCAGAAACATTGCAGAAGACGATATCAATACTAAATAAACTAAAGCAACACATCAGTGAGGGTATTCCAGTTATTGGAGCTGGTGCTGGCACAGGCATATCTGCAAAGTTCGAAGAAGCTGGTGGGGTTGATCTTATAGTGGTATACAACTCTGGGAGGTTTCGAATGGGTGGAAGGGGCTCACTGGCAGGGCTCTTGCCATTTGCTGATGCAAATGCCATTGTACTTGAGATGGCCAATGAAGTTTTGCCTGTAAGTAGTTCAGAATCCAACATCACTCCTATGTTGGTTAACTTTATTGTGGACAAATATTGACATATGATTCAAATTTAGGTAGTTAAAGGAGTTCCAGTTATTGCTGGGGTTTGCGCTACTGATCCATTCCGCAGAATGGAATACTTTCTCAAGCAACTGGAAACCATTGGATTTTGTGGTGTACAAAACTTCCCAACAGTTGGTCTTTTTGATGGGAATTTTAGACAGAACTTGGAGGAAACTGGAATGGGCTACAGGTATAAGTTCACCATGGTCTAAATTGGGAAACTGCATCCTCTCCATGCCTTACTATTATTATCCTGAGTACCGCTTTGAGTTTTTTCATACAGGAAGGACACGATTATTTTAGGTTGTTTAACTTTGATCTTATCCCTGTTAGCTTGGAAGTGGAGATGATTTCAATGGCTCGTAACATGGGTTTCCTTACTACTCCATATGCTTTCAATCCAGAAGAAGCTGCTGCCATGGCCAAAGTAGGAGCTCATATCATAGTGGCACATATGGGTTTGACAACTGCAGGTTCTATTGGGGCAAAGACAGCTGTCACTTTAGATGACAGTGCTGTATGTGTTCAGGCCATCACTGATGCAGCACTTAGGGTTAATCCTGATATAATTATTCTCTGTCACGGAGGTACACTTCTTATCTTCTAGAGGCCTTGTGTGATATACTGTTGTCAATGCTCTTTTGTGATGCTTTTCATTGTGCATATAATCCTCCAAGGATTATGAGAATTGAGATAGTGGATAATGATTATGAGAATTCAGATTCTGAATAGTAATAATTTAGTTTGTTTGAATCTAGGATGATGATCCGGGTAGTGGATTGGTTGAAATCTTAATTGTCTATAATACCTGTAGTTTGGATAGGGGAAATGATTGAAATAGGGGTACAATCGTTATTTCCCAACCTATAATCTCGAATAGCTAGCTTGGAGGAGATAGTGAGATTATTAGAATCTAGATGAGTAGATTCTTATAATCCATACTAGAATCCAACTCGTTTGTATCCATTAGTGACTAGTTTTAGCTGGATTATATAATCTCTAGGGATCCAAATGGGTCTAACTAGCATGCATGATTTCGTAGGTCCCATATTTGGACCCCAAGAGGCGGAGTTCATCTTAAAGAATACTAACGGGGTCCATGGATTCTACGGTGCATCAAGCATGGAAAGATTGCCAGTGGAGAAAGCTATCACGAACACCATGAGGCAGTACAAAAGAATTTCCTTAAAATGAAAGTCTTCGTTCACAGGTGTGATTTACAGGCATGACCATCGCTGCTGTTTATCTATAGATGCACATCGCAAATGTTTCCGAGTCTCATGCAATCTGGCTTGCTATGTTTGCCTTGCCTAAGTGGAAGGAAGCGGGGCGTTGTAACTTCTATCATGTACATTATTCCAATGTACCTTTCTTGTTGGAACTTGAGCATGAAGGATAATGAATATTTTGTTTTCGGAAGTTGTATAAATGTTCGTTCTTCGAGGATAGTACGGGTGCGTTTGGCATAGTTGTGGCTGTGGTGGTGGAGCAGATTCTTTGGTGAATCTGAAATGTTTTAGAGAAACGTTTGACAAAATAGCTTCTCCTGACTGTGAAACATGGATAAAAAGATGAAATACCCATATTGTCATTTCTTTCTTTTTTCTCTTCATTCTCATTTTTCTTTTTCCTTTTCTATTTTTTCACTTTCCCTCTTCATTTTTTCTCTGTTCCTTTCTTTCCCATTCTCTTTCTTATCTTCTCCTTCCACACGCGCAGCGCTCCATCCGCCGCGGCACGTGCACGTGCAGCGCTGGCCGCCTCTACCTGCGCCCCCGCCGACCACCTCCACTCGCGACCGCGGAGCTCGAACGTCGTCCGCCGGCCCTGGAGCGCAGGAGCTCGAACGTCGTCCGCCGGTATTGGAGCGCAGGAGCTCGAACGTCGTCCGCCGGCCCCGGAGCTCGAATGCCCGCGACCCCGCACCGACAAGAGCGCCGAGGAGCAAGGCCTCGCGGTAGAGCTCGTTCGGCCAGCCGCGGCCTCGGCGCCGGATCTCGAACGCGCGGTCGACGGCGGCGGAGCTCCTCCCACGCTGCCACCGCAGGAGGCGACCTCCAGTGTCTCCACCATGCCTCCACCGCGGTCCTTTGCCCGCGCAGCCCTACCTCGACCTCGCCAGTGGCCTCCATCTCCCTCGCCCTCCGGCCTCGCCCGTGGGTCCCTCCCGAGGGCAAAGGACGGAAAAGGCGGACAAAGCTACAGGCGGAGCGGGCGAAGCGAGTGTTTTGCAGCTTCGCCCCACCAAAACGGCTCTAGAGAGGAAGGCTGGGAAGCAATTCGGCTGTGAAGCTGTTTTTTGGGACCGTTTGGCACAACTTCGCCCAAAACAGTTTGCGAAGCTGCTGATGAAGCTGTGCCAAAGGGACCCTACGTTTTTATAAAAGAATGATGCCAACCAAAAAAAAAGAAAAAAAGATTGCGGTCGTCGTGACTTTGACCGCTGGTTGACTAGTGCTGGAACCTCCATGTTTGGTCGACTAGTGATGGAACTCTGTTGGTTGCCACGACTATCTCTCGGATCTACTACTCGTACACGAGTCCCAATGGGACTGACCCTAAAGGGAGAAATTTTGAAATTTGACACTAAGTTCATAGACCTCACGCGATATAACATCGAGCTTTTGAAATATAACTCTCGTCATGCGATCTTCGATTTGAGGGATTTCGACCCTTTTATCGGATTTCAGGATTTTTCTTTTTGCTTTTACTTCTCCAAACCATGTGAGCAGACATTTTTGCCCCTGCCCTTATCTCCTCCCTCCACCACCGATGTGTGGGACCCACATTTGGGTCTTCTTCAACCTCTAGACCGCATGCTTGTCGCACAAGCACCCCGCCAGTCAGGTGCCGCCCACCGCACGAGCACCCTGTGGATGACGTCCTCCAGGCGCCGCATCCCCATCTGCGCCCGCACCTTGGAGTAAGATATATATATAGGCTAGTGGAGTAGGCTAGAGAAACTCTATTTCAAATTCTAGGTCTCCTTGGAGTCTAGGATATGGCTCTTGTATCTTTTATTCTTAAGATGACTTTGATCTACTTCGTTTATACATCTTTATTGTATAGTGTTGTGCTTGATTCTAATATATGGATGTGATTGTATGGTCTTGCTATGATCATAACCTAGGCTTATGCACTCATGTTAGTTACATACCTTTGCTTACATGGTATAGATTCATATGCTCTCATGTTTGTTTGTAGGCATTGCTATGGTTTATGCTAGTGTGTATATATGCCTTGTATAACTTCGATGTGCTAAGCTACAACACCGGTTCAATGGCCATACCCATGGTGGATCTAACCTGGGTCACAATAGCTCGGGCCGGCTAGAGTGTTTTTAACAATGCAAGCATGACTGAGGTTGCGTAACTTCATCAACTATGAGTTTTCCCCACAGATAGATGTAGGTAGGCCGCGGATGGTGACAACTCTGTTGGTCATTGTACTCCTCCACGTTCGAGTATGTTGTAGGAGTTCCTAAATTAATGGTCACTGTTGTAGTGCGGAAGCGGTGCGGGAGGCTATCTCCCCGTTGTGTGCTAGACCAATATTCTATATGTTGTGTATGTATACCATGCTTTGCATAATCTGAGCAGTACATAAAAAGTACACTAGAACCTAGAGCTAGCTCGTAGATGTCTCTCCATATGCCTTAGTTATCTAGAGACGAATCATTTGTGTGTCACACCACTATCTATCATATTATCTAACCCCTGTTCTAAGCTAGCATTGATACTCTCTATCCATGTTATATTCAATTGCAATAGTAAAACCCTTTTTAACCTACACACCTTTATATTCGATACCCTTGTGAATACTCTTGGGTAAATTGCTATATCATTATATCCATGTGATTGCGTATTTATTCGAGATGTTAAGATTTACCATCATGCACCTCTAGTGTCGTTGCTAGAAATACACAAACCTAGTAGTGACGTTAGCAAGTGTCAACAAACATTTCTGTCACTGTTGCCGAGAAAGCACCTGTTAAAAAGAGTTTCTACTTTGCATGGTAGGTAGATCATTACTCAAGCAGGCTACCCTTGATATCTATTATTTATCTTTGATGTGAAGATAAGTAGTGTATGACAACTAATTTCATTGAGAAACCGGAGTCACTTGTGAGAAGGGTAGGTCTCCCTCCTCAACAAACTCTCTCGGTAGTCGATCCAACTTTCTTTGTGCCATCTACAACACCCAGAAGACGCTTCGTGAGTATTCCGCTCCCTCTACTTCCTAGGTGCTGAAAGGCCCTGAGGTGGACACCGGAAATGCGAGCTTCGAGATCAACAAAGATTTCATTACAGTGGTAGAGGCTAGCTCATTTTGTGGGAAAGCCTATGATAATGCAAACACCCATCTGCAATAATTTTTTGAGTTGTGCAGCACCTTCACCATAAGTGAAGTGAGTGAAAATGATATTTGTGTTGTGACTGTTACCATTTTATCTTCTTGGGAAGGCGAAATCAGTGGTTCTATGTGAACAATACAAAGATTAAGGGGGTGTTTGGCATAGCTCTGGAGCTAAACTCCAGCAACTCTATCTAATTTTTCAGCCAAACACCTCAACTCCAAAACTCCATGGAGTTGCCAACTCCATGGAGCTGTAGTGCAAATGAAGGTGTAGTTTTGGAGCATCTTTTTTGCTGCTCCAAAACCATCAAATATGAACCAAGTCATGGAGTTGGGACGTACCCACCAATGCCATCCATTACAGACAAAAAAAATGATTCACTTGTGTTCTAATCTCCTCCAACCTCACGACATCCTCCCCGCGCCGCCTGTCCTCCCGCCGGAGCCCACGTCCCCGTCGCGGGAGACGCATCCCTACCGCTGGAGCCCACCTTCCCGCCGCTGGTGGTCGTTTTCCCGCCGCTGGTGGCCATTTCTACGCCGTCGGACCCAACCTCGCCTGGGTCTCCTCCTCGCTGGCGGAGCCCCCATCCACGCCGCTGGAGTTAGGCTCCCCGCCGTAGGAGCTCTACCTCCCCTCCGTTGGACCACATCCACGCCGGAACTCGGCCGCACCACCCACTGTCGGACCCCATCCTCGCTTAGGTCGCCTTTGCGCTGGCGGAGCCACCATCCGTGTCGCTGGAGTTCAGCTCCCTGCCGTCAGAGCTCTGCCTCCCCCCAGACCACATCCACGTCGAAGCTCGGCCGCACCACCCGCCGCCGGCCTCCCCGCCTGCCATCGCGTCTCCATCCCCACTCCCCACAGCACCGGCGCCCCTCGCTCCCCACTCTATGCTGCCGTCGAGCTCTGCCTGGCGAGCCTCTTTGTACACCGTCGTAGATCCGCCCCCCACGATGGTGCAGCTCCACCTGCCACTGCTCTGCTGGGAAGCCGCCGCTTGGGACAAGCTCCACGGACGACGGTGAATGGTGAAGAGAAACGGAGGACGTTGAGGCTGACTAGTAGGACCCACAAAATGAGATGGAGTTGGCAGCCAAACACCTCACTTTGGCAACTCCAACTCCAACAAGAGCCAGCCCCACCTGGATTTTTGGAGTAGAGCAGCTCCATATGGAGTTGGAGCCATCCCAAACAGGGCCTAATACATGGGATAAATGCTCTACGACAATCCTCGCGAAGTTCTTTCCATTGGATAACACCAATGCCCTTCGTAGAAGGATTTTGAGTTTCAGCAAAGCAGCAACAAAAATAATTCCCTGGGTGTAGAAAATGCTTCGGTAGTCAATCCAAATCTGTCCTCGCATGAGATGGATAAATGATTTATTGGCTCCAACATCACGAGGTCATGTTGATGTTGTTGCTGAAGGAGCCTTCATTCTCACTCACTATCAACAGTACTAGAGCATTAACAGAGAAGATGGTATCTAATCAAGGGTGGAGCGTTGAACGACTCCAACCACAACAAAGGAGTATGCATACCGTCAAGAAAGGGGACATGCTTACTACTAAAATGAACATTCTCATGAAGATATTGGGATGGTGTGGGCGCAAGTGTACGGCCAACAACAACACAGAGGGCCTCGCTGCAGCACCTCTGCGTAGGCACCGGTCAGACCTTTGTAGCCCACCGGCCAGACCTGTGTGCACCGGTCAGACCTATGTGTGCACCGGTCAGACCTGTGCTGCCGGGGTAAACCGGCGAAAGACCTTCGAACGTCACCCGGGCAGGATCCCGTCGGGGCGGCGCACGTAGGGTTGCTCTAGGGTCAGCAAGGTCACCTAGAACGCTTTCAATCGACGTAGAGACAAAGGAGGAACAACAAGTAATAGATTGGAAAAGCTTGGGCAAAGAGAAAAGGCAAAAAAGATCATTGAAAGTGTTTTTGATCAATTGGATACCTCAATCGGCCGTGACCCTTTATATTTATAGGGTGGGGAGGTCTTGCCCCACAAGGAAATCCTTTTACAAGCCTAAATCTACCAGGACTCCTTGCTTTAACTCAGACTCAGGAGCACCGGTCAGACCTGTGTAGGCACCGGTCAGACCGGTCGATCCGATGTGCAGAACTTCCCTAAGGCGTATCTCTCTCATCCGAAGTCCGAATCAGACCTTTTATATATGAATCTTGATCTACTCGACAAGAGATATCCAATGGTGAAGTTCAAATTGCATTTTGTGGACTTTGACCACACCGGTCTGATCGGTGGGACCCACAGGTCTGACCGGTCGACCGGACCTGCCAATTTTGGGTGTCAACATATGTCCCCCTATTTTCTGGTAAAGTTTGCATGCCAGAAAACATCTACAATGATCAAAATTGGTAGAAGATGAAGATTAACGATGCATCACCCAAATATTGCTCCTAAGGGCGATAATTACTCTATCAACCATAAACTTGCTCTCAACTCATGGAACAACTATCTTCGGCCTTCATACCTACTTAGTAGCTGTTGTCCTTGCCGGGTCACCATTGTAGGTTGCTCCATTGATCCTTGCTTCCGCATCCGCTGCAATCTCCTTTTTTGAGTATGAGACAAGCCTGAGGGACACCACCTCGGCTGCGAGTATTTTGAGTCTTTCTTGCTATCCTTATCACCTTCTTTAGCATCAATAGGTGCACTTTTGACCAGATTATTGTTAACAACAAACGGTCTTTGCATTGAACCATGATTTACATATGTTGGAGGATATTTAATCATATATGAACATATATGTAAATTAGCATAATCCAAAGGAGAATAATAACAAGGATATGACCAAGACTATGGTGAGATCGGTCTAGCATATGAGTAAGGTGCAACTGTAAAATTATCTTATGTTTTGCAAGAACAAGGTGTATTTTGATATTTTGGACAAAATTTTGATTTTTTACCTTTACTTGGCCGACTCCCTTGCTTTTGCTTAGCTCCCTTCTTCTTGTATTTAGCCAAAAGCTCCTCGAAGTACGGCTTCACCTTTTCTTGCGCTCAGGAACATCTTCAAACCCTCTGGAGGCACCGGTCAGACCGGTTGATGTGCTGCCGGTCTTCTGTATCTTGCCTTGCCCCCCGAGCGTTGAAGCCTTCACTGCAGCCTTGGGGGTTTCCTCCAGTGTAGTACCTTCTTTTCAAGGCTTTGCTCACCATGATTACATTCTTCCCTTTAGCCTTTTCGGCTTGATCTGACCGAATTAGCACTTTAGGATTTTGTATCTCAATGGTGTTTATAGGAAAAGCATTACACTTGCCGCCGAAATACATTGCAATCATTCGTTGCATGAGAATAAGAGTTATGGAATTTACAATAAGCACGCCTCTTTAACTCTTCTAGTGGCGGTATAGTATGAGTTATTCTAATCTTTCCAGCTTTCAACAACTCATCAAAAATCCTATCACACTTGGCTACATCAAAAGTAAACTTAACTTCTTCTTGCCGATTCTTATGGACCGACTTTAAAGAATCACAAGTGTTAGATTTATCTTTATTTGACCATACAAATTCAGCAGTTAAAACTTCATTGCTTTCATCGTCCGAAAAATCAGATGCATAATAAATAGGATGATTAGACTTTTCATTAGATTTTTGTGAACTCCTAGATTCCTTAAGTCGGGTTTCATTGGCTAAAGCTTTTCGCAACAACCGACTAATATCTAAAAATTCTTGACCATCTAGCTTCTCTTTATGGATATCAAGCTAACCAAAATAAGCAAGATCAGCTAGGTCTGTATCAGAAATTGTCAAACTATAGCATCAATTTCTAGTATCTCTAAATCTTCTAATATATTCGGCCACAGATTCATTAAATTTTTGCTTAACCGATACAAGATGTGACAATTTCAACTCAGTTTCACCAATAAAGAAATAATTATGAAATTTATTTTCTATGTCAGAAAAAGTGTAAACTGAGTTGGGTGGCAAAGAAATAAACCAAGTAAATGCAGCACCCGATAGAGATAAAGGAAACAATTTCATCTTACAAATATCATTAGAAGCAGCTTCACCACATTGTATAATAAATTAGCCTATGTGCTATAAATGTACTTGTACCATTATCCCCACTGAATTTAGTCAACTCTGGTATTTTAAATCCTGGTGGATATGAGATATACTCATAATTCTCGGGATACAGTCTTTGATACGACTGACTCTTAGTCTTAGGCTCTGTACCAAAAGTTTGCCTAAATATCTCGGTCATCTCTTCTATAAATCCCTCCATCCCCAAAGTGGTTCTAGGTCTAGCCGATCTAGGATGTGGTGCTCGAGTTACAGTAGGTTGTGGTGTGCTATATGTTGATGTTTGGTTCGGCAATGTGTTAGGAACATGATGCAATGAACTATTAGGAATGTATGCACTTATGGGTGGCTCGCTATATACAACCGTATGCTGCATCATGGCATTAGTAGCAGCCATTGTACTCCCTCCACCAGCCGAAGCACCAATAGTAGTCCGACTATGTACGTGGTGGATTGGGAATGCACCAATGGGGGCTTTAGGTATATGCAAATTTGAAAAATCATCTAGTGTGTTGTCTTTAGAATTTTCGGTATTAGAAGTAGATGCATTAACATCATTACCAGAAAATTGTTTACAAATTTGACCTCTATATGATCTAAACAAGAATTAATCGTAGATTCAAAATTTTCACTCATGGCAACAAATTTATTATTTAAGCTAGCACTAACAAACCATCAATCATATTAGCAATATCTGAATTAACTTCAGGCGAAGCATCAGATTGTACCTTGAGCGCGGGAATATCGATGATGACATCCTTGTTCTTCTTGACATTCCCTTGTCGATCCATAGAGAAGTGCGAGATGTATTGCTTCATGGTTTCTTCTTCCAAGTCCTGGATCCCTCACTCCTTTTGTTCACGAATCTTCCTCCTGATTTCAGCAAGTGCCTTCTGCTCTTCAGCCGACATTTCTTCAACCTTCGGCCTTGTAATGTTTGCAGCGTCAACTTCAGCGAGTATTGGTAGTTTACCAGCCATGGCAGCCGATTGATCTTCCTTCTTCTCCAGCGGAGTCGCCAATTTGTTGGCGCAAGTGTACGACCAACAACAATGTGGAGGGGCTCGCTGCAACACCTCTGCATAGGCACCGGTCAGACCTTTGTAGACCACCGGTCAGACCTGTGTGCATCGGTCAGACCTATGTGTGCACCGGTCAGATCTGTGCTGCCGGGGTAAACCAGTGGAAGACCTTCAAACATCACCCGGGTAGGATCCCGTCGGGGCGGCGCACGTAGGGTTGCTCTAGGGTCGGCAAGACCACCTAGAATGCCCTCAATCGACGTAGAGACGAAGGAGGAACAACAAGTAATAGATTGGAAAAGCTTGGGCAAAGAGAAAATGAAAAAAAGATAATTGAAAGTGTTTTTGATCGATTGGATACCTTAATCGGTCGTGACCCTTTATATTTATAGGGTGGGGAGGTCTTGCCCTACAAGGAAATCCTTTTACAAGCCTAAATCTATCAGGACTCCTTGTTTCAACTCAGACTCAGGAGCACCGGTAAGACCTTTGTAGGCACCAGTCAGACTGGTCGATCCGACGTGCAGAACTCCCTAAGGCGTATCTCTCTCATCCAAAGTCCGAATCAGACGTTTTATATATGAATCTTGATCTACTTGATGAGAGCTATCCAATGGTGAAGTCTAAATTGCATTTTGTGGACTGTGACCACACCAGTCTAACCGGTGGGACCCACAAGTCTGACCGGTCGACCGAGACCTGCCAATTTTGGGTGTCAATAGATGGCTACACTAATGAGAAGGCTGCTATGTCTAACACTGCCAAGCTATGTATTTTCACATGACTTGTGAGATTTGTGATAATACTAGGCACTCCGGAAATTACTGCTCCCGTCCCCCGAGACTTAGGAGGACGTGTTGTACAACAACAGATATCATTCACAAGTAGACCAAGGATGGATAACAACACCCTTATCAGCAAGCTAATCATGATAACACTTTCAATACCAATCTTTATTTTTTTGAAGTCCGGGAAATGATGAAACTAGACACGTTTAGCAACAAGGTCTGTGAAGCTAGTGAAATGAGCTATTTTTTCCAACTCCGGTATGCTACCAAATATACCAAGTGTTGACGTGAAAATAGGACGTCACCTTCGCGCAGCAACACACGTGACTCCCCGGACGGTGTGAGGCATGCCAGTCAATCTAACCTGTTGATTAACAGGAAGACAACTCTACCATCTCCCATGATTAACTTAGTTGAAGTTGGGACTAGGTCTATGGTATGATTATGAATCTCATCATAAATTTTAGAGGATAAGACACTTACTTGTGCTCCGATGTCACATAAAGCTTTGAATTGAATTCCATTAATTGTGCAACTTAAGTGCGGGGTTGTCTTCTCCTCTTGATCGGACCCTATGGCGTATACTTCAGCGAGGCGAGCGTATGGCGATGCTTCGGGCCAGATCCCCATCACTCTTTTCACCTCGGCTATATGGTCCGGATCCACTTCTACTTCATTAAAAAGCTTTCAAAAATCTCGCTGGTTGCTTCAAGATCATATGAATTTTTCGCTTGCTTCCCCGGCGGGAAATCTACCTCCAAAGCTCTTGCCACCCCCTTTTGGTTGGGTATGGTCTTCTCTTGTCGAACACTTCCCCAAAATCAATTGGAACCCAATCCATTTGCTCGAACTCCCTCAATGGCTTTGCGCTTGAAATGCTTCTTCCATTCACTTGGCTTGACTTGGCGAAGTTGATGTTTGAGGTAGTTCTTGCTTCCACGTGTACCTCTTCTAATTTTTCCGGGATTGGCTCCTCTTTCTTCTCTTCCGGGGTCGCTTCTCTAAAAATTCCAGCAAGTGTTCTCACATTTGAATCACATTCTAGCTTCCCTGAAAGTCGTGTTTCCCAATCTCTTCACTTGGCCGCCGCCTTGCTAATTTTTTGTAAAAGTTGAGCGGCTTCCATGAGTGTTTTCTGCATGAGATCCCCTCCTGCACACATTTGAACATGTTCCGCGCAACTAGGGGTTAGGGAAAAGAAAAATGTATGCAAAAGTACGTCACCAGAGAATCTGAGTCGTGGTCCTTGTTCAATCAACTCGTTGAATCTGTTCCACGCTTAGTCTATCCCTTCTTCTTATCCTTGTGTGAATGATGCGGACACCACGAGTACATCTACACCCGCAGCACCTCAGGCACCTCCAGATGATCCACCACTTCAGGCGCCACCAGTTGGGCCAATTACTCGGGCCCGTGCAAGAGAATTAAACTACATCATGCTGTTAAAGAACGAAGGCCCAGAAGCATAGAGGAAGGCCCAAGAGGGGTCCAAGATGGGGCGCCTAGGGTTGGCCGCCGCCCCCCTCTCCTGCCGCACGCCCCCTCTCCACCCTTCGTTGTTGGGGGCTGCGTCCCCTTTATTTAGTCACAGTCCCTTTTGTTTACAACTCGAGTTTTGTTTTACATCTAGCTTTAGCTACACCAGAACACGCACAAATACGTGCTGTCCTCTGTGATTCAGAACTCCACCTTCGAGTGATAGTAAGATTGCTCGCCTCTTTTTCTTGTTCGTTCTTCGATTGCGTGCAGGAAACGATCTTCGTGATCAAGCTGACTTTGCACCGGCAAGGTTGGTAACCATCGGGAGTTGGTTCTGCGATTGCATTGGCGCTTCGAGTTCGCTCGTCGTAGTCAGATCGTGAGGGTCAACAACCACCAAATCGAATTTATCTCCACTCACCGAAAGATCGGGCACTCCGCCTCTATCAAGTGGTATCAACTTTCCGGGTTGATCAGTGAGTTTTATCGAGTGTTTTTCCATTCCTACAGTCCACAAAAACCAAACAAAAATTTACTTTCAGGTTAGATCCTTGTCCCAGCAACCGTTTAGCCTTGCACATTCTTTCAATAAGTGTCTTTGTTGAATTTGTGTGCTTACTCGTTCAATTGTTGCTGGTTACTTTGTGTTCTACCTTTTGTTTTCCTTTTCTCTCTAACCCTAGCCGCCATCACCATCTTCCTGCCTCCGCCACGTGAAAACCCTAGCCGCGCGCTTCCCCAGCGATCGCCTCTCCCTAGTTGGAAATTTAAAAAAAGAAAAAGAAAAAAGAGGAAAAATGGAAACAAAAAAGGAAACAAAAAACAGAAACAAAAAAAAACAACAGAAGTCCAACCAGTTGAAGGCTTCGGTTCGGTGGAAACCCACCGTGCGTCGGCCTCCCCCTGCCGCCTCGTCCTTACCCCTGGCTCGCCATCCCTAGGGCACACCACGCCCTATCCTCTCCTGGCCGCGAGTTCCCCCCCACCACGCTGTGCTATCTTTGCATACTCGTATCTCTCTTTCTCTGTGCCATTTTCTGAGTTTGGCCATACTCTTTTTTACCGGAATACCCCTGTACTTTCGGAAAAAGTGTGTGTCGCAACTTGCTATTTGAGATCCTCTGTGTTCATATTATCAGTTTTGAGGACTCCTGAAAAAAAAACAGAAGCAAACAAAAAAAATCAGCAATTTGCTGCACCCTCTCCCCCTTCCTTGCTGTCTTTTCAGGTTTTCACTTGTTGCTAGCAGCTTTTGTTTCGTGTTTAGCACTATAATTCAACTTTGCATTATTGTTTGAGTGTGCTAATCCTTGACTTGAGTGCAGCCTACCCAGACCTCCACATATTTCTACGACGAGCAGATTTTGTTTCTCCAGGCAATCGCTCCTCCAATCTTTTGCGAGTTCCACTGGTTGTTTGTAGGTCGCCCCTGTGTGCGTGGTAAGAATGGATAAGAATTTGATAACAGCACTAGTGTGAGCGCCTTTCTGAGCTATCCCACCCTGTTTTTGTCGTCGTTTTTTGTTTTTGTGTTTGCGCTAACCATGGCAGATGAAGGCGCCGGGGCTGATCCGCTGCAAGACTTGCGAGCACAAGTTGAAGGACTAGCTGGGGACATTCGGACGATACATGAACGCCTGGACTCAACGATCACTACGTCGACCGACCATTTCGATCAGCTCGACCTCGCCCAGACGGCCACCAAGACCACACTCGACGCTCTCGTGGCCCGACTCGATGCCATGCACACAACAATCACTGATTTGCAGAAGGACTATGGCGGTTATTCGAAGCAGGACGCCGGCGACAGTCGCGGTCGTGCCCGCCGTGTGCCACACCACCCCAGTAATGATTCTTTTTCTAAGATTAAATTTAAAATCCCACCTTTTAATGGCAAATATGATCCTGCTGCATATCTTGATTGGGAGTTAGAGGTTGAACAAAAATTTTCATGCCATGATATTGCTGCAAATTCTCAAGTTAAAGCTGCTATTAGTGAATTTACTGATTTTTCTTTAATTTGGTGGCGTGAGTATAAAATTAAACATCCCACTGCCATTCCGACCACTTGGGATCAATTAAAAACTGCTACGCGGCATCCATTTGTGCCTTCGTATTATGCTCGTGATTTGCTTAATAAGATGCAGCGTTTTCAACAAGGTTCTCAATCTGTTGAGGACTATTACCAAGAGTTACAAAAAGGCATGATTTGTTGTGGGATATTGGAGACCAACGACGCTGCTATGGCACGTTTTCGTGGTGGTTTAAACCGCGAAATGCAGGACATACTTGATTATAAGGAATATCATGACATGACTCAATTATTTGAATATGCTTGCAAAGCAGAACGTGAAGTGCAGGGACACCGCTCGAAGACATATTCTAACCCTTTTGCAGGAAGAAGCTCATCATCCACACCAGCACCTGCGCCATCCACGCCCACCACTACACCGCACGAGAAGACGGCCAAATCGGCAGGTACTGCCCCACCCACAGGTGCCGCCCCTTCCCCAGGCCGTACATGGGATATTCAGTGCCATCGCTATAGAGGATTTGGTCACGTGTTTCGGGATTGCCCGAACAAGCGCACTTTGCTCATTCGTGACGATGGTGAGTACTCTTCTGCTAGTGATTCTGAAGAAATTGAACATGCATTGCTTGCCACTGACCATGCAGCTAAGGAGGAGGTACATGTCACCCCGGGCGACTCCGATAGGTATGAAAGTCTTGTTGCGCAGCGTGTTCTTAGTGCCCAGGTCGCCCCGCCCGAGAAGAATCAGCGACACACTTTGTTCCATACAAAGGGAGTTGTGCAGGAGCGGTTGATTCGCATCATCATCGACAGCGGCAGCTGCAACAATCTGGCGAGTACCATGCTGGTAGAAAAATTGTTGTTACCCACTCGTAAGCATCCGAACCCATATTACATTCACTGGCTTAATGATGGTGGTAAAATAAAAATATCTCGTTCCGTGCGTGTTCCTTTCTCCATGGTGACTGTTCTGATTTTGTCCATTGTGATGTTGTTCCCATGGAAGCATGCTCTTTATTACTTGGTCGACCTTGGCAATATGATATTGATAGCTTACATCATGGTCGTTCAAATCATTATTCATTCATATTTAAGGGTCAGAAAATAATCATACATCCGATGACACCTGAACAAATTGTTAAAGATGATCTTGCTCAAGCTGTTAAAACTGCTAAACAACTTGATCTGTCGCCATCTGTTAATACTGAAATCAAGTTGAATGCTCTTGTTTTACTTGCTACACATGCTGATTTTGCTGATCTACACGCTGCTCATTTGCCTTGCTTTGCACTTGTATGCTCTAGTGCGCTCGTTTCACTTGATGATGCACCATCTTTGGATATTCCCCCTGCGGTCACTAACATTTTGCAGGAGTACGCTGATGTGTTTCCCAAAGACTTGCCACCGGGTCTCCCACTGCTTTGTGGCATTGAGCACCAGATCGATCTCATTCCAGGCGCACAGCTTCCAAACCGCGCACCATACCGTACCAATCCAGATGAGACGAAGGAGATTCAGCGCCAGGTGCAGGAATTGCTTGATAAGGGTTACATTCGTGAGTCTCTTAGCCCTTGTTCAGTTCATGTATTACTTGTTCCAAAGAAAGATGGGTCATGGCGTATGTGTGTAGATTGTTGTGCTATTAATAACATCACCATTCGTTATCGACACCCTATACCACGCTTGATGATATGCTAGATGAGCTTAGTGGTGCCATTATTTTCACTAAAATTGATTTGCGTAGTGGCTACCATCAGATTCGAATGAAATTGGGTGATGAATGGAAAACGGCTTTTAAAACGAAATTTGGTTTATATGAATGGTTGGTTATGCCGTTTGGATTGACTAATGCTCCCAGCACTTTTATGCGATTGATGAATGAAGTTTTGAGGCCTTTAATAGGATTGTTTGTGGTTGTCTATTTTGATGATACCCTTATTTACAGCAAATCTATGGAAGACCATTTGGAACATTTGAGTGTTGTTTTTGATGCGTTGCGTGCTACCCACTTATTTGCTAATATGGATAAATGCATCTTTTGCACACAACGTGTCTCGTTTCTTGGTTATGTTGTTACTCCACAGGGCATTGGGTTGATAGCAGCAAGATTGCTGCCATTCAGCAGTGGCCTACACCGACGACGGTCACACAGATTCGGAGTTTTCTTGGACTTGCAGGTTTCTACCGCAGGTTTGTTCGTGATTTTAGCTCCATTGCAGCGCCTCTACATGAGCTTACAAAGAAAGATGTGCCATTCGCTTGGAGTGATTCGCAGGAGGTAGCGTTCCGCACTTTGAAAGATAAGTTAACCCATGCTCCCCTTTTGCAATTGCCTGATTTTAATAAAGTGTTTGAGCATGAATGTGATGCTAGTGGTATTGGGCTAGGTGCTGTTTTGTTACAAGAAGGAAAACCAGTTGCTTATTTTAGTGAGAAATTAAGCGGTGCTAGTCTGAAATATTCTACTTATGATAAGGAGCTTTACGCTTTAGTGCGCACTTTGCATACATGGCAGCACTATCTTTGGCATCGCGAGTTCATAATTCATTCTGATCATGAGGCTTTGAAACATATTCGTATACAAACAAATCTGAACCGTCGTCATGCTAAATGGGTAGAATTCATTGAGTCTTTTCCTTACATAATTAAACACAAGAACGGGAAGGACAATGTTATTGCTGATGCTTTGTCTCGTCACTATACCATGCTGTCACAGTTAGATTTTAAAATCTTTGGCTTGCAAACTGTGAAAGATCAATATGTAGACGATGCTGATTTTAAAGATGCTTTTGCCCATTGTATTAATGGCAAACCATGGGGCAAATTTCACATACAGGATGGGTTCCTGTTTGGCGCTAACAAGCTGTGTATTCCAGCTAGCTCGGTTCGTCTTTTGCTGATACAGGAAGCGCATGGAGGCGGTCTCATGGGACACTTTGGCGTCTACAAGACGCATGAGGTGCTGGCTGCCCACTTCTTTTGGCCCCGGATGCATGCTGATGTTGAGTGCCTAGTTGCACGCTGCACTACTTGTCAGAAAGCTAAGTCACGATTGAACAACCATGGTTTGTATATGTCTTTGCCTGTTCCTACTTCCCCTTGGCTTGATATTTCTATGGACTTTGTTTTGGGATTGCCTAGAACTAAGAAGGGGAGGGATCGCATTTTTGTGGTTGTTGATCGATTCTCCAAAATGGCTCATTTCATACCTTGTCATAAGACTGATGATGCTAGCAATATTGCTGAATTGTTCTTTAGAGAGATTATTCGTTTGCATGGTATCCCAAATACAATAGTCTCTGATCGTGATGCTAAGTTTCTCAGTCATTTTTGGAGATCTCTGTGGAATAAATTGGGAATTAAATTGCTGTTTAGCACAACTTGTCACTCTCAGACTGATGGGCAAACTGAGGTGGTTAATCGACCTTTGTCCACCATGCTTAGGGCTGTTTTATATAAAAATTTGAAATGTTGGGAGGATTGCTTACCTCATGTTGAGTTTGCTTATAATCATGCAACGCATTCCTCTACAAAGATGTGCCCTTTTCAGATTGTGTATGGTTACATCCCTCGGGCACCTATTGATTTATTTTCATTTGATGCTGAAGACGCCCCACACTTAGATGTTGTTGCACATGTTGAACAAATGGTTAACCTGCATGAACAAACTCACCAAAATATTGCTAATGCTAAATATCAGGTTGCTGGTAGTAAAGGTAGAAAACATGTTACTTTTGAACCTGGTGATATGGTTTGGTTGCATTTGAGAAAGGATTGTTTTCCTACTTTGCGCCATTCTAAATTAATACCTCGTGCTGCTGGTCCTTTTAAAGTGCTAACCAAGATTAATGATAATGCTTATATCCTTGACCTACCTGCGGAGTTTGGTGTTTCCACTAGTTTTAATGTTGTAGATTTGAAGCCATATCTTGGTGAGGATGAGGAGTTGCCGTCGAGGACGACTTCAGTTCAAGAAGAGGAGGATGATGCGGACACCACGAGTACATCTACACCAGCAGCACCTTAGGCACCTCCAGATGATCCACCACTTCAGGCGCCACCAGTTGGGCCAATTACTCGGGCCTGTGCAAGAGAATTAAACTACATCATGTTGTTAAAGAACAAAGGCCCAGAAGCATAGAGGAAGGCCCAAGAGGGGTCCAGGATGGGGCGCCTAGGGTTGGCTACCGCCCCTCTCTCCTGCCGCACGCCCCTCTCCACCCTTTGTTGTTTGGGGCTGCGTCCCCTTTATTTAGTCAGAGTCCCTTTTGTTTACAACTCGAGTTTTGTTTTACATCTAGCTTTAGCTACACCAGAACACGCACAAATACGTGCTGTCCTCTGTGATTCAGAACTCCACCTTCGAGTGATAGTAAGATTGCTCGCCTCTTTTTCTTGTTCGTTCTTCGATTGCATGCAGGAAACGATCTTCGTGATCAGGCTAACTTTGCACCGGCAAGGTTGGTAACCATCGGGAGTTGGTTCAACGATTGCATTGGCGCTTCGAGTTTATCTCCACTCACCGAAAGATCGGGCACTCCGCCTCTATCAGTGAAGGTGATCACTTGCCTCCTTAGATGTTGGACTTTACATATCGGGAAGAATTTCTCACAAAACTTCCTTGTCAATTGGTTCCAATTCCCTCCAACTTCGAAGGACGCAAATGAGTACCACTTCTTTGCCTCACCGGCAAGTGAGTAGGGGAAGAGATTCCACTTGAACCATTTGTCAGGGACTCCTTCTTGCCGTACCGTATTGCACAATGTCGTGAAGTGCTTGATGTGTCTTGTTGATGGTTCGAAACCGCGTTCAACTTCACCGCAAGTACACGGAGTGACTTGGTGCCTTTTTCACCAAGGGAGGGGACCCCCAAGGTTCTTGTCAATCCATGGAGCAAGGGGATTGCTAGTGTTCAATTTAAAGCTAATCTAGTTGATTAAGGCAACGTTTAACTAGAGATTAATCTAAGAGCAAACTAATCTTAAAACAAAAAAGTCTGTGAGGTGCACTAGATGTAGAGGACACTTGCCCGTAGGGTCTAGGATACATGAACATGCAACCGCCAAGGAAGATAAAAACCAATCTAATCTATTGAAGGTGTGACCACGGCTTCACCCTTTTCCTTCTCTCGCACTGTCACTATGCGAAGGCAATCAAGGCAAAACAACGAACGATCACGATGCGTTGAAGGGATCAACGGGAGTAGTGTGATCTATACACCCGAAAAGCATGGTAGCTAGCCTTAAACATGAAAGCATTATCAACACGAAACCAATAGATTGAAACCATAAACGAGTCGGTGATTACATGACATGATCCGTTACAACCCCATGGACAAATGAGAAGATTACCCCATCAAGACGCTAAGCATGGCGTCGTTGATCATGGTAGATGCTTCCAGTGATGCGTCCTTCAACTCCGGGGGTGCCGTGGCAGCGCCTCGACGTCCTCCTTCACTTGTGGCCGCCTCCTTGGACTAGATGAATGTTTCTTCCTGAGTGCTCTCCTCGAATATATTCCGATCCAACCTCCCTTCATGAATGGATCATCTAGGGGGTATTTATCTCTATTTTTGACGAATGGTGGCGCCGGCCAATACTTAGGGTTGAAGGATCTTCGCGCACAAGAAACCGGGGGCCGAACCGACGTGGGAAAGGGCCAGGCCGGCCGGCCTGGGCCGACCGGCCTGGGTCCTTCCCGGCCCGGTTCGGTCGCCCCTTCCTCCGAGTGGCCCGTCTTAGCATTTTGGACTTTGACCCCAATATTTGTGTCTTTTTGGCCTCATCAACCCTGCGATAAATATAGGGGGTCTTCTCGTATGAAATCCGATCTTTATGTCTTGGTCCTCGGAGATGTTTTGTCATAGCACCTTGGTCCTTGCCACCTTTTGGGAGTGAGTTTGCCTTGCACTTGAACACGAACAGGACTCCTCATTTACTCCTTTGAACTCGATGTGACTCCGTCCCTTTAGTCCATGTTTTCCTACAAAAACATCACACTTCCAAATGCACATACAAAGTTGAACTTGTTATATCATTAGTGTGCCTAGTGGCGGGTTAGTACCATAATGAAGTTCAAACCAAAGGGTAACGAACATGTTTGGAGCACCAAAATTCACCGTCAACATGTCTATATGGGCTGTCCGCCTCCATCCCTTTGAAAGGATTAGCCGCCACCATCTCGATGATCCACGCCTTGGTCTCATACTTCATCGCTACGAGCTTCGAATCCGACTCTTGTACCTTGATGTCTTCACATCGGGGGCTAACTTAATCCCTTAATGATTTCTCTGGGTCTTCCAAAGGACGGTAGGCGAACACCATCTAGACAAAAAAACAAAAACAAAACAAAAGCAGGGGTTTCTAGGAAACAAAGGTTAGATGTTAGTAATCAACAAAATTAACACAAAATCAAACGTAGCAAAATGGCTTGCTCCCCGGCAACAGTGCCAGAAAAAGGGCTTGTTGGCAGTTGATTGTCGTTGCAAACTTCGATCCGCAAGCGTACAGACCGTATGGGACCCTTCTTCCCTTGAGTGTAAACCCAATATTCTTGTCAACCCAAGGAGCAAGGGGATTGCTAGCGTTCGATCTAAAGCTAATCTAGTTGATTAACACAACCTTTAACTAGAGATTAATCTAAGAGCAAACTAATCTTAAAACAATGAGGTGTGTGAGGTGCACTAGATGTAAAGGACAATTGCCCATAGGGTCTAGGATACATGAACATGTAACCACCAAGGAAGATAAAAACCAATCTAATCTATTGAAGGTGTGACCGCGGCTTCACCCTTTTCCTCCTCTCGCACTGTCACTACGCGAAGGCAATCAAGGCAAAACAACGAATGATCACAGTATGTTGACGCGATCAACAGGAGTAGTAAGATCTATACACCCGAAAAGCACGATAGCTAGCCTTCAACATCAAAGCATCATCAACACGAAACCAATAGATTGAAACCAAAAACGAGTCGGTGATTACATGACATGATCCGTTACAACCGCATGGACAAATGCGAAGATTACCCCATCAAGACGCTAAACATGGCGTTGTTGATCATGGTAGATGCTTCCGGCGGTGCGTACTTCAACTTCGGGGGTGCTGAGGCAGCACCTCGACGTCCTCCTTCGCTTGTGTGGTCGCCTCCTTGGACTAGATGAATATTTCTCCCGAGTGCTCTCCTCGAATCTCTTCCGATCCAACCTCCTCTTCTTGTGGTCGACCTCAGGGGTATTTATCTCTATCTTTGATGAATGGCGGCGCTGGCATATCCTTAGGGTTGAAGGATCTTCGCGCACAAGAAACCGCGAGGCCAAACCGACGTGGAAAAGTGCCAGGTCGGCCGGCCTGGGCCGACCGGCCTGGGTCCTTCCCGGCCCGGTTCGGTCACCCCTTCCTCCGAGTGGCCTGTCTTGGCATTTTGTACTTTGACCCCAATATTTGTGTCTTTTTGGCATCATCAACCCTGCGATAAATATAGGGGGTCTTCTCGTATGAAATCCGATCTTTATGTCTTGGTCCTCGGAGATGTTTTGTCGTAGCACCTTGGTCCTTGCCACCTTTGGGAGTGAGTTTGCCTTACACTTGAACACGAACGAGACTCCTCATTTACTCCTTTGAACTCGATGTGACTTCGTCCCTTTAGTCCATGTTTTTCTACAAAAACATCACACTTCCAAATGCACATACAAAGTTGAACTTGTTATATCATTAGTGTGCCTAATGGTGGGTTAGTACCATAATGAAGTTCAAACCAAAGTGTAACGAATATGTTTGGAGCACCAAAATTCACCGTCAACATCTCCCCCACGCTTAGATCTTGCTCGTCCTCGAGCAAGTTTCTTGCAAAAGAACACTTGTCCATGGAGTTAAAACTTGTGTCATAAGTTCCTTCCTTACAAGTTAGTCAACCTTTCATCTTTGATATAAGAAACATGAAAACAATAAACACTATATGGATCATGGGCGTTTAGGAAATTACCCAATCAAGTCTTACCCCACAACTTATACCTTTTTGTTGGAGGTCCTTGATCCAACCATACTTACTTTCTTACTTCCGTCGGAGGGTTTTGAGCTTTTTCAAAAATAAAATTCCTGCAACAAGTATTAGACAAAATCTTCCTCCAAGTTCTCACATGTCGCTCATTTAAAGTGTCTATCCTAAACAATTCATGAACTCTCATCTCCTATAAATCTCTCATTTAAATATATGGTGGAGCTATAGGTATGGCTAGTGAAGTTAACACAAATATTATCAAGCTAGGAAAGTTCTCTAATAGTTGTTCACCTCCCGAGCCAGTGAACATGAGAAGGAAACCATAATGTGAGGGTATCAAGGATAAGAAGATTTAGAATGGTGGAAATGTGCAAAAGGGAAAATAAAATATGACTCCAAGGCCCTAATGATGTCCTTGTTGTCGGATTGCACATGGTTGGAATATCAAAGATTCATTCTCAACAACATCACATCCTTCCTTTGCACTTCTCTTGATCTTCACTTGACTTGTTATCTCCTCTTATACCTTTCTTGCTTTTCCTTTGAATTCCTCTTTTTCCTCTTTCTTCTTTATTCCTTTTTTTCTTTTTCTTCTCTTTATATCCTTTTTTTTGTTCTCTTTTCTCTCATCTTGATCTCTTTCCGAAGCTTTATGCTCGCCTCCTTGGTGTGGAAATACAATCTGAAATTTAGCCAAACCTTCGCCTAGAATCAGAGCGAATCTACGGACATAGGTTGTGTTCAAGGAATAAGATGAATAAAAAGATATTATGGCTTGGGTATGGAATCCGGCGATGCACGGGACTTTCGATGTGAAAGTCTTGTTACCGAATATATGACGAGGCTAGCAATAAAAGATATAAAGTAAGGACATGATCATTGCTCGAAATTAGAACTTCCAAGAGAGAAAGCCCTAACCTAATTCATCATGCTAACAACACTTATACTGGAACGAATATATAAAGGCTTTGTATAGGATAAGCTTGTCTCTCAACTTGGAAAAAGAAGATGGTAACCTTTATTGTGAAGAGTTTTCCATGTAATTTTCAGAAATAAAAACCTCCAACTTTGTAATAATTGTAGCATAGCTAAACAAGATTCTAGCTCAAAGTAAAGTATGGATGCTCTCACGGGCAAGAACCCACTAAGCACTAGAGATACTTTCATGCTCATTGCTCATGATCGAATATAAAGATAAAAGATAGATAAACGAGTAAGAAAGAAAAAAAATAAAACACACGAGACAATTTCAAGACTCTTTTTTAATTTGACTCAACGCTAACATTAACACACCACCTAGCTAAAAATTGAAAAACTTCAAACCAAACCAACAAAACTACTAGGGCAAAAAGTTTTTTTGGAACTAGCGCTAGTTCCTCCCCCATGCTTAGACCATACGACGTCCTCATCGTAATTTTTACAAAAAGAACAAGAGGGGAAGAACGACCGCTAAACTTAGTGGAACTTTCCACAAGACGAGGATCACTTCTTCTTCTCCATGCACATCGGGTGCTCGTAGTGCCTGAAACCCCTTCTTTCCTATTTCTAACCTCCCGAAAATTGTCGGTACAAACATAGAAGTTAAAGAGATGTGCCCCAGAGGAAAACGGGTGCGAGCTGCCGTGCAGGGTCCCCAGGCCTGCCGGCCTGGGCCGACCGGTCTGCCCTAGCCCGCAGGCTGGCTCGTTCCAAATTTTGTGGTGCCCACTATTTTTTGAATATAAACCCGTGTAGAATAGTTGGCCCAGCAAAAATTCTAAAAATAAAATAAAAACTAAAATATATACATGTGACGTACCTTGTTTTTCGTCCTAGGCTCGACGCTCGGGTTGATCCTCTGATGTGCACATGCCAAGCCTCAATTATACTATAGAGTCGAGGACGACTCCTTTTCAAGAGGAGGAGGATGATGAGAACATCCCAGCCATGTGTAACCCATTTGCTAGGATTACACCAGATGCATCGCTGGTTACGCCAAATCCTTTGGTTACACATAAGGAATCAAGTGAAACACCAATTACACAAGAACAAGGATTGGATATGCAAGCACAAGTGAACGAAGGACCGGTTACGCGCAGCCGTGCAAAGAAACTCCAACATGAGGTGCATGCTTTCCTCTCCGAGTTACATTGCAATATTAATGAGTCATATACTACCTAAGTCTTGTATTTTATTCCTACTTAGGTTTACACAAGAGGCTTCTCCGCTGGGTTACATGAAGGACACAGAAGGTTACGTGAAGGACACCAAGGTTGCTGTCCAAACTGAGAAAGGTTACGCACACAAGACTCAAGGTTACGCAGCAGAAGCATCAACTTCATGTCCAAGTCTGTACCATCTTCGGAAGACACGGAAGTCAAGTGATACACCACTAGAAGAGTCTTGAAGTCAAGCTTCCAACCCAACAAACAGCGCATCTTTTCGACTTCCGAGCTAGGAGTAATGGCCATTTTACTGAAGACTGCGCATAAGCTGAACAGACGCGCGTGAACTGAAGAGGACTTCCTGAATGCTTCCACCAGTTGGCTTTCCACCTCCCAACGTGGCTAGTTCAGTTCACACCTATTCAAAACCCACCTAGGAGGGTTGTTTCTAGTATAAATACCCCCTATGTACCCTAAAGAACTCAATTTTGATAATCATGAATTGATAGTCTCATATGGTTTGTCGCAGCCGAGCTGCTGAGTGCCTTGCACACTCTTGTTCTTCCTTGTTCTTCGAGGACTTGTGAAGATATCTCTTTGAGGTCCCCTACTTCGTGCTCTAGCTTCCGTTCGGTTGCGTCGTATTGTGTGGATTAGTTCCGGTTTGTGGTTCTGTGGTCGTTCGGAGATCGAGTCGAAGTCTTCGCGGTTTCGGTGCCTCTCTCCCCATCGCTTGGTCGTAACTAATCTTTGTCAGGTATAAAGCATTTACCCACTGCTTGCAACAATTTATCTTGTTACGAAACCTACTGCCGTGAAGATCGGGCCATCCCCAGGACCTTTCTTGCAACGGTCCCTATCAAGTGGTAATCAGAGCTATCATTGTCATGGTAGGTTTTGGTTATTACCCACCCTCCCACCCTTTTTTGTTACTGTGATTTTTGTTGCTGTCCTACAGTCCACTAAAAAGCCACCAAAAAAATCCTGTAGCCTTTTTGTGGTACTGTTACTTTGTGTGTTGCATTCATCTTGTTGCTAGTCACTACCGTTGTTCTTCCGCCGTGTTGTATTTTTTTTCCGCACCCCCTTGTATGTTATCCTGTGTTTGCTGTTAGTAAAAAAATATAGAAAAAAAGTGTGAAAGAAAGAACAAAAAAAAAGAGAAGAAAAAAGGAACAAAAGAGAATTGAAAGGTTGCAAGGGGTTGTGTTGCGGATCTGTTATCAAAAGTTTGATATCTGTAATCTCAAGTTGGTGGTGGTTCTGGATAGCAAGTTTTTGAACCAGTTACACACTTTGTTTCAGTACCATAGCCTCCCTTGATCAGCCACCTATAGCTCCACAAAAATCTGAAACCGGAACTCTCGTCTTGTATCCTTTCAACCGCTTAATCACAAGTTTGGTTACGCCACACTAGCACACTCATGGTCCTTGAGAACGGGTAAGAACTTGGGTAAGAAAGAGATGAGGTTGTGTTATTCCATATATTTTTCCTATTCCACTTTCTCTTGCAATATCCTAACATGACAGGACCTAATTTGTGTGTTCGTGGTCACCATCATGGTGTTCAAGAGGCCACTGTTTCACGAGTTGAGCTACAACGAGTACAAAATTTGGTACTGCAGGCCATGGAAAGAATGTTTGATGAACGTCTTCCAATCTCAAATAGTGGGGTTCGACGTCAACGTGTTCCTGCTGCTCCACAAGTGAAAGATGGTATGAAAAACTCCATCAATGATGCTTCCGCACGTTCTCCACAGCAAGGAAGAAGTTCTCTTGGGCGTGGCCTTATCCCCCATGTGCGTTTCATTGCTAAACAAATACAAGGTGATCTTTGTAGTCCTTATGATCGTTGTGATAGAAAAAATTTAGATTGCGTCCCTTGGGTTGATTTGAGTATACCAAAATTTGTTGGGAGAGAAGACCCAAAGTTTATCTTGTTTGGGAAGAAAAGTGTGATTATACTTTTGGTATACATCATGTCTCGGATGCACAGAGAGTGCACTTAGCTGCAAAGGAATTCTATGGTTATGCTCTGACATGGTGGAGAAATGTGCAAGAAAATCAGCTTGTGTTGGGCAGGGATCACATCAACACATGGGCTGAAATGAAGCAAGTTATGCGAAGGACATTTGCTCTATCATATTCTCCACATAAGCAGCAGCAGAGATCTCCAAAAATTCATGATAATTTCATCCGGAACTCATATAAGGCAGCACCAAGGTATTCTGTCCAACAAAGTACATTTCAGCATGTTGGTTCAAGAAAACATGTTATTTTAGGGGAAAACAAGTGTTCTGGACAGCGAGAGAAGGTTCAAGATGCAAAGGTGCAGAAGTACAATGCCAAGACGGATGATCATAGAGCCCACAAGTCGAGAAATCATTCATCTAAATTTGCACATATGCAAGATATCCCACACGTGGAGATTGCAGCTGATGGTTATGATGGCATTGCTGTTCCATTCTTTATGGACGATGATTTATTTCCAAACCCATGTGAGAAGGAGTGCCACCAGCCAAAATTGAGTGTGAGAGTTCAAAATGAAAAGAAGAGTGACTCCACCATATGTGAGGAAGAGTTCCACCAACAAAAATTGAGTGTGAGAGTTCAATATGAAAATATGAGAGATTCCACCATTTGTGAGAGAGATACACGAAAATTGAGCGAAGAAGTGGAGTCTTGTGAGGAATTCTTTACTACTAACATGACAATGTCTTCTAGTTTATCTTTTGATGTGATGCAGGTTACTGATGTGGTGAAGTATGATCAGCACCCAATTTTTGATGAAGAAGATCAGATGATGGTCATGGACAAAGGTGCTGAAATATCATTGTGTTTGCAACAAAAATTTCAGATTGAAGGCAAAAATAATGCAAATACTTCCCATTCAAGTGATGCAAGTTCAGTAGCATTTGAGGAAGTTTTAGTTCTTAGTTCTTTTGCAACAATTGCTGCTCCATTGCATTTACAGAATTTGATGAAATATGATACATATGCATATGTTGCTTCTCAAGATGTTGAAGTGATCGTGCATCAAAACCTTTGTGAGAATGAGGGCCACATAGCCAAATTGAGAGAGAGTGAAAATAAAAGTGAGTTGTGTGATTCCACCCACTGTGACCTTGAGAGTACAAACAATGCAAATGTGAGGGATACAGTACAGAGTAATAGAGAGTTGGAATGCAAATCAAGTGAGGATACTTTTGAAACTAACACTCTCATCTCTACCACCAGTGTTTTCTTTCCAAATGTGTAGGTTTCCAATAAAAATGAGGAAGATATGACTGTTCATACTGTCACCATACTTGTTGAGAAAGATGTGAAGGTAGCCAATCAACCGAACCAATTGTGTCCAGACCACAACATGAAACATGACGAGACAATTGGTAAGATTTCAGTACCATCATCCGTGATACTAGCACTACCACAAATTATAAGAAGTACTGAAAATAATTCAGATCTGAATATGCAAAATATTGTGGTGAGTGATTGTGATAAAGCACATGTGGTGAGTTGTTGTTTCTAGTATAAATACTCCTTATGTACCCTAAAGAACTCAGTTTTGATAATCATGAATTGATAGCCTCATATGGTTTGTTGCAGCCGATGCTGCTGAGTGCCTTGCACACCCTTGTTCTTCCTTGTTCTTCTTGGACTTGTGAAGAGAACCCTCTGGGTTCCACTACTTTGTGTTTTTACGATTTCCGTTCGGCTGCGCCGTATTGTGTGGATTAGTTCCGGCTTGTGGTTCTGCGGTCGTTCGGAGATCGAGTCGAAGTCTTCGCGGTTTCGGTGCCTCTCTCCCCGTCGCTTGGTCGCAACCAACCTTCGTCAGGTATAAAGCATTTACCCGCTGCTTGCAGCAAATTATCTTGTTACAAAACCTACTGCCCTGAAAGGTGGTTGATCAAGGGAGGCTATGGTACCGAAACAAAGTGTGCAACCGGTTCAAGAACTTGCTGTCCAGAACCACCACCAACTTGAGATTACAGATATCAAACTTTTGATAACAGATCCACAACACAACCCCTTGCAACCTTTCAATTCTCTTTTGTTCCTTTTTTTCTTCTCTTTTTTTGTTCTTTCTTTCACACTTTTTTTCTATATTATTTTTACTAACAGCAAACACAGGATAACATACGAGGGGGTGCAGAAAAAAATACAACACGGCGGAAGAACAACGGTAGTGACTAGCAACAAGATGAATGCAACACACAAAGTAACAGTACCACAAAAAGGCTATAGGATTTTTTTGGTGGCTTTTTAGTGGACTGTAGGACAGGAACAAAAATCATAGTAACAAAAAAGGGTGGGAGGGTGGGTAATAACCAAAACCTACCGTGACAACGATAGCTCTGATTACCACTTGATAGGGACCGTTGCAAGAAAGTTCCTGGGATGGCCCGATCTTCACGGCAGTAGGTTTCGTAACAAGATAAATTGCTGCAAGCAGCGGGTAAATGCTTTACGACCAAGCGATGGGGAGAGAGGCACCGAAATCGCGAAGACTTCGACTCGATCTCCGAACGACCGCAGAGCCACAAACCGGAACTAATCCACACAATACGGCACAGCCGAACGGAAGCCGTAGAGCACAAAGTAGCGGAACCCAGAGATTCTCGTCACAAGTCCAAGAAGAACAAGGAAGAACAAGGGTGTGCAAGGCACTCAGCAGCATCGACTGCGACAAACCATATGAGGCTATCAATTCATGATTATCGAAACTGAGTTCTTTAGGGTACATTAGGGGTATTTATACTAGAAACAACCCTCCTAGGTGGGTTTTGAATAGGTGTGAACTGAATTGGTCACGTTAGGAGGTGGAAAGCCAACTGGTGGAAGCATTCAGGAAATCCTCTTCAATTCACGCGCGTCTTCAGTAAAATTGCCATTACTCCTAGCTCGGAAGTTGAAAAGATGTGCCGTTTGTTGGGTTGGAATCTTGACTTCAAGACGCTTGTAGTGGTGTATGACTTGACCCCCGTGTCTTCCAAAGATGGTACAGACTTGGACATGAAGTTGATGCTTCTGCTGCGTAATCTTGAGTCTTGTGTGCGTAACCTTTCTCAGTTTGGACAGCAACCTTGGTGTCCTCCACGTAACCTTCTGTGTCCTTCACGTAACCCAGCGGAGAAGGCTCTTGTGTAAACCTAAGTAGGAATATAAAATACAAGACTTAGGTAGTATACGACTCATTAATATTGCAATGTAAATCGGAGAGGAAAGCATGCACCTCATGTTGGAGTTTCTTTGCACGGCAGCACGTAACCGGTCCTTCGTTCACTTGTGCTTGCATATCCAATCCTTGTTCTTGTGTAACTAGTGTTTCACTTGATTCCGATATGCCCACAATGCTCCATCCAATTTCTTTGACCAATCCTTGCCTCCCTTCTCAATAGTCTTGTTGAGGATGCTCTTTAGTTGCATATTTGATGTTTCTGCTTGTCCATTGGTTTGTGGATGATAGGCCGTAGCCACTCTATGCTCGATTCCCAATTTGGACAAACACTTTCAAAAGCTATTCCTGGTGGAATGAGTCCCTCCGTCGCTTATCAAGATTCTCGGAACACCGTAGCGAGGAAAATGGCATTCTTAACCATTGAGATGGACTCCTCTGTTGACGCCTTACGACATGGCATAGCCTCCACCCACTTGGAGACATAATCAACCATGATAAGTATATGCTCAAATCCATGCGAGTTTGTAAATGGTCCCATGAAGTCGATTCCCCAAACATCAAATAAATCGATTTGCAAATTATAATTCAAGGGCATGGCATTCCTCTGAGAGATGTTACCGATTCTTTGGCATTCGGGGCAAGAGACAACATACCTTTTAGCATCTTCATGCATTTCCGGCCAATAAAATCCGTTGGCCCATACCTTTGCTTGAGTTCGGAAATGCCCATAATGTCCTTCGTATTCCGCCGAGTGACACTTCCTTATTATTTCTTGCCTCTCTTATCTTGGCACACACCTTCTCAATACTCCATCGCCTCCAAGTCTAAAAAGGTAAGGTGAATCCCAAAAATATTTTCGGCTCTTGGAGATTACCCTTCTTTGTGCATTCTTGTCTAAGTGATCGAGTGGCATTTTTCGAATCGCTCGGATGATGTTGATCATCCAACTATCCTTATCGATTACTCGATAGAGGTGATCATCTCTTATCTTGTCTTCAATGGGCTCTTTATTATCCTCACGATTCATTCTTGATAGGTGGTCGGCCATAACATTCTCCGACCCCGTTTTGTCTTGAATCTCAACATCGAATTATTGTAAGAGAAGGATCCATCACATCAACCTTGGCTTGGCATCCTTCTTTGACAAGAGATACTTAATTGCCGCATGATCGGTGTAGACAATCACCTTGGAGTTCACAATGTATGATCTGAATTTTTTGAAGGCAAACACAACCGCGAGCAACTCCTTCTTCATTGTTGCATATTTTAATTGAGCTCCATTAAGAGTTTTACTAGCATAATATATAGCATGTACCTTGCCTTCTTTTCGTTGTCCCAAGATGGCTCCAACGGCATAGTCGCTAGCATCACACATTATCTCAAATGGCTGACTCCAATCGGGTGGTTGAATGATTGGTGCGGTCATGAGAGCTTTCTTTAGTGTCCGGAATGTCGCCAAGCACTTCTCATTAAAGTCAAATGGCACATCCTTTTGAAGAAGGTTAGTTAATGGCTTGGTGATCTTTGAGAAGTCCTTGATAAATCTTCTATAAAATCTCGCATGCCCCAAGAAGCTCCTCAAAGATTTGATATTCATCGGTGGTGGAAGTTTCTCGACCGTCTCAACTTTGGCTTTATCCACCTCAATGCCTCTTTCGGATATCACGTGTCCCTACACTATACCTTTCTTAACCTTAAAGTGGCATTTCTTCCAATTGAGCACCAAGTCAACCTCCGCACATTTCATGAGAACCTTGTCCAAGTTGGCTAAACAATACGCAAAAGTTTTCCCATAGACGGAAAAATCATCCATGAACACCTCGACAATTTCTTCAATGAATTCTGAAAACACCACCATCATGCAACGTTGGAAAGAGGTCGGAGCATTACAGAAACCAAAAGGCATCCTTCTATATGCAAATGTTCCATATGGGCAAGTAAAAGTTGTCTTGTGTTGATCTTCCGGGTGAATAGGAATTTGCATGAACCCCGAGTACCCATCGAGAAAGCAAAAATAGGACGTCGATGAACGGTAGGGGGAAGTGATCCTTCTTCGTTGCTTTATTCAATTTCTAATAATCAATGCACATCCTTCATCCGATCACGGTCCTTTGCGGAATTAACTCATCTTCTCATTCTTCACCACGGTCAAACCTCCTTTCTTCGGCACACAATGTATGGGGCTCACCTATTCGCTATGCGGCACCGGGTAAATGATTCCGGCATCCAATAACTTGATCACCTCCTTCTTTACGACCTCTCACATGGCATGGGTTAACCTCCTTTGATGGTCCACTATGGGCATGCATTGATCCTCCATAGGTATGCGATGAGTACAAAAGGCTGGGCTAAGTCCTTTGAGATCATTTATTGAATACCCGATCACCTTCTTGTGCTTCTTCAATAAATTCAGCAACATCTCATTTTCTTCGGGGCTCAACTCGTTGCTCACAATGATGAGATAGGTCTTGTCCGGACCCAACAATTCATACCTCAATCCCTTGGGCAAAGGTTTGAGGTCCACCTCCGGCACTTTTGGCTCTTCGGGCTCAATTTCTCTGCTATCTTCAAATTTTTCCTCCTCCATGCTTCCGTCTTGTGGTTCTAGTCCTTTAGTTGCTTCCTCCAATTCTTCGTCTTGCTCATCATTAGGTTGATTCTCCATTGCTCTTTGTAGCGGATCCCTGAAAGTTTCAACAAAATGAAGGCTCCCTACCTCTTTGTCATCAAGAGGTAGGGGTAAGGAGTTCATAGAATCGGGAAGAAAATCGTATGTATGTTTATTTCCATCAAGATTAATCGTTACTTTCCCTTTTCTGGCATCTAAAACAGCATTAACCAACTTTAAAAAGGGTCTACCAAGAATTATTTGATCATGTTTATCATAGTAGGCATCAACAATAAAGAAATCGGTTGGTATGCATTTTTTAGAGATGACAACTTCAAGATTGCAAGCAATTCCAAGAGGTCTAACAACTCTACCATCTCCCATGATTAACTCAGTAGAAGTTGGGACTAGGTCTATGGTATGATTATGAATTTCATCATAAATTTTATAGGATAAGACACTTACTTGTGCTCCGATTTCACATAAAGCTTTGAATTGAATTCCATTAATCGTGCAACTTAAGTGCGGGGTTGTCTTCTCTTCTTGATCGGACCCTATGGCGTATACTTCAGCGAGGCAAGCGTATGGCGATACTTCAGGCCAAATCCCCATCACTCGTTTCACCTCGGCTATATGGTCCGGATCCACTTCTACTTCATTAAAGAGCTTTCAAAAAACCTTGCTGGTTGTTTCAAGATCATATGAATTTTCCGCTTGCTTCCCCGGCGGGAAATCTACCTCCAAAGCTCTTGCCACCCCCTTTTGGTTGGGGTATGGTCTTCTCTTGTCGAACACTTCCCCAAAATCAATTGGAACCAATCCATTTTCTCGAACTCCCTCAATGGCTTTGCACTTGAAATGCTTCTTCCATTCACTTGGCTTGACTTGGCGAAGTTGATGTTTGAGGTAGTTCTTGCTTCCACATGTACCTCTTCTAATTTTTTCGGGATTGGCTCCTCTTTCTTGTCTTCCGGGGCTGCTTCTCTGAAAATTCCAGCAAGTGTTCTCACATTTGAATCACATTCTAGCTTCCCTGAAAGTCGTGTTTCCCAATCTCTTCGCATGACCGCCGCCTTGCTGATTTTTTGTAAAAGTTGAGCGGCTTCCGTGAGTGTTTTCTCCATGAGATCCCCTCCTGCACACATTTGAACATGTTCCGCGCAACTAGGGGTTAGGGAAAAGAAAAATTTATGCAAAAGTACATCACTAGAGAATTTGAGTCTTGGTCCTTGTTCAATCAACTCGTTGAATCTATTCCACGCTTGGTCTATCCCTTCTTCTTCTCCTTGTGTGAAGGTGATCACTTGCCTCCTTAGATGTTGGACTTTACTTATCGAGAAGAATTTCTCACAAAACTTCCTTGTCAATTGGTTCCAATTCCCTCCAACTTCGGAGAACACAAATGAGTACCACTTCTTTGCCTCACCGGCAAGTGAGTAGGGGAAGATATTCCACTTGAACCATTCATCGGTGACTCCTTCTTGTCATATCGTATTGCACAATGTCGTGAAGTGCTTGATGTGTCTATACGGGTTGTCCGCCTCCATCCCTTCGAAAGGATTGGCCGCTGCCATCTCGATGATCCGCGCCTTGATCTCATACTTCATCGCTACGAGTTTCGAATCCGACTCTTGTACCTTGATGTCTTCACATCAGGGGCTAGCATAATCCCTTAATGATTTCTCTGGGTCTTCCAAAGGACGGTGGGCGAACACCATCTAGACAAAAAATAAAAACAAAACAAAAGTGGGGCGCTGAGGCAGCACCTCGACGTCCTCCTTCGCTTGTCGCCGCCTCCTTGGACTAGATGAATATTTTCCCGAGTGCTATCCTCGAATCTCTTCCGATCCAACCTCCTCTTCTTGTGGTCGACCTTGGGAGTATTTATCTCTGTCTTTGATGAATGGCAGCGCCGGCATATCCTTAGGGTTGAAGGATCTTCACACACAAGAAATCGGGGGCCAAACCGACGTGGAAAAGGGCTAGGCCGGCCGGCCTGGGCCGACCAGCCTGGGTCTTTCCCGGCCCGGTTCGGTCGCCCCTTCCTCCGAGTGGCCCGTCTTGACATTTTGGTCTTTGACCCGAATATTTGTGTCTTTTTGGCATCATCAATAGGAATGAAGCCGGATCGGATACAGACGGATACTGCGGATATAGATACAGATAATTTTTCTTTTTCGGACTGAATTCTCGGATCGAATATGGATACAGACAGTATATTTTTTGTCGAATAGTGATATTCATCATATTTGGATCATAGAAATTTAACTTTGAATTTTCAGATACTAATACGGTACGAATAGTTACAGATATTAAATGTTCGGATTCGAATACAGTCTTACCATTTGAGTGTCTGACCCTTTCGGTCGGTCGGTCGGACGGATAATATCCGTACCACTTTCATCCCTAGTCATCAACCCTGCGATAAATATAGGGGGTCTTCTCGTATGAAATCCGATCTTTATGTCTTGGTCCTCGGAGATGTTTTGTCGTAGCACCTTGGTCCTTGCCACCTTTGGGAGCGAGTTTGCCTTGCAGTTGGACACGAACAAAACTCCTCATTTACTCCTTTGAACTCGATGTGACTCCATCCCATTAGTCCATGTTTTCCTACAAAAACATCACACTTCCAAATGCACATACAAAGTTGAACTTGTTATATCATTAGTGTGCCTAGTGGCGGGTTAGTACCATAATGAAGTTCAAACCAAAGTGTAACGAACATGTTTGGAGCACCAAAATTCACCGTCAACATTAAGAAATGACCCTGTTGGCCGATTCATGGTGACTGAGGACCTGTGTGGTCCGAGGACTGGTGGATGGTCGCTTCTTGGTGATGAGTGATTGACAACGTTGTGTGGACTGACTCTTGGCCTAGTATTGCAGGTGTAGGTTGCAGCTTGATTCGCGTGGTGTAGGTGAAGATCGAGTGCGAAAGGTCTATGTCTGTGTGACCTCCCAGGAGCAGAGAGACAAGTAGGTTTTGATCGAGGTACCCGGTGGACGACGGGATCAAGTGCGGACCATATGCTGGCAAGAAGAGCAAGATGACGTCGAGAGGAATGGAGTCGGTACAAGGTAGTAGCTAACAACTGAAGCTTGCACGCGGGGTTTGCAGTGGTTTGGCCACAAAACCACTGGGTTACTTGGTTGAGCCTCAAAGCCAAGGCCGAAGACATGACGGGGCGAACCGACCTGCCTGGGCCAGTCTGACTTCCTGGTCAGGGCGGTTTGACTGCCTGGCCAGGTGTAACCAGGGGACGGCGGTCTGACCGCCTAGGAGGGGTGGTCTGACTGCATGGCTCGCAGCGCGTCAAGAAGCTTCATAGCAGAGGACACGTGGCACGATCGTGAGGCTTGCGTGGAGATGAAGCGGATTGCGGCCAACGAGCGTCCGTCTGATGGAGAATTCGACCGAAGTTCCCAAAGTGCCCTTGGTGGGCGTGTATCTTAAGTTAAGTAAGTAGGGGTAGTTTGGTCATTCGGTGCCCTCCATATAAACTCACTTGAGGGGAGATGGCTGCCACCTCTTGGAACCCTAGTTCATTTGCTCTTCCTCTTTTGGTTTCCTAGGCCTAGCCTGAGAGCTTCATGAGAGATCTTGTGAGAGGGTTGGATGTTCGGGCGGCTTGCTAGACCTTGTATGAACCTTTCATGGTATGTATAGAAGCTTCTGCGTGGTTCATCTTGTCTCTCTTTGTCTCCCGACATTTTCCCTTTTGGTGATTTTCGGAGCTCTTTTTGGGGATTTTCGTGGTGGCTTGTTTGAGGTGTTTCTTGGAGGGATTCTTGTTGGGTATCACAAATGAGGTCTTTGTGCCTCTTTTCTTGGTGATTTTTCCCCAGCAATCTCTCGGGAAAACCTTCGATTTGGGTGGTTTTCGGAGTTCATGGAGTTCATGACCTAGAGCCCTTCTATTCGCGATTCCTCTTGATTGGAGGGGTTTCGGTGGATATCCTTTGGTGGAGAGGTCATCCATGAGGTGACCCAGCTATACTCAAAGTTTCGTTGCAATCCGTGGAGTGATTCGGGAGATCAAATGAAGGGAAGTTGAGGGTTGACCCGCAGCCAAGTTTCTGGAGGCCGCGTGGTCTGACTGCCCAGGGGACGCGGTCTGAACACCCTGGGGGTTTCACGAGGAAAGTTTTGGTTTTCCGGGGGATTTCTCTGATAGTGTGTTTGCCTTGATCAGAGGAATTTGCAGGTGAAATCTTGGGTCAATTTGGAGTCGTGAGCTTCGAGTGGTGGTTTTGGGGAAATTCCAGGCCGAGGCGGTCTGACCGCCCTGTCCATGCGGTTTGACCGCCCCTGGCAGGAAGTTTTCCCATGTGTGATTTCCGCTGTGGTGTGTGCATTGTTGAGTGGCTTGTAGGTGAGGTTTGCTCCTAGGATCAGTAGCACTCCAGTGGCTACGTGGTCTTGGCAAACGTGCGGATAGAGTGGTGAAAGTGATTTTGGGATCGAGGCCGGTTTCATCTCGTTAGAGGAGTCATCTCTCTCGAGAAGAATTTTTATCGGCTCCCATTCACTCCCCCCTCTGGTCGCCCAATCCGGTCCTTCAATTGGTACCAGAGCCGGTTACGGATCTTTTTGATTCTAACCAGTCTAAGATCCAAAGATGGGTTACTATGGAAAGGGGTTGGGTCCTCCGCACTTCAATGGAAAGAACTACCAAATGTGGGAGAGGCGCATGGGCGCGTTCTTGCGTGGGAAAGGACAACTGATCTGGGAAGTGACGTAAAATGCAAACTATGTCATTCCCGACAGTTTCATCCTTCCAGGTGCTTGGGACATGTTTGAGGCCAACCGCAAGGTCGTGGATTACTTGTTCCATGCTCTTTGTGCCGCGGAGTTCGATCACATGTACAGAAAGGATGTGGTCAGCAAGATTTGGGTTAAGCTAAGGAATGCTCATGTTGGGAACACTTAGTTGCAGGCTTGCTTATTTGCCACTCACCGGAGAGAGTACGAGAACTTCACTCATCTCCCCGGCGAGTTGATTGATGCCATGTTCTAGCGCTTTACCTGTATTGTGAACAACATGAGGGCTAATGTGACGGTGCTCCCATACACGGATCATGATAGAGCTATCAAGCTCTTGCACTCACTTGATAGATCCGTGTGGAGTGCCAAGGTTGAGGCCATCTTGGAGTCCGGTGTGTATGAGACGTTGACCGAGGATGAGCTGTTCTCTAAGCTCAAGTCATCAGAGGTGGATCGTGGCCTGAGAGCCAAGGTTGAGAGCCCGACTGAGTCCCATAGTCTTGCTGTTGTGTCCGGATCTGGTGGAAGGACTAACTCCTCTTCGAGGATGTTTTCTCTGTCTTCCTTTGTGTCCTTGCCAGATGAGGAGTTCGACGAGCTTGGAGAGGACGAGCTGGCCCTGCTGACCAGGAAGTTCGAGAGCCTACACGAGAATCACGTGAACATGAGGAGGACCACGCGTACATGCTACAGATGTGGCAAGTAGGGACACTTCATCGCTGAGTGCCCGCAGGAGATCGAGCCCAAGAACGAGTACAAGCACCGCCCAAGGATGGAGAACAAGCACCGCTTGAGGTGCGAGCACAAGCACAAGTACGAGGACAAGGACGAGCGGAGGTCGAGGAAGGGCAGCGGCTATGACAAGAAGAAGAAGGCTCAGGTGATGGTGGGAGTGAACGACGTCGACTCCAGTTCCTGCTACACCTTGTCGAGTTCCGGTGACAGCGACAACAAGAAGCACGGTTCCAAGAACCTCAATAGCCCGAGTTGCTTTGCACGAGAGGACGACTTCTGCAGCATGGCCCACAGCTCTGGCAGTAAGAAGAGCCAGAAGGATGACTTGGGATCAAAATCTGAGGATGAGGTATGTGATGAGCTCTCTTCCTTGCACCAGGAGAATGCTGAGTTAGTTGCTTTGCTTAACAACCGTGATAGCATGTTTAGAGAGGCCAAGAAGCTTAGGAAAGAACTTAGGGCCTCGCTAGAAGAAGCTAGAGAGAAGATAGTTGAGCTAGAATCTGTGAATCTTGATGCTAGACTTGAGATTGATTCCCTTAAGATTTCTCCTGTTGTTGTTGATGCTCCTGATTGTGATGACTGCAATGCTTTCTTGGCTGATTTGACTATGCTTAATAAAAGCATGCCTCTAAGCTAGAGGAACTAGATTTGCTTAGGGCTGAGCTTGATGAGTTGAAATCTAGGTCTGCTTTACTTGGTGCTTACACTTTTTGTCCTGTGTTGAATCTGATGATAGGATTGTTTCTTTGGAGGCAGCTTTGAAAGTTCCTATTCCTACATCATGCTCTACATGTGAATTACATTCTATTAAGAATATGGAGCTTGCACACTATGTTGATCGCTTGTAGGATGAAAATTGATGAGTTGGTTGTCTGGGTATGAGCTACAATTGAGTTTGATGATGGCTGAGTTTAAGAGGTTTGATGGTCAGGCTTTGGGTTCTGATAAGATCGGTGAGGGCAGTGGTGAGTGTCGGTACAATGGTGCCAGCAGTCCACCAAGGGATAGGCTACGGTGGTAGATTATGTGGAGGGGATCGCCGAGACTGAAGCTAGATGGTAACAAAGGACATAGGGGTTTATCTAGGTTCGGGCCGCAAAGATGTGTAATACCCTACGTCCTGCATTGGTGGTTGTATTGATTGTTCCGCGAATGGGAATCAGATTGGACTTGTTTCAGAGGGGGGTCCCTGCCGCCCTTATATAGGCATGGAGGGTAGGGTTACAGATCACGCGAGATCTATCCTAGTCGCTTATACAAGATCTCTCTTTGATCACAAGTAATATCTTTCCTAACCAACTAGTCTTTATCTATGGGAGTATATCTCTTCGGGCGCCGTCTCATTCCTGATCCGTGTGCCCGTGCCGAGTGCCGCTTGTATGGGCCCACAACGTCCTCGTAGATACGCCGTGAGGCCCCTCCATGCGGCACCCCGGGGGTATATCCCCCACAACAGTCCTCAAGTGCTTCTTAACCAGACTACAACTCGATCTTGAGCTTCAAACATCATCTGAGTGCTTTGCTAACTTCTGCTGAGTACTTGACGTCTTCGGCCGAGTGCTTGAGGCCTTTGGCCGAGTGCTTTGATCTCCATTCTGCTCGCATCCTGATGTAGCCGAGTGGTTCCTGAAGCTTAACTCGTGGTTGCCGGGTGGTTGAGGAGAGTTCTTCTCTAATTTAGACCTTGGTAAGATCACCGAGCCAGAAAATGTACACTTTCGTCGAAGACGAAGTGTACACACTTAGTCCCCAAGCCTTGATAAAGATTGAAAAGGTTTGTCAAGGGTCAAAAAGAATAAAAGTGACTGATTCCCGATGTCTTTGGCCGGGATCCCCCTTTTAGGAGAATTGAACCCATGTCTCCCAGACCTCTGCTGTTCGGCCATGTTTGAATGCTTGGCCAAGGGCCTTGCTTCTGGCTCTGGTTGGTCATGGTGACACCATGCGTGCTCACTAAATGGGCGCATCTCCAGATGCGCCCATTAGGGCAGTCCCCGCGGTTCGGAATAGTTAGAATAACTATTTCGAAACTCTAAAAAAGAGACTAGAAGTGGAATTACCGTCATCTCTTTTGGGAGAGTACCTCCTAGGTCATCTGACCTAGTACGGTGCCTGGGGAGAGCTCCGGCTCTGCCCCAGATTTGCCATATGGCCCACTGTGTTCTCAAGGAGAACTCGCGCAAGGTCACCCATCCTAGCCATCGCACAGTGGCTTCTGAACGGCTCTGGCCTTTGTATAGCATGCCTCCGGGAGAACACTCATGAGCTAGTCGATCGAACATGCTTTGAGATGTGTGCCGTAAGATTTTTGAGAGCGGGTTATCTGATAACCTGGCAACCCATGACTTTGCGTCACGGCCTCTGTGCGGCCTACATACCAAATTTATTTGGAAGGCCTTTTTATATGTTCGGGGTGCGATCCACTTCATGGAAATCCTGCACTCTTTAGCCCGTTTAGGCACGAGACGACCCGAATACGGAGCGTCGGGGGTGACGGCGCTGATGCCGTTAGAAGAATCACCCGTGAGTAACTCACGAGTCAATCCCGCGTGCGACGTGGAGAAACAACGGGACGGAGCGGGACCCGTCACGACTCCCTTTTCGGTCGCCCTCATTTAAGGCAAGCCAGGGGTGCGTGTGCTCTCACTCCCCATCACTTCACATCGCCTTGCTTCCCATAGGAAACCACGCTTCACCTCCTCCTCCGGCCACTCTGCCGCCGCATCCCGCTCGATCTGCTGCCGTAGCAGTTCGATCCGTCAGATCTAGAGCCGGCGGAGGCCCAGATCCAGATCCGCCGCACGAATCGCCCTTATCCCCCTCGCCTCCGACAGTCCCCGAGCCTAGCGAGGGCCATGACTTCGAGGTCCCGTCGGGGCAAGAATGTAACACCTGTTTTTTAAAGGACAAACTGAATGCACCCTTTATGCATGCCTATGATCAAATTCATGCATAAAGTGACATCATCAGTGAATATCACAACATATATCATTACAACGGTACACAAGTCGTAAACTAATCGCAGCGGAGGGCTCCATCTTCCACAGGAACGTCGACTAGGGGCACACCAACCTAGAACTTCAGATCTTCAAGGTCTTCTTTTAGCTTCTGACTATCTGAGCAGTAGTGGGGAGAGAACAGCAAGGGTTGAAAGGGAAAACGATGAGTACACCTGGAGGCACGTACTCCGCAAGTGGAGGGAAATAAATGCATAACATGCTGGCTGAAAGCAAGGAAGGGTTTATTTGGTGGACTAAAAACTCATATTTTAGTTGGTCGAGTTTTAATTAAGCACCTAGAGATATTAATTATGTAAGGCTTCCCAACCAAACCTACTTAAGTTTAACACACTTATAAGTATCCCAAACTGCAGATACTGCTCTGTGATCCACCAAAACCAGCTAACCATGTGAGGATCCAGGCCGCTCTTGACCGTGAGCACGGCTATCATGATAGTTTTACAATCTGTAGAGGTTGTACACTTTCACCACGAGTTATATAAAAGTTCCGAAGAACTTTAAACCCAACCATGATGTGCTAGCTAGGCACGTTCAGACTTCCTAAGGTGTGATAGCATAGGGACGCTACGAGGCCTTTACATAGGTTCACCAGTGGCGCATTAACCCAACTCAGGGTTTGGGTACCCGTCCTCATGCCACAGAAAGTTGGGGGCCTAGCCTCCCTCACTAGAACCAACAGCTTAACGCAGGCCGACTGGATTTCCCGATTTACCCTACTTAATTGGCCAAGACCGTTGCCCATCAGTCCTCGTGGTTGTACTGTAAGTCCTGGGTGGCCACTCCATAGGTCAAACCTTAAGCTCGGCTCAAACACCACCATCACAACATTCATCAAACCAACATCTTTTCCATTTGTCTGAGCCACCTAGGATTCCAGGTTTCTAAAAAGATTACAATCCCACATTTCATACTTCAATTAATCAAAATTAGTTAAGAACCAACCATCCCAAGTTGAGCAAAGCTAAGCAAAAATCTACCCATATAGGTAACCTCTAAGGGTAAGCAAGGAATGGTTAGGAAATTCTAGTAAACGGTCCTTAATAGGATTCCCATCAAATTTAGACATCTAATGCAGAAAAGCATAAATAAAGTAGTGATTATGATGTATAAAACATAAAGGTATAAAAGAGCAAGATGTTCAAGGACACTTGCCCGATTCCCGATGTTCCACTGCTAAGAAACGTTCCTTCATGTGCAGCAATCAACGGACACAACACAATGCTACAACTAAGAACAATGCACCAGAAAATAAAATCATTTTAGAAAAACATACTACTAGCTAACTCTAACTAACTATGAGCATGAAAGCGCGAGGATCGTTTGAAACAGAGCTATGAATGAAAAAAGACAAATATTGGAAGGTTTGGATTTTATAACCTGAACAGGAGATAAGATGATATTAAGGGGTTGATCTATGGTTGCGAAACTTGTCGAGGAGACGATGATGTGGGTGGAGGGGGTGACTATAACTTGGTGAGGGAGAAGCAAAAGGCAAAGTGAAACTGGCAGCGCTACTGAACATACGGGGAACTTAGATACGGATTAAGTAGATGTGCTGAATTGCTTTGGACAGCAAGGTAGTGAGGGTAACACAACCAAAAACTAAGGTTCAGGAAGGCCTATGAATAAGCCACTTGATGAGCAATCAACAAGGTACATAATGTTTTATTGTGACAAAATGGGGGCATGGCATTGCATACCTCGGCTCACAAGGGAAATGCGGAAGCAAAACTGGATTTTGTGGCTGTGTAGACAGAAGGGCAGCGAGCATAGCAGGGTCGATATCTCTGTAACTATGGCACATATGGCCAATCCATCTAGAAGGGATGTGTTCAGGTGTATGACACATGGTGGTAGAAGGGTTTGACGATTCGATACACAGACAAATGTGGAGTACAATTAGAAAGGAGTGCAAGCAGATCAAAGGGGTGACAACAGGACAGCAGGAGTAGCGAGCATGGATAAAATTATTTGCTCAATTTTTGTAGGTCCTATGATGGATCCATGTTGCATGTGTATGTGCAGATATAAGTGTATTGTGGTGGTAAAAGATCTTGATCACTGAGCACTAGGATGAGTGGGGAACGCAAAAGAAGACAGGGTGGCACGGCTGTGTGGACAGCAAGGGCAGTGACCATGACGAGGATCATATCTCTAGTTCTGCAAGTCCTACCGCCCACAAACTTTGTAGAGACATGTGCAAGAACATGATACAAGTTGTGGTAAAAGAATTTGGTCATTGGTGGCCTAGATCAAGAGGAACGCGAATGCAAGAGAGGGAATCGTGTCTTGAGTAAACTGCAGGGCAGCAGGCATGACAAGATTAATATCTCCAGATTTGCAAGTCCTTTTGCTCCACAAATTTGCACAGTCATGTGCAGGTATATAAGACATAACATAGTCAAAGGATTTGAGCACTGGAGCACTGGGTCAGCGGGAAACGCAATGCCAATCAGCACCTGGATGGCTGGACGCGAGGACTGCGGCATGATAAGCGAGGAAACATCACTGGATTTCGCTGAAATCCGATCTAGAGTGCATGAATCTGGGTACTGAACCACGTAAAAAGAAGAGATGATAGTGAGGTTCTCACTTTGGGGTCATGGTGCAGTTGAAGATGGGCAGGAAAAGACGAGGCAGCGGTGGTCAGCAGCCTGTCCACAAACCAGCAGCCAAACAGCTTCGATCGGCGCCTTGGGTGATCAGCAGGCAAACCTCGGGGGCCTGCGATGCAAAGAGATATGAGAGGGCAGGGATGGGAGATAGAGAGAACAGGGGCGCAACATACCTAGGGCGACCATGTCCTTCCCGTGCAGGAGACAGGGGCGATTGTGTTCCTCCACGGTCTGCATCACTGCTCGAGAGGTGAGATGCAGCGGCAAATTAGAATCCCAATGACGAGGGCACTCCGTTTTGGTGGAGAGGAAGGATTGGGAGGGGAGCATGTGGAGGGGGCAGCCATGGACAGAGGGACGAAGGAGGGCACGACCATGGGGGGGTTCTGTTTCTCGTGATGTGAATTGTGCGAGAGGCAAGAGAGGAAGGGGGACCAGAGGGAGGAGCGTGAGAAAGGGAGGGGATTGTGCTTGCCATCTTTGATGGTGTCCATGTTCATCCAGTCGAGGTCAGGAGGGGGCGACATAGGAGGGACGGCCTGGTTCTGTCGTGGGAAAGGAAGAGGGCGCCGTGAGGGGTGGAGGTGACGTGAGGGAGAGGGAGGAGAGTGGGTCGGTCGGGCCTTGTCCCGAGTTGGATTGGATACGGTTTGAAGGAAAAAGATAGAGCCCACGATTTGAATATCACCATAGATATGGACATGATTCAGGTCGAGAGACGGGGATAGGAAGGTTAACTCTAGAGAAAAAAAGAGAAAGATGGAAAAGATGGAGTGGCTCAACCATGATCGATTAGAGTATTCAGATAGGGCTCGATTTAGGGTTTAACATTTTGTCTCACGGTCGAATCGAAATCTCGTGTTTGAAAAGACTTCAAAACTATTTTAGCACTCAAATCACCATGCAGCCGGCATGAATGCAACAATCGAATTTATAACCTATGATTGTTTTAATTTTATATTTAGAAAGTAACTTTATTGTTTTAAATATTTGCACTCACTTTCCTAATCAATTCTAACAACTTTTATCTAATTTTTGAAATCCTAGCAAAAATTTAAACTAGGGTGTTACAAAGAAGAGCTCCAAGGGGGGCGTAGCGGTTGCGAGGAGATCTCCGTCGCGGTCTCCTTCACCGCCGGTGGCTCCGCACCGCGATGAGGAGTGGGTCCGCTCCATCTCGACCCGAACACGGATCCTCACCCTAATTTGGGACGGGATCCTGCTCGACGAGGCCATCGAGGAGTGACACGAGGCGGCGGGGCCCCACGCCGCAGATGCACGAGGCGGTGGTGTTCGAGTCGTGGTACCCCCGCGGATTCGGGTTGCCTGCGCAGCCCTTCTTCCGCGGGCTGCTGTACTACTACGGGCTGGAGGTCTGCAACCTGAACCCTAACTCGATCTTGCACATCGCCATTTTCATCTATCTGTGCGAGGCGTACCTCGGTATCGCCCCACACTTCATCCTCTTCCGGTACTTCTTTTGGGTGAAGCCCCACAAGAGTCCCAAGAAGCCAAAGGTGGTGGCTGGCGCTGGGGTCCATCTCCGGCAGAAGACCTCTGGCGAGTACATCTCGGTGCCGCTCATCAGCTCCAACAAGGGTTGGCACAACGAGTGGTTCTACACCACCAACCACGCCCCACAGGTGCCGTGCGTCGTCGACACGCGTCTGACCCCTCTCCGCTGCTGGGACGAGGAGCTGGGCGATGCCGAGATGTGTCAGGTGTCAGAGCTGCTGAAAGCTGATCTGGAACCTGAAGGTGACCGACCTCATCGGGGTGGCAGTCATGGTGAACTTCGCCACCCGGTGTCTCCAGCCGCTGAAGATGAGGGCGCACCTGGCATCTTACGCTGGGGAAGACTTCGACACGACATGGGAGGTGCCAGAACGGGGGGAGCCGGAAGTGCTGGTGGAGCGCATTCGTGCTTCGCCCCCCACACCGTCATCACGACACACGGCGCGCCGCGTCCCTACAGCCTGGGAAACCCTCCGCCTGCGGTAAGTGGAAATTTCCTGCCTTCTTACGGTCCGCCCATTAGGGCATAAACATATGCCCAAAAGATGTTTGTTGAAATGCTTGAACCGAAATTGTAATTTGTAGGGTCGTGAGGCTTTTGTCTCTGCCTCGCCGCTGCAAGGTACGCTGGCTGGGGCGGCGTCCCTGCCTGGCAGGCTCGGTGAGCTGCAGAGGTTGGAGATTTCCCATGCCCATGCCGCTACTCGTGGTGGCGCTAGGTCCGGCCCGATGCGCGGCCGCTCCGGAGCCTGGCCGACATGCAGCCGCGACCCCAGTGGATGGAGAACGCATCGCGCCTGCTGGCAAGGGGAAGAAGCGCAAAGGTAGCAGCCGGCCGGAGGTGCAGCGTGTGCCACCCGGCTCGCTCAAGATCGACGAGTCGGCGTCGCACTGTCGCAAACTGGTGCTGCCGAGTGACTCCGACGACGAGGAGTTGGGCCCTCGTCTGTTCGGTGCCGGCGACGTCCCTCTGGAGGCCGCCAAGGAGGCGCCGAGTGGTACGATGACTGCTTCTCCTTGTCTTCCTTCTTCTCCTCCTCCTCCACCTTCTCTTCCTTCTCCTCGACCTCCTCTTGAACGAACGGAATATTCTCCTCGGAGTGCGGGCGTGCCACGCCCTTTGCCGCAGACTGCCCAGGCGCGCCATGTGACGACACAGGGTGCTCCTAGGCTGGCTCTAGAGGCGGTTGTCGGGGTGAAGAGGCTTGCGCCCTCCGGCTCTGGATTTCGCAAGCACGCTCGTCTGCGCCTGTCCACCGAGTAAGTTGTTCTGCAGGTCATTGTTTTGTTCTGGTGTCATTCGCTGATCGGTTGGTTGAGGATCATGGTGTTGAAATTGTTTTTGTTTGCATGGAGCCCAGAGTTGTCCCTGTCGTGGGTGAGGTGCCCGTGCCAGGTGCTGGTCCGGTAGTGTGTCCGCCGAGTGCTTCGGAGGAGCACTCGGGCGCAGTGTCAGGCGCCAGCGCGACCCCATTGGCGGCCAGTCCCCAGTGTGGGGATGCTGTGTCCATGGCCTTGGGCTCTACCTCTATGGCAGTCCCCGAGGTTGAGGAGATCCACCGAGTGCTTCCCACATCGCTCACAAGCCCACCACGCCCTACCAGGATTGCCCAGGTGCGCGGTGGCAAGGCACGGGAGGTGCTCGGCGATCGGGTCGTTGACGAAGACAACCAGCAGGAGCTCGTGACCCTGGCCACAAGATTTGCTCGGCTGGCGGGGGTGAGTGCATGTTTGGATCTTCTTTTTTTGCTCCATTGTATCTTCTTTTGATCATCTTGTTGTCCAGACTGTGTCCACTGCGTCTGCTCGCAACAGTGAGCTGCTGGAGGACGTCGGGTCCAACGTCATCACATTGCGGGTTCGGGTGCGTCGCCTTGAGGAACAGGCTGCTGCGCATCAGGACGGCAGCAACTGGGAACTCGAGGGGCTGTGCCGGGAGAAAGCTGCTGCAGCTACAGCCGCTGAGCGTGCCTGCACGAAGAAGGCCGCTGCTGAGGCCGCAGCGGACGCCACTGTCACATCCCTTCATGAGGCAGCGGAGGAGTACCATAGAGGTTTGTTGTCTCTTGTTTATGTTTCATGATTTCTCCCGAATGCTTGTATCTGACTTGATTCTTGAAAAACAGCTCGGGCCCAGGCTGAACAGGAGCTTGAGACTATTCGGGCTCGGACGAAGGCGACGGGGAAGGCCTTGGAGCAGGCAACCAAGAAGCAGGCCGTGGCTAGGAAAGAGCTCGCTGGTGAGTTATCTTCCCACTTTGCCTGTCTTGTATCTTTGTGTTGTCTAGTCCTTCTGACATTTGAACAGACTTGCAGCAGAAACTATTCGCCCAATTCGCAGATTTGGAGGCTCACGTGGAGTCCGAGAGGAGCCAGTTCCAGGCGCTCGGTGAAGCTCTGCGCCCTCTGCTGGACGAGCTGGCCCTGCTTGCCGAGTCCTCCTCCGTGCAGGAATTTGGCGAGCCCGCCGTCCGCTCGCCGTCTCTGCTATAGCGAGTCCAGGCGGCGTCTTCGCGATTCTAGGGGCTTCTTTGCGAGGTCAATCTGGCAAGCACCAGCCACTGCCTCGCCGTCTTCCGCTCCTTCCTCCCACAATTCGATGTGGGCTTGGTCCATGGTGGGTTCGCTCGTGGGACGTCATCCACGTGGGTTGACGAGCTGCTGGAAGAGGTGAAGGACGTGCTGGAGAAGCTCGCCCACGATGTTGTGCCTGACCAGGATGAACCGAGTGGTTTCATACTGCAGCCGTGAAAAACATTAAATAAGTAATTGTAATATTTTGCCTGTACTGATGTGACATCGTACTTTTAAGACATTATTTTTAATGGTGGCGCTTTACTTTGATGGTATCCATGTACTTTTAATTTCTCTAGTAGTTGGTCTGTTACGGGAAACCATAGTCCCGTTGACCTCAGTTTCCTAGCGCAAAGGGTGTACTCTCGTACACACGTAGTACCTTAGCTTGGCGAAGATCTCGGCCCACGATTTAAGATGTATTTTACCGAGTACTTTATGAGTCTTAGGGTCCGTGTTCAGATGAGCGTTTTAATTTTTGACAGAAGTAAACATTGCTGGAAAATAAAGGCAGTCCCCAAGTTTCAGATTTGGAACTTGGGTCTGATCATGCAAGCAGGGTATCGAAGTGAAAGAACTCCAAAGATCATGAACTTTTATTCATTGCCCAGATTGCTAGCATGTGAAAGTACAGAAAACTTGAAAGATAAATAGCTTTTATGGGTAGAAGCGGCGTAGATGCTCGATGTTCCAAGAGTTGGGCACATCGGTGCCGTTCTCGGGTAGTGCTATTTAGCGACCGGTCGCTAGGGAGGCTCCTAGCGACCGTTTCCTCCCCTTCCAAACTTTTTTTAAAAAGAAATTCTTCCGGCAACTTTCTGTTTTGTAATGTCATAACTTGTATATATAAACTTTGATGTATAACTTTGATGTATAACTTCGAGCTATAAATTTTTATCAGATAATTTATGAGCATAAATTTGACCTAGCTTGCGTGCAGAACTTATACGTACAACTTGTATACATATTTTTTTAAAAATAACTTATACACATAACTTTTTTCAAACATCAATTTTATCTTTCCGTTTTGAAACTTATACACACAACTTTGATGCATAACTGCGAACTATAAATTTTTGCAGATTATTTTTAAGTATAAGTTTGATGGCGCGTAGAACTTATGCGTGCAACTTGTGTGCACAATTGTTTGACGAACAACTTGTGACGAGTTGTGCGCATATTTTTTCTGTAACAATGAGTTGTGCACATAAGATATGTTGTAGGAGTAGAAATTTATTGAATGAAGAAATAAGCAAAAAAAAAGAAACATGACCGCGCAAGTGGAGGAGCGCGGGGCCCTCGGGTAGGACTGCGGCACACGTGCCGACTGCGCACCAGGCGCGAGCGCTCCACGCGACCGAGTGTTGAATTGATTTTGCGGCCGTTCTCCCGCATTAGCTGGTAAGCACCCGGCCTGTTGACTTCCTTTACAATGGAAGGCCCCTCCCATGGAGCCGAGAGCTTGTGCATGTCCTTCTTGCTTTGGATCCTTCAGAGAACAAGGTCGCCAACGCAAAAGCCTCTCTCTTGCACATTCTTGTCGTGGTAGCACCTTAGAGCTTGGGCATACCGTGCTACCTGGATCGTTGCTGCAAGCCATCCTTCCTCGATGCTGTCGATGTCCTCAATGGGCGCCTCCTCAGCCTTGTTTTCATCAAACACCTCAACTCTTGGTGTGCCGAACATCAGGTCGGTTGGAAGCACCGCCTCTTATTCGTACACTAGGAAGAAGGGGGTCTGATCAGTAGCATGACTCGGCTGTGTCCGCAGTCCCCAGATTACTGCAGGGAGCTTTCAGAGCCAACGTGTCGCGTACTTGTTCAGCTTATCGAAGATGCGCTTCTTGAGTGCCTCGAACACCGCTCTGTTGGCTCGCTCGACCTGTCCATTGGCACGGGGGTGTACCACTGAAGCTCGGGCCACCTTTATGAGAAGATCGTCGTAGTATTCCTGAAACTCTCTTCCTGTGAAATTTGTGCCCAGGTCAGTGATAATCCTGTTGGGGACACCGAACCTGTGCACAATCTCTGCTATGAACTCGGCCGCCTTGGCCGCTATCAGTGACTTTAGTGGCTTGACCTCTATCCACTTGGGGAACTTATCCACTGCCACCAGGATGTGGTCGTATCCCCCGGATGCTTTCTTGAAGGGACCGATCATATCGGAGTCCCCAGCATGCGAAGGGCCAGGATATAGGGATTGTCTGTAGGGCCTGGGCCGGGACGTGTATGTGTCGTGCGAAAAATTGGCATCCCTCGCAACACTTGACCAGCGCCTCGGCATCTACGACAACCGTGGGCCAGTAGAAACCAGACTGGAAGACTGTCCCCACAATGGTTCGTGCCCCCAGCGTGGTTCCTGCACATGCCACCATGGATTTCTGACAGGAGCTCCCACCCTTCCTCTTCCGGAATGCACTTTTGAAGCACTGGGAGTGTGCTCCTCGGCAGTATAACTTGTCTCCGATCAAGACGTAGTTCTTGCTCCTGCGAGAGATCCTTTCCTGCAACACCCGTGTCTCCCTCTCGTTTCCAGGTGAGGGATTCGGGAACATGTCATACTTGATGTACTCGACCATCTGTGAGATCCACTTGGGTTGTGGCTCGATCATGAGAACTTCACCGAGTCCTTCAGATGGGTCGACCTGCGCTTCAGGATTCTTGATGGAGGGCTTTTTGAGGTCCTGGACGAAGACGTCGGGTGGCACCTGGGCTCGGGTGGATCCCATCTTGGCCAGTTTGTCGTCGCGAATTACATGCTGGAACTCTAGGCCAAAAAACTTGCCTTCGAGCTTGCGTATCTCCGCACAGTATGCGTCCATCTTGTGATTTGTCCTCTGCCACCTCTTGTTCACTTGATTGACCACCAGGGCTGAGTTTCCCCGAACTATCAAGTGTTTTATCCCAAGCGAGATGGTGATGTGTAGCCTGTGTAGGGCCGCTTCATACTTAGCTGCATTGTTCGAGACCTTGAACATGATCTGCAGCACATACTGCAGCTTCTCACCTTTCAGGGAGATCAACAGGATTCCAGCTCCGCCTCCCTTAATCCTGAGTGAGCCATCGAAGTACATGGTCCAATGCTTAGTTTCTGCGGCAGTAGATGGCGTCTGTATCTCTGTGTACTTAGCTACGAAGTCTTCGAGTACTTGCAATTTGAATGTACTGCGGGGTACGAAGGTGATGTCATGTGCGGCCAGCTCGATGGACCACTTCACGATTCTTCCCATGGCATCCTTGTTGTGAAGGATGTCGCCTATGGGGTAGTCGGAAACTACGATGATCTTGTGAGCCTCGAAGTAGTGCTTCAACTTACGGGCGGTGATCAACAGCGCGTAGAGTAGTTTCTGCACTTGGTTGTACTGCACCTTTGACTCGGTAAATACCTCGCTGATGAAGTAGACCGGTCTCTGAATGGCGTAGGTGTGGCCTTCCTCTTTGCGCTATACAACTAGTACCGTGCTTGCCACATGTGTGGTAGCAGAGATGTAGAAGTGGAGCGTCTCTTTCGCTTGTGGTGCAGTGACCCTCTGGAGGTATTCCCTGAGTTCCAGGAAAGATTTCTAGGCCTCCTCATCCCACTTGAAGTCGTCTTGGTGCTTCGGGAGCTTGAAGAAAGGTAGCCCTCGCACACCGAGTCATGAGATGAACCGGCCGAGTGCTGACATGCACCCGGCGAGCTTCTGCATGTCCTTTTGGCATCTTGGGGGCTTCATCCGGGTGATCGCTTAGATCTTCTCCAGGTTTGCCTCTATGCCGGGGTTGCTAACAAGGAAGCCAAGTAGTTTTCCCGAGGGAACGTCGAAAACGCATTTTTCTGGGTCTCAGACAAGTCCTTGATAAGGTTATCAGGATCTCGAATCTGGACTATGACGTCATCTACATAGGCATTAGTGTTCTTGCCGATCTGCGTCATCAGACATGCTTGGATAGCACGCTGGTAGGTCGCACCGGCGTTCTTCAGACCAAAAGACATTGTCAGGTAATAGTACACGCCATGGGGCATAATGAATGACGTCTTGATCTGGTCTTCGACTTTGAGGCTTATCTGGTGATAGCCTGAATAGCAGTCGAGAAAATAGAGCAGGGCACAGCCTGCCGTGGAATCAACGACTTGATCTATTCGCGGGAGGGTGAAGGGGTCTTTGGGGTAGTGTTTGTTGAGATCAGTATAGTCAACACACATTCTCCATTGATTATTCTTCTTGGATACAAGAACTGGATTAGCTAACTAGTCAGGATGATACACTTCTTTTATGAAACCAGCAACTAACAGTTTTGCAAGCTCTACCCCTATTGCCTCCTTGCGGTCCTACGCGAATCGGCGTACATTCTGCTTGACGGGCTTCGCGTTCACATCAACCTTCAAGGAGTGCTCGGCGAGCTCTCTGGGCACCCTCGGCATATCCACTGGTTGCCAAGCGAATATATCTGAGTTAGCACGCAGGAACTTGACGAGCACGCTTTCCTATTTGGGGTCCATGTTGGCCTCTATGATCGCTGTCTTGGAAGGGTCCTCAAGCCCGACAGACACCTTCTTCGTCGCCTCCTTTTCCCGCTGGATCACCTCCCTCACCGGTGTTGACGGTTCAAAACCGCGTTCAACATCACCGCAAGTACACGGAGTGACTTGGTGCCTTTTTCACCAAGGGAGGGGACCCCCAAGGTTCTTGTCAATCCACGGAGCAAGGGGATTACTTGAGTTTAACCTAACACTAACTTAGTTGATTAAGGACTTTATGATGTAGAGATCAGTCTATAAAGCAAAGACAAACTAACCCTAGATTATATTAAAGAGAGAGATAGGTGGTTCACGAGTATGAAGAACGTATGCCCATGGAGTCTAGGTACTTGAGATGCAATCACCCGAAACATGATAAAACCACGATCCAATCTATCTAAGCATGTGAACAAAGAATTAAGCGTTTCCCTTCCCTCGTACATGTCACTACGCGAAGGTAATTGATACTAACCCTAATGAACACGGTATGTTGATGTGATCTACGGGAGCAACCCCGAAGGCATGGTAGCTAACCTTAAACATTAAGCATCATCAACAAGAAGGTACGATAGATATAAGATGCAAACGAGAGTGGGTGACTATATATAAAGATCCATTACAACTCCATGGACAAATGATTACTTTAACCCATCAAGGCGCTTGGGATGGCACCATTGAACATGGTGGATGCCCCCGATGGAGTCCGTTTCTCGGTGTCCTTCAACTCCGGCGGCGCCGTGGCAGGTCCTCGGCGTCCTCCTTCCTCGTGGTGGCCTCCCTTGACCTCGGTGATGATACTCTTGAGTGCTCACTCCCACATTAAACCCTCTTCCTTGTGGTTGATCTCCCGAGGCTTCTGTGTATGTCTTTCGTGAATGGCTCTCTCCCCCAAACAATTAGGGTCCCACGAACTTATCACCGAAGAAAGGTGGTGGCGAATCGACCCCGAATGGGGGTGGGCCGGCCGGCCTGGCCCATTCCCGGCCTGGTTCACCTCCGTCTTTTGCCACGTGTCATCTATTGCACTTTGGGGTTTTTCCTCCTTCGGATGTGGGCTTTGGACGTCATTATCCCTGCGACCAAGTTAAGGGGTCTTTACGCATGATCTTCCGGTCTTTTCATCTTGGTCCTCGGAGATTCTTCATTGAAGCACATTGGTCCTTGCCACCTTTGGAGTTAAGTTCACGCATGGTCGAAGCCTCTTGATCATCATGGAAATCGTCCTCCGAACTGAGTGCATCTCTTCTCATTTAGTGCATGAATTCCTGCGTAAACATTATACTCCAAAACGCACATCCAACGATGAACTTGTTATATCATTAGTATGCCTAGTGGCGGGTTAGTTCCAAAATGAAGTTCAAACCATAACATAACAAGTGTTCTTGGTTGACGGAAATCGACCACGAACATCGCCCCACGCTTAGATCTTGCGTGTCCTCGAGCAAGTTGCTCAAAAATTGTTTATCCACGGAGTTGAAACATGCTTCGTTAATTCTTTCCTTTCAAGTTAGTCGATCATTCATCTTCAATATAATAGACATGAAACAAAGATCATAATGTAAACATGGGTGTTTAGAAATTACCAATTCAAGACTTACCCCACAACTCATACCTTTTCACTAGAGATCCTCGACTTCATCCACACTCGCTTTCTTACTTTCATCAGAGGGTTTTTACAAACTTTTTAGAAATAAAATTCCTGCACAAAGCATTAGACAAAACCCTTCTCCAAGTTCTCACATGTCACTCATTTAGAGTGGCTATCCAAAAGAATTTCATAAACTCTCACCTCCCACAAGTCTCTCATTTATAATGTAAGGTGGAGCTATAGGTGTGGCTAGTGAAGCTAGCACAAATATTATCAAGCTAGGAATCCTTTAGTGGTTGTTCACCTTCCAAGCCAATGATCATGAGAATTAAACCATAATGTAAGGGTATCAAGGATGAGAAGATTTAGAATGGTGGACATGTGCAAAGGGGAAAAGAATAATGACTTCAAGGCACTAATGATGTCCTCGATGTTGGATTGCACATGGTATGGAATATCAAAGATTCGTTCTCAACATCGTCGCATCCTTCCTTGCACTTCTTTTGATCTTCATTTGACTTATCATCCCTCACTATACCTCTCTTGCTTTGCCTTGGATTTTTCTCCTTTTCCTTCTTTTCTTTTCTTTTTCTTTTTCTCTTTTTTCTTTTTCTTGCTTGTGTGCGCACCACACATATACAGATACATATTTTTTTCTTCTTTCCACATCTTCATCTTCTTCTCTGAAGCTTTTCGCTCATCTTTTGTACATGAATACCAATCTGAATTTTAAATAAAATCTTGCCTAAAAATTGAATGAATCTTCGAACATGGGTTGTGTTCAAGGAATAAGATGATAAAAAGATATTTATGGGTTTGGAATCCGGCGATGTACAGAGCATTCAATGTGAAATTCCTGTTACCGAATGTATGACGAGGCTAGCAATAAAAGATATACATCAAGGACATGATCATTGCTCAAAATTAGACCTCCCAAGAGAGTAAAATCCTAACCCAATTCATCATGCTAGACAACACTTATGGTGCAGTATATATATAGGCCTTGTATAGGATAGATTTTACCTCTCAACTTGGAGAAATAGATCGCTAACCTTCATAGCAAGGTGTTTTTCTTAATTTTCAGAAATTAAAGCCTCCAATGTTAGCATTACTAAAAGCATGGATGAAGCAAAGTCCTAGATCAAAGTTTGAATATGGGTGCTTTACAAAAGTAAATTTCCACTAAACACCACGATAAACAATTAATCACCAAGTTCATGCTCGAATAACAAAGATAAAGTAAAGACATAACAAGAAAAGAAACAAGAGACTTGCATAAGACACTTTTGGTCGGGGGGTGCGCCGGCCGCTGCCGCCGCGTAGACGAAAGCGGGCGTTCGACCCCCGTCCGAGGATTCGGAAGAGGAGGTGCTGTCAGATTGGATCTCCGCAGTATCGGTAGACCCGAGAGTCTCGGAGCTGTCCTCGAGGCTTAGTGCAGCTCTCAGAGATGTAAAGGAGCCCTCTGATCCGGTGCTGGGATCAGATCGCCTAGCCGAGTAGTTTGGCTGGTGCAGATCCTCTGATCCGTCGGTGGTCCACTCTCTGACTTGCCCATCTTCCTCCAAGATGGGGAAGAGGGTCTCATCTAGGTCATCACCATCTATAGGGGTGATCACCATCGATACGAAGCGCGGCACATCCTCATCCGATGTTATTCCAGCAATCGGGTGGAGGAGACCACATCGAGGGTTTTTTCACCGTCTCCGAGGCGGAGGCGGCGACGCTCTTCACCCGTGGGGAAAGCCCTCGACCTGCAGAGTGTCTAGGGTGGCCTCGCAGATCGCGATGGTGTCGGCCATGTTGCCAATGATTCGATCCATAGATTGGACCAGATAACCTTTGGGAGGATAAGAGGATCCTGCAACCTCCAGGTCTTCCACCGGGAGGCTAGGCCTCCGAGTTGGTGATGGCGTGCCGAAAAGGACTCGGCAAGCCCTGGGCTTCTCCAGATTGGATCTGGGAGCCGGTGTGCTACCTGCGGGCGGCGTGGAATCCACTCCGGAGGACTTTTCCGTGGTGATTGCGGTGTTGGGGATGATGCAAGGGATATCCCCAATGACGATGTGACCCTGAGGTGGGGTCACGTAGCCGGCCGCCTGCTGGTCGGCGGTGGAGTCGGGATCGAAGCTTCCGAAGGGAATGCCTGCTCCCATTGCGACGAAGACGAGGCACCTAGCTGGGATCTTGACTGCGGCCATCAAGCTTGCCAATTATCTTCAGCGAAGCCCCTACCTGGCGCGCCAACTGTCGGTACAATGGTGCCGGCAGTCCACCATGGGGTAGGCTATGGTGGTATATTGTGTGGAGGGGATCGCCGAGACTGAAGCTAGATGGTAACGAAGGACACAGGGGTTTATCCAGGTTCGTGCCGCAAAGACGCGTAATACCCTACGTCATGCGTTGGTGGTTGTATTGATTGTTCCGCAAATGGGAATCAGATTAGACTTGTTTCAGAGGAGGGGTCCCTACCGCCCTTATATAGGCATGGGGGGCAGGGTTACAGATCACGTGGGATCTATCCTAGTTGCTTATACAAGATCTCTCTTTGATCACAAGTAATATCTTTCCTAACCAACTAGTCTTTATCTATGGGAGTATATCTCTTCGGGCGCCATCTCATTCTTGATCCGTGTGCCCGTGTCGACTGCCGCTTGTATGGGCCCACACCGTCCTCGTAGATACGCCGTGAGGCCCCTTCATGTGGCACCCCGGGGGTATATCCCCCACAGTGAGGGGGAGAAAATTGGAGAGATTCCTATTCTACCACAAACTACACCCATGAACAAATTCGCACCCAAGGCAAACCACCTGAGAAACAAGCTAGACACACTCCATATCCACCAGTGTTCCCCCACAAAACCGATAACTTCCAGAAATTGGTGAAGTTTGTGACCACCCTTGGGAATGTGTTTGGGGCGAAGTCAGGAGAGAGTGGTAGAGAAACTGAGAGAAGCTCCACAGCCAAAGCCAAAACCAGTCCGCTTCCATTGTGAGTATTGTGGGAGGAATGGTCATCTAGGAGAGTTTTGCTACAAGAAGAAGAGGGATGAGAGGATGGCTAAGGAGTGGGCGAACAGGAACAGGTACCACCCTTCTCAGGGTGTGCCTGAGCCTCGTATGCCACTGCTTAGGGGTCAGGCGGAGGTGCGTATAGTTCCGGGTTGGGGAATGAGAGGAGTTCCCACCCGAGGTGGTTCGCGTGCTGCTGCCCAGGGGGGCGGTCAGACCGGCCTGGGCAGGCGGTCTGACCGCGTCCTTGCTGGGAGCAGGGGGTTCCGATGCCCGTGGTCATGGTGTTGATCGTGTTGGTTCCTATGGTCGTGGTACAAGCAGTAGAGGGTTTGTTTCTGGTGGTGGTGGTGTGTTTGCTGGACGTTCTCCACCTCGTGATCGATATAAGGATGGGATAGGCTGTTGCAACTTTGGCTTTTAGAGGGGCTATGAGACACGCTTTCCTTTTTGTGGTAGTCGTTCTTCTCCAGCTAGGCGTCAGGTGGTTCAGCGTGGTGGTCGTAGCTTTGGACGTGATAGGATGGATGTTGCTAAACCCACTTTTGAGCAAATGGCTCGACACTGGTTTGATTCCTTTTGTGCTAACCCCAGTGTTGAGTCGCTTTCTCATTCTCGTTTTCGTTTTTGATTTGCAGGTGGGAGGCATGGAGAACATTTGGTTGATTGACTCCGGTTGTTCGCGACACATGATCGGAGACAGGGGGTGGTTCTCCAGCCTCACCCCACTGGTGTCAAAGGTGTACATCACTTTCAGGATAATGGACGAGGACGGGTGCTTTCAGAAGGTGTGGTTAAGGTGAGTAGCTTGGTGACCTTAAAGCGTGTGGCTCTGGTCAAGTCACTTGGGTATAACCTGTTGTTAGTATCTCAGTTACTGGACGAGGGTTTTGAGGTTCATTTTAAGTTGGGGGCTTCTCGTGTTCTTGACTCTCGAGGCAATCTTGTTTGTACGATCGTGCCCGAGGGACAAATCTTTCATGCTGATTTTTCTTAGTGTTTTGGTCCCTCGAGGTGTTTGGTTGCTGGTCCTTCTTCTGAGTTGTGGAGGTGGCATAGGAGGTTGGGGCACTTGAGTTTGGAGCTGCTTTCCCGCTTGAGTGCGCTCGATCTTGTCTGAGGATTGCCCAGGTTGCGTTTTGAGAAGGATTTGGTTTGTGTGCCTTGTAGGCATGGCAAGATGGTAGCCACTCCCCATCCACCCCTGACTGCTGTCATGACAGAGCGACCGGCAGAGCTGTTGCATATGGACCTTGTTGGGCCAGCTTGAGTTCACTCAGTGGGTGGGAAGTGGTATGTCCTAGTGGTTGTGGACGATTACTCTCGCTATGCCTGGGTGTTTTTCATGGAGGATAAGGGTGAGACGTTTGGTTTTGTTTGAGCCCTGATCTTGAGGTTGAAAAATGGGATGCCATTAGAGCTATACGCAGTGACAATGGTGCGGAATTCAGGAACTCTCATTTTGAGACCTTTTGTCGTGATCTTGGTCTTGAGCATCAGGTTTCGACTCCGTACACCCCTCCTCAGAATGGCGTTGTGGAAAGGAAGAATCAGACCCTGTGTGAGATGGCTAGGACGATGCTCGATGAGCACAGGACTCCTAGGAGGTATTGGGCTGAGGCGGTGAATACCGCGTGCTGTGTGTCAAATCGGATCCTCCTCCGAGCTTTCAAGAAGAAAACCTGCTATGTGCTGATGCATGGGCGAGTACCCAAGGTGAGTCACTTTCATGTCTTTGGTTGCAAGTGTTTCATTCTAAAGAAAGGTAGAAAGTTGGATAACTTTGAGGCTAGGTCTGTTGATGGTATTTTCTTTGGTTATGCTACTCACTCTAGAGCATTTTGTGTGCTCAATTTGGAAACGAACCAAATCGTGGAGACTTGCGAGGTTACCTTCGACGAGACACAGCTGCGTAGCTCTTTGGTATTTGATTATGTAGGTGATGAGGGGTTTGGCGAGGAGATCTTTGAGGAGGAGGTGCAGGAAGATGGTGATGAAGATGATGGTGGTGGTGCTCCCGCAGCTGGTCGTGTACATGTTACTTCCACTACGACGACGATGATCGAGGAAGGTCCTTCACCTACACCGACAACGACTGAGGCTGTTCGAGTGGATGCTGCTGCTGAGGGGGAGGTGGTCTCCAGACGTGAGGCTGCCCGGCGTGTTCAGGTGGATCACCCACCTTCGTCGATCATAGGTGACATTGATGAACGTACTACACGGTCCAGGTCACAGAGGCACTCTCATTTCGCTCGTTCTGCATTTGTCACTTCTTTTGAGCCCAAAGATATTGGACACGCACTTTTCGATCCAGATTGGGTGAACGCTATGCATGATGAGCTTGAGAATTTTGAGAGGAATCAGGTGTGGGACTTGGTTAAGCCTCCACCAGATTGCAAACCTATCGGGAAAAAATGGGTGTGGAAGAACAAAGAGGGAGAAAATGGGGAGATAGTGAGAAACAAGGTGAGGTTGGTTGCTCAGGGGTTTAGCCAGAAAGAGGGGATAGACTATGAGGAGACATTTGCTCCGGTGGCCCGTTTGGAGGCAATTAGGATCCTTCTAGCATTTTCAATTGCTAAAGGGTTCAAGTTGTACCAAATGGATGTGAAGAGTGCCTTCCTTAATGGGTTTTTAGAGGAAGAAGTGTATGTGAGGCAACCCCCGGGTTATGAGAGTGAGAGGTTTCCCCATCGGGTATACAAACTCAGAAAAGCACTATATGGCCTGAAACAAGCTCCCAGGGCGTGGTATGGCAGGTTGAGGAAGTTTCTTTTCAGTAAGGGGTTTGTGATGGGGGTAGTAGATCAGACTCTCTTTCTCCTCAGGCAGGGCGTTGACATTCTGATTGTGCAGGTGTATGTGGATGATATAATCTTTGGTGGCTCCTCTCACACTTTGGTTGCCAGGTTTGCAGATGACATGAGTAGGGAATTCGAGATGTCCATGATGGATGAGTTACAGTTGTTTCTCGGGCTTCAGATCAAGCAGCGCAAGGACGGGACGTTTGTGCATCAAGCCAAGTACACCAAGGACATAGTGAAAGAAATTGAAGATGGATGACTCGAAGCCGATGGCTACGCCGATGAGTACGACTACAACTTTGGATGCGGACGTAGATGGCGAGCCCGTGGACCAGAAGGAGTACCGGAGCATGATCGGCTCCCTCCTCTACTTGACAGCGACGAGGCCGGACAAATAGTTCAGTGTGTATCTGTGTGCTCATTTTTAGGCTTCACCGAGGACGTCACATCAGCAGGCCGTCAAGAGGATTTTCAGGTACTTGAACTACACCCCTGAGTTTGGTCTTTGGTATTCTGTGGCCTCGACACTCAACCTTCACGGGTTTGCGGACACTAACTTCGCTGGGTGTTGTTTGGATTGTTAGTCTACCTCTGGTGGGTGTCAGTTTCTTGGGTCTTCTTTGGTTTCTTCGTCATCCCGCAAGCAGTCCAGTGTAGCCCAGTCCACTAAAGAGGCCGAGTATGTTGCTGCAGCCAGTTGTTGTTCCCAACTCCTATGGATTACCTACACTACGAGCGACTTTGGTGAGGAGTGTTCCCATGTTCCACTCTTTTGTGATAGCACCAGTGCCATAAGTGTAGTCAAGAACCCAGTTCTCCACTCAAAACCAAGCATATAAAGGTGAGGTACCACTTCCTGAGAGACAATGTGGAGAAGGGAAAGATTGATTTGATCCATGTGCCCACCCAAAACCTACTAGCTAATATCTTTACCAAACCACTTCACCAAGCCACTTTCACCCGCTTGCGGGGTGAGCTCGGTGTGTGTTTGCTTTCTTGAGTTGGTGGTGGGAGCTCCTTTGTAGCATATGTATCATATTTATTTTGTGCACGGCATTGCATTTGTAGCATGATGTATAGTCATCTTTGTATCTTAGGTTGCTTTTGCATTTGTATTATAGTAGGACGAGCTTCTCCTATATACATTGATTGCTATGATATGCTAGTTGTGAGCTTGTGAGCAAGTTTGATATGACTTGATGATGGACAACTATGCTTTTGATAGTTTTGCTATATTTGCAATTTGAGGTGGCTATTTTTTGAAAAATGCTAGATAGGCTCTCTCTTGTGAGTTTAAGGCTTTGCATGATCTTAGTGTGCTTTGGTGGTTTATGTCATGCTTAATTCATGGTTGGATATCATGTGCTTTTCACTTGGGGTCAAAGACCCATTTGTCATTATGAATGTTTAGCCCATGTGTTACCTTGTGGGGGAGCATAAGCTACTTTTTGCCGCAAAGGCACTTCATGTACCATTTTATGCTTAAATGTGAAAAATTAAATTGGTATGAAATGCTTTGCTTGAAGGTGTGCTCTCACTTGATTTATGTTATAAATGTTTTAAAATTGTAATATTTTGGGTGCTAAACCGTTGCATGATGTCTACCATGAGAAGTCTCATTTTAAGAAGTAGACACATGGCTTGGTTGCTTTAACATGACATGAGATGCTTATGGGTGTTTTTAATGATCTTGTGTTGAGGATATGTGACCTAACATGAAGTTTGCGTAATTTAAATTCACTTTGGTAGACTTTGCTCATATTTTGGTATTTAGCTCATGAGAGGGAATTTTTTCGCAAAATTTTGTATCTTGCTCATGGCTTGCTCATTTTCTCATATAGCTTTACTATCATGATGGCTATGCTTATACGAAACTTTGGAATGTCTTGCTTTCTGATTTGCTCACTTGTAGCATTTTGTGGTGCTCATTGTCTATTTGAGAAGCTCTAGGTTGAAATTTTTGTAGAAATGCCTTGATTCATGCATTGTCAACAAGGGGGAAAAGTTTGTGCATGGAAAGTGGATCTGAGCATGTTTAGAGGGTTTTCGGCTAGTTTCGGACCTTTTCGGAACAAGTCTTTCTGGGGCGGTCACATAGGGTGGTCTGACCGCCCTGTCTTTGGTGTGACCGGCCCAGGGTGGTCTGACCGGCCTGGCTAGGTGGTCTGACCGGCCTGGGTCTGTGTTGGGTATTTTAGCACCACAAGAAATAAATCCGCAAGCGGACGGATACCGTTGTAGCTTTCACCTCAGAGTATTCCAAGGGTATCGAATCCAAGGGAACAGTGTGCACTAACTTCGTACTAGTCTGTCCAAGGACACACCCAGATAAAAGGCAAGGATAGAGAGGATTCCTAAAGATAGCTCTATAGATGAGATTAGAGGTCGATCTCTAGATAGAACTTGGCTTAGGGTACCGATAACCCTCACTTAACAAGCAACTCCGGTACACGGATCTATGTGGAACGGAGCTCTGACTATATCCAGCTGCGGAGGATTAACAAGGGCCAGACGGGCTGTCGCCACCACCTGGACTGCCTCTACCTAACCTTGGGATAAGCCGAACGAATGATAACCGGTAGCGTGACACAACGTCTACGCTGTGGTTACTGCTGTAGCCAACGAACTACAGCACTCTGTACTTGTAGAACTACGACCACGGAAGAGAACTGATCTCACTCACTATAGGTACTACTAGCTTATACTAAAGGCATACGAGAGAACACTTGACCCCGTACTATGCTTCCAACGTATACGAACGACTTGCAGCAGACGAACGCATAAACCCAGGATCTACGCACTAGCAGAGGAAAAGGTCTACTCATGCAACCTAGCATAAACTATTAGAAAGGAATCACGAACACACTTTATTCTAATCAGAGCATGCAAGCATATCCACTTTATTCTAATAGACAAGTCATACAAACAAGATACAAACTTGTGCACCTAATCAACTAGATCGAGGGGGCGTGTTCGTGAAGAACACGCGTCTCTAAATGATGAACAGGCGAAGAACACAAGAACATATCACTCACACTTTAGTCTAAATAGAAAATATAAAAATACTTACTTTACTCTAATTGAAGAACGAAGCATCCATGGAGATACAAATCACTCTCTCACTCTCCTACTCTCTAATCTACCAAGGAGAGGCCTCTCCTTTGAAGGGAAGCTCTCATCCTTGAGTGAAGTGGTGTGTCTCAAACGGGAGCCCCTCCCCTTCTATTTATAGAGGAGGGGGTGGCTTGCCAAGAGGCCAAATGTTCTCCAAGATATGCAGCCATCCTTGGGCGCCACCAATAGGAGAGCGACACATGGTGAGGTATCTTGCAATGCACTCTTCTCCAGCTTCCAGGGAAAGGAACCTAACCGACCTTGTACCGGCCAATCAACGGGCGCCATGTCACCAATCCACCCCGGAACATTGCAAGGGATCAACCAGGAGGCACCACATGGAAGCGGATGGCGAACGGAGACCAAAAGGGTTCGGCCGAACCTAGGTTCGGCCGACCCTGGCCCACCTCCTTTTGGCCCGTGCTTTCTCTAGGTGACTGATATGTGGCCCCTTATGACGGTTCCAGGTGCATGCCGAGTTTTGAGGTGGTTTGGGTCTCTGGTGGGCCCCTGGATCCTTGTGCTGCACACGTGGCGGTGTCTGATTCGCCGGGAGTTGATTCACATGGATTGATGAGGTGTCATTGACACATGGCATCCAATGTGGCACACGTCGCCACGTGGCCTGGTGTGGGTCCCACCGAGCTCACAAGATATCGGGAGTATGATCTTGTCTTGTGCATATCTCTTTCATCCGGACTCAGAAGTAGACAAATGATATATCCATTTTGATCGTCTCGACGAGCCCATCGCAATGGTGCAGTCCACATTGGAATTTGAGGATGTTTATGATAATGTCCTTTAATAGCCATTGGATCACTTGCTCTTAATTGTACCATTTGGCACGTATTCTGGTGCATCCTGCAACAAAAGCTAGAAACACCAACACTTGTGGAAATCATTAGTATCAAGCCCTATTCTAGTGTTGATGATCCTTTTTCCATTATATTATGCAGGTATTGACGGTGTAAAAGTAGCACTTAATAGCTGTCAACAACACCCCCACACTTGACCTTTGCTCGTCCCGAGTAAAGGGAGAACAGATCAAGGTGAGACATGATATCCAAAGGTTTAAGCGAGCATAAGAGATATTCCTAACCATACCTTGTACTTGTGAACTCTGTGGAGTGTCTATCATGCCATCTTGGGTAGTTGAGGAATGGAACGGTCATGACTCAAATCACTTCTATTCCTCATGTCAAGTAACTTGGGATTTTGCAATAAGTTTTCAAAAACAAAACCTTGCTTAGCTCCTCATTTGATTCTCTCAGATCGCTCAAAGTGTATATGTCCTCACCAAGGCATTATATTTGCCTTTCTTTCATCCTACTTCTAATGATGGCTATATGTGGAGCTCAGGGTAGGATAAAAGATAAAGCATACTTGTATCACATATATTGCAAAGTCAAAAACCGGATCCAAGGAAAAGAGCAATTCATACAATCAGATCAAGATGTGCACATGTATGGATGTGATGGATATGGTAAGGTGGATACTAGGCCCGGAATGGGTGCTAGTTATTACCATCAAATTTTGGAACTCCTTTTTGTATGTTCCATCTCTCTCCTTTTGCTTCTTTCCTTTGGACATGGGCTATCTCTCTCTTTTTTTCTTTCTTTTTTTCATGCCTTGAGCATTTTTTTCTCATGCTTTGAGCATGGTTTTTTTTCTATTTTTTTTCTTTTTGCATAGCCCATGTCTCTTTTTCAAGAATACTTTTGGAGAGAGAGGTCACACATGGAGCTTTATTTTATGGAATGGATGGATGATACAATGCTAACTTCCAGTGTAGAAGCATAGCAAGGGGATATGGTGTGCACATGAATCTTGATCATGAAAGCATGAAAAGAATTCTCACAAGGGTCACAACAATTTGACAAAGCTCAATGCAATAACAAGCAGCATATGAGTAGAAGGTTTTCGAGATAACTCATCATATGGCTTTGGTAGGACTTTGGCATATCAAAGAGGAGCTTTGCAAAGGGTTTTCAAGTTTTCAAATAAAATTCCCAAGCACTCAAACGTTCAGAGAGAAGATCATATCATCAAAGCATATCACGAATGCCAACTACTTAGATGAGCATGAGTTCCCTAATGATATTTGTTCACAAGCATCAAGATAATAAGTATGGAATAAAACATATGCAAGCCAACCACAGGAAACATGTAGAGCAAGTAGAGCACGATTTCATGAGTTGATTTAGAAGATAGGAATTGAAACTCAATCAAACTCATGAATCATAGAGAGTGAGATAATGTTGCACATACCATCGCTCCTGAAGGATATAGGGATTAAGGAGAACCAGTGGTGATTCGACTGACCCATAGGGGCAGCCGGCTCACTCTAGTTTACCTTGTCCCTTGGCATGAAAGCGCAGTCGATGTTGTGCAACGCCTGTGTGGGAGATCTCAAGTGTGTATGTCGATGATAAGCTTGGGAGATCTCCCCCACACTTGTTCATGTACCTGGTGTTGTCTTCAAACAAAAGAAAAACAAAAGATGGACTCTGCTAGTTCGAGAACCAGTGAGCCTTTATTCAAATTCAAATATTTTTTTGTTTTTTTATATTCACCATGAGATACCTCAAACAAGGCTGAGATGCCCTGGCTTACCTTCCCATTTGAATCAAGCTCGATGGCTTACCCCATTTGAATTCAAAATTCCTGCAAGGGTTAGTCCACATATACAACCAATATCCATGAAAGCATTAACTAGGTTCATCAATCAAACTCGACACCATGTCTTGTTTGATTGAAGAAGACAATTTTAACCTAAGCACCATGCTTAATTTAAAATAACCTATGAATGCACGTTAGCTAAACATGCACTCAAACCATAGCATTACAAACATAGATAAAGGAAGCACGAAAGCATGATCAAGCTAGTTCCAAAGGGATATAAACATGAGCATATGATGGTGAACATCGGGCAACCTCCCGAAAGGGCTTTGTTTAAAGTCAAAAGCGGGACGTACCTAGCTAGTTGGGCAAGATGCAAGAGCTAACATCATCTCCAAAGCAGGATAAGATTTTGTGTGAGGGGAACTTTACTTAGGACACTCACATACCTCCCCCACACTTGAAGTTTGCATTGCTAGGCAACAAAACTCAAGTGTGTGGAGATCAAGTAATTTTCCCTCACCAAAAACTTACCAAAGGGTTGAGGTGATGCAGCTCACATGTTCTTAGGTGCTACCTGTCCGTCGTTCTTTATGATCTTTACCTGAAAAGGTTAGGACCAAAAATACCCGAAGGACAACCTATACTAAAAACATGCTCTTGCTTTTTATTTGAAAAGGGAAATAAAACAAACCTAATCTAATCCAGGCTATCTCCTGGTAGTGCTTTGTTTACGGTCATAAGCTCGACCCTGGGAACTTCTTCTTGCAGCTATCATTGGTGATGTCATTCCCGTTTCACCACCAATTTTTAATGTATCATGGAAGCTTTAGCTGCAAGATTAGTGCCACAGTGCATACACGAAATCTGCAATGCTTATGGTAAACATATGCATCTACAACCAACCTTCTAAACTTTTTACAGGAGAGGACCATAAGGTGGTTGTAGTCCTCGTGCGTGCTCCATGCACTGAGCATAGCTGACTCTGGAGAAGGATGATGCAAGCATGGTTCCTGAGGTATATCAAGAGTGAAGCTACCATGCTTCTCAATAGAATCCTTTCCTCCGGGCTTCAGAGTCGGCGCCTCATAAATTTCCATGGCCCATGAATTCTCCATCTCAAGAGATTCATCGTGGAAGCTCGATGTTGATTCTCGATCAAGGTCGAGAGCAACATAGTATGGGCAAGTAGGAAGAGCCTCAAACTCGGTCGAGGGTGATGATGATCATTCGTCTTCACAAAGGTGAAGAGGGTCTTCCGAGTCGTACTCCCGAGGAGTAGAGAATTCTACACCCTCAACGAGAACGGGCTCGGACGATGCGAACGGAGATACATGCATCGTCTCCTCGAGCGAGTCTTGCTTGGGAAGAGGCTTTGCCATAGAACTTTCTGAAATCAAGGGAGTGGTGGCAGAAGCGGCTTCCCTAAGCTTTTCATCTAGGCTCCCTTGAGATGCATCGAGAAGTTTTTCTACAGGGAAGCCTAGGAGGAGATCAAGATCGAGGATATCAAAGATATGGAAGTCCAGAGTGACCTCAATCTTGTCTATGGTGAGCGGCACGACACATGCAACCCCCCGACACTCAAGAATGTGTCCTGATGGACAACTCTTGAGGAGCTTGTCAGATGGTCTTAGCGTAATGTTGCCCAACAAAGTGTACGCTAGGTCCATGGCATAATATTAACCTCCATAGTGGGGTTAAGATGGGCTTCTACGATAATTCCCCTTATGGAACAAGAAATGATCGAAGAAGGTGAACAAATCCAAAGTGCTTCGGAAAAGTTTCCCACTCCAGTCGACCACTTCTTCTCCATGGCCTCCATGATAGATGTTTTGTTTGGAGGATCGGCAGGCAAAGGAGGTACCGTAGGCCTAGGGGAAGGTTCTGTCAAAAGATTTCTAGCTGGCTGGATTTGGACAGAAGAGGGCTCCTTCCCTATTGGGTCATCTAATAAATTCGAGGTGTTCTTGGTATTTTCAGAAGGGTCATCCTCGAATTGATGAAGGAACTTTGGAGATTGAATTTCTTCTTCCTCCATTGTTCCTGGTTCGGGAGAGGGCTCAACAGATGAATCTTGGGATGTGGAAGTCAAAGGCTCAGGTTCAGCTGTTGAGAGACTCTCATGGATCGACTCTGATTCTTGGCAGGGTTCGTTATGGTCGGCAAGAAAGGAAGAGTTTTCTAAGAGGCGGTCTAGGATCTCTCTTCCTTCCTTTGAAGTTATGTCTGCGAACACACCTCCAGCGATGCTGTCGAGATATAGGGCAATGTCCATGTCTAAACTTCGGTAAAAAGTACACAAGTATACACGATCGGGTATAGACATGTTTGGGCTAGACTTCATCAGGTGTAAGAACCTAGCCCAAGCTGCACCTATGGTCTCCTCCTCTAATGGCTTAAAGTTGCGGATGTCACTCGGAAGGAACGCCCTATGTCTTGCAAGGTTGAAAGAAACATAGAAGTCAATTCAGAGTTTTCCCAATCGTTCCCACGCCCTTTGGCGCGAGTGTACCATTGCTCCGCCCTCTTTGTGAGAGAGAGAAGAAACAAATTGAGCCTCAAGGTTTCCTGTATCATTCCTGGGGGAGCCAGGGATGAACACAACCTCTCAAACTCTATCAAATGGTCATGGGGATCCTCACCAATAGCTCTAGAGAAGGGTCGATTCCGAACCATGGTAATAAGGTCGGGGTTGAGTTCATGGTTGGATGAAGACGTTGATGGATCATTGAACTCGTAAGTTGAGGTGGAGAGGTCGTGAAAGGATGGCCTCTCCATGGGTAACGAGGGTAAAGGTAGATAAAAGAAAAAAGAAAAGATATGAGGACCACTGGGTACGAAGATAGGTACAACAACCGTTCCCCGGCAACAGCGCCAGAAAGCTTGTTGGGTATTTTAGCACCACACGAAATAAATCCGCAAGCGCACAGATACCGTTGTAGCTTTCACCTCAGAGTATTCCAAGGGTATCGAATCCAAGGGAACAGTGTGCACTAACTTCGTACTAGTCTGTCCAAGGACACACCCAGATAAAAGGCAAGGATAGAGAGGATTCCAAAAGATAGCTCTATAGATGAGATTAAAGGTTGATCTCTAGATAGAACTTGGCTTAGGGTACCGATAGCCCTGACTTAACAAGCAACTCTGGTACACGGATCTATGTGGAACGGAGCTCTGACTATATCCAGCTATGGAGGATTAACAAGGGCCAGACGGGCTGTCACCACCACCTAGACTGCCTCTACCTAACCTTGGGATAAGCCGAACGAATGATAACCGGTAGTGGGACACAACATCTACGCTATGGTTACTGCTGTAGCCAACGAACTACAGCATTCTGTACTTGTAGAACTACGACCACGGAAGAGAACTGATCTCACTCACTATAGGTACTACTAGCTTATACTAAAGGCATACGAGAGAACACTTGACCCCGTACTATGCTTCCAACGTATACGAATGACTTGCAGCAGACGAACGCATAAACCCAGGATCTACGCACTAGCAGAGGAAAAGGTCTACTCATGCGACCTAGCACAAACTATTAGAAAGGAATCACGAACACACTTTATTCTAATTAGAGCATGCAAGCATATCCACTTTATTCTAATAGACAAGTCATACAAACAAGATACAAACTTGTGCACCTAATCAACTAGATCGAGGGGGCGTGTTCGTGAAGAACACGCGCCTCTAAATGATGAACAGGCGAAGAACACAAGAACATATTACTCACACTTTAGTCTAAATAGAAAATGCGAAAATACTTACTTTACTCTAATTGAAGAACGAAGCATCCATGGAGATACAAATCACTCTCTCACTCTCCTACTCTCTAATCTACCAAGGAGAGGCCTCTCCTTTGAAGGGAAGCTCTCATCCTTGGGTGAAGTGGTGTGTCTCAAATGGGAGCCCCTCCCCTCCTATTTATAGAGGAGGGGGTGGCTTGCCAAGAGGCCAAATGTTCTCCAAGATGTGCAGCCATCCTTGGGTGCCACCAATAGGAGAGCGACATGTGGCGAGGTATCTTGCAATGCACTCTTCTCCAGCTTCTAGGGGAAGGAACCAAACCGACCTTGTAACGACCAATCAACGGGCGCCATGTCACCAATCCACCCCGGAACGTTGCTAGGGATCAACCAGGAGGCACCACGTGGAAGCGGATGGCAAACGGAGACCAAAAGGGTTCGGTCGAACCTAGGTTCGACCGACCCTGGCCCACCTCCTTTTGGCCCGTGCTTTCTCTGGGTGACTGATATGTGGCCCCTTATGACGGTTCCAGGTGCATGCCGAGTTTTGAGGTGGTTTGGGTATTCGGTGGGCCCCTGGATCCTTGTGCTGCACACGTGGCGGTGTCTGATTCGCCGGGAGTTGCTTCACATGGATTGATGAGGTGTCATGGACACATGGCATCCAATGTGGCACACATCGCCATGTGGCCTGGTGTGGGTCCCACCGAGCTCACAAGATATCGGGAGTATGATCTTGTCTTGTGCATATCTCTTTCATCCGGACTCAGAAGTAGACAAAATGATATATCCATTTCGATCGTCTCGACGAGCCTGTCGCAATGGTGCAGTCCAAATTGGCATTTGATGATGTTTATGATGACGTCCTTTAATAGCCATTGGATCACTTGCTCTTAATTGTACCATTTGGCACGTATTCTGGTGCATCCTGCAACAAAAGCTAGAAACACCAACACTTGTGGAAATCATTAGTATCAAGCCCTATTCTAGTGTTAATGATCCTTTTTCCATTATATTATGCAGGTATTGACGGTGTAAAAGTAGCACTTAATAGCCGTCAACAGTCTATGCAGAGCAAGTTTTGCTCTTTTTCATGCATTTGAAGTAGTTCTTTGCATGCATGTGTTCAGGGGAGTGCATTTGCTCAGGGGGAGCCTGCATGTGTTCAGAGGGAGCTCCTTGTGTCGCCTGAGTTCTTGCTTTGGTGGTTTGCTCTTTGTGAGCTTTGGATTTTGTCTCGGTTGTGTTGAGCCGTTGCCCTTGCCTTAGGGGATCGAGACTTTGGTTTCAAGTGATCAGGGTTTGTGTTGTTTGGCTTTTGGATCACTTGATGGGTTGTTGTTAGTTTCTTTCTTTTTTCTTTTCCTATGATGGTTACTATATGTGTGAGTGTTGTCAATGCACTCATCAAGGGGGAGATTGAGGACCTGTGTGGTCCGAGGACCGGTGGATGGTCGCTCCTTGGTGATGAGTGATTGACAACGTTGTGTGGACTGACTCTTGGCCTAGTATTGTAGGTGCAGGTTGCGGCTTGATTCGCACGGTGCAGTTGAAGATCGAGTGCGAAAGGTCTATGTCTGTGTGACCTCCGAGGAGCGGAGAGACAAGTAGGCTTCGATCGAGGTACCCAGTGGCCGACGGGATCAAGTGCGGACCGTACGCTGGCAAGAAGAGCAAGACGACGTCGAGAGGGATGGAGCCGGTGCAAGGTAGCAGCTAACAACTAAAGCTTGCACGCAGGGTTTGCAGTGGTTTGTCCACAAAACCACTAGGTTACTTGGCTGAGGCTCAAAGCCAAGGCCAAAGACTCGACGGGGCGAACCGGCCTGCCTGGGCCGGTCTGACCGCCTGGTCAGGGCGGTCTGACCGCCTAGACATGTGCGACCGGGGGAGGGCGGTCTGACCGCATGGCTCGCAGCGCGTCGAGAAGCTTCGAAGTGGAGGACACGCGGCGCGATCGTGAGGCTTGCGTGGAGATGAAGCAGATTGTGGCCAGCAGGTGTCCGTCCGATGGAGAATTCGACCGAAGTTCCCAAAGTGCCCTTGGTGGGCGTGTATCTTAAGTTAAGTAAGTAGGGTAGTTTGGTTCGGCGCCCTCCATATAAACTCACTTGAGGGGAGATGGCTGCCATCTCTTGGAACCCTAGTTCATTTGCTCTTCCTCTTTCGGTTTCCTAGGCCTAGCTTGAGAGCTTCATGAGAGATCTTGTGACAGGGTTGGATGTTCGGGCGGCTTGCTAGACCTTGTATGAACCTTTCATGGCATGCATAGAAGCTTCGGCGTGGTTCATCTTGTCTCTCATTGTCTCCCGACGTTTTCCCTTTTGGTGATTTTCGGAGCTCTTTTTGGGGATTTTCGTGGTGGCTTGTTTGAGGGATTTCTTGGAGGGATTCTTGTTGGGTTTCACACATGAGGTCTTTGTGTCTCTTTTCTTGGTCATTCTGCCCCAACAATCTCTTTGGAAAACCTTCGATTTGGGTTGTTTTCGGAGTTCTTGGAGTTCATGACCTAGAGCCCTTCGATTCGCGATTCCTCTTGATTGGATGGGTTTCAGTGGATATCCTTTGGTGGAGAGGTTGTCCATGAGGTGACCCAGCTATCCCTGAAGTTTCATTGCAATCCGTGGAGTGATTCGGGAGATCGGGTGAAGGGAAGTTGAGGGTTGACCCGCGGCCAGGTTTCTGGAGGCCACACGGTCTGACCGTCCAGGGGACGTGGTCTGACTACCCTGGGGGTTTTGCGAGGAAAGTTTTGGTTTTCCGGGGGATATCTATGATAGCGTGTTTGCCTTGATCAGATGAGTTTCCAAGCGAAATCTTGGGTCGATTTGGAGTCGTGAGCTTCGAGTTGTGGTTTTGGGGAAATTCCAGGCTGAGGCGGTCTGACCGCCCTGTCCATGCGGTCTGACCGGCCCTGGCAAGAAGTTTCCCCATGTGTGATTTCCGCTGTGGTGTGTGCGTTGTTGAGTGGCTTGTAGGTGAGGTTTGCTCCTAGGATCAGTAGCACTCTAGTGGCTACGTGGTCTTGGTAAATGTGCGGATAGAGTGGTGAAAGTGATTTTGGGATCGAGGCTGTGTTCATCTCGTTAGAGGAGTCATCTCTCTCGAGAAGAATTTTTATCGGCTTCTATTCACTCCCCCCTCTCTGGTTGCCCAATCCGGTCCTTCAGTGACGTAAGCACCGACCGAGTTGATGTAAGCAACTCAGTGGACACCACATGGTGGAACTCAAGAATAGATCTGAACCGGCTATTCGATGATGAATAGATAAACAAGCAGTAAAGTAGCCGATTGAGCTTATTCTCGATTATGATTGAGTGATAAAAGCTAAAACTACAAGAATCAGTACAAAAACTTGTAGATCTAACTGATATCGATAAATTGTGAATAAAGAACTAGATGAAATCACAGCGATACACCCGGAGGTTAAAGCCTAGGGTTATTCGATAAAATGGCACTTACAAGCTAGCCGGAGGTTGATTGATGCAGCCCGACGAACTCGAAGCACAACGCATGAAAAGAAAAAAACACGGTGGTGAAGTCGCCGGAAGTAGATGCAACAAAGTAGATGCGAGAATTGTAAAAGTTTTGCCCGGAGGTGGTTTATTTGATTATGGTGTGTACCGTTTTTCCGACCACGCAGGGTTGCTATTTATGTCCTGAGGACAACTCAACTCCTAGCCGATTACGGCAATACTTTCTTGCATCTAAAGAAAATAAAGCTATCAAAAATAAAATGACTCGTGCAAGAGTTGGACTCCCTAAAACTGACTCTAACCCAATCCCAACTGATCGTTGACCCACCTCCACCATATCTGTCTTTGGCGTATTTCTCTAATTGCCGCTTCCTCCCTCCAATCGGTCGATCCAATATGCTGACCATCGGCGGGTGAGTTGACCGCTCTTCCATCGGCTGACCTCCAATCGGACAATCACTTCTGCCCCTTTTTCTTGTGAAGTCTGTCGTGCTTCTTCTTCTTTGACCCGTGCTAAAAACGGTGTCAACACATGCCCCCTAGTTTTAGAGTAAATATCTTTTGCTCCGAAATTCCCTCGAGTTCGGTATCAAATTCGAATCTGATTAGTGGATCTATTCCCAAACTTCTCAAGGGGTACCATTATAAAATCAACCTTCATGGATCGACTTCTCCTATCTCTGCCGTTCTTTTCCACAGCTCCCCAAGTTCTCAAGGGGCAACTTATAAAACTAGGCTCTTTTGGATCGACTTCTCCTATCTCTGCCATTTTCTCCCTTAGTTCCTCAAGCTTCAAGCAAGCCGAACCCTAAGCTTGCGATTCCATGTCGAATCATGGCTTCTTCAACTTCCGCCGGTGGTGACCATCAAAACACCTCAGTATCGCTCCTACAGCGACTCTCTCTTCAGTTCCTCAGGTATTTCAAGATTCCCCCTTCTCTCCTCCATCGATTCTTGAGACTGTTGCTTGTGTTTGTATCTCAGATTTGTTTTCCCTTACTGTAGGAGCTTAGGAACCACATTACAATTCCTGTCAGCAATAAGCCTGGTTTTGTCTTTCTCGGTCTAGTGGGAGATCTCGACCCTACCGAGATGATCAACTTCGAGACTAACAAAATTCCTTTTAAAAATAAATCTTTAGACTTAGCCGATTGGGATAGCTGCTTTGGTTCTTGGACGGGGTACACAAAAGGTTGGAAGGATTGGTACTGTAGGATGTCCTGGAGAAACATATATTTTTGGGAGAAATGCAACATCGGCCAATGTATTACCTTATCTCTGTCTGATATGCCTCGAAATGAATCACTCCTCATAGTTGCTTCCTACTTCTGGTCAGATGCCCTGAATGCTTTCATGTTTGTTCATCGGCCGATGACCCCCCACTTTGGCCGACGTGCTCATGTTGACTGGTCTAGATGTTTCTTCTTCAGATACTCTTTTCTCTCGCCACAATGACAAATTATCTAATAAGGTGAAGACAAAAAATGTCAGTGGTTGGTCAGGATACATTCTTGAGCACATCAAGATAGGCACTCCATATAATAGAGAACATGTTGCATCCTTAATATGTGGCTTGGGAAATTTATCTTTTGTGGCAAGTCTTTTGGCCCAACTTCCAATTTTCAGATCATAGGTGAGCGCTTGGCAGTAGGATCCACAATTCTACTTGGCAAATATCTCCTGGGGGCAGTTTATAATCTACTTCACGAAGTATCAGTCAACTCATCATCTGGTACGCCCATACGCACTCCAAGAGGACCTTGGTGGTTCATTAATATGTGGTTGAATCTTCACCTCTGTGATAGTCTAGAGCAGAACATCTATGACTTATCCTTTCCAAAAGATCAACCAGATGATGCCCAAGTTGAAAAACGTCGGTGTACTTCTTTTAAAGAAGATGTTTCCGTCTTTCCAGGGAACAGAAGGACTCTGTCTCGCATAGCTGAACATTTCAGGAGTTTTTATATTGGCTTTAAACAAGATTACACCATCTGGTTTGCATATGAAGATCCCAACTCTGTCTTTGAAACTATATTTAGATTTGATGATATCACTTGTGATGATAATAACAGAATGATTTTCGAACAGATCATCAAACCAGGACTTCTGCCAGTTTGCATTTTTGGGAAAGATATATCAGCAACATATGAGTTTTATAACCCATCAGTAGCTGCTCGCCAGTTGGGGTTTGGTCAATTGCCGATTGGTTGAATTAAGCCGAGGGAAGTGATCCCAAATAGTCTTCACTACAATCGGCTAAAGGATTTGATCCCTGATTCCTCTATTGTGGATCTGGACACTTGGAAGATCATATCCTTCACCTCATCTCTCTTCAATATCTGGTGGGCTGAATGGAGTGACCACCTCTTCTTCATGTCTCCCAAATATTACTATGAGAAGCTGGATTCTGCAAATATCGCTCCACTTGATGAGGTAACCTTAATACTTGCGTACCTCTATTTACATAATGCTTTCATCTAATTACTCATCTTTTGATCCCAGCTTGGTACTATTGAGCCTCCTACTCATAGTAGAAGTGACAAGCCGATTACTTATTTCCCTCCACAGGCTCTGATAGGCGATGGCCCGATCTTCCGAGAGGTAGATGGATATGTCAATTGATGGAGACTCGACGTTGGCGATCTTGGCTTCGAATCAGCACGATTCAGACCCCGCAACCGTTACACCACAGCTTCGTTGGTTGTCAACCAAGCACAACATGATTGACCTCGCCACGAAGGCTTTTCCCTGCAAGCGAAGTGAGAACACAAGCAAGAGATCGGTAAACACGCAATCGAAAATTGCAGATGTAAATGAAGCGAATATCAATGGAGTTCAAGCACTCAATTCAAAAGGATTAGTCGACACAGTCGAGGAGGTGGAAGAACAGGGGCCCTGGATCACAGTAAAAGGACTTGGTGTCACAGTTACAATGAATCACGAAATTTTTTACTTCAAAAACTTTTACCAAACAAAACCCAAGTTTCTAAGGTGGCGGTAGGGCTGGATATCGAGCCTGGCTCGGCTCGTTAAGGCTCAGCTCGTTATGGCTCGGCTCGTTAGAGCTCGGCTCATTTTAGCTCATTATCTTAGCGAGCTAGGAATCTAGCTCGGCTCAGCTCGTTAAGAAGCTCAAGCTGGCTCATTAAGCTCGCGAGTCAGCTCGTTAACGGTTATAAATTCAAAAAATCATAGTTAACAGGTTAGTATGGAATCAACAAATGCAGCATGTTTACAAGCCAACCAACAATGAAACCAAGTAGTCAACAAGCAATCTAGTACTCCAAGTTATTAGGTTGTGATATGAAGTTGGACCTATTAGGCTGTTTGCTGGCTGCTGCAACCCTGGCTCATTAGGGCTCGCGAGCGGCTCGCGAGCCAGCTCGAGCTTGGCTCGTTATCGTAGCGAGCTAAAACCTGAGCTCGACTCGTTACAAATTTACTAACGAGCCGAGCCGAGCCGAGCCACTAACAAGCGAGTTCGAGTGAGCTAATGAGCTTCAAGCTTTTCGTCCAGCCCTAGGTGGCGGCTACAGAGTATATGAGAAGAGGGGTGTTCTAGAGTTGGGGGTGACCAAGGGTCGGGCGCCCACAACTTGGGCTTAAGGCCCGACAAACTGGCGACGTAGCAGCTTGGTAGATTCTGGACGTCAACTTGTTTCGACCATTCCCTTTGACTCCGAACGAATTTAGGCCTGAAACCAGTGTCATTGGAAGCTCTATGAAATTCTGGTTCCACCCATATAAAGAACGTCCAAAATGGACTCCGTATGCGACCGGGCATCGTTTTTGGTGAGTGCTGCTCCTGGACTCCGAACTGGGCTCGAACTTGTGTTGCTTTGGGCCTCCACCTTGGGGACTCGAACCGGATTAGCCACAGACCTCCCTCTTGACTTGGAAAACCTTGTTGGACTCCTTCTTATTCACTCCATGCACCACTTATGGACATATGCATGGGCGCCATGTCCTCATCATCCTCCCCTTCTTGACGAAAAGCCGTCCTCGGCGTCGATTGTACTCGAAACCAATCCTGCAAAGCACAAAGGAGAACGGGGTTGCGATAACAAATGGAACTGAAATAATTGTGAAGAGGGACAAAACCTTGTTTCTAATTTTTTAGTGTGTCATCTTGTATGAAAAAATTAGCAAGCATGCAAGCTTCTTGATCGGAAGGCACACGTTGTACGTAAACACTATCCTGCAAAAGATTAGTACCAACAAACGACAATGCAGGAATAGATGGTAGTAAACAACAGTGCTTCCCTTATTGGGAGTGAACCTTTTTCTTTAAAACAAAACCAATAGAGGAACATGTGAATATGTTTGTATGATGGTTGCCCTCTAATCGATCACAATCTTGCACAACAAAAGGAGAATTCAGATTTGTACAAATGTAAACCTGATGTACCATATATTGTCCTTTGTTGTTATATTTGCCAATAACATGACATGAATGTCTAGACAACCATGGAAAATCAGTATATGCAAAAAGTCTCTCTTCTAAACAATCTAGATTACACAAATCATCAAATTCAATATAACCCAAAGTATGCAAAGAAGACAACAATTTTTGCTCGTCATGTGCACTCGCAATAGGAATAACATGTTTATTTTCAGTGGAAGTGTTTGGTTCCAAAACATGTAAAACTGAAGCATTATCAAACAATTTATCTTTATCACAAGGAACATCAAGCAAATCAACATGTGACAAAGATAAATTTAGAGAGGGTTCCACTAACAATTGCTCTTTGATAGCATGGTGTGTGGAAAAATTCAGCATATTATGACAATTCTCACCTTCCATGAGTATAGCACAATGGTCATTACCTGTGTCCTCAGTAAAAGTATCAGGTGCATTATGAAGTTGTGGTTCTGAATTTTCACATGAGGATGTGAGCTCCTCATTTTCTTCCATGTTATCCTTGTCCTCTTGCTTTTGTTCAGAATCCTGCAAAAGGTTAGGTGGAGCAAGAGATACAACAATGTACTGATCTTCTAAATTAGGCACCTCATCATATAAATTCAATGTAGAAGGTGGATGAACAAATGTTTCTCTCATAAGAATTTTCATATCATTCCAAATTTGAGGTTTATTATAATTAGTTAAAGACTCCCACCAAGTTAAAGCAAAGTGTCGCAGAACACTAGCTGCATTTTTACCTACCTCCTTGGACACTTAAAACAAGTAGAAAAAATTTCTTCTATGGCAATTTCCCACTCCATGTACGTGTCAGCACCCACACCATTGTAAGTTGGTGGATATGAAGAACCTGCCATGGCTAGAAGATAGAAAAAGACAACAGATAAGTATTATCCCTATCAACTAGCAACTACTGGGTGGTGGTGGGAGTGGAATGCAATATCTCAAGCGGCTTACCACCACCTTGCAAGTGTTCTTACCAAAGCCACCAGGGTGGTACAATCTGTTGCCAAGCTCGGGTGTAACAGTTGCAAGGTGAACCTGAGCTGACAAAAGTATATATGTGGAGTTTTGGGTAGGCACAATATGGTAGCAAGGAATATCAAATAACGAGTGTAGATACGCAAAGTTCAATAAGTGTCCAAAGTACAAGTCATAATTGTTGGCTAAGACGTGTCCTAGTCGTAGCACAACAAGGTGAAACAAGCAAGGAAGATGGAACTCAAAGAACAAGCAAAGAAGTAATGAAAGCACTCAGTTTGCCTCTTTTCTCTGATAGTGACGGCCAAAAGGAGTAGCAAACAACCTTATCTTTTCCTGAATTTTTTAGAACTGAACAATGATCACAAAATATGGAAGCACACAAAATTTCACCAGAAACAGAGGTGTATTGTGGTTTAGGGAAAATCAGGAACGTTCTCTGAAAACCCTGAAACAACTTAAACAATTTTTTATCTTTATCTTCCCATTTTTTTCGAATGTTTGACGAAACCAAACAGACCTGATGTCAGTTTGAGTCACCTCATAATAGAATCACGAATGTACTGTAAAAATTTGAGCGCAAACGGAGCACCGAGCGAAAAATTATGCCTATTTTATGGAAGGTGTCACAACCTATGTTTTCTGAAGGCACAAAAGACAGCAGCGCGGCTAGGGCAAAACTTCCTCCTAGCGGCGGCGGCAACAAGCACAGGGCACAAACTTCCCTGGTAGATGCAATGCAATAAGGATTCGCCAGATAATGAATCAAGGATCAAGTATGCGATGCAAAGGCTATCAAAGCGGTTTGCAACCTATCTAGGGTTTGCACGGTGAGAGTTCACACAAGGCTGCTAGCGAGGGCAAATCAAGTAATGTGGTGGCTCGACTTGTTGTATGGCTAATGGTGGATGGGCTAGTGGCGGAAACAAAATAACAGCGACGGGCACATTGAACTATGACGACGAACACAACCTAAACCAGCAACAAGACTCGAGCACGGACACAAACTCAACAAAGCAATCTGAAAATGAAACTGCAAGGCTAAAAGGGAGGTCGGACAGCAGAAAAAATAAATCTTTTTGGGCTTTTTGTGGACTATAGGTGATGAACAAAAATGAATCTAAAGGTCACACGATAATACCTCACGGGCAACCTGGAATCCTGATACCAAATGATAGGCGATTGCCCGATCTTCCGAGAGGTAGATGGATATGTCGATTAGTGGAGACTCGATGTTGGCGATCTTGACTTCGAATCAACACGATTCGGACCCCGCAACCATTACCACTACTTCGTTGGTTACCAACCAAGCACAACTTGATTGACCTCGCCACGAAGGCTTTTCCCTGCAAGCGAATCGAGAACACAAGCAAGAGAATGGTAAACACGCAATCGAAAATTGCAGATGTAAATAAAGCGAATATCAATGGAGTTCGAGCACTCAATTCAAAAGGACTGGTCGACACAGTTGAGGAGATGCAAGAAGAAGGGCCCTGGATCATAGTAAAAGGACTTGGCGTCACAGTTACAATGAATCATGAAAGTTTTGACTTCGAAAACTTCAACTAAACAAAACCCAAGTTTCTAAGGTGGTAGTTACGGAGTATATGAGAAGAGGGGCGTTCTAGGGTTGGGGACGACCAAGGGTGGGGTGCCCACAACTTGGGCTTAAGGCCCGACAAACTGGCGATGCAGCAGCTTGGCAGATTCTGAATGTCAACTTGTTTCGACAATTCCGGTGGACTCCAAATGAATTTGGGCCTGAAACCATTGTCATTGGAAGCTCTATAAAATTCTGGTTCCACCCATATAAAGAACGCCCAAAATGGACTCCGTATGCGACCGGGGCATCGTTTTTGGTGAGTGATGCTCCTAGACTCCGAACTGGGCTCGAACTTGTGTTGCTTTAGGCCTCCACCTTGGGGACTCGAACCGGATTAGCCTCAGACCTCCCTCTTGACTTGAAAAACCTTGTTGGACTCCTTCTTCACTCCATGCACCACTCATAGACATATGCATGGGCGCCATGTCCTCATCAGGCTCGTCCGTACATTGGTTACAATGCTCCTCGTATTTCTTCAGTCATGAAATGAGGACCTGTGTTGTCCGAGGACTGGTGGATGGTCGCTCCATAGTGATGAGTGATTGACAACGTAGTGTGGACTGACTCTTGGGCTAGTATTGTAGGTACAAGTTGTGGCTTGATTCGCGTGGTGCAGGTGAAGAACAAGTGTCAAAGGCCTATATCTGTGTGACCTCCCAGGAGTGGAGAGACAAGTAGGCTTCGTTCGAGGTACCCGGTGACCGACGGGATCAAGTGCGTGCCGCACGCTGGCAAGATGAAGGACCGGACTGGCGACCAAAGAGGGGGGGAGTGAATGGGAGCCGATACAAATTCTTTCAAAGAACTCGGCCTATATCCCAAATTCACCTCCAACGAGATCCACACGATCCTGTAGCATTTTGCCAAGATCACGTAGTCACAACGGACCTACTAACCCTAGGAACAAAGCCAGGAAAGCCTAGAAGCAAAGTGGAAGCACAAGGAAACAAGTCTAGGCCAACCCCACTAGCAAGTCCGGAGTCTCTGCACTTTTTCCCAGAGTCTCCGGGTTTGGCAAGTCCGGAGTCTCCGTACTTTTTCCCAGAGTCTCCGGGTTTTCCGGAGTAAATGTCCGGAGACTCCAAGCTTTTTCCCATAGTAAAGTTTCAACCTTCGTGAGGGAGAGGGAAAAATCCGAAACTTGATCAAATGACCTCTAAAAATCACGAAACTTTAACAATAGTTTCTCAACAACACAATGAAGCTTTTCCCAAAAGATCTCCTTCGAAAGATCAAGGAATCACCACCAGAAAAAAGATTTAGGTCAAGAACACAAGAGAGAAGACTTTTCCTCAAAACGATGGATCTCCTAAACATCTTGGTGGATTGAAGCCAAATTTTAGGTGAAGGAGAAGCGTCCCAAGAGGAAGCTATACCTAAAATTTCGTGGCCCCAAACCCACTCAATCTCCCGGAATCGCAAATCTTGGCCAAGAACACTATGAACTAGGGTTCATCCGAAAACTCACGAATCGAGGGCAAATCACGGCGTTTGAGGGGTCAAGATCAACCACAAAGATGCACAAGACATCCACCCATGATCCCCCAAAGAAATCCAGAGAGAAATACCCTCAAATCGACGAATCAAGCGACGAACGAAAACACCCAAAAATAGCTCAGAAAATGACATGAAAATCACAAAGAGCTACAAGAGGGAAATCATCACAATGCCGAATTCTTCCATACATCCAGAGGTCAGATTCTATACAAAGTTTGTCTAACCTATGGATCAAAGGAAATGAAAAGCAAATCATCCGAGGGAGAGAGAGAGAGAGAGATGCCATCCACCTCTCTGCTATATATATGAAGTCCACCGGAGGAGGCCAATGACCACGCTACCCCTACAACTTAAAATTAAGATACACACCCCTCCGGGGCATTTTGGTCCAAGTCAAGCATATTCTCATCGAGCGGACATGCTTCCACCGCGGACTTGCTTAGCCTCGACGCAAGCCCCACGATCACGCCACATGCCCCCCGCCTTGAAGCTTCCCGACGCTCCTGGATCACCATCTCCATCGCGTTGGGCCTTCGGCCTTGGTTTTGAGGCCCAAACCAAGAAACCGTCCACTGATGGTTTTGTGGGCAAACCACCAAACCCCGCGTGCAAGCTTCGGTCTCGAACCGCTACCTTGCACCGGCCCATGTCCATGACTTCAACTCCCCTTCTTGCACCATGCGGCTCGCACTTGACCCCATCGGCCACCGGGTCCATCGAACCAAGCCTAATTGTCTCTCCATAACCCGGAGGCCTCCACAGCATAGGCCTTTCGCGCTTGTTCTTCACCTGCACCAACACGCGTCAAGCCGCAACCTGCACCTGCAATACTGAGCCAAGTATCAGTCCACACAACATTGTCAATCACTCATCACTGAGGTGGGACCCACCACTGGTCTTCGGACGCTCCTGGTCCTCAATCACCCCCTTGATGAGTGCATTGACAACATCGATAGTAATCAACACAGAGAAAAAGGAAAAGAAAACAACCACGAACACAAACCTCCAACAAGTGCTCCAAAGCCAAAGAACAAGCGAAAAAAACAAGATCACTCGCCAGACCAAGTCTCGGCCCCCTAAGGCAAGGCCAACGGCTCAACACAGCCAAGAAAAACAAAGCTCACCACAAAGAGCAAAGCACAAAGCACAAAATCAGGCAACACAAAGGAGCTCCCCCTGCACATATGCAAACTCCCCCTGAGCAAAAGCAATTCTTTCCACAATTTGTCCCCAACATGCCAAATCTCACAAAATATCCACATATTCTGCCCCTTGCATATAACTTTTCCCCCTTGTTGACAATGCGTGAATCAATCTACCATGAAAGTGCACAAATGCATGTCAAAGCATATACAAGATACCAAGCTTCTCAGATATACAAAGAGCATAACAAAATGCTACAAATGAGACATAGAGCAAGCAAAGTAGACATGGTGTAGTTAGATCATTGCCATCAAGAAAGTGGAGACATAGATACATGTGACATGGCCAAAGGCATTTTAAGAAATTTTCACAAAAATAAATCATCTCATGAGAAAAGCCCTATCCATGGTCAATTTGAGGAAAAAATGAACTAGATCACACAAAGCTCATACAAGATCACAAGTTCTCATCACAAGATCATAGCAAACACCCATAAGGTACTATATGTCATGTCAAAGCCACCGAGCCATGTGTTTACTTCTAATTGAGAATTCTCATGGTAGACATCATGCAACGGTTTAGCACCCAATATATATACATAAAGCATAAAGACATGATTATGAGCACATTTTTTAAGCATAGACATTTCATAGACCAAATTTATTTTCAAATTTAAGCATGGTACATTAAATGCCTTTGCGGCAAAAAGAAGCTTATGCTCCTCCACAAGTGAACATGTGGGCTAAACATTCACATGACAAATGAGTCTTTGACCCCAAGTGAAAAGAGCATGATACTCAAGCACAAGCTAAGCATGATATAGACATTTGAGCACAAACAAAGCATGAAAGAGTATCTACTCATGAAGTCATGAGTGAAGCATTTTTAGCACTTTTACAAAAGGAAGCTATCTCATCATGAACATATGACAATACAACCAAGAGCATAGTATTCAAATCACCATTCCCAAAGCATACACATATCTCACATATAGCACATCATAGTGATCAAAGTATATAAGAGATGCTCATCCTAGCAATAACGATACAAAGATGGCTGTCCTACCAGATTTTCGTACAAAATGAAAATGAATGCATGAAATGCCACAAATGATACATATATCACATATATACATGAGAAGCTCCAAGATCTAGCTACAAAGGGAAACACACTCCAAGTTCACCTCGCAAGCGTGTGAAGGTAACTTGGTCAAGTGGTTTAGTGAATATGTCGGCTAGCTAATCTTGGGTAGGTACATAGGACAAGAAAATGTTCCCTTTCTCAACATTGTCCCTCAAAAAATGATATCTCACTTCGATGTGTTTTGTCTTGGAGTGAAGGACTGGGTTTTTGGCTACACTTATGTCACTGGTGCTGTCACAAAAGAGTGGGACCTGGGAGCACTCCTCACCAAAATTGCTCATAGTGTAGGTCATCCATAGTAGCTGGGAACAACAACTAGCTGCAACAACATACTCCACCTCTATAGTGGACTGGGCTACACTGCATTGCTTGCGAGATGACCAAGAGACCAAAGAAGAATCAAGAAACTGTCAACAGCCCGAGGTAGACTTGCGATCCAAACGACACCCAACAAAATTAGCATCGAAGTATCTGTGAAGTCTGAGTGTCGAGGAGGCAGAATAACAAAGACCAAAGTCAGGAGTGTAGTTCAAGTACCTAAAAATCCTCTTGATGGCCTGCCGATGTGAAGTCATCGGTGAAGCCTGAAAACGAGCGCACAGACACACACTGAACTGTATGTTTGGCCTCGTCGCCGTCAAGTAGAGGAGGGAGCCGATCATGCTCCTGTACTCCTTTTGGTTCATGAATTCGCCATCTTCATCCGCATCCAAAGCCGTAGTGGTACTCATCGGTGTACTCAGCGGCTTGGAGTCGTTCATGCCAAATTTCTTCACTGTGTCCTTGGTGTACTTTGCCTAATGTACAAAGGTCCCGTCCTTAACTTGCTTGATCTGGAGCCCTAAGAAAAACGGTAGCTCACCCATCATAGACATCTCAAATTCCCTGCTCATCTGCAAATCTGGCTACAAGGTCATGAGAGGAGCCACCAAAGATTATGTCATCCACGTAAATCTGAACAATCAACAGGTCATTTCCATGCTTAAGGAGAAACAGGGTCTCATCAATTGTGCCCATCACAAACCCCTTGCTCAGCAAAAAGCCTCTCAACCTGCCATACCAAGCCCTCAGTGCCTATTTCAACCCATAAAGTGCTTTCTGGAGTTTGTATACACAGTGTGGGTATCATCTTCTTCTTCTTCTCCATCCTTCTCATCCACAAAGATCTTCTCACCAATTTCCTTGTCACCTGCACACTAAAAAGCAGAAGAGCTACATGGCTGTGTCTCGTCGAAGGTTACCTCGCAAGTCTCCATGATTCGGTTAGTGTCAAGATTGAGCACATGATATGCTCTAGAGTGAATAGCATAACCGAGGAAAATACCATCCGAACACCTAGCCTCAAACTTGTCTAGCTTGCCCTTCTTCAGAATAAAGCACTTGCACCAAAAGGCTCTAAAGTAACTCACCTTGGGTTTCCGCCCATGCATCAGCTCATACGAAGTCCTCTTCTTGAAAGCACGAAGGAAAATGCGATTCGACACATAGCAAGCGGTATTGACCGCCTCGGCCCAGAAACTCCTAGGCGTCATATGCTCATCAAGCATCGTCCTGACCATCTCACAAAGGGTCTGGTTCTTCCTCTCCACTATGCCATTCTGGCAAGCGAAGTATGGAGAAGAGTACAGATGGTCGAGACCAAGATCACTACAAAAGTCATCAAAATGAGAGTCCTTGAATTCCGTACCATTGTCACTGCGTATAGCTCGAATGACATCCCCATGTCTCTCATTCTTCAACCTCAAGATCAAGTCTCGAACAAGGCCAAATGTCTCGCTCTTATCCTCTAAAAAGAAAACCCAAGAGTACCGCGAGAAATCATCAACCACTACCAACACATACCACTTCCCACCCACAGAGCGAACACAAGCTGGCCCAACCAAATCCATGAGCAACAGCTCACAAGGTCGCTCGGTCATGACCGCAGTCAGAGGGGTGTGAGAAGCGGCAACCATCTTTCCATGTCGACACGGAGCACAAACTAAATCCTTCTCGAATTTCAACTTTGGCAATCCTCGGACCAGGTCTAGGCCACTCAAGTGGGAAAGAAACTCAAAGCTCAAGTGTCTTAGCCTCCTATGCCACTTCCAAAGCTCAGCCGAAACACCAGCAACAAAGCATCAAAGAGGACCAACATACTGGGAAAATCGGCATGAAAGATTTGACCCTCGGGGATGATCGTACAGACAAGATCACCTCGAGAATCAAGCACACGAGAAGCACCCAACTTAAAACGAACCTCAAAACCCTCGTCAAGAAACTGGGATACTGACAACAGGTTAAAACCAAGTGACTTGACCAAAGCCACACTCTTTAAGGTCACCTTGCAACTCACATTCACCATACCTTCAGCAAGCACTCGACCTCTCCCATTGTCCCCAAAAGTGATGTACTCCCTCATACTCACAAGGGTGAGGCTGGAGAACCTCCCACAATCTCCGGTCATGTGACGCGAACAACCGGAGTCGACCAACCAAAAGTTCTACATGCCTCCCACCTGCAAATCAAAAGTGAGGAGAGAATGAGCAAGCGACTCAACACTGGGGTTAGTGTCGAGCCATTTGCTGAAAAGAAGGGTTAGCAAAATCCATCCTATCAAAACCTCTAGGTGGAGCCCTCTCACGCCTACCACCAAAGAACCTGTCACGTCTCACTGGAGGGGAACACGTACCACGAGGGGGAAAACATGGCACGTAGTCCCTCTGAGAACCAAAACTACGATCGTGTCTCCCAAACTCGTAACAGTCATGAGCAGGAGCACGTCCAGCAAACTCACCACACCCGAACCCAACACGCCTATCTCTTTGAGGACAACCACCACCACCTCGAGTAGGAACTACACGCACAAACCCCTCACCCGAACTGTACGCATACGGAGCTCAGGCACACCATGAGAAGGGTGGTACCTGTCCTTGTTTGCATCTCCCTAGCAAACCTCTCATCCCTTCTTCTCCTGAAGCAAAACTCCTCCTTATGGCCATCCCTCCCACAATACTCACAATGGAAGCAGATTGGTTTTGGCTTAGGCTGTGGTTTCTTGGTGGGCTTCTCAACAGCTTTCTCTCCTGGCTTCCCCCCAAACACATTCCTAAGGGTGCTCACAAACTTCACTGGTTTCTGGTAGTTTTCTGTCCTGTGGGGGAACACTGGTGGATCTGGGGTTGTGTCAAGCTTGTTTCTGAGATGGTTTGGCTTGGGTGCAAATTTGTTCATGGGTGTAGTGTGTGGTGGAATAGGAATGTCCCCACTTTCTCTTCTCCCTCACCAGTCTTCTCTCCACACTTCCCATCCCCCAACGCCTGACCATCAAACCTCTTAAACTCAGCCAAAATCAAACTTAGATGAGGCTCATGCCCAGACAACCAACTCATCAATTTCGTCACTCATCATTCTCATCCTGCAAGCGATTCACAGGTAGAGCATGATGTAGGAATAGGAGCTTTCAACGCAGCCTCAAGAGAAACTATCCTATCATGAGATTCATCTAGCCTAGCATGCAACATAGGACAAGAAGTGCAAGCACCTAGTAAAGCATGTCTAGATTTCATCTCATCAAGTTCAATCCTAAGCACATCTAGTTCCTCAAGAGTTGAGGCATGCTTCTCCTTAAGAGCAGTCAAGTCATCCAGGAAAACATTGCAATCACCATAATCAACCTCATCATAAACAACAGGAGTAACTTTCAAAGAGTCTATTTTAATTCTAGCATCAACAAGCAAAGACTCAAGCTCAACTATCCATCACCTAGCAAAGACCAAAATTCCCTCTTCTCCTTGTTGGTCTTTCTAAACACATCATCACAGTTATCAAGCAACTCAATCAGCCTAGCATTCTCCTCTAGCAAGAAGTTGGGATCTTGACGTACCTCATCCTCGAAGTCGGAGTTCGAATACGAGCTATGCTTCCCACCCTTCTTGGAGTTGTGCGACATGCCGCAGAAACCGCCTTGCACGACAAAGCTGAGGCCGGTGAAGTTCTTGCCCGTGTGCGGCTTGTCCTTGCGCCGATCTTGCTCTTCCTCGCTGCTCGAACCGGATGAGGAGTCACTTGAAGTGGAGTCGATGTCGCTCGCTCCGGCAACCATCGCTCGAGGCGTCTTCTTCTTGTACCTGCCGCTCTTCCTTGGCCTTCTCTCGCCCTTGTCCTTGTGCTTGTCCTTGTAGTCATTCCGGGAGCGGTGCTTGTTGTTGTAGTCGTGCTTGGGCTTGCCCTTGTAGTCGTTCTTGATCTCCATGGCTTCCGAACACTCAGCAATGAAATGCCCGTGCTTCCCGCACCGATAGCACATCCCCAAGCTCCTCCTCGCATTCTTGCGGTTCTCGTACATCCGCTAAACCTCTTGCTCAGCAAGGCGAGATCCTCCTCGCTCAGCACCTCATAGTCCTCATCTGGCATGGACACAAGACAAGACAAAGAAAACTGCATGGTAGCAGGGTTAGCATTAGTCCTCGATCCTGAGACAAGAGCCATGTGGATCATTGGGGCTCTCGCTCTTGGCTCTCAGGCCACGATCAACCTCCAAAGACTTGAGCTTCAAAAACAGCTCGTCCACCGTCAGGGTCTCATACACAACCGACTCCAAGATGGCCTCGACCTTGGCCCTCCACACGGGTTTGTCAAGTGAGTGCAAGAGCTTGATAGCTCTATCATGATCCGTGTATGGAAGCACCGCCGCATTGGCCCTCATGTTGTTCACAATACAGGTGAAGCACTGGAACATCACATCAATCGACTCACTGGGGAGATGAGTGAAGTTCTCCTACTTTCTCTGGTGAGTGGCAAACAAGTGAGCCTGCACCTGAGCGTTCCCAACATGAGCATTCTTAAGCTTCAGTCAAATATTTCCGGCCACATCCTCTCCGTACACTCAATCAAACTCTGAGGCACAAAGAGCACGGAACAAGGAATCCACAGCCTTGCTGTTGGCCTCAAACATGTCTCGTGAACCTGGAAGAAGGAAACTATCAGGAATGACATAGTTTGCATTTTGTGTCACTTCCCAGATCAATGTTCCTTTTCCTCGCAAAAACGTGCCCATGCGCCTCTCCCACATCTAGTAATTCTTGACATCGAAATGCGGAGGACTCGACCCCTTACCATAGTCACCCATATTTGGATCTTAGACTGGTTAGAATCACGAAGATCCGTAATCAGCTCTGATACCAATTGAAGGACCGGATTGGCGACCAGAGAGGGGGGGAGTGAATGGGAGCTGATAAAAATTCTTTCCAAGAACTCGACCTATATCCCAAATTCACCTCCAACGAGATCCACACGATCCTCTAGCATTTTGCCAAGATCACGTAGTCACAACAGACCTACTGACCCTAGGAACAAAGCTAGGAAAGCCTAGAAGCAAAGCCGAAGCACAAGCAAACAAGTCTAGGCCAACCCCACTAGCAAGTCCGGAGTCTCCGCACTTTTTCCTTGAGTCTCCGGGTTTGGCAAGTCCGGAGTCTCCGCATTTTTTCCTGGAGTCTCCGGATTTTCCGGAGTAAAAGTCTGGAGTAAATGTTAAGAGGCTCCAACAATGTTCACATACATAAGACAATGCTCCCATGAAATCTAAAGATACTAATTAACATCACAGATAACATAACGGCATAGATCTTCCACTGGCGCGGCTTGCTCACTCCATCTACATCTATCCCTCGTTTCTAGACAGGATGCGGTGGTGGGTCCACTTCTTCATGTTGTCCTCCCTCAGAGCCTCAGACCTAGCCATCCCAAGGATGTGGTCCTTCATCTCATTCATGTTCCTCCACCAGTGCATACGGTTGGGGCAGACAGGGCACTCGTAGGGGTTGGTAGTGCGCCGAAAGACGCGCAGAGTAACGGTCTTCAAATGGTTTGTGTCAATTTGGGTGTCGGAGTTGGAGTCGGAGTCGGAGTCCAACTCTGCAAGTGGTGGAGGAGGCTGGTAATCCGCCGGTGACCTACAAGCGGCTCCGGGCATCGGCCGGATGACGTTGGCGGCGTCGCAGCAGGGCGGCTCCGTTCCATGGAATTGACGTCCTAGCCACTCTAAGTAGGCGCGGATGAAGTGGAGGTCGTGCGGTGACAGCCAGGACTCAGATTCGAGCCCTGAGGAGGCGGTGGCCAAGAGGCTGGCAACACTGCCGGATCGACGATCAGGGACGGGTACGGCCATGCGCCTGAGCTCTATTTGTCTGGGGAGACTGATTGCTTCATTGCGTTCGACGGGCAGTAGGACTGAAACAGGAGTGTTTGGTAAGAGAACTATGGGTAGAGTGGTTCCGAACTGGCAACGATGCCAATGGTGGTAGGAATATAATGGCCAGCTTCCATGAGAAGTTGTGTGTTGACGGTTCAAAACCGTGTTGAAGTTCACCATAAGCACACGGGTGACTCGGTGCCTTTTTCACCAATGGGCGGACCCCAAGGTTCTTATCAATCCACAGAGCAAGGGATATACTAGCGTTTAATCTAGCACTAATCTAGTTGATCAAAGCCTTATGAAAGAGATATTAATCTAAAGTAAAAGCAATCTAACCTATGTTAATCTAGGACTAAACTAGATGACAAGGGTTGAAACAAGAGAGAGATTAAAGTAGATAAGTGTTCTCTCCCTAGGATCTAGGATCACATAGATATGCATCTACTACATGAAAAGAGGTGTTGCCTTCTCTAGCTTCACGGTGGTTATGCAGTTGCTAGGCCATTTCCCTTCTCACGCACTGTCACTACGCGAAGGTAATCGATCACTTCGCTAACACATCTATATCTAAGCATCCATAGGGTTTGGCTAACCACCACGATTACCACAAACCCTACTGAGATCACATGTTGTACATACATATGTAAATAAAGCATTTGCAAAGACATAGACCATGAAGCATTGATAGGCATAAGGTTCAAGTAGTGATTACATAGCAAGGACCCATAAAACCCTAGGGATGAACGGAGGCATTACCCCATCATCTTACATAGATTGAAGCACATAGGGGTGATGGAGACTCCGGAGAACGTCATCGATGAAGATGGTGGTGAGGAGGCTTGGGAACACCCCTAGGCTGGCGGCTTGGAGTCCTCCTTTAGCTTCCTTCTCTCCGTCGGTGTTGATTCTTGTGACGAACTCATCTAACTTTTTCCCTCATCTTGCGATGGCGGCTTTTTGGTGAAGGGGCATCAGTAGAATGATTGGATGCAGCGGCCGTCGGAGGCAGAGACTATTTATGCACCGAGGAAACACTAGTCCAAAGGGGAGCCCGAACTGACGCAAAGAAGGGCTAGGCCGGTCGGCCTAGGCTGACCGGCCTAGGGCCTTTTTGGCCTGGTTCGGGCCCATCTTTCGCGGGCGAGCTTCTCTTGCAATTTTGACTTTTTGCCCTTCAGGATGTGTGGCCTTTTGGTGTCTTTATCCTTGTGAATAGATAGGGGGTCTTGTCGTATGAACTCCGGTCTTTTCGTCTTGGTCCTCGAGAGTGTTTTGTCGTAGCACCTAAGTCCTTGCCACCTTTGGGAGTGAATTTACCTTGCACTTGAACACGAACGAAACTCCTTGTTTGTCCATTTGAACTTGATGTGTCTCCTTCACCGTAGTCCTTATTTTCCTACAAACACATTATACTTCAAAATGCACATGCAAAGATGAACTTGTTATATCATTAGTGTGCCTAGTGGCGGGTTAGTTCCATAACAAAGCTCAAACCATAGTGTAACAAGTGCTCTAGGTTGACGGAAATCGACCGCCAATATCCCCCCATGCTTAGATCTTGCTCGTCCTGGAGCAAGTTGCTCACAAAATTATTCATCCATGCAGTGTGCTTCGCCAAATCTTTCCTTACAAGTTAGTCAATCCTTCATCTTTAATATAAGAAACATGAGACAAAGATCACAATGAAAACATGGGCGTTTAGAAATTTACCAATTCAAGACTTAGCCCACAACTCATACCTTTCACTAGAGATCCTCAACTTCAACCATACTTACTTTCTTACTTCCATTGTAGGGTTTCCATGGGTTTTCAAAATAAAATTCCTGCATTAAGTATTAGACAAAGTCCTTCTCCAAGTTCTCACATGTCGCTCATTTAAAGTGGCTATCCTAGATAATTCATAAACTCCAACCTCCCATAAGTCTCTCATTCATAATATAAGGTGGAGCTATAGGTATGGCTAGTGAAGTTAGCACAAGTATTATCAAGCTAAGAAAATCCTCTAGTGGTCGTTCACCTTCCGAGCCAATGATCATGAGAATTAAACCATAATGTAAGGGTATCAAGGATGAGAAGATTCAGAATGGTGGACATGTGCAAAGGGAAAAAGAATAATGACTTCAAGGCACTAATGATGTCCTCGATGTCGGATTGCACATGGTTGGAATATTGAAGATTCGTTCTCAACATCGACGCATCATTCCTTGCACTTCTCTTGATCTTCATTTGATCATCCCTCAATATATCTTCCTTGCTTTGGCTTGAATTCCTCCTTTTTCTCCTTTCTTCCTTTTTTATTTTCTTTCTTCTCTTTTTTTTCTTTATGCGCGCACACACATGTTATTATTTTTTTTCTATTCTCTTTTCTTGACATCTTGATCTCGTTCCGAAGCCTTTCGCTCGTCTCTTTGATATGAATCACAATCTGAATTTTAAATAAATCCTTGCCTAAAAACGGAACGAATTCTCGGGCATAGGTTGTGTTCAAGGAATAAGATAATAAAAAGATATCTATGGTTTGGTTATGGAATCCAGTGATATACGGGGCATTCAATGTGAAGTTCCCGTTACCGAATGTATGACGAGGCTAGCAATAAAAGATATAAAGACATGATGGAGGACACTTTTCACTCCATATTCATTTCATTTCTTTTTCTTCTTCTTTTTCCTCAATTTATCAGGTTAATGGTACATGAAATGCCTTTGCGGAAACAGAAGCTTATGCTCCTCCAAGATGTGCAAAAGGGGTTAAACATCCATCATGACAAATGGTCATTAACCCATCCAATCAAAACATGCTTCCAAGCATAATCTAAGCATGATATAGCCATTTAAAGCACACAATGAGCATATACAAGCTTCTACTCATGAGAAAGAGCACAACAAAATTTTTGACAAAAACAAGCTATCTCCTTATGGATATACAACCAAACTATCAAGAGCATAGCCTATCATCCCAAATATCAATGAAGCACATCCATAAGCTCAAACATAGCATATCATAGGGATCAATGTACATAGGAGAAGCCCATATGATACAAATGCAAACAACCTAAAAATGACTATACATCATGATACAAATATGGCTAACCTACCATGGTACATAAAGAAAACAGGCATGCTATACATCAAAGTAAACATGTATGAAACATATGTTACAAAGTGAGCTCCCAAGAACCAACTAAACACCAAAAGAGGCAAAAAGCAAGCAAAGCTAGCAAGCTCCCCCTACACACATGCACAAGAGTCAAAGAGCATACAAAGCTCACCAAAGATACATGTGATAGAGCAAAGAACAAGCAAGCTCACAAGCTCCCCCTAAACACATGCATTAGGATCAAAGAGCATATGAAGCTCATCCTAAACACATGTGATAGGGCAAAGCCTCAAACTAAAAAGGGCAACACACAAAGACCAAAAGAAACTACAAGAGCAAAAGATTTTTCACTTACTTGATACACTCCTTCGGTCAACACTTGTTCATTATCCCAAAAAGTGATGTGCCCCAAAGACACCACTGGGATGAGGCTAGAGAACCACCCCCGAACTCCGGTCATGAGACAAACCACCAGAGTCGATCCGCCAAATGTTCTCCAAGCCTCCCGCATGCATCATCAAAAACGAGAATGAGAGCAAGCAAACATCTCAACACTGGGGTTAGCACAAAAAGTGTCAAACCAGTGTCGAGCCATTTGCTCAAAAGTGGGGTTAGCGACATCCATCCTATCATGTCCACCAAAGCTATGACCACCACGCTGCACCATCTCACATTTCACTGGAAGAGTACGATCACCACGAAAAGGAAATCGTGACCCGTAGCCCCTCTGAGACTCAAAGCTGTGACAACCTCTCCTATCCTCATATCGACCACGAGGTGGAGAAGGTCCAGCAAACACACAACCACCAAACTCAGTACGCCTACCTCTTGTATCACTACCATAGAACCCAACATGATCAGTAACTCGTCCACGAGGACCAAACCACCAGCTTGCTGGGGGAACCTGGTCTGACCTCCCCTCCTAGGCGGTCTAACCACCCCCTACTGGGCAGCACCACGGGCTGGTGCACTTCTCTCTCCCCAAGATAGAATCGTGCGCACAACAGCCTCGGCTCTAGGTAGTGGCATACGAGACTTAGGCACACCATGAGAAGGGTGGTACCTGTCCCTGTTCGCCCACTCCTTAGCAATCCTCTTCCTCTTGTAACAAAAATCATCCTTGTGACCATTTTTTCGACAATACCCACTCTGAAACCTCATTGGTTTTGGGTTCTCTTGTGGCTTTGTTTCACTCACCTTCTCACAAAGTTTCTTCTCTTTCTCATCTCGCTCACTCGGCTGGGTGTTGTGTGGGATAGGTTTGGTCGGTATCTCCTTCTCTTTCTTACCTCCGCTCTCACCAAACCTCTCAAACCCAGACCACGACCATCTGCTCTCTTAAATTATCCACCAACATGCTCAATTGTGGCTCCTATGTATTCAACCACCCCAACAACTTGCACAACTCATCATTCTCATCCTGCAGCCGATCAACAATTTGTGCAAGCTCTAGATTTTTCTCAACGTGCGAATCACAAGTAGAACAAGAAGTAGCAATAGGACTCAAGAGCAACAATCCTAGCATGTGATTCATCTAGTTTCCCATGCAACACCGGGCAAGATGTGCAAGCACCAAGCAAAGCAGACCTAGACTTCATCTCATCATGCTCAACCCTAAGAACATCTAGTTCCTCCAACTTAGAGGCATGCTTCTCCTTAAGCACAGTCAAATCAGATAGGAAAATAGTGCAATCAGTGCAATCAACCTCATCACTAACTACAGGAGCAGACATAATAGCATCCAAGGCAAGCATATCATCAAGATGCCTAGCCTCTAACTTAGACACTTTCTCCCTAGCTTCCTCTAGAGAGGCCCTAAGCTCTCTCCTTTGCTTCTTGGCATCTCTAAGCACACTATCATGATTATCTAGCAATTCATTCAACTCTGCATTCTCCTTGAGCAAGAAGGCAAGATTAGGAGTTACCTCTTCCTCAAAGTCGGAGTCGATGTCTGACTTGTCCTTGCCACTCTTCTTGCTTGACTTGCTGCTGGTGTTGTGACCCATCACACACAGACCTGTGAGGTTCTTGAAGAAAATCTTCTTCTTCTTCTTGCACTTGCTGTGGTCCTCTTCTTCACTGCTCAAGCTTCAAGAAGTGTCATCGGAGTCGAGGTCCGAGTCACTTGGTTCTTCGATCTTACCTCGAGCCCTTGCCTTCTTCTTGTCACCACCCTTCCTCGATCTCCGCTCATCCTTGTCCTTGTACTTGTGCCTCTTGTCACACCTCGAGCGATGCTTGTTCTCGATCTTTAGACGGTGCTTGTACTCGTTCTTGGACTCGATCTCTTGGGGCCACTCAGCAATGAAGTGCCCGCGCTTCCCACACTTCTAGCAAATCCCTGAGTTCCGCCTGAAGTTCTTCTAGTTCTCATTCAGGCGTCCGAACCTCTTGGTTAGCAAGGAAAGATCCTCATCGTCCAGCACCTCGAACTCTTCATCTGGCAAAGATGCAAGGGCAGACAGAGAAAACATCCAAGAAGAATGATTAGCGTTAGTTCTCGGTCCAGAAACAAGAGCCAGACTATCATCAGTAGGGCCCTTACCCTTCTTGGCTCTCAAGCTCGGTCCACCTCGAATGACTTGAGCTTAGAGAACAGCTCGTCCACCGTCAGGGTCTCATACACACTGGACTCCTGAATAGCCTCAACCTTTGCACTCCATACATTGAGATCCAGCGTCTGTAAGAGCTTGATAGCTCTATCATGATCATCGTATGGGAGCTGGGTGATGTTGGCTTTCATGTTGTTCCCAATCAGAGTGAAGCACTCAAACATGGCATTCACAAACTCTCCGGGGAGATGAGTGAAATTCTCATACTCTCTCCGGTAGGTCATAAAGAGACACGCCTTCACCTGATTGTTTCCACCATGGGCATTCCTCAACTAGGTCCAAATCTTTTTAGCCAACAGCTCCCGATACACCCAATTGAATTCAGATGCACAGAGAGCATGATAGAGATTCCACAGCCTTGTTGTTCGCATCAAACATACCCCTCGATCTGGGCAAGAGGAACATGTTCAGAATGACATAGTTCTCGTCAACCGTCACATCCCAAATCAATTGACCCTTTCCACGCATGAACGCGCCCATCCGGGATTCCCATCTCTGGTAGTCTTTCCCATCGAAGTGGGGAGGACCTGAACCCTTCCCGTAGTCTGTCATCTTTGGAGCTCAACGAGGTAAAGTTTCAATGATTCATATCCGACTCTGATACCAATTGAAGGACTAGAATGGCGACCAGAGAGGGGTGGAGTGAATTGGAGCAGATAAAAATTCTTCTCCAAAGAGACGAACTCGGCCTATGGTCCCAAACGCAACTCCAATATGCTCGACACCCCGCTAGCCAAATCCACATAGCCACTGGAGTGCTACTGGACCTAGGAACTAGCAAACACCTACAACTACTCGCAAACACATCGGAACAAACACACGAGTAGCGAAACACTCGAAACACAACCTCACTGCCTAGGGTGGTTACACCGCATCCCAGGGGCGGTCTGACCACCTCCCCTGGAACACTCCCTAGGGCGGTTAGACTGGGTGTCAGGGGCGCTCTGACGGCCTCACCATGTCTGAACCAAAAGGCCAAGAACTCGACGAACAAGACCACAAAACGAACCACAGTTTCACCTGGAGACGCCTCTGATCGACACGAACAAACTCACAGAGAAAATCCCCTGCAAAACCAAAAATTCTCAAGCCAAGGTCTCGGAGCGGTTTGACCGCGCTCCCCAGAAACCCCAGGCAGTCTGACCGCCTCCTGGCCAGAAAACCACCCGCGGGTCAACCCTCAACTTCCTATCAACCGATCTCCCGATTCACCCCATGGATTATAGTGAAACTTCGAGGATAGCTGGGTCACCTCCTGGATGACCTCTCCACCAAAGGATATCCATGGAATCGCTCTCAATCAAAGGGAATCGTGAATCCAAGGCCTCAACCCTAAGAACTCGAGCACAACTGAAAACCACCAAAATCGAAGGCCCTCCTTGGTGATTTGGAAGGGACAACTCACCAAGAAAAGAGGCACTAGGACCTCATGAGTGAATCCACTGACAAATCCCGTAAGGAAACACCTCGAAATCCTCTCCACAAAAATCCAAAGAAAAAGCTCCGAAAATCACCAAAAGGAAAAAAGGGAGAGCAACTAGAGCACTTGAGGAACCACGCCAAACCTTCTATACACACCATGAAAGGTTCATACAAGGTCTAGCAACCGCCACAAACATGCTCCCTCTCTCAATATATGAACATGAAGCTCTCTTGCTAGTCCTATGGTGAAAATAGGAAGGGAAAAAGAGAAACTAGAAGGGGAAATTGAAAACCCTAAGCCAAGAGATGGCAGCCAACTCCCACCGACCAAGTATATATATCGGGTCCCTTGGTGGTGCTAAATGACAATAATACCCCTAAGGTGATAGATACCCCTTAAGGGCAAATCTAGAATTTTGAAGCTCTCTTCCATCAGACGGATGCCCAGCGACCGCACCTTGCGTTCCTTCGACGCCAAGCCTGCGATCCTGACGCGTGTCCTCTGCTTCGAAGCACTCGGCGCACCGCGACACTCAGGGCAATCAGACCACCCCTTCTGGGCGGTCAGACCACCTGGTTCGGTCAGACCGCCCGGCGTCTCGCTGCCGTGCCGTCGAGTCTTCGGGGCGGCTTTGTGGATCAACTGATGAACCTAGTGGTTTTCTGGTGAACCACTACAAACCCCGCGACCTTGGTGCAGCCTCCACACCGAGCTCTGCGACTTGGCCTCCACGGTTGCTCCGGCTTGATGTTGGCTTTTAGATCAACCAATGAACCCGCTATCCGACTTCGACTTGCTCTTCTCGCACAATGTGACTTTGCACTTGATCCCGTCTGGCCGCCGGGTCCATCGAACCAAGCCTACTTGTCCCTCCAGTCCTTCGGAGGCCCCGCAAGGCTAAGACCTTTCGCGCTTATTCTTCAGCTGCACCAACGTAAATCAAGCCGCAGCCTACATCCACAAGACAAAGCACAGCATCAGTCCATGTAACACCCTAGTTTGCAAAATTGTCTCGGATTTAAAATTTTATTAAAATTTGTTAGAATTAAATAGGGAGTGTATACAATTATTTTAAAATAAATATTATTTTCTAAAATGAATAAATGAATCATAGGTTATAAATATTTGCTTGTTGCATTCATGCTGCAAATGCATAGTGTTTATTGTGTGGAAAAATGAATTTGAGTTTCTAAACTTGAATAGGATCATCTCCTCTCTCTCTAAAAAACCTCTCTCTACGTATACCCAAAGGTCCTATTTTCTCTCTCTAAAATTCGACCCCAGTCCACATCTCTCTATCTCTCTAAACCTCACTAATCTCTTGGGACCAATATCACTCTCTCTCTCTCTCATCTCTAAATCTTTGTCTCTAACAAACCCAAAGCCCAGCTCAAACCTGGCCCTATCTCTCTTTACCTCCCACTCACAAATCTGGCCCAAACACCCCACTTCTCTCGAGCTAAAACCTTCAGCCCAAAGCCCACCTCCCTCTCTCCCTTTTTCCCTTTTCTCATGGGCCCAAAGCTCTCAAAACCCGGCCCTGATCTCCCTCTCCATTTCTCTTTTATTCCCTTTTCACAGCAGGCCAAAACTGGCCCATGTTCCTCCCCACTCTCTTCTTCGGGCCCAGCCGCAACCCACCTCGCCACCTCCTCTTTCCAGGCCAAAACCCACCTCCCTCCTTTTCTTTTGCGCCAGCCCACCAGCCAAAGCAGCCCAATCTAGCCCTCATCAGCCACCCCTCCCTCCTCCCTCTGACACCCCGGGCCCGCCCGTCATCCCCTCATCTACCTTTCCTTTCTTCTCTGCTTTGCAAGGCAGAGCACACAGCTGCCACCAGGGATTCAAATCCCCAGACATCCCGCGCGCGCCCCCATCATGACCTCCGCTTCCTAGCCCCGCCTGCTTCCCCTACGCCTTTCCCCTCGCTCGCGACCCCGTCCAGGTATAGTCGCGCCTCGAATGGCAAGGCCGCGTCTCCCGCGCACATCACAGCCACCACGGCCGCACCCCCCAATCTTCGGCTGCCCTTCCTCTCTCCGCCTATAAAACCTTCAAGCCGAACCACTGGCACCCGCTTTGCCTCCCTAGCTCCCCCTCGCTCTCGCGCCGCCTCCCTGGGGGAATCACCACTGGAGTTCCATGGCAGGTTGTCGTCCGCCGCGTCCTCTCGCTGTCGTTGACCTCTGCTCACCCTTTCCCGTTCCTTGGCCGTCGCAGGCACCCTAGGAGGGCACCTCGTCGCCCAGGAGCGCAAGACCGACGCCCCAACATCCTCCTCCACGAGTGCCCATGCCCGCCATCTGCCTCCGACCACTGCACGCTGTCCTCGCCACGCAACCGCCATCGAGATCACCCTGGTGAGCTTTGCCTTGTCCTCCTCTTTCTCCTGGTCCAAATCTCGTGCAAAACGGTGCACCGTAGCCCCACGCGCCCCCATCTCCGGCGAGCTGCCGCCGTCCCGAGTCCCTCACCGGTGACCGAAGCCGAGCGGTGCTCCACAGCCATCCGATCCCACGTGGGTGGTGCTGATTAAATTGGGGCATACCCCTTCGCCCGGTCCACCGTGCACCCATGGACCACGGGTCCACAGCCGGGCCACAACCCGGTCATTGCCCACGTTAGCGCCGCGTCGTGAACTAGCCAATCGGAGCATGACACGTGGCATCCAGTCAGCACCATCGCCCAGTCAGTCGTACTTTTGCGCTTAACCCCATGCAGAACTCCCAAATCTACCCACGTTTCTCTGTGTCTTTGCAACCTTGCTGAAAACCCCTCAGAAAGATCCCACCTTTCGTAGTTTAGTCTAGTCGAGCGCCTTTTGCTCATAGACCATTAGTCTTTCACATTTTTGCGGCCAAAAATCTCTGAGTCTTGCGAATCTTATTTTCTAGCCCCTGAAACCTATAATAATCACACATAGGCCCTTATAACCTTCCTGAGCTCATATCTTTCACGTTTTAGCTCCGTTTCAGCTCGTTTAAGTTGCGTTAGGTCTGTTTCGTTGCAGAGCACGTGTTTCCAGCGACGTTTGTCATGTTTCATGTTTTTGAAAATTAAAGTTAATATTAATTTGATTAATGTCCAATTCAACATCTTTTAAATAAAATCAAATATAGGCTTAACCTTCGTCTTTTCTTTAACAAAAATTAACTTGATTAATTTGAACATAAATATGTTTTAAGTATAACTTGTTTAGATCAACTCGACACATAAAAATTCGTTAGTTACTCTCACATGGAGTTTCCTTTCTAAAAATAAATGTTAAAATGGTATAAATTCTAATAAACTTTTATAAATAAAATACAATTAGGTTTATCTCGTGATTTACAATTAAATATAATTTGATTAAGTTCCAACATGTGGTATTTCTCTGAAATACCATTACACATATTTGTTTAATTAAAACAAATGAAGCATATAGTCCTTTGTTCCTAATCGTGTAAACCCGACCGATAGTTGTGCCTTTTCACCCGTAGCTTCGCTTTAGCCTTTCCCGTGCTCTCTTCTTCGTAGCTTTCTCGCGTTAGCTTGTAGCATGCTTTTCTAAAATGTTTTTATTGTCTGGTGCTTTGTTCTTAGTTGTAGCATTGTGTTATTTCAGTTGATTGTTGCGCGTGAAGGAACGCTTCTGAGCAGTGGAGCATCAGGAAACGGGCAAGTGTCCTTGAACATCTTGGTGTTTTGCACCTTTACTTTTATACACCTTAATCACTTTTATTTATGCTTTCTTGCATTAGGTGTCAAATTTTGATGGGAAACCCTTAAGGATATTTTACTATAAATTTTCATGATCAATCCTTGATACCTTGTAGAGGTAACCTTTGATGGGTAGATTCGTGCTTAGCTTTGCTCAACATGGGTTGGTTGGGTTTAATTAATTTTGACTAATAAACTATGCAACATGTGGGATGGTAATCTCTTTGATAGAAACACGGAACCTTAGGGGCTCGAGCAAGTGGTTTGATGAGGATGATGAAAGTTGGCATACCAGTTGATTTGTTGCTGGTAGGGCTTTACTTGTTGGGTGTTGACCAGCTAGTTGTGGTAGACTTGCTCAAGTCATCAGTAAGGACCAGTCTATGGAGTGACCACCCATGATTTACCCGTACAACCACGAGAACTATATGGCTCTGGTCTTGGCTGATTACGTTAGGCAATCTCTCAGTTCATATGGGCCAGGGGAGGCGGAGAGGACCAGACCCTACAACAAAGGCCTCATAGTGTCCCTAAGCTATCACACCTAGGAAGTGTGAAAGTGCCTTGCAAGCACATCATGGTTGGGTTTAACGTTCTTTTGACCGCTTACGCGACTCGTGGGTAAAGATGTACAACCTCTGTAGAGTGTTACTAAAACTATCATGACAGCCATGCTCACGGTCAAGAGCGGCCTGGATCCTCACATGGTTAGTTGGTTTGGATGGATCACAGTGGTGGTAACTGTGGTTTGTGATATGGTTATAGTTAGGTGATGTTTTAACCCTAGGATCAGGATAGGTGGGTGCTTGTGCCTTGAATGGTTTGGGAAGCTTTATACATAATAAATCATAGGTCCTTAATTAAAACTTGACCAACTAAAACTTGAGCTTTGTAGTCCATCAAATAAAGCCTTCCTTGCTCTAAGCCTGCATGTTATGCATATACTTTCCCTCCACTTGCGGAGTACATGCCTCTAGGTGTACTCACCATTTTCCCTTTCAACCCCTGCTGTTCTCTCCCCATTGCTGCTCATATAGATAGAAGAAGGAGCTGCTCTGTGATGACCTGGAGTTCTAGGTTGGCGTGCCCCCAGTCGACGATCCTGGGGAAAATGGTGCCTACTCCGCTGCGATAGATATCCGAAGTGTAATTTTCTGTTTAGACCCTCTGGTCATTTTGTAATCTAAATGTCGTAATGATATATGTTGTGATATTACACTGATGATGTGACTTTATGCATGAATTTGATCATGGGCATGCATAAAGGGTGCATTCGGTTTGTCCTTTAAAAACTGGGTGTTACAGTCCACACAATGTTGTCAATCACTCATCACTAAGGAGTGGCCATCCACCGACCGTCGGACACTCCGGTGCTCATCATCGAAGTACAACTTAATATCCACTCCCGCGGCCAAGTTCATATAATCCCAATTTATAGCCAAGTGCTGATACAGTTTCATGGGCAGGTATTTGTAGTTATAATAGAAAGTTTGATGAACGACATTCATAAATCTTGGTTCGACATGTTTGTCCTTGGTTTTGTCCCACCATTCATTCTCATGCACCCATCTAAGACCTTTAATCATTTGGTAGGTGTGGTTGTGCAGGTCAATCATCCTAAGCGGCTCATCTAGTGGAGGGTAAAGTTGTACCTCATTCTGCTTCCTGGGATCTAGCGTAGGAAACTCAGAAGCGCGGGGTGGGCGACGGCCCACAGTTGACCCACCCCGTCTGCGGTAGGAAGGCGGCGAGGTTGAGCCACCAAGTGTGCGGCAAGAAGGCGCCGAGGTTGACCCACCCCGTGTGCGGCGTGAAGGGGCAGAGGAACAATCCCGTGCCGCAAGCCTGCCCCTTTGCCTCATCTGAGGACCAGATGTGCTTGCAGAAGTCGGCTGTGACTTTCATTATCACTTCGCCGGAGGAGGATCAAGCGCCTTTCCATCTCTCTTGCCACCATCTCGGCCCATCTGCAATATATTTCTCAAATTAGTGCCATTCCATGAATTCGGTGGCAGATTGCAGTATCTGCTGGAGGCTGCTGCAGGTAGCGGTGGCAGAGGCAGATGCATACCTCTGATTTTGGTGACGAATTGTGGTATCCGCTGGAGGCTGCTGCAAGTGGTGGTGGAACACTACCAAGGGGTTGCACCGCAAGTGAGGAGGCAGTAAATGGGGGAATGGCGGGTCAGCATGAGTGACACGCCATTAGATAAAACCATAAAGGTGTGTGTAGTGCGCTGTGCGCACCCTGTGGCCAGGAAATGGGAAGCTCCTTTTCTACATGTAGTTTACAAGTGATAGAGGCGGAGTGCCCGATCTTTCGGTGAGTGGAGATAAATTCATTTTGGTGGTTGTCGACCCTCACGATCTGACTACGACGAGCGAGCTCGAAGCGCAAATGCAATCGCTGAACCAACTCCCGATGGTTACCAACCTTGCCGGTGCAAAGTCAGCCTGATCACGAAGATCGTTTCCCGCACGCAATCGAAGAACAAACAAGAAAAAGAGGCGAGCAATCTTACTATCACTTGAAGGTAGAGTTCTAAATCACAGTGGACAGCACGTATTTGTGTGTAGTCTGGTGTAGCTAAAGCTAGATATAAAACAAAACTTGAGTTCTAAATTATACAGGACTCTGACTAATAAAGGGGACGTAGCCCCAAATAACGGAGGGAGGAGAGGGTGTGCGCGACAGGAGAGGGGGGCGGCGGCCAACCCTAGGCGCCCCATCTTGGACCCCTCTTGGGCTTTCCTCTATGCTTCTGGGCCTTCGTTCTTCAACAGCATGATGTAGTTTAATTCTTTTGCACGGGCCCGAGTAATTGGCCCAACTGGTGGCGCCTGAAGTGGTGGATCATCTGGAGGCGCCTGAGGTGCTGCTGGTGTAGATGTACTCGTGGTGTCCCCATCATCCTCTCCTTCTTGAACTGAAGTCGTCCTCGACGACAACTCCTCATCCTCACCCAGATATGGCTTCAAATCTGCAACATTAAAACTAGTGGAAACACCAAACTCGGCAGGTAGGTCAAGGATATAAGCATTATCATTAATCTTGGTTAGCACTTTAAAAGGACCAGCGGCACGAGGCATTAATTTAGAATAGCACAAAGTAGGAAAATGATCCTTTCTCAAATGCAACCAAACCTTATCACCAGGTTCGAAAGTAACATGTTTTCTACCTTTACTACCAGCAACCTGATATTTAGCATTAGTAGCAGCAATGTTTTGGTGAGTTTGTTCATGCAGGTTAACCATTTGTTCAACATGTGCAACAACATCTAAGTGTGGGGTGTCTTCAGCATCAAACGAAAACAAATCAATAGGCGCCCGAGGGATGTAACCATACACAATTTGAAAAAGGGAACATCTTTGTAGAGGAATGTGTTGCATGATTATAAGCAAACTCAACATGAGGCAAGCAATCCTCCCAACATTTCAAATTTTTATCTAAAACAGCCCTAAGCATGGTGGACAAAGTTCGATTAACCACCTCAATTTTCCCATCAGACTGAGGGTGACAAGTTGTGCTAAACATCAATTTAGTTCCCAATTTATTCCACAAAGATCTCCAAAAATGACTGAGAAACTTAGCATCACGATCAAAGACTATTGTATGTGGAATACCATGCAAATGAATAATCTCTCTAAAGAACAATTCAGCAACATTGCTAGCATCATCAGTCTTATGACAAGGTATGAAATGAGCCATTTTGGAGAATCGATCAACAACCACAAAAATGTTATCCCTCCCCTTCTTAGTTCTAGGCAATCCCAAAACAAAGTCCATAGAAATATCAAGCCAAGGGGAAGTAGGAACAGGCAAAGGCATATACAAACCATGGTTGTTCAACCGTGACTTAGCTTTCTGACAAGTAGTGCAGCGTGCAACTAGGCGCTCAACATCAGCATGCATCCGGGGCCAAAAGAAGTGGGCAGCCAGCACCTCATGCGTCTTGTAGACGCCAAAGTGTCCCATGAGACCGCCTCCATGCGCTTCCTGTAACAGCAAAAGACGAACCGAGCTAGCTGGAATACACAGCTTGTTAGCGCAAAACAAGAGCCCGTCCTGTATGTGAAATTTGCCCCTTGGTTTTCCATTAGTACAATGGGCAAAAGCATCTTTAAAATCAGCATCGTCTACATATTGATCATTCACAGTTTGCAAGCTAAAGATTTTAAAATCTAACTGTGACAGCATGGTATAGCGACGAGACAAAGCATCAGCAATAACATTGTCCTTCCCGTTCTTGTGTTTAATTATGTAAGCAAAAGACTCAATGAATTCTACCCATTTAGCATGACGACGGTTCAGATTTGTTTGGGTACGAATATGTTTTAAAGCCTCATGATCAGAATGAATTATGAAGTCGCGATGCCAAAGATAGTGCTGCCTTGTATGCAATGTGCGCACTAAAGCGTAAAGCTCCTTATCACAAGTAGAATATTTCAGACTAGCACCGCTTAATTTCTCACTAAAATAAGGAACTGTTTTTCTTCTTGTAACAAAACCACACCTAACCCAATACCGCTAGCATCGCATTCAAGCTCAAACACTTTAGTAAAATCAGGCAATTGCAAAACGGGAGCATGGGTTAACTTATCTTTCAAAGTGCTGAACGCTACCTCCTACGAATCACTCCAAGCGAATGGCACGTCTTTCTTTGTAAGCTCATGTAGAGGCGCTGCAATGGAGCTAAAATCACGAACAAACCTGCGGTAGAAACCTACAAGTCCAAGAAAAATCCGAATCTGTGTGACCATAGTCGGTGTGGGCCACTCTTGAATGGCAGCAACCTTGCTGCTATCGACCTCAATGCCCTGTGGAGTAACAACATAACCAAGAAATGAGACACGTTGTGTGCAAAAAAGGCAGTTATTCATGTGATAGAGGCAGAGTGCCTGATCTTTCGGTGAGTGGAGATAACTTCGATCTGGTGGGAGGTGACCCTCACGATCCGACTACGACGAGCGAGACTCGAAGCGCCAATGCAATCGCTGAACCAACTCCCGATAGTTACCAACCTTGCTGGTGCAAGATCAGCCTGATCACGAAGATCGATTCCTGTATGCAATCGAAGAACGAACAAGAATCTGAGGCGAGCAATCTTAATTATCACTCGAAGGTGGAGTTCTGAATCACAGAGGACAGCACGTATTTGTTCGTGGTCTGGTGTAGCTAAAGCTAGATGTAAAACAAAACTCCAATTTTAAATGCAGTGGCTACTGAGTATATGAGGAAGGGTGTACTAGGGTTGGGGGTGACCTAGGATGGGGTGCCCTCAACTTGGGCTTAAGGCCCAACAAACCGGCAACGCAGCACCTTAGCAGATTCTGGATGTCAACTTCTTTCGATAATTCCTGTTGACTCAGAATGAATTTGGGCCTGAAACCAATGCCATTGGAAGCTTTATGAAATTCTGCTTCCAGCCAAATAAAGAACGTCCAAAACCGACTTCGTATGCGACCTGGGCATCATTTTTAGTGCGTACTGGTCCTGGACTCCGAACTGGGCTCGAACTTGAATTGCTTTGGGCCTCCACCTTGGGGACTCGAACCGGATTAGCCTTGTGCCTCCTCTTCAACTTGGACACCCTTGCTAGACTTCTTCTACTCCATTCCGTGCACCAAGCATGGCCGTATGCATGGGTGTCATGTCCTGATCATCATGTTAGCAAATAAGTGGGCAGCACACAACGCGTCAAAAACAGCACTCAAATGTTCCAAATGTTCTTCCATAGATTTGCTGTAGATAGGATATCATCAAAATAGACAACCACAAACAATCCTATGAAGGGCCTTGGAACTTCATTCATCAATCGCATAAAAGTGCTGGGAGCATTAGTCAATCCAAACGGCATAACCAACCATTCATATAAACCAAATGTCGTTTTAAAAGTCATTTTCCATTCATCACCCAATTTCATTCGAATCTGATGGTAGCCACTACGCAAATCAATTTTAGTGAAAATAATGGCACCACTAACTCATCTAGCATATCATCAAGGCGTGGTATGGGGTATCGATAACGAATGGTGATGTTATTAATACCACGACAATCTACACACATACGCCATGACCCATCTTTCTTTGGAACAAGTAATACAGGAACTGAGCAAGGGCTAAGAGACTCATGAATGTAACCCTTATCAAGCAATTCCTGCACCTGGTGCTGAATCTCCTTCATCTCATCCGGATTGGTATGGTACGGTGGGCGGTTTGGAAGTTGTGCGCCTGGAATGAGATCGATCTGGTGCTCAATGCCACAAAGCGGTGGAAGACCCGGTGGCAAGTCTTTGGGAAACACATCAGCGTACTCCTGCAAAATGTTAGCGACCGTAGGGGGAATATCCAAAGATGGTGCATCATCAAATGAAACTAGCACACTAGAGCATACAAGTGCAAAGCATGGAAAAATGAGCAGCGCGTAGATCAGCAAAATCAGCACATGTAGCAAGTAAAACAGGAGCATTCAACTTGATTTTAGTATTAACAGATGGCGACAGATCAAGTTGTTTAGCAGTTTTAGCAGCTCGAGCAAGATCACCTTTAACAATTTGTTCAGGTGTCATCGGATGTATGATTATTTTCGGACCTTTAAACATGAATGAATAATGATTTGAACGGCCATGATGTAAGCTATCAATATCATATTGCCAAGGTCGACCAAGTAATAAAGAGCATGCTTCCATGGGAACAACATCACAATCGACAAAATCAGAATAGGCACCCATGGAGAAAGGAACACGCATGGAACAGGAGATTTTTATTTTACCACCATCATTAAGCCATTGAATGTAATATGGGTTCGGATGCTTACGAGTGGGTAACGACAATTTTTCTACCAGCATGATACTCGCCAGATTGTTGCAGCTACCGCTGTCGATGATGATGTGAATCGACCGCTCCTGCACAACTCCCTTTGTATGGAACAAAGTGTGTCGATGATTCTTTTCGGGCGGGGCAACCTGGGCACTAAGAACACACTGCGCAACAAGACTTTCATACCTATCGGAGTCGCCCGGGGTGACATGTACCTCCTCCTTAGCTGCATGGTCAGTGGCAAGCAATGCATGTTCAATTTCTTCAGAATCACTAGCAGAAGAGTACTCACCATCGTCACGAATGAGCAAAGTGTGCTTGTTCGGGCAGTCCCGAGACATGTGGCCAAATCCTCTGCAGCGATGACACTGAATATCCCGTGTACGGCCTGGGGAAGGGGCGGCGCCTGTGGGTGGGGCAACGCCTGCCGGTTTGGTCGTCTTCTCACGCGGTGTAGTGATGGACGTGGATGGCGCAGGGGAGACAGGTGTTGGTGTGGATGTCGAGCTTCTTCCTGCAAAATGGTTAGAATATGTCTTCGAGCGTTGTCCCTGCACTTCACGTTCAGCTTGCAAGCAAATTCAAATGATTGAGTCATATCATGATATTGTTTATAATCAAGTATGTCCTGGATTTCGAAGTTTAAGCCACCACGAAAACGTGCCATAGCAGCGTCGTTTGTCTCCAATAGCCCACAACGAATCATCCCTTTTTGTAACTCTTGGTAATAGTCCTCAACAGATTGAGAACCTTGCTGAAAACGCTGCATCTTATTAAGCAAATCACGAGCATAATACGAAGGCACAAATCTATGGCGCATAGCAGTTTTTAATTGATCCCAAGTAGTCGGAATGGCATTAGGATGTTTAATTTTATACTCACGCCACCAAATTAAAGCAAAATCAGTAAATTCACTAATAGCAGGTTTAACTTGAGAATTTGCAGCAATATCATGGCATGAAAAATTTTGTTCAACCTCTAACTCCCAATCAAGATATGCAGCAGGATCATATTTGCCATTAAAAGGTGGAATTTTAAATTTAATCTTAGAAAAAGAATCATTACCGAGGCGGTGTGGCACACGGCGGGCACGACCGCGACTGTCTCCGGCGTCCTGCTCCGAATCACCGCCATAGTCCTTCTGCAACTCTGTGATCGTCGTGTGCATGGCATCGAGTCGGGCCACGAGAGCGTCGAGTGTGGTCTTGGTGCCCATCTTGGTGAGGTCGAGCTAATTGAAACGGTTAGTCGACGTAGTGATCGTTGAGTACAGCCGTTCATGTATCGTCCGAATGTCCCCGGCTAGTCCTTCAACTTGTGCGCGCATGTCTTGCAGCAGATCATCCCCGGTGGTGCCATCATTTGCCATGGTTAGCGCAAACACAAAAACAAAACGACGACAAAAACAGGGTGGGACAGCTCACAAGGCGCTCACACTAGTGCTGTTATCAAACTCTTATCCATTCTTACCACGCACACAGGGGCGACCTGCAACCAACCGGTGGAACTCACGAAAGATTGGAGGAGCGATTGCCTGGAGAAACAAAATCTACTCGTCGTATGTGGAGTTCTGGGAAGGCTACACTCAAATGAAGGATTAGCACAATCAAATAATAATGCAAAGTTGAATAACAGTGCTAAACACGATCAAACGCTACTGGAAACAAGTGCGAGAGTGGAACAAGAATGGTGGCAAAGGTGGAGAGGGCGCAACAATTTGCTATTTTTTACTCTTCTGTTTTTGTTTTTTTGCAGGAGTCTTGAAAACCAATAATACGAACCCAGAGGATCTCCAACAGCAAATTGCGACACACACTTTTTCCAAAAGTACAGGGGTATTCTGGTAAAAAGAAGAAATATGTGGAGTTCTGGGTAGGCTGCACTCAAGTCAAGGATTAGCACAATCAAACAATAATGCAAAGTTGAATTATAGTGCTAAACACAAAACAAACGCTGCTAGCAACAAGTGAAACCGAAAGGACAACATGGAAGGTGGAGAGGGCACATCAATTTGCTATTTTTTTTGCTTCTGTTTTTTTCCAGGAGTCCTCAAAACTAATAATATGAACACAGAGGATCTCAAATAGCAAGTTGAGACAAACAGCAAGTTGCGACTCTCTCTCTCTCTCTCTCTAGAGTAAGGCCAAACTCAGAATATGGTACCTAGATGGAGAGAAAGAATAGCTGGCACGGTGTGGGGGGAGACTACGAGAGGGTAGGGAGCGGTGCGAGGGGGAAAGGCGCCTTGTGACCCGGGGAACCACGACACGCGTGGGACTGCTCCGAGCCGGAATGGACTCCTTCTCCCTGTTGGATCCCTTCCTTTTTTTGTTTCTTTCTTTCTTTCTTTCCTTTTTCTTTCCTTTTTTTCCTTTTTTTGAGAACTTTTCCTTTTTTTGGACTTTCCGACACAGGGAGGGAGAAACGCAGAAAGGGGGAGGGGGTTCACGACGTGCCGCCCGAGTCAGAGACCGAGGCGCTAGGGGAGGGGTGTTCGCGAGGGGGGAGTTATGCGGCGCTACACAATGCGTGCGGCCAGGGAGTCACGGCGCGTGGGGGGTGTGTGGTGTGGTGGGCAGGGCAGCGGAGAAGAACTAGAGTTAGATGAGAAGAACAAGAAACAAAAAGATAAAACACAAGTAACCAGCAATGATTGAGCGAACGAGCACACAAACTCAACAAAGCAAGTTATTGAAAGAAGGTGAGAGGCTAAAAGGGTTGCTGGGACAAGGTTCTAACCTAGAAACAAATTTTTGTTTGGTTTTGGTGGACTGTAGGAAATAAAAACACTTGATAAAACTCACCGATCAACCTGGAAAGCTGATACCACTTGATAGAGGCAGAGTGCCCGATCTTTCGGTGAGTGGAGATAAATTCGATTTGGTGGTTGTCGACCCTCACGATCTGACTACGACGAGCGAGCTCGAAGCGCCAATGCAATCGCTGAACCAACTCCCGATGGTTACCAACCTTGCCGGTGCAAAGTCAGCCTGATCACGAAGATCGTTTATTGCACGCAATCGAAGAATGAACAAGAAAAAGAGGCGAGCAATCTTACTATCACTCGAAGGTGGAGTTCTGAATCACAGATGACATCACGTATTTGTGCATGGTCTGGTGTTGCTAAAGCTAGATGTAAAAAAAACTCGAGTTCTAAATGATACAGGACTCTGACTAATAAAGGGGACGCAGCCCCAACAACAGAGGGAGGAGAGCGGGCACGCGACAGGAGAGGGGGGCGGCGGCCAACCCTAGGTGCCCCATCCTGGACCCCTCTTGGGCCTTCCTCTATGCTTCTGGGCCTTCGTTCTTTAACAACATGATGTAGTTTAATTCTCTCGCACGGTCCCGAGTAATTGGCCCAACCGGTGGCGCCTGAAGTGGTGGATCATCTGGAGGCACTTGAGGTGCTGTTGGTGTAGATGTACTCGTGGTGTCCTCATCAACAAGGAAGTTCCTCTGTTCCGATGTGTAGATGTACTTGTGGTGTCCTCATCATCCGGACGTTTGTCTGATTCGCATACTACAGGATCAGGAGCATGTTGCATAGTCCTCGATCATGCCCACATTGGAGATCAACACATCCTTTCCTGAGATTGTTCAGTAGGTCTTAAATGTATAAGCCGGTAGATTAGTCATGAGAGAAAAGTGTTGCGAAAGAAGATGTATGGCAGATTGGTTGTGAGAGAAAAATACTACGCAATAAGTCAAAACAGAGGTTGCCTAACACTCTCCCTTCCTTGATTCGATTCACATACTACAATGGTAGGGACCGTTGCAAGGAAGGTCCTGGGAATGGCCCGATCTTCATGGCAATAGGTTTCGTAACAAGATAAATTGCTGCAAGCAGCGGGTAAATGCTTTATACCTGACAAAGGTTGGTTGCGACCAAGCGACGGGGAGAGAGACACCGAAACCGCGAAGACTTCGACTCGATCTCCGAACGACCGCAAAACCACAAGCCGGAACAAATTCACACAATACGGTGCAGCCGAACGAAAGCCGTAGAGCACGAAGTAGGGGACCTCAGAGAGATCTCTTCACAAGTCCTCGAAGAACAAGGAAGAATAGGGTGTGCAAGGCACTCAGCAACTCGGCTGCAAGAAAACCATATGTGATTGTCAATTCTCAATAATCAAAACTGAGTTTTTGGTAGTACATAGGGGGTATTTATACTAGGAACAACCCTCCTAGATGGGTGTGGGATAAGTGTGAACTGAAGTGGCCACGTTGAGAGATGGAAGGCCAACTGGTGGAAGCATTCACGAAGTCTTCTTCAGTTCGCGCGCGTCTGTTCAGCTTCTGCGCAACCTTTAGTAAATTGGTCATTACTCCTAGCTCGGAAGTTGAAATGATGTGCCGTTTGTTGGGTTGGAATCTTGACTTCAAGGAGCTTCCAGTGATTTATCAATTGACCCCCGTTTCTTCCCGAGTTGGTACAGACTTGGACGGGAAGTTGATTCTTCTGTCACGTAACCTTGAGTCTTGTGTGCGTAACCTTTCTGTAACACCTCAGGTGTTTATCTCTTTTTAATCAAGGAGTTAACCTAAGCTCATGGTGTTAAAGGAAAAATCAAGCAAGTTTGGTGAAAACACCATTAGGAGCAAAGTTTGGTTTGAACCTGCTTTCAATCTTTCACTTAGAACTTGAACTTTTGCCATGACGAAAGTTGTCACCAAGATTCGGGAACATAATCTTGGAGAATGGTACTTTTGAAATTAGGGATGGAAAGAGGAGTAACCCCTATCTCTCTTGATCAATCTCCTAAAGACCCTTCTAAGTTCATTTGATGGCTTGGCCTTAATCTCCAAATTTCATATGGAAACTCCAAAATCGGCCAATGTAAAAGTTGTTGGATTTCTCAAGAATAACATTTCATCTTTTAGGTGGAAGTTGAGATCTTGAGTGAAAAGTCCTCAAAAGTTTGAGTCAAACCCTTGTAAATATGGTCAAACCCCTAAGTTCCTAGACCTTTCTCTAGAACTTTGGCCATATCTTCAAATTTTCCCTAAACACTGAAAATTTGGTTAATACAAAAGTTGCTCAGAATTTCCAGGGACACATTTTCTCTTATTACGAGTTTTTCAAATTTTGAGTGCAAAAGCCTCAAAATCTTGGTTGAAGTCCAGAGCACTGTCTTGACCGCACCGAGAAAATCTGCAACTTCAAGACGATTTTCTGCCCAATCTGTTCAAAATTTCACTGGTCAACTTTTGTGAAAGTTGTAGAGGGTTGTCTCATCTGCCACTTTGTTATGGGTCAAATTTTGTGTTAGTTGTGGTTTTGAATTCTTCTAGCCGGTCAAAGTAGCCTAGGCTGAATTGATGGGCTGCACCGGCCGCCGAATTCCCGCGCCCAGGCCGCGACGCCGTCCCTGTGCCTGTTGGGAATTCAAAAATCCCCAGACAATAAAGTGAAAAAGCACTACCAAAAGCTGTACTTCTCAGAAAAAGTTGATCCCTTTACACGGAGGCATAGGGGCTCCTTTTATAGTGCTCGGAGGTCACTTTTACATTCCATTTCTACCCTTGGATATTGTATAAAAATGAAAAGAACGATGGGTACATTCGTCTCCGCCAATTGCGGGGGATTCACTTGTATTACAGATATGCCATTTGCGTGCAAGAGCTTCCTTCTTCTTGCGTAGCCAAGCTTCTCACGTTTCTTTGTATCTTCTTGATGACGACATTGACTGATTCAACATCGAAGTGTTTTTCTCAACTTGGGCTTTCTTCTTCCCCCTTTTCATCATCTTCGCTCGGGCTTGCTCCCGCTCCACTTCGCGTCATCACCATTCCATGACTTGGCTTGTTTTGTGTTGTATCTTGAGGTTCGCAGCACCCCTTGTAGAAAAGCACAACCTTACGAAATAGCTTTCATGGATTTTCTCCGTTCATCAACTTCGCTCCCTGTAAACATGCCAAATAGAAGCTTCGCACATTTTCAGTTAAAAACATGGATTTTTTCATAGCTGAGTCCCATGGCATGTATGTACTTCATTGCCTCATCAAAAGATTTTGGAAGACACGCTTCTGGGAATCCTTTTATTAACAACTTCATCGTCGCATTGAATGCGATGTTGCTCATCCAACTGAAACACTTTATATGAACTAACTTCACAACAAATGTAAATTGTGCATATCTAGATGTCGGTGACACCTTACGGTTCAGATGTTCCTTTACAAATTCATACATTTTCTCACCGAGCACCTCACCCTTGCCCAAGTCAGCTATCAATTCAGAAATTCCATCATCTCCAGGGCCTTCATCCTCCTCCATACCCAATATGTATTGGTTTTCCTGGACCATTTCCTGATCACCACCATCCCGTGGAGCTGCATTATCCACATCCCCCTCTGCATTCGGCAGAATTGCAATTTCCTCAAACCCATCATCCTGCAGAATGCATTTTCCTAAACCGCATTATCTTGAACATTTGCATCTTCATCAACCATATCCTCCAAAGCTTCTCCATGATGGATCCACCTAGTGTAAGTGGTTGTTATGGACCATGGGTACCCCTGGGTCCCTAACGACCAGGCTCATGGCCGTCCCCGACAAGTGGGTCCTACAAGACCTTTTCCGGAATGACTACAAGACTTGGGGAATACGATAAGATGGCGGCGGGGTCCGATAGGTTTTTCGAAGATTGCGGGGAACAATTGTAATCAACTAGAGATAGGTCTCCTGGTCGTAACCGGCCAGGACTCTAGGCGACCGACCTTGTCTGCTGGCCAATATATGGTGGGCAGGGCGTCCCCCAGTGTACACGAATCCAATCAATCAATCTTCACCGACAACTAGACGTAGGGTTTTACTCTCCAGAGGCCTGAACTAGTATAAACTCGTCGTGTTCCGTGTGCTATAGCATAACCATCGAGTCCTTAGCTCAAGATCACCCCGCACCGAACCTAAATAAACCACCGGGTTGACCCCCTTGTGGGTTGTGCAGAACTAAACCTCTGACAGTTGGCGCGCCAGGTAGGGGCAGATCTAGAGTTCTCGTGCGACTTCGATGGCTTCGATCAACGGCGTCATCTTCCCCGCTAGCATGGCAGTCTTCCTCGCCAGCCCCGTCTACATCAACTTCGGCTCCTTGCCGTCGGGTTCCGCCGCTCCAGCCGCCGGCTTAGTCATCCTCGACAATGTAGTGGCCACCCCCGTTCAGCAAGTCGAGTCCGACTCGCTGACGGAAACCCACCCACCGACACCTCGCGATCTCATCGCGGAGTTCGACCGTGTCGCAACCATGCTTACGGACACAATCAAGCTCTGCGAAAGTGTCACGCGCTCTAGTATGCCCAAGGTGTCTCCAACCCGCATGCCCTTCAGCCTACGGAACACAGTCCGTGTGGTTTCCGACCATGCGAAGAAGCAGATCCAGATACAATCTGGGTCGACCTCAACAACCACACAGGCCCCGGCCTGTGGACATTGCAAGGACTTCCCAGATGGTACTTGCCCCATACACAAGAAAGCCAAGCACACTATCCCACTATGTCGTGCCTTGAAGAAGCTTCAACGACCTACTACTCCAACAGTGACTCAAGGTCGCAAGATCCATCGTCCCGCACAGTCTCTAGACTGTGGCGAGTTCCAGGTCGCCCGTGTCATCCTCACGCCTAACACCTATGGTGATGAGGTCTGGGCATGTCGCGGCTTCCCCGATCGCGAAACCCTTGAGGTCTCCGCGGACGTACCGGCTCCAGTTGGTGAAACCAACGCTCAGTGCCTGCAACACGAAGCTGACAACACTGCTCGAGCTCAACACCGCTGTTGACACTATTTTTTGACACGGGTCAAGACCGACGTCAAAAGGAGGCAAGAGGACTGGTACAAGGCAGAAAGCACCAGTTGATGGAAGGTGAAAGTGGTACTGTCGATAATCAGTAAATCCGATATTGGCACTCATGGAAACTCAACTTACATCAATAATGGCCAGCAGGGCCGGGGTATGCCAGTATGTGAAGTCGTTGTAGCCTTGTATTCATTAGCTAAACTAGTTAGCATCCTAGCCGGATTATTTTCTTCCCTAATAATGGAGGTGATGACAGAATTTGGTAGGAGCAATCGGCAAAGTAGAGCTGGCCGGATTATTTCATTTCATGGTAGTAGAAGCAAGCAAATGAAGTCTGCACCTGCATGTACAAAGTCCTGATCAACCTATGATGTAAAAATTATTTGGCTTAATCTACCCGAGTAATGATGGGATTAGTGGGCAAGAAAAGAAGATATCATCTTGATAAAAGGCGTCGACCTGTTGGAATGTAGAAGGCATGTGAATGAAATTAAATAAAGGGAGGAGGACAATCAGCGAGAGTAAAAGAAAAATCGGCTAAGCTAGCAGTGGAGAAGTAAATCAGCAGATATGCACATGTACGTGAACTTCGTGTGGTTGGTTGGCAGGGAAAAGATATTTAAAGGAGGTGATGCTCGATCAAGGTTCTGAGATGGGATTACTATGTACGAAATAAAGAAGGCAAAGAGCGTGGAAGGAAGTGCTCATACGTGAAGGCAAGATAGATTTGATTCAATAAAGAAAGGGAATACAAGCTGGTACATGTATGAGAAGATAATTAGAAGAGGAACGTGTTGCTGGATCAAAAGAGTTTGGACTAATTATACATGCACGTCGGAGGAAGCTTAACTGAGAAGGATTCTACACAAGGAAAGATAGAATCCATCTTAGTATTTCCTTTTATTGATTAGGGAGTCTTGTGCGAGTCATAGTCCTAGCTAGTCAGGAGTCATATGATCGGAGTATAAATATGTACTCAGGGTCATTGTAATCTTTCATCACACAATCAATACACAAACTCTACTTTTGAAGTACCTTTACCTTTCAAGTCGGTGACTTCGCCAAAAGTTTTCTTCTTCTTATTTTCTTGTTTTTTCAATGTCATTCTTCGAGTTCGCCGGGCTGCATCGAACGACCTACGGCAAGCTTGTAAGTACCATTTTACCAAGTAATTTCTAGGCTTTAACCTCCGGGTGCATCGCTGTGGTTTCGTCTAGATTTATTAACAATTTATCGATATCAGCTAGATTAGCAAGTTTATCTTAATTCTTATTGCTTTAGCTTTTATCATCAATTTTCCAGCTTGAGACTGCATCCTGTCGGCTTTTACTATTTTATTATATTTTAATCATCATACATAGCCGATTAGGTCTGTTTCAGGTGTTGCCAAGCTAGTTTTGTTTAAGTTGCCTCCGGTAGCTTACGCTATACCTACGTCGTCATATCGACCGATCTGTTTCCCGTATCGGCAACCTAGCTGTTACGATTTTATCAGAAGACACATTTGTTCTCTAGATGATTAACCCGCTATTTAACATTTCTATTGTTTCCGTGTCGGTCAACAGGTCAGGTCGACTGGCACGCCTTGTTACATCCTGGGGATCCGTTACGTGTTGCCGTGAAGAACTTTATTCCGTTTTTGTGTCAACACATCTTCAAAAGGAGGCAAGAGGACCGGTACAAGGCAGAAAGCATCTACCCATGGAAGGTGAAAGTGGTACCGTCGATAATCAGTAAATGTGATATTGGCACTCATGGAAAATCAATTTACATCAATAATGGCCAGCAGGGCCGGGGTATGCTAGTATGTGAAGTCGTCGTAGCCTTGTCTTCATTAGCTAAACTGGTTAGCATCCTAGCCGGATTATTTTATTCGCTAATAATGGAGGTGATGACAGAATTGGGCAGGAGCAATCGGCAAAGCAGAGCTGGCCGGATTATTTTATTTCATGGCAGTAGAAGCAAGCAACTGAAGTCCACACCTGCAACTACAAGTCCTGATCGACCTATGACGTAATATTTATTTGGCTTAATCTGGCAGAGTAATGATGGGATTAGTGGGCCAGAAAAGAAGATATCATCTTGATAAAAGGCCTCAGCTTGTTGGAATGCAGTAGGCATGTGAATGAAATTAAATAAAGGGAGTAGAACAATCGGCAGGAGTAAAAGAAGAATCGGCTAAGCTAGCAGTGGAGAAGTAAATCGGCCGATATGCACATGTACGTGAACTTTGTGTGATTGGTTGGCAGGGAAAAGATATTTAAAGGAGGTGATGCTCGATCAAGGTTCTGAGATGGGATTACTATGTACGAAATAAAGAAGGCAAAGAACGTGGAAGGAAGTGCTCATACGTGAAGGCAAGGTTGATTTGATTCAATAAAGAAAGCGAATACAAGTCGGTACTTGTACGAGAAGATAGTTAGAAGGGAACGTGTTGCTGCATCAAAAGAGTCTGGACTAATTATACATGCACGTCGGAGGAGCTTAACTAAGCAGGATTCTACACAAGGAAAGATAGAATCCATGTATCTTAGTATTTCCTTTTATTGATTAGGGAGCCTTGTGCGAGTCATAGTTCTAGCTAGTCAGGAGTCATAAGATCGGAGTATAAACATGTACCCAGGGTCATTGTAATCTTTCATCACATGATCAATACACAAACTCTACTTTTCAAGTACCTTTACCTTTCAAGTCAGCGACTTCGCCAAAAGTTTTCTTCTTCTTATTTTCTTGTTTTTTCAACGTTGTTCTTCGAGTTTGCGGGCTGCATGGAACGACCTCCGGCAAGCTTGTAAGTACCGTTTTACCGAGTAATTTCTAGGCTTTACCCTCCGAGCGCATCGCTGTGGTTTCCTCTAGATTTATTCACAATTTATTGATATCAGCTAGATTAGCAATTTTTATCTTAATTCTTATTGCTTTAGCTTTTATCATCAATTATCCAGCTTGAGACTACATCATATCGGCTTTTACTATTTTATTATATTTTAATCATCATACATAGACGATTAGATCTATTTGAGGTGTTGCCTACGTAGTTTTGTTTAAGTTGCCTCCGGTAGCTTACGCTATACCTACGTCATCATATCGGCCAATCTGGCCGATCTGTTTCCCGTATCGGCTACCTAGTTGTTACGATTTTATCAGAAGACACATTCGGTCTCTAGGTGATTAAGCCACTATTTAACGTTTCTATTGTTTTCGTGTCGATCAACAGGTCAGGTAGACTGGCACGCCTTGTTACATCGCGGTGATCCATTACGTGTTGCCGTGAAGAACTTTATTCCGTTTTTTGCGTCAACACATCTTCAAAAGGAGGCAAGAGGACCGGTACAAGGCAGAAAGCATCTACCCATGGAAGGTGAAAGTGGTACTGTCGATAATCAGTAAATCTGATATTGGCACTCATGGAAAATCAATTTACATCAATAATGGCCAGTAGGGCTGGGGTATGCTAGTATGTGAAGTCGTCGTAGCCTTGTCTTCATTAGCTAAACTGGTTAACATCCTAGCCAGATTATTTTATTCCCTAATAATGGAGGTGATGCCAGAATTGGGCAGGAGCAATCGGCAAAGCAGAGCTGGCTGGATTATTTTATTTCATAGTCCACACCTGCATGTACAAAGTCCTGAAAGACCTATGACGTAATATTTATTTGGCTTAATCTGGCGGAGTAATGATGGGATTAGTGGGCCAGAAAAGAAGATATCATCTTGATAAAAGGTGTCAGCCTGTTGGAATGCAGTAGGCATGTGAATGAAATTAAATAAAGGGAGCAGAACAATCGGCAGGAGTAAAAGAAGAATCAGCTCAGTTAGCACTGGAGAAGTAAATCGGCTGATATGCACATGTACGTGAAGTTCGTGTGGTTGATTGGCAGGGAAAAGATATTTAAAGGAGGTGATGCTCGATCAAGGTTCTGAGATGGGATTACTATGTACAAAATAAAGAAGGCAAAGAACATGGAAGGAAGTTCTCATACGTGAAAGGAAGATTGATTCGATTCAATAATGGGAATACAAGTCGATACTTGTATGAGAAGCTAATAAGAAGAGGAACATGTTGCTGCATCAAAAGAGTCTGGACTAATTATACATGCACGTCGGAGGAAACTTAACTAAGAAGGATTCTACACAAGGAAAGACAGAATCCATGTATCTTAGTATTTCCTTTTATTGATTAAGGAGTCTTGTGCGAGTCATAGTTCTAGCTAGTCAGGAGTCATAAGATCGGAGTATAAATATGTACTCAGGGTCATTGTAATCTTTCATCACATGATCAATACACAAACTCTACTTTTCAAGTACCTTTACCTTTCAAGTCGGCGACTTCGCCAAAAGTTTTCTTCTTCTTATTTTCTTGTTTTTTCAACGTCGTTCTTCGAGTATGCCGGGCTGCATGGAACGACCTCCAGCAAGCTTGTAAGTACCGTTTTACCGAGTAATTTCTAGGCTTTAACCTCCGGGCGCATCGCTGTAGTTTCATCTAGATTTATACACAATTTATCGATATCAGCTAGATTAGCAATGTCTGCATTAATTCTTGTTGCATTAGCTTTTATCATCAATTATCGAGCTTGAGACTACATCATATCGGCTTTTACTGTTTGATTATATTTTAATCATCATACATAGACGATTAGATCTGTTTGAGGTGTTGCCTACGTAGTTTTGTTTAAGTTGCCTCCGGTAGCTTACGCTATACCTACGTCATCATATCGGCCGATCTGGCCGATCTGTTTACCATATCGGCTACCTAGTTGTTACGATTTTATCAGAAGACACATCGGTTCTCTAGCTGATTAACCTGCTATTTAACGTTTCTATTGTTTCTCGGTTCTCTAGCTGATTAACCTGCTATTTAACGTTTCTATTGTTTCCGTGTCAATCAACAAGCCAGGTCGACTGGCACGCCTTGTTACATCCCGAGGATCCGTTACGCGTTGCCATGAAGTACTTTATTCTGTTTTTTGCGTCAACACATCTTCAAAAGGAGGCAAGAGGACCGGTACAAGGCAGAAAGCATCCACTCATGGAAGGTGAAAGTGGTACTATCGATAATCAGTAAATCCGATATTGGCACTCATGGAAAATCAATTTACATCAATAATGGCCAGCAGGGCCGGGGTATGCTAGTATGTGAAGTCGTCGTAGCCTTGTCTTCATTAGCTAAACTGGTTAACATCCTAGCCGGATTATTTTATTCCCTAATAATGGAGGTGATGCCAGAATTAGGCAGGAGCAATCGGCAAAGCAGAGCAGGCCTGATTATTTTATATAATGTCAGTAGACACAAGCAAATGATGTCCACACCTGCATGTACAAAGTCTTGATCGACCTATGATGTAATATTTATTTGGCTTAATCTGGCGGAGTAATAATGGGATTAGCGGGCAAGAAAAGAAGATATCATCTTGATAAAAGGCGTCAGCCTATTGGAATGCAGTAGGCATGTGAATGAAATTAAATAAAGGGAGCAGAACAATCGTCTGGAGTAAAAGAAGAATCGGCTAAGCTAGCAGTGGAGAAGTAAATCGGCCGATAGCACATGTACGTGAACTTCGTGTGGTTGATTGGCAGGGAAAAGATATTTAAAGGAGGTGATGCTCGATCAAGGTTCTGAGATAGGATTACTATGTACAAAATAAAGAAGGCAAAGAATGTGGAAGGAAGTTCTTATACGTGAAAACTTTATTCCTTTTTTGCGTCAACACATCTTCAAAAGGAGGCAAGAGGACCGGTACAAGGCAGAAAGCATCTACTCATGGAAGGTGAAAGTGGTACGGTCGATAATTAGTAAATCAGATATTGGCACTCATGGAAAATCAATTTACATCAATAATGGCTAGCAGGGCCGGGGTAAGCTAGTATGCGAAGTCGTCGTAGCCTTATCTTCACGTCAGGGGGTGAGACCTGGACAGATCTGCAAGGGGGCTACCCAAGCAGTTTGCAGGTTATGGAGAGGGTTGGGAACTAAGAGCATAGGTGGTAGTTCATGTGGCGAACTCGGAACGTGGCGAATATGGCGAGGAACATGAGGGCACAAGGGTTTAGACTGGTTCAGGCCTCCGGAGAGTAAAACCCTACGTCCAGTTGTGGTGGTGGGATTATGCGAGAGAGATGAAGGTGTCCCCTCGAATGGAGCCCTAGGCTGCCTTATATGGGGGATGGACTAGGGTTTCCATTCAAGGTAGGTTACAATTTGGGAAGCTATCCTTCCGGATTACAAGAAGTATCCTGTGATACCCGGACCTACGGGCGGCGGCGCGCCGCGTCCTTGTTCCTTGGCTTGCACTCCAAGTACTGCGGATCCTCTGGGTTCCGGATAAGGTCTTCTGGAGTCGTCGGGACTGTGGATAAGGTCGTTGGACCCACTTGCAGGTCGACAGGGCTTCTGGCAGGTCGGGTCCACTTGGCAGGGACTTCTGGGACACTGGCCGGTGGGGACCCGTGGGTACCCATGTCTCTCAAGCCCCCGATCGACGTGTAGGCGTAGCGGCCGAGACGAAGTCATGTCGAAACTTGGCGAAGATAAGGCATCGTCAAGGTCGTGTAGGGTGCATGGGGATCCAAAAAAGAAAAACCCCTCCAATGCGCGCATGAAGACAAACATCGAGCTCCTGGAATGTAAGGCCAGAAGGTCAAAGTAAAGGCAAGATGTCGATCTTGAAGAACCGCTGACCCGACGTAGAGGGAATAGGGCATCGCAAGATGCACTAGTGTAGTAGCCCCCGAGCAGTAAAGCAACCAGAATGGCCGGTTTGATGCTCTGAAGAAAAAGAAGAAAAAGAGAACCTACGGCCTTCTGTTGGATCAGCACGATGCTCTAACCAACTAAACCAATAGGACAAAACACCTGGAATCTTGCAGAAGACGCCAAACACCAAAAGCTGTCGTGACCTGGGTCACAAGCTCACTACACGGTCACGGGCCTGCTCCCATGCAAAGCCCAAGCCGCTGCCCACTTGCAAAGGACAAAAGGCACCAGGATGTAGTCAGGTAGGGGAAAGGCACGCCAATGCTCCCCACGGGCGAACAGTGACCTCATGCTTCACACGGGAACAGTGACCTTGTGGATAAGGACGCCACGCAAGCTGAGTTGCGAGTAAGATCGAAGATCAAGTGTTGCGGGTATAAATAGGCACCCACAGCATTGAGCAAAGAACCCAAGCTGCTTGTAGGGGCCATGGCGATGCTGTGTAGTAATTTTGTCATGCTTGGGACTTGCGTCCGGCCACCAGAGTATAGAGCTAGTACCATTCATGCTTGGAGCTAGAAGAATGCTTGCGCAACACGAAGAACTCGATCAGCCTCTTCTCCCGCACCCACCGAGGAATCTAGGTGCAGCATGGGGCTGTACATGCATCGACAGGCCATACACGCAGAGGCCTGATGTGATGTTGTGTAACACGACGCTCCACCCGGGGAGACCCGAGGTAATGTTGTGCACCACAGGAAACCTGTTGGAGCTCGAGTAGAGGGGGCTGTGTGGCAGTTGCCTCCACAGTGGCTGTAAAGGTCTTCAACCAGGTCATGGAGCTAGAAGAAAACTGGTGACACACCTTATTAGTGTAGACTGTGTCGCAAACACTATGTAGGGTAGCTCAGGGCCATTAATGTCTTTGTATCTTGTAATTGGCCAAAGGCCAAAGTCCTTGTAGCTTATGAAGCTGTATATGCGCATTTGTATGACAAATGGTATGTCCTAAGAAGATGTAGAGGCGTCCACGCGGCAATGGTATGACTACCAAGGTCCCAGCAGGGCTATATTAGCACGCCGACCTTCGGGAGGCCTTAAGAAGCGACAAATAGCCCGCGTCGACCTGGATTGACACGACCGTTGTGCAGTGACACAACGCAGGTCGTCAACCTGAAAATCGTAGGTCTAGGTGACCTAGAAGGCAACAGGGCCTTAGCAACCTCTAGGAGGAGCTATAGTCATGGCCAGGAAGGCGCCAACAGGCAGTGGAGCCATTAAGCATGGAGCCGTTGGTGTAAACCCGCCGTTGCAGGCCTAGGCAACCTAGTAGGCAGCAGGGCCCAGGAGTCGTGGTGTGAACCCGCCGCTGTAGGCCGAGGCGACCTAGCAGGCAGCAAGACCTAGGAGCCGTGGTGTGAACCCGCCGCTGTAGGCCGAGGCGACCTACCAGGCAGCAAGACCCAGAAGCCGTGGTGTGAACCTGCCGCTGTAGGCCGAGGCGACCTAGTAGGCAGCACGACCTTATCGACCTTGCAAAGACAATACGAGAGACCCGAAGGTCGTCGGTCGGTCAAGAGACCTTGAAGCGGATGTCAGTTCTAGTAGAGTTGGGGGCTTTGATGTAGGGCATGACGAGTCCATGGACGCTGAGCCGTCGACCAAAGAGCCAACGGGCATAGATTCCCGCACGGCGCGAGCCATTACTGCCAGTGACCGTTAGGTCGAAAGAGCCGTTGAGCAATAGATCCGTTGGGTCGTCAAAAATTCCATCGAACCCAAGAGATGTTGGGCGCAGCGGCTCATAGCGTCGTTGGGGCCTAGTTATAAAAGGCCGAGTGAAGGGCCGGGGACCCCACTCACTTCCATTTCCGCCAAGTTTTAGGGTTTGACAGCCGCCGCTTAGAGCATTCCGTATGAATCTGCCGGCGTCGTCGTGCTCAGATCCGTCGCGCCGCACGCCGCCGCATGCGCACGAAATCCCTAGTGGTCATTAGAGCTAGATCCACTGGCGTCGATGAAGAAGAGATGGCTCCCGAGCTTGCGTCGCCGCCGGAGAGCATCTGGGAGTCCTTGACGGTGACAGAGGAGCAGCTCCAAGGTCTTGTCGAGTGTGGGCTGCTGAAGCCCAAGGAGCAAGTGGGCTGGAGGCCGCCGACCGGCGAGGCCTTCCCCACCGAGGGTCCGGGGAGACCGTGGCCTTCGTCGCGCATGTCGAGCGCGGATTCGGAGTCCCCACGGGCGACTTCTTTCGCGGGCTCCTCTACTACTACCGGATCGACCTGGTACACCTCGCACCTAATGCCATCATCACAGTCTTGTCCTTCGTGCATCTCTGTGAGGCGTACTTGGGAATACCGCCACACTTCGGCCTGTGGCAGCACTTCTTCGAGTTGAAGAAAACAGGGAAATCCTAGGTCGTGGGGAGCATCGGCTTCATGCTGCGTCGGTTCATGAAACCGATCTACATCGAGATGGTGTTGCCGGACAACACCACAGGCTGGAGGCAAGGGTGGTTCTACATCGACAACCCAAAGCCGACGCTGGCGACAAGGTCGGGGTTCGCGCCGGTTCCGGTGCCGGAGTGGAGCAACCAGCTGATGTCGCAGGAGTTTGATGCCATCAAGCTGCTGCTGGACGACCTAGCAGGGTTGAAGGCACAGGGGCTGACAGGCGGTGCGATAGCCATCAGCTTCAGTCGGCGACTCTTGTAGCCGATCCAAGATCGGGTGCACCCGACCTACAAATACTAGGGCCAAGCCGACCCTACCCGGGTGGCACAGCGCAAGGTCTCCAAGGAGGAGATGGTGGCCCGGGTGAAGGACCTGTTCACCGGGCAGATCCGCAACCGTACGTGCCCCAAGGCACTGAGCCTGAAGCGCCCCACCGAAGCTGTAAGTCATTTGTTGCCAAATCGACCTTGATTGCTTGTTCGTGTGAGTTTTTGCTGATTGTGATGAAGGTCGTCTGACGTAGGGTCGTGAAGGCGTGTACTGGATCCCAGCTCCACTCCCTGATGAGGGTGAGCGGAGCTTCAAGGTACGAGCTATGGAGGACATCAGGGCGCCTCCTCAGCAGTACATCGACAACTACCTCTCCGATTCATCGGTGGGGGTAGTGACGACGAAGATCCCACCGCAGGGACTTCCGCGCCAACGACCCGGCGCGCGCGGCAGGTAACTGGCAAGATGTCGGCGTCTCACGCCAAAGTGACCGCCGCCACCCAAATGCCAGAGAAGAACAAGAGGAAGAGGAGGGGAACCGCCACGTTGGCGGATACGACGACGGCCAGCACCGATGCTGAAGCGGCCACTGGTGATGAAGACGACGCGAGGTCGCGTGATGACGATGCAAGGTCGAGCGACATGCCGACCGAGTAGGTGAAGGAGACGCTCCTCGGGGTCGTGGAGGAGGAACACCCGAAGCCCAGCACCGAGGGGCCGGGTGACCTAGGGTCACGGAAGAAGCCGAGGAAGGCTCCACCATGCCAAGAAAGCCCGGGTTGAAACTTAGTGGCAAGTAAGCCATCATACTTTTACCCCTTCATGTTTGAGCTTGCATGTTTTGTATATTCCATTGTTGACAGACCTTGGTTTTTGGCAGGGCGACCCCTGCCACCTCGGAGAGTGGCAAGAATGCCTCAGGCCAGGAGGCCTTTGGGCACAAGGGAGGGAAGGCACCAGTGGAGCAGTCGCCGGCAACGTCGGCCGGAGACGTCACGAGTCAGGCCCCTGGGGCCACGGGGACGACAACGTTGGCGGCGACCAAGGTCGCCTCTGATGTTTTGCAGTAGGACGAAGGTCTTCAACAGAGGCCGCCCGCATTAGACCCGCCACCGACGCAGGAGGCGGAGGCTGGAGGAGGGACCGGACCTGGTGAGGAGGACGACAGGTGCCTCTACGCCGGCACCCGTGGGAGGACGACATCCATGCTTACCGCCGTGACCTTGATGAGTTCAAGGTGGCGCAGCAGACGATTGGGAGGACACTTGCAGTAAGTTTTGCTTTTTCCAAGAAGCCGGTTCTTCAATTTGTTATGACGACTTGTGGAGCTTGACATTGTTTTGATGCAGTCTCCCGCTGGGCAGGCGCAGGCCAGAGCGGACCTCGTGAGGGAGGGTGCCAAGGCGCACGCGAAGGCCGCCACAGCCCGGGAGGCCGTACTGCAGGCTAAGATCGAAGCCGCAGTGGAGATCTAGCGAGTCAAGGACGACATGGCCCAGCAGGACAGGGCGATGGCCGCTCTGAGGAAGGAGCTGGAGACGGCCAAGGAGAAGGCGAAAGACGCTGAGGACGACCTTAGGATCATCACGAAAGGTATGCCTGGACACACTCCCAACCTTGATTTTTGCAATTTGCAGCACATGCTGACCTTGACTTTGCTGTTTCCAGATGCTAGGAAGAAGGAGGACGCCTTGAAGAAGGAACTCAAGGAATCCAAGGAGCAGGTGAAGAACCTCAAGGAGAAGACCAAGGAGACCCAGGACAGTGAGTACTACTTTTCCCGGAAAGTTGCATATGAACATGGTTTACGTCGAGACCTGGAGATCGACCTCTCCCAGGCCATGCACACCATTATTGACCAACAAACGGTGAATGCAGATCTTGAGAAGCAGTTGGGCAACCTCAAGGAGGCCTCCGAGTACCTGATGGACATTTACGTCCCTCAGGTGGATGGAGAGCCCAAGGAGCTCGTTGCCCGCCTGGAGGAAGCGGAAGGTCGAATGAAGACCTTGTTGCTGGACACCAGTAAGCTCGCTGTGATCGCAGCCCTGGCCACGGTGAAGTTCCACGAGCCGGCATTCGACATACGGAAGGTTGTGGAGGAAGTGAACCTGGCGGAGCTGGTGGGCACTGAAGACGTCCAGGCCGTCGCGGAGGAGATCATCAAGAAGGTCAACCTCTGAAATTTGTAACTTAGGGTGTATTAGGTTGTAGATGCAGATTAGGTCGTGGACCATTTGTAAATAAACTTTGCATGAATGAAAGGTCGTGTTAATTAAAGAGCGTAATCCCTTGTTTGGCAAAAATACTCGTTATGAAACCCTAAAAGTGATGAAGTTGCAAGACCTGTCCCCTCCGCTAACCCAACTCAGAGGAGGAACGGCTCCGCTAACCCAACGCGGAGGGGGGGCCTTAGACCCAAGGCCTTGCAACCACACAACTCAAGAAATACGCATAAAAAGCATAAGAGTTGTGGCAAGAGAAAACGTTTAAAAGGTAAAACCCCTCAGGTCGTACGACCCTTAGATTGGCAAAGCCAAGCCCCCGAGCTTGTTGGGCCTAGCTTAAGACCAAGCCCCTGAGCGCGTCGGGTTTGGCTTTAAACCAAGCCCCCGAGTGTGTCGAAGGGGGAGGGATGAACAGAAAGTAAAAAGAGACCCAAAAAGTAGGTCGACAGGAAGCCTGCTGAGGGGGAATCTTATATTTATTGACTATGAATTACAAAAGGATAGAGTACATAGCTTTTTATTCTGATACAAGGCTCCTAAGAATAGAAGCGATGTAAGTGCTGGATGTTCCAGGGGTTCGGGACGCCCTGGCCATTAGCCTACTGGAGGCGATAGGTCACCAGTCCAATGACCCCCTTAACTATGAAGAGGCCTTCCCAAGGTGCTGAGAGCTTGTGCATGTCCTTGGTGTTCTGAATCCGCCACAGGACTAGGTCGCTAATGTTGAAGGAATGATCCTGCACATTGTGGTCGTGGTAGCAACGTAGCTGCTGCTTGTGATGGGTGTGGCGCATGAGCACGGCCACACGATGTTCTTCGAGGCTGTCGAGGTCGACCTTGCGCGTTTGCTCCGCTTCGGCCTCGTCGAAGTGCTGGATGCGAGGAGCCCCGAAGGAAACGTCGGTGGGGAGGATGGCCTCTAACCCGTAGACTAGGAAGAATGGAGAGTACCCTGTGGCTGAGCTGACCTGAGTCCGGAGACCCCAGATAACATCAGGGAGCTCTGCTAGCCACCTGGTTGCGTAGGGTGACGCGTCGTCGAAGATGCGGTCCTTGATGGCCTGCAGTACCATGCTGTTGGCACGCTCGACCTGGCCGTTGCACTGCGGATGCGCCACCGAAGAGTAGTATACATCGATCAAGCTGTCTTGGCAGAAATCCCAGAAGTCAACCCCCGTGAAGGCTGTGCCAAAGTCGGTTACGATCCTGTTGGGTACCCCAAAGCGGTGGATGATCTCCTCGATGAATTTGGCCGCCTCTTTCAACGTGACGCTGGATACAGGCCTGACCTCGATCCACGTGGTGAACTTGTCCACCGGCACGATGATGTGCTTGTAGCCGCTAGGGGCGGTTTTGAAAGGTCCCACCGAGTCGAGGCCCCAAACTGCGAAGGGCCAGGACGGAGGGATGGTCCGCAGGGCCTGAGCTGGCATGTGCTGCTGCTTGGCGAAGAACTGGCAACCCTTGCATCGTCGGACAAGGTCCTGAGCGTCAGCCATAGTAGTAGTCCAGTAGAAGCCATACCTGAAGGCTTTCCCGACCAGGTTGGCAGAAGCGGCATGGTTGCCACACTCGCCGCCGTGAATTTCCTCTAAGAGCCTGAGGCCCTCAGATCGCAGAATGCACTTCATCAACACTCCATTGGAGGCGGACCTCTGGTAGAGCTCTGTACCGATGACGACGTAGTTGGCGCTGTGCCTGGTGACCTTCTCGTGTTCTGCCTTCTCCTCAGGGACCCGATGCTCGAGGATGAAGGCGGTGATGTCAAGGCGCCATTCATCCTCGGCCTCAGCCATGAGGACGTCATGGCCGCCTGGTGGCGCGTCATCGGCTGGTGACTCTAGGTCGCAGAGGATCTTGATGGTGGGCTTGCGTAGGTCTTAACGAATACACCGGCCGAAACCATCGCGCGCTTGGAGCCCAGCTTTGAGAGGACGTCGGCCGCTACATTGTTGTCGCAACAGACGTGATGGAACTCGATCCCTTCGAAGTGACCTTCGAGTTTGCGGACCTCAGTGCAGTAGGCATCCATCGTGTCCTTTTTGATGTCACAGGCCTTGTTGACCTGGTCGATGATGACCTTAGAGTCGTCGTACGCTATGAGACGCTTGATCCCGAGGGAGACAGCGATGCGTAGCCCGTGGATGAGGGCTTCATACTCAGCGCCGTTGTTGGACGCTTTGTAGTGGATCTGTAGGACGTACTTCAAGTGATCATCCTGTGGAGAGATGAAGAGCACACCTGCTCCCGCGCCTTCGAGGTTCAGGGAACCGTCGAAGTACATCTTGCAGTGCTCCAGCTTCTCCGATGACGAAGGTTGCTGGATCTCTGTCCACTCGGAGATGAAGTCAACGATGACCTGGGACTTGATGGCCTACCTTGGGCAGAACTCTAGGTTGAACACACCTAGCTCGATAGACCACTTGACGATGTCAGCCGTGGTGTCGCGGCTGCGCAGGATCTCTCCGAGGGGGAAGGCCAAGACGACCTTAGTCTTGTGCGACTGGAAGTAGTGCCGGAGCTTGAGCGAGGTGACGAGGAGGGCGTAGAGCATCTTCTGCCGCTGCGAGTATCTAGTCTTGCTATCTGACAAGACCTCGCTGACGTAGTAGATGGGTCGCTGGACAGGGTAGGGTTTGCCTTCTTCAGGTCGCTCTACCACCAGAACCGAACTGACCACCAGGGTGGTAGCGGAGATGTAGAGCAGCAGCGTTTCCTTCGGTGCCGGGGGCACCATCACCGAGGGCGACGTAACGAAGGTCTTGAGTTGTTCTAGGGCCTGGTCGGCCTCTTCTGTCCAGACGAACTTGTCCGCCTTCTTCAGCAGCTTGAAGAAGGGCAGGCCTTTCTCTCCAAGTTTGCTGATAAATCGACCTAGGGCCGCCATCATGCCAGTGAGCTTCATGACGTCCTTCTTCCTAGTAGGTCGCTTCATCTTGCGGATGGCATCCACCTTGGTGAGGTTCGCCTCTGAAGGACCGAATAGGCGACCAGAGAGGGGGGGGGAGTGAATGGGAGCTGATAAAAATTCTTCCCGAAGGTCGAACTCAGCCTATACCCCGATTGCCACTCCGACTTCTCGCCCACACCAAAGAATCTCAAGACAGGGCACAAACAAGCCCACAAGATCAAGAGACACCCCTAGAAGCAAACCGCGGAAGCACAAGACAAGAATCAAAGCACTTGGCAAAATCTGGAAACGCCATGCGCGGACTGTCCGGCTGGTACGGGCGGACTGTACGCTAGTGTACGGCGGACTGTCCGCCAGTCATCCCCGGACTGTCCGAAATAGACAACAGAACCACCAGAGACGCACCTGGAAATTCGGACTGTCCGGCTGGGCCACGCGGACTGTCCGCCAGTGTCGCGGACTGTCCGTGAAGGCAGCGCGGACCGTGCGTCCACCTCGCTGGAAACCCCAAACAAACCTCGAGCCACCCCAGACAAAATCTCAACCTGGCGGACTGTCCGGCCTCACCCTGCGGACTGTCCGCAAACCGCCTGCAACCAAAACCTAGGGAAGAAACAGATCGAAACACGAACGCGCACGAACAAGCGAGGAACTGTGACGAACTGAGCCCTCGCGGACTGTCCACGTCACCTGGTGGACTGTCCGCAGCACACGAACAGAACCAAAAACTGCTCGAGCTCGGGAGTCACCTCTCCAAATCCATAACCGGATCTCCCAAACGGCTAGAGCTCTTGAGACAAGATTTTGGGGAGATGATAAGAGTCACACAAGGATGCTATGCCCCAAAAATCTCGACCTCTAACTCCCTAAATCACCGGGAATCGCAGATCACACGAATCGAAGGTGTTTCCCGACGTTTGAGGGGTCAAGATCACACACGAAGATGTGCAAGGCATCCACCCATGATCCCCTTAAAGAAATCCGAGAAGAAACACCCTCAAATCCACGAATCGAGCGAAGAACGAAACCCCCCAAAAATAGCCCCGAAAATGACACGAAAATCACAGAGGACTAGGAGATCACCGCAACGCCGAATGCTTCCATACTTCCACAGGTCAGAGTCTATACAAGAATCTAGCCTAAGGAATACAGAGGGAAAAGAAGTAGTTCAGAGCAATCTATCGGGGGAGGAAAACCTAGGGTCCAAGGGAGAGAAATGCCATCCACCTCTCTGCTATTTATACGAAGTCCATCGGAGGGAGGTAAACGACCACGCTACCCCTACAACTCAAATAGAAGATACAACCCCTCAGGGGCATTTTGGTCAAGTCTTCATCGGGCGGACACGCTTCCACCGCAGCTTCGCTTCACATCGACGCAAACCCTGCGATCACGCCACGTGCCCCCCGCCTCGAAGCTTCCCGAAGCTCCCGGATCACCGTCTCCGTCACCTCGGGCCTTCGGACTTGGTTTTGAGGCCCAAACCAAGAAACCATCCACTGATGGTTTTGTGGGCAAACCATAAAACCCCGCGTGCAAGCTTCGGGCTTCATCCACTACCTTGCACCGGCCCATGTTCACGACTTCAGCCCGCCAGTCTTGCACCGCACGGCTCGCACTTGACCCCATCGGCCACCGGGTCCATCGAACCAAGCCTACTTGCCACTCCATCACCCGGAGGCCGCCATGGCTAAGGTCTTTCACGCTTGTTCTTCACCTGCACCGACACGAGTCAAGCCGCAACCTGTACCTGCACACTTAGCCAAGCATCAGTCCACACATTGTTGTCAATCATTCATCACTAAGGAGCGACCCTCCACTGGTCCTCGGACACACCTGGTCCTCAATCTCCCCCTTGATGAGTGCATTGACAACACCCATAGAAATCACATAGAGAAAAAGAAAAGAAAAATAACCATGAACACAAACCTCCAACAAGTGATCCAAAGCCAAAGAACAAGCGAAAACAAGACCACTCGCCAGACCAAGTCTCGCCCCCTAAGACAAGGGCAACGGCTCGACACAGCCGAGACAAAACAAAGCTCACAAAGAGCACACCACAAAGCACAAAACTCAGGAAAAACACAGGAGCTCCCCCTGCACATATGCAAACTCCCCCTGAGCAAATGCAACCTCTTCTTCTCAATTTTTCTCCTCACATGCAACATCTCACAAAAGCATACCAATTTTTCACAAAATCTCCCAAAATGCATAAACTTCTCCCCTTATCATACACATTCTCCCCCTTGTTGACAATGCATGAATCAAGGTATATGAAACTTCTTCCCCTTGTTTTCATGAAAAATGCATGTCAAAGCATATATACAATCTACCAAGCTTCTCAAATAGACACAGAGCACAAGAAAATGCTACAAATGAGACATAGAGCAAGCAAAGTAGATATGGTGTAGTTAGCACATTGCCATCAAGAAGGTAGAGATATATAAGCATGTGACATGGCTAAAAGCAATTTTAAGCAATTTTCACAAAGACACATTCATCTCATGAGCAAGATCCTATCCATGGCAATTTGAACACAAATCCACTAGATCATCCAAAGTTTATGCAAGATCACAAATTCTCATCACAAGATCATTATAAATGCCCACAAGCTACTCAAGTCATGTTAAAGCCACCGAGCCATGTGTCTACTTCTTAAAATGAGACTTCTCATGGTAGACAACATGCTATGGTTTAGCACCCAAGATGTGATTATCAAAACATAAATACATGACTTAGAGCTCATTTTTCAAGCACAAGGCAATTCATACACCAATTTCATTTTCAAGTTAAAACATGGTACATGAAGTGCCTTTGCGGCAAAAAGAAGCTTATGCTCCTCCCCAAGTAAGCAAAAGGGCTAAACATTTACAATGACAAAAGGTCTTTGACCCCAAGCAAAGAGAACATGATTCTCAAGCACAAACTAAACATGATATAGGCATTTAGGCACAAATTGAGCATCGACAAGCATCTACTCATGAGAGAGGCAGTTTTATCATTTTCACAATCATGAAGCTATCTCAACATAAATATATGGCAAAACCATCAAGAGCATAGCATTCACATCCACCATTTACCAAACATGCACATATCACACATATAGCACATCAGTGATCAATGTATATAAGAGAAGCTCATTCCTAGCACAAGTGATCCAAAGATGGCTATCCTACCAGGTTTCGTACAGAAAATAAAATACATGAAGGAAATGCAACAAAATGATACATATGACAAATATATACATGAGAAGCTCCAAGACCCAGCTAGAAAGGAAAGCACACCCCAAGTTCACCCCACAAGCGAGTGAAAGTGACTTGGTCAAGTGGTTTGGTGAAAATGTCGGCTAGCTGATCTTGGGTATGGACATAGGACAAAGATATGTTTCCCTTCTCAACATTGTCTCTCAGGAAGTGGTACCTCACTTCTATGTGTTTCATTTTGGAGTGGAGGACAGGATTTTTGGCTACGCTTATGGCACTAGTGCTGTCACAAAAGAGCGGAACCTGGGAGCACTCCTCACCAAAATCACTCATGGTGTAGGTCATCCAAAGCAGCTGGGAACAACAACTAGCAGCAGCTACATACTCGGCTCATGTGGTAGACTGGGCTACACTGGATTGCTTGCGAGAATACCAAGAGACCAAAGAAGAACCAAGGAACTGACAACACCCAGAGGTAGACTTGCGGTCCAATCGACACCCAGCAAAATCAGCATCGGAGTACCCGTGAAGTCTGAGTGTCGAGGAGGCAGAATACCAAAGACCAAACTTAGGAGTGTAGTTCAAGTACCTGAAAATCCGCTTGACTGCCTGCCGATGTGAAGTCCTCGGTGAAGCTTGAAAATGAGCGCACAGACACACACCGAACTGTATGTCCGGCCTCGTCGCCGTCAAGTAGAGGAGGGAGCCGATCATGCTCCGGTACTCCTTCTGGTCCACGGGTTCGCCGTCCTCGTCCGCATCCAAAGCCGTGGTGGTACTCATCGATGTAGTCACGGCTTGGAGTCGTTCATGCCAAACTTCTTCACCATGTCCCTGGTGTACTTTGCTTGATGTACAAACGTCCCGTCCTTGCACTGCTTGATCTGGAGGCCTAAGAAAAACTGCAGCTCGCCCATCATGGACATCTCAAATTCCCTGCTCATGCCATCTGCAAATCTGGCAACAAGATCATGAGAAGAGCCACCAAAGATTATGTCATCCACGTATATCTGAACAATCAAAAGGTCATTTCCATGCTTAAGGAGAAACAAGGTCTTATCAACTGTGCCCATCACAAACCCTTTACTCATCAAAAACCCTCTCAATTTGCCATACCAAGCTCTAGGTGCCTGTTTCAACCCATAGAGCGCTCTCTGGAGTTTGTATACACGGTGTGGGTATTTCTCGCTCTCAAACCCCGGGGGTTGCCTCACATACACTTTTTCCTCTATCACCCCATTCAAGAAAGCACTCTTGACATCCATTTGGTACAACTTGAACCCTTTAGCCACGGCAAAGGCTAGAAGGATCCTAATTGCCTCCAAACGGGCCACAGGAGCAAATGTCTCCTCATAATCTATGCCCTCTTTCTGGTTGAACCCCTGAGCCACCAACCTCGACTTGTTTCTCACAACCATCCCATTCTCATCCTCTTTGTTCTTCCACACCCACTTGGTACCTATGGGACGGCAATTTGGTGGTGGATCAACTAACACCCAGACTTCGTTCCTCTCAAAGTTCTCCAACTCCTCATGCACGGAATTTATCCAATTCTCGTCAGACAAAGCGTGTCGAATATCTTTGGGCTCAAACGACGCGACGAGCGAAATGACAAGTATTCCTTGACCTCAACCGTGTAGTGCATTCATGAAGGTCACATATGATCATCGTCGGTGGGTGGTCCACTTGTACCCGCCGGGAAGCCTCTCGCCTGGACACGATCTCCCCCTCAGCAACAGCCTCCACCCGAACAGCCTCAGTCGTAGTGGGTGTAGGGGATGGACCATCCTCGATTGTCATCGTAGTAGTGGAAGTAGCACGTACACGATCAGCCACGAGAGTATCACCTCCATCATCGTCTTCATCTCCATCTCCATCTTGCTCATCCTCAAAGATCCTCGCTCCAATTTCCTTGTCACCTGCACACTCAAAAGCAGAAGAGCTACATGGCTGTGTCTCGTCGAAGGTTACCTTGCAAGTCTCCATGATTCGGTTAGTGTCAAGGTTGAGCACACGATATGCTCGAGAATGAGTCGCATAACCAAGGGAAATACCATCCGAACATCTAGACTCGAACTTATCCAACTTGCCCTTCTTCATAATGAAACATTTGCAGCCAAAAGCTCTAAAGTGACTCACCTTGGGTTGTCGCCCATGCATCAGCTCATAAGAGGGATTCTTCTTGAAAGCACGAAGGAAGATGCGATTTGAGACATAGCAAGCGGTACCACCTCGGCCCAGAAACGCCTAGGAGTCCTATGCTCATCAAGCATCGTCCTGGCCATCTCACAAAGGGTCCGGTTCTTCCTCTCCACTACGCCATTCTAGCAAGCGACGTATGGAGAAGAGTATTGATGATCAAGACCAAGATCACTGCAAAAGGTATCGACATGAGAGTTTTTAAACTTTGTGCCATTGTCACTGTGTATAGCTCGAATGGCATCACCATGTCTCTCATTCTTCAACCTCAAGATCAAGTCTCGAACAAAGCCAAATGTCTCGCTCCTATCCTCCAAAAAGAAAACCTAAGAGTACCTCAAAAAATCATCAACAACCACAAGAACATACCACTTCCCACCCGCAGAGCGAACACGAGCTGGCCCAACCAAATCCATGCGCAACAGCTCACAAGGTCGCTCGGTCATGACCGCAGTCAGAGGGGCGTGAGAAGCAGCAACCATCTTTCCTTGCAGACAAGAAGCACAAACCAAATCCTTCTCGAATTTCAACTTAGGCAATCCTTGGACAAGATCAAGACCACTCAAGTGGGAAAGCAACTCAAAGCTCAAGTGTCCCAATCTCTTATGCCATTTCCAAAGCTCGGCCAAAACACCAGCAACAAAGCATCGAGGAGGGCCAACAGACTGGGAAAAATCGGCACGAAAGATTTGACCATCGGGGACGATCATACAGACAAGATCGCCTCGAGAATCAAGCACACGAGAAGCGCCCGACTTAAAACGAACCTCAAAACCTTCGTCTAGTAACTGAGATACTGACAACAGGTTAAAACCAAGTGACTTGACCAGGGCCACACTTCTTAAGGTCACCTTGCTACTCACCTTCACCATACCTTCAGCATGCACTCGTCCTTTCCCATTGTCCCCGAAAGTGATGTACTCCCTCGTACTCACCGGGGTGAGGGTGGAGAACCACCCACGATCTCCGGTCATATGTCTTGAGCAACCGGAGTCGATCAACCAAAAGTCCTCCAAGCCTCCCACCTGCAATAAAAAACGAGAACGAGAATGAGCAAGCGACTCAACACTAGGGTTAGTACCAAAAGAGTCAAACCAGTGTCGAGCCATTTGCTCAAAATAAGGGTTAGCAAAGTCCATCCTACCGAAACCTCTAGGCGGAGCCCTCTCACGCCTACCACCAAAGGACCTGTCACGTATTACTGGAGGAGTACGCACACCAGGAGGGGGAAAATGTGGCCCGTAGTCCATCTGAGACCCAAAGCTCCGATCGTGCCTCCCAAGCTCGTAACGGTCACGAGAAGGAGCACGTCGAGCCAACTCACCACGCCCAAACCCAACACGCCTATCTCTCTGAGGAAAACCACCTCCACCTCCACGAGTGTGAACTGTACGCACATACACCTCACCCCTAGGTAGAGGCCCTCTACGAGGCTCAGGCACACCACGAGAAAGGTGGTACCTGTCCTTGTTTGCCATCTCCCTAGCAAACGACTCGTCTCTCTTCCTCCTGAAGCAGAACTCATCCTTATGCCCATCCCTCCCACGATACTCACAATGGAAGCGGATCGGCTGTGACTTAGGCAGTGGCATTTCTATGGGCTTCACAATAGCTTTCTCTCCTGACTTCCCCTCAAAGACATTACCCAGGTTGCTCACAAACTTGATGGGTTTCCTGTAATTCTCTGTTTTCTGGGGGAACACTGGTGGGTCTGGAGTTGTATCGAGCTTGTTTCTGAGGTGGTTTGGCTTGGGTCCATATTTATTCATGGGTACGGTGTGTGGTGGAGTAGGAGTCTCTCTGGATTTCTCTTCTCCCTCACCACTCTTCTCACCACTCTTGTCAGCCCCAACGCCTGACCATCAAACCTCTTGAACTGAGCCAACATCAAACTCAATTGTGGATCATGCCCAGACAACCAACTCATGAATTTCCTAAGCTCATCATTTTCATCCTGCAAACGGTCAACATAGTGTGCAAGTTCCATGTTTTTCAAAGCATGCATTTCACAGGTAGAACATGATGTAGGAAGTGGAGCTTTCAAAGCAGCCTCAGGAGAAACAATTCTAGTGTGAGATTCATCTAGCCTAGCATGCAAAATAGGACATGAGGTACAAGCACCTAACAAAGCTGGCCTAGACTTCAATTCATCACAATCAATCCTAATCACATATAGTTCCTCAAGAGTAGAGGCATGCTTCTCCTTGAGAGCAGTCAAATCAGCAAGAAAAACTGAGCAATCACCACAGTCAATCTCATCAGACACCACAGGAGCAGATTTCAAAGATCCTATCTCATTTCTAGCATCCACAAGCAAGGATTCAAGCTCAGCTATCTTATCCTTAGCATCACCCAACAAAGACCTAAATTCCCTCTTCTCCTTATTGGTCTTTCTAAGCACATCATCACGGTTATCAAGCAACTCATTCAGCCTAGCATTCTCCTCTAGCAAGAAGTTGGGATCCTGTCGTACCTCTTCTTCGGAATCAGAGTTTGAATCCAAGTTGTGCCTCCCACCCTTCTTGGAATGCGCTATGCCGCACAATCCACCTTGTGTGACGAAGCTCAGGCCGGTGAAGTTCCTGCCCGTGTGCCGCTTGTCCTTGCGCCTTTCTTGCTCTTCCTCGCTGCTCGAGTCGGAAGAAGCATCACTTGATGTCAAGTCGATGTCGCTCGTTCCGGCCACCATCGCTCGAGCCGTCTTCTTCTTGTGGTCGCCACTCTTCTTGTGCCTTCTCTCGCCCTTGTCCTTGTGCTTGTCCTTGTAGTCGTTCCGGGAGCGGTGCTTGTTGTAGTCGTGCTTGGGCTTGCCCTTGTAGTCGTTCTTGATCTCCATGGCTTCAGGGCATTCGGCGACGAAGTGCCCGTGCTTCCCGCACCGGTAGCACATCCCCGAGCTCCGCCTTGCATTCTTGCGGTTCTCGTACATCTGCCCAAACCTCTTGCTCAACAGGGCAAGATCATCCTCGCTCAGCACCTCAAAGTCCTCATCTGGCAAAGACACAAAACAAGACAAAGAGAAACCACCAGAGTTAGCGTTAGACCTTGATCCTGAGACAAGAGCCAAACTATGAGGATCAGTGGGGCTCTCGCTCTTGGCTCTCAAGCCACAATCAACCTTCGAAGACCTGAGCTTGGAAAATAGCTCATCCAGCGTCAGCGTATCATACACGCTCGACTCCTCAATGGCCTCGACCTTGGCACTCCACACAGACCTATCCAGGGCATGCAAAAGCTTGATAACTTGATCGTGATCCGTGTATGGGAGCACTATCACATTAGCCCTCATGTTGTTGACTATGCTAGTGAAGCGCTGGAACATAGCATCAGTCGACTCTCTGGGGAGATGAGTAAAGTTCTCGTACTCTCTCCGGTAAGTGGAAAACAAACGGGCTTGCACTTGGGCATTGCCAACATGAGCATTTCTCAACTTGAGCCAAATCTTTCCGGCCACATTCTCTCCGTACACTCGCTCAAACTCTGAGGCACAGAGAGCACGGAACAGGTAATGAACGGCCTCACTGTTGGCCTCACACATGTCCCGCGATCCTGGAAGTAGAAAACTATCTAGGATGACATAATGAGGATTCTGAGTGACCTCCCAGATCAGAGTTCCCTTCCCTCGCAAAAACACGCTAATGTGCCTTTCCCACATCGAGTAATTCTTGCCATCAAAGTGCGGAGGACCCGACCCCTTGCCATAATTGCCCATCTTTGGATCTTAGACTGGTTAGAATCAAGAAGATTCGTAACCGGCACTGATACCAATTGAAGGACCGAATAGACGACCACAGAGGGGGGGAGTGAATGGGAGTCGATAAAAATTCTTCCCGAAGGTCGAACTCAGCCTATACCCCGATTGCCACTCTGAGTTCTCGCCCACACCAAAGAATCTCAAGACAGGGCACAAACAAGCCCACAAGATCAAGAGACACGCCTAGAAGCAAACCGCGGAAGCACAAGACAAGAATCAAAGCACTTGGCAAAATCTGGAAACGCCAGGCGCGAACTGTCCGGCTGGTACGGGCGGACTGTCCGCTAGTGTATGGCGGACTGTCCGCCAGATATCCTCGGACTGTCCGAAATAGACAACAGAACCACCAGAGATGCACCCGGAAATTCGGACTATCCGGCTGGGCCACGCGGACTGTCTGCCAGTGTCGCAGACTGTCCGTGAAGGCAGCGCGGACCGTCCCTCCACCTCGTTGGAAACCCCAGACAAACCTCGAGCCACCCCAGACAAAATCTCGACCCGGCGGACTGTCCGGCCTCACCCTGCGGACTGTCCGCAAATTGCCTGCAACCAAAACCTAGGGAAGAAACAGATCGAAACACGAACACGCATGAACAAGCGACGAATTGTGACGAACTGAGCCCTCGCGGACTGTCCGCGGCACACAAACAGAACCAAAAACTGCTCGAGCTCGGGAGTCAACTCTCCAAATCCATCACCGGATCTCCTAAATGGCTAGAGCTCTTGAGACAAGATTTTGGGGAGATGATAAGCATCACACAAGGATGCTATGCCCCAAAAATCTCGACCTCTAACACCCTAAATCACCGGGAATCGTGGATCACACGAACCTCCACCATGAACTCGGGCTCCAACCAAAAATGCACGAATCGAAGGTGTTTCCCGGCGTTTGAGGGGTCAAGATCACACACAAAGATGCACAAGGCATCCACCCATGATCCCCTCAAAGAAATCTGAGAAGAAACGCCCTTAAATCCACGAATCGAGCGAAGAACGAAACCCCCCAAAAATAGCCCCGAAAATGACACGAAAATCACAAAGGACTAGGAGATCACCGCAACGCCGAATGCTTCCATACATCCAGAGGTCAGAGTCTATACAAGAATCTAGCCTAAGGAATACAGAGGGAAAATAAGTAGTTCAGAGCAATCTAGCGGGGGAGGAAAACCTAGGGTCCAAGGGAGGGAGATGCCATCCCCCTCAGGGGCATTTTGGTCAAGTCTTCATCGGGCGGACACGCTTCCACCACGGCTTCGCTTCACATGGACGCAAACCCCGCGATCACGCCATGTGTCCCCCGCCTCGAAGCTTCCCGAAGCTCCCGAATCACCGTCTCCGTCGCCTCAGGCCTCCGGACTTGGTTTTAAGGCCCAAACCAAGAAACCGTCCACCGATGGTTTTGTGGGCAAACCAACAAACCGCGCGTGCAAGCTTCAGGCTTCATCCGCTACCTTGCACCGGCCCATGTTCACGACTTCAGCCCGCTAGTCTTGCACCGCACGGCTCGCACTTGACCCCATCGGCCACCAGGTCCATCAAACCAAGCCTACTTGCCACTCCATCACCCGGAGGCCGCCACGTCTAAGGCCTTTCACGCTTGTTCTTCACCTGCACCGACACGAGTCAAGCCGCAACCTGTACCTACACACTTAGCCAAGCATCAGTCCACACAACGTTGTCAATCACTCATCACTAAGGAGCGACCCTCCACTGGTCCTCGGACACACCTGGTCCTCAGCCTCGATGCCCCGGTTGCTGACCATGAAGCCCAGGAGCTTACCGGACGGGACACCAAAGACGCACTTCTCTGGATTGAGCTTCCAGCGATAGTGGCAGAGGTTGGCGAAGGTCTCGGTGAGGTCAGCTATGAGCTTATCCTCTTCGGTGGTCTTGACGACCACTTCGTCGACGTAGGCTTCTATGTTGTTGCCGATATGGGACTCCAGACACTTCTTGATGGCCTTCTGGTAGGTCATGCCGGCATTCTTGAGACCGAAGGTCATGGTCGTGTAGCAGTAGATGTCGTACGGTGTTATGAATGTCGTTTTGTCTTGGTCGGAGACCTTCAGGGCTATCTGGTGATACCCTGAGTAGTAGTCGAGCAAGCATAGGAGGACGCTTCCGGCCGTGGAGTCCACGACCTGGTCGATGCGAGGAAGAGGGAAGGGGTCTTTAGGGTAGTGCATGTTGAGATCGATGTAGTCGATGCACATTCTCCATTGACCGGTTTTCTTGGGTACAAGCACCGGGTTGGCGAGCCAAACCGGGTTATTACACTCACGGATGAATCCGACACCTAGGAGCTTTACTATTTCTACCCTAATGACGTCCTTGTGATCTTTTGCAAAGCGGCGCAGCTTCTGCTTGACAGGCTTGGCCGTCTTGCTTACATCCAAGGAGTGCTCAGCTAGTTCCCTAGCGACACCCGACATATCCGATGGACTCCATGCGAATATATCTGCATTATCCCAGAGGAAATTGGTGAGTGCGAGTTCCTATTTCTCATCGAGGCTGTCGCTGATGACCACCGTCTTCTCCGCGTCCGGCAGGCCGAGGCGGACCCTCTTGGTCGATGGTATGGCGTCTAGGGTAGTGTCAGTGCGCTTCTGCTCCAGGATGGTTAGGTCGCTCGGAGCGACCTTCTTGGCCTTAGCGACCAAGACTGTGGAGGCGTCAGCGCAGGCGGAGGTCACAGCGATATCAAAGGCCTCAGAGTCGCACTTGAAGGAGACCATGAGGTCGCCGTAGACGGAGAGGACCCCGTTTGGAGCAGGCATCTTCAACACCAAGTAGGTGTAGTGCGGGATGGCCATGAACCTGGCCAGCATCAGGCGACCTAGGATCGCGTGGTAGGAGGACTTGAAGTCAGCAACCTCGAAGTTGAGGTACTCTGTGCGGAAGTTATCCTCGGTACCGAAAGTGACAGGGAGGGAGACCCGACCCAGGGGGCAGGCCGCCTTTCCAAGTATGATGCCGTAGAAAGGCTCGTCGCACGCCGTGAGCTTGTTGAAATCGGACTTCATCTTCTTCAAGGTCTCGATGAAGATGATGTTGAGCCCGCTCCCCCCATTGATGAGGGTCTGGGAGAGCAGGGCCCCGTCCACCGTGGGCTCAACGACGAGTGTTAGGACCCAGGATCTGGGATGTGGACCTAGTGATCAGCTCTAGAGAATGTGATCGCCTGCTCAGACCAACGCAGAGGCGCCGTTGGCTGGGTGTGGATGAGGTGGACCTCGCGCTTATCCTTGCGGTAGCGCCTTCTGCTGACATGGGATTTTAGACCTTCGACGATCATGTTGATCGTGCGGGTAGGTGGCTGGAATGGCCCATTGGGGTTGCCTGTCGTAGGTGGAGGCGGCAGGTCGCGCTCGTCACGGCTAACTTCAGGAGGTGGGTCATCGCGGTGGTTATAGAGGCGATCATCACGGCGGTCATCGCGGCGGACCCGGTCGTCACACCGGTCCCGTCGGTCGTCGCGGCGGTGGTTGTTGTTGTAGCGGCGAGACAAAGGTCGATCACCGTCTTTCTTGGAGCGCTTGGGGTCTTCAGGGGTGCTGAAGGCCTTCTTGAACTGCGAGCACTAACGAAGGGTATGATTAGACCCCTCGTGGAACCCGCAAAGGCTATCGAGAGTTGCATCGAACTCCTCCTGGTTGAACGTGGAAGGTCGACGCCCCTCAGCTACCAGCACCTCGGAAGGTGACTTGCGCAGCTTGGAACTGGAGTCCCCCGCTGCGCCCGATGTGCCAGTGTCACGCCCAGCGTCAGCGTCGAACTGGTTCACCATCGCCTCTTCAGTGTCGATAAGCTTGTTGACGACATCAATGAGGGCCTTGACGGTGGTCGCACCAGACTCGTGGATCTTCTCAAAGAGTTTGCGATCTTTGATGCCCTTCTTGTAGCTTTCGACGATCTGGTCGTCTCTGACGCTGACGCAAGTGTTTCGGTTCTCGAAGAACTGGTTGTTGTAGTCACGGAGCCGCTCCTTAGGCTTCATGATGATCCTCCCAAGGTTGAAGGCGTTTCCAGGGCGATTATAGGTCGCCTAGAAGTTGGAGGTGAAGGCCTGGGACAGGTCGGCCCAGGACTTGATGCTGCCCGCCGGGAGATTGTTGAGCCAGGGCGAGGGAGCCTCGCCCATCACCAGCGGGAAGTAGGCTGCCATGTGGTCGAAGCTGCCACCAGCCACCTTGACGGCGACGTAGTAGGTCGACAGCAAGATGTTGGGGTCAGAGCGCCCGTCATACTTCTGCATGTTTGGCTTGAAGTTTTCAGGGTAGTCCACCGACCTGAGTCGGGGAGCCAGCACGGGGAAGGCGGTGATGGCTAGGTCATCGCCGGGGCTTCCAGCTTGAACGGCGTCCCTGGGGGCGGAGTGAACACTGCGCTCTGGGATGACGACCTAGGATCGTGGTTGCCGATCCCGGTTGCCACGAACGACCTTCGGGTTACTGTACTGATATTCATACACTGCACGTCGCCGGTCTCGATGTCGTGGCGGTTGTGCTGCTCGCGCTCCATGATGCGATGTATGGCGCCCGGGGGGCCGTACTCGCGGTCGTACTCCGCATGATGACGTAGCTCCCACTCCTCGTGCTCACGGTGGTGTTGGTCGATGTAGCCGCGGGCATCACGGGTGCGCATGTTGTTGTCGATGTTGACGCGGAGGTCGTCGACATTGGCGCTGTTAGCATGCTGGTTGGGCTGCTCGGGGTTGTGCTGACCGACCTCCTCCAGGATGGGGGGAGGTTGTTGCGCCGAGGTCGATGAGATCGACTGCGTGAGTGATGCATCGATGAAGATGCTGCGGACTTGGAGGTCGCGCTCTTTTCCTCTACCAGGGCCATAGCGAACCGAAGGTAGGCGATGGCCTCCTCGGCCTCTGGTGTCAGCTGAGCTTGCTGATGGCCCGTAATGGCAGCACCCAGCTTGGCCTAGGGGCTGTTGAACGCCCAGATCCCTACCTCCTTGAACTTGAGGCGAAGGTCTCGAGCGCAGGGGGAATTGCACGGCGCTGTTCTTCTGCGCACCTCTTCCTCGGAGTCTGTCGTGCTGTGACGAGGTGACTCGTTCTCTGAGATCACGAGCACCTAGCGGAGACGATGTCCGAGTCGTTGGGGGAGACACAGACCCGGACCTTCTGAAACTCACCACAGTCCTGGGACTGGGGTGGTCATGTAGCGCGGCGGGGATGCTCTTGGTCGATCCTCTTCCGCAGGCGACATCTGCGAAGAGTGTGCCTCGCACCCTCATGGTAGGTGCAAGGTACGTCGAGGGGGTCGCGCCGGGCGCGAGGTGCCGGCTTAGGGTCTCCAGAGGGCACCGCCCAGATTGGATCATGGGGGGCTTGGACAGCTGGCTCAGACGGAGGCCAGGCGAAGATTGCAGGCCGAAGGGGAAAGAGTCGTGGCGCCGAGCCAGCTACGTTCAGCATTGAGCTCGCTCGCAGATCTCTAGGGCCTCCTCCGTCATGCTGAGGATGCGCTCCATCCCCTGGACAAGGTCGTAGGGTCTAGGTGGGTGGGTTTCTGACGCTAGATCGGAAATAGGGCTAGCAACAGGTGCCGCTATGACCTACTCCGTGGCTGCTGGAGGAGCTGTGGCCGCCGGAACAGGAGAGGTCAGTGAGAAGGAGCCGAAGCAGATCTCCACAGGGTTGGCGAGGATGGCCGCCATGCTTGCCGGGAAGACAACACCAGATCGGGCCACCATGCTGCATAGCGAGTTCCCGAACGCCCCTACCTAGCGCACCAACTGTCAGGGGGTGAGACCTGGACAGATCTGCAAGGGGGCTACCCAAGCAGTTTGCAGGTTAAGGAGAGGATCGGGAACTAATAGCGTAGGTGATAGTTCACGTGGCGAACTCGGAACGCGGCGAATATGGCGAGGAACATGAGGGCACAAGGGTTTAGACTGGTTCAGGCCTCCGAAGAGTAAAACCCTACGTCCAGTTGTGGTGGTAGGATTATGCGAGAGAGATGAAGGTGTCCCCTCGAATGGAGCCCTAGGCCACCTTATATGGGGGACGGGCTAGGGTTTCCATTCAAGGTCGGTTACAATTTGGGAAGCTATCCTTCCAGAATACAAGGAGTATCCCATGATACCCGGACCTACGGGCGGCGGCGTGCCGCGTCCTAGTGCCTTGGCTTGCACTCCAAGAACTGTGGATCCTCCGAGATCTGGATAAGGTCGTCCGGAGTCGTCAGGAGTGTGGATAAGGTCGCTGGACCCACTTGCAGGTCGGCGGGGCTTCTGGCAGGTCGGGTCCACTTGGCAGGAACTTCTGGGACACTGGCCGGTGGGGACCCGTGGGTACCCATGTCTCTTACTTCATTAGCTAAGTTGGTTAGCATCCTAGCCGGATTATTTTATTCGGTAATAATGGAGGTGATGACAGAATTGGGTGGGAGCAATCGACAAAGCAGAGCTGGCAGGATTATTTTATTTCATGGCAGTAGAAGCAAGCAAATCAAGTCCACACCTGCATGTACAAAGTCCTGATCGTCCTATGACGTAATATATATTTGGCTTAATATGGCCGAGTAATGATGGGATTAGTGGGCAAGAAAAGAAGATATCATCTTGATAAAAGGCGTTAGCCTGTTGGAATGCAGTAGGCATGTGAATGAAATTAAATAAAGGGAGCAGAACAATCAGCAGGAGTAAAAGAAGAATCGGCTAAGCTAGCAGTGGAGAAGTAAATCAGCCGATATGCACATGTACATGAACTTCGTGTGGTTGGTTGGCAGGGAAAAGATATTTAAAGGAGGTGATGCTCGATCAAGGTTCTGAGATGTGATTACTATGTACAAAATAAAGAAGGCAAAGAACGTGGAAGGAAGTTCTCATACGTGAAAGCAAGATTGATTCGATTCAATAATGGGAATACAAGTCGGTACATGTACGAGAAGATAATTAGAAGAGGAATGTGTTGCTGCAACAAAAGAGTCTGGACTAATTATACATGCACGTCGGAGGAAGCTTAACTAAGAAGGATTCTACACAAGGAAAGATAGAATCCATGTATCTTAGTATTTCCTTTTATTGAGGAGTCTTGTGTGAGTCATAGTTCTAGCTAGTCAGGAGTCATAAGATCGGAGTATAAATATGTACCCAGGGTCATTGTAATCTTTCATTACATGATCAATACACAAACTCTACTTTTCAAGTACTTTTACCTTTCAAGTCGGCGACTTCGCCAAAAGTTTTCTTCTTCTTATTTTCTTGTTTTTCCAACGTCATTCTTCGAGTTTGCCGAGCTGCATGGAACGACCTTCGGCAAGCTTGTAAGTACCGTTTTACCGAGTAATTTCTAGGCTTTAACCTCCGGGCATATCGCTGTGGTTTTGTCTAGATTTATTCACAATTTATCGATATCAGCTAGATTAACAAGTTTTATCTTAATTCTTGTTGCTTTAGCTTTTATCATCAATTATCCAGCTTGAGACTACATCCTATCGGCTTTTACTATTTTATTATATTTTAATCATCATACATAGCCGATTAGATCTGTTTCAGGTGTTGCTGTCAGTGTTTTGGCCACTGAGCCTACCAAGAGGGTACCCGAGGTAGTAGATTGTGCGGTGGAGGATCGCCAGACCTGGAACTCGAAGGTACACGCGAGGACACGGGACACAGATTTATACAGGTTCGGGCCGCCGGAGTAGCGGACCCTACGTCCTGTTTGGAGTATCATGTATAGCGCCCTGCGCTTGGGTGATCCCCGGAGGAGTTGGGGGATCTGGCCTCTCCTCCTAGGTACCCGGCCCTCCTTTATATAGTCCAGGGGGCGGGTTCCTAGTCGGTTACAAGATAGGAGTCCTAGTAGGATTACATGGTACGAGTCCTAGTAGGATTACAAGGATCTATGGTAAGAGTTCATAGTCTTCCATGTATAGGTACCCAGGGGTATATGGTCGACAAGCCCCCGAGCACTCTGTAGTCTTGTGTAGCGAATTCGAGTAGACTTGATGTTTCGTCGAGTAGTTTCTGATCGTCTCGAGTACTTGCTAGTCGAAGTCTTCAATAGTACTTGAATTTCCGAAAGATTGGAATATGCTCTAGTTCATCTATGAGTACTTTTGGATCATCCCCGAGTAGTTCCCAGGCATCCCCGAGTTCTAACCCAGGAAGTCTCCAAAAATACCCATCTTGTCTTGAAGTCTTGATCTATATGGAGGTGCGATTTGCAAAAATCACACTCCATATGGAGTGTAGCCCCCGAGCCTGAGTTTGAATCGAAGAATCAAGCTGAGGGTCAATCTAGAATCTGCATCTTCCGTCTTAAAAAAAGAGGTTGATGGTTGTAGCATAGTAGCCCCCGAGCTTTGAAGTGATTAAATGATCAATCCAAGGGTCTTCAGTTCGCAAAAGCCATCATCCGAGTACTATTGTAGCGTCCAGCCCCCGAGATTACGAACCAAGTGAGCTATATGAGCCACGTCGAGTAGTAATTAGAGTTGAGCCCCCGAGCTGAAGAACGAACGGAGCATGCTGAAGTTGTCTCTGAATAGTAATTTGGCGTGAAGCCGTTGTACTTGAGAAGTAGCATAGACTACTCGAGTCGTCTTCGAGTGGTAATGTTACCATCAGAGCGGACTTTAGATGCGACCGTAGTCGACTTTATGCCATCAGAGCGGACTTTAGATGCGACCGTAGTCGACTTTATGCCGTCAGAGCGGACTTTAGATGCGACCGAAGTCGACTTTTAGATTGTTGCATGGAGTGGACTTTAGAATGCGACTAGAGTAGTCGACTTTGTGCCGTGCGGAGCGGACTTTGAGATGTGACCGAAGTCAACTTTGTGCTGCGCGGAGCAGACTTTAGAATGCAACTTGAGTAAGTCGACTTTAGTGCTTCGCGGAGCAGACTTTAGAATGTGACTTGAGTAAGTCGACTTTATGCAGCGCGGAGCAGACTTTGAAATGCGACCGAAGTCGACTTTGTGCTGCGCGGAGCAGACTTTAGAATGCGACTTGGGTAAGTCGACTTTGTGCCGCGCGGAGCGGACTTTGAGTACTTCGAGCCAAGAAAGAAACCCGAAACACAAAGCTGAAAAGCCAAAAAAGCACGTTCCGGAAGGCAAAAAAGCGAATTAAAAAACAGAAAAACAAATTGTTTTGCCTCTAGAGCCGTCTGGAAAAAACACATTGCGTCGAGAACAATGTTCGAATACACTATTGAGTAATAGTGTCTTAAGTACTTCTGAGGCTATGAGCCTAGTGAGAGAGTACTCGCAAGCACATTGTACAGAGTTTACAATGTCTGGATACACTATTGAGTAATAGTGTCTTAAGTACCTCTGAGGCTATGAGCCTAGTGAGAGAGTACTCGCAAGAATGTTCCGAAGAACGAGTAAGACCGTAGGAGACAGTGTGATGAACTCAATGTGTTGGAGTTCCACTGAGACCCTACTATGAAGGGTGTTAGTCTAGGCTGCAGCCTCTTGATTAAATAGAACAAGGACAGCATGTGCCACTTATTGCTCTATACAACACAAATCGTCTGGAGAGGGTTATCGTGACCCCCTATGAATTGTCGCAATGGAAGCCGCCTGGAGAGGATTGTCATGATCCCCTACGAGTAGTCGCAGCCGAAGCCGCCTGGAGAGAGTATAGCTCAAACCCAAAAGCTGCTTACAGTTGAATAGTCACCTGGATCAGAAAACTGGATACAGCTAGGTAATCGCCTGGACCTGAGAATCACTTACAGCCTGGGATCGGCATAGAAGCAGGAACCCGGAGTAAGGATCGGATGGTAACAGGGAGGCCTTAGAGTATGGATCAGCATGATAACAGGGAGACCCAGGGTAAGTTGGGCAGAGCGAGAGTACTTAGGGCCATGCGTTTCAGACCCATGGTACGAAGAGTGAAGACCGCGTGCAGCTAGGTACCATCATTGCCAAGACGCGAGGGCCACTTACAGCAAGGTTCCATCGAAACTTACACACGTAGTATGCCGCAGGAGCGGGCGAAGGTGCGACTAGAGTCGACTTTAGATTGCCACGCGGAGTGGACTTTAAGAATGCGACTTGAATAAGTCGACTTTGTGCCGCGCGGAGCAGACTTTGAGGTTGCGACTGAAGAAGTCGACTTTATGCCATTTAGAATGGACTTTGTAAATGCGACTAGAGTAAGTCGACTTTGAGATGCGACTTAGATAAGTCGACTTTAGATTGCCGCGCGGAGCGGACTTTAGAAGTTGCCTCCTTGGAAAAGCCCCCGAGTTGATGGAGTGAGCTCGTGGTGACTTGTTGATATGTCCCAAAAGTAGTCGGCATAGTGTAGCTCTCGTGAAAAAATCTATTGAGAAGTGTACACCAATAAGTAGTCCTTGGCGTGTTGTCCTGCATGCGCAAAACAAGCCAAAGAAGAAAAAAGTAATCATTAAAATAAATGACTTACTGATACCGCAGGAGCGGTCTGGAGAAGTGACCGAAGTCGGCTTGTACCGCCGGAGCGGGTTTTGAATGAACTCGTGGACGAGTGTTGACGAAGTCGACTAGTCGGAGGCGGGTCCGACTAGTTTTGGGGGTCGTAGAAGCCGTTCTCGACTAGTTTTCTAGTAGAAACTAGTCGAGAAGAGTAGCCGAAGTAGTCCACGATGAGTTGATGTGACTGCAAGACGATGTCAAGGCGGTGCACAGCGTAGTCGAAGTAGAGCCGGTGCGGCCGCGAGACGATGTCGTAGAGGCGCACGGCATTTGTCGAGGTAGAACCGGAGCAACCACGAGACGAAGTGACCGGGCGCACGGTGAGAGCCAGTGCGATCGACCGACGAGAAGTCGAGCAGCAAGGCGACACGTCTGGATGCACGGCATAGGCGCAGTAGTCGATGCAACCAGAAATCAATGTAGTAGTACTCGCGTACGTATGTTGTGTACTTGGAGAGAAGAATCTTGAAATTTTCTGGTGCATTTCTGGTGTACCTCAAGCAATGAGCCTTGAGGTCTTGTGGGAGCTTCACGTGTGTACGTAGCTGGAATTCAGAAAATTGCTTTTTCCCGTGGAGCGCTCGAGTAATGCTCCACAAATTGATTTTTTAAGCACCGAAGCAAAGTCACGGCAGGCAGCTCTGTTTTGACAGGTTGCCGCAAACCAGGTACTACGCGGCCGTGGTATATTGGGTATTGGGACTTGAGTACGGAAATCAGTTCCTACTAAACGTCGCCATCCTCATAATCGAAATTGATTCCACCTCGATCTTAGTGTTTGACCGATAGTTGAAGAATTGCTTTGCTCCGGTTCGAACTTGGTAACACGAGACTGATTCTCGGTAGGATTTTGACTCATGCGGCTGTCCTGACCGTGATGCAGATTGCAACACGCCACGTGTGATCTCGGACTAGTAGCATGAATTTGATTTCGGGTTGGTTGGAGAATCTCGCCGAGTCGTTGAGTTGAAGTTTGACAGGCTTCGCCGAGCCACCTCGTCATGCTGGCTTGTCGAGATATTTGAACAACCACGTCGAGTAGATTGATTTGTTAATGAAGTCCTTCAAATTCGTTCGATGATCTTGACGATCACCCCTACCTGACGCGCCAACTGTCAGTGTTTTGGCCACTGAGCCTACCAAGAGGGTACCCGAGGTAGTAGATTGTGTGGTGGAGGATCGCCAGACCTAGAACTCGAAGGTACGCGTGAGGACACGGGACACAGATTTATACAAGTTCGGGCCGCCGGGGTAGCGGACCCTACGTCCTGTTTGGAGTATCATGTATAGCGCCCTACGCTTGGGTGATGCCCGGAGGAGTTGGGGGATCTGGCCTCTCCTCCTAGGTACCTGGCCCTCCTTTATATAGTCCAGGGGCCGGGTTCCTAGTCGGTTACAAGATAGGAGTCCTAGTAGGATTACATGGTACGAGTCCTAGTAGGATTACAAGGATCTATGGTAAGAGTTCATAGTCTTCCATGTATAGGTACCCAGGGGTATATGGTCGACATTGCCTACGTAGTTTTGTTTAAGTTGCCTCTGGTAGCTTACGCTATATTTACGTGAGAGACATGGGTACTCTAGGGTCCCCGCCAACCAGTGTCCTAGAGGTCCCTGCCAAGTGGACCCGACCTGCCAGAAGCCCCACCGACCTGCAAGTGGGCCCAAAGACCTTATCTAGAGACCCGACGACCACGGATGACCTCGGGCGACCTTATCCAGATCCCGGAGGATCCGCGGTACTTGGAGTGCAAGTCTAGTCACCAGGACGCAGCTTGGCACCGCCAGTTAGGTTGGATATCTCGGGATATCCGTTGTAATCCTTAGAGATAGACTTTCCAATTGTAACTAACCTGGACTCGGCTCCTCAACCCTCAGAAACCCTAGTCCGCCGGCCAATATAAGGCGGCCTAGGTGCACCGTCCGAGAGGAATCCCATTCTCGCCTACTCGTAATACAACCACCAATTTGGACGTAGGGTTTTACTCTCCGGAGGCCTGAACCAGTATAAACCCCTGTGTCCCCATGTTCTTCGCCTACTTGCCGTGTTCCGAGTTCATCACGTGAACTACCACCTACACTCTTAGTTCCTGATCTCCTCATTAACCTGCAAACTGCTTGGGTTTGGGTAGCCCCCTTGCGGATCTGTCCAGGTCTCAACTCTATGCTCTGGTGGACGGACGCAAGTCCAAGGAATGGAGAAATTACTACACAGCATCGCCATGTCTTTTACAAGCAGCTTGGGTGCTTTGCCCAATGGCGTGGAACCTATTTATACCCGCAGCAACTCGGCCTCCGATCTTATCTGCAACCCAGCTTGCGTGGCGTCCTTATCCTCAAGGTTATTGTTCCCGCGTGAAGCACGAGGTCAATGTTCACCCGTGGGGAGTGTTGGCGTGCATTTCCCCAACCTGACTACATCTTGGTTCTTTTTGTCCCTTGCGAGTGGACAGCAGCTTGTGCCTTACGTGGGAGCAGGCCCGTGACCGTACAGTGCGCTTGTGACTCAGGTCATGACAGCTTTCGGTGTTTGGCGTCTTCCTCAAGATTCCAGGTGTTTCGGCCTGTTGGCTCAGTTCGTAAGAGCATCGTGTTGATAAAGCAGAAGGCCGTAGGTTCTCCTTTTCTTCCTCTTTTTGGAGCATCAAACCGACCATTCTGGTCGCTTTACTGCTCGGGGGCTACTCCACGAGTGCGTCCTGCGACGCCCTCTTGCTTCTACGTCGCATCGACTTACTGGAAGCCTACTTCCATTACTCCTCTGCTCGACCTACCTACGGTTGGCATTGCGGCCTTTCTAAAGGTCGCAGGAGCTACTTTGTGTCACCTGATCTAGGTCAGGCCGGTGGTTTTTCAAGATCGACATCTCGCCTTCACTTCGACCTTCTGGATTTATATTCCAGGAGCTCGATGTTCGACTTCGTGTGCGAATTGGAAGAGTTTTTCTTCTTTGGATCCCCGTGCACCCTACACGACCTTGACGGCGCCATGTCTTCGCCAAGTTTCGACATGACCTCGTCTCGGTCGCTACGCCTACACGTCGATCGGGGGCTTAAGAGACATGGGTACCCCTAGGTCCCCACCGACCAGTGTCCCACAGGTCCCTGTCAAGTGGAGCTGACCTGCCAGAAGCCCCACCGACCTGCAAGTGGGCCCAAAGACCTTATCCACAGACCCGACGACCATGGATGACCTCGAGCGACCTTATCCAGATCCCGGAGGATCCGCGGTACTTGGAGTGCAAGTCAAGTCACCAGGACACGGCTTGGCGCCGCCAGTTAGGTCGGATATCTCAGGATATCCGTTGTAATCCTTAGAGATAGACTTTCCAATTGTAACCGACCTGGACTCGGCTCCTCAACCCTCGGAAACCCTAGTCCGCCGGCCAATATAAGGCGGCCTAGGTGCACCGTCCGAGGGGAATCCCATTCTCGCCTACTCGCAATACAACCACCAAACTGGACGTAGGGTTTTACTCTCCGGAGGCCTGAACCAGTATAAACCCTTGTGTCCCCGTGTTCTTCGCCTACTTGCCGTGTTCCGAGTTCATCACGTGAACTACCACCTACGCTCTTAGTTCCCGATCTCCGCGTTAACATACAAACCGCTTGGGTAGCTCCCTTGCGGATCTGTCCAGGTCTCAACCCCTGACACTACGTCATCATATCGGCTGATCTGGCCCATCTGTTTCCCGTATCGGCTACCTAGTTGTTACTATTTTACTAGAAGACACATCAGTTCTCTAGCTGATTAACCCATTATTTAACGTTTCTATTGTTTCCGTGTCGATCAACAGGTCAGGTCGACTGGCATGCCTTGTTACATCCCGGGGATCCGTTACGTGTTGCCGTGAAGAACTTTATTTCATTTTTTGCGTCAACACATCTTCAAAATGAGGCAAGAGGACCGGTACAAGGCAGAAAGCATCTACTCATGGAAGGTGAAAGTGGTATTGTCGATAATCAGTAAATCCGATATTGGTACTCGTGGAAAATCAATTTACATCATTAATGGTCAGGATGGCCGGGGTATGCCAGTATGTGAAGTCGTTGCAGCCTTGTCTTCATTAGCTAAACTGGTTAGCATCCTAACCGGATTATTTTATTCCCTAATAATGGAGGTGATGACAGAATTGGGCAGGAGCAATTGGCAAAACAGAGTTGGCCGAATTATTTTATTTCATGGCAGTAGAAGCAAGCAAATGAAGTCTGCACCTGCATGTACAAAGTCCTGATCGACCTATGCGGCAGTCAGGACTCTGTCTCATTACTATTCAACAGAAATTCATGGTCTGACAATTCAGCAGAATTGGGTTCAAACATCGGCTCTGCAGCCGATTGTTGTTCAATCACATTACGAAGAAGATTGCCAGCCACGTGTGTTGTCTCCACAACCGATAGTGTCATATTTATAGCATATGATGCCGCAGATTCGACGGCAAGATTACGTGGAGCCATATTATCAGCAGCCGATGACATCGGCTAATACTGCATTTTCTTACGATCCAATTCAGCAGCAAGGCTACGAAGAATCAGCATACATATATCCTGGATCGTCAAGCACTGCAATGCCACCGGCACAAGAAGATTTGTTCAGCGCTCTTGGATATACACCTGCGGATGCTACCCAAATTGAAGAATTAACATGCGTTCAAAGTGCTGCCCAAGGATAGCAATTTATTCCCTACAGTTCACAACAAATTGCTCCATGTGCTCAACCGTCTTGGCATGGGGGGCTACAGTCTGCTCAGCCATTGTAATCACGGCAGACAGAAGACTATCAGTTGCCAGTGTCGGCTATACAGCCGATGGCATATCAACCACAAGTATCGGTTCAACAACCGATAGCTTATCGACCACAACCGAAGGTTCAACAACCTTTGCCTGGGGGGCTGTAATGTTCCCAGATGTCAGCTCGGCCACAACAATTGGAAAAATATTGGTCAAAAATTGGCTTCACAGCAAGGACTAGACAGATCAGTTCAAGAGGAGCTTGTGCAGCCAGTCAAAGTTGACAAGGAATTATCCACAACTGATAGGTCAAAGGGAACACTCAAGATCAAGGGAGTCGTCAACTACAATCCACTTCTCAGGAATCACCCAAGAATTAGGACAAAATTGATCTTGGAATATGTCCCTAGATAACTAAGGAAACAAGTGATACATATCCAAAAATGCAGATCTCAGTTGATAAGTTGGAAGATGAAGGCCAATATGGAGAAGAGCACAACTCCGAAGAAATCCAAGGATATGAAGTCCTAGGCAACTACAAGGATAGAGAAAAGCAAGCCGGTGAGCTATTAAAGAAAGATGAAATGGGCATTGGATGGATAGCAACAGGAGGGCAAGAGGCGATCTTTCATATTATTTATTGCCCACCATTCAGAAATATTGCCTCGGAAGATCGGTTGCTTAACGTTTGTTTTCCATGGGAGTCAGGTGATAGAAAGCCAAAAATTACTGTACAAAAGTATCAACTACTTGGAGTACAGTTTCCGTAGGAGCCAGGTGGTCAAGAAAGCAAAATTATTACCCAGAAGTATAGGCTTCTTGGATTTTATTTTCCATGGGAGACGGGTGATAAAAATAGACACATGTCATCCTGAAGTATCGGCTGCCTGGAAATTATTTTCGGTAGGATCCAGGTAGACGAGGGTTAAATGTGTAAATTTGAAGCTGACATTTCTAATCGGCTAGATGATGGGGCATATTTTATATGAAGCCTATCCTATCATTATGTTGCCTCGTGATTGAAAGCCAAAAGATATATGTTTTGGCTACATGTAGTAAAGTTCTATTATACTATTTTAGAATATTTATTGATGAAAGTTGGTGAGATATCGGCTACGTGCTATTTAGATGGCCTGGTGATTAAGTTAAATAGGATGAAGGTTGATTCATTACGTACAAGTCTATTTGCTACATGCATGCCACACATATGCAGGCACATGAGACAAGGCACTACAAAAGATGAGATATATCGGCTGCTTTATTTAAAATATAATCGATGGAAGCAAGGGCTGGACGCCAATGGAGCAGAACCGCTTGTTGTTGACAACACCGAAGGAGTCGATATCAAGTTCAACTCCAGTGATCTCGTCGACGACTTCATCAACAACTACTCTGACGACGACTACGACAACGATGTTAGCAAATGGATCTGCGCCGACTCATCATAAAGCAGGCATGTCTACGACAATGCCTAATGCCCTACGCGGTATGTATCTACTGATAACTGCCCTACGCGGCAAGTGGGGTAGATCAATTGGCACCAAAACAAATACAAGGTAATTGCGCGTTGAGAATATGGCCACATAGGACATCCCTTGGATTATTTTGAATACTTGCCTGGGGGCAAGAGCAACACATCATGTGGCATGGTTACAGAAAAGCTGATAAGAAATCTATTGGCTACGTGTAATATGGTTTCGAGATGCTAGCAAGCAGTAGGGGTCTACCTCGTGGTTCATTTGTATAGTTAAAAGATCAAAGTCAAGTACATATGCAAGGGGAAGGAACCATGTGCGTCAAGAAGTCCAGAAGATTTTTGATACAATCTGTGAAAGTTGTGGAGTAGGAAGACAATAGGCCGATATATACAGTGCTGCATGTACAGCTAACAAGAGAACTTGGGTCAGCATCTATAGGCCATTAATTAGTCTTTGGTACCTTGGTCAGCTATAACTAATGAAAGAAGCAAAGGAGAAGAGAAGATCGACCAAAAGCAGAGCAATCAGCGGAGGCATAAATCGGCAGGGAGACAAGCAGGCTACCACGTGATAGCAAAGATTACGTGCACATGAAACAAGACTAATACGTTCGTAAGAGCTTGATGTGATTAAATCAGCCACAAGAAAAGGAGTCCGGATCAACAAGAGATACATACAAGATATGGAATATGTGGCTAGCTAGAATAAGAGGCAAATAATAAAGAAAGGCACAGATAATTAAGCTCTTCATCAAGTGATGAATCATTTATTTGCCGTGGAGAAGCCGATGGAAACATGGCTGACATGGGACACATAAGGGCATGTACAGCCCACAGACGGCGGGTCGTCTGCAGAACCTCGAGTTTAGCGTGCAGACAGATATACAGACAACTCATACAACCCGCAGATAGAGAGGTCGTCTGTAAATGGATTAATGTTTTGCCTGTAACTTAAGATCAACTACAATTGTATTTGTGTATACCACTGTGTAGTTCTTACTATCCTCTAAATAAATAACAATATATTCACAACAATAGACATAAGTTTATTAAAAAGTTACATCAATTTTGTACATTAACAATACGTTTACAATGTAACTTTTTATTTCATTTTCTATCCTTTTCTCTCTCTAAAGGACCTTTGCATGTTTTGTCTCTGTGTGAGTGGTCATACGGTAAAAAGCAGATGATATTTCACAAGTGAATGGATAGAATTGAATCTCATCCTCATCCGGTCATCCCCTGCGACCTCTGTCAAGTATCTCTCTCCGCTCGTTGTAGTTGTGCAAGGCTGTAATCCAGCGCAGCCCGCAGCGACCGGGGCGGATGGTGGGCTCTCCCGCAGACGGGCGTGCGAGCTCCCCCGTCGGAGAGCAGCCCGGCTCCCCGCTGGTGGTCACCTCCTCTGCATAGACGGCGAGCTGGGGAGCAGCTGCTACCTCGAGCGTGTGCGCACAGCGACGGAGGCGGCGAGGTGCCTCGAGCGCGCGAGCTCGCGACGGACTACCGACCGCGGTAACAGCTAAGAGGGAGATGACCATGGAGGCCTCCTCGAGCCCAGACTGCACGACCTCTCTGCAGCGAGGCTCGACCTCCGCACTGGCCTTCTCCGCCGGGCTGGAGCTCTATGCCGGACTTCTCCGCCGGCGGCTTGAGGTCCACGCCCGCCGAGGTCTGCGTCGCCTTTGTCCCTCGCTCCCTGGTCCATCCTCCTTTCCCCTGCGGGCGGCGGGAGCAGCGCATGGTGGCGGGGCTCGGTACAAGTCGACTTCAGTCACATCTCCAGACCGCTCCTGCAGTATCAGTAAGTCATTTTTTAATGATTACTTTTTTCTTCTTCTTTGGCTTGTTTTGCGCATGCAGGACAACATGCCAAGGACTACTTATTGGTGTACGCTTCTCAATGGATTTTTTTCACGAGAGCGACACTCTGCCGACTACTCTTGGGACATATCAATAAGTCACCACAAGCTTACTCCATCAACTCGGGGGCTATCCCAAAGAGGCAACTTCTAAAGTTTGCTCCGCATGGCAATCTAAAGTCGACTTACTCAAGTCGCATCTCCAAGTCGACTACTCTAGTCGCATCATAAAGTCGATTTCTAAAATCACATTTCAAAGTCCGCCCCGTGCGGCACAAAGTCGACTTACTCAAGTCGCATTCTTAAAGTTCACTCTGCGTGGCAATCTAAAGTCGACTATGGTCGCACCTTCACCCGCTCCGACGGCGTACTGCGTGTGTAAGCTTCGATGGAACCTAGCTGTAAGTGGCCCTCGCGTCATGGCAACGATGGTACCTAGCTGCACGCGGTTGTTGACATTTCTTAGCGCCGTCACTTTAAGAACAGATTTAGAATCCATCCTTAGTGACAAGCCAGAAATGCTTGTCGGCACTTCTTAAAGTCACTACTAACGACGCTGAGTTAGCATGAACATCAAGACTTGCCAAAGGTAAATCTAAACGATCATGAATGAATCCGCAAGTGCATAGATAAACCATTGTAGCATTTCCCCAAGGAAAGAGAATATTCCAAGGGTATCGTATCCGTGGAAAGCAATGGCAGATATCATAGACTTATGCTTTTGCACTGAATGTAAACTAAGAAATAGATATAGGAAACAACAAACTCAAAGGCAGGGGTAAGATAAAGATATAAAAGGGTAGTGTGACACACACTCAGATCTACCTCTACTCTAGCACACTACGGCTTACGGGGAACATACGTGTTAGCTCTAGGTTTTAATGTACTAAACATATAAAGCAAGAAGATACAGGAGATATGCATGATCATTGCATGAGAGGGTAAGGTTCAGCACCTAGGTACAAACGGGGAGCTAGCCCGCGACGACCAGCACTCTGCGAAACTAGACTTTAGACTCCTACAGCAAGTACCCCAGCGCGGAGGGTTCCAAAGGGTCCAACAGCTGTCACCACTGCGGCCTACCTCTATCGTTACGGGGGTTATGCCCATAACTAACGTAGCCACACAACCCAGGCACCATGCCTGCGTTGCTGCTAGACTTCACCCGGCCCAGGCTATTGTGACCCAGGGAGAGAGCCACCAGGAGGCTGGTCAACTTAGACCTAGTACCGTAGCTTGAACACAAACCTCATGCAACACTCTCATGCCATCTAACAAGATCAACTAAGGCTAGACATACGAACGGATACGAACTCTCTTATGTCTAGTCAACGAGATCAAAGGGTCGTGTTCGTAAAGAATACGAGCCTCTAACTTATGAACAACCACATAAGGAATGAGTTTATCATCCTTCATGTGGATCAAAAGGTAGTGTTCATGAAGAACACAAGCCTCTAAATGATGAACAAAGGATGAACTCAAGAACATGTCAAGCATATGATCTACCATGACTTTATATGAAATAGCTGAATAACTGAAGTAGATCAAAGTCATACAATGAAATAAAGATAAAAGAGAACTCATACCTAGACTCCAAAGAAGACTTGGAACCTGAAGAAGAGCTACTCTAGCCTACCCCCTAGCCTTGAAAACTAAAAGTGAGAGGAGAATGAGAGAGTGGTGTGTGAGAAATGGGAGCCCCTCCCCTTTTATTTATAGGCAAGGATGACGCTTGCTTCGGGGCTCAAACTCCACCAAAACACCCGGGAGTGAGGCAATGCACCAATGAGGAGCAAACACGTGGAGGGCCAGGATCAGAGGCCCCTTGGTCGGTTCGGCCGGCCCCCTAGGGTGGCCCCCTGGCCTGTGCTTTCTCTGGGTGGCTATCCTGTGGGCCCTTTGATCCTTCCCCGGTGCATGGCTTGATTTGGTATCCGAGGTGGGCCCCTTGATCCATGTGAAGTCCATGTGGCGCTCTCTGATTCGTCGGTGAGTGCCTCCCTTGGATCAATGACGTGGAATGACATGTGTTTCCTTGGTGGCAGCCACCTCCTCAGCTGAGTTGGCATGGTTCTTCCATAGAAGGTGGGTTTCCATCTCTTTTAATGGGTATTTCACCTACATACAAATAATCTCCAAGGACAAGTGGAACTACATTATTCAAACCAAAATGCAAGTAAATAATGCATATGCCTCTATTGATGTGAGAAATTGAGGGCTGCAAGTAGTACTTAACAGCCGTCAACAAACTCCCCCAAGCTAATCTCTTGCTCGTCTCGAAGCAAGGCATTAGGGACTTAGGTTGGTTGATCAAGAGTTGCTACAATGTTGTATTCCCAACTTATGGCAAACATACAGCTAAGTACTCTACCGAGAATTGAACAAGTTGGCAATGTTCTTACCTTTCACCTGATGTCATGGGGCATATAGCTTCACCTGCCTTAGGTGGTTGAGAGACAGAATGGTTATATAGCAAATGCATAATCACTCATACCTTGATCAGCTATCAATCCGGAGGTTTTGCAAATTTTTCAAAAGAAAATCAGAGTTCCTCAAATGATACTCTCGGATCGCTCAAAAGTGTATGGTTCCTCACCAAGGCATTGATGCTGCCTTTCTTCACATCCTACTCCTAATAGCCTTATGTGGAGCTGTAGATAGGGAAGAAATGTGGCATACTTGTCTCTCATATTTTGCTAAGTCAAAAACCGGATCCTTGGAAGAAACAAACATACATCCTGATCAAGATGTGCATATGTGTGTGATGGATATGAGCATGGTAAGGTGGATACTAGGCTCGGAAATGGGAGCTAGATGTTACCATGCTTTATATGGGAAATCAGAGATTGATGGTAAGGTGGACACTAACCCCGGAGTAGGTACTAGTTATTACCATCTATATGGTGGAACTCTTTCTCTTGCACATATTAATCCCTTTTTTCTCCTTTTGAAATTTTTGAGACTTGGGCTAGCTCTCTTTATTTTATTTTTGCCATACTTTTGAGCATGCTTTTCGTTTTCTTTCTCTTTTTTTAGCTAGCCCTTTGTCTCTACTGGAGATATTTGGAGAGGGATGAATGATACGAAGATGCATAGAGTTTTATTTGTGGAAGAATGCATAAGCAAATGGAACAAATGATGAATGCTAACTTCCAGTGTAGAAGTTTGAGCATGAACCTGTACGTGATCTCGATCAGGGGAGTATGAGTTCTACCAAGGGTCACAACAATTTGACAAAACTCAATGAGAGAACAAGCTGCATATATGGAGGCTAAGAGCTAGAATCTACATATGGCCTTGGATAGGAAATGCTCATCATTGAGGAACTCGTCATGTTTTGATTTTTCAAAAAGGAAAACTCCGGATGTCAAGCATCACTAAGCACAAGATCATAGCACTCTATTATACCATATCATGTCTCACAACAACTTAGGCAAGGATCATGCTTTTTGCTACCCACAGTTTTCAAGCTAAGGTTTGAACATACAAGCCAACAAACTCAAAACTTAGGTAGGATACAAAGTTGTAAGCAAGACATATGAGAAGAATAAACAAAGCAACTATTCATCATTTCAACCATAGAGGCAAAGCATTCTTACTATGCATATCAAAGCAAACTAAGCAAACGATGGTGATGAAAGCAAATAAGTATTTTTGATCTTTTTATTTTTGCATATTTTTTTGGGTTTTCATTTATAAGATATTTTGAAAACAAAGGAAGATACTAGTTACCTCAGGATGGGGGTCCTCCCCCAAGCTAGCTTCAGGCTCACTGCGGAGGAGGGCAGAAGAAACCCTGACTCACGTAGTAAGCCCTCTGCTCCTCCATGCGTCGCTGTTGTGCATGGCTGCAATCCTTTCACCAGCCTGACGCTGCCACGCTAAGGTAGACTCGACGTGGGTGTTCAGGGTCTCCTCCAATCCTGTGACCTCGACGGTGAGCTCTACCATCTGCTGCGCGAGCTGAGCATCACATGCAGAGGCTGAGGAGTGCCGCCGGAAGGACGAAGACGGAGGTGGACCACCGGGCTGGAACTAGCGGGTGTAGCCCACTGAGTACCGCTCGCACTCGCCCAAGCTGCACCACTTGCACTCGACTGGTAGGTGGGCTGATCCCAACCAGGTGCATATCCAAGGGTAACCCCGAACATGTACCCCGCAGGGGCCCCTCCTACCACCGGTGGTGTAGCAGGCTGTGGCTGTGGCTGTGGCTGTGGCTGTGGCTGTGGCTGTGGTTGTGACTGCTGCTGTTGCTGCATGTGTGCTCTCTTCGCTGCGCTTCTGGTGGACCTGCCTGAAACACTAGCACGACGGCTTTCCTCTTGTGTAACAAGGGGAATGGTTAGTGACTCTGAGCTATACAATCGAAACCCCGAGTTACGTAACGGGATTTGATTTGCATAACCCAGGAAGAAGAAAGTCAAAGAATCATTTGGGCCTCTCTTGAGTATATGCCCTTGGATCAAGTATGCCTCATCAATGAGAACTCGGGGCGTCCCGATGAAGGGTATGGGATTCCCGCTAAGAACTCCGAGTCTGAGAGCAATACGAGTCACCAAAGACGTACACTCAATAGGACCTATCATCTTGAAATTCATCATCCACTACCAAATCATAGCTTTAACGGGAGAGACCTTGATCTGGTTAACAGCAGCGTATAATAGCATCATCTCATCGCTACGCACGGGCCGAACATCCTCTCGTGGAAAGAGAGTAATGGCGAGCCACTTGTGCCACAAATGGAGAGTGGGATGCACAATATTATTGCACCGAGGCACAAATTTTCCATTGTAGACAAGACCAGAGATGTCTGCCCAGAAAGAGTCTCGAACAAAACCCTCACAAGCCTTCTTCAAAGAAACAACACAACGAGGATTAAAACCAAGGAGACGACTAAGTTCCTTCCAAGAAACACGATAATTGGTCCCAAAAAGACGAAACTCAATGCCATCCGGAATCTCGGTAAGAGAGCAAAGAAACTGGATGGTGAGGGGTCGAGAGCCAAGCTCTGTAACCGGCACAAAGTCCTCCCAACAAAGAGCATGCCATATGGAAACGAACTCGAGATTCATACCTGTTTTCTCCATGAGAGCCGGGTCGAAGTCCCGGGTGTGGGCGAAGACTTAGTCCTTTAGGAGAGCATAGGCTTGCTCCTCTCGAGTGCCCCGCAAGCTAAGGTAGGGGGTGTCGTCGACGACCTCCTCCGCGGCTTGTGGCTCGGCTTGCTCTTCTTGCTCTTCTTCATAATCCATCGTTGATGGGCTCGGCGTCGGTGCGGCGGGGACGGATGAACTCGCGCTTGCCCACGAACGGGAGCATGTCACCCTCTGGAGAGTGTTCACCGCCCAATTCATGGTAGCACAACAACAAGGGACAACAAGAGCAACTCGGTGATGGATTAGTAAAATTGAATGAAATTCTTAACGAGCTTGCTCCACCAATAGCAATACTTTCAGCAACACAATAGAGAGAATACTTGATGATCCAATCTCGAGCAAGAAATCCAAGAAAACCAAGAGAGCAAGGAGTAGAGAGGGGAGTGTGAGTGAAATGAGTTGAATGGGTGAAGAACACCCCCTCTCCCCCTGCTATTTATAGGCAAATGTGCCGGGCGTCCAGACATAGTCGTTGGGCAACGGCTAGGAGCCGTTGGAGCAAGGTGGGGCCCAGCAGCCGTTGGGCTGCTTTGGCCGAACCTGGCGTTGGTCGACCCCAGGCCGGGCCCACCTGCCCTCTGCTCTGGCCAGTGGCTCCCCAACGGCTAGCTGGGGGTCTGCCTGAGTGCCTCGGCCCAAATTCCCTCTAAATATTTTTCAAATGATTTTTCTAGCATGCAGATGCAATGTTTTGGAAAATCAAATATGCAATTTTGGAAATAAAATTTTGGAAAGGGAAATATGAGATAAGTACCAGCTTTAACCTTTTTGGTAGAAAGGACCCATCACTTTTAGTCTGACGAGTTGGACTCTCCTCAGCAGTTAATTCCACTCAGCACCCCACTCCGATAAGTAGAGGGTGGTGCCTTCTCAATCTTCCGCCATTCTTTCTAAATTTTCTTTTGCTTCTTTGATGAAGATTTCTTCTTTGGGGGTAAAGGCTCCGTCCTTCCCCCAAGATGCTCAACACTATCTTGCACCAAATAGCATTACTCTTCTTTGTCCTGAAACTTGAACTTCAAGTTCCTCTTCCTAATGCATAAACAGATTACTCCAGCCCCCACATTGATTCTAGCTCGAACATCACTGAGAAATGGTCGCCCAAGGATGAGCGGCATTCCTCCCTCGTCATCCATATCAAGGACCACGAAATCCGCGAAGACATAAGAGTTCTTGACCTTGACCAATAGGCTCTCAACAATTCCTTCTAGATATCGTATCGTTGAATCAGCGAGTTGGATAGTCCGTGCTGTTGGAGAGAGAGCTGGATATCCCAATTGCTCGAATATGGCCTTGGACATGAGATTAACACTTGCACCAAGGTCACAAAGGGCATGCCTGATCGTCTTGTAATAGATTGTGCAAGTGATAGTTGGATAGCCTGGATCTTTCTTGTGCACAACTGCTGATTCCTCGCATGGATCTAGAATTTGTTGTATGGGCTTTCCTGCATAGTTAGAAGCATGTGTCTTCCTAGGTGGCTTACCCCCACCTAGTCGACACTACACTAACATTCTCACAAGAGGATACGGTTGCCCCGGGATCCTCCCATTATCAGCATATGGAACCAAAGCAGCTAGCTGAGCCAACTAGGTTTCTAACATTTTGTTAAAACTCAGCTAGCTCTTCTGAGTAGAAGAAAAACTATCAAGCTTAACATTGAGACTTTCCAAGGTTTTATCAAGGGCAGCTAGCTTTTTGTTAACACCTTCATTAATCTTAGCTTGCCCAAAAACGAGATCTCTCAAGGAGGGTTGGTTAGGATTGTAAGAATTACCTTGGTTACCTCCTTGATAATAAGGGTGTTGTTGATTCCACGATTGGCCTCCTTGTTGAGGTGGACGATAACCATTGTTGTTGCCATTCATGTACATCACTTCCTCCTGAGTCTCCGGAAAATAATTTCCTAAGTGCCCAGTGTTGCCACAGACTTCACAAGGCATATGAGAATCCATAGGCAGAGTAGTGGTGGCCATGGCAGCCTTCTCGATGGTGTAGTCATCCAATCTCTTCATAAGAAGATCCAACTTGGCAGTAATCATGTTTGTTTCCTTGACAGTATGAGTACCCCTCGGTCATGGTTGGAGTCTTTCATCACTCCACCCTTGGTTGGAAATCATCTTCTCAATGAGTAATTTAGCATTATCAATAGTGAGTGAGAAGAATGCTCCTTGAGCAGCAGCATCAATATGGCCTCGGGCTGTCGGAGTCAGCCCATTGTAAAAGCTCTGAAGGATGAGCCAATCCTCCATCCCCTGGTGAGGACAGGCCAGGACATACTCCTGAAGCCTCTCCCAAGCCTCTGGAATAGATTCACTTGCTGCTTGCTGAAAACCAGAAATTCTTCCACGAAGAGCATTGGTTTTACCCAATGGGAAGAACTTCTTGAGGAATGCCTCTGAACACTTATCCCAAGTGTTAATAACATCACGATTCGCATAGAACCATTACTTGGCTTTCCCCAGGAGAGAGAATGGAAACAGTCGTAGACGAACAACATCCATATTTGCACCCCTGATGATGAAAGTGCTGCATAGCTCTAGGAATTGCTACAAATGGGCATTGGCATCCTCATTTGGCTTGCCGCAGAATGGGCTAGCCTGTACCATCATAATTAGACCCGTCTTGATCTCAAAATTTTCAGTCCCCATTGCCACCTCAGGGCCTTGCAGCACCTGGTCAGTAGAAGGAGCTGAGTACTCACAAAGTGTCTTCTGGGCCATAGCGTTTGACGTGGATGGTACAAAGGAAGCTGGTTCGCCTTCCGGACGAGTACGATGAGGTGAGTCGAAATGAATTCGAGCTTTCATCACAAGTGACTCGAGATCTTCAGTGAAATTCTCCGGTAAGTCGAAACCAGTCATACACTACATGTCTTCATCATCCAAAGATAAAAGAAGACAATCAAGGTTAGCCTGCATTGAGACAGATGCAAAGCATAGTCATGATAATCATGTGCCTTCCCCGACAACGGTGCCAGAAATGCTTGTTGACATTTCTTAGCGCCGTCACTTTAAGAACAGATTTAGAATCCATCCTTAGTGAAAACGCCAGAAATGCTTGTTGGCACTTCTTAACGTCACTACTAACGACGTCGAGTTAGCGTGAACATCAAGCCTTGCCGAAGGTAAATCTAAACGATCATGAACAAATCCGCAAGCTCACTAATAAACCATTGTAGCATTTCCCCAAGGAAGGAGACTATTCCAAGGGTATCGTATCCGTGGAAGGCAATGGCGGATATCATAGACTTATGCTTTTTTAATGAATGTAAACTAAGAGATAGATATAGGAAATAACAAACTCAAAGGCAGGGGTAAGATAAAGATATTAAAGGTTAGTGTGACACACACTCAGATCTACCTCTACTCTAGCACACTATGGCTTAGGGGGAACATATGAGTTAGCTCTAGGTTCTAATGTACTAAACATACAAAGCTAGAAGATACCGGAGATAGGCATGAGCATTGCATGAGAGGGTAAGGTTCAGCACCGAGGTACAAATAGGGAGCTAGCCCGCGACCACCAGCACTCCGCGAAACTAGACTTTAGACTCCTACAGCAAGTACCCCAGCGCGGAGGGTTCCAAAGGGTCCACCAGCTGTCACCACTGCGGCCTACCTCTATCATTACGGGGGGTATGCCCATAACTAACGTAGCCACACAACCTAGGCACCATGCCTGCGTTGCTGCTAGACTTCACCCGGCCCGGGCTATTGTGACCCAGGGTGAGAGCCACCAGAAGACTAGTCAACTTAGACCGAGTACCGTAGCTTGAACACAAACCTCATGCAACACTCTCATGCTATCTAACAAGATCAACTAAGGCTAGACATACGAACGGATACGAACTCTCTTATGTCTAGTTAACAAGATCAAAGGGTCTCGTGTTCGTGAAGAACATGAGCCTCTAACTTATGAACAAACACATAAGGAATGAGTTTATCATCCTTCAAGTGGATCAAAAGGTAGTGTTCATGAAGACCACAAGCCTCTAAATGATGAACAAACGATGAACTCAAGAACATATCAAGCACATGATCTACCATGACTTTATATGAAATAGTTGAATAACTGAAGTAGATCAAAGTCATACAATGAAATGAAGATAAAAGAGAACTCATACCTAGACTCCAAAGAAGACTTGGAACCTGAAGAAGAGCTACTCTAGCCTACCCCCTAGCCTTGGAAACTAAAAGTGAGAGGAGAATGAGAGAGTGGTGTGTGAGAAATGGGAGCGCCTCCCCTTCTATTTATAGGCAAGGAGGAGGCCTGCTTCGGGGCTCAAACTCCACCAAAACACCCGCGAGTGAGGCAATGGACCAATGAGGAGCAAACACGTGGAGGGCCAGGATCAGAGGCCCCTAGGTCGGTTCGGCTGATCCTAGGATCGGCCGGCCCCCAAGGGTGGCCCCCTAGCCTGTGCTTTCTCTGGGTGGCTACCCTGTGGGCCCTTTGATCCTCCCCCGGTGCTTGGCTTGATTTGGTATCCGAGGTGGACCCCTTGTTCCATGTGAAGTCCATGTGGCACTCTCTGATTCATCGGTGAGTGCCTCCCTTGGATCAATGACGTGGAATGACATGTGTTTCCTTGGTGGCAGCCACCTCCTCAGCTGAGTTGGCATGGTTCTTCCATAGAAGGTGGGTTTCCATCTCTTTTAATGGGTATTTCACCTACATACAAATAATCTCCAAGGATAAGTGGAACTAGATTATTCAAACCAAAATGCAAGTAAATAATGCATATGCCTCTATTTATGTGAGAATATTGAGGTCTGAAAGTAGTACTTAACAGCCGTCAACAGCGGTCTTCACGCTCCGTACCATGGGTCCGAAACGCATGGCCCTAATTACTCTCGCTCCGCCCACTTACCCTGGGTCTCCCTGTTACCGTGCTGATCCATACTCTAGGCCTCCCTGTTACCATCCGATCCTTACTTAGAGTTCCTGCTTCTATGTCGGTCTCAGGCTGTAAGTGATTCTCAGGTCCAGGCGACTACTTAGCTGTAAACGGTTTTTCAGATCCAGGCGACTACTCAGTTGTAAGCAGCTTTCGGGGTCTGACTACACCCTCTCCAGGCAGCTACGGCTGCGATTACTCATAGGGGATCATGATAATCCTCTCGAGGCGGCTTCGGCTGCGACTACTCGTAGGGTATCACGACAATCCTCTCCAGGCGGCTTCGGCTGCGAACTACTCGTAGGGGATCATGACAATCCTCTCCAGGCAGTCTGATTCTGCGACAACTCGTAGGGGGTCACAACAACCCTCTCCAGATGACTCCGTGTCATATAGAGCAATAAGTGGCACATGCTGTCCTGGCTCTATTTTATTAAGAGGCTGCGGCCTAGAGTAACACCTTTCATAGTAGGGTCTCAATGGAACTCTAACACAAGTTGTTGCTACAGCAAGATGAGTTCATCACACTGTCTCCTACGGTCTTACTCGTTCTTCGGAACATTCTTGTGAGTACTTCTCACTTGGCTCAAAGCCTCAGAAGTACTTAAGACACTATTACTTAATAGTGTATCCAGACATTGTACTCGATGCAATGTAAGGGGTCACGATAACCCTTTCCAGACGGTTCCGGAGGCAAAACAATTCATTTTTTCTATTTTTTAATTCGCTTTTTTTTGCCTTCCGGGACGTGCTTTTCGTTCTTGGCTTTTCAGCTTTGTGTTTCAGGTTTCATACTTGGCTCGAAGTACTCAAAGTCGACTTACTCAAGTCGCAATCTAAAGTCGACTTACTCAAGTCGCATCCAAAGTCCGCTCCACGCAGCACAAAGTCGACTTCCGTCGCATTCTAAAGTCCGCTCCGCGCGGCAATCCAAAATCGACTTACTCAAGTCGCATCTCCATGTCGACTTACTCAAGTCGCATTCAAAGTCCGCTCTGCGTGACATAAAGTCGACTTACTCAAGTCGCATTCTAAAGTCGACTACTCTAGTCGCATCATAAAGTCAACTTACTCAAGTCGCATTCTAAAGTTGACTACTCTAGTCACATCACAAAGTTGACTTATTCAAGTCGCATTCAATGTCCGGTCCATGCGGCAACCTAAAGTCGACTTCTTCAGTCACATTCTAAAGTCTACTCTGACGGCATAAAGTCGATTTCGGTCGTATCTAAATTCCACTCTGATGGCAACATTACTACTCGAAGACGACTCGAGTAGTCTCCGCTTTTACTCCAGCTCAACGGCTCAACGCCAACTTCAACATGCTCTGTTAGTTCTTCAGCACGAGGGCTCAACTCCAATTACTACTCGACATGGCTCATACGGCTCAATCTCGGGGGCTAGACGCTACAAGAGTACTCAGATGATGGCTTTTGCGAACTGAAGACCCTTGGATTGATCATCTAATCACTTCAAGGCTCGGGGGCTATTATGCTACAACCATCAACCTCTTTTTTCAAGATGGAAGATGCAGATTCTAGATTGACCCTCAACTTGATTCTACAATTCAAACTCAGGCTCGGGGGCTACACTCCATATGGAGTGCGATTTTTGCAAATCGCACCTCCATATAGATCAAGATTTCAAGACAAGATGGGTATTTCTTGGAGACTTCCTGGGTTAGAACTCGGGGACGCCTGGGAACTACTCGGGGATGATTCAAAAGTACTCATAGATGAACTAGAGCACATTCCACTCTTTCGGAAATTCAAGTACTATTGAAGACTCCGGCTAGCAGTACTCGAGACGATCAGAAACTACTCGACGAAGCTTCAAGACTACTCGAACTCGCTGCTCAAGACTACAAAGTGCTCGAGGGCTTGTCGACCATATACCCTTAGGTACCCATACATGGAAGAATACGAACTCATACCATAAATCCTTATAATCTTACTAGGACTCGTACCATGTAATCCTACTAGGACTCCTTGTCGACCGGGCATCCCTGGGCCCACCAACACATTGTGGGCCATACCCGGGAGATGAGTTCCTGTACACCTGGACTACTCGGCTAGTGGGCCACGGTGCTGGTACCGTGGACCACAAGGCAAGACAAGACGGACAAGGACTTGTACTAAGACTAGGATAGCTTTCCATACTATGTATAGGCTACTCCGGGTCCTACTCGAATAGTACCCTTGTACCGATCTGACTTGTAACCCTGCCTCCCGTGGCATATAAGGCGAGGCAGGGACCCCTCTCAAAATATACGCAATCAATACAGAGCCACGCAGCATACATGACGTAGGGTATTACGCACATTGCGGCCCGAACCTGTCTAATTGTGTGCCACGTGTCTCACCATCGTGTTCCCGATCTCGGCGAGCCCCACCGCACAATCTACTACTTCGGGTACCCCATCGTAGGCTCAGTGTCCAAAACTCTGACAGCTGGCGCGCCAGGTAGGGGATCTCGCCGTTGATCCACTGGCGAACTCGATGGCTCTCATCATCATCAGGCCGACCGTCGCTTTCCAGCAAGGTGACACCTTCGTCTTCGGTTCTTGGGTTTGCATTGCTGATGGCGCCGGATCGTTCCTGCGTTTCTTAGTGCCAACTTCGGAGTCGAAGCTCAAATCATCGACGCTTACGCAAGCTTCGATGGAGGATTTCGTCGAAAATTTCGGTGAAATTTCGATCTTTGACCCGCTCAGAGAACTCGAGTCGGAGTCCGAGTACAACTCGACTTCGCCTCCTATTCAGCCTGAGCCACTTTCTTCAACTTCAGAGCTTGCGCTCGGCATGGATAACATTCCAGCACCACCTCTCTTCGGCCATCGCCATGTCAGTACCGCTTACCAAGCCGCACTGAAGCACCTCATGTGCCCCGGCTCGAAGATCGTGCTCGAGTACTCTTCGGATTCGAACGTCAACCTCGACTACTATTCAGATTCATCTGAGTTCGAGTTCGACTACAGTTCAGATTCTGCTGAAGTACAATAACTATCTAGCCCTGCTCAAGGACTGGTGATCACATCGACACCTGAGGGTAGATTCGTCTACTGGCCTGAGCGTGTGCCTGCTGATCTTACACTGGATGATCAGGAGCGCTTTATCGCTTGTCTCGACAACTTACCCTTCCAAGAAGGTGCTAAGCTTGTTGATTATGATACTGATACTGAGCTCATTCAGAGTACGGGTACTTATTCATCGCATCGAGAAGTGTTCGTCGTTGATGCAACTACTCCGCAAGGGCATCGTGCCAATTATCGCTTTCCAGATGATGTATCTGATGATGAACTCTCTGCCAATGCTCCTGCTGATGAAACCGCTGAGGCCAAGACTGCACATCACCAACACAATGCTGATCGTGCAACCCTTCGTCGGGAACTCACAGAAGCTCTAGCTACCCGTAATCTTCAAGAAGCTCTGGAGGCGGTTGCTACTCGTGAGTAACGCACTCCAGAGGAAGCTATCAACACAATCAATCTACTCGGTTGCTCTATGCCTCGTGACAGGGCGGCTGCTGAAGTCGCAAAGCTGGCTGAGCTAGCCTACACTATGCTACGCCAGAATACTAGTGCTCCTAGTCACCATGGCAGCAGTGGTGGTGCTCATTGTACCACTCCCACTCCGCAACGCACACGTCCGGAGGCTAGCAACAAGGGCAGAGGCGATGATGGTAGTGTCAACAGCAAGTCAGGAGACTTTCGCTATGATGCTCGCACAACAATCAACGCCAGACGCGCTGAGCGTGAGAAGCAAAAAGATGCAGATTCTGATTCTTTCCCTGCTTTCTCACCTCGACTTCAAGCTATGTTTCTTCCGGAGAAATTCAAGCCTTACGGCATTTCTAAGTATGATGGCAAGCAAGATCCAAGGCAGTGGTTGCGTTGTTATGCTCTGTCCATCTCCAATGCCGGGGGCAACGATGATACCAAATGTATCTATTTCCCTTTTGTCTTGGAGCAAGAACCCCTCACATGGTTTGAGTCTCTCAAACGTGGTTCCATTGACAACTGGGAACAACTCAAGCATCGCTTCACCAACAACTTCGCGGGTTCTTTGGGCCATCATGGTACCCGGATGGACCTTGCCCTGATCAAGCAAAAACAAGGTGAGACTCTTCGTGAGTACATGCACCGCTTCTTTGAGAAAAGAGCTACTGTTGTTGATGTCACGAGAAAGAAGTCATTGATACCTTCCAGGATGGTTTCTATGACGATAGGCTTTTCCAAGACTTCGGTCGCGCTCACCCAGCCAACATCACCAAGCTCAAGGAGATGATCACTCACTGGGCGGACGAGGAAGAGAAGGCTCGGAATCGGTTCAAGCATCTTCGCAACAACCAGAACAACAACAACAACAATGCTGGAGGAAGCAGCAGTGGCAAACAACAGCAGGGCAACCGCCAGGGTAATAACTACTCGAGCAATCCTAATCACAAGCGCAAGCCCGGCAACACTGTTGCTGCCATGGAAACTACCGCCAAGCCTGAAGATGATCCTCACTGGGCAACATTGACTAAGCAGAAATGCCCATGGCACCCAGAGGGCGATCATACTACAGAGCAGTGTTACCAACTTCGACGTGCGTTGAAGAACACACCCGAACCAATGCACCCAAACCCGCGATTTCGCAAACACAAGGGGAAGAAGGCTAACACCGACAGACATTGGGTTTCAGCACCCCTCCAACACTATTAATGTCATATTTGGTGGAATTCCAACCAAGCGTATGCAGAAGCTAGCACTCAAGGAGATCATGTCCATCCAACCAGCAGCTCCCACTTTTCTCAAGTGGTCTGAAACCCCCATTACCTTCTCGAGGGCGGATCAATGGACTAGTTTCTCTGAGCCAGGACGATATCCTCTCGTTCTGGATCCAGTGGTGGTAGGCTCCAGGCTTACCAAGGTTCTCATTGATGGTGGCAGCAGTCTCAATGTCCTGTTTGCCAAGACTTTGAAGAAGATGGGCCTGGATATCACCAATATGCTTACCAAGACTAACTCACCGTTCTATGGTATCATCCCGGGCAACGCAGCTGTTCCTTTGGGTTCAGTCGTACTACCCATTACCTTTGGGACAAAGGATCACTACCGCACCAAGTACATCAAGTTTGAGGTTGCTGACTTCGAGACTTCTTACCATGCCATCCTTGGCAGGCCTGGTCTCGCTAAGTTCATGGCTATCCCGCACTATGTGTATTTGGTTCTCAAGATGCCAAGCCCTAAAGGAGTTCTTTCATTGCAAGGGGATCTGAAGCGTTCTTACGACTGCGATACAGAAGCCGTAGAACTTGCCTCGACTACTCAAGTACCCAATGCGATGACGGAAGTCTTCACTACCGCTAAAAAGCTTGCTCCGAGCGAGCTGGAGGTTCCTGAGAAGACTGACAGCAACAACAAGCCTGCATCATCTGGTGACGTCCGGCTCAAAGCCATTGACCTCGGTACTGGTGACAGCAACAAGACGACCATGATCAGTGCACAGCTTGATCCTAAATAGGAAGACGCGCTCGTCAACTTCCTTCGGGCTAACCGTGATATCTTTGCATGGAAGCCATCTGACATGCCAGGTGTGCCCAGGAGGTTGATCGAGCACTCACTCAACGTCGATCCTAACGCTACCCCAAAGAGACAACACCTTCGTCGCTTTGCTGATGATCGCAGGGCTGCTATTAAGAAAGAGCTTGCCAAACTACTCGCGGCTGGCTTCATCCGAGAAGTTTTTCACCCGCAATGGCTTGCTAACCCTGTGCTCGTCAGAAAGAAGAACTCCAACGATTGGAGGATGTGTGTCGACTACACTGATCTCAACAAGCGTTGCCCTAAGGATCCTTTCGGGTTGCCGCGGATTGATCAAGTCATTGACTCTACGGCAAGCTGTGCTCTACTCTGTTTCCTGGATTGCTACTCTGGATATCATCATATTGCAATCAAGGAATCTGATCAAGAGAAAACTGCATTTTTCACCCCGTTTGGTGCTTATTGTTACACAACAATGTCCTTCGGATTGAAAAATGCTAGTGCTACATATCAAAGGGCTATCCAAGCGTGCTTCATGAAGCAGCTTCACAATAACGTGGAAGCATACGTGGATGACGTCATTGTTAAGACTAGGGATCCAGACATGCTTATCACGGATCTTGAGGAAACTTTCGCTTTGCTACGCGAGTACCAATGGAAGCTCAACCCCAACAAATGCGTCTTTGGCGTATCATCAGGAAAACCCTGAGAAGATTACTGCCATTTCCAACATGCAAGCTCCGACTACTATCAAAGATGTCCAGAAAATTACTGGTTGTATGGCATCACTCAATCGCTTCATCTCGCGACTTGGAGAACGGGGTCTACCTTTCTTCAAGCTACTCAAGCGGCAAGAGAAGTTTACATGGACAACTGAAGCTGATCAAGCTCTTTCTCAGCTCAAGGAGTTCTTATCCAAGCCTCCAGTCCTCACAGCTCCTCTGCCTAATGAAGAGCTCTTGCTCTACATTGCTACGACTACTAATGTCGTCGGTACTGCTATTGTTGTTGAGCGGCAGGAAGAAGGCCATGGCTACCCTGTCCAGAGGCCTGTCTATTTTGTCGATGAAGTACTCTCAGAGTCCAAGGCTCGCTACCCTCCGGTACAGAAGCTACTCAATGCGGTTCTGATTACTTCACGGAAGCTTCACCACTACTTCGATGAGTACAAGATTTCTGTGGTCACTAGCTACCCGCTTGGCGAGATATTGCACAATCGGGACTCCACAGGAAGAATTTCTAAATGGGCTGTAGAGCTTGGTGCTCTATCGCTCAAGTTCAAGTCTCGCACTGCTATCAAGTCTCAAGCCTTGGTTGATTTCATGGCTGAGTGGCGGGAAAACCAAGTCCCAACTCCAATTGAGCGTCCAGAACGTTGGGTCATGTACTTTGACGGTTCCCTCAAGTTGGAAGGCGCTGGTGCCGGGGTACTTTTGATTTCCCCCAAGGGCGAGAAACTCAAATATGTTTTGCAGATCTTCTGGAAGGTCTCAAACAATGAAGCTGAATACGAAGCTCTACTGCATGGTCTTCGCCTTGCAGTCTCTCTTGGCATTACATGACTACTTGTTTATGGTGACTCCTTGGTGGTCATCAATCAAGTCAATGATTCTTGGGATCGTAATACTGAAAACATGGATGCGTACTGTCAAGAGGTACGCAAACTCGAGAACAAATTCCATGGTCTCGAGTTCCATCATGTGGTCTGCGACAACAATGTTGCTGCGGATGTCTTGTCGAAGCTGGGATCTACACGAGCTCAAGTGCCAGCTGGAATCTTCGTCCATGAACTCCACAAACCATCAATTCTGGAGCAATCATCTACACCAACGACTACTTCAGTTCAACCTGATCGAGAAGTGCTTATGATTGACGTGGATTGGAGAACTCCGTTCATTGACTACATTAAACATCAGTTGATTCCTGAAGACAAGTCAGAAGCCGAGCGCATCTCACGCTGCGTGAAGCCTTATGCTCTAGTCAGAGATCAACTGTACAAGTGAGGCGCAAGCTCTGATCTACTCATGAAGTGCGTTTCTCGCGAAGAAGGCAAGGAAATCCTGGAGGAGACACACAAAGGAATCTGTGACAATCACGCTTCTTCCCGCACCTTGGTGGGAAAAGTGTTCAGACATGCTTTCTACTGGCCTACAGCTCTTGCTGATGCAGAGGAACTAGTCAAAAAATGCCAAGGATGCCAATTCTTCGCCAAGCAACAACATGTCCCTGCCTACAAGCTCATCACAATACCACCAACTTGGCCTTTCGCTTGCTGGGGGCTGGATATGATTGGTCCTCTCCCAAATGTGTCAGGGGGATTCAACAGAGTTCTGGTGGCTATCGACAAGTTTACCAAGTGGATTGAGGTCAAGCCTGTTACATGCCCCAAGGCTGATAGAGTCCTCGACTTCTTGGATGAAATCGTACATCGCTATGGGTTCCCTAACCGCATCATGACAGACCTGGGTTTGAATTTCAACAATCACTAGTTCTGGGAGTACTGCGGGAACAGTGGAATTGACATTCGGTACGTTTCCGTCGCTCACCCACGTGCCAACGGCCAAGTGGAACACGCCAATGGGATGATACTCGATGCTCTCAAAAAGCGACTGTATGATGCAGTAAATACCAAGGGCGGCAAGTGAATCAAGGAAAATACCCAATGCACTCTGGGGGCTACGCACTCAGCCTACTACCCCCACAGGGTAGTCACCTTACTTCCTGGTCTACGGCTCTGAAGCCGTTTTGCCTGCTGATGTCATGTGGCGTTCTCCGACGGTTGATCAGTACAAAGAAGGCGTAGCTGAAGAAACAAGACAAACAGATGTCGACAGTCTCGAGTAAGCTCGCTACAACGCACTCGTTCAATCCGCTCGATACCTTGAGAAGATTCGCCGTTACCATGACCGCAATGTTAAGGAATGCTCCTTCAACGTTGGTGACTTAGTCCTTCGTCGCATCTAGAATACGACAGGGCTACACAAACTCAACTCGCCATGGGAAGGTCCTTTCTCTGTCGCAAAGGTTACTGGCCCAGGCTCATATCGTCTTCAAACTCTAGAAGGCGAGGAAGTCAACAACTCTTGGAACATCGACCAGCTTTGTCGTTTCTACCCATAGGGGGTCTCAACAACCCTCTCCAGATAACTCCGGCTGTAAAAGCAACTCGTATTGGGTTTCATCAACCCTTTCCAGGCAGCTTCGGTTGCAACCACTCAACAGACAGCTACGGTTGTCACCACTCGTAGAGGATCAAGATAATCCTCTCCAGATAGTTTCGGCTGTATCTTCTCGTGGCTTTCAGCTACGAGCACTTGTAGGGGGCTTCATCAACCCTCTCCAGGCAGTCTCATTCTGCGACCTCGTAGGGAGTCATGATAACTCTCTCCAGACGATCCTGTATCGTGTAGAACAATAAGTGGCACATGCTGTCCATGTCTCTACTTATCAATAAGAGGCTTCGGCCTAGAGTAACACCCTTCTGGTAGGGTCTTAGTGGAACTCTCACACAAGTTGCTGCTACAGCAAGGATGAGTTCATCACACTGTCCCCTACGGTCTTACTGATTCCTCGGAATATCCTTGCGAGTACTCTCTCACTAGGCTCATAGCCTCAGAGGTACTTAAGACATTGTAAACACTGTACAATGTATTCAGTAATAAAGTTGCTACTCTGTACCGACTTGTTACTGTCCTTTACTTATTCATAACAAAGCCTTCTTTTACGCTGCTACAGCTAAGGTGTTCAATTGTTATGAATAAAGTTCTTTTCGAGTACTCTCTCACTAAGCTTAAAAGCCTCAGAGGTACTTAAGACATTGTAAACTCTGTACAATGTGTTTAGTACAAGTCGCTACTCTATATCGACTTGTTACTACTGTTTGCTTATTTCATGACAAAGCCTTCTTTTACGCTGCTACAGCTAAGGTGTTTAACTCGTCATGATTAAGCTAACATTCTTCGGAACATATTTACACTTGAGTATTTCTACTCGTGTATCGTATCTCTTTTTGCAGCCTAACACTCAGTACCAACTTGAGTACTCGGCCAACACATAAGCATACAAGGGATCCAGATAATTGACTTACTCTAGTTTTCAATTATATTACATAAACACTTGTTCAGGATGACACTTGTTTTTCCCTAGTGTTTCTACTCTACAGGTACATCTAACGGAGATCAATGAACTTGGAAACTGCTTCCGCGATTAGAGAAGTCTGTTGCATCAACTCGTTGAGCCTGTCGTCGGAGCAATCTCCAGATCTGCCGTTCATGATGACCGTGAGATCCGCCTCGGCATAGAAGGACTTGATGAAGCTCAAGACTTGATTCGGGATTGTGCAAGCCAGCCTTTGAGCATACTCCAGGATCTTCTTCGGCGTGTCTTTCAGTCTCTCCACAAGTGGGCGAGGCTGGACTCCAGCAACCCTGGGCTCGAAAAGATTGGCTACTGGCTCGGCTGCTTCAGTCAAGGCCTTCAACTCTGAGCGCAGGCCTTCAGCTTCTTTGATCTTGATCTTCAACGACTGCATACATGACAACAAGTCATTCCAGCCCGCTAGGCGAATCTCAATTTCATGCTCAAGTTCGAAGCACCGCACCTTATAATCCGCCTCAAGATCCATGCGAGCTGCTTCTTCACGGTTATAGGCCAGCTGCCAGTCCAACACCTTGTTCTTGAACTTGTCAACCTCTTCAGTCAGCTCTGCGGAAGATCACGACTACTTATCAGATGTAGTGTTCAACAAAAAAAGTACTCAACAATGAATTCAGAAAGGGAGATTACCTTTATTCTTCTGGCGCAAAGACTTGTTCTTCCCAACAACATTGTCCTTCTGAGCCGTCAGCTTCTGGATCTCATTGTGGTACTCGGCGGCATTTCCATCAAGTCTTTCTTGCAGCTTCAGAGACAAGGCTTTTTGCTCCTTCAGCTACTCTCTAAGTTGCGTGACTTCCTCGATGTCCGCCGCATGTTGCTCTAGCAGCCGAGTCTTGCGCTTCGACTGCTTGACTACTTCCTGCAAGGGCAACAACAACTCAAGAGTCAGAGGCAGGATATCTTTAACTGAAAAGTACTCTTCAAGAGACTACACACTTACCGCGAATAGCTTCTCGACGCTACGAAACATCTCACCGTGAGCTTGCAAGTTATCCTCGTCCAGGCACGAGTCGTCATACGGCATCAAATTTTCTGCCATGGACTGAGTACTTGTGCTCACCGCAGAGTACTTCGCAGCACTGCACAGAGGAGCCGGGTCTTCAATGAGTGGCTCGTGCGGTACTATGCGGACCTCCGAGTTGTCTTCAAGCGCCAGTTGTGCATCTACTTGACGCACGGGGGCTTCGACAACTGGGACTTCTTCATGCCGTAGTCCGGCTTCTGGATCAGCCTCCAAGCCTTCATTCACCACGGCTTCAATATCATCAGGATCTTCAGCCCTGGGCTTGGAAGCTGCACCGTTGCCTTGACCACGTCGCTCCACAAGAAGCGCAGTGCTTCTGCAGCATCAGCTTCAGCGGGTGCTTCTTAGCGCTCTGGAAGTACATCTTCTTGTTGCTCTTGAGGAGTTTGGTCTCCTCCAACAGCACTACTTCCAGAGGTGCCCCACTTCACATCAGTGGATTTTCTGCATCAACAAGTTGGTCAGCAAATTCAAAGCGAGCAATATTAATAAGTACTCGAGAACTTGGGTACTTACAGAACAGCTCGAGGCACTGAGACTTTTGGCCCCAGCATGTCGAAAAAAGAAGGCGCCGTTGGCACCTCTAGCACATTCTCCACCGGCGGCACACTTCCCGGTACCGCGGCTTCTTGTTGCTCATGCGCCACCATCTCGACGGTTGACGCTGGAACTACCTCGGGTTCAGTTATTCTTGGGGGGCTACTCGAGGATACATTGGCTGCACTCTTGATAACCTGCGCAAGTCAAAAATCAAGGCATTACAGCAGAGAACAAGTACTCAATACGACATTGACTACTTAAGAATTCTCCAATACTTACTATAATGCAGGGGAGGCCTGAGATTTTCTTCACAGCCCGCTTCCCTACTATGGTCCTCTTCTTCCGCGGCGGCAGCGTCACATCATCTGCAAGAGATGATGCCGGCCTCTTCGATGCTCCTGCGGCAAGACCACTGGGGATGGACGCCCCAGAGTACCCGTAGCGGCTCTTCACTTCAAAACGCTGTTGAACTGTTTGGCCATCTTCATCACTTGAGGAGGCGTCCTCCACCAAGACTTCTTCTTCTTCTCCTTGAGCAGATTGACTACTCTTGGGGGCTTGAGCCTCCACTCCTGTTGGCTCTCCCTCCGGTGCTTGTAGTGGGTCCTGGGGATGAGGAGGGGGAATGGACACAAACTTCAAGACATCCTCCTATGAAACAAGACAAAAGTTAAGCTACACGACTACTTACAATAAGTACTCGAGGGCTAGTACTTGGTAACTTACCATACGCGGAGGATTGTCGGCACTATATTCACGGACGGCTGCAGGAATTTCGTGAAGATTCTTGAAGATCTTCTGCAGGCTTTCCATCACGAGATCATCACTGATCTCTTCAGCAGAGAGCCTGGAGCTATCATCCGCTCCAGTGTACTCAAACCCAAGATGCTCCCACTGCATCAAGGGTTGTACCTGTCGCTTCATGAAGCTGAAGGCTACTCTCTCAGCAGTCAAGCCTTGCGCCTTCTTCTGCGCAATCTTCGCCAGCAGTTCTGGGATCTGAATGCACTCCTGCATCGTTGGTTCATCCTTCCAGAGCCTGTCATATACTGGCGCGAACATGCTGGGCTTCGGCAGCTGAGGCGGGGCGTTCTTGATGTAGAACCATTTGTTCTTCCAGTCTTGATTTAAGTCAATCAAGTCATACTTGAAGTACAACTCTTGTGCCTTCTGGCGCATCTGGACACCAGCTCCACCGACTACAGCTGGGAAGTTGGTGTTGGGCTGCGGCTTCAGGCAGAAGATCTTCCTGAACAGAGCCCAATGTGGGCGGATTCCAAGGAAAGCTTCGCAGAAGTGCACGTACACTGCAATCTGGAAGATCCTATTGGGGTTGAGGTGTACGTGCTCCAGCTTGAAGAAGTCGAGAAAGCCATGGAAAAAATCTGATGACGGCAGCGTCAACCCACGCTCGACGAAGTGGCCAAACATTGGGATCTCATCCGGGCTCTTCTCCATCGGCCACGCATCTCCGGCGGCAGAGCTCCAGCCGGCAATCGCCTTCTCACGCAGCATCCCGCTGGCTTCGAGGGTCTTGATATCTTCTTCCCTCATCTTGGACTTCTTCCAAGAGATAGCCTGGCTCGGGGGCTTCGTGATGACCACTGTCTTGTACTTCGGCTCCGGCAACTGATTTTTGCCGCAGCCGGACTTCCTCTTCTGACCTTTGGACGGCGCTAGCTTCATCCTGTCAGTAATGAGAGTCTTCTTTCGCATCGACTCGAGGGCTGCGAGGGGGTGGAGGCGCAGACTCTTGGCAATGTGGACGCTCGAACTCTGCGGCGGCTACGGATGCTAAGGCTTTCTGGATCTAAGGGCGAATGGATGCAATGAAACCCTAAGGGATACCCCTTCGGGTATTTATAAAACCAAAACCCTAAACGGTTCGACCTGGTGACCCTTCGTATTCAACAGATTGGTTTCACACAGGCAAAATTTTGGCTAAGTCAGAGGACTAAAATCCAAGACCTGCTCGGCTCCATCTCGAGGGCTCGACTACTCGATGGAATTGGATTTCACACAGCTACAGTTCACTGAATTCAGGCCATTATTCTACAGTCAGATTGGATCCTTCAATTCGAGAAAGTACTCGACTCAAGGCTCGGGGGCTCTGTGCCACGTGTCCTTCAGTTTTTCTCAGGATTTTACGGAATTATTTGACGAAGACTACTGATTGACCCTCAGCTTGAATTGTCAATTCGAACTAAGGCTCGGGGGCTACATCCATATTGGATGCGATTTTTGCAAATCGCATTCCTATATTATTTCTTCGGATTTTCTACGGATTTTTTGGAGCAAGATCAAAGAGTAGAAGATTGACCCTCAGCTTGAATCCTGGATTCGACCTAAGGCTTGGGGGCTACATTCCATATGGAATGCGATTTCAGTAATCGCATTTCCATATGTATCTTTGATGCAAAGATTTCAAGAACGAAGCAGGTATTATTGAAGACCTTCAAGGGAAGTACTCGGGGACGCTTGGGAAAAACTCGAGAAGACTTCAAGACTACTCGTGGAGTTAACTGGAGTACCTTCTAGCCTCATGATGATTCAAGTACTATTAAAGATTGAAGCTTGTAGAACTCGGGGACGCTTGGGAACTACTCGTGGAGACCTTCAAGACTACTTGGAGCATCGCACTCGACTACAAAGTACTCGGGGGTTTGTCGACCGGGCATCCCTGGGCCCACCAACACATTGCGGGCCATACCCGGGAGATAGTTCCTGTACACCTGGACTACTCGGCTAGTGGGTCATGGTGCTGGTACCGTGGACCACAAGGCAAGACAAGACGGACAAGGACTTGTACTAAGACTAGGATAGCTTTCCATACTATGTATAGGCTACTCCGGGTCCTACTCGAATAGTACCCTTGTACCGATCCGACTTGTAACCCTGCCTCTCGTGGCATATAAGGCGAGGTAGGGACCCCTCTCAAAACATACGCAATCAATACAGAGCCACGCAGCATACAGGACGTAGGGTATTATGCACATTGCGGCCCGAACCTATCTAATTGTGTGCCCCGTGTCTCACCATCGTGTTCCTGATCTCGGCGAGCCCCACCACACAATCTACTACTTCGGGTACCCCGTCGTAGGCTCGGTGTCTAAAACACTGACACTCCTATCTTGTAACCGACTAGGAACCCACCCCTGGACTATATAAAGGAGGGCCGGGTACCTAGGAGGAAAAACCAACCCCTCCGGGGAACACCCAAGCGCAGGGCGCCATACATGATACTCCAAACATGATGTAGGGTCCGCCACTCCAGCGGCCTGAACCTGTATAAATATGTGTTCCGTGTCCTCGTGCATACCTTCGAGTTCCAGGTCTAGTGATCCTCTACCGCACAATCTACTACCTCAGGTACCCCCTTGGTAGGCTCAGTGGCCAAAACACTGACACCTACAAATGCGAGGACGAAGCTCTCGACCTCGCCTCGATGTCTGCCTACACCGCTGCTGCTTCGATCATGGTCGCTGAGGCCGCCAAGGTCGACGTTACCATCCTCGAGGTGCCTGAGCAGAAGCGCACAGCTACTGTCCTGGATGCTAGTCCCATAGTGAAGAAGGTCTGCATTGGCTTGCCCGATGCAGCGAAGGAAGTCACCATCGGGGCCAACCTAGACCCGAAATACGAATACACGCTCACCAGTTTCCTCCGGGTAACACGGACATATTTGCATGGAGTCCATCAGATATGCCTAGTGTCCCAAGGAGCCTGGCTGAGCACTCCCTGGATGTAAGCAAGACGGCAAGACCTATCAAGTAGAAGCTTCATCGCTTTGCGAAGGATCGAAGGGAGGCCATAGGGGTAGAAGTGTGCAAGTTCTTAGCTGCCGGATTCAACCATGAATGTAAACATCCAGTTTGGCTCGCAAACCCGGTACTTGTACCTAAGAAGACTAGCGGATTAAGAATGTGTATCGATTACACTGACCTCAACAATTACTGCCCTAAGGATCCCTTCCCTCTTCCGCGCATCGACTAAGTCATGGACTCCACGACTGGCAGCACGCTATTGTGCTTTCTCGACTGCTACGCAAGGTATCATTAGATAGCCCTGAATCCTGACGACCAGGACAAGACGGCGTTCATAACGCCCAATAGCATCTATTGTTATAAGGTCATGACCTTTGGCCTTAAAACACTGGTGCCACATACCAAAAGGCGATCCAAAAGTGCCCGGAGTCTCAGCTCCATCGCAACGTGGAAGCCTATGTCAATGACGTGGTCGTAAAGACCGACGAGGAGGACAACTTCATCGCCGACCTCGCGGAGACCTTCGCGAACCTTTGCGAATATCAATGGAAGCTCAACCCGACCAAGTGTGTTTTGGTGTCCCGTCTGGGTTGCTCCTAGGCTTGATGGTCGGGCACTGAGGCATTGAAGCTAACCCTGTAAAGGTCGATGCTATATGCAACATGGCCAGGCCATCTTGCAAGAAGGACATCATGAAGCTCAACGGTGTGATGGCGGCTCTAGGTCATTTCATCAGCAAACTCGGCGAAAAAGGTCTGCCTTTCTTCAAGCTATTGAAGAAAGCAGATAAATTCGTGTGGGACGATGAAGCTCAGCAGGCCTTTCACAAGCTCAAAGAATCCCTCACCTCTTCGCCAATCATGACACCTCCCAAGGCCAAGGAAACGCTCCTCCTCTACATCTCGGCAACCACTAATGTGGTCAGCACTGTTCTCGTCGCAGAACGAGAAGAAGAAGGGCAGGCCTATCCTGTCCAATTACCTGTGTACTACATGAGTGAGGTCCTGGCTGATGATAAAACATGGTATACACAACCTCAAAAGTTGCTCTATGCGCTTTTGATCAAGTCATGCAAACTCCGACACTACTTTCAAGCTCATTCCATCAAGGTGCCTTCCTCCTTCCCGCTAGGGGAGATTCTTCACAATCGCGACGCCAACAACCGCATCGTCAAGTGGTCTGTCGAACTTGGTGAGTTCGACCTCGACTTCTGCTCTAGGCAAGCGATCAAGTCTCAGATCCTCGCTGACTTCGTGTCAGAGTGGACTGAAATTCAGATGCTACCGTCTATGGAGCGACCTAAACATTGGATCATGTACTTCGACAGTGCACTCAACCTTGAGGGTGCTGGAGCAGGCGTATTTCTCATCTCTCCTAAAGGAGACAGCTCAAGCATGTGCTTCAAATCCACTACAAGGCCTCCAATAATGGAGCGGAGTATGAAGCTCTCATCCACGGCTCCATATTGCGGTGTCTCTAGGCATCAAGTGGCTGCTTGCCTATGGCGATTCCAAGGTCATCATCGAGCAAGTCAACAAGAACTAGGATTGTCAAAGACACAATTGATGCTTACTGTGCTGAGATTCAAAAACTCGAAGGCCACTTCGAGGGAATCCAATTCCACCATGTTCCTCGCGACAATAACGTTGCCGCTGACGTCCTCACCAAGTTGGGCTCCAAACGAGCACTGGTTCCGGCCGGTTTGTACGTTCAAGACCTACGCAAGCCATCCATCAAGATACTAGACCTGGACAACCCGGCTCCAGATCAACCAGACCCAACGCCCGCACCTCCCTATGACGTGCTCATGGCACAAGTAGAAGATGATTGGCGTCAGCAATTCCTAGATTACCTGGTCCACCAGCTGGTTCCAGATGACAAGTCCGAACGCGAAAAGGTCACATGGCGTAGTGCTAACTACGTTGTCATCGGAGAAGAGCTATACCAAAAAGCAGCCTCTACTGGCAGGTTGATGAAATGCATCTTGCGATCAAAGGGTATTCAGCTCTTGGCTGAGATCCATGGTGGCGAGTGTGGCTGTCACGCAGCCTCCGCCAATCTAGTCGGTAAGGTGTATTGATCTGGCTTTTATTGGCCCACGGCCATGAGCGATGCCAAAGACCTCGTCAAGAGGTGTAAAGGATGCCAATTCTTTGCCAAACAGCAACACCTGCCTACTCAAGTCATGCGCACAATTCCCTCGTCTTGGCCCTTTGCCATGTGGGGTTTGGACTCTATAGGGCCGTTCAAAACCGCTCCTGACGGCTACAAACACATTATCGTCGCTGTGGACAAATTCACCAAGTGGATTGAAGTCCGACCTGTTACCAAAGTCACATCAGAGGAGGTGGCAAAATTCATCAAGGAAATCACATACCGCTTCAGTGTGCCCAACAGGATCATCAGTGACCTTGGTTCAGCCTTCACTGGCTCTGCATTCTGAGACTTTTGCCAAGATAGCATGATTGATGTCTATTACTCGTCGGTCGCCCACCCTCAGTGCAACGGCTAGGTCGAGCATGCGAATGGCATGGTTCTGCAAGCCTTGAAAGATCGCATCTTCGATGATGCCTCCAATTATGCCACCCGTTGGCTAGCAGAACTTCCACATGTGATCTGGGGTCTTCGGACGTAGGTCAGCTCGGTTACGGGCTTTTCGCCCTTCTTCTTGGTCTACTGTTCGGAGGCCATCCTCCCAACCGACATTGTCTTCGGTGCGCCTCGCATCCAGCACTATGACGAAGGAGAAGCCGAGCAGATGCGTCGAGTCAACCTCGACAGCCTTGAAGAAAATACACTGGCGGCTGCAATACAGCAGGCGCGCCACGAACAGTAGCTACGTCGCTATCATGATCGCAATGTCAAAGAGTGCTCCTTCAACGTCGGCGACCTGGTCCTACAAAGGATTCAGAAGACTGACAAGATGCACAAACTTTCCACCCCATGGGAGGGCACCTTCATCGTCATAGAAGTCATCAGCCCATCGACCTATCGCCTCTAGTGGGGCGACGGTCAAGGAGTTCCAAACCCTTAGAATGTGGAGCACCTACAACGATTCTATCTGTAGAATATGTATTTACTAGAGATATGTACTCTTTACTTTTGTTAATTCAGTTAAATAAAGATTAGTTTTTTCGACAGTCTTCTGTCGACCATTGAAATTGCTATCTCTTTCCTATGTTGTGTTGTTCCCCTCCCCCTCGACATGCTCGGGGGCTTGGTCTTGCCAACTACTGGGTCATTAGACTTGAGGGTGATGTATCTTCCTCCCCCTCGACATGCTCGGCGGATTGGCCTTGCCAACTCAAGGGTCATCCAACCTGAGGATCGTTTCCTACTTTTGAATGCTTGCTTCTTGCTTGTACGAACTTGGCTGTGAGGTTGCTAAACCTGAGTCCTTGACTCCTCTCACACGGCGACCATATGTAAGTCTCCCCGCTGAGCTCCATGGTCGATAAGTCGTCCTCTCCATGAGAAGTGGTTAGCGAGTAAACTAAAACACAAGTGCTTTCGAGCCGTCATGTTCGTATAAGTAAGAATTCTTGCATGATTAAGAGGAATTGTACATCGTTTATACACAACACATGGATTGTTGTGCTCCGGCCAACAAGGGCACCAAAACACTACTACATAACATGGTATTAATGACCCGAGATTAACAACCTCCGAGTAAATGTGGTCGTCGTGTGCCTTGTGAGGTCCATCGCGTGGCCAAGCGCACTGCGTGACGACCAGAAAATTTGCGGTCGTTCTTTACATGATATTGTGGTCGTTAATAGGGGTGACATCCCATCCGGTAGGTACATTAGAACCGCATCGTCTCCTATCAAATTAACATACTCTTTTCTCCCTTCCTCAGATCCACTTCGCAGGGCAGTTCGTGGCTGTGACAGCCGCCGGCCCTGTTGCCTCTCTCAAATTAACATACTCCCTCCGTCCCAAAAAAATGACGTTTTAGGATTCAAAATTTGTCCCAAAAAGCATGTCGTTTTACTTTATTTGGCATGTCTGCATGTGCATGTGGGCATACAACAATCAATTAGCACTAAATATGGCAAATAAATAGGGACAATAGAGGTCATTTCACCTCCTTGATAATCTGTCCTAAAATTTCTAGGATGACATTCTTTTTGTGACAGAGGGAGTACTCTTTTCTCCCTTCATCAGATCCACTTCGCAGGGTAGTTCGTGGCTGCGATGGCCGCCGGCCCCGTTGCCTCTCTCGAGCGCCGCACCTCGTCCTGGCTCACGACACTCCTCTACCCTGGCGCGGCCTCATCCCACTTTTGCCCCAGGGGCGGCACGAACAAGTGGATGGCGCAGGGGCAGAGGGCCAAGAACAGGAGAGGCCATTGGCCATCAGACCTAGAGGACAAGGTTGGCGGTGCCAATATCAAGAACCAGGCCGTTACCACATTTCATCTCAAGTGGTACATGTTCCTCTCGTCTAGCATATCAATTAATCCGTGCGCATGAATGGCTTTTGTCTATTTCCCCTCTGCAATTTACCCTGTACTGAGAGTCTGATATCTTAATTATGTAATCGCAAGGAATCAAACTTGATAAAAAAACAGTTGTGATTGTGTTCAGACTTCAGAGTACATAGTCAATTATATAATATAATCATCTCATCCATCAATTTATTGACGGACCAGAGGAGATAATAGATTTTTTTCAGCAGGGGTGCTTACGTGATCAGATATCATAGACTGGGATTGCACATATGGGTTATGGATGATAATTTATTTAAATAAACTAATGTATATTCAGACCTGGAATTTATTGTTTAGTCCTACAATTAATTGTTTTTTCAAGAGTATGTGTTAGATTTTTCCATGTAGTATCTGGCGTGAAATCATCATACATGCTTATATCATATAGAGATAGATGATAGTTGCATTCGACTATGATGTTACTCTAACTGGTCATCCAATACTCATCAGAAGTTTCCCTTCCAAAAAAACAATAATATCAGTAGTCATCTGAAATTCTGTCTGCTTGACTAATGTAAATAAGGTAACTCTTACATTTTTCAGGTACAAGTTTGGCTTAGCTGAATCAGTATCCAATCTTTTAGTCGATGATAAAGATCCTTTGTGCAAGCAGTCTAATAATTTTCTGATTAGTTGTGGCACATGTTTCCTTCAAATTGTTTGCTGGACTCTCCTATTCTAAATTAGGCAAGTTCATAGGAACTAGAAATCTCACCCTATTGAGCAATAATAGTTTCTGTTGGCTTTTAATGTTTCCCCCCTTATGTTTGTATATAGCTGGTTTTATTAGATATTTCAATGTTTGATATCTTCCCAAACAAGATATATAATCGCGAAGTATGATTTTAACCTTAAGTATATACCTCAGCCATTTTAATGTATATATAGCTACTTTCTTCCTGTTGGCAAATCATGCTACTGAATCAACTGATCGGTATTTGTATCCACCAATGCAGGGATATATCCGTATGTTGTCAGCAGAAAAATAGTGTAAATTTTGTGTCATTGGCTTCAACTTTTATTACTGATGAATTTATAAATTTTATGGCTGGTGGGACGGTTTAACCGTCAGGAATCAGAAGGACTAGCGCACTGTAAGCATGTATGCTCAATTACTGTTTGTGTGTTGATATAATATATATGCATATTGTAGGGATAAGGACCAAGAAGATTATTATCAGAGGTGGGATGAGAACTGTTCACGAGGAGGCCATTGATCCCTGCATCCCTTCAATAGCTTACTGTTGTAGTGTGCTTTCTCATAAGACAAAGTAGTGAATCTTATCATATTGTTTCCGATAGGATTGTTCATCTTCCAGAATGCCTAATTTATCTGTGTTGCAAAGAAATAATTGAATTGTTTGCAATTCTCCTATTGTTACAAATAAGTGATTGTGCATGTCGTAAAGTTGTGGCAGATGCTATACACGTGGTCATTAACTATCATTTTTAATTGTGAATGTGAAACTATCCGTTCTAAAAAAGTGGTCGTCAATACTGTGCACTATATGTAGTGAAATATTACTTGGAGCAACAAATGTGGTCGTTACTGCTAATAGTGGTCATCGTTAATACCTCATAAGAGATGATGTAATCATATTAACGATGAAAAATACAATCGTTCATACTTCAAATGTGGTCGTTAATTCTCTAGTATCAACGACCACATCTCAAACGATCGTTAAAAAGTTAACGACGGCAAATTGTATGTGGTGATTAATACATTTAACGACAGAGCTTTTAACGACCAAGAATGACCACATTAATGTGGTCGTTAATAACTTTTAGCGACCACATCTTGACTTTTAACGACCACATATCCAGTCGTTAATACCCCTTCCTCTTATAGTGAAAGCTAACCTATTACAATAGGTCTATTCTTCCTCGTCTTCAAAAGAGAGGTTGTCTACGACCTTACCTGCGGCATCATCCACCTCGACCTCTATGGTTCGGAGGTCGGCCTCCACCTTGGGACCCTTGCATGACGTTCGTATATGTTGCAAGCATAGTACGGGATTGAGTGCTCCCTTGCATGTCTTTAGGATAAGCTAGTAGTACCTATAGTTGAGTGGGATTATACCTGATCATGGGCTTCCCGACCCGATAAACCTGACCCGACCTACCTGAAAAAAATCCGACCCGACCGTGTGACGGGTCGGGCGCAGGCCGAAATTTTCACCCGAAATTAGAGAAAAACCCGAACTAACCCGAAAATTATAACTAAACACCCGAAACCCGACCAAACCCGACCCGGCTCGACCCACACGTGTGATGGGTCGGGCGCGGGTCATGAATTTCAACCCAATAACCCGACATGACCCGACCCGAACCCGACACGACCCGACCCATGATCAGGTATAAGTGGGATCAGTTCTCTTCCATGGTCGTAGTTCTGCTAGTACAGAGTGCCGTAGTTTGTTAGCAACGGTAACCACAGTGTAGATGCAGTGTCGCGCTATTGGTCATCATTCATCCGGCTTATCCCAAAGTTTGGTAGAGGCAGTCTAGTAGGTGGTGACAACCCTTCTGGCCCTCGTTGATCCTCCATCATGGATACAGCATAGATCTACGTTCCACATAGATTGGCATGTCGTAGTCGTCTGTTAAGTCAGGGCTATCGGTATCCTAAGCCAAGTTCTATCTAGAGATTGACCTTTAATCTCATATGTAATGCTATCTTTAGGAATCCTCTCTATCCTCACCTCTTATCTGGGTGTGTCCTTGGACCGACTAGTACGAATTTAGTGCAAACACGTTCCCTTGGATTCGATAATCTTAGAATATTCTGAGGTGAAATCTACAACAGTATCCGTGCGCTTATGGATTTATTTGCATGATGCTAAAATACCCAACAACGTCCTCCAGGGATCGAGGGATGAGCCACTTGATGTGCACACGTGTACAGATTACACGAGAGAAATTGTTATGGCCCGATCTTCTCGAAGGATCCTCGAAACTTGATAAATATTGTTGCGTGACCTTGCGAAGAGGCTGTGCACCGCAAGATCTTGCACACGCGATGAACAACCAAGACAATTGCCTTTCCACATACCAATGTAGCCAGCCCACGCAATCACGACGTATAGACGTGAAGGCACAAACTCGGTGAACCACAGTTCGACGTTCTACAACTCCCTCAGTAATCAAAAGAACAAGTTTGTAAACCTCTCAAGACTCACATGTATTATCTCAGAAGTTTAATGTTTGGATACCTACGACAGCCGCAAGCAAAAAGTCCCCTATAGCTGGCAAGACGTGAATACATATAGTGCTACTGGCATATTAAATTAATCTAGATAGTTGGAAGTTGCAGCAATCCTTTCATTCAAAGCCTAGTGCTCTCTTGCTGGTTGGTCTTCTTTTGCATGCAGCCAGGCGTGTAGCAGTCTTTAGTTAATCATTTTGGTAGTGGCATTCACGAAGCATGCATGTTGGCATAACTGATTTGCATGGTAGCTGAAAGGTTCTCCTTCTCCCGTTATTCTCACTAGCACGTCCAAGCACCAAGCTGTTGCAATTAACATGTAGGACACAATATAATATTTGTAGATACAAAACAGTATTTGATATTTAGGAATAGCTTTCACCTATCATTCTTCTTCTAAGTTTCACACTTCAATATGAGCATGTCAAACATAGAGCCGGTCATCAGAATATTGGAGGGCAAAATCCATCATCGTCCCATGCACTTGGGTACACACCATCATTCCTAAGAATATTCAAACAACAATTTGAAAGAATTGACTTATTTAAATTGTTGTCATTAATTAAAATAAGGTTAGCATTCACCAGAGAATGAATTTCCTTCTCTAGTTGTTTAGCTCGCATTCTTGTAACTTGACTGACAATATTTGTTGCATCCTTTTTCTTTATAATATTAGTACCAATTGTAGGGGTGTCCTCATCAGCCTCCCCCTCTTGAGAAGGAGTTATCCTCGACTCTGACTCACCAACAAATGGAAGGAAGTCTTTGACATTGAATGTGGCACTAACAGTGGAATATTCAGGAGGGAGCTCCAATTTATAAGCGTTATCAATTATTTTTGCAAGAACCTTGAACAGACCATCTCTTCGAGGTGATAACTTACTCTTGCGCTGCTGAGGAAAATGATCCTTGCGCTAATGCAGCCACACTAGATCACCTGGTTGGAAAAGTAATTTTTTGTTACCCCTCTTTGCTTGCTTGGCATACTGAGCAGATTTCTTCTGGATATTTCTCCTTATGTCCTCATGTAGTTTTTAATCAATTCCAATCTCTTGATTAATTTGTTCCTGCAATGATAAAGGCAAAAGATCCATGGGTGTATGTGGTTTAAAACCATAAACAATTTCAAATGGACAAAAATTAGTTGTTGAATGTACTGCCCTGTTATAAGCAAACTCAACATGTGGAAGGCATGCATTGTTCCCACATCTTCAGATTCTTTTTCAGCACAGCCCGCAACACTGTTGATAAAGTATGATTGACAACCTCAGTTTGACCATCTGTTTGTGGGTGACATGTTGTAGAAAATAACAATTTGGTGCCAAGTTTACCCCATAATGTCTTCCAAAAGTAGCTAAGAAATTTGGTATCTCGATCTTAAACAATAGTCTTTGGCACTCCATGTAAACGAACGATGTCCCTGAAAAATAAGTCAGCAACATGTGAATCATCATCATTCTTGTGACATGGAATAAAATGTGCCATCTTAGAGAAGCGATCAACAACAACAAAAATGGAATCACACCCGAGTTAACCCCAAAATAAAATTCAGGGATATATCTCCCCAAGGTAGTTTTTGGAATTGGTAATGTAATGTATAAACAATGGGGATTAAGGCGGGACTTAGCTTTTAAGCATGTTATGCAATGCTCAACATGTCGCTGGACATCCCGTCTCATATGTGGCCAAAAGAAATGGCCAGCAAGCATGTCCAATGTTTTTTCACCCCAAAATGGCCTGCTAATCCACCAGCATCTGCCTCTTGCAAAAGTGTTGATGGCTGTTAAGTACCACTTTTATACCGTCAACTCCTCCATAAATGAATAAAATAAGATCATCAACAGTAGTGATAGGAGTTATTACTAACGATTTCCACGAGTGTTGGTGTTTCTATCTTTTGTTGCAAGACACATCAAAATGTGCATGAAGCGATATAGTTGAGAGCAAGTGAATCAAAGGCATGTATAGAACAGTCTCAAATGCCAAATTGGATTGAACCATTGCGACGGGTTCGTCGACACGATCAAAATGGATATATTATTTGACTACTTTGGAGTTCAGATGCAAAATATATTAAATGGCCAATATATTATGGGATGCTGACATCATCATGATGTCAGCACCCCTCCGCCGTGCAGGAATATCCAAGGGGCCACCACGTGGCGTGTGGGGACTGGCCGGAAGCCGTGTGCGCACACACTCTCCGGCCATGCGGGGACGAGCCCATGCGGGCCGTTGGAGCTGCGCACGCACGCGCTCTCCGGCGGCGTGGGGACGAGCCCACGCAAGCCACGTGGCAGGCCGCAACTAGCTCCCGCCCGACGACGCGGATCACCGCGTGCACCCGCGCCGGAAGCAGCCGGGGGAGGCCAGCTGGTGCGCTCCAATTAGCGCGGACGTGGTCGGGATCACGCGTTGTGCGGGAGGAGTCTGTGGGCCGGCCCAGGAGGAGCACATGGTGCCCAGGAAGGGCCGGTTCGCCTGGTTTTCTTCACAATCGACCTTTAGAAGTTCGGTTTAGCCCTGGTTCATCCAGTTCTGCTCCAGTTCACGAGCCTAGGATGTGGTTTTCCTCTGATTCTTCACCCCACCACCTCCAGGAGCTGTGCCCCGCGCGTTTCTACCGCGAGAGGGCCTCCACGGGTGCCCCGAGAGGTGGAAAACAAGGGAGAGACCCCTCCAAACTCCCTACACTCTCCCCCTATAGATACAAGGGAAGGGGACTCTCCTAGAGGACACACAACACTTCACCCATCCAAAGCTCCTCTCCTAGCTAGTGCTTAGTAGAGAGGGAGAGAGAGAGGCATGTGCCTCTATGATGTCGTTGTTCTTCATTTAGACTAAAGTGAGTATTCTTGTATTTTTCTAATTAGACTAAAGTAGCATTCATGCATAGGTGATATGTTCTTATGTTCTTCGCTTGTTCTTCATTTACAAGCTTGTGTTTTCGCAAACACAACCCTTTGATCTTGTAGCATAAGTTCATAAGTACTCATATCTGTTTGTATACATGTTCATCAATTAGAATAAAGTGGATATTCATGCATGTTCCATTAGACCAGAGTGACATTTGTTATTCCTTCTAGCTTTATTCTTGGTTGTATGAGTAGTCTTTTTCCTTTGCCAGTGCGTAGATCTTCCATTTATATGTCTATCTGTTTTATGACGTTCATATACATTGCCAGCAAAGCACAGGACTGAATGATCTCTTGCATGCCTTTAGTGTAAGCTAGCGGTTCCATAGTTGAGTGAGATCAGTTCTCCTCCTTGTGGGTTCGTCGCTCTATATTTATATAGAGTGCCATATGTTGCTATGGGATATCAAACATAGTCAGGCTACAGTAGTAATCAGTAGCATAGATGTGGGATATAGGGCAAACTCCAATGGAAAGAAGAGAGACCCTAGATTTTGAAGGACCGATTAGGCGAACCAGAGAGGGAGGGAGTGAATGGAAGCCGATAAAAATTCTTCTCAAAGGAGATGAGAACTCCAACAAGACGAACATGGCTTCCAAAACACGTCTCCGACTCAACTACCCAAGTTGGTCAAGACCACGCAGCCACTGAAGTGCTACTGGTCCTAGGAACCAACAACCACCTACACCTACTCGAGAACGCAGCGGAAAAACCAACTCGAGTAGTTACTGGGCTACACCGGTCAGGCCGGTGAGCAGCACCGGTTAGACCGGTCCCTGCTGGCAAAATCTGAGAACTTCCACAGAAGGCCTCTACATCGATCAGACCGGTGTAGCTCGCCGGTCAGACCGGTCCAAGCCAGGAAATCCTAAATCCACCAAACTGACCTACCGAGCTCCAAACAGGACCAAACCCGAAACAGCAGCAACACAGGACAACAGGGAACTCACCAAGACGTTCACCCGAGCAAAACTCAACAGAGAGTCTGCACTGGTCAGACCGGTGAGAGGCACCGGTCAGACCGGTGTGACCTGAGCTCTCGGGATGAACAGCGCCCGCGGGTCAACTCCCCCAAATCCAACTCCCGATCTCCCGAATCGCTCCACGGTTTTGCACAAGACTTTGGGGATAGTAGGAACACCTCATGGGCACTCCGTAGCCAAGATTTGGTCCACCAAAACTTGTCAAAACAAGAGGAATTGAGGAAATCCCACCAAGAACGCCTCTAACCCTAGAGCCAAGAAAACCCCAAAATCGAGCCCCTTTGCTCACGGATTTGGGTGGGGAATCAAAGGGAAAAGAACCACGAAGGGTTCACACATACATCCCCCAACAAATCCCAAAGAGAAAGGTCTCGAAATCGCTCCAAGAAAATCGCCAAGAAAGGGCTCCGAAAATCACCAAAAAGGAGAAATGGGAAAGACACATCCAACACTTGAGGAACCACGCCGAATCATCTATACATACCAAAGAGGTTCATACAAGGTCTAGCTTGCCGCCCGATCATCCTTCCCTCTCACAAGATCTCACCATGAAGCTCTCAAGCTAGTCCTAAGAAAATCCTAAGGAAAAATAGGAAGAGAAAATAGGAAAACAAATGAGCTAGGGTTTCAAGAGATGGCTGCCATCCTCTCACCACTTGGGTTATATGGAGGCAACCGAAAGACGAAAATACCCTTACTAGCTAACTAGGGATACATGCCCCTCAAGGGCGAATTCGGAAATCTTTGTCTTCGCTCCATCGGACGGATGCCTAGCGACCGCAAACTTGCTTAGCCTCGACGCAAGCCTTGCGATCCCGACGCGTGTCCTCCGCTTCGAAGATTCTGGACTGCATCGTCGCACACCGGTCAGACCGGTGCTCCTCACCGGTCAGACCGGTACCCACCGGTCAGACCGGTCAGACCCACCGGTCAGACAGGTCTAGAGCTGCTGCACCTCCGTCTTCGGTTCTTCGGTCTTGGCTTTGTGGATCAACCAAGGAACCCAGTGGTTTTCTGGTGAACCACCGGAAACCCCGCGAACTTGGTGTAGCCTCCGCCAATCACCACTCATGACTCGGCTCCCACGTAGTCCCGGCTCGACCTTGGTTTTGAGGCTCAACCAAGAAACCGTCCATGACTTCATCTTGCCGTTCTTGCCACCATGCGGCCCGCACTTGACCCCGCTGGCCACCGGGTCCCTCGAACCAAGCCTACTTGTCTTCTCCACACCTGAAGGCCTCACCGGCAACGACCTTTCGCGTTTGTTCTTCACCTGCACCAACACCAGTCAAGCCGCAACCTGCACCTGCAATACTTAGCCAAGAGTCAGTCCACCCCACGTTGTCAATCACTCATCACACCAGGAAGTGACCATCCACCGGTCCTCGAACCACACCTGGCTCTCAATCTCCCCCTTGATGAGTGCATTGACAACACACACGTTTTGGTAACCAAGAGAAAAGAAAAAGAAAAGAAACGACTAAAAGAAACTCCAACAAGCGATCGAAAGCCAAAGAAAGGCAAAGAGCAAGATCACTTGAAGAAGACAAGTCTCGGACCCCTTAGGCAAGGGCAACGGCTCGACACATCCGAGACAAAACCATGCTCAAGCAAAGAGCACAAGCCAACAATCCAAAGCTCGAAAACCACAAAGAGCTCCCCCTGCACACATGCAAGCTCCCCCTGAACCAATGCAACTCCCCCTGGATGAATGCATGCAAACCACCTCGCAAAACAGAGCAGCTGCTTCAGCTTTGCTCTGACCGGTCAGACCGGTCAACCACACCGGTCAGACCGGTGTGCTAGATCGCCCAGCACCTGAACCTCACACCGGTAAGACCGGTGTACCTCACTGGTCAGGCCGATGACCACCTGGGAAAAACTGGGAACTGCCCGAGCTCAAAACTAGCTCGAAACCACTTGGAAACCTTCTAAAAGCATGCAGCAAGCCAAAACATGCTCAAACTTCTCCCCCTTGTTGACAATGTATGAATCAAGCTAAAAATGCAAAAAATGCAACCTAGAGCTTCTCAAATAGACAAAATTCAACATAGGATGCTACACATGTCCAAAAGAGCAAGTTAGATACTCTATAGCTTCGTAATGACATCAACTACAAGATCACCAAGTTTCACAACCATTGAACGAAGCTAAGATAGAGTTGAGCAATTTTGCGAAAAATCACCCTCTCATGAGCAAAGTCCTAAGCATGAGCAAAACATGTCAAAATGGCAAAGCCACACAAACTTCATGCGAGGACAACCATTCTAAGCATAAGACCATCATAAACACCCACAAGCACCTCATGTCATGTCAAAGCCACCGAGCCATGTGCCTACTTCTATATATGAGACTTCTCATTGGTAGGCATCATGCAACGGTTTAGCACCCAAAGCAAATTAAAATTAGCACATATGACATGGGAGCACATTTTCAAGCAATTTACATTTCATTTTCAGATTTGAAATTGGTACATGAAATGTCTTTGCGACAAAAAGGAACTTATGCCCCTCCACAAGATCAAGCATGGGGGCTAAACATTCATGATGGCAAATGAGCCTTTGGCCCCATATGATCAAAATAAGCTATTCAACCACAAATTAAGCACAACCAAGCCACTAAAACATGTTAAGATCATATAAAGGCATTTACTCACAAGAGAGCATACATGTGACCTTTTTGAAAACATAGCCATCAACCATGGATATAAACCAAGATTATCAAGAGCTAAGCCAAACTAACCATAGCTTACCAAGCTATCTCATAAAGACATACATATCATTCCATGGTGAAAACTGTATATAGGAGAAGCTTTTCCTAAACAATGCATATGATACAAAATGCATGCAACCTAAGATACAAAGATGCATATACATCATGTTACATATGCCATGCCAAATGCAAGAAATGCACAAAGGAAAGCTATACATATGCTACAAAGGAGCTCCCACACACCAACTCAAGAAATCAAACACACACCAAGCTCCCCCCGCAAATGAGTGAAAGTTGCTTGATCTAGGGGTTTGGTGAAAATATCGGCTAGCTGGTCATGTGTGGGTACATGGATCAAAGCGATTTTTCCTTTCTCTACGTTGTCTCTCAGAAAATGATTCCTCACTTCTATGTGCTTGGTTTTGGAATGGAGCACTGGGTTCTTTGCAACGCTTATGGCACTGGTGCTATCACATTGAAGTGGAACATGGGTATACTCCTCACCAAAGTCACTCATGGTGTATGTGATCCAAAGGAGCTGAGAGCAACAACTAGCTGCGGCCACATACTCTGCCTCTGTAGTGGATTGAGCAACACTCGACTGTTTGCGGGAAGACCAAGACACCAAAGAAGAACCCAAGAACTGGCAAGTCCCAGAAGTGGACTTCCTATCCAACCGACACCCGGCAAAATCCGCGTCCGAAAATCCATGAAGAGCCAAAGAAGAAGACGCGGAGTACCAAAGGCCAAAGTTGGGAGTATGTCGCAAATACCTGAATATGCGCTTGACTGCTTGCCAATGCGAAGTCCTCGGAGACGCTTGAAAACGAGCGCACAGACATACCGAGAATTGGATGTCCGGCCTCGTCGCCGTCAAGTAGATGAGTGACCCGATCATGCTCTGGTACTCCTTCTGGTCCACGTGTTCACCTTCCTCGTCCGCATCAAGAACTGTAGTCGTACTCATAGGCGTCGCCATGGCCTTGGAGTCCTCCATCTTGAACTTCCTCACAATGTCCTTGGTGTACTTAGCTTGGTGCACAAATATTCCTTTTTTGATTGCTTGATTTGTAGTCCGAGGAAGAACTGCAACTCGCCCATCATGCTCATCTCAAATTCCTTGCTCATGTCTTCTGCAAACCTTGCAACAAGAGAGTTAGACGAGCCACCAAAGACAATATCATCCACGTATACCCGCACAATCAGTATATCTCTGCCCTGCCTGAGGAGAAACAAGGTCTGATCGACCTTTCCCATCTCAAACCCTCTCTCAAACAGGAACCCCCTCAGCCTACCATACCAAGCTCTAGGCGCCTGCTTCAACCCATACAGCGTCTTCCTCAACTTGTACACCCGGTGGGGGTACTTCTCACTCTCAAATCCCGGTGGTTGCCTCACAAACACCTCTTCCTCCAACACACCGTTCAGGAAAGCACTCTTCACATCCATCTGGTACAACTTGAACCCTTTAGCCACGGAAAAGGCTAGAAGGATCCTGATCGCCTCCAAACGAGCTACAGGAGCGAAAGTCTCCTCGTAGTCGATCCCCTCTTTCTGACTGTACCCCTGAGCAACAAGTCTTGACTTGTTCCTCACCACTTCTCCTTTCTCTCCCTCTTTATTTTTCCACACCCATTTTGTCCCAATCGGCTTACACCCTGGAGTAGGGTCAACCAACACCCAAACTTGGTTCCTCTCAAAATTCTCCAACTCCTCATGCATCGAATTAACCCAATTATGATCAGATAGCGCGTGTCCAATGTCTTTGGGCTCAAAGGTGGCAACAAAAGCAGCATGAGCGAAATGAGAATTGTTCCGAACCCTCGACCGTGTAGTACGTTCATTCATGTCGCCGATGATTCTCGAAGCTGGGTGATCCACTTGCACTCGTCGGGGAGGTTCTCGCCTTGATGCTACCTCCCCCTCAACAGCAGCTTCGTCTTGATCTGGGATTGTCGTTGTAGGTGTGGGAGAGGGCCCGTTCACGATCGTCGTCGAAGTAGTAGGTACATGTTCAGCTGCGGGCACCACACCGCCACCTTCATCATCTCCATGTTCATGCTCCTCCTCCAGAAAGATCTCCTCGCCAAGTTCGTCGTCACCTGCATACTCAAAAACAAGCTGACTACGTGGCTGTGTCTCATCGAAGGTTACCTCGCAAGTCTCCACGATTTGGTTAGTTTCAAGATTGAGCACACGAAATGCTCTAGAATGAGATGCATAACCAAAGAAAATGCCATCGACAGACCTAGCCTCGAACTTGTCCAACTTCTTCCCTTTCTTCAGAATGAAGCATTTACAACCAAAGACATGGAAGTGACTCACCTTGGGTGTGCGACCGTGCATCAACTCATAATAGGTTTTCTTCTTATGAACCCTGAGGTAGATCCTGTTCGACACATAGCACGCGGTATTGACCGCCTCAGCCCAGAACCTTCTCGGAGTCCTATGCTCGTCGAGCATCGTCCGAGCCATCTCGCACAAGGTCATGTTTTTCCTTCCCACAACGCCATTCTGGGGAGGCGTATACAGACTCGAAAACTGGTGTTCAAGACCCAAGTCATGGCAAAAGGTTTCGAAGCGAGAGTTTTTGAATTCCGAGCCATTGTCACTGCGGATCGCTCGTATGGCATCTCCGTGCCTCTCGTTTCTTAACCTCAAGACAAGATCTCGAACAAAACCAAACGTCTCCCCTTTCTCCTCAAGAAAGAACACCCACGCATACCGAGAGTAGTCGTCCACCACAACAAGGACATACCACTTCCCACCCGCAGATCGTACACGAGCTGGGCCAACAAGGTCCATATGGAGCAGCTCGCATGGACGCTCAGTCATCACATCGGTGAGAGGCGGGTGAGAAGAGGCTACCATCTTGGCATGCCTACACGGCGCACAAACCAACTCTTTATCAAACCTCAACCGTGGCAGTCCTCGGACCAAATTGAGTTTACTCAAGCGAGACAAAAGGTCAAAGCTCAAGTGACCCAACTTCCTATGCTACTTCCACAACTCACTCGAAGAACCAGCCAAAAAGCAACGCTCCACACCAGAAGACTGAGAGAAATCAGCTCGGAACACTTGACCCTCGGGAACGACCATGCAAACAAGGTCCCCTCGAGAATCTAAAATCCGAGAACCACCAGGCCGAAACAACACCTCAAAGCCCTCATCCAACAACTGGGCCACAGAAAGCAAATTGAACCCCAGCGATTGAACAAGAGCAACACGCCTGAGAGTGACCTTGTCACTTACCTTGATCTCACCTTCTGATAGCACACGCCCTCGCCCATTGTCCCCAAAGGTGATGTATGTCTTGGACACCACCGGGACGAGACTTGAGAACCACCCCTTGTCTCCGGTCATATGCCTCGAGCAACCGGAGTCAATCAACCAAACGTTCCTCAAGTCTCCCACCTGAAATTCAAAATCGAGCACGTGAGTGAACAAACGACTCAGCACTGGGGTTAGTACCAAAAGAGTAAAACCAGTGCCGAGCCATTTGCTCCAAAGTGGGGTTAGCACAAACCAAATCATCACGCCTATCAAAGCTACCACCACGAACACCACCACGGTAACCACTACGAGGGAACCAACCCTCTCTAGCTGGAGGAGGACGAAAGCGACGAAAGGAAAGCCGTGGATCGTTCCTCCTCTCCATCTCAAAGCTACGACTCCTCCCACCCCCGTATTGAGCACGAGGTGGAGAATGCCTAGCAAACTGACCACCTGCAAACTTTCCAGACCAACCACCAGAACCACGACCACCAGAACCAAACCGAGCATCCTCACGAGCACGAAAACCAACTCGCTGTCTGCCCAGACCTGCACCGGTCTGACCGGTGTAGCTCGGCCAGCAGCACCACCTGCTGCCTTCTGGTCTCCCCAAGCCGGAACCGTCCTCACAATCGCCTTGGCCCTGGGCATCTGCATACGAGGCTCAGGTACACCATTAGAGGAGTGGTACCTGTCCTTGTTAGCCCACTCTCTAGCCATTCTCTCCTCTGGAAATCATTTGTTGGGTGAGGGAATATGGGTGGATCTGGAGTAGTGTCAAGTTTGTTTCTGAGATGGTTAGGCTTGGGCTCAAACTTGTTCTTGTGTCTGTTTGGTGGTGGGATAGGGATCTTTCCAACTCTCTCAACTCCCTCACCACTGTTCTCTCCAAGCTTGTCAGCCCCAAGTGCCTGACCATCATAGCGTTTGAAAGCCGCTATCATGATACCAAGCTGATGCTCCTGACCCGACAACCAGCTCATACATTTCCTCAGCTCATCATTCTCATCCTGCAAGTGATCAACATAATGCGCAAGCTCCAAATTCTTAATCGCATGCAATTCACAAGTAGAGCAAGAAGTGGGAATAGGCTCTTTCAACTTAGCCTCAAGCGAAACAGTGTAAGCATGCATCTCATCAATCTTTCCATGCAAAACAGGGCAAGAAGTGCAAGCACCTAGCAAAGCAGGTCTAGACTTAAGCTCAGCCACTTCAACCCTAAGTATATCTAGTTCATCACAAGTAGAAGCATGCTTATCCTTAAGAGCAGTAAGATCAGCTAGGTACATAGAGCAATCATAGCAATCAATCTCATCAGAAACCACAGGAGAAGCCTTAAACGAATCAATCTCAAGCTTAGCATCTAGGTTCTGGGTTTCTAGCTCAGCCACATGGTTCCTAGCATCTTCTAGTGAGGCCCTAAGCTCTTTCCTCATCTTCTTGGCCTCTCTAAGCATGTGATCGCGATTATCAAGCAAGTCAACCAACTCATCATTCTCCTTGCGCAAAGAGGAGAGCTCATCACATACCTCATCCTCGGAGTCAGAGTCCGAGTCGCTCTGGTGACTCTTCTTGCTGCCGGAGCTACGAGCGATTCCGCAGAAGCCATCTCCCGCGAAGCAGCTCAACCCGCTCAAGTTCCTGGACGCCTTCTTGTTCCTGTGCCGATCACCTTCATCTTCGCTGCTACTCGAGCTCGAGGAGGAGTAGGCGGAGCTGGAGTTGACGTCGCTCGCTCCGACCATCGCTCGGGCCTTCCTGCCGCGGCCGTCCTTCTTCCTCGACCGTCGCTCATTCTTGTGCTTGTTCTTGTGCTTGTGATCGCGCCTCGATCGGTACTTGCCATCCCTGCTCGACCGGTGCCTGTAGCCATCCTTGTAGCCGTCCTTGTTCTCCGTCTTCTCCGGGCAGTCGGCGACGAAGTGTCCTGGCTTGCCGCACTGAAAGCACGTCCGTGCTGTCCTCCTCGTGTTCACCCGGTTCTCGTGCAGCCTCTCGAACCGCCTGGTTAGCAATGCCAGCTCGTCCTCTCCAAGCACGTCGAACTCCTCATCTGGCAAAGACATCAAAGAAGATAGAGAGTACATCCTGGAGGATGCGTTAGCGTTAGACTTAGCTCCTTTGCCACCAACGAGAGCGAGACTATGAGAATCAGTCGGGCTCTCGATCTTGGCTGTCATACCACGGTCCAACTCAGTCGACTTGAGCTTCGAGAACAGCTCGTTCACCGTCAAGGTGTCATACTTCTCGGACTCAACAATAGCCTTAAACTTCCCGTCCCATACGGTATGATCCAACGAGTGCAAGAGCTTCACGGCTCTATCATGATCATCGTATGGGAGCACGACCACATTGGCTCTCATGTTGTTCACAACGACCGTAAACCGCTGGAAAAGGGCATCGACGGACTCGCCGGGGAGATGAGTGAAGTTCTCGTACTCTCTCCGGTAAGTCGCGTACATCCGAGCCTGAACCTGAGCATTCCCAGCATGAGCATCCTTCAACTGCTCCCAAATCCTACAAGCTAAGTCCTCTGTCTGAACCCGATCGAATTCAGGCTGACACAGAGCACGAAACAAGTAGTCGACAGCCTTGTTGTTGGCTTCGAACATATCCCTCGATCCTGGAGCAAGGAAGTTCGTCGGATGAACATAAGCTGTGTTCACCGTAACGTCCCAAAGGATCTGACCCTTTCCGCGGAGGAACGCTGCCATCCGCCTCTGCCACATCTGGTAGTTCTTCCCATCGAAGTGCGGAGGACCCGAACCTCGTTCCTGGTACGCCATCTTTGGATCTTAGACTGGTAAGAGTCAATAAAGACCCGAACCGACTCTGATACCAATTGAAGGACCGATTAGGCGAACTAGAGAGGGGGGGAGTGAATGGGAGCCGATAAAAATTCTTCTCGAAGGAGATGAGAACTCCAACAAGACGAACACGGCTTCCAAAACACGTCTCCGACTCAACTACCCAAGTTGGTCAAGACCACGCAGCCACTGAAGTGCTACTGGTCCTAGGAACCAACAACCACCTACACCTACTCGAGAACGCAGCGGAAAAACCAACTCGAGTAGCTACTGGGCTACACCGGTCACGCCGGTGAGCAGCACCGGTAAGACCGGTCCCTGCTGGCAAAATCTGAGAACTTCCACAGAAGGCCTCTACACCGGTCAGGCCGGTGTAGCTCGCCGGTCAGACCGGTCCAAGCCAGGAAATCCCAAATCCACCAAACTGACCTACCGAGCTCCAAACAGGACCAAACCCGAAATAGCAGCAACACAGGACAACAGGGAACTCACTAAGACGTTCACCCGAGCAAAACTCAACAGAGAGTCTGCACCGGTCAGACCGGTGAGAGGCACCGGTCAAATCGGTGTGACCTGAGCTCTCGGGATGAACAGCGCCCGCGGGTCAACTCCCGATCTCCCGAATCGCTCCACGGTTTTGCACAAGACTTTGGGGATAGTAGGAACACCTCATGGGCACTTCATAGCCAAGATTTGGTCCACCAAAACTTGTCAAAACAAGAGGAATCGAGGAAATCCCACCAAGAATGCCTCTAACCCTAGAGCCAAGAAAACCCCAAAATCGAGCCCCTTTGCTCACGGATTTGGGTGGGGAATCAAAGGGAAAAGAACCACGAAGGGTTCACACATACATCCCCCACCAAATCCCAAAGAGAAAGGCCTCGAAATCGCTCCAAGAAAATCGCCAAGAAAGGGCTCCGAAAATCACCAAAAAGGAGAAACGGGAAAGACACATCCAAGACTTGAGGAACCACGCCGAATCATCTATACATACCAAAGAGGTTCATACAAGGTCTAGCTTGCCGCCCGATCATCCTTCCCTCTCACAAGATCTCACCATGAAGCTCTCAAGCTAGTCCTAAGAAAATCCTAAAGAAAAATAGGAGGAGAAAATAGGAAAACAAATGAGCTAGGGTTTCAAGAGATGGCTGCCATTCTCTCACCACTTGGCTTATATGGAGGCAACCGAAAGACGAAAATACCCTTACTAGCTAACTAGGGATACATGCCCCTCAAGGGCGAATTCAGAAATCTTTGTCTTCGCTCCATCGGACGGATGCCCAGCGACCGCAAACTTGCTTAGCCTCGACGCAAGCCTTGCGATCCCGACGCGTGTCCTCCGCTTCGAAGATTCCGGACTGCGTCGTCACACACCGGTCAGACCGGTGCTCCTCACCGGTCGGACCGGTCAGACCCACCGGTCAGACCGGTCTGGAGCTGCTGCACCTCCGTCTTTGGTTCTTCGGTCTTGAGGCTCAACCAAGAAACCGTCCATGACTTCATCTTGCCGTTCTTGCCACCATGCGGCCCGCACTTGGCCCCGCTGGCCACCGGGTCCCTCGAACCAAGCACTTGACTTCATCTTAGGCACGAGGAGCCTACAATTTTGATGTGCCCTTATGAGGACCTCGATGAAATTTCTAGTATGGTAACCATAGTAGACTAGAAGACTAGAATATTGGCAAATCGTTGCAGGGACTAAGTAAGACTAGAAGATTGGCAAAAGGCGAGCTGGACATTCGTATCAGCAATGCAGCAAAGGTTGCTATCATAGCGGTCGGCACTTACCACTTGTCATTACCCTCAGGATTAGTTTTGGAATTGAATAATTGTTATTGCATTCCTAATCCAAGTAAGAACATTATCTCTTCTTCATGTTTGGAAGAAGGTGATGGTTATGAGATTGTAATAAAGGACAAAGGTTGTTCGATTTATCGTAATGATATTTCTATGCTCATTGTCCATTGGTGAATGGATTATATGTTCTTGATCTTGAGGATAAAACTGTTTGTAACATTAACTAAAAGGGCTCGACTAAAAGATTTGATCCCACTTTTATTTGGCATTGTCGCTTAGGTCATATAAATAAAAAATGCATTGAAAAACTCCATAAAGATGGTTTGTTGAGCTCATTTGATTTTGAATCATTTGACACGTGTGAGTCTTGTTTGCTTGGGAAGTGACTAAAACACCTTTCACTGGTAAAAGTGAGACAGCGAGTGACTTGTTTGGACTTGTACATACGGATTACCAATGAGCTCAATAGCCAGAGGTGGTTTTCAGTACTTCATCACTTTCACTTATGACTTTAGTAGATATGGGTATATCTACCTAATGAAGCATAAGTCTGAATCGTTTGATAAGTTCAAAGAATTTCAGGATGAAGTACAGAATTAACTGGGCAACACAATTAAATTTTTGCGATCTGATCGTGGAGGTGAATATTTGAGCCATGAATTCACTAATCATCTAAAATAATGTGGAATTGTTCCACAGTTGACTCCGCCCGGAATGCCTCAATGGAACGGGGTATTTGAGCAGAGAATCCGAACCTTGTTGGACATGGTTAGGTCGATGATGAGCCAAGCTGATCTTCCACTATCTTTTTGGGGTTATGCTCCAGAAACTGCTTCGTTTAAACTAAACAGGGTTCCAACTAAGTCTGTTGAGAAGACACCATATGACATGTGGACCGGGAAACGTCCTAGGTTGTCTTTCCTCAAAGTTTGGGGATGTGAGGCTTATATCAAATGCTTTATGTCAAACAAGCACACTCCAAAATTAGACAAATGCTTCTTTGTGGGATACCCAAAGGAAACTAAAGGATACTATTTTTATAATAGAGCAGAAGGCAAAGTGTTTGTCGCTCGTAATGGTGTGTTCTTGGAGAAAGAGTTTCTCTTAAAAGGAGTTAGTGGGAGCAAGGTGCAACATGAAGAAACTATAGAAACACCTGAAAACAATTCAGCACCCACCAAGCCTCCACAGGATGTACAAGATGTTGTGCAACCCGAACCTGTTGTTGAAACACCAGCCCCACGAAGGTCTATAAGGGCACATCACCCACGTGACAAGTTGACACTCCTGACTACGGAGCATCACGACATATTATTATTGTTGGACAGATTAGCCCATGACATATACTGAAGCGATGATGGGACCTGACTCTAAGAAATGGCTTGGAGCCATGGAATCCAAGATAGAATCCATGTATGACAATCAAGTTTGGAACTTGGTTGATCTGATCGACGATGTGAGACCTATCAATTGCAAATGGGTTTCTTAATAAAACGACTGATATGGATGGAAATGTTTGCATCTATAAAGCACGATTGGTGGCAAAAGGTTTTAAGTAAATTCAAGGTGTTGACTATGATGAAACATATTCGCCTATCGCAATGCTGAAATCTGTTCGGATTCTCCTAGCAATTGCTGCACATTATAATTATGAGATATGGCAAATGGATGCCAAAATGGCTTTCCTTAATGGAAACCTGAGTGAGGATGTGTGCATGACACAGGTTGAAGGTTTTGTTGATCCTAAAAATGCTAGGAAGAGATGCAAACTTCAGATGTCCAATTATGGATTGAAGCAAGCATCTCGGAGTTGGAATCGTCATTTTGATGAAGTGGTCAAAGGACTTGGTTTCATCACGAATGAAGAAGAACCTTGTATTTACAAGAAGGTTAGTGGGAGCGCACTTGTTTTTCTGGTCCTATATGTGGATGACATATTGCTAATTGGAAATTATATTCCAATGCTAAAGGACATGAAATCTTCATTAAGAAAGAGTTTCTCAATGAAAGATTTGGGAGAAGTGGCATATATTTTGGGCATAAAGATCTATAGGGGTAGATCAAAGAGGTTAATTGTATTAAGCCAAGATACGTACATTGACAAGATATTGAATCAGTTCAGTATCCAAGATTCTAAGAAAGGTTTCTTGCCAATGTCACATGGTATTACTTTTAGCCAGGATTAGTGTCCTTCGACACTTGATGAGCTATAGAGAATGAGGGTGATACCTTATGCTTCGGCTATTGGATCCATCATGTATGTCATGTTGTGCACACGCCCAGATGTCTCATTTGCTCTAAGTGTTATGAGCAGGTATCAATCAAATTATGGTGAGGCACATTGGACAGTTGTGAAGAGCATCCTTAAGTACTTTAGAAGAACTAAAGATGCATTCCTTGTGTTTGGAGGTGAAGATCAGCTCGTTGTAAACGGTTACACCAATGCTAGCTTTCAAACAGACAAGGATGATTCCAAACCGTAGTCCGGATATGACTTCTGCCTCAATGGAGGGGCAGTGAGTTGGAAGAGTTCCAAGCAAGACACAGTAGCTGATTCGACGGTGGTGTAAGGAATCGGATGCTCGTAGCCTCAGAGGGGGAGGAGGTGAATTAGGCAACTTAAAATCTTAAGCCTAGGTTTATCACTATTTGCTTAAAACATAAACTATAACATACTACCTAGATGTGCAACTACGGTTGTTCTAGTGTGAAAGTCCCATCCCAAAACAAGTTTTGCAACCTATAGCCAATCCTAGCAAGATACTACTCTAGGAAAGTAAAGGCAAACAAGGATTGCAAGAAAGTAAATGCGGAAACGTAAAGGGGGATGAGAGGAAGCAAACTCTTGACACGTGATTTATCACGTGGTATCGGTACGCACTAAGCCACCCCTAGTCCACGTTGTTGAAGCACTCCACACAAGAGTATTGCTTCTCGGTCACCAAGTCTCTTCCAAGAGCACCACTTGACTTGCCACAAAGGCTCTCGCCAAGATCCCTTAGTCACCTTGATGTCGCCTCCACTAAGGAGCTTCTCCACCAAGGGAAGGGGGTCTCCACGTCCCCGGCATAAAGTGTCCTCGCCGCTCCACACCAAGCTGAAGGGTCGAAGACGTTTACCGGAGAGCCACTTAGACTCTACCTTGAAGCATCAATTAAATAAATGCAAGAAGTTAAAGCATCTACCTTGGATATAGGAATTGCGCAAGGGATAGATGATTCATTAAGCTCAAAGAAATCATTAGTTTTAATCTCAATGCTCTCTTGCTTAGATTTTAGCTCTTCATGCTCCTCTCTAAGCAATTTGAATTTTCACAACAAATGTTCATAATTTGTAGCAAGGGTAGCACTAAGATCATTGAGAGCATTAAGTTCTTTTATTTCATTAGCTTATTTTTCAAGGATTTCTTTTTGCTCATTGACTAGCTCAACAAGCTCATCAATTGAGGTGGCATCGGATTCATCATCACTTACATCGCTTTCCATACCTTGGGCCATAAGGCACATGTGTGATGATGATAGAGGACCTTGTATGAAGCGGGTGGTAAAGTTCTTGCTTGATTCATCGCTTGAGCTACAAGAACTTGATTCTCCACCACTTGTCCATTCACCGATGGCGGTGAATGCTTCTTGCTTCAGCTTCCTCTCCTTGACCACCTTCTTCTTGCGCTTGATCTTGGTAAACTTGATGTGTTGATGATGATGCCCTTCTCTCAAGTGGACATTGTAGCCGTACATGTTGATTTTCTTCACATACTTGAAGATCTTCTTCACGTACATGCCAACCATCAACTCGACCTCTTCATCACTTGAGGATCCTTCTTCGTCATCACCATCATAATCACTTGAGCTTTCCTGAATTGACATCCTTCTTATCTTCTTCTCTTGTTGGCTTGAGAGAGCATGGCTTGCGGTTGGAGAAGATGGTTCTTGGGGTGTTGGCTTGAGCTCAACTTTTGGTTCTTCCTTTGTCATGAGCCCATCCTTGGAAGCTATCTTGGACTTGGACATGATTTGTAATTCATGTGCCATGATCTTGCTCAAGATTTGAGATGGCTTCAATTCTTCAAGCTTCTTCTCATAGATGATAGCTTTCACCAAGTCATACTCGGGCTTCCGGAGACTTTGAAGGATCTTGCAGTTCATGTTCAAGTCTGTGATGTCCTTCACACCTTAAGCATTAATCTCATTGACAAGAACATTTAGGCGTGAGTACATAGATTCGGAATTTTCATTCTCAAGTTGCTTAAAGCTATTGAATTCCTCAAGGAGACAACCGTAGAGTTCATTAGCTACTTCTTTTGAACCCTCATTTTGTTCCTTGATGGTATTCCATAGCACATGAGCATTTTCACTAGTAAAAACTCTATTGAAAACGCCTACATCTAGAGAGGATAAAATGATACTCTTTGTAATAACATCAAATTGCTTCTCCTTCCTAGTACCATTTCTCATGCCCTCATTAGTGACCCTCCAAACATCAAGATCCTTAGCTTGTAAATAAGCTTCCATGAGGACCTTCCAACGAGGATAACCCGTGCCTTCGAAATGTGGAGTCAAACCTATGGTATCCACCCCTTTCATCCTCTAAAGAGCAACTCACTAGGCGGTGAAGCCTAACCGATCAAATGAGCCGGTTTTCACAAATTGCCAATCGAATTGGTGTATCCTTGTGAAGGAAGTGAGTCCCGGCTCTGGTACCACTTGTAAGGAATCGAATGCTTGTAGCCTAAGAGGGGGAGGGGTGAATTAGGCAACTTAAAACCTTAAGCCTAGGTTTATCACTATTTGCTTAAAACATAAACTAGAACATACTACCTAGATGTGCAAATATGGTTGTTCTAGTGTGAAACTCCCATCCCAAAACAAGTTTTGCAACCTATAGCCAATCCTAGCAAGATACTACTCTAGGAAAATAAAGGCAAACAAGGATTGCAAGAAAGTAAAGCGGAAATGTAAAGGGGGATGAGAGGAAGCAAACTCTTGACACGCGATTTATCCCGTGGTATCGGTAGGCACTAAGCCACCCCTAGTCCACGTTGTTGAAGCACTCCACACAAGAGAATTGCTTCCCGGTCACGAAGTCACTTCCAAGAGCACCACTTGACTTGCCACAAAGGCTCTCGCCAAGCTCCCTTTGTCACCTTGATACCGCCTCCACTAAGGAGCTTCTCCACCAAGGGAAGGGGGTCTCCACGTCCCCCGCACACAGTGTTCTCGCCGCTCCACACCAAGCCGAATGGTCGAAGACGTTTACCGGAGAGCCACTTAGACTCCAAGGCTCCCGGCGCACCTTGTACAAGCTTGATCCACTCAAGAATCACCTCATAAGGTTGGCACACCTTGCACTCACTCAGCTCTAAGCTAAGCCTAGCACTAAGCACACACACAAAGCATGTGCAAGACTATGGATGAGCAATTTAGCACTTGGATGGCTTGGATATGATCTTCTATGTGTCTTGGACTCCTCTGCACTTCCACACACTCCAGCAAGCTCAAATGACGGGGTGGAAGGGGTATAAATAGGCCAAGGCATCCAACTAGCCGTTGGGCCAAAGCTGCAGAAAGTAGTACCATTGGATGATCCAACGCTATGCTTTTTCTAAGCATCGGTTCATCCGGTGCTACTAGCCGTTGCCTTCCACCGCACATGACCGTTGACACAAATCATCCGATGCTTCAACCGACGCACCGTCGGTTCATCCGGTGCTGAAGGGTTCCTTGTCAAAACCTTACTGTTAGCTTCTTCGTAGCCGTCGGATGAACTGCTAGTTGACTCCCTTTGACCGTCGGTTCATCCGGTGCTTAAGCCTGTGCAACCTGCTGCTCTCTGTCTTGATTCCATGACTCATCGGATAGACCGACAGCTCCTACCAATGGACTGTCCGTTCATCCGGCGCTCCTGTCTCAGCTGCTTCTTCTCTGGTCAATCATCTGGTGCAACTAAAAACCCCACCGTCAGTTCATCTGACGGTCCCCATCTGACTTGGTCTTCAACACAGCGTACCAAATCCTCCGGCCATTGCACCGACGCTTGCTTCTATAATACCGTCGGTTCATCCGACGGTGTCTTTTCTTCTTTTCTCTTTCTTGGTTTTTGACCCTCAAAATATATACTATCTTCTCATTTTGGCATGTGGTATTTTTGCATCCTTGGGATCTAGAAATGTCTACAAAGACATGCTCAACAAAATGGCTAGTCCCATTGATCATGTGGTCATGAATCACTAAAATTAAAATTGAACAAATGGCATATGAGGCCATGTTCGCTACAGGTGGAGGCCGAGTATATCGTAGCTTTGGAAGCTGTCAAGGAAGTTGTTTGGATCAGAAAATTTCTTTCTGAGTTGGCTGTTGTCCCTAGTGCGTCTGGTCCAATGGATCTCTATTATGATAATAGTGGTGCCATTGCACAGGCAAAGGAGCCTAGGTCACACCAAAAGTCCAAACATGTACTGCGGCGGTATCACCTCATCCGTGAAATTTTTAATCGAGGAGATGTGAATATTTGCAAGTTGCACACAGATTTGAATGTTGTTGATCAGTTGACGAAGCCTCTTACATCAGTAATGCTTGTGTGAGTGGGAGACTTAGGTCATGCTTATGTACTATTGAATAAAGTGTTATTTGTTCCTTGAGTAACTATCATTTACATTGATCAATAAGTATGTGACTTGATTCGTGAAACTCTTTGTTTGATTATGATGTTATTCTAAATGATCCCTAGTCTATATCATTATTTGGGACAATGATGACAAAGGCTAGCACATGTATTAATTGATGATCACGTTTCACGGATCATGGATATGAAGATATCAGATTAATAATGTGAACACATGTTAGGGAACATGGTGTTGGATTGACCCATTCCGAGACATTGCTGGGATAGTTAATTTTATGTGCCATCAGATGTTCTTGAGTGGTACAACTACTAGATCCTTAGACCTGAGATCGCCATTATTTCTCACTGTGTGTAGTGGTGTATTTTGGGACTTCCAAATGCTACTCCATAATTCGGTAGTAATAAAAGTGGTCTTCAGGTACATCATGTAACATGGATTGGGATGTGTGCAGATCAAGATGGAATCTGCCCCTCCTAGATAACAGTAGAGATATCTTTGGGCCCCTCGAGATAGTTAGATTGGAAAGTGTGATGAGGACATGACACCCATGCATACGACCATGATTGGTGCATGGAATGGAGTAGAAGAAGTCCAACAAGAGTGTCCAAGTCAAAGAGGAGGCACGAGGCTAATCTGGTTCGAGTCCCCAAGGTGAAGTCCCAAAGCAATTCAAGTTCGAGCCCAGTTCGGAGACCAAGACCAATGCGCACTAAAAACGACGCCCAGGTCGCATACAAAGTTGGTTTTGGACATTCTTTATATGGCTGGAAGCACAATTTCATAGAGCTTCCAATGGCACCGGTTTCAGGCCCAAATTCGTCCCGAGTCAACGGGAATCGTCGAAACAAGTTGATGTCCAGAATCTGCCAAGGTGCCGCGTCGCCGGTTTATTGGACCTTAAGCTCAAGTTGAGGGCGCCCTATCCTAGGTCGCCCCCAACCCTAGGACGCCCCTCCTCATATACTCAGTAGCCGCTGCATTTAGAACTCGAGTTTTGTTTTACGTCTAGCTTTAGCTACACCAGAACACACACAAATACGTGCTGTCCTCTGTGATTCAGAACTCCACCTTCGAGTGATAGTAAGATTGCTCGCCTCTTTTTCTTGTTCGTTCTTCGATTGCGTGCAGGAAACGATCATCGTGATCAGGCTAACTTTGCACCAGCAAGGTTGGTAACCATCGAGAGTTGGTTCAGCGATTGCATTGGCTCTTCGAGCTCGCTCGTTGTAATCAGATCGTGAGGGTCGACAACCACCAAATCGAATTTATCTCCACTCACCGAAAGATCGAGCACTCCGCCTCTATCAAAGTGCATGGCCGTGCTATGGTTAATGAGTTAATCATAAGTGACTAAAGGTTAGTCATGAATTAAATCCACTATTTGATCCAGTGAATGGTCGACCTATCACAAGGGTGGCACGAATCTCATCTTGAGATTGACTGGTATCGTGTGGCAGAGGGATTGGTATGTGAGTGGGTGTACCTTGGTTCGGCTGATAAAGATCTTTATGTACATTTGGGAGTCAGTATGTCCTGCTAGGTACCGCTGCTGACTTGTGGTTCGAAAACAGTTTTCGTTCACAACTGTTCATACATGAACCTAACAGGTCACACACTTAAGGGATTGGAATATTGGAGATGCTTGCCTATATGATTGTCTCTAGTGAAAGCGGGAGATTGTTGGTGCTATGCCTAAGAGGCAATCATAACAATTTGAACTAAGGCCCAAAAGGATAACTGATCCATGAGGGATTAGGCCAACTAATGGGGCTTTGACCTAAAAGTCCATTAGCTTGCCCTATATATATGATGGAGGGGCTGCGCCCCCAACTAGCCATACCGCCGCCCCTCTCCCTACCTTATGCCCAACTCCCCGCCGCACATGCGGTGCTAGCACAATACCGGTGCTTGGCGTTCCTCTCCCGTACATGTGGACTCTGTGGAGGCAATGTTGTCTTGTTGCGTTGATCGGCAACACGAGGTGGTGATCGAGGCGAGGATGAGGAGGAGACAATCTGATCGCCTACTTCCTCTACACCCATGCGCATCTACGTTGGACTGCTGCTCCAACTCTTCTTCTGTTGCGTTGCGTGTCTAGTGGTAACGATCCATGATGTCTCACAAGTTTCTTGGATTCGCTACTATAGCCTATCTGTTTCCCTTCAGATCAAACATATCAGCATATAATGGTAAGTGCCAAATGATATCTTCAATGTGAGGGTCTAGCTTCAACTGCTCAAAATCTTTGTATCATCTGCTATGATTAGTAGAAAACAAGAAGCACAAAAATAAAATGTATCCTCTAAAGGATTAGACACTAAGACTAGCAACTTGACACAACCGATGCAACTGAAAACTCAATAAGCCCTAACTAAGTAGTACTAGTAAAGGCTCAAAGGGTTTAAGGGATTGCCAGAATAAAATTGATATACTATTTTTTTGGCTTTTTTGGACTATAGGAAAATAAAAACAAAGTTGGATTGTAAATGTCTCGTCGAACAACTTTTCTCTGATTACTAACTGATGAGCACCCGCTAGGGTTTGTGCCCGATCTTTCTATGAGAGGGTGTGTGTTAACTCGATTAGAGGAGACGACGTTCATGGCCCAACTACATCCTTGCAAAGACTGTGCCTTAGCAATTGATACACCACCTCCTATGGTTGTCATGATCTTGTCGAGCGCAACACCCGACCACTAGGGCACCTGTTCCTGGAAGCAATCGAATAACTAGTAAGAAAAAGTATAACAAGTACTAAATTACCAGATATTGAGATGAAAACCAATCTGAAGTAACCAAGTTTGGGATCGAAATCGAGTAGAACGGATGGTCTAGCCGACACATGCGTCTACAAAGAAGTAACAATGGCTAAACTTTCAACAAAACAAAACCCAATCTGTTTGTGGTGGCTATGGGGGTATATGAGAGGGTAAGGGCACAACTAAGACATGGTGGGGGTCATGCTCCAACTCTAGGTGGTGCCCCCATGGGCTCTGACACAACACATGGGCCAACGGCCCAAAAGACAGTGACGTAGCATCCTAACTGATTATGGATGTCCATTTATTTGAACGATTCCCATTGACTCAGATGGAATTTTGATATGAGACTGGTGCTATTGGAAGCTCTATAAAATTTCTTTTCCAACCATATTGAGAACGTCCCAAAATGAGTCTATATGAGGTCGTGGTGTTCGTTGCAAGTTGGCTCACTCATGTAGTCTGAATCATGCACCCAAAACATGTTGGACTTTATCTCTTTTCATCTTTGGGCCAAAAGTGATGAGGTGGTCTAGTGGAGAACATGGGGAACATTTAGACTTGGTCCGCAATCAACTTCTTTGGTCCTTCATGTCTTTCATGTGTGTCTAGTACTCTTTTTGATTCACGTACATACAGTGGCGAAGCCAGGATGAAAATATAGATATGGCGGACTGTCAGGGGGTGAGACCTGGACAGATCCGCTAGGGGGTTACCCTAGAGGTTTGCAGGTTAATGGAGAGGATCGGGACCTAAGAGCGTAGGTGGTAGTCCACATGGTGAACTCGGTACTAGGCGAGTATGGCGATGAACACGGGGAGACAAAGGGTTTAGACTGGTTCAGGCCTTCGGGGAGTAAAACCCTACGTCTAGTTGCGGTGGTGGATTATGCGCGAGGATGAAGATGTCCCCTTGATTGGAGCCCTAGGCAGCCTTATATGGGGAGGACGGGCTAGGGTTTCCATTCAAGATCGGTGGACCCGTATCTGGGTCGGTTACAATCTGGGAAGATATTCTTCCAGATTACAAGGAGAATCCCGTGATTCTCGGACCTACAGGCGGCGGTGCGCCGCGTCCTAGAGTCTTGACTTGCACACCAAGTTCTGCGGATCTTCCGAGATCTTGATAAGGTCGCCCGGAGTCGTCGGAGTCGCGGATAAGGTCGCTGGGCCCACTTGGCAGGTCGGCAGGCCTTCTAGAAGGTCGAGTCCACTTGTCAGGGGCCTCTGGGACCCAGGGCGGTGGGGACCCATGGGTACCCATGTCTCTCAAGCCCCCGATCGACGTGTAGGCGTAGCGGCCGAGGCGAGGTTGTGTCGAAGAGTAGCGAAGGCGCGGCACCGCCGAGGTCGTGAAGGGTGCACGGGGATCCAAAACAGAAGAAACCCCTCTGATGCGCACACGAAGTCGAACATCGAGCTTCTGGAGTCTGGGATCCAGGAGGTCGAAGTGAAGGCGAGACGCCAATCTTGAAGAACCGCCGACCTGACCTGGGTCAGGTATAACGAAGGAACTGTCATGACCTTCAGAAAGGTCGTCACGCCCACCGCAGGTAGGTCGAGCAGAGAAGTATTGGAAGCAGGCTTCCATTAGGTCGAGGCGACCTGGGGAAAAATAGGGCATCGCAAGATGCACTAGTGTAGTAGCCCCCAAGCAGTTAGGCGACCAGAATGGCCGGTTTGATGCTTAGAAGAAGAAGAAATAAATGTCCGAACCTACAGCCTTCTGCTCAGGAAACAGAACTGTGCTCTGTGAGACCAATCCAATAGGACAAAAGCTCCAGAATCTTGCAGAAGTCATCAGACGCTAGGGCTGACATGACCTGAGTCGTGGGCGCACTGTACGGTCATGGGCCGGCTCCCAAGCGAAGCACAAGTCACTGTCATCCGCAAGAGACAAAAACGCTCCAAAGTGCAGTAAGGTAGGGGAAAGCCACGCAACGCCTCCCACGGGCGAATAGTGACCTTGTGTCCCACGAGTGGATAGTAGTCTTGAGGATAAGTGAAGGACCGAATAGGCAACCAGAGAGGGGGGGAGTGAATGGGAGCCGATAAAAATTCTTTCCGAAGGTCGAACTCAGCCTATACCCTGATTGCCACTCTGAGTACTCACACACACCAAAGAAGCTCTAGACAAGGCACAAACAAGCCCACACGATCAAGAGACAAGCCTAGAACCAAACCGCGGAAGCACAAGACAAGAATCAAAGCATTTGGCCAATTCTGGAAACAACCAGTGCGGACTGTCCGTATGGTACGGCCGGACCGTCCGTGATGCACAGGCGGACTGTCCGGACCAACCTTGCGGACTGTCCGAAAAATGCAACCGAACCACCAAAGACGCAATGGAAAATTCAGACTGTCCGACGGGACCAAGCAGACTGTCCGCCAGTGTCGCGGACCGTCCGTGAGGCCTGGGCGGACCGTCAGGCAAACCTCGCTGGAAACCCCAGACAAACTCAGCTCCACCCCAGACAAAAACTTGGCCACGCGGACTGTCCGTGAGAGACACGCGGACTGTCCGTAAACCGCTTGCAACAAAACCCTAAGGCCACGATGGATCAAAACGCGAGTTCGCAAGAACAGACGACGAACACATGACGAACCCTAACGCGCGGACTGTCCACGGGGTCCTTGCGGATTGCCCGCTAGCCTCGGACAGAACAGCTCGAGCTCAAGCTCGCGAAGTCAAACCTCCAAATCCATCACCGGATCTCCCAAACAGCTAGAGCACTTGAGACAAGACTTTGGGGAGATGAGAAGCATCACACAAGGAAGCTATGCCCCAAAAATCTCGACCTCTAACTCCCTAAATCACCGGGAATCGCGGATCACACGAACCACCACCAAGAACTCGGGCTCCAACCAAAAACGCTCGAATCGAAGGTGTTTCCCGGCGTTTGAGGGGTCAAGATCACACACAAAGATGCGCAAGGCATCTACCCATGATCCCCTCAAAGAAATCCGAGAAGAACCGCCCTCAAATCCACGAATCGAGCGAAGAACGAAACCCCCCAAAAAATAGCCCCGAAAATGACACGAAAATCACAGAGGACTAGGAGATCACCGCAACGCCGAATGCTTCCATACATCCAGAGGTCAGAGTCTATACAAGAATCTAGCCTAAGGAATACAGAGGGAAAAGAAGCAGTTCAGAGCAATCTACCGGGGGAGGAAACCCTAGAGTCCAAGAGAGAGAGATGCCATCCACCTCTCCGCTATGTATACGAAGTCCACCGGAGGGAGGTAAATGACCACGGTACCCCTACAACTCAAATAGAAGATACAACCCCTCAGGGGCATTTTGGTCTAGTCTTCATCGAGCGGACACGCTTCCACTGCGGCCTTGCTTAGCATCGACGCAAGCCCCGCGATCACGCCACGTGCCCCCGCCTCAAAGCTTCCCGAAGCTCCCGGATCACTGTCCCCGTCGCCTCGGACCCCCGGACTTGGTTTTGCGGCCCAAACCAAGAAACCGTCCACCTGATGGTTTTGTGGGCAAACCACCAAACCCAGTGTGCAAGCTTCGGCCTCGATCCGGTACCTTGCACCGGCCCATGTTCACGACTTGAGCCTACTACTCTTGCACCGCACGGCTCGCACTTGACCCCATCGGCCACCGGGTCCATCGAACCAAGCCTACTTGCCTCTCCATCACCCGGAGGCCGCCACGGCTAAGGCCTTTCGCGCTTGTTCTTCACCTGCATCGACACGAGTCAAGCCACAACATGTACCTGCACATTTAGCCAAGCATCAGTCCACACAACGTTGCCAATCACTCATCACTAAGGAGCGACTCTCCACTGGTCCTCGAACACACCTGGTCCTCAATCTCCCCCTTGATGAGTGCATTGACAACACCCATAGAAATCACATAGAGAAAAAGAAAAGAAAATAGCCACGAACATCAACCTCCAACGAGTGATCCAAAGCCAAAGAACAAGCAAAAACAATATCACTCGCCAGACCATGTCTCGGCCCCCTAAGGCAAGGGCAACAGCTCAACACAGCCAAGACAAACCAAAGCTCACAAGGAGCACATCACAAAGCACAAAGCTCAGGCAAATCCAAAGGAGCTCCCCCTGCACATATGCAAACTCCCCTGAGCAAATGCAACCTCTTCTCCTTAATTTTTCTCCTTACATGCAACAACTCACAAATGCATACCAATTTTCCACAAAATCTCCCAATGCATGAAAATTCTCCCCAAATGTGCATAACTTCTCCCAAACTCTCCCCCTTGTTGACAATGCATGAATCAAGGTATATGAAACTCTTCCCCTTGTTTTCATGAAAAATGCATGTCAAAGCATATATACAATCTACCAAGCTTCTCAAATATACAAAGAGCACAACAAAATGCTACACATGAGACATGGAGCAAGCAAAGTAGATATGGTGTAGTTAGCACATTGCCATCAAGAAGGTAGAGACATATAAGCATGTGACATATAGCACATCAGTGATCAAAGTATATAAGAGAAGCTTTTCCTAGCACAAGTGATCCAAAGATGGCTATCCTACCAGGTTTTGTACAGAAAGTAAAATGCATGAATGGAATGCAACAAAATGAAACATATGACACATATATACATGAGAAGCTCCAAGACCCAGCTAGAAAGGAAAGCACACCCCAAGTTCACCCTGCGAGCGAGTGAAAGTGACTTGGTCAAGTGGTTTGGTGAAAATGTCGGCTAGCTGATCTTGGGTAGGGACATAGGACAAAGATATGTTTCCCTTCTCAACATTGTCCCTCAGAAAGTGGTACCTCACTTCTATGTGTTTTGTTTTGGAGTGGAGGACAGGGTTTTGGGCTACACTTATGGCACTGGTGCTGTCACAAAAAAGTGGAACCTGGGAGCACTTCTCACCAAAATCACTCATAGTGTAGGTCATACATAGGAGCTGGGAACAACAGCTAGCAGCAGCTACATACTCAGCCTCTATAGTGGACTGGGCTACACTGGATTTCTTGCGAGATGACCAAGAGACCAAAGAAGAACCGAGAAACTGGCAACACCCAGAGGTAGACTTGCGGTCCAATCGACACCCAGCAAAATCATCATCGGAGTACTCGTGAAATCTGAGTGTCGAGGAGGTAGAATACCAAAGACCAAACTCAGGAGTGTAGTTCAAGTACCTGAAAATTCGCTTGACGGCCTGCCGATGTGAAGTCCTCGGTGAAGCCTGAAAACGAGCGCACAGACACACACTGAACTGTATGTCCGGCCTCGTTGCCGTCAAGTAGAGAAGGGAGCCGATCATGCTCCGGTACTCCTTCTAGTCCACGGGTTCACCATCCTCATTCACATCCAAAGCCGTAGTGGTACCCATCGGTGTAGTCAGCGGTTTGGAGTCGTTCATGCCAAACTTCTTCACCATGTCCCTGGTATACTTCGCCTGATGTACAAACGTCCCGTCCTTGCACTGCTTGATCTGGAGTCCCAAGAAAAACTGCAGCTCGCCCATCATGGACATCTCAAATTCCCTGGTCATGTCATCTGCAAATCTGGCAACAAGATCATGAGAAGAGCCACCAAAGATTATGTCATCCACGTATATCTGAACAATCAAAAGGTCATTACCATGCTTAAGGAGAAACAAGGTCTTATCAACTGTGCCCATCACAAACCCCTTACACAGCAAAAACCCTCTCAACCTGCCATACCAAGCTCTCGGTTCTTGTTTCAACCCATAGAGCGCTCTCTGGAGTTTGTATACACGGTGTGGGTATTTCTCGCTCTCAAACCCCGAGGGTTGCCTCACATACACTTCTTCCTCTATTACCCCATTCAAGAAAGCACTCTTTACGTCCATTTGGTACAACTTGAACCCTTTAGCCACGGCAAAGGCTAGAAGGATCCTAATTGCCTCCAAACGGGCCACAGGAGAAAATGTCTCCTCATAATCTATGTCCTCTTTCTGGTTGAACCCCTGAGCCACCAACCTCGACTTGTTTCTCACAACCATCCCATTTTCACCCTCTTTGTTCTTCCACACCCACTTGGTACCTATGGGACGGCAATTTGGCGGTGGATCAACTAACACCTAGACTTGGTTTCTCTCAAAGTTTTCCAACTCCTTATGCATGGAATTCACTCAATTCTCATCACACAAAGCGTGTCGAATATCTTTGGGCACGAAAGAAGCGACAGATGCAGAGTGAGCAAAGTGAGAAGAATTCCTTGACCTCGACCGTGTAGTGCGTTCATGAAGGTCACCTATGATCGTCGTCGGTGGGTGATCCACTTGTACCCACCGGGGTGCCTCTCGCCTGGACACGATCTCCCCCTCAGCAACAGCCTCCACTCGAACAGCCTCAGTCGTAGTGGGTGTAGGGGATGGACCATCCTCGATCGTCGTCGTAGTAGTGGAAGTAGCACGTACACGATCAGCCGCGGGAGCATCACCTCCATCATCGTCTTCATCTCCATCTCCATCTTGCTCATCCTCAAAGATCCTCACTCCAATCTCCTCGTCACCTGCACACTCAAAAGCTGAAGAGCTACATGGTTGTGTCTCGTCGAAGGTTACCTCGCAAGTCTCCATGATTCGGTTAGTGTCAAGATTGAGCACACGATATGCTCTAGAGTGAATCGCATAACTGAGAAAGATACCATCCGAACATCTACACTCGAACTTATCCAACTTGCCCTTCTTCAGAATGAAACACTTGCAACCAAAAGCTCTAAAGTGACTCACCTTGGGTTGTCGCCCATGCATCAGCTAATAAGAGGTCTTCTTCTTGCAAGCACGAAGAAAGATGCGATTTGAGACATAGCAAGCGGTATTGACCGCCTCGGCTCAGAAACGCCTAGGAGTCCTATGCTCATCAAGCATCGTCCTGGCCATCTCACAAAGGGTCCAGTTCTTCCTCTCCACTACGCCATTCTGGCAAGCAACATATGGAGAAGAGTACTGATGATCAAGACCAAGATCACTGCAAAAGGTATTGAAATGAGAGTTTTTAAACTTTGTGCCATTGTCACTGCGTATAGCTCGAATGGCATCACCACGTCTTTCATTCTTCAACCTCAAGATCAAGTCTCGAACAAAGCCAAATGGCTCGCTCTTATCCTCCAAAAAGAAAACCCAAGAGTACCTCAAAAAATCATCAACAACCACAAGAACATACCACTTCCCACCCGCAGAGCGAACACGAGCTGGCCCAACCAAATCCATGTGCAACAGCTCACAAGGTCGCTCGGTCATGACCACAGTCAGAGGGGCGTGAGAAGCAGCAACCATCTTTCCATGCCGACAAAAAGCACAAACCAAATCCTTCTCGAATTTCAACTTAGGCAATCCTCGGACAAGATCAAGACCACTAAAGCGGGAAAGCAACTCAAAGCTCAAGTGTCCCAACCTCCTATGCCATTTCCAAAGCTCGGCCGAAATGCCAGCAACAAAGCATCGAGGAGGACCAACAGACTGGGAAAAATCGGCACGAAAGATTTGACCCTCGGAAACAATCGTACAGACAAGATCGCCTCGAGAATCAAGCACACGAGAAGCGCCCGACTTAAAACGAACCTCAAAACCTTCGTCAAGTAACTGAGATACTGACAACAGGTTAAAACCAAGTGACTTGACCAAAGCCACACTTCTTAAGGTCACCTTGCTACTCACCTTCACCATACCTTCAGCAAGCACTCGTCCTCTCCCATTGTCCCCGAAAGTGATGTACTCCCTCGTACTCACCGGGGTGAGGCTGGAGAACCACCCACGATCTCCGGTCATGTGTCGTGAGCAGCCAGAATCGATCAACCAAAAGTCCTCCAAGCCTCCCACCTACAATCAAAAACGAGAACGAGAATGAGCAAGCGACTTAACACTGGGGTTAGTACCAAAAGAGTCAAACCAGTGTCGAGCCATTTGTTCAAAAGAAGGGTTAGCAAAGTCCATCCTACCATAACCTCTAGGCGGAGCCCTCTCACGCCTACCACCAAAGGACCTATCACATCTCACTGGAGGAGTACGCGCACCACGAGGGGGAAAATGTAGCCCGCAGTCCATCTGAGACCCAAAGCTCCGATCGTGTCTCCCAAACTCATAACAGTCATGAGAAGGAGCACGTCGAGCCAACTCACCACGCCCAAACCCAACATGTCTGTCTCTCTGAGGAAAACTACCTCCACCTCCACGAGTGGGAACTGTACGCACAAACACCTCACCCCTAGGTAGAGGCCCTCTACGAGGCTCAAGCATACCACGAGAAAGGTGGTACCTGTCCTTGTTTGCCATCTCCCTAGCAAACCTCTTATCTCTCTTCCTCCTGAAGCAGAACTCATCCTTATGCCCATCCATCCCACAATACTCACAATGGAAGCAGATCGGCTGTGGCTTAGGTTGTGGCTTCTCTACAAGCTTCTCACCAACTTTCTCTCCTGACTTCCCACCAAAGACACTCCCTTGGGTGCTCACAAACTTGATGGGTTTTTGGTAGTTTTCAGATTTGTGGGGGAACACTGCTGGATCTGGTGTTGTGTCTAGCTTGTTTCTGAGGTGGTTTGGCTTGGGTGCAAATTTGTTCATCGGTGTGGTATGTGGTGGAATAGGAATCTCTCCAGCTTTCTCTTCTCTCTCACCACTCTTCTCACCACACTTGTCAGCCCCCAACGCCTGACCATCAAACCTCTTAAACTGAGCCAACATCAAACTCAATTGCGGCTCATGCCCAGACAACCACCCCATCATTTTTCTCAATTCATCATTCTCATCCTGCAGACGATCAATATAGTGTGCAAGTTCCATGTTTTTCAAAGCATGCATGTCACAGGTAGAGCATGATGTAGGAAGAGGAGCTTTCAATGCCGCCTCAAGAGAAACTATTCTAGTGTGAGATTCATCTAGCCTAGCATGCAACACAGGACATGAGGTACAAGCACCTAACAAAGCTGGCCTAGATTTCAATTCATCACACTCAACCCTAACCACATCTAGTTCCTCAAGAGTAGAGGCATGCTTCTCCTTGAGAGCAGTCAAATCAGCAAGAAAAATAGAGCAATCACCACAGTCAATCTCATCAGACACCACAGGAGCAGATTTCAAAGAGCCTATCTCATTTCTAGCATCCACAAGCAAGGATTCAAGCTCAGCTATCTTATCCTTAGCATGACCCAACAAAGACCTAAATTCCCTCTTCTCCTTGTTGGTCTTTCTAAGCACATCATCACGGTTATCAAGCAACTCATTGAGCCTAGCATTCTCCTCTAATAAGAAGTTGGGACCATGTCGTACCTCTTCCTCGGAGTCGGAGTTCGAATCCGAGCTGTGCTTCCCACCCTTCTTGGAGTGCGCCATGCCGCAAAATCCACCTTGTGCGACGAAGCTCAGGCCGGTGAAGTTCTTGCCCGTGTGCTGCTTGTCCTTGCGCCTTTCTTGCTCTTCATTGCTGCTCGAGTCGGAAGAAGCGTCACTTGATGTGGAGTCGATGTCGCTCGCTCTGGCAACCATCGCTCGGGCCGTCTTCTTCTTGTACCCGCCACTCTTCTTCGGCCTTCTCTCGCCCTTGTCCTTGTGCTTATCCTTGTAGTCGTTCCGGGAGCGGTGCTTGTTGTAGTCGTGCTTGGGCTTGCCCTTGTAGTCGTTCTTGATCTCCATGGCTTCAGGGCTTTCGGCGATGAAGTGCCCGTGCTTCCCGCACCGATAGCACATCCCCGATAGCGATGGAGGCCGCTGGATCTCTGTCCACTCTGAAACGAAGTCCGCGATGACTTGGGATTTGACGGCCTGCCTGGGACAGAACTCTAGGTCGAACTCGCCTAGCTCGATGGACCACTTGACGAAGCATCCAGTGGTGTCGCGGCTGCGCAGGATCTCGCCAAGAGGGAAGGCCGAGACGACCTTGATCTTGTGCGACTGGAAATAGTGCCGGAGCTAGCGGGAGGTGACGAGTAGGGCGTAGAGCATCTTCTAAGGTTGGGTGTACCTAGTCTTGCTATCTGACAGGACCTCGCTGACGTAGTAGATAGGTCGCTGGACAGGGTAGGGTCTACCCTCTTCAGGTCGCTCAGCCACCAGAACCGAGCTGACCACCATTGTGGTCGCGGAGATGTAGAGCAGTAGAGTTTCCTTAAGTGCCGGGGGCACCAGGTGACGTAAGGAATGCCTTGAGTTGCTCCAGGGCTTGGTCCGCCTCTTCGGTCCCGATGAACTTGTCTGCCTTCTTTAGCAGCTTGAAGAAGGGCAGGCCTTTTTCTCCAAGTTTGCTAATAAATCGACATAGGGCCGCCATCATGCCTGTGAGCTTCATGACGTCCTTCTTCCCTGTAGGTTGCTTCATCCTGCGGATGGCATCCACCTTGGTGGGATTGGCCTCGATGCCCCGGTTGCTGACCATGAAGCCCAGGAGCTTCCCAGACGGGACACCGAAGACGCACTTCTCTGGATTGAGTTTCCAGCGATAGACGCGGAGGTTGGCGAAGGTCTCCGCGAGGTCAGCTATGAGCTTATCCTCTTCGGTGGTCTTGACGACCACATCATCGATGTAGGCTTCTACATTTTTACCGATCTGGCATTCCAGACACTTCTGGATGGCCTTCTGGTAGGTCGCACCGGCGTTCTTGAGGCCAAAGGTCATGGCCGTGTAGCAGTAGATGCCGTGCAGTGTTATGAACGCTGTCTTGTCTTGGTCAAAGACCTTCAGGGCTATCTGGTGATACCCTGAGTAGCAGTCGAGAAAGCATAGGAGGACGCTTCCGGCTGTGGAGTCCACGATCTGGTCGATGCGTGGAAGAGGGAAGGGGTCTTTAGGGCAGTGCCTGTTGAGGTCGGTGTAGTCGATACACATTCTCCATTGACCGGTTTTCATGGGTACAAGCACCGGGTTGGCGAGCCAAACTGGATTTTCACACTCGGATAAATCCGGCAGCTAGGAGCTTTATTATTTCTATCCTAATCACGTCCTTGCGATCTTTCGCAAAGCGGCGAAGCTTCTGCTTGACAGGCTTGGCCGTCTTGCTTACATCCAAGGAGTGCTTAGCCAGCTGTGACGCCCTAGGTTTTTAAGTAGCGTCATTAGTGCTAATGACCGAATCAACCGAGTCAAACACTGTTGACATTGGTCGAACCTTGGTCAACCTGGGTCATCACCTCGAAAACCTCGCCAACAATCGCTAATGACCCCTTGATCAAGTCAACACACCCCTTTAAGTCAAACCTTGGTCAAAGATGTGGTCAAACCCTAGTCAAACCCCTATGTCTTTGAACCCCCTCTGGAACTTTTGGCGCATTCTCCAAATTCCGCTTAAACACTTCAAAATCGGCCAATACAAAAGTTGTACATCTTTTCGAGGGACACAACTTCCCTAATTGGCGGCATTTCAAATTTTGAAGTTTTGGAGCTCAAAAACTCAGTCAAAGGCCATATGAATAGTGTTTTGAGTCGTGCAAAAGTTGATTTTCGCGACGCGTTCCAAACCAAACCAATCATCAAACCACCTGTCACCCTTTACAAAACTTGTAGAGGGATGCATGGTCTACAACTTTGCTATTTGCATCTGGGTGCACTTAGTTCAAGGTTTTTGAAGAAAAACGCGGTCAAAGTACTGTTGACCGGCGCCCAACACCCCCTCGGTGCTCTGGAGCGCGCCCACGCGCGTGCGACGCCACCGACCGGCGCCCGCGTCTCCCGCACCACGGCCCCCGGGGCCCGGATGCTGAGACGTTCGCGCGGCCACCTGGCACGCGGGGACGCGCGGACTGCGCCCCTGTCCTGGCCCCCTCGCTGCCAGCGCGCGCCGAGGCGCCACGCGCCGCACCCGCGTCGGACCCCCCCTCTGTTCGCACCGTGCGCACCAGCCTTGCCTTGAGCGCCGCGCCCATCCGGTCCCCCACCGCGCGCCTTATCTTCGTGCCGAAGCAGTGGATCCTCCACTCCACTCGCCGTCCATAAAAGGAGGCGTGACGTGCCCCCGCGTGAACCCGAGGCCACCGCCGCAGTCCGCCATGGTGGCCACCTCGGCGAGCTCCGTCACACGCACCACATTACCACCTTCTGAGCTCACCACCCCCTCTCTATAACCGCACGCGAGCCTCTCATCTTGCCCGCACGCCGCCGGCGCCGCTTCCCTCGCCGGAGCGAAGCTCCTGGCGGCCGCCGCACGGCTGCGCTGTCGACCCCCCACACTGGCGGTGCCTCTGCCCCAAGCCAGCCCGGAAATCGAGCCCAGGGACCCGCAGGTCGCCCTCCGCCCGCGACCGGCCGGTCCCGGCCGCCGGTTCGCCGGAATTTGGCCGGACCGCCGCCGGCCGGTGCCCAGGGGCCCAATTGCAAGGCTCCATTTCTTTCTAAGGTCCTTTCTGCAAACCGAGGGTGTATGTGTGAATTCCAAATCTTTCCAGGGATCTCTGTGAAGTTTGTTTCTTAAATAGTAAAAGGTGTTTTGCTGATTCTTGTGAATTCTGTAGAAAATCATAGAAAAATCAGAAAAATGCAAACCCAATTTTGCTGGATTCCCTGTGAGAAGAACTACAACTTTCGTAAAGCATGTCCATAGATTTTCCTGATAGTTTTTGCATGAAAAATAGAAAACTGATAAACCTAGATCTGTTGTATCTCAAAATCTACATGTGCTCTGTAGCTGAATTTTGGATATGCTATGTGTTATGTCCTGGCTAGCTCCTGTACCAAAAATTGCACAAAGTTATGCTGTAGATATTTTATTATAATTTATTTTGTATTTATGCAGAATCTGTCTAAATGATTTTTGTGGCTAAAAATAGTTATATTTTTATGCTCAACTTCTGCATGTGACCTTGTTATGCCAAAATGCACCTCTGGTGAATTAATCATGATTTTATATTTGTTAGAAATATTTATTCTCGAAATATGCTTGATTTTCCATGTAATTGCATAACCCAAGATCTATAGTAGCTCTAGGTGTATTTGTTGCATGCCTAGCTTAGATTTGGAGCAGAGGCCATGTGTGAGAAAGTTGGGATCCTTTTGATGCTTATTTATTTTTATATGCATTTATCTTGCTTTAGTAGCTAGATTTTGTTATTTTTGTGGTAATTAATTTTTATAGCTCTTTTAAGTTCAAACCTTGGACCAGTGGTGTGTTTGGGTCCTTTGGACCAGCAATGTACCTTTTTCTCGGTTTTTATAATTTATTTCATAGTTAAAAGTTTGAAATCCATTTAAGCCTTCTATTAACTTTAATTGGAAAAATCACCTTTACTTCCTTAATAATTTTATTAAAATTATTTTGTAGCTTAATTAGGGTCTATGATTTCACCCTTGCTGTTTTGTGAATATAAAGTAATTTATTTGCTTAAATATGTACACAGTCACTATTAAAATGATTAAAAGAATAAGCCTTCACATATAATAGCTTAAATGAAAAGAATTAGTAATGGAATGTTTATCTAGGTGAATATGGCCAACAAGGGTTGGGTAAAACAAATAACCTTTCATGCCACCTGAACCTTGCATTGCATTCCGTGTAGAACTCCCTGACGGTAACTACGCTCTCGTGCCGGAAGCCGAGGAAGGAGGAGCGGACGCGGAGCTGCAGTACGTGGAAGTGAGCGAGGGCACCGAGGACCCTCAGGCTAACTGTGCTGACGAAGGCAAGCCCCGGTGCATTTACCTAAGTGTTTTTGAAAAGTTACAAAACTATCTATGGATGTTTGTGCATTTACGTTCAGGAGTTGAATGAAACCCTAGATGCATGATCCCTAGGTACCTATGTCTCTATTAGTATGATAGGTCGATAGCTGCCTTGCTATAGGACCGTTACAAGTCGAGTGATGCTTGTCACTCGCGAGAATAGGTTCTTATGTTGGAATCATAAGATCTTTATAAATGGATTGCTCATGTGGTAAGAGCATGGGATGTGGGCTCCGGTCCAATGGCTTTCGTGGGTTAAGTGTTTGAACGTACTAAACACTTGTCGGAAATGGGTACGGTAAGCCTAGTACCTTAATGAAGCGGTAAGGGATTTTTCCGTGACTAATCTTGGGATGCGTCCCCCGGCTAGCTACCGGTGGTGCATGTGCGATTCTGGGTGCCTTGCGGGGTATACCAGATAGCCTGTACCGAAGACTGTGGCCTCTTATCCCGAACCGAGGATTTTCGGGAACCGCCTGGTGGTTGTCCTCGCGGGGGCACCCTACCGTGTGTTTAGGTCTACCTTGCAAGGTTTAAATCAACTGGTTGTCGGCCTCTCACCGTTATCTGAGACTACTTATCCTACTGGCCATGAGATCCCTAATGATGGAAGTTGATGAATATGTATGCTTGATTAATTGTTTTGCACAACTTATGCTTGTATTAGCTTGCTAACTTAGAAAAGAGTAATCAACTGGAATTTGTGCTAAAACTTGAAAGTAAGGACATACACTTTGTTGCTTTTCAGCAAAAGAAACCCCAGTGGCCAAAAAAAAAGCCTTTCATGTCTAGAGTTCTATGATGTAGTTATCACCAGACGGGTAAGTCTTGCTGAGTGTTAGTATACTCAGCCTTGCTGTAATCTGTTGCTCCAGGTAATGCCTTTGCTGATGTGTGGCCTGGAGAGATCCCGCCTGGCTGGGAGCTAGAGTGGGTTGAAGACGATGATTGAAGGCATCATGGCAGGCCTCCTGTGATGTTCCGCGCGCCGTTTAGTTTAATTCTGCTGTTTTCAAAACTCTGAACTTTGTTTTCGTGTCAAAGACTCCGGTTTGTAATAATTAAACCCTTCGGGGTAGAGTTGGATGTTAATTATGTGTTGTTCTCTGGACTCGCCTTCGCGTGAGTTTTAATGCATATATGTCGATCCTTGTTGCTATGTAAGTGATTTACCGGGCGTTAACCCGGCAACTAACGACAGGATGATACTTTATTATCGCTTAATGACCAAAGTGGATTGGTTTAGGCGATAGTACGGTATTTTCCTGGGCGGGTTGTCACAGCTGGCATCAGAGCAATTATATGCACCAGAGGTTAATTAATAACCATAATCACTGGTTTTTGAATAAAATTTGCCAAGATTGTTTGGATTTGCAAAATACGTTGGTCCGTTAAGGATAAATTAGACCGAGAGGCCCTAGAGGGAATTTTTGGGTTCTTTCAGGTGGCTTGTTAATCTATGGTTTATTTTGCTAACTCCCAGCACTTTTTTTTCCTGTCAGAACTTACTTTCTGTACAACCATACTAGTTCATCACGTTTTGCCATACGTGGTGGTACCACAGGGAAGTCCTGTGAGGGATGGATGGGACCTATTCTAATGGGAACCCACGTCGCGTCTGTGTCTCATCACGTTTTGCTATACGTGGTGGTACCGCATGGAAGTCATGTGAGGGATGGATGGGACCTAATCCAAAGGGAACCCACCGTCGCGTCTGTGTCTCGCCACGTTTTGCCATACGTGGACATTCCGCATTGTGAATATGTGAGGCAAGGATCCGCTTCATTCCAAAAGGAGCGTATCTGAGGTTGGACGCTGTCCATGCAGCGGCTTGACGCATGGATACCGTTTCTATAAGTGAACGGTACTGTATGTGGACGCTTCCGTGACATGCTGGCACGGAAGGTTCTTTTCTGCAGGTACATAACAGCGCTTCGTTAGACGCTAAGTGAGTACCGAGTAGCTATCGACTAGTAATTATAGGGAGAGACGAATAAAAGCCTTGCCACCGGCACTGACTTTGATTTTTGGCTTAATTGCCGTGTGAGGACGATTAGGATGTCTTGCATCATGTTAAAAATCGTGACAACTTAAAACTAAACCCTTTACATGTTTGTGTGCTCTCTAAGGTGAAATTTTGCTAGTGTGCTTCTGCTTGCATAACCTCTCAGGTGTAGATGTGTTGCTGTCCAAAATGTTGATGTGGCTGTTTGCTTGATTTTTGCACCCTGTTCAAGAATCATTTTGCCTAGGTGATCTCTACCAAAGTTGCTCCATATCTACTCTAGTTTCTGCTCGCAAAAATTCACGGTCATAGCCTTTGAATATCTCAAGTTATGCTCAGATTAGCGAACCTCTGTCATGCTGTTTTTCAGAGGACAGAACCTTGAACTTTGCATCTTTCGACCTTGTTCCTAAATGATCTAGCTCAACCTTTGAATACCGAAAAGGTGTTTCATAACCTCACTAATATGCTGGTACAATTTGGGGAATTTTTGGAGCTCTGGTTTTTAAGTTACGAATTTTTGTTCACAACTGCCAGAACTTTAGGCGGTGTCGGTGCGCTTCTGCTCCGGGACAGCTAGGTCGCCCGGATCGACCTTCTTGGCCTCAACGACCAAGACTGCGGAGGCGTTGGCGCAGGCGGAGGTCGCGGCGAGGTCGAGGGCCTCCGAGTTGCACTTGAAGGAGATGATGAGGTCCCCCAGGACGGAGAGGACCCCATTTGGAGCAGGCATCTTCAACACCAAGTAGGTGTAGTGCGGGAAGGCCATGAACCTAGCCAGCATCGGGCGACCTAGGATCGCATGGTAGGAGGACTTGAAGTTGGCAACCTCAAAGTTGAGGTACTCCGTGCGGAAGTTGGCCTCCATACCGAAGGTAACGAGGAGGGAGACCCGACCCAAGGGGTAGGCCGCCTTCCTGGGGACGATGCCATAGAAGGGCTCGTCGCACTCCGTGAGCTTGTCAAAGTCGAAGTTCATCTTCTTCAGGGTCTCAACAAAGATGATGTTGAGCCCGCTCCCCCCATCGATCAGGGTCTGGGAGAGCAAGGCCCCGTCCACCGTGGGCTCGACAACGAGTGGGTAGGACCCAGGATCTGGGATATGGACCTAGTGATCGGCTCTGGAGAATGTGATTGCCTGCTCAGACCAATGCAGAGGCGCAGTTGGCTGAGTGTGGACGAGGTGGACCTCGCGCTTGTCCTTGCGGTAGCGCCTCTTGCTGACGTTGGACTTGAGGCCCCCAACGATCATGTTGATCGTGCGGGTCGCGGCCTGGAAAGGCCCGTTGGGGTTGCCTGTCGGTGGTAGAGGCGGTAGGTTACCCTTGTCGCGAGGAGGTTGTGGAGGGGGTCGCTGCAAGATGTGTCGCGGTGATCGTCACGTCGGTTGTCGCGAGGGTCCCGGTTGTCGCGGTCGTCGCGCCAGTCCCGTTGGTCGGTATGGCGGTAGTTGTTGCTGTAGCGGCGGTTGTCGCGGAGACCACCGTCCTTCCTAGGTCGCTTGGGGTCCACGGGGGTGCTGAAGGCCCTCTTGAACTGAGAGCACTCACGGAGAGTATGGGTAGATCCCTCGTGGAACCTGCAGAGGCTGTCGAGCGCTGCGTCGAACTTCTCCCGGTTGAAGGTCGAAGCTCGCCGCCCTTCAGCCGCTAGGACCTCGGAAGATCACTTGCGGAGCTTGGATGCGGGGTCCGCTGCGGTGCCAAATGTGCCAGGGGTGTCAGCGTCGAACTGGTTCTGCAGCGCCTCTTCTGTGTCCATCAGCTTGTTGACGATGTTCATGAGCTCCTTGACGGTGGTGGCACCAGATTCATGGATCTTCTCAAAGAGCTTGCAATCTTTGATGCCCTTCTTGTAGCTTTCGACGATCTGGTCATCCCTGACACCAACGCACTCATTACGGTTCTCGAAGAACCGGTTATTGTAGTCACGGAGCCTCTCCTTGGGCTTCATGATGACCCTCCCGAGGTTGAAGGCGTTGCCAGGACGATCATAGGTCGCCTGGAAGTTGGAGGTGAAGGCCTGGGATAGGTCGGCCCAGGACTTGATGCTGCCAGGCTCGAGGCTGTTGAGCTATAGCGAGGGGGCCTTGCCCATGACCAGCAGGAAGTAGGCCGCCATGTGGTCGAACCTACCACCAGCCGCCTTGACGGCGACGTAGTAGGTCGACAGCCAGATGTTGGGGTCCGAGTGCCCATCGTACTCCTTGATGTTGGGCTTGAAGTTCTCGGGGTAGTCCACTGTCCTGAGTCGGGGAGCCAGCGCTGGGAAGGCGGTGACAGCTAGGTCGTCACCAGTTGCTCTGGCTGGAGCAGCTTCTCTAGGCGCAGAGTGGACGCTGCGCTCCGGGATGATGACCTGGGAGTGCGGCTGCCGATCTCGGTTGCCCTGGGCAACACCTGGGTCGTCGTGCTCAGCATCGTAGAGAGCACGTCGCTTGTTCTCGATGTCGTGGCGGTCGCATAGCTCGTGCTCCATAATGCTGTGGACGGCGCCAGGTTGGCCATACTCGCGATTGTACTCCGCACGATGGCGAAGTTCACGCTCCTCGCGCTCGCGGTGGCACTGGTCGACATAGCCGCGCACATCGCGAGCGCGCCTGTTGGCGTCGAGGTTGACGTGCAGGTCGCCAATGTTGGCAGCAGCAGGCTGCTGGGCAGGTTGCTCGGGGTTGTGCTGGGTGACCTCCTCCCGAACGGGGGAGAGGTGGGAGCGCTGAGGTCGATGGGATCGACTGCGTGAGTGACGCGTCGATGAAGACGTGGCGGCCTTAGAGGCCGCGCTCTTTTCCTCCACCAAGGCGTTGGTGACCCAGAGGTACGCGATGGCCTGCTCAGCTTCGGGCGTCAGCGGAGCTTGCTGGAGTCGGGTAATGGCCGCGCCCAGGTTGGCCTGGGGGCTGTTGAACGTCGGGATCCCAGCTTCCTCGAACTCCATCCGTAGGTCCCGAGCGCAGGGGAGGGCCGCACGACACTGTTCATCTGCACGTTGCTGGGCACGCAGGGTGTTGCCTTGGATGCGGGCTGCTTCCTCGGAGTTGGTCATGCCCACATGGGGTGGCTCGTTCTCGGAGACCACGAGCACTTGGCGGAAGACGATATCTGAGTCGTTGGGGGAGACTCGAACACAGACCTTCTGGAACTCACCACAGTCCGGGGACTGGGTAGGTCGTTTGGCATGGCAGGGGAGCTCTTGGTCGATTCTCTTCCGCAAGCGGCGCCCGCGGGGGGTGTGCTTCGCGCCCTTGTGATAGGTGTAGGGCACGTCGAGCGGGTTGCGCCGGGCGCAGGGTGTAGGCCTTAGGTCGCCAGATGACCTCCGACCAGATTGGATCTGGGAGGGCGTGGAAAGCTGACTGAGTCGGAGGCCCGGTGCAGACTTGAAGCCGAAGGGAAACGTATCGTGATGTCGCGTCGTCTGCGCCGAGCGTTGAGCTCGCTTGCAGATCTCCAGGGTTTCCTTCATCATGTCGATGACATTCTCCATACCCTAAACAAGGTCATATAGTCTGGGCGGGTGGGTCTCCGACGCTAGATCGGAAACGAGGGTGGCGACAGACATTGTAACGACCTGCTCCGTGGTCGCTGGAGAAGTTGCGGCTACCAGAGCAGGAAAGGTCGCCGTGAAAGATCCAAAGAAGATCTCCACGGGGTTGGCGAGGATGGCTGCCATGCTCGCCGGAAAGACGACACCAGATTGGGCCACCATGCTGCGCAGCAAGTTCCCGATCGCCCCTACCTGGCACGCCAACTGTCAGGGGGTGAGACCTGGACAGATCCGCAAGGGGGTTACCCTAGAGGTTTGCAAGTTAATGGAGAGGATCGGGACCTAAGAGCGTAGGTGGTAGTCCACGTGGTGAACTCGGAACTAGGCGAGTATGGTGATGAACGCGGGGAGACAAAGGGTTTAGACTGGTTCAGGCCTCCGGAGAGTAAAACCCTATGTCCAGTTGCGGTGGTGGATTATGCGCGAGGATGAAGATGTCCCCTTGAATGGAGCCCTAGGCCACCTTACATGGGGAGGACGGACTAGGGTTTCCATTCAAGGTCGGTGGACCCGTATCTGGGTCGGTTACAATCTGGGAATATATTCTTCCGGATTACAAGGAGAATCCCGTGATTCTCGGACCTACAGGCGGCGGTGCGCCGCGTCCTAGAGTCTTGACTTGCACGCCAAGTTCTGTGGATCTTCCGGGATCTTGATAAGGTCGACCAGAGTCGTCGGAGTCGCGGATAAGGTCGCTGGGCCCACTTGGCAGGTCGGCGGGGCTTCTAGAAGGTCGGGTCCACTTGTCAGGGGCCTCTGGGTCCCTAGCCGGTGGGGACCCATGGGTACCCATGTCTCTCACGGACTAATTACTACTGATTTGTAAAAAAAGGGCACACATGCTATAAGAGCTTGAAATGTAATAACTATATATATATGTGTGTGTGCGTGTGTGAGTGTGTGTGTGTGTATAAGTTTACTAGAGACAAGCTGCAAGTCACAATCATTTGAAAATGCCAAACATTGATATGTGGACCAGGACAATTGAATGAACATACCATGCAAGCACAAAGTGCGGCGAGGTGGCTGAGGAAGATCCATCCTTCGAGGTTTCAAGGCTTGAAAGCGCCTCATGATTTTATCATCATCAAGTCTTTTAAATATCTCCTTCTCGGTGTAGCATATCATTAAATTATTGAGCCATTCATTGTCCATCTTATTGAGATGATCGGTCTTGATAATATTCATAACTGAAAAGACTCTTTCCACATATGTTGTTGCCACTAGAAGGAGTAGTGCTAGCTCAATTAGATGATAGATGAATTGAAAAATCTCATGTCTTGATGTTTCAACCATCTTCACTACCAAACTCCCAAAATCATGGCAATCTGCAAACTCATCAACACTTCTATCATGAAGAATAAACATTTCAAGTTGATCCCTAATATTCGAAAGATCATCAGTGGAGAAGTTTGCACCATAGATCCTCGCAAGCTTGACAAGATTGTCCACATTGAACTTAGAGAAAGAGTCCTTTGGATCAAGGCAGGAAAACATACAAGTAACTTAGAAGAAACTTCATTGAAGCGATGATTCATCTCCGTGTTTATGGCATCTACAGCAGCATAGAAGGTGTCAACACGATAATGGTGCTCTTCAGTGACCATTATCCCTTTTTCTTGTCTTGAACGGACCCATCTTGGTCTTGGTGCATCCATAGATGGTATCTTAATTTCTTTTCTTCACAAAATGCTTGAACTTCAGCAAATAGTTTATCCCAACCATTATTCCTCAGGTCAACTAGTCGTGCTTTCACATCAACAAGCAAAGACATGGCTTGTACAATATTTTGATCTCTTCATTGCAAGCATTTTGACAACTCATTTTTGATGCGAAATAATTTCAGTATCATCTTCATAATGAACACAAAGTTAAAACTCTCCATTATGTGAACCAAACCTCCAGCATTGTTTGCTCGACGTTTTTCTTGATTAACAAATACCAACACTGGTATAATAGCATCCCACATTGACTCAATATGAAGTAATGTCATAAAGTGTGAGCCCCATCTAGTTTCTCCAGGTCTAACCAAGCTAGTCATTTGATGCTGCCCTCTCACTGAAAGTATCTCTCCATTGTCCAATTTATCCAAAATATTATCACGATGCTTCTCAGTCAATAAATCCTTCCTCTTGCAGGAGGCACCAACATTGGTTACAATCAAATTGACATAGTCAAAGAAATCCTTAATGCGTGCACAACATTCACTAACAGCAACCACTACCAACTGCAACTGGTGTACAAAGCAATGAATTGAAAATGCATATGGATTGTCATCACGAATTTGTTTCTGTAAACCATTAAATTCACCTCTCATATTGGATGCTCCATCATATCCTTGTTCTCGGATCCTAGCAATTTGGTAGCTTATGAGTACCAAGCATCTCAACAAACGCCCTCTTCAATGCATCTGATGATGTTTTCTTAACATGCTTTAGGCCCAAAAACCTCTCTACAACCTCTTTCTTACTGTTTACAAACCTACATAACATATAAGATTAATACCAATTATTTAATGCTACAAACAGTGAGTGTCTTAAATAATCTGAAAATTTGTAAAATGAGACAAATCAAGAACTGACCTCACAACTACAGCCATTTGCTCTTTGATTGAGATGTCACGTGATTCATCAATAAGGATAGCGAAACGACAATTCCCAATCTCTTGCAAAATAACTTTAGTAACCTCTTGTGCACTAGCTTTGGCAAGGTCTTTTTGGATTTCTGGAGAAAGCATTTGAGCATTTTATCAACACAACTCATCAAATGCAATCCTCACATCCTTGTTCTTCTCTTTATATGAATCAATCATCTCTAGATAATTTCCCTTATTTAAAGATGAGGAGGATTCATCATGTCCACGGAAAGAAAGACCTTGTTTAATAAAATATTTTGCAGAATCTAGAGTTGTAGCCAAATGAGTTTTATATCTTTTTTCAGAGTCTTTGCCATAATCCTGAAGCTTGCGACCTACACCTGCTCTCTGATACTTAAAATCAAAAGCTGCATTTCTTGCATTATTGAGGTGACTATCGACACCACCAACATGTTTAGGCAAAGCTTTATATACATTCTTCCAAGTATTAAATCCTACTTTGTGAAAGCATCATGACCAAACTGACCATTTGAGGGTTGTTCCTTAAAAAGAAAACAATAGAAGCAAAATGCAGCATCCTTCGCCACACTATACTCTAACCAATCATACTTGGCAAACCATGATTCCTGGAAACATCTATTGTCCTTTGTGCAGGGAAAAGTATGGCCTATAAGTTGTGTTGGGCCCTTCAACAAATAAGCTCGCTTAACTGGATCTCTAATGTTAGGATGGAATCTTTCAATTGGAATACGAAGTCCTAGATCAGATATTATATGCTTCTGGCTGAACTCTTTGATAACATTACCTTCTTCCTGTTGTAAATCTTGTGCTTGTGGCGCTTGTTCAGTTTGTACTTGGGGTGCTTGTTCAGTTTGTGTTTCTTGTACTGGTGCTTCTATTTCGTTTCCATCTAGAATGTTGCCATCTTCTTCTTCAGCAGCAGCACTAGACCGTTCTTGCCCAGAAACAGAACTAAAAAAACTCTTGATGCTTACAACTGACAAGTATTAGATGAAATACATACAATAAAATTATGCAAACATAGATTAATTAATTAATTACTTAAACAAACTTTCTCAATTTCTCACCTTTCAATTTTTCCAAACTCCACTAGGATCTGAAATATACTGTCGTCAACGGTTTGCAGCACGGTCTCCCTCTGCATTTGCCACCATCACAATGGCACAAGTGGTCGTTGGACGCCGGAGGCGAGCAGCGGCACTGCGTCAGTGCTCAAGCGCCGGTCGCCGGAGCCCGGAGGCGGACAGCGGCACTGCGTCACCAGAAAGCATGGCGCTAGGCGAAGGGACAGTCGTGCGAGCAGACGGATCAGCGCCGGCGGCTATCCACTCGTCTGGTACTCTGATTTTCTAATTTGTGTGTTGATCTATATTCTAAAGTGGGCCGGTCTATTTAATTTTGGCCCAAAAGGAAAAGCTGCAAAGGGAAAAGAAAAGGCCCAGGACAGCCCAGCATTGTGCTTCTTCTTCCCTGGGACACCGACGCACAGAATCAGACAGAGTCGCAGATGGCCGATTGATAGCACTATGGCGGGTATGTTTGGGGGAATCTCTGTCGATGGCAGGTATGGTGACCGCCAGAGCTCGCCATATTGGTGGCTCCGCCACTGCGTACATATTTGTGAAAATGATAATGATTGCATGGTGCAACATTGATTCCTCAAATGCATCGAATACAACAAGGAAAAAGAAGTGTTTCACCTTTCTATTGTAATTGTCAGGATGGTTGTATCTGAGTAGGTGATGTCCTCATCATTCTCCTCTTCTGGGCTGTAAGTCGTCCTCGACTTTCTCTAGTGGCATCCAAAAGTACTTGCCTTTATGTTTGAACACAACGACAAACAGCAACACTTCCCTTCTTTGAGATGATCACGTTACTTAAGAGAAAAACTAGAAGGACTTTACAAGACATTGTTATTATGTAGCCCCAAAGGATATTTCAAATTATAGCAAATGGTTTGTTGCTCACCAGAAAGAGTTATCTAGCTTGAAGAAGAAGACAGAATCAGAATCAACTGTCAAATTATAGTCGATTGAGATTTAGAGATTGTAGAAGGTAACTGAAGATAATGAAGAACTCCTTCGTCAACTGCTAAACTGTAGAAGATGAAGAGGTTAAGACTAATGCTCCACTTTGTCTCTTGAGATTATGACTTAGATGTAGCTTTGTTAATATAAATTCTTTGTAAGATAATTATTTTGTAATAGTTTGTGATATGTCATGAACAATTTGGTAGTACTTGTCTCGCTAGGCAACAACAATGTGTTTTATTGTATAAACAAATATGTGATATTTATTATTTTGCTAATCAAATCGAAATTGAAATGAAATCAATTAATATTAATCAATGTTGGTTAATTGTATGTTAGCCTTAAGTGGGCTTAGCCCATATATAATTGGACCAAAAGTCAATTTTATTGAAATAAACGAGACTAAAAGGGCTGCAAACCATTTGCATAAATTGTGGACTTGACCCAACAACAAATGGACCCAACAAAATAAAATTGGCCCGTGTAAACAAATTTGGGCCCAACCCAATAACAAATGGTCCTACCAAAATCAATTTTGGGCTATCTGAACAACATCAGCCTGCAGGAAGTTTTGAGCTCGACCCAACAACAAATGGGCCAAATTCTTTTTATGACGAAACAACTCGTCACAATTATCATGCCACATCGAAAACCACATCAGATTGTGTTCAATGTGGCAAAGCTGCAGGAACCAAGTTATGACGTTTTGTTTTGACAATTTGCACGTGTCATAATTTTAGTGATGCGCCGAAATAAAGAATGTCACTAATCGTGATTTATGACGCTCGATTAGTGACAAAAGGTTTTCGTAACACCCTGCGTCATAAGTTGCGGTTTAGGACGTAAAAGCCGATTTTCCTTGCATCACTATTTGGTGTTTTTCTTGTAGTGCTTCCTCCCACCCTCCTCCTCTCTGCTCAAATATAGGGCGGCGGCTTGATGATAGGGGAGCAACCCTTGGGTTGGCTTGAGGAGGGCACCCAGGGGTGGGTGCCTATTTATTGTTCCTGGGTGAAAGGGATGTTCCACCATGCCATTGCCTTGGTAGCCAAGGGAGGTGGCATGACCTCCTTCCCCACCGCGCACGCAGAGGAGCGTTGTACGGGGGTTAGATGGGTAATTCCTCTAGGGCAGAGAGCACGAGGTCGCACCTGGGGTCCACTTGTTGGCCAGAAAGAAAGAGAGAGGCGTGGTGTGGGTTAGGTGGGCTGCAGCTGGGACAGCCTATTGGGCTCGTCTGGTGCGCTGGCTCGATTAGAGAGGGGAGATAAGGTGTGTCGTCCTGGTTAGCTAGCTGGACCGGGCTAGAAGCTAGGTTAGATGTTAGTTTTTCAAAATAGGTTTAGTTTATATATATATATGAATTTGAATATTTTCAAATTCAAACCTCACTGAGAGATATGGGTACCCATGGGTCCCCACCGGTCAGGGTCCCAGGGGCCCCTGACAAGTGGACCCGACCTTCCAGAAGACTCGCCGACCTGCCAAGTGGGTCCAGCGACCTTAGCCAAGCCTCCGATGACTGCGGGCGACCTGGCCAAGATCCCTGAAGACCCGCGATGCTTGGCGTACAAGTCAAGACACTAGGACCTGGCGCGCCGCCGCCTGTAGCTCCGAGTATCTTGGGATACTCCTTGTAATCCGGGAGATAAGCTTCCCACAATTGTAACCAACCTGGACTTGGGTCCACCGACCTTGCATGGAAACCCTAACCCGTCCTCCCCATATAAGACGGCCTAGGGCTCCATGCAGAGGGACAACTCATCTTCAACCTCTCGCATAATCCACCACAACTAGACGTAGGGTTTTACTCTCCGGAGGCCTGAACCAGTATAAACCCTTGTCTCCCTGTTCCTCGCCGCCATACTCGCTTAGTTCCAAGTTTACCACGTGGACTACCACCTACGCTCTTAGGTCCCGGTCCTCCATTAACCTGCAAACCTCTAGGGTAACCCCCTAGCGAATCTGTCCAGGTCTCACCCCCCTGACAGTTGGCGCGCCAGGTAGGGGCGACCGGGAACTCGCTGTGCAGCATGGTGGCCCAATCTGGTGTCGTCTTCCCAGCGAGCATGGCGGCCTTCCTCGCCGACCCCGTGGAGATCTGCTTTGGATCCTTCACGTCGACCTCTCCTGCTTCGGCAGCCCCGACTCCTCCAGCGACCTCCGAGCAGGTCATCACAGCACCCGCTGCCGTCTCCGTTCCCGATCTAGTATCGGAGACCCACCCACCCAGACCCTGTGACCTTGTCCAGGGGATGAAAAGCGTCATCGGCTCGATGAGGGAAACCCTGGAGATCTGCGAATGAGCTCAGCGCTCGGTGCAGACAGCGCTACGCCACGACACGTTCCCCTTCGGCCTGAAGTCCGCACCTGGCCTTCGCCTGAGCCAACTCTCCACACCTCCCCAGATCCAATCTGGGCGGCGACCTTCTGGCAACCCACGGCCGGCACCTCGCGCTCGGCGCGACCCTCTCGACGTGCCCTGCACCTATCACAAGTGTGCGAAGCACACCCTCCGCGGTGTCGCCTGCGGAAGAAGATCGACCACGAGCTCCCTCGCCGAGCTAAGCAACCTACCCATTCCCCGGACTGCGAGGAGTTCCAGAAGGTCTGGGTCCGCATCTCCCCCAACGACTCGGAGATCGTCTTTCGCCAAGTGCTCGTAGTCTCTGAGAACGAGCCACCCCGTGTGGGCGCGACCAACTCTGAGGAAGAGGCCCGCGCCCAGCGACGTGCGAAGGAGCAACAGTGCGCAACCCTACCCTGCGCTCGGGACCTGCGACTCGAGTTCGAGGAAGCCAGGATCCCGACCTTCAACAGACCCCAGGCCAACCTGGGCGCGGCCATCACCCGGCTCCAACAAGCCCAGATGACGCCTGAGGCTGAGCAGGCCCTTGCGTACCTCCGGGTCGCCAACGCCCTGGTGGAAGAGAAGAGCGCGGCTTCTAAATCCGCCGCGTCCTCGTCGACCCGCCACTCGCGCAGTCAATCTCATCGACCTCAGCGCAGCCATCTCTCCCCAATCCGGGAAGAGGTCGCTCAGCACAACCCTGAGCAACCCGCCCAGCAGCCCGCTGCTGCCGGCGACCTTCGCGTCAACCTCGATGCCAACAGGCGCACCAGCGACATGCGCGACTACGTCGACCAACGCCATCGAGAGCGCGAGGAGTGCGAGCTTCGTCACCGCCTGGAGTACGATCGCGAGTACGGCACACCTGGTACCGTCCATCGCATCATGGAGCGCGAGCTGCGGGACCGCCACAACATCGAAAACAAGTGGCGTGCCCTCTACGACGCCGAGCACGGCGACCCAGCCATCCTCCAGGCCAATCGGGATCGATAGCCACATTCCCAGGTTGTCGTCTCGGAGCGCAGTGTCCACTCCGCGCCTCGAGAGGCCGCTCCGGCCAGAGCCACCGGTGACGACCTTGCAGTCACCGCCTTCCCGGTGCTTGCTTCCCGTTTCAGGACGGTGGAGTACCCCCGACAACTTCAAGCCCAACATCAAGCCGTACGATGGGCGCTCTGAACCTAACATCTGGCTGTCGACCTACTACATCACCGTCAAGGCGGCCGGTGGTAGCTTCGACCATATGGCGGCCTACTTCCCGCTGGTCATGGGCAAGGCCCTTTCACTGTGGCTCAACAATCTCGAGCCCGGCAGCATCAAGACCTGAGCCGACCTGTCCCAGGCCTTCACGTCCAACTTCCAGGCGACCTATGATCGACTTGGAAATGCCTTCAACCTCGGGCGAGTTGTGCAGAAACCCAAGGAGCGGCTCCGCGACTACAACCACCAGTTCTTCGAGAACCGGAACGAGTGCGTTGGTGTCAGGGACCATCAGATCATCGATAGCTACAAGAAAGGCATCAAAGACCGCAAGGTCTTCGAGAAGATCCATGAGTCTGGCGCCACCAACGTCAAGGAGCTGATGCACGTCGTCAACAAGCTGATGGACACAGAAGGCGCGCTCCAGAATCAGTTCGACACTGATAACGCTGGTGCATCTGGCACTGTAGTGGACAAACTCCGCAAGCGACCTTCCGAGGTCCTAGCGGTCGAAGGGCGACGGGGCTCGACCTTCAACCAGGAGGAGTTCGACCTGGCGCTCGACAGCATTTGCGGGTTCCACGAGGGGGCTACCCACACTCTCCGCGAGTGCTCCCAGTTCAAGAGGGCCTTCAACACCCTCGTGGACCCCAAGCGACCCAGAAATGACGGCGGGCGCCACGACAACTGCCCCTACAACAGGAACTACCGCCGTGACGACCGGCGAGATCGGCGCGATGACTGCCGCGAGGAGCGATTTGACGATCGCTGCGAGCCTCCTCGCAGCGACCCACCACGCAACAACCCACCTCCAGCGGCTCCGCGCGATGAGACCAACCTGCCTCCTCCACCACCGACAGGCAACCCCAATGGGCCCTTCCAGGTCACTAACCGCACGATCATCATGATCGTTGGGGGCATCAAGTCCGACGTCAGCAAGAGGTGCTATCGCAAGGACAAGCGTGAGGTCCACCTCGTCCACACTCAACCAACAGCGCCTCTACGTTGGTCTGAGCAGGCAATCACGTTCTCCAGAACTGATCACTGGGTGCACATCCTAGACCCCGGGTCCTACCCGCTCGTCGTCGAACCCACGATGGACGGGGCCTTGCTCTCCCAGACCATGATCGATGGGGGGAGCGGGCGCAACACCATCTTCGTGGACACCCTCAAGAAGATGGGCTTCGACTTCGACAAGCTCACGGAGTGCGACGAGCCCTTCTACGGCATCGTCCCCAGGAAGGCGGCCTACCCCCTGGGTCGGGTCTCCCTCCCCATCACCTTTGGTACGGAGGCGAACTTCCACACGGAGTACCTCAGCCTCGAGGTCGCCAACTTCAAGTCCTCCTACCACGCGATCCTAGGTCGCCCGATGCTGGCCAGGTTCATGGCCATCCCGCACTACACCTACTTGGTGTTGAAGATGCCGGCGCCACATGGGGTCCTCTCCGTCTTTAGGGATGTCATCATCTCCTTAAAGTGCAACTCTGAGGCTCTCGACCTTGCTGCGACCTCCGCCGCCGTCGACGCCTTCGCAGTCTTGTTCGCTGAGACCAAGACCGTCGACCCAGTCGACCTACCTGTCCCAGAACAGAAGCGCACCGACACCACTCTGGATGCGGTCCCCTTCACGAAGAACGTCTGCCTCGGCCTTGCCGACGCGGAGAAGACGGTGGTGATCGATGATGGGCTCGACCCCAAATAGGAACTCGCGCTCACCAGTTTCCTCCGGGATAACACCGACATATTCGCATGGAGTCCATCAGATATGTTGGGTGTCCCCAGGGAGCTGGCTGAGCACTCCTTGGATGTAAGCAAGACGGCCAAGCCTGTCAAGCAAAAGCTTCGCCGCTTTGCGAAAGATCGCAAGGACGTCATTAGGGTAGAATTAATAAAGCTCCTAGCTGCCGGATTTATCCGCGAGTGTAAAAACCCGGTTTGGCTCGCAAACTCGGTCCTTGTACCTAAGAAAACCGGTCAATGGAGAATGTGTATCGACTACACCGACCTCAACAGGCACTGCCCTAAAGATCCCTTCCTCTTCCGCGCATCGACCAAGTCGTGGACTCCACAGCCGGAAGCGTCCTCCTATGCTTTCTCGACTGCTACTCAGGATATCATCAGATAGCCCTGAAGGTCTCTCACCATGACAAGACGGCGTTCATAACGCCCCATGGCATCTACTGCTACACGGCCATGACCTTTGGCCTCAAGAATGCTGGCGCGACCTACCAGAAGGCCATCCAAAAGTGTCTGGCTAGCCAGATCAGCAAGAACGTAGAAGCCTACATCGACGACGTGGTCGTCAAGACCACCCACGAGGACAAGCTCATAGCTGACCTCGTGGAGACCTTCGCCAACCTCCGCGTCTATCGCTGGAAACTCAATCCAGAGAAGTGCGTCTTCGGTGTCCCGTCCGGCAAGCTCCTGGGCTTCATGGTCAGCAACCGGGGCATCGAGGCCAATCCCACCAAGGTGGATGCCATCCTCAGGGAATTGACCTACAGGGAAGAAAGACGTCATGAAGCTCACCGGCATGATGGCGGCCCTAGGTCGATTCATTTGCAAACTTGGAGAGAAAGGCCTGCCCTTCTTCAAGCTGCTAAAAAAGGCGGACAAGTTCGTCTAGACCGAGGAAGCGGACAAAGCTCTGGAGCAACTCAAGACCTTCCTCACATCACCCCCGGTGATGGTGCCCCCGGCACCTCAGGAGCCGCTACTGCTCTACATCTCGGCGACCACCCTGGTGGTCAGTTCGGTTCTGGTGGCTGAGCGACCTGAAGAGGGCTGACCTTACCCTGTCCAGCGACCTATCTACTACGTTAGCGAGGTCCTGTTAGACAGCAAGACCAGGTATAGCCAGCCCCAGAAGATGCTCTATGCGCTCCTCATCACCCCTCGCAAACTCCGGCATTACTTCCAGTCGCACAAGATCAAGGTCGTCTCGGCCTTCCCCCTTGGCGAGATCCTGCGGAGCCGCGACACCACTAGACGCATCGTCAAGTGGTCCATCGAGCTAGGCGAGTTCGACCTAGAGTTCTGCCCCGGGCAGGCCATCAAGTCACAGGTCATCGCAGACTTCGTCTCGGAGTGGACAGACATCCAACAGCCTCCACCGTCGGAGCGACCTGAGCACTAGAAGATGTACTCTGATGATTCCCTGAACCTCGAAGGAGCCGGCGCAGGCATCCTGTTCATCTCCCCCCAGGGCGACTACCTCAAGTACGTGCTGTAGATCCATGGGCTACGCATCGCTGTCTCTCTCGGGATCAAGCGCCTCTTAGCCTACTGTGATTCCAAGGTCGTCATCGACCAAGTTAGCAAAGACTCTGAAGCCAGGAAGGACACAATGGATGTCTACTGTGCTGAGGTGCGCAAGCTCGAGCGTCACTTCGAGGGGCTCGAGTTCCACCACGTCTGCCGCAACAACAACATCGCGGCCGATGTCCTCTCTAAGCTTGGCTCCAAGCGCGCATTGGTTCCAGTCGGTGTATTCATTCAGGATCTACGCAAACCAACCATCAAGCTCTTGGCCAACCCAGAGTCGCCAGACGACGAAGTGACCTCGCCAGCAGGTCGCGAAGTCCTCATGATCGACGCAGAAGATGACTGGCGCCTCGACTTCATCGCCTTCCTCCTCGAGCATCGAGTGCCTGAGGACAAGGCGGAGCGCGAAAAGATCACAAGGCATAGCGCCAACTACATCATCGTCGGCAACGAACTCTATCGGAGGTCCGCCTCCACCGGAGTGTTGATGAAGTGCATCCTTCGATCTGAGGGCCTTAGACTCTTGGATGAGATCCATGGCGGCGAGTGCGGCAACCATGCCGCTTCTTCCAACCTGGTGGGCAATGTCTTCAGGTCCGGCTTCTACTAGCCTACGGCCATGGCTGATGCCTAGGAGCTTGTACGTCGATGCAAGGGGTGCCAGTTCTTCGCTAAGCAGCAGCACGTCCCGGCTCAGGCCCTGAGGACCATCCCTCCGTCCTGGCCCTTCGCAGTGTGGGGCCTCGACTCTGTGGGACCCTTCAAGACCGCCTCGGGCAGCTACAAGCACATCATCGTGGTGGTAGATAAGTTCACCAAGTGGATCGAGGTCCATCCTGTATCCAGTGTCACGTCAAAAGAGGCGGCCAAATTCATCGAGGAGATCACCCACCGCTTCGGGGTGCCCAACAGGATCGTCACCGACCTTGGCACGGCCTTCACAGGAGCCGATTTTTGGGACTTCTGCTAAGACAACCTGATCGACGTATACTACTCCTCAGTGGCGCACCCGCGGTGCAACGGCCAGGTCGAGCGGGCCAACGGCATGGTCCTACAGGCCATCAAAGACCGTATCTTCGATGGCTCAGCACCTTACGCAACCAGGTGGCTCTCAGAGCTCCCTCACATCCTCTGGGGTCTCAGGACCCAAGTCAACTCAGCGACAGGGTATTCATCCTTCTTCTTGGTCTACGGGTCAGAGGCCATCCTCCCCACTGACGTGGCCTTCGGGGCTCCTCGCATCCAGAACTTCGACGAAGGAGAAGTGGAGCAAACACGTAGGCTCGACCTTGACAGCGTCGAGGAACATCGTGTGGCCGCGCTCATGCGCCACACCCACCATGAGCAGCAGCTACGTCGCTACCACTACCGCAACGTGTGGGAACGTTCCTTCAACGTTGGCGACCTAGTCTTGCGGCGGATCCAGAACACCAAGGATATGCACAAGCTCTCCGCGCCTTGCGAAGGCCCCTTCATAGTTAAGGAGGTCATTGGACCGACGACCTATCGCCTCCAATGGTTCGATGGCCAGGGCGTCCCGAACACCTAGAACATCGAGCATTTACATCGCTTCTATCCTTAGGAGCCTTGTATCACAATAAAGCTATGTACTCTATCCTTTGTACTTCGATATATATAAAAAGATTACCTTTTCGACCTGCTTTTATGAGTCTCTATCTGTTCACCCCTCCCCTTCGACATGCTTGGGGGATTTGGTTTAAAACTGGACCCCTCACGCTCGGGGGCTTGGTGTTAAGCTCGGCCCTTCACGCTCGGGGGCTTGGCTTTGCCAACCTAAGGGTCGTTCGACCTAGGGGTTTCTACCTTGCTTTTTAACAGTGTTGCCTTACAACAACTTTTTGTACACCTTATAAGTATTCCTAGGTCGTGGGGTTGCTCGACCTTGGGTCCCTGACCCCCCTCCGCGCGCCGGCTGCACGTAAGCCTCCGCATCGAGCCGTGTAGTCGGTAAGTCGTCCCTCCACTGAGTTGGGTTAGCGGGGGGAAAGGGTTCTTGCAACTTCATTACTTTTGTGTCCTTATAAGGATTATATGAGTCAAATAAGGGATCGCATCAACTTAAATAAACATGCCTTTTCGATTCATGCAAAGTTTATCTTACATCAAAAGGGTCCACGACCCATTGGCACTAACTGTTTGCTACGTCCTAAGTTACATTTTCAAGTCTATCTTCTTCATGATCTCCTCCGCGGTGGCCTGAATATCTTCAACGCCCACCAGCTGAGACAGGTCGAGCTCCTCCCTGACCTTCTCAAGGTCGAATGTCGGCACATGGTGCCTCACCGTGGCCAGCGCGGTAGCAGCGGCGAGCTTGCCGCTATCCATCAACAAGGTCTTCACGCGACCTTCCGCCTCCTCCAGCTGCGCCACGAGCTCCTGTGGCCCGCCTTCGACCTTGGGGACGTAGACGTCCACAAGGTACTCGGCGGCCTCCTTGAGGTCGTCCAGCTCCTTCTGAAGATCTGCAGTCATCTCTTGATGATCAGTGAGGGTTTGCATCGCCCGGGCAAGGTCGATCTCTAGATCCCTGCGCACGCCAAATTCATATGCAGCTTTTCGGGTGAAGTAACACTCACTGGCGACGACCTCCGTGTTCTTCTCCTTGAGGGCCTTCACCTGCTCTTTGGACTCCTTGAGGTCCTTCTTCAAGGCGGACTCCCTCTTCTTGGCCTCTGCAAATGTCAAGGTCGAGAAGGGTTCACCACGACGTAACTCTAGGTATAAAGACTAAGGGCGTCCCAGACGTACCTGCGGTGGCGACCATCAGCTCGTCCTCCGCTTCCTTCACCCTCAGCTTGGCAGCCCCAAGCTCCTGCTTCAAGGCCTTCATTGCCTTGTCCTACAAGGCCGCCTCGTCCTTGAGGTGCTTTGTTTCCTCTGCGGCCTCAATCTTGGCCTGCAGCACGGCCTCCCGCACCGCAGTCAGCTCCGCGTGAAGTTTGGCACCCTCCATCAGCAGGTTCGCCCTTCCCTGTGCCCGCTCGGCAAGAGACTGCAACCATACACCACAAAAGTTCGTTCAATCAAGCCATCCAAGCAAATCAGAGATATAGCCCCAAAGGAATCGAGACTCACCATGAGTGTCCTGCCGATCGTCTTCGCTGCCTCCTTGATCGTCGCCTGCGCCGCCTTGAAATCGTCAAGGTCACGGCCGTCAGCGAGGATATCCTCCTCCCACGGAGTGCCGGTATAGAGACACCAGTTCTGGTTGTCCGCCTCGCCTCCTCCTTCGGCCTCCCCCTCCTGCATCTGCAGTAGGCTCGACTCGGGCGGATCCTCCTGGTGAAGGCCTTCCCCCTGCTGAGCGCTGTCAGAAGCGACCTTGGCCGCCGCCGACAATGCTGCCCCCACGGTCTCAGGGACCTTGCTGGTAACATCCCCTCCTAAGGTCGCCGGTGACTGCCCCACCGGCACCTTCTCGAGCTTCCGCCCAAAGGCCTCTTGGCCTGAGGTGTTCTTGCTGGTACCCGATGCAGCGGGAGTCCCCCTACCCAAAGTGCACAAATTTGTCAGTTCGACGTACTCAACAAGCCGTGAAGATCAACCAAAGCAAGAAAATCAAGTTCAACGACGTACCCGCTGCCGGATTTCAACCGGACCTGAAGCGGCCTAGGTGGCGCCCGCCTTAGCTTCTTCTGTGACCCTTGGTCACTCACACCTCCTGCGCTCGGCTTCGGCTGCTGCTCGCTTATAACCCCGAGCGTGGTGTCATCTCCTCCTGCGGCCGCTGTGTCGCCCGACCCTGCGGTGACGTCATGCGACCGCGCATCATCGTCTTCATCGGCGACGACCTCGACGCTAGCTGTCGCTGTCTTCGACGACGCAGTAGTGTCTCTCCTCTTCCTCTTCTTCTTCTTCTTCTCCACCTCGATGGTGGCGGAGATGATCTTGACGCCCTTGTGCGCCGGGATCTTGCCAGCAACCTGCCGCGTGCGCCGGGTCATCAGCGCAGAACTCCCCGCGGGAGGATCCTCATCATCACTACCTCCCACCGATGAGTCGGAGAGGTAGTTGTCGAAGTACTCTTGCGGCGGAGCCCGGATGTCCTCCGCCGCCCGGAACATGAAGCTGCGCTCACCCTTGTCAGCGAGGGGAGCCGGACTCCAGAACAAGCCTCGCGACCCTGCAACAGGCGACCTTTGTCTAAGTTCAACACAAAGCAACCTCAACCAAAGCAAAGTCAGGGTCGACCAGGCGACTTACCACTTCGGCGGGCCGCTTGAGGGAGAACGCCTTGGGGCACGTCCGATTTAGGATCACCCTGTTGAAAAGCTCCCTCACCCGCGCCACCATTTCCTGCTTGGAGACCTTGCGCTGCGCCACGCGGGTCGGGTCAGCCTGGCCCTAGTACTCGTAGGCCGGATGCACCCGATCTTGGATCGGCTGCAGTAGCCTCCGGCTGAAGCTGATGGCCACCGCGCCACTCGTCAGCCCCCCCGCCTTCAGCGTTGCGAGGTCCTCCAACAGCGTCCTGATGGTGTCCGTCTCCCTCGACGTCAGCTGGTTGGTCCACTCCGGCACCGGGACCGGCGCGAGCCCCGACCTAATCACCAGCACTGGCTTCGGGTTATCGATGTAGAACCACCCTCACCTCCAGCCCTGGGTGTTGTCCGGTAGCTCCATGTCGATGTACACCGTCTTCATGTGACGGCGTAGCATGAAGCCGACGGACCCAACGACGCCATTCTTCCCTGTCTTCTTCACCTCGAAGAAGTACCACCACAGGTCGAAGTGTGGCGGTATCCCCAAGTAGGCCTCGCACAAGTGGATGAACGAGGAAACAGTGGTGACAGCATTGGGGACGAGATGTACCAGGTCGATCCGGTAGAAGTCAAGCAACCCGCGGAAGAAATCACCTGCTGGGACTCCAAATCCGCGCTCGACGTACGCGACGAAGGCGACGGTCTCCCCGGTCCCCTCGGAAGGGAAGGCTTTACCGGCGGCTGGCCTCCAGCCCACCTGCTCCCTGGGCTTCAGCAGTCCGCGCTCCACCAGACCTTGGAGTTGCGCCTCCGTCACCGTCGAGTGCTCCCAGATGTTCTCCGGGGTCGGTGCATGCTCTGGGGCCATTTCTTCTTCGTTCAAACCAGTGGATCTAGCTCTAAACACTACCAAGGACTTCTTGCGCATACGGCGGCATTGGGCGCGGTGGATCTAAGCACGGTGGCGCCGGCAAATCTGCGCACTAAAGCTCTTGGCGGCGGATCGGAAACCCTAGCCGTTGCGGGGGAATGGAAGTGAGTGGGGTCCCCGACCCTCCACTCAGCCTTTTATAACTGGGCCACTCCAGCACGGTGGGCCGCGGCCTACCAAACAACTCTTCAGATTCGGCAATATTCCCGGTGACCCAACGAATACATCGCCAACGGCTCTTTCGGCCTAACGGTCACAGGCAGTTACGGCTCGCGCCGTGCGGGAATCCATGCCCGTTGGCCTTCTGCCCAACGGCCTGGTGCTCATGGACTCGTTATGCCCTACTTCAAGCCCCCTCCCAACATTTTCTTCAAGGTCTCCTGGCCTCTGACGACCTCCGGGTCTATCACATCACCTTCACAAGGTCGACAGGCACCACCTCTTGGTGGGCCGCCTAAGCTTTCAATAACGGGTTCACACCCCAGCTCCTAGGTCCTGCCACCTACTGGATTGCTTTAGCCATTATGGCTGGTTTATACCAACGGCCCCGCGCTTAATGGCTCCACTGCCCGTTGGCGACCTCTTGGTCAAGTAGCACCTCCCTGAGGTCGCTAAGGCCCTGCTGCCTCCTAGGTCGTATAGACCTAGATTTTTACAGGCTGACTACCTGCGTTGTGTCACTACACAACGGCCGTGTCGGTTCAGGTCGACACGGGCCCCTCATCTCTACGATAAGCCTCCTGAAGGTCGGCGTGCTATTTCAGCCCTGCCGGGACCTTGGTAGCCATACCACTGCAGACTGGGCCCATTGAGAGCCAGGTGTGGTTCGAGGACCAGTGGATGGTCGCTTCCTGGTGTGATGAGTGATTGACAACGTGGTGTGGACTGATTCTTGGCTAAGTATTGCAGGTGCAGGTTGCGGCTTGACTGGTGCAGGTGCAGGTGAAGAACAAGCGTGAAAGGTCGTTGCCGGTGAGGCCTCCAGGTGTGGAGAAGACAAGTAGGCTTGGTTCGAGGGACCTGGTGGCCAGCGGGGTCAAGTGCGGGCCGCATGGTGGCAAGAACGGCAAGATGAAGTCATGGACGGTTTCTTGGTTGAGCCTCAAAACCAAGGTCGAGCCGGGACTACGTGGGAGCCGAGTCATGAGTGGTGATTGGCGGAGGCTACACCGAGTTCGCGGGGTTTCCGGTGGTTCACCAGAAAACTACTGGGTTCCTTGGTTGATCCACAAAGCCAAGACCGAAGAACCGAAGACGGAGGTGCAGCAGCTCCAGACCGGTCTGACCGGTGGGTCTGACCGGTCTGACCGGTGGGTACCGGTCTAACCGGTGAGGAGCACCGGTCTGACCGGTGTGCGACGACGCAGTCCGAAATCTTCGAAGCGGAGGACACGCGTCGGGATCGCAAGGCTTGCGTCGAGGCTAAGCAAGTTTGCGGTCGCTGGGCATCCGTCCGATGGTGCGAAGACAAAGACTTCCAATTTCGCCCTCGAGGGGCATGTATCCCTAGTTAGCTAGTAAGGGTATTTTCGTCTTTCGGTTGCCTCCATATAACCCAAGTGGTGAGAGGATGGCAGCCATCTCTTGGAACCCTAGCTCATTTGGTTTTCCTATTTTCCTTCCTATTTTCTTAGGATTTTCGTAGGACTAGCTTGAGAGCTTCATGGTGAGATCTTGTGAGAGGGAAGGATGATCGGGCGGCAAGCTAGACCTTGTATGAACCTCTTTGGTATGTATAGATGATTCGGCGTGGTTCCTCAAGGCTTGGATGTGTCTTTCCCGTTTCTCCTTTTTGGTGATTTTCGGAGCCCTTTCTTGGCGATTTTCTTGGAGCGATTTCGAGGCCTTTCTCTTTGGGATTTGGTGGGGGATGTATGCATGAACCCTTCGTGGTTCTTTTCCCTTTGATTCCCCTTCCAAATCCGTGAGCAAAGGGGCTCGATTTTGGGGTTTTCGTGGCTCTAGGGTTAGAGGCGTTCTTGGTGGGATTTCTTCGATTCCTCTTGATTTGACAAGTTTTGGTGGACCAAATCTTGGCTATGGAGTACCCATGAGGTGTTCCTACTATCCCCAAAGTCTTGTGCAAAACCGTGGAGCGGATCGGGAGATCGGGAGTTGGATTTGGAAGAGTTGACTCGCGGGCGCTGTTCATCCCGAGCTGCCCAGGCACGACCGGTCTGACCGGTGCTCTTGACCGGTCTGACCGGTGCTAGCCCTTGGTGGGTTTTTGTCTCGGGGAACAGCCTTGTCCGTGTGGTTTTGTCCCGTGGTCCTGCTGTTCAGTTCTTGGCGTGTTTGGAGTTGTTTTGCTAGGCTTTGTGAGGGGTTCTTCTTCCTCACAGGTTGTGTTTCGTGGTGGTTTTTGTTCCAGGGCCTAGAGGATTCACTGAGGCTTCCTGGAACGGTTGCTGTGCGGCTGCTGTAGTCACCGGCCTGACCGGCTCTGTCCACCGGTCTGACCGGTGTCACCGGTCTGACCGGCGCAGGCCATCGGTCTGACCGGTGTAGCACAGGCAGCAAGCCGTGCAAGTTTCCGCTGTGTGGTTCGGTGAGTTTTGGCTCGGAAGGTTGAGTGTTGGTTCCTAGGACCAGTAGCACTCCAGTGGCTGCGTGGTCTTGACCAACTTGGGTAGTTGGGTCGGAGACGTGAGTTGGAAGCCGTGTTCGTCTTGTTGGAGTTCTCATCTCCTTCGAGAAGAATTTTTATCGGCTCCCATTCACTCCCCCCCTCTCAAGTTCGCCTAATCGGTCCTTCAATTGGTATCAGAGCCGGTTCGGGTCTTTATTGACTCTTACCAGTCTAAGATCCAAAGATGGCGTACCAGGAACGGGGTTCGGGTCCTCCGCACTTCGATGGAAAGAACTACCAGATGTGGCAAAGGCGGATGGCGGCGTTCCTCCGCGGAAAGGGTCAGATCCTTTGGGATGTCACGGTGAACACAGCTTATGTTCATCCGATGAACTTCCTTGCTCCAGGATCGAGGGATATGTTCGAAGCCAACAACAAGGCTGTCGACTACTTGTTTCGTGCCCTGTGTCCACCTGAATTCGATCGGGTTCAGACAGAGGACTTAGCTTGTAGGATTTGGGAGCAGTTGAAGGATGCTCATGCTGGGAATGCTCAGGTTCAGGCTCGGATGTACGCGACTTACCGGAGAGAGTACGAGAACTTCACTCATCTCCCCGGCGAGTCCGTCGATGCCCTTTTCCAGCGATTTACGGTCGTTGTGAACAACATGAGAGCCAATGTGGACGTCCTCCCATACAATGATCATGATAGAGCCGTGAATCTCTTGCACTCGTTGGATCGTACCGTATGGGACGGGAAGTTTGAGGCTATTGTTGAGTCCGAGAAGTATGACACCTTGACGGTGAACGAGCTGTTCTCGAAGCTCAAGTCGGCTGAGTTGGACCGTGGTATGACAGCCAAGATCGAGAGCCCGACTGATTCTCATAGTCTCGCTCTCGTTAGTGGCAAAGGAGCTAAGTCTAACGCTAACGCATCCTCCAGGATGTACTCTCTGTCTTCTTTGATGTCTTTGCCAGATGAGGAGTTCGACGTGCTTGGAGAGGACGAGCTGGCGTTGCTGACCAGGCGGTTCGAGAGGCTGCACGAGAACCGGGTGAACACGAGGAGGACAGCACGGACGTGCTTTCAGTGCGGCAAGCCAGGACACTTCGTCGCCGACTGCCCGGAGAAGACGGAGAACAAGGACGGCTACAGGCACCGATCGAGCAAGGATGGCAAGTACCGATCGAGGCGCGATCACAAGCACAAGAACAAGCACAAGGACGAGCGACGGTCGAGGAAGAAGGATGGCCGCGGCAGGAAGGCCCAAGCAATGGTCGGAGCGAGCGACGTCGACTCCAGCTCCGCCTACTCTTCCTCAAGCTCGAGTAGCAGTGAAGATGAAGGTGATCGGCGCAAGAACAAGAAGTCATCCAGGAACTTGAGCGGGTTGAGCTGCTTCGCGAGAGATGGCTTCTGCGGCATGGCCCGTAGCTCCGGCAGCAAGAAGAGCCACCAGAGTGACTCGGACTCTGACTCCGAGGATGAGGTATGTGATGAGCTCTCTTCTTTGCGCAAGGAGAATGATGAGTTGGTTGAATTGCTTGATAACCGCGATCACATGCTTAGAGAGGCCAAGAAGATGAGGAAAGAGCTTAGGGCCTCACTAGAAGATGCTAGGAACCGTGTGGCCGAGCTAGAAACCCAGAACCTAGATGCTAAGCTTGAGATTGATTCGCTTAAGGCTTCTCCTGTGGTTTCTGATGAGATTGATTGCAGTGATTGCTCTGTGTACCTAGCTGATCTTACTGCTCTTAAGGATAAGCATGCTTCTACTTGTGATGAACTAGATATGCTTAGGGTTGAAGTGGCTGAGCTTAAGTCTAGACCTGCTTTACTAGGTGCTTGCACTTCTTGCCCTGTTTTGCATGGAAAGATTGATGAGATGCATGCTTACACTGTTTCGCTTGAGGCTAAGTTGAAAGAGCCTATTCCCACTTCTTGCTCTGCTTGTGAATTGCATGCGGTTAAGAATTTGGAGCTTGCACATTATGTTGATCGCTTGCAGGATGAGAATGATGAGCTGAGAAAATGTATGAGCTGGTTGTCGGGTCAGGAGCCTCAGCTCAGTATCATGATAGCGGCTTTCAAACGCTATGATGGTCAGGCACTTGGGGCTGACAAGCTTGGAGAGAACTGTGGTGAGGGAGTTGAGAGAGTTGGAGAGATTCCTATCCCACCACCAAACAGACGCAAGAACAAGTTTGAGCCCAAGCCCAACCATCTCAGAAACAAACTTGACACTACTCCAGATCCACCCATATTCCCTCACCCAACAAATGATTTTCAGAAACCGGTGAAGTTTGTGAGCCCAAAGGGAGGTGAGGAAGGAGAGAAGAAGGGTGAGAAGCCGAGTGGGCAGCCCCAACCCAAGCCTAAGCCTAAGCCACAGCCCATAAAGTTCCATTGTGGGTATTGTGGGAGAGATGGTCACAAGGATGAGTTTTGCTTCAAGAGGAAGCGTGAGGAGAGAATGGCTAGAGAGTGGGCTAACAGGGACAGGTACCACCCCTCTAATGGTGTACCTGAGCCTCGTATGCAGATGCCCAGGGCCAAGGCGATTGTGAGGACGGTTCCGGCTGGGGGAGACCGGAAGGCTGCAGGTGTTGTTGCTGGCCGAGCCACACCGGTCAGACCGGTGTACTACACCGGTCAGACCGGTGCAGGTCTGGGCAGACAGCGGGTCGGGTTTCGTGCTCGTGAGGATGCTCGGTTTGGTTCTGGAGGTCGTGGTTCTGGTGGTTGGTCTGGAAAGTTTGCAGGTGGTCAGTTTGCGAGGCGTTCTCCACCTCGTGCTCAATACGAGGGTGAGAAGAGTCGTAGCTTTGAGATGGAGAGGAGGAACGATCCACGGTTTCCCTTTCGTGGTTTTCGTCCTCCTCCAGCTAGAGAGGGTTGGTTCCCTCGTGGTGGTTACCGTGGTGGTGTTCGTGGTGGTAGCTTTGATAGGCGTGATGATTTGGTTTGTGCTAACCCCACTTTGGAGCAAATGGCTCGGCACTGGTTTTACTCTTTTGGTACTAACCCCAGTGCTGAGTCGTTTGTTCACTCACGTGCTCGCTTTTGAATTTCAGGTGGGAGACTTGAAGAACATTTGGTTGATTGACTCTGGTTGCTCGAGGCATATGACCGGAGACAAGGGGTGGTTCTCAAGTCTCGTCCCGGTGGTGACAAAGAAGTACATCACCTTTGGGGACAATGGGCGAGGGCGTGTGCTGTCAGAAGGTGAGATTAAGGTAAGTGACAAGATCACTCTCAGGCGTGTTGCTCTTGTTCAATCGCTTGGATACAATTTGCTTTCTGTGTCCCAGTTGTTGGATGAGGGTTTTGAGGTGTTGTTCCGGCCTGGTGGTTCTCGGATTTTAGATTCTCGGGGGGATCTTGTTTGCATGGTCGTTCCCGAGGGTCAGGTGTTCCGAGCTGATTTTTCTCAGTCTTCTGGTGTGGAGCGTTGTTTCTTGGCTGGTTCTTCGAGTGAGTTGTGGAAGTGGCATAGGAAGTTGGGTCACTTGAGCTTTGACCTTTTATCTCGCTTGAGTAAACTCAATTTGGTCCGAGGATTGCCACGATTGAGGTTTGAGAAAGAGTTGGTTTGTGCGCCGTGTAGGCATGCCAAGATGGTAGCCTCTTCTCACCCGCCTCTCACCGATGTGATGACTGAGCGTCCATGCGAGCTGCTCCATATGGACCTTGTTGGCCCAGCTCGTGTGCGATCTGCGGGTGGGAAGTGGTATGTCCTTGTTGTGGTGGACGACTACTCTCGGTATGCGTGGGTGTTCTTTCTTGAGGAGAAGGGGGAGACGTTTGGTTTTGTTCGAGATCTTGTCTTGAGGTTAAGAAACGAGAGGCACGGAGATGCCATACGAGCGATCCGCAGTGATAATGGCTCGGAATTCAAAAACTCTCGCTTCGAAACCTTTTGCCATGACTTGGGTCTTGAACATCAGTTTTCGAGTCCGTATACGCCTCCCCAGAATGGCGTGGTGGAAAGGAAAAACAGGACCTTGTGCGAGATGGCTCGGACGATGCTCGACGAGCATAGGACTCCGAGAAGGTTCTGGGCTGAGGCGGTCAATACCGCGTGCCATGTGTCGAACAGGATCTACCTCAGGGTTCACAAGAAGAAAACCTGTTACGAGTTGATGCACGGTCGCACACCCAAGGTGAGTCACTTCCATGTCTTTGGTTGTAAATGCTTCATTCTGAAGAAAGGGAAAAAGTTGGACAAGTTCGAGGCTAGGTCTGTCGATGGCATTTTCTTTGGTTATGCATCTCATTCTAGAGCATTTCGTGTGCTCAATCTTGAAACTAACCAAATCGTGGAGACTTGCGAGGTACCCTTCGACGAGACACAGCCACGTAGTCAGCTTGTTTTTGAGTGTGCAGGTGACGACGAACTTGGCGAGGAGATCTTTCAGGAGGAGGAGCATGAACATGGAGATGATGAAGATGGCGGTGTGATGCCCGCGGCTGAACATGTACCTACTACTTCGACGACGATCGAGAATGGACCCTCTCCCACACCTACAACGACAAACCCAGATCAAGGCGAAGCTGCTGTTGAGGGGGAGGTAGCATCAAGGCGAGAACCTCCCCGACGAGTGCAAGTGGATCACCCAGCTTCAAGAATCATCGGCGACATGAATGAACGTACTACACGGTCGAGGGTTCGGAACAATTCTCATTTCGCTCATGCTGCTTTTGTTGCCACCTTTGAGCCCAAAGACATTGGACACGCGTTATCTGATCATAATTGGGTTAACTCGATGCATGAGGAGTTGGAGAATTTTGAGAGGAACCAAGTTTGGGTGTTGGTTGACCCTCCACCAGGGTGTAAGCCGATTGGGACAAAATGGGTGTGGAAAAATAAAGAGGGAGAGAAAGGAGAAGTGGTGAGGAACAAGTCGAGACTTGTTGCTTAGGGGTACAGTCAGAAAGAGGGGATCGACTACGAGGAGACTTTCGCTCCTGTAGCTCGTTTGGAGGCGATCAGGATCCTTCTAGCCTTTTCCGTGGCTAAAGGGTTCAAGTTGTACCAGATGGATGTGAAGAGTGCGTTTCTGAACGGTGTGTTGGAGGAAGAGGTGTTTGTGAGGCAACCACCGGGGTTTGAGAGTGAGAAGTACCCTCACCGGGTGTACAAGTTGAGGAAGGCGCTGTATGGGTTGAAGCAGGTGCCTAGAGCTTGGTATGGTAGGTTGAGGGGGTTCCTGTTTGAGAGAGGGTTTGAGATGGGGAAGGTCGACCAGACCTTGTTTCTCCTCAGGCAGGGCAGAGATATCCTGATTGTGCAGGTATACGTGGATGATATTGTCTTTGGTGGCTCGTCTAACTCTCTTGTTGCAAGGTTTGCAGAAGACATGAGCAGGGAATTTGAGATGAGCATGATGGGCGAGTTGCAGTTCTTCCTCGGGCTACAAATCAAGCAATCAAAGGAAGGAACATTTGTGCACCAAGCTAAGTACACCAAGGACATTGTGAGGAAGTTCAAGATGGAGGACTCCAAGGCCATGGCGACGCCTATGAGTACGACTACAGTTCTTGATGCGGACGAGCAAGGTGAACACGTGGACCAGAAGGAGTACCGGAGCATGATCGGGTCACTCCTCTACTTGACGGCGACGAGGCCGGACATTCAATTCTCGGTGTGTCTGTGCGCTCGTTTTCAAGCTTCTCCGAGGACTTCGCATCGGCAAGCAGTCAAGCGCATTTTCAGGTATTTGCGACACACTCCTGACTTCGGCCTTTGGTACTCTGCGTCTGCTTCTTTGGCGCTTCATGGATTTTCAGACGCGGATTTTGCCGGGTGTCGGTTGGATAGGAAGTCCACTTCTGGGACTTGCCAGTTCTTGGGTTCTTCTTTGGTATCTTGGACTTCCCGCAAACAGTCGAGTGTTGCTCAATCCACTACCGAGGCAGAGTATGTGGCCGCAGCTAGTTGTTGCTCTCAGCTCCTTTGGATCACATACACCATGAGTGACTTTGATAAGGAGTATACCCATGTCCCACTTCAATGTGATAGCACCAGTGCCATAAGCGTTGCAAAGAACCCAGTGCTCCATTCCAAAACCAAGCACATAGAAGTGAGGTATCATTTTCTGAGAGACAACGTAGAGAAAGGGAAGATAGCTTTGATCCATGTACCCACACATGAACAACTAGCCGATATTTTCACCAAACCCCTAGATCAAGCAACTTTCACTCGTTTGCGGGGGGAGCTTGGTGTTTGTTTGATTTCTTGAGTTGGCGTGTGGGAGCTCCTTTGTAGCATATGTATAGCTTTCCTTTGTGCATTTCTTGCTTTTGGCATGGCATATGTAACATGATGTATAAGCATCTTTGTATCTTAGGTTGCATGCATTTTGTATCATATGCATTGGTTAGGAAAGGCTTCTCCTATATACATTGTTCACCATGGAATGATATATATGTCTTTGTGAGCTAATTTGGTAAGCTATGGTTAGTTTGGCTTAGCTCTTGATAATCTTGGTTTGTATCCATGGTTGATGGCTATGTTTTTGAAAATTTCATATGTATGCTCTCTTGTGAGTAAATGCCTTTACATGATCTTGACATGTTTTTGTGGCTTGGCTATGCTTAATTTGTGGTTGGATAGCTTATTTTGATCATATGGGGCCAAAGGCTCATTAGCCATCATGAATGTTTAGCCCCCATGCTTCATCTTGTGGAGGAGAATAAGTTCCTTTTTGTCGCAAAGACATTTCATGTACCAATTATAAATCTGAAAATGAAATGTAAATTGCTTGAAAAATGTGCTCCCATGTCATATGTGCTAATTCTAATTTGCTTTGGGTGCTAAATCGTTGCATGATGCCTACCAATGAGAAGTCTCATATATAGAAGTAGGCACATGGCTCGGTGGCTTTGACATGACATGAGGTGCTTGTGGGTGTTTATGATGGTCTTATGCTTAGAATGGTTGTCCTAGCATGAAGTTTGTGTGGCTTTGCCATTTTGACATGTTTTGCTCATGTTTAGGACTTTGCTCATGAGAGGGTGATTTTTCGCAAAATTGCTAAATTCTATCTTAGCTTCGCCCAATGGTTGTGAAACTTGGTGATCATGAAGTTTATGTCATTACGAAGCTATAGAGTATCTAACTTGCTCGTTTGGACATGTGTAGCATCCTATGTTGAATTTTGTCTATTTGAGAAGCTCTAGGTTGCATTTCTTTGCATTTTTGGCTTGATTCATGCATTGTCAACAAGGGGGAGAAGTTTGAGCATGTTTTGGCCTACTGAATGCATTTGGAAGGTTTTCAGGTGGTTTCGAGCCATTTTTGGGCTCTGTTGTGCACCGGTCTGACCGGTTGAGGTCACCGGTCTGACCGGTCAGAGTGCTGGTCCTGTTCATATGTTGCGCACCGGTCTGACCGGTGGTCTCGACCGGTCTGACCGGTCAGAGCTGAGCTGTTGCAGCTGCTCTGTTTCGTGAAGTGGTTCGCATGCATTTGTCCAGGGGGAGTTGCATTGGTTCAGGGGGAGCTTGCATGTGTGCAGGGGGAGCTCTTTGTGGTTTTCGAGCTTTGGTTTGATGGTTTGTGCTATTTGCTTGAGCATGTTTTGTCTCGGATGTGTCGAGCCGTTGCCCTTGCCTAAGGGGTCCGAAACTTGTCTTCTTCAAGTGATCTTGCTCCTTGCCTTTTCTTTGGCTTTCGATCGCTTGTTGGAGTTTCCTTTAGTCGTTTCTTTTCTTTTCCTTTTCTCTTGGTTACCAAAACGTGTATGTTGTCAATGCACTCATCAAGGGAGAGATTGAGAGCCAGGTGTGGTTCGAGGACCGGTGGATGGTCGCTTCCTGGTGTGATGAGTGATTGACAACGTGGTGTGGACTGATTCTTGGCTAAGTATTGCAGGTGCAGGTTGCGGCTTGACTGGTGCAGGTGCAGGTGAAGAACAAGCGTGAAAGGTCGTTGCCGGTGAGGCCTCCAGGTGTGGAGAAGACAAGTAGGCTTGGTTCGAGGGACCTGGTGGCCAGCGGGGTCAAGTGCGGGCCGCATGGTGGCAAGAACGGCAAGATGAAGTCATGGACGATTTCTTGGTTGAGCCTCAAAACCAAGGTCGAGCCGGGACTACGTGGGAGCCGAGTTATGAGTGGTGATTGGCGGAGGCTACACCGAGTTCGCGGGGTTTCCGGTGGTTCACCAGAAAACCACTGGGTTCCTTGGTTGATCCACAAAGCCAAGACCGAAGAACCGAAGACGGAGGTGCAGCAGCTCCAGACCGGTCTGACCGGTGGGTCTGACCGGTCTGACCGGTGGGTACCGGTCTAACCGGTGAGGAGCACCGGTCTGACCGGTGTGCGACGACGCAGTCCGAAATCTTCGAAGCGGAGGACACGCGTCGGGATCGCAAGGCTTGCGTCGAGGCTAAGCAAGTTTGCGGTCGCTGGGCATCCGTCCTATGGTGCGAAGACAAAGACTTCCAATTTCGCCCTCGAGGGGCATGTATCCCTAGTTAGCTAGTAAGGGTATTTTCGTCTTTCGGTTGCCTCCATATAACCCAAGTGGTGAGAGGATGGCAGCCATCTCTTGGAACCCTAGCTCATTTGGTTTTTCTATTTTCCTTCCTATTTTCTTAGGATTTTCGTAGGACTAGCTTGAGAGCTTCATGGTGAGATCTTATGAGAGGGAAGGATGATCGGGCAGCAAGCTAGACCTTGTATGAACCTCTTTGGTATGTATAGATGATTCGGCGTGGTTCCTCAAGGCTTGGATGTGTCTTTCCCGTTTCTCCTTTTTGGTGATTTTCGGAGCCCTTTCTTGGCGATTTTCTTGGAGCGATTTCGAGGCCTTTCTCTTTGGGATTTGGTGGGGGATGTATGCATGAACCCTTCGTGGTTCTTTTCCCTTTGATTCCCCTTCCAAATCCGTGAGCAAAGGGGCTCGATTTTGGGGTTTTCGTGGCTCTAGGGTTAGAGGCGTTCTTGGTGGGATTTCTTCGATTCCTCTTGATTTGACAAGTTTTGGTGGACCAAATCTTGGCTATGGAGTACCCATGAGGTGTTCCTACTATCCCCAAAGTCTTGTGCAAAACCGTGGAGCGGATCGGGAGATCGGGAGTTGGATTTGGAAGAGTTAACTCGCGGGCGCTGTTCTTCCTGAGCTGCCCAGGCACGACCGGTCTGACCGGTGCTCTTGACCGGTCTGACCGGTGCTAGCCCTTGGTGGGTTTTTGTCTCGGGGAACAGCCTTGTCCGTGTGGTTTTGTCCCGTGGTCCTGCTGTTCAGTTCTTGGCGTGTTTGGAGTTGTTTTGCTAGGCTTTGTGAGGGGTTCTTCTTCCTCACAGGTTGTGTTTCGTGGTGGTTTTTGTTCCAGGGCCTAGAGGATTCACTGAGGCTTCCTGGAACGTTTGCTGTGCGGCTGCTATAGCCACCGGCCTGACCGGCTCTGTCCACCGGTCTGACCGGTGTCACCGGTCTGACCGGCGCAGGCCATCGGTCTGACCGGTGTAGCACAGGCAGCAAGCCGTGCAAGTTTCCGCTGTGTGGTTCGGTGAGTTTTGGCTCGGAAGGTTGAGTGTTGGTTCCTAGGACCAGTAGCACTCTAGTGGCTGCGTGGTCTTGACCAACTTGGGTAGTTGGGTCGGAGACGTGAGTTGGAAGCCGTGTTCGTCTTGTTGGAGTTCTCATCTCCTTCGAGAAGAATTTTTATCGGCTCCCATTCACTCCCCCCCTCTCTGGTTCGCCTAATCGGTCCTTTACCCCTTACAGCTACTGAAATCATGACATCCCTCATGTACAATTATGTTTACAGCTTCATAAGCTACAAGGAGTTTGGCCCTTGGCCAAATTACAAGATACAAAGATATCAAAGGTCCTGAGTTACCTTCCAAAGTGCTTACGACTCAGTCTACACTAATAAGGCTTGTCGCAAGCTTTCTTCTAGCTTCAGGACCTACTCGACGACCTCTACAGCCACTGTGGAGGCAGCTGCCACACAGCCACCTCTACTCGCGCCCCAACCGGTCTCCTGTGGCACCCAACGTCAAGTCTGAGCTTCCCCACAAGATTCCAAATGGAGCGAGCTTCAACACCAACCTCGCCGGGTGGAGTGCAACGCTCACCAGTATCACCTCAGGCCTGAAAGTGTCAGGGCCGATGATGCAGCTGCTGCTTCATACTCCTTCTGGGTTCCTCGGCGGGACTGGGAGAAGAGGCCAATCGAGTTCTTCGAGCCTCGCAAGCATTCTTCTAGCTCCAAGCATGAACTACATCGATTCTATGCTCTAGAGGGCGGACACAAGCCCCTGGCATGGCAATATTACTACACTGGATCATCTTGCTTCACCTTTGAAGATTGGTGCGGCTTGCTTCGAGGTTTGGGTACTATTTATACCACAAAGCACCTGCCATTCGATCTTATCCGCAAGCTAGCTTGCGTGGCGTCGTCATCCTCAAGATCAATGTCTCCTCATAGGACACGAGGTCACTGTTCGTCCGTGGGAGGCATTGGCGTGCTTGTCCCCTACCTGACTGCATCCTGGAGCGCCTTTGTCTTTTTGCGGGTGATAGCGACTTGTGCTACGTCTGCAAGCCGCCCGTGACCGTACAGTGCACCCGTGACTCTGGTTGTGTCAGCCTTAGCGCCTGATGACCTCTGCAAGATTCTAGAGCTTTTGTCGTATTACATGGACACCACAAGAGCATCTATTTCTTGAGCAGAAGGTCGTAGGTTCGGATTATCTTCTTCTTCTTCTTCGGAGCATCAAACTGGCCATCCTGGTCGCTTTACTGCTCGGGGGCTACTACACTAGTGCGTCTTGCGACGCCCTATTTTCTTCAGGTCGCCTCGACCTAATGGAAGCCCGCTTCCCTCACATCTCTACTCGACCTACCCTTGGTAGGCATGTTGACCTTTCTGAAGGTCGTGGCTGCTACTACAACATATCTGACTCAGGTTAGGTCGACAGTTCTGCAAGATCTACGCCTCGTCTTCACTTCGACCTCATGGTCCTTCGACCCAGAAGCTCGACGTTCAACTTCGTGCGCACGTCGGGAGGGGTTTCTTTTTTCTTTTTGATCCCCGTGTACCCTTCACGACCTCGACGGTGCCGCGCCTTGCTACTCTTCGACACAACCTCGCCTCGACCGCTGCGCCTACATGTCGATCGGGGGCTTGAGAGACATAGGTACCCATGGGTCCCCACCGGCCAGGGTCCCAGGGGCCCCTGACAAGTGGACCCAACCTTCCAGAAGACTCGCCGACCTGCCAAGTGGGCCCAGCGACCTTATCCAAGCCTCCGATGACTGCGGGCGACCTGGCCAAGATCCCTGAAGACCCGCGATGCTTGGCGTACAAGTCAAGACACTAGGACCTGGCGCGCCGCCGCCTGTAGCTCCGAGTATCTCGGGATACTCCTTGTAATCCGGGAGATAAGCTTCCCACAATTGTTACCGACCCGGACTTGGGTCCACCGACCTTGCATGGAAACCCTAGCCCGTCCTCCCCATATAAGACGGCCTAGGGCTCCATGCAGAGGGACAACTCATCTTCAATCTCTCGCATAATCCACCACAACTGGACGTAGGATTTTACTCTCCGGAGGCCTGAACCAGTATAAACCCTTGTCTCCCTTGTCCACGCCGCCAGACTCGCTTAGTTCCAAGTTCACCACGTGGACTACCACCTACGCTCTTAGGTCCCGGTCCTCCATTAACCTGCAAACCTCTAGGTTAACCCCCTAGCGGATCTGTCCAGGTCTCACCCCCTGACACTCACACAAATTGAACTCCAAATAAAATACAAAAAGATCCAAAACATAATTAAATCATAGTTTGAAAATGATTATAGGATTTAAACTTAGGGAAATCAAGATGAACGGCTAGCATTTGGTTCAAATTTGGGTGCCACACATATACAAAACAGAAAGTTTCAAACTTTTGGGAAATCAAATTCATATAAACATTACAAATTTCTGGGCTGTTACATGCTGGCCTAGTCAGCATCTGACGCCGGCAGCTGGCGGTCCTTGGTTGGCCTTGTTGCTTTGGTTGGCCCCACGTGTAAAGTGGGAAGGGAAGGGGTTAGGAGAGAGTTGGGTGAAAAAGAAAGATCCAAATGAGAGATCCCACATGTGAGGTACACGAAGAGTCTGATTTAGCTAGTTTATTGAAATGTATTAAGTCTGATTTAGCTAGTTTGTTGAAATGTATTAAAATATAGAGAGGTCGAATAAAGGTTAAATGCTTTTTTTACTCCAACTAAGGTTTAGCAAAGTTTTAATTGGACCCGTTTGGATCCAAAATTGTGAAACTTTACCAACTATAAACTTTAGTAGAATTTTCCATTTATGCTTTTTTTATTTACTATGATTTTTTTAAAACTGCTTTAGGGAGTAATTTGATCGGTTTTGGAAAGTTTAGAGGGTGATATAGACCGTTTCATAGGGTGATACAAACCAAGTATAGAGCATTACAGACCACATAATCAAACAATTTAACTTGGAGATCTTGCGAATCAAGAAGCCCTACGGCAAATGAAGAACCATATCTAGATCCGTTCATGAAGAACCCTAGCCCGTACGTAGAGAAACAAGAGAAGAGGTGAAGAGCGATGATGGGTGGCTCACCGGCGAGAAGACGAACGCCGGAAGGGATGGGCTGTTGAGGGGAGAAGGCTGCGCCGGCGTCACAGCCACCGACCTGCTGTACGACTTGAAATTATCCACCGTCGTTGCCGAGAGGAGACACCGTCGGGAGAGGTTGCCTTCGAGAGGTCGCCTTCGGGAGGGTCGCTGTAGATGCCGCCTGTCCGTCCTCCTCCTCCTGATCCGCTCTGCCACCGCCGCAGCCCGCACAACCTCCTATCAACTTTCCCCTCGCGAAGACGCCGCCGCGCGGGGTCCGTTCAATGACTCGAGAGGAGATGTTTTCTTCCCGGGCTGGAGTGTGAAGAGTGAGTGGGTTTGGGTCAGTATTGAATCTCAGAAGGGGTGAAACGAATGCAATATTTTTATTGGACCAATATCTAAACGGTAATGCTACGCATCTCACGTCCGACCCGAGAAAAAAATCGTTGGACGGTGTTGCAGGCCCCACCACCCACGTACATAACCCACGTCGCTACCTGTCTTGCCACAAGCTTATCCTCTCAGCCTCAGCCCACACCGTTCATCTTATCAACGTCGCAAATAGGAGTACTGCTTCTCTCTCTGCATTGTTGGGCACGCCGCCGGCAAGGACGTCGAGGCCGCCGTATTATCCGGTGGAGCAGAAGGCACATCTCACACGTCCACCCACGCCATATATCCTCGCCCTGACGCTGGACATGCCGCCGGCACGGTCTCTTGAGGAGTTGCTTCGTCGGGAGGGGGCTCCTCGGCGGCGAGATCCTCCCGCCGGTGCAAGCTCCCCGCCGCATCAAGCCGTCCCATCCTTCCCTCGGGCTCCGGCGACCGTGTTGCTCCATTCCCCGGTCGGCGCAGAGCCCCGAGGCCAGCACGTGGAGGGCAGAAGGCGGCGGCGCGCGACCCCGTGCTCGAGCTCCATCGTCGGCTCCTCAGCGGTGAAAGATCCTCCGCTGGCGCGAGCTCCCCCATCGACGCGAGCTCCCATTATGCCCCTGCGGCGAGCCTCCTGGAGCCCCGGCGACTTTTTTGGGATGTTGCAATCATTTTTTAGGGCAAAAACTGTGGGGAGGTCCCCACAATATACCCACAATATAAAAACCTTTTTAATTAAAAAGAGCAGAAAGAGTCTTACATGTGTTTTTACATTACCACTAACTGAAAGCATCGAGCCAAAAACTAAAGGCATATCGCAGATCTGTCTTGCATCTAACTAGGTGAGCTTTACACTGGCTAACGAACAAGTTCAACCAACGCCCTGTACTTGGTTCTCCTCTATTGAAGATTTTATCATTCCGCAACTTCCACAATTCCCAGGTAGCAATCAGAGTTACTTCAGAGAAGAAGCTCAGCCCATGGTTTTGCTGTGCAGCCATGAATCTGTCTTCCAGTGGGAGAGACAGATCCCAATGCAGGTGTATGGTGTCCCAACACTCCTTTGCAAAGCTACACTCGAAGAAGAGGTGGTCAATTGTTTCCAAAGCTCCCTCATCACACATAACACAGAAATCATCATCATGCACAAAAATATTCCTCCTTGTCAACATAATCTTTGTGTTGAGTCTGTCAACACATAACAGCCACCCAAAGAATTTTATTCTTCGTATGCATCTTGATTCCCAAATTGTTTTGTAGATTCGATGGGCCTGAAGAATGCTGAATACATGTGTGTAGAAACTCCTCGAGGAGTATCCATTCCTCCAAGCAGTGATCCAGCTATCTTCAGTATCAGCATCATCCGGGGTATTTTGGATTTCATCTTGAAGCAATTCTAGCTCACTCATTGCTTGTTCAGACAGTGGGAGGATGAATATTGATTCAAGATCATCTATCAGCATTATGTCTTTCACAGAGATATTAGGCTGCTTTGCAAACGATGCTATCCTTGGGTACTTGTTTTCCTGAATATTGTCAGTCCAGGGATCTTGCCTAAAACAACAGGTGGAGCTATTTCCAATAACATATCTTGCCACTCCTCTGTAGATGTTATTTAAACGTAGGACATCTTTCCACCAGAAAGAGCCCACTTCCCTAGCAGCATGTGGGACCTTTGCCTGATAGTATTTGAACCATATCAGTTGCACCCAAGGAACATTCTCATGGTTGTAGAATTTGTGCAAGTGCTATTATTCTGTAATATGAGGTTTAGGACTCCCAAGCCACCTTTCTCTTTTGGCTTTTGGACAGTTGCCAAGCCACTAGGTTTCCATTTTTTTCTTTTCTGAATTTTCCCTCCAAAGACATTGTTTTCTTATCCTATCAATGTTCTCAATCGCTCCTCTTGGAAGCTTGATTGTGCACATGTCATAGGTTATTATTGGTGTTATTGCTGAATTTACCATCTGAAGTCGACCTGATGTTGCAATCGTTGTATATTAGTGTTGTAACAATGTTCTTAGCATGTTGCAATTGGTCGTCTTTATGATGCAATCATTTGCCGTTCATGTTACAATCGTTGCGAACATGTTGCATTCGTGTTCTCGACATGTTGCAAGTGTTTCATGTGAATGTTTCAAACTTAGATCTAAATATTTTTGATGTTGCAAACATTGAATTTCTATGTTGCGGATGTGGAGTTTCGATGTTGCAGACATGTGATGTTGGGTGTCGTGTCGAGAAGGAGGAGGGCTCCTGATGTTCGATGTTGCACGTAACATAGCTCGCAACATGGGTCGCAACATAGGTCGTTTAGGTATTGTGTCGGGGGAGGGAGGAGGGCCCCTGATGTTGAATGTTACACGCAACGCGGCTCACAACATGACTCACAACATGGGTCGCTGGACTTTTCGGTCTGACGGCTGAGCATTTTACAATCCAACAGCCACGGAGGTGTCCGATGTTAGCGTCCGGAATGGACGTCCGTGCGCTAGCAGTTCCGATATCTAAACGCTGGGTATCCCCATAGGTCGGGCCGCATTCTCGGGCGGGAATGGGCTAACCGAACTAAGGCCTAAGGCACCGTTTAGTTCAGTGAAATGTTGGTGAAAGTGGTGAAATTTTTGCATTAGGAAATGTATTCTGTGAGAGGTAGCACGGTCTGCGATGCGAAAATTTTGAGAACTGAGGAACTAAACAGGGATTGGCTTTTTTTTCGCAAAGAAGACCATTGCGGGGAGGGTAGGTGGGTGGCGCTGGCGCTGGCGCCGTGGCGGGCTTCCGTTCTACCCATACTAGGGTTTTTTTGTGCAACAGAACAAGAACAAAGGCCAAAACCCCACGTCGTGCCGCGCCGCCGCCCACTTGCCGCGGCCGCCCCAGGAATTCGTAGGCGGTGATAGCCATGGCCCGGCGTTCTGCCTCCTATCTCCTCTCCTTCCGCCCTTTCTCCCTCCTCCTCCAGTCGCCCCTCGCTGATGCCACTTCGCCGGCGGCCGCGGCTGCGGTGGCCTCGGCTCGGCGGGCGCTATCGTCGGCCTCGGCCCTGCGGGCGCGGGACGAGAAGGACGCGGCGCGGTGGCGGGAGTCGATGGACCGGATGCGGAACATCGGCATCTCCGCGCACATCGACTCCGGGAAGACGACGCTGACAGAGCGGGTCCTCTACTACACCGGCCGGATCCACGAGATACACGAGGTGCGCGGGCGCGACGGTGTTGGCGCCAAGATGGATTCCATGGACCTCGAGCGTGAAAAGGGGATCACCATCCAGTCCGCTGCTACCTACTGCACCTGGAAGGGATACCAAGTCTGTTTTTTCTTCATCTCTTTTATTTCTGCTTGGTCCATTTCCTTCTGATTATGGATCGTATGACCGATTTATGACCGAGATTTCTTTGTTAGTTGTAGGAGAAGTTGCGAAGCAGGGAGGTTGGGTTGGTTGCTAGGTTGACTTGTTTAGTTTCCTTTGTTAGTCGTATGAAACTTGTATGAAGGAAAATTGTGAATTTTTGAAAAAAAACGTGGTTTTATTTATGGAAAAGAAAAGTAGAGGGCAAAAGATTTTTTTTGGACAAATACCACTTATATTATATTAAAGCAACATTCTTACAAGAAGACCCTTTGGGAAAGGGCCAATTACATCAAGGTCCCTGAGGGACACAACCAAAATCGCCATCGGACATCAGATCGCCGGCGAACGGCAGCAGCGGCGTCACGGACGCTTGGAGCCTAAGGTGCGGAGGGGCCTCGCATAGCGTAGGCTTGAGGAGCTTGAAGACGGCATCAAGAAGAAGCAATGCCGGCGAGCTGATGATGATGTTGTAGATGTCGCCGACGGGTATATGTCCACCGTCTTCAAAGCCTGTGGATGGCGTACTGCCATGCCGATGACGAGGAGTCTTGAGTAGGCTTGATGTAGGTAGATGCTGAGCTGCTTGGTAGTAGAAGGTGGAGCCAAGGCGGCGAGGTCCCGATGCGTTCGACGCCGGCACAAGAACTTGTGCAAGCAGAGGCGGTGCCAGAGGAACAACCACCGAGAAGGCGATGGCGGAGGCAAGATGTGGACGGCGGAGGCTGAGACGGATGCACCTCAGTGCGTTCAATAACGACAGGAGCTTCTCAACCTGGGGGGAGGCAAGGTCGTCGGAACAATCACTGAAGTGCGGCAACAGCCAGAGGTGGAAGCAGGGAGATGCGGCGAGCTCAGATCCAGCGGAGACAACTGTGAGGAGCTCAGATCCGGGGAAGAACACCAACGCGTTCGACGATTTCAACCTCGCTAGATCCCATAGGGAGGCGGGGGAATCAGAACAACCGTCGGCGAACTTGCAGAGGACCGCATCAGCGGAAGCGGGGCGGAGAGGAACAGATCCAGGGAAGGAAGGGGAGGATCTGCTCAAGGGGAGAGGGCGAGGGAGAGGAGGGGATGAAGTTATTTTATTGGACCATACCGGGTATCCGGAGACGGCGAGAACGACGGTGACGACACCGGCCGCGGCGACGAGGTAGGAGATACCACAAAGGGCAAAAGCCATACGACAACTAAGAAAGGAAAAATACTAGTACTAGATGAACTAGGGGGGGGGGGACCCTTCCCCTCTTGCCGCCGGCTAGCCGCCGACGGGGAAGAGGAGAGGGGCCCGGGGAGGAGAGTTGGAGGAGAACGAGAGAAGGAAGGAGAGGCTTCGAGGCTAAGGAAAGGCAAGGGAGCGTCCAACTAACTTACCAGGCAAAAGATTAAAGTGTTTGCGACTGTAACATGGCGAAATGGGGAATCAAGGATTGTTGGCTATGGCCAATTGGCCGTACTACATAATACTACAGAAAAAAACTGTGATGGGTAGGGGAGGAATAGAGAAATAACTGACTGCAAAATTACTTTAATATATGGGTATGATCCACTCAGTGGAGCTGCCAGCCACCAGACGATAATCTAGCTCTTTTTGTGCATTTTTTTTTACACAGAGGATGTCAATATCCCTTCCAATTCCGTGAGCACCCAAACAACTGGCATTTGGTGAAGCCAATACCATTTCCAAATTCCAAACCCCAATATCTACATCCAAATGTGGTGTTAGGTATTTCATTCATGACATTCATGGCCCTGTTAGCAAGATAGTGTTTACTGTGCCCTATTGTACATGTGTGTTTTTCATCCACATGTTTTTCATAATTTCATAGAAAGTATTTGACTGAATAGATTGGCTGAACTGATTAGTAATTACTTATTTTAAGTTGCATTAATGTCTTGGGGCCTGGGTCTGGCTGAGGCAGTTCTGTGAAGAATGATTACAGTTCTGGGTCATCCAAATGGTTATTTCTTTTTTAACCTACATTACATTGTTCTTTTTATAAGGATTTGAAGACTCACCTTATAATTTGGATGCAGGTTAATATTATTGATACTCCAGGTCACGTGGATTTCACCATAGAGGTTGAAAGGGCACTACGTGTTCTTGATGGTGCTGTACTTGTACTATGCAGTGTTGGTGGTGTACAAAGTCAATCGATCACCGTCGACCGGCAAATGAGAAGATATGAAATTCCAAGGGTTGCGTTCATTAACAAGTTGGACCGTATGGGAGCTGATCCATGGAAGGTTCTTAGTCAGGTGAACATGAATCTGATTTTACAAATTGTGCTTTAATTCTGCTGAAAAATCATTCCTCTTATGTTCAAATTCTGTCTTATTCCATGCATTCAATATGTTTTGGAATTTTGCACTGAGAAGACAAACATTAGAAATTGCCATGTTAGTGTCATATCATTAGCTAAACTACGATGACATCACAGAAATGGAGAACATTGTATTATAATGAACACTCCTTTTGCATCTAAAGAAGTCTTCTCAGGCTTTAGTAATCAGCAAACAGCATAGCACATAGGTTAGCTCAGGAGGCAAAGCGAATGAGCCTCTAGCTGAGTTGGTTAGAGGGTTCTAGTAGCACCTCCTCAGGTTCTGAGTTTGACTCCCCGTGGGAGCGAATTTCAGGCTGGTGTTAAAAAAAATCCTCTTGTTTGTCCCCCGCCAAAGTACATGGTCAAGAGCCTGCCTGACTCACACAGGTTACAGTTTCCTGTGTAAGGGTGGTGCAGGGATTTGGGGAATTTATCATCTACGTGAGAGGCCCTTGCAGGCCGAGTTTTAGCTCAGGATGCAAAAAACGAAGTATTTGATGACTGATGTGTATTCTTTTGCTCCTCCAATCCAGAGCACCATCATTAGTGTTCAGTTAGAGAGACACTCATTGCACTACTGAACATACTCCCTCCGTCTCATAAAAAGTGCAATTTTAGCTTTTGAAAAAAATCCCACAAAGAGTGCAATGCTAAGAAAATAGATCTAATTACCTACCTAATTAAGTGGTCAGATATGATTTGCATGTCAAAAATTACTATATGTGGCCAACAAACAAGGGTGTTTCATGCCACCACTAATCTGTCTTAAAAAAACTAAAATTGCACTCTTTATGGGACGGAGGGAGTAGACTACATTATTTGCAATTGAAACATAGACTACATTATTTGCAATTGATAAAGATGATATCCCCCCCTCAAGGGAAGGTGCCATATCTTATGGAATGACTTCTGTCATATTAGCACCCCCCTCCCAACCAACCAAACAAAAAAAGGGGTCTGTTGTCATATATTTTTGTTGACATACGTTGTTTTTGTTTTTAGGTGAACACACAAATTGTTTTTGGGATAAAATTCCAGATTATTATTGTTCTATTGTGAATAGCATTATTATTGCGGTTTTGTTACCCAAAAGTAAATAAGGCTTAAATTCTGATGCTATGGTAGAATTTCGCTGTGACAGCTAGATCATCTATCTGATACCATGTAGAGAGATGTAATTAGTATAACTGAATGGATGTATCGCATTGAGGCCTCAGCCGGTATATATGAGAGTACATGACTTGGGAGGCAAGGCTCCCCTGGATACATATGGCAGTCTACGATACGTATATCTACAACTACCAAATATACTCTTAACAGTTATATATATACATACATATATATATATATACGTATATCTACAACTACCAAATATACTCTTAACAGTTATATATATACATACATATATATATATATACATATACATACATACATATACATATATGTATATATACATACATACATATATGTATATATACATACATACATATATACATATATATGTATATGTGTATATATGTATATATATATATATATATATATGTATGTATGTATGTACATACATATATATATACATACATACATATATATATATACATACATATATATATATATACATATATACACATATATAGATACACATATATAGATACATACATATATATGTATGTATATGTATGTATGTATGTATGTATGTATGTATGTATGTATGTATGTATGTATGTATAGCCAGACCACCCACCGCACCAAAAGGCCACCGGTTGATGTCGCGTCCCGTTTTTCCTGTCGGGTTCCCCACGCGTTCCGTTTTAACTACACCAATAATTCGTAGGAGCCAACGTGAACCAAGTTGTGCATGCGCTGGACTTTCCCAATCCGGCTTTGTGATTACCGCTGCATGTGTTGTATGCCTGTAAACAAAACATGTTGCATCGTGCACTGCACTACTAATTTTATGGGAATGTATGCGGGCCGGGTTACGAGAATGCAGGAATATTTGTGTTGTCTGATCGTAGAGTAACGATAATAAATCTTAATTTTGTAAATTTTTTCTGCCAGAATACATTAAATAGGGTGACGAGTTACCACAATTACATGTCACGTTGCTTTGAGAAACCATTTACTATATTGACGAGAAACGACGTCATCAATTGACAACAATGTATTTACCAGAATAGCATCACCAATTTACCAAAATAGCATCATCATTTACCACATTCCACACAGTACTTACCAGAATATATAGCACCATCAACTTTAATGTTTCTTTCCCTACAAAAAAAATTAGTAAATGGTTCCTCGAACCTAATTGTGGTAAAGTATTCTTTGTGGTGTAAAGTATTCTGGTAACTGGATTTGCGTATGTTTTATTGAATTATTGTCGTAACCATAGGGTATTTGCATTCACGTGTTGACTGGAGCACGGTATAGTGCATGCATTAACTGGAAGCTACTGCATGCATGCTTAGGTCTGGCAGTAATCACGACCTGGATTTACTCATGCGGGTCGCTCGCTCGTCGGCTGACTTGGCTAGTGCCGACTCGGTGCTTTATTACGGTAATAAATTGGAACGGAGGGGGAAAGGGGGGGTGCCACGGTCTACCGGTTGGCTGCCTGAGATGGCCCGTCGGCCTAGCCACAGAATAAGCTATTCTATGGCCGGCTATAGAGTAGTAGTTATATATATATATGTATATATATATATAGCTACTCCTATTGATTTCTATGTGCACCGATCCACCATGCCGCATATACGGGTTGTAAAACTGTCGTCCGACCCATTCGCTGTGCACATCTCTCGTTCTCTCGCGTATATAGCTGCCGTCTCCCTATGAGTATGTACGTATAGCAAAATAATTTTCGTTTTTGACGATCATTATCCATTCATTCACGAGAAAAGAGGAGATACAGATATGGCCGCTACATGTGTGCGGTTCTGCAAATCATGTAATTAGTGGATCTAATGATGACATATCTAATGACGCCACAAATACAAATACGGAAGGGTGCGTGCCGCGACGTACGGCCAGGCCGCTACTATACCTGAGGACGAACCCGAAACCCAATAAGAGGGAGGTGTAGTTACACGCGCGTGTAGAAAAAACTCGTCCTATTGCTGATTCTTCTAGTGTTGTGTTCCATCTAACCCCATTTGCTTTAGGGCATGTTTGCTTGCTGGCCACATTGCCGATTCTGGATGCCACACCCGCCACGCTACAATGCTGTGGCTGGCTGGGAAGCAAACAGCCATCTACTGATGTTGGAACCAGTTTCTCCAGCTGATTATTTCTTTATTCTTTGTGTAAATGTGTAAAGGCACGTTCCAAGCTCCGGCACCACAATGCTGCTTTACAAGTACCCATAGGATTAGAAGAGGAGTTTGAGGGCCTTGTCGATCTTGTAGAAATGAAGGCTTATAAGTTCGAGGGTTCCAGTGGGTGAGTTCTATTCTCTAGAGACTTTCCTTACTGTTCTATTTGTTTTTGAAATTTTGGATGACACATCTTTTTCTAATGTGCAGCCAGAATGTTACTGCATATGATGTCCCATCGAACATGGCAGATTTAGTCACTGAGAAGCGACGTGAACTTATTGAAGTTGTTTCCGAAGTAGACGATCAGCTTGCTGAAGCTTTTCTCAACGATGAGCCAATAACAGCTCATCAGCTTAAGGTTTACATGTTATAGTCTACTATCGCCATTATTGTTATTCTTCCTATTGCATGATTATCGTGCAGTTATATAATTTGTGTGGAAATTGTTCATACTGAATATATATAAGTTTAAAACTAGCCTAACTACCTTTTGAATTTCAGATCTGTTGTTTATGCCATGATCTTGTTTCTCAAATTTGGTGGCATAGTAACCTCATGATCAAAATTTACCTGCAATTTATACAGCAAAACCATGTCAGAAATGATTATATAAATGTTTACACTAATCGTCTAATTAAAGGGATATGTTCTTATAGATGTTAAAGCAATTGTTGAAAGGATGTGATCTCGTTGGGTCTCATTGGTTAGGGATATAAATCCAAACATTTTGATCCTATGCTATGACAAATGATTTACAAAATTATGTGCTCTGAACTTTGAAGGGGAAAAAGGGATGTCCTGCTCCTGCAAATCTGTAGCCCTTTTTCATTGGTGATATGCATAATGCCTATACTATTGAAATATTTTTTTATGCATTTGGCAATCGAAAGTGAAACATTTACCCTTTTTCATTGGTGATATGCATAATGCCTATACTATTGAAATGTTTTTTTATGCATTTGGCAATTGAAAGTGAAACATTTAGAATTTTTTAATGTCTTTATGCCCAAGATATGCTTATGATGTTTTTCTTATTGGTATTTGAGTTTACAACATGATTTGTTATTTATGACATGATATCTTGCCATCTTATTGGCACATAACATAAGGTTATAGTCAAGATCTTCATCTGATTGCATCTTTCCTATTTCAGAAAATGCATGATATTGGTAAATTGATGACCTATTAGTTCTTCCCAAATTGTTGTCATGCTACTTGATGTTATTGTATTCTTGATCAGGCGGCTATTCGAAGAGCAACTGTGGCACGGAAGTTCATACCAGTTTACATGGGAAGTGCTTTCAAAAATAAGGTTTGTAGCTGCATTTTTTGTCCATTCCCTGAAAGTTTTCGTTTATTTTTTCTGTTTCTTCTGCAAGTGGTTCTAAAAGACCCATATTATCTTCTTTAGTAGTGAAAATGATTGCTAAAAGTCATATGCTATTTTTAGAGTAAAAGTAACAACTTAACAATTTAAATCATTCACAGATCTTTTATTTCTAGAATATACACATCTTAATTAACCATACACAAACAAACCTATTTTGTAATAACTCATTATATGTTGCACTGTAAATATGTTTGTGCTATCTACCATCTTTGGATATCTTAGGTTCTTGCAATCTAAGATTTTTTGTAGACCTACAATAAAGCACAATGCCAATCATACGAATGACAAACATGAAAAAGAATAATATTTAGGAGCTAAGCATTTGAATAGGCAGTCATGGTTTGAAACAGATTTTTGTTGAAGCCCAATGGCTCTGTTGTGTTGTAGTGTTGTGTATTAACACTGCTATCATACAAGCCATTTGTTGACGCCATTCAAGGTTGACTCTGATATAATAGCAATTGCATTGGATGAAGCATTTGTTTTGGTACTGTTATAAGTCAAGAATGATACCCATAACTGTTGGTCTTGGCTGATTATGAAACTTTGGTGAAGATAAGACCATGAAGTCTGTAATGTTATGCTTTAGGATGAGAACTTGTAATACAAGTAGCCAATGCAATGCTGGCAGTTATACTGTTAATTCTAATAGTGAAATGATTCATAGAATGATTGCTTAGTGTTTTGGAGGTTACACTGTCTGTTTTGATTGATTTATAGGGTGTTCAACCACTTCTTGATGGTGTGATGGACTATCTACCATGCCCATTGGAGGTTGACAACTACGCCCTTGATCAAAACAAATCGGAAGAAAAGGTACTAAGGGATTGCAACAACTATATTTAATTATAGGACAAATCTTTTCTTTGTACTTTACAACACTTCCACCTTGGTACCACTCACTAATGGAAATGACATGATTAGAGGTGGTAATGTGTGCAATGATAAGAAAGTTGGGAATCTTGTTTATAACTTTTTTTTTTCTCGAACACGCAGGAGAGCTGCGTATCAATATATTAAGAAGAAAAATTGGGTGAAAAAGCACCCAGAGTACACAGGTTTTGTTTTATTTGTAGGGCCAAAACAAAACCTGAAAAAGAAAGGGCCCAGCAAAAACACATTCTACATAACCCTTACACAAAATCAAGACCCGAGACCAAAAGCCCAAGACTGACTTATACTAAGCCATCGGTAGCTGGGCGAGGATGTGAATAACTCCTCGAGCCCCAGCAATACTCCACAAGTGCATCTCCTCCCTGATGGAAGACAAAACTCCATTCAGGTTAGGCAGGACGCCATCAAACACACACCGATTCCGGTGATTCCACAGCGACCAAGCCACCAGGATTATAATTGAGTTGAGTCCCTTTTTAATCAGCCCATCCACCCTGCTAGTCACCGTTTCCCACCAATCGTCGAAGGAGCTTTCATCCAAGTTTGGGGCTAGGACCTGCAGATGAAGTTCTTGCAGCACACTGAACCATACTTGTCGTGCAAAAACGCAATGCAGCAGCAGATGATTTATTGTTTCCTTTTCCTGATCACACAAGAGGCATTGTTCAGGATGAGGCAATCCCTTCCTGGCGAGTCGATCGGCAGTCCAGCATCTGTCATGTGCGACTAGCCACATGAAAAATTTACATTTGCCCGGGGCCCAGCTTTTCCAAATCCGCTCCCATGGTCTGAACTGCACAGCTCCAATGAACATTGCATCATAAGCTGATTTTGCAGAATATCGTCCTGAGGCCGAGAATTGCCAAATGTGGGTGTCTTCTGTATCTGGCTGTAAAACAACCTCCGAGAGTAGATCCCAAAGACCCAGGTACTCAGCCAGGACCTCCACAGTTAGAGCACCCCTTATGTCTGATACCCACCTCCTGTCAGCCATGGCTTCAAACACAGATCTTTTTCTTGCTCTGCTGGAAATTGTGGCAAAAAGGTGAGGCACCATCTTCTCCAGGCTCTGCCCATGCAGCCAACGGTCGGTCCAAAATAAGGTATTCCTGCCATTGCCCACCTGAGTTATGACAGCCACCTTAAAGAAGGATCTGACCGACTGATGAACCTGAATTGGGAGGAAGGTCCAAGGCTTGCTAGGTTCAGTCTTATGTAACCAAAGCCACCTCATTCTAAGGGCCCAGCCTAAGTGCTGTAAATTAGAGATGCCAAGTCCTCCCAGCTCCTCAGGGCGAGTAACCTTTGGCCAGGCAAGCAAGCAATGCCCTCCTTTTACATCTTTCCTTCCTTTCCAAAGAAAACCTCTCCTAATCTTGTCAATAGCTTTAAGAGCCCAAGGAGGGAGGTCCAGTGCCATTGCCAAGTAAATGAGCATGGAGGTGAGCACGGCCTGAACCAAAATTTTCCTACCCGCCTTTGTTAGCAGGTCAGCTTTCCACCCAGGCAGCCGGTCAGCAACTTTGTCAATAATTGGCTGAATTTGGGCCTTGGACAATCTCTGCAGGGAGAGCGGCAAACCAAGATAGGTACAAGGGAATTCCAGAATTTGACAAGGGAGATGTGCCTGAATAACGGCTCTGTTTTCCTCATTGCACTGTATGGGCAGCACACTACTCTTGTGGATGTTTGTCACCAGACCCGAAGCGTTCCCAAACAACTGCAAGATCTCCAAGGTGATATCCATATCAGCAGCATCGGGCCTTAGAAAAATCACCACATCATCAGCATACAGAGAAATCCGATGTTGCAAGGCCCTCCTAGCAAGGGGTTGCAGCAAGCCCTCATCAGCAGCCTTTTTAATCATATAGCACAGAACATCCATTACTAGAATAAACAGCATTGGGGACAGTGGATCCCCCTGCCTCAAACCTCGCTGATAGGAGATTAATTCCCCGGGAGATCCATTAAGAAGCACCTGGGTGGAAGAAGAAGCGAGGAGACCACTGATAATATCACACCAGATCTGCCCGAAGCCGAGATTTCTCATAACTTCCAACAGGAAAGGCCAAGAAACCGAGTCAAAAGCCTTGGTTATATCAAGCTTCAGCAATAAACGAGCTTCCTTCTGTTGGTGCAGGTATCGGGCTGTTTGCTGCACAAGCATGAAGTTATCCTGAATGAAGCGACCTTTTATAAATGCACTTTGGTTGGGGGAAACTAGCTGATCAAGTTTGCCAGCCAATCGATTAGCTAGTATCTTAGTAATAAGCTTAGCAAAAGAATGAACTAAACTGATCGGTCTGAAATCTTTGACATGGGAAGCATCTGCCTTCTTTGGGATAAGAGTGATGTATGCAGAATTCAGCAAATTGAAATTCCCAAATTTTCTGCTCCATATGGCTGAAACTGCTGCCATGACATCAACTTTAATTATAGACCAGCAGGCTTTGTAGAAGTTCCCAGTGAATCCATCAGGCCCAGGGGCTTTGTTGGATGGCAGCGAGCAAATAGTTTTCCATATTTCCTCCTCAGTGAAGGGAGCCTCCAAATCTGTCATATCAAGACGGGGAATGTCCAATTCTTCCAAGTTGACTGTAACATCACGGTCTAAGGATTCTCCAAGAAGGCGACTATAAAAATGATGGATGTTGCTTTCCTTTTCCTCATGGCCAGTAAGTATATGTCCCTCATCTGAAACCAATTTGCAAATAAAATTTTTCCTCTTGCGATGCTTGGCATGGAAGTGGAACAAAGCTGTGTTAGCGTCTCCTTCCGAGCCAATTGATACGGGATCGGCTTCTTGCAATTGTGCGCTGCAAAGATGAAAGAGCTAAGGAATGTTTTTTAAGTTGGTCTCTCAGCCACTTCTCCTGTCTAGACAGAACTCTTGCATCTTGGGCGATTTCAAGCTGATGTAGAATCTCTCTGGCAAGTCCCAATTGGGAGTTAACATGACCAACTCTTTTATGGCTCCAACTCTGGAGTCCCTTAACCGTAGCTTTAAACTTGTTAGCTAAAGTGACAAAGGGACAAACATCAGTCACAACCGAATTCCAAGCCGCCTCCACTGCATCATGGAAACCCTCCATCTTAGTCCAGAAGGCCTCAAAGTGAAATCTAGCCATACCAGGTTTAACAGTATTGAGGCTAAGCAAAAGCGGGCAGTGATCCGAGCCTTCCGTGGCCGCACTTTGCAACAAATTCCAAATTATCTTGTTTATAACTATGGAGCATTTCTACTGTAGCCCTCCGTTACATTTAATGACAAATTTTGTACTATAATATTTTACATTAAGTTGCACCTCTTGTTTCGGTCTTAGGTATTATTGGCTGGAACACCAGCAGAGCCACTTGTCGCGTTAGCGTTTAAGCTAGAGGAAGGTCGTTTTGGTCAGCTGACATATCTAAGGTGATTCTTGTTTCTTCTAATTACTGATCTATTGTCTCTGTAGTTGAAAACAATTCTCTGTAGTTGAAGACATTTCTGTGACATTTTGTTCCTAAATTACTTTATTCTTACTGTTTTTCTTTCCAGAATCTATGATGGCGTGATACGGAAGGGTGACTTCATATACAATGTCAATACGGGGAAGAAAATCAAAGTGAGGCTTAATTCCAACTTCTAAGTTTTAGCAAGGAAATTGAGCCATTGATTTCTATTGGTCTTTGAGTTACCTTTAAGGTTTTGACACATGAATATAAAAACACTTTCAACTTGAGGACCATAGAAACTATTGGTTGAATATGCTACAAGAAAAGGGGCTTAATGTATAGAAGGCGGCGTTTCAAATTATGGGTTTTGGAGCACTTGAAATTCTACTCTATAGACAAATACACGTTATTACAGCAAATAACTGCTATCACTGGCAGTTGAGTCGAAATGACAGCCATTTCATGACATAACTCTCTTTTTTGAGATTGTAGTAATAATAGTTTAAAAATTGATAATGTGCTTCTATTTTAGGAAACCAAAAGTAGGTTATTTCAAAACAATGGAGAAATGGTACTCTATTTTTCCCTTCTCTATTTTAAATTTGAAACTATTAAGAACCCATTTGTTGCAACCATGTACAACATATTCTCATTTGGGAAACTATGAAGTTGTTTGGTTTATAGCATTTAGTATTTTTTTTTTGCATGTTATAGCATTTAGTATTGATTATTGAAATAAACTGTATGTCACCTCAAGGTTATAATTAAGTATCTTGTAAATGACAGTTCGAAAATTTGAATAATACTTTATATTAGTTTTTTTCCTTTTAAGATCCAATCTAGTATTTGAAGTTTGTGTTTCTTGATGTTTTATTTTTCATTAGTCAAACGTTGCAGTTTGATATTTTCAGCAAATACAGTAACTGTTCATTTTTACAACTTTCAATTGAAAATTCAGTATGTTGTGTTCCTAGTTTTTTGAAGAAAAATATTGAATTCAAAGTTGAATATTTCAAGCTATTTTCTAATTTGTACTCCCTCCGTTTCAAATTGTAGGTCATTTTCGCTTTTCTAGATTCATAGTTGTTTGTATGCATGTAGACACAATATATATCTAGGTTCATAGGAAAAACTATATGCATCTAAAAAGCCAAAACAACCTATAATTTGGAACGGAGGGAGTAGTAAGTAAACATTTATGCATCTAAAATTTGTTCTTATTTGTTTGTATTTCAAATTTTACATTACAACTTAAAAGTACACCCCTTTTTGTATTTTATATTTGAGGATACCAATCTTTAGGTAATCTTGTTTACATTTGTGTCCGATGTTCTGTAGAACACTAAATTCTGTGTAAGTTGGTATTTTATAAAAAAAGAGCTTCACTTGGTATGACCCTGGTATTTTATGAAAAAGTGCTTCACTTCATGTGACCCTAAAATGTTTGGAGTTATCATTTTTTTGGGGGTTAAGTGTGGAATTGCTATTCAATTGCACTGATGAAAACAAAAAGTTGTATCAGTAAAACACATGGGATGCCTGAATTTTTGTATCGTTACACGTATCTTTAGTTTTTCCTGATCTTTTGGTTGGTGGATGGGGTCATTGCTATTAATTACTCATAAGAGGGTGCCTCATCTGAATCCTTGTAATTTTTTTGCTACATGTTTCTAGGTTCCTCGCTTGGTGAGGATGCACTCCAATGAGATGGAGGTATGCCGCATCAAATTTTTTTAAGCTTCCTGTTCAATAGTATGTTTCAATAGGATGAAGATTGCGAGATTATGTCGGAGATGATCTTGTTATGGAAGTGTTAGTGTTAATATGCATGTGGAGGTGCATGATTAGTATATTGCGCGAGTGATCAATTGGTGATTCAAGCACTGTCTAGCTGCTTAAATTAGTAGTGGTTTGGTGCATGAGAGAGCTGCATGAAGTTGGCAGAGGAGGTGTCAACCTGCTGTGGTGAACATGCTGGGAAGTGAAACTACTTCATTTGTTCCAGGTAGCCCTGCAAATGGGTTGGAATCCAAACTGAATCCCCACCCATCCAAGTTGATTATGCATATTCAATGAACCACACTAAACCTAAATAGTTTCTCAGCCTATAATAAAACAAATAATGGGCGACCAATATAGGTACAACTAGTTTAAAACCATTTTCCAACCTGCGGGTTCTCTTTTTTTTATGAAAAAAGTGTGGGTTCTTTCCTATGAGGTACATAAAAGTCCAGCAGGGTCACCGTACATACAAATATCTGCATAAGTGGCAATACAAGAAGAGCAGGAAGTGTTCCTAAATCCTCCTGATGCCCGTCTCGGCTGCTTGTCGAATCGATCGGGGCCTCCTTGTCGCTGAAATTCGCTGCCCTCATCGCCCCGAACGGGCTGCACTCTGTGACGGATTGGCAACCTCGACTAGAAGTAGCTGCCGCCTCCGCACTTGCTTCCACCAACGAACTGGTTGCCTCCTCCATACGTCCCTCTGCTGAAAATTCACCTGGAGAGCTCTCGTCGTCGGATTCTGGACAGATCGACCGCCGGCTTCAGGGAGATCTCATGCCTCCGGCAGCCATGGAGGTTGGGATTGGCGGTAGGTGTGGTGTGGTGGTGTTGGCTATGGGTGAGGTGGTGGAATTGCGGCGGCGGAGGTGGAGGCGAGGGTGCATGGCTGCAGTGGCGGGGGTGGGGGGAGGCGAGGCGATGGAGATGGTGGTGTTGCAGCGGCGGGCGGACAGGCATGCATGTGCTACAAGCCTACGTACGTCCCATGTGAGAACACTACGGCATAGCCCACGGTTACAGCTCGTTACACACCGAATCTTTGCGATGCCACACGGTTCATGTGCATGTGGCTAGGCCTGCGGCATGAGTTCTGAGTCTGTTGTGTATGCGCCTATGCGGTGAGCTGTCGAGGGTGTCAGCCCTTAAGGTGGGTTGAATGTAATACCCCAGCCCAATATACCATAGTAGTTGAAGTTGTTTGCCCATGTTGCCCAAATTGAGATTGTAGTTGGTGGGTTTTGTACCACCTTGGAAGTTTAGGGTGGTGAGGGCCAACTTATAATCATTGTTGTTCCAAACGAAACACCTTTGGGTTAACCCTTTTACACGAAGCGAGGATGTAAGTGTAAGAGAGGTGTATGCATGTGTGGGCCCATTCCATATGACCATATGAGGAGCTGGGCTGTAATCAGATTTTGGAGCGGGGTGTTACACCATCTGTTTCAAATTTTAGGTTGTTGTGGCTTTTCTCGGTTCATAGATACTATTATGCATCTACTAGACATACACTACATCTAAACACATAGCCAAAACTATGCACCTAGAAAAGTCAAAACAACCTACAGTTTTGGATGAAGGGAGTAGGAATTAGGCAGCCTCTAGTTTCTAGTGTCAGCTAGTGCAAATCTATTACTAGAGAGTCAACTTAAAGTTTACTACTAGAATGATCTAGAACATGCTCTGTATGCATGGAAGAAAAGTGAAACAACAAATTGGTTTTTTACTTCTAACTATAAAGTAGTTTGCTTAGTTAGCAAGTAAGGCAGCATGGGCTGCTATGTACTAGATGTGTCTACATGTCAGTTTGTGGGTCCTAGTAAAGGACATGTACCCATCTTCTAAGAAGTAGCATATATGGCTGTGATTGGCTATCCAGGTGTAACACTGTTTGCAGCCCGCATAGGAGGGATAGCCAACATGGGCTAGCAAAGGGCCTTGTACAGCCTGCATAATTGGAAACAAATATCGCAGGCGTTCCCGGTTGTGTAGGCTTGGTAGAGCTTCGTGAGGCCACATTTGTGGGATCATCTTGGCTACCCGTCGGCCCATCCTGTGCAAGCAAAGATCGGGAGTATGCTAGAGTTACCACTTTCCTCCACGACATCGTCATTCTCTGCCGCCTTGTGGGCACTGTTTGCCTAAATAGCTGTTTAGCCCATTTACACCCAAGGTTCAGCTAGGCGCTAGGCGGAATCTAGGCGCTGACCCATTGCCTAGCGCCTAGTCGCCGATAGTCGCCGAGTACTCGGCGCCTAGCCATGATTAGGCGCTAGGCGACGCTAGGCGCTGACCCATTGCCTAGCGCCTAGTCGGGTGTAGTCGCCGAGTACTCGGCGCCTAGCTGAACAATGTTTACACCCTGTGTAAACACTGCACGATGGCTTGCGTTTTTCATTTAATCACTCATTTAGCTCATTTAGTGACTGTTTAATCTGTTTACATGGCCATTTAGCCCGAATAAAGAGCTAAACAATAGGTGACCGATTGTTTAGAGTTTAGCATTTAGGATAACATTGCGTTGAGAAGATTGCTAGCCTTAGCTGGATGTGGAGAACTGCATCCACGACATTTCTAGGGTAGGGCATAACGAACGGTAACAGTAGTCGCCGCCGGTCACCACAAACACGTCTGCCGAGGCACACGATGAAGTCTAGCGTGGCGAGCTGCAATGAGCGACAACAATGACAACATAAATTTTGGATCGGTTGGTCAGGAGCAAATCAAAATAATAGTCAAATCAATAAATGATATGATGTGGCAGGTTCAGCATGGCGCGCTTGCGGCGGTGGACGTCAGGCACGTGTGAACACCGGCGGCGCGTGGGTGCTAGTGGCGTGCGGGTGAGAGCGTTGGGCTGCGGCTCCCCTCAACTCCTCTGTGACCTTCAAGCTCCATTGTTGGCTCGAGATGGGTGCCCATGGCATTGCATGGCGACGACGATGTGGGCGGAGCTGGCCACGGGTAGCGTCGGCACGTTGGGCAAGGGCAGCGCAAATTGTGAGCCACCGACAGCCTTGCTCTGCCTCAGATCTCGTATGCCTTCTGCTCAGCGTCTAGTGTGCGGCGTTGCAGGTTGACAACCAAGGAGGCAACACGGCGTTTGGCGGGTCGGGAAGAGTTGTGGCGTGTGAAGGCGATAGTGGATGAGGAAGCGGCGCAGGGCGTAGCGTGCGGCTGCTACGCACGAAGCGCAACCGGTGCGTCGTGCCGCGGAGGGCCTATGCAGAGGTGGCTGCGCGCAACATTTCGTGGATGCGGCAGCACCTAAGGTAGTGAGTGCGATTGCTGCCTCCCTGCATCAAGACGTAGAGGAGCTATGTCCTAGGATGGTGAGTTTGAGGCGTAGGCGAAGGAGCAGCGCAATTAATGACGTGTGCGGCGTAGGCACCACCACTTGAGGTGTATGCATCGGCAATCCCGTAGAACGAGCGTGTTGTGCGGCGCAGGGCGGTCGATTGGAGGTGCTTGCGGTGTGCAAGCACTAGCCTAGGTTGTGGTGCAGGTGTCCTCAGAGTTCAAGGAGCTCCGTCCCCAACTCTGACCTTGACTTCAAGGTGTGGATGAGGACGCAGGAGGAGCAGGTCGTGGTGCTGGAGGCGCAGGCGGTCTAGAGTTGAGATGACGAGCGTGTTGAGCAGGCTTTGTGGTGCATGATGCGACGGGTGTCCATGGAGTTGGAAGAGCTTCGTCCCCGACTACTCTTCGAGTTCGGCCTTCGACCTCGACTTCGCCTACGCCATCCATAAGGTGCGGAAGAAGGTGGAGCCTTCTTATGCGATCAGTGACTGCGAGCGCAGGGTCGCACGGGTCGACACCTGCCAAACTGCGCAAGGAGCCTAAGGCGTGAGAAGGCGTCAAGGGTGGCGCACATGAAGGCGTTAGGGGCGGTACGCGTGAAGGCTCTAAGGGCGTCGTAGCCGGAGCGACGATGCCTGAGGCGACACTTGCTAACTGTAGCAGGACTGGCCACTAGGGTAGGGAGTGGCACCAGCCGAGGGCTGTCCAAGCCCACGTCGCGTGGCTGTGGAGGAGAATGGGCTAGGCACTGTTCCTAGCGCGTGGCAGCATCGAGCTACTTCCAACGACATCGACTGCGACTGCTCTTCATCTCGATGAGTCGTGAGCCCACATCTTAGCAACAGTACCAGCGACGACATGCTTGATTGTTGATTCCTTGATAGTGGTGCTACACACATGATCGGGCATTCAGTTCTTTTGTTGAACATAGACGTGTGCTGTTTTGTCAAGTTCGGTGACTCTTCAACAGTAGTGGTCTCGTCTTCATCGCCTTATCGCCAAGACTGGCGAGCACCGGCTCCTCACTGTATACTACACCCCTGCGATATGGAACTCAATCATCAGCCTTCGACAACTAGATGAGAACGACATCCCTGCGATATGGAACTCAATCATCAGCCTTGGGCAACTAGATGAGAACGGGTTGAGTGTGGAGATCGACAGTGGAGTGCTTTACATGTGGGATTGATGACATCGCTTCCTCTACGCGATGGTGCGTTGGTAGGCACCAAGGAGTTGGTGTGGGGCAAGATGGTGGACGACAACTCCACTTCGATGTACTATGTCCACTTCGAGAGAGCTAGGGAAGTGAGGAGCTCTTCGTCACCGAGTGTGCCTAACTCAATCTTAGGTCCCTGCCAACTACGGTGAGCTCTTCATTGGCGCCGTCGAGTCCAACTCCAGTGACTACTTCGGGCGCGCTGAGTTCACCACCACCACCACAACTCAGGCAACTCCTCGAGGCACGGTTGTGTTGACACTGGCTCACGACGAGCCCCGCTTGGTGGAGGTTGCCATGCGCTCTCCAAGGACGAGGACCGCATCTATGGCGATGGTGAGCCTTGCTCCTTCGTTGAGGTTGAGGTACACGCGACATGGCATGTCGTGATGAAGTTGGAGATGGGCGCGACCTAGAACAAGGCTCCCCGACTGAGCAAGGCCCCTCTACGCCTTGCAGCAGGCATTGCAAGTTTGGAACTCCAAACTGGGTTACACGTTGAAGATCATGGGTTTCGACTACAACCTACACATCTCGAGGTAGCCTGGAGCATCAGAGCTCGTCGTTGAATACATTGACAGACCTCCTGGGTATGGTTTGGTTACCATTAAGGACTTGGGGGGTGGGGGATGTTAGAATTAAGTCTCGATGGTAATTAAATATTTTGTTAATAGTGCCTGTGTGCACTTTATCCTTAGACGGTTCACGCCTACGCGCACCTTATCACCAATTAACTTTTAGCTAGGCTTAGTCACCAAGCTACCTCTTGGTTGGCAGCCTAAATATGTACCCAAATTGCCTCTTGGCAATGGGTGGTTAATGAGAAAGATCCATTTGGGCCAACAAGGTTAACCGGGCTGTGTGACTGGCGAGACGAGCCAGCATATGTAGCTCACCAAACACACAAGGTAGGCTTCAGCTGTGCAGCTTAGCATGATGTGCACCCTACCAGTCACAATCTTGCACAAGCTGAAACTCCTTGTGCACTCTATCAATCACAGGCCAAAATGGTGGGAGAAGCCTGGCTTGGGCTGACCATGAGCTACTCTTAGCCAGGCTACCACCTACCAATCACTACCTATGTGTGTGTGGTTGGGTGCAGGAAGCTAATAGTGTAAGCTACTGTGATACATGTGAGCTAGCTAGCAGTGCTTTGATCAAGTGAGCTGTCTAAGGTTGTAGTGTGGAGTTATATGACCAATATAGTACAAAGATAAGAGTTACTTGCTACTTGTTATGTCTCGTACTTCTGTGTTCAAGCTGAAAAAGGAACAAAGTAATTTTGTTTATGTTATTTTCATTCAATATAGGATATTCAAGAAGCACATGCCGGCCAAATTGTTGCTGTTTTTGGTGTTGATTGTGCATCAGGTACGTAGACGGACAATGAAAATGATATTACTTTTTGTAGTTCTGTTTGCTTTTGTTGTTCTGCATCTGACTTTCTACTATTCTTTGTCAATAGGCGATACATTTACAGATGGAACAGTTAAATATACTATGACTTCAATGAATGTCCCTGAGCCTGTGATGTCCTTGGCAGTTTCGCCTATATCTAAAGATTCTGGAGGACAAGTATATCATTTTTTTGAATCAAAAGAGTACTATTCCTATAATTAGATTGATATCTTCGGTGCCCTAAATGATACTACACTTTTGACTTCCAGTTTTCTAAAGCTCTTAATCGCTTCCAAAAGGAGGATCCGACTTTTCGTGTGGGTTTGGATCCGGAGAGTGGCCAGGTTTGTCATATAATGCATTTCATTTTCAGTTTGTATTTTTGTGAAGTTTGTAGTACATAAAATTTGCTTGCAGACAATTATTTCAGGGATGGGTGAGCTGCATTTGGATATATATGTTGAACGTATTAAGAGAGAGTACAAGGTATGGAAATGTTTATCTCAGAGTCATGCATACTTTGCCCCTTGGATATTGGGTGGAAAAGCTTCATATATGGATGTGTGTTTCATAACTTCGGTTGAAGCTTGCCAGTTGAATCCATATTACTTGAATGCTTGAGTGTATCCTTATTCTTGACAAACAGGCAAACATTTAAAAAAACTCGGCCGGTGGGGGAAAGACCGCCCCCACGGTATTGTCGATAGAGAAGCACACTCGACGCCAGGCCGATAAAACCCCCGAACCCCGGGCTCACCCAAGGGTGCACCGTAACCTGGGCCGGCGACCACTGCCCACCCCCAGGATGGGCCGCACCGATACCACAGGCAGGGACACAACCTCGAAGGGAGCCACAACGTGGGGGTTTTTTGCGGGACAGGGAGTCGAACTCAGGTCGGTAGCTAATGCCAGCTGCTTCACTACCAACTCCGCTAGGCGGACGTCCCTAAACAGGCAAACATTTAAGTTAGTTTGTCCATAACATGGCCATTTTACCCTTGATTTTCCTATTAAGGAGGAAGACACATTCAATAAACTGGAACACATTTGTATCTACCACATTAGCACAACCTAACTAATTGAGAGAAGTACCTGTATTTTGCTACCAGCACTCATGAAAGATCGTTTTAGAAAGGTTAGGCACATAATCGAACAGCTACCTTTGTACTTGATGGCATGGCTCCAACTCCACAGATTTATGCTCCACCCCATAACTCCAGGTACGTGGAGTTGGAGCTGTCTCAGAGAGGTGTTTGGCTAGCATGGTGTCCTTGGCTCCAGAAAGTAAAGTTTTGAGGGTGAATTTTCATTCTTGCCCCCAACTCTTGGTCCCACTTGTCATCCTCTGGTTTCCCTCTTTCTCAGAAAGCCAAGCAGCTTGTGAGCAATAGCTACTACTTGTGCCGCCGCTAGGCCCCGATGAAACTCAAGAAGCTCGTGAGCGATAGCTACTCCTTGCGCCGCCGCTAGGCCCCGATCGAGCAAGCACGCAGGGCAACAGAGGAGCTAGTGAACTGTACAACCAACTCAAATGAGAAATCTGAAAATGAAAAAAAAAATCAAATCTTTCATACAACTCCACAAATTTTGAATTGCAAGGCAACGGATCGTCAAGTGCCAGGTGTGGATGGATGTTGCTCGGAGCCATATGCCAATGCCGCCGGCCTTCGTTGCATGCTCAACCAACTCCTGCAATCATCCTGTGTGGCCGCCGTCGTGATTTGTTGTACTGCAAGGGTGACAACTAGCATGCGGAGGTCCATCGACTGGATTTGGGTGGCGTCCAATGGGCAGCTGGGGGCAGGGCCGAGAAGGCACCCCTTGAGGCCTTGGTCCGAAGGCAGCAGCGGTGAGGGTAGGGAGGTGGGGCTCGGGCGGCGAGCTCGGGCGGTCGGAGCTCGGGCTGGACACCAGGCGGCGGCGGCGGCGCCGGCGGCGCCCCTGCCTATCAAGGGTTGGGGGTGACGTGAAAAGGCATGGACGGGAGAGGCCTGAGGAGGATGGGAAAATAGAATGAACGAGTAAGTTGTGAACCGGTGGCAAAGGTGGGTAATTACCCCCAAACTCCACGAGTAGGTTGATATTTGAGAGCTTTGGAGTTACAAATGAGGTGCTCCACCAAAATGAACTGGGGCTCCAAAAACTATGGGCGTGTTTGATATCTTGACTGTGCAAGGCCTGGCCGGCCCTGGCCTGCCACGGCCACAGCCCGTGTTTGATTGCTTTGCCTCACCTGAGCCTGGTCCATGCCTTTTCTCTGTTTGATTTCGAACGGGGAGCCTGGCCCATCACCAACTACCTTCAACTACCAAACTGGGACAGTGTTTGGTTCGGGCCAAGCCCAAATGGGACAAGTACAGATGCATCAAAAGAAGAGGAGAAGCATGATGGGTTTACTTCTTCGAAATTATGGCCAAACATATCATGATAAAACTAAGCAAAATAGATCAATGTCATCAACATGGTCTCAGACTGTTCTGATACATAACAGGTTTAGCTAAGAATATGGGAAAAAACAGTCATCATCGGCCATAGAACATACTCACTGGTTTGAGCCCCTCAAAAACAACATACCATTTAGCCATTGGTCTGCAAGAACATGGAAACAAATCCTCAGTCATAGGTTTCATATGCACCGAGTTTTTGACATCATAGGATCAAAAAACACATTAGGTCTCAGTTAACTGAACTAAAAATGAATCATAGGTGGCTGCATTCCAACAACAAAACTGCAAATAACAGGAACTGAAGAAAGTCATGAATGAATGTATCTGTGCTCAGGATAGTTCCCTGCCATCACTTGGCATTGCACCAGTGTTGCAAGGGACTTGTCCTGTCCCACAGGTTTCAAACAGTCATGACAAAACCATGAAAACAGCACATTAACAGAATTACGGAATCCTTGCCAAACAGCAGCTACCTCATCATTGGTTACAACATCATCGGCCATTACCAATCAATACCATCAGAAATTCCCACAGCAGTTCATCTCAGTGAAAAAGCAAGCCAACAGAGGCTGCAATTAAATACAACAGCACAAAAGTTTTGCCCACATTCAGTGAACCCATCATTTCTCTCAATGGCATTAGCCAAAATTAGTGCATCATGGGCTGACCCCTCCGAGCCAGCTAGAACATATGTGAACTTTAGGTCAAAGCTCACAGCAGTCATCACATTCTGTGTTGGGTTGGACTTCCTACCCTGAAAGTTTGCTGCATGTGTCTAGGCACCCTTGCCAACACATGTGTGCCATCAATGACACCAATGCAATTCTACAGAAATGTCCATAAGCCAAAAGATTAACATATGTGGGAAACATATAGAGATGGACATGTGTGGGAAACCTCTTGCCGCGCCGCCCCCTCCGCCGGGGACGGGCGCACGCGCGCACCCTCCTTCGGCCGCGCCGCCGCCTCCGCCAGGGACGGGTGCGGGCACCCGATTCCCTCAAGTCACATCGCGCTGTTGTCGCCCCAGCTGGCCATCTCCGCGCCGCCAGCTCCGCCGGCCACTCCTCCCAATTCGCGCCACACCGACGCCGCCGCCTTCCGCGCCCTTCACCACGGCACAGGCGCGGGGGCCTCTGATGCGGCCACCATCGCGGCAGCGTTGGACGCCCTCCGGGCCGGTCGCGTCGTTGTTGGGGGCCTGGGTGGGCGCTGCTGGCCGGAGCGCTGGCAGCTCGAGCCCAGCCGGCCGGGGCGGCCCTGCTCCTCCCGGCCTGGATGCTACTCCTGCTGCTGCTTTCGGAGATCCCAGGGGCGGTGCAGGGATCTTCCCGCCCTAATTCCCTGCACCGTTCCTCCTCGACGCCGTCTCTCCCCTCTCTGGGCTGGGCATGCCCTCCCACGCAGCGCCATTCTCCACTACAGCCTTCCTCAGGGGCACGTCGCCGCTTCCTGCCACCCTCGTCGCTGCCGACAGTGCCCTCGCTTCGGCACTTGCGGAGGCCAAGACCGAGGCAGCCGCGGCCCAGGAGCGTGTTCGCGTGGCGGCTCTCGCCTGGGAGCGGGAGCGCATTGCGGCCGACGCCCTCGCTCACCGGGTCGCCGAGGCGGAGCACTTTCTTCACGCCTCCAAGGTGGAGCACGTCGCCTCCCACCAGGCGTCGCCCACTGCTCCCGTCCGGCAGAGTGCTGGGCCCCCGCTCGGCCAGGTCGACCCCATGGTCGCCTACCTCCACCTCCAGGCTGTCGGGGTCCCGCACATCAAGAACCTGGTCTCGATCGTCCTCAACTCCACCTCCACCTCCTACGCTCGCTGGAGGGACCAGGTTCTTCTCGCGCTCCGTCGCTACGCCCTCGACGACCACGTCCTCTCCGACACGCCGGTCGGGGCACGCGACCTGGCGTGGCTCCGCCTCGACAGCATCGCCATTTCCTTGAATCTTTGGGACCATCTTCCTCGATCTGCAGGACATTGTGCGGACTCCTGGCGGTACCTCGCGTGAGGCCTGACTGGCACTCGAGAGCCAGTTCCCCGGCAACGCCCAGACGTGCGCCCTCCAGCTCAATGCTGAGCTCCGGACTCTTGAGCAGGGCGATCTGTCCGTGGGCGAGTTCTGCAGGAAGATGAAGAGCACGGCTGATGCACTTCGCGACCTTGGGTACCTGGTCCCGGAGCACGTCCTGGTGCTCAATGTCATGCGGGGTCTCCCCAGCAGCTACGAGGCCCTGTGGACATGGCTCACCTACCAGAAGCCTGTCCCTTCCTGCAAGTACGTGATGCCCTTAGCTTGGAGGAGCTCACCAGGGGCCTTCACACGCCCGCCTCGACTACGTCTTCGTCCTCTACCTCCACCAAGGCACTCGTCGCTGCACCACCACCGTCCTCCGCCTCGCCATCTGCCTCTCTCCTTGGTGCTTCTCCCCCCGGGCTGAACCCGGGGGGGGGGGGCGGTGGGGTTGCCCAGGACGCGGTGGTGGGGGCCATGGGGGTCGGAGCACGCCCACTCAGGCTCTAGCCCCTGCTATCGCTCCCACTCCTGGAGGTGCGCCCTGGCCATCCTTCACCAACTCATGGTCAGGGCGTATCTCCATGTGGCCCTTCCTGGTTCAGGGAGGGGGGGTCTCGCCCTCCACTCCAGCCAGCTGCCATGTTCGCGGGTGCCGCTCCCTACGCGCCGACCTGGACTCCACCTCCGTCCCAGACCTCGACGTGGCCCGGGGGGGGGATCAGGCTGCTCTGGCGTAGTCCTTCAGCACCGTGGGCCTGACACCGCCCGTCAGCACCGAGTGGATCGCTGACTCGTGAGCCTCTTACCACACTACTCCTGATGCGGGTATTCTCTCTTTTGTCCGACCTCCACACCCCTCTTGTCCTTCTTCCATCATCGTCGGTGACAGTTCTTGTCTTCCTGTCACATCTGTGGGTTCTACTCTTGGTCCTTTCCGACGTCCTTGTTGCTCCTCAGATGATTCACAATCTCCTTTCCATTCGTCAATTTACAGCTTGTTCTGTTGAGTTTGACACTTCTGGTCTTTCTGTGAAGGATTTGGCTACCGGGCGTCTACTTCTCCGATGTGATAGCGCGGGCCCCTCCCCTTCCGGCTTCTGCTGCTCCCTCTTCGTCTTCTCCGTCAGCTGCTCTTGCCGTGACACCGTCTTCCACCACCTGGCACCGTCGCCTTGGTCATCCCGGCTGAGATGTTTTGGCTCAGATTAGTCGTAGTGCAGATGTCTCTTGTACTAGGACTACTGCTGAGCACCTCTGTCATGCGTGCCAGCTGGGTCGACATGTTCGTCTTCCTTTTTCTTCTTCGCATGCGACGCATGCTTTTGATCTTATCCATTGTGATCTGTGGACATCACACATTTCTGATTATAAGTATTATCTCGTGGTGGTTGATGATTTTTCTCACTACTCTTGGACTTTTCCTTTACGTGCCAAGTGCGACACTTTTCCTACCCTTCTTCACTTCTTTGCTTGGGTGTCCACTCAGTTCGGCCTCACCATTAAGGCTGTCCAGTGTGACAACGGTCGTGAGTTCGATAACAACACCTCCCGATCCTTCTCTCTCTCGAGGTGTTCAACTGCGTATGTCTTGTCCGTACACTTCTCCCCAGAACGGCAAGACTGAGCGTATGATTCGGACCACGAACGATGTCATGCACGCTCTTCTGATCTAGGCCTCCCTGCCCCCGCACTTCTGGGTAGGCACCGCCACCTACCTGCTTAACCGCCTTCCTTCCACAGCTTCTCCTGCTCTGACTCCACACCATGCTCTCTTCGGTACCCCTTCTACCTACGATCACCTATGTGTCTTCGGGTGCACTTGCTACCCGAACATCACTGCCATTGCTCCTCACAAGCTCGCACCCCACTCGACATGTTGTGTTTCTTGGTTACTCCCCTGACCATAAGGGGTACCGCTGCTATGATTTCACTTCTCATCGGGTCCTTATCTCCTGACATGTTGTGTTTGACGAGTCGGACTTCCCTTCTCCACCACCTCTACACTTTCTCTTGATCCTAACTTAGAGTCTTTGTTTTCTGACGTGGTGGTTCAGCCACCTATTTCTGTTTTTCCTTTTCCAGCAGGTCCTCCCGTTACACCACCGGCTTCGGTGCCTTACGCTGCGCCACGCGCGACATCGGTGCCCCCTGTTGCACCACCTGCGGTTCCGGTGCCCTCTGCCGCGCCTCGCAACGCCTCGGTGCCCACTGCCGTGCCACGCGCGGCCCTGCCACCTCCTGCCCGCTACGTCGCGCCGGTGCAGGTGTACAGACGCCGTCAGGCGCCTCCACAGCCACAGGCTTTTCCGGCTCCAGCCCCGGAGGTGCCCGCGGACTATGCGCCTCCTGTGCGCTATGTCTGCGAGCGCCGCCAGACGGCTCTGCCTCCTTCACCACCTTCACCGGAGCCGTCGCCGTCTCCACCACCTCCACCGGAGCTGTCACCGTCCCCACTGCAGCCGTCGCTACCTTCGCCGCCACCGATCATCCATCGGGATCCTCGTCACTCTCATCCCATGGTGACTCGGCAGGCAGCTAGGGTTCTTTGGCCTGCGGCTCTCTCCGCCACTGAGGGAGAGCCGCGACGTTCTACGATTCCGACGTCTGTCCGTGAGGCTCTAGCAGATCCGAACTGGCGTCGTGCGATGGAAGAGGAGTACGGGGCTCTTCTTGCCAACCAGACTTGGGACCTCGTGCCGCGTTCGTCTGGTCGCAATGTGGTGACCGGCAAGTGGATCTGGACGATCAAGCGTTAGGCTGATGGTACTCTGGAGCGCTACAAGGCTCGTTGGGTTCTTCGGGGGTTCACTCAGCGGCCAGGTGTGGATTATGATGAGACGTTCAGTCCCGTGCAGCTTGATGTGAAGAATGTTTTTCTCCATGGCACTCTGACAGAGACAGTCTATTGCAGTCAGCCAGCAGGTTTTGTGGATTCCAGTCGTCCGGATCTGGTCTGCCGGCTGAACAAGTCTCTCTATGGTCTGAAGCAGGCTCCTCGGGCATGATACTCTCGGTTTGCCACTTTCTTGCTGACACTGGGGTTTGTTGAGGCCAAGTCAGACACTTCTTTGTTCATATATCACCATGCTGATGGGATTGCCTACCTCCTCTATGTTGATGATATTGTTCTGACTGCCTCTAGTCCACAGTTGCTCCAGCGGATTATCTCCTCTCTGCAGTAGGTGTTTGCTATGAAGGATCTGGGCAAGATTCACTTCTTGGGCGTGACAGTTGAGCCTCGTCAGGCTGGTCTTCTCATTCACCAGCATCAGTATGCCCTTGATATCCTGGAGCACGCTGGGATGACTGACTGCAAGCCTTGCTCCACTCCTGTTGACACTCAGGCGAAGCTGTCTGCTACTCTTGGTGATCCTGTGGCTGATCCTAGTGCCTATCGGAGTCTCGCTGGAGCCTTACAGTACCTCACTTTCACCAGGTCGGGCCTCACCTATGTTGTTCAGCAGATCTGCCTCCATATGCATGATCCTCGGGAGTCACGTCTTGCTGCGCTGAAGCGCCTCCTCTGCTACGTCCGAGGCACGGTTGACCTCGGCTTGGTTCTTCACCGGTCCTCTCCTGCTGAGCTGGTTGTCTACACAGATGCTGAGTGGGCGGGTTGTCCGGACACCCGCCGCTCTACCTCAGGTTATGCCGTCTTTTTCGGTGGCAACCTGGTCTCCTGCTCGTCCAAGCGACAGCCGGTCGTCTCCCGCTCGAGTGCTGAGACGGAGTACCGGGCTGTTGCTAACGGTGTGGTTGAGGCGTCCTGGCTTCGGCACCTCTTGGCTGAGCTTCACAACCCGCTCGCCAAGAGCACGCTCGTCTACTGCGACAACGTCAGCGCCGTGTACCTCTCCACCAACCCGGTTCAGCATCAACGGACGCAGCATGTGGAGATTGACTTGCACTTCGTTCGTGACCGGGTGGCTATAGGCGATGTTCGGGTTCGCCATGTCCCGACCACCTCCCAGTTTGTCGACATCTTCACCAAGGGTCTTCCGTCCTCGACGTTCTCGGAGTTTCGGTCCAGCCTCAACGTAGCCAGTGGCTAGTTGTGGCTGCAGGGGGCCTTGTGTGAGTTTCTTGTACAACGCTGCGCCGGTAGTCCAGACTGCGGGGGGGGGGGTGTTAGTGTATATGTGTGTGTGGCCCATATGGCCTTTGTATATAGCCCATATAGAGGCCCATGTATAGCTGACTATATACCTACCCTTCTAGAGTTAGAGGAATACATTGGAACCACTTCCTCCTACACATAGGACATCCTACTGTCTCAGGAACAAGTCCACTACTCCTAAGCAGGTTGCACAAAGAAAAAAGGGCACCCTTTTCATGCGTAACATGGCAATGCATTCAACATCATTGTAATTGTACATCATCTGGAGTGTGCTCTGTCTATGCGTCTCAGCATGAGTCCTAGGGCCATAAGGGATTGTCTCTTCTGCACTAATCCTTCTAAGCCTATTGACCACAAAGGAAACCATCACAACAACCATCCCTGCTGCTTGCCTAGCCATCAGTGCATGTTGTGCATTTGCATCCATCTACATGCATTCACAAATGTATAAGCAATTTAAGTAGACCTGGCTGGCCTCGTAATGTAGCTGGCCTCTGAATGTAAGTGCAAGCATTCACAAATAAAAAAAAGGCACGGCTGCACTACTAAAAATGCCTCCCTGCGCCCATAAGCTAGCCATTATCGACCAATCATCTCCCAGACCGAACAAAATATGATAACAGACAAAAACAGTAACAAAATGAAACAAATCGACATGGTACCATCAACAAGAACAACGAAGCATGAACTAATACAACCAATCATCACAAAAGTAAATAGCAACAAACAACTCATAGATCCGAGCCAAACATTGAACTGTGTACTGAAGAAATGGGGAAAAATATGGAGATTTCACCTCGGGTGAGCCGGAGGGGTTGCAGAAGCTACCGGATTCAGATGGAGGTGGGGAGGAGGTAGCAGATCTGGATGGGGAAGCACAAGAGCCGACAGATCCACAGACAGCAACACCGCCTCGCCGGAGAAGAAGAGGAAGAAGACCACCTCGCCGGAGCCCCGCGAGAGAGCCGCATCGCCTCGACGCAGATCCACACGGGGGAACGGAGAGGAAGCCTGGGGAACACCATGACTGTGGTGGCAGCAGAGCTTACCTCGTCGACGGTGCCTCTACGGGAGTGAAGAGGATGAGAAGAACCGAGGGAGGGAGGAGGCGGGTATAAGTGGGCCATGGATTTCGCCGGGCAAGATGCGCGCGCGGAAGTTTCCCTCTTCCCGCGCGAGCCCACCAGAGCTCCCGCCGTTGCCCTCAATTCTCCCGCGCGAGTGCCGCCAGAGCCACGCCGCGGAGGAACGAAACCTAGGAGCGTGTGGCCAGAGCCAGGAGAGAGAGGGGAAAATGGACACCGGCAGCCTGGCTCCCAACTCGGGCAAGGAAATCAAACAAGCGAGATTGGCCCCGGTGGGCTTGGCCGGGCAAAATTGGCCCATATCAAACATGCCCTATATGGAGTTGGACTGCTCCAAAAAATGTTGGAGTTGGGGTGTTTGGCGCTCCACCCAACTCCACCCTGGAGTTTGGAGTTGGAGCCATGCCAAACAGACCATTGTAGACAGCTGGGGTTGCTTTCATAGTTTTCTTACTTTTCTAAGTCAGATTTGTTCCCATGTTGACTTATTAAGCATCAATTGTTTCCTTGATTCTATTATGCTATTTCTCATGAAGCCATATGATTTTTGAAAAATTTCTCAAAATTGGATGAGTTGGTGGTATTTGAGATCATGGTGCCATCTTGATGGCTACAAGTCTTTTGGGAATTTTTACTGTGTTATTATAACTTGGCATTGACATTTGTACAGACCTTGGTGCTACTAGCACTGGATGTTAATAATTCATACAAACTCTTGTCTGCTGGCGTTATTGAGCTTCTGTTGTTATACTTGTATGACTAGAAATCTTTGATTGCATCACATTCCTGTAATGAATGTTGGTATCTTGAAACTTACATAGGTGGATGCGAAGGTAGGGAAACCTCGTGTAAACTTCAGGGAAACCATCACCCAGCGCGCTGAATTTGATTACTTGCACAAAAAGCAATCTGGTGGCCAAGGTCAATATGGTCGAGTTTGTGGGTGAGTTTATAACTCAACATCATTGGCAGTCTGCTTCAATTACTTGCTTTTATCTTCATTTTTTTACATCAAAATGGTAATGCTTTCTTATTATACATTATGTGGGGGTAGCTGTTGGAAAATCTGACCATCAATATTTTTCACATAGCTGGGAACATAAAAATCTCGCATGTCGATTTGTCTTGAAACGCAATTTTGTGATCCTGTAACTTTATCGGATGTCATATATTTCCATAGAAAATAGTAGTTGAGGCTAAAGTCAGTGTCGCTCTGCAAAATGCGAAGTATTTTTTGTTGGAAATCACTCCCTATCCTAAGTGTCTATCATAAACATCACTTTCTCAAAACACACACACACACACACACACACACACACACACACACACACACACACACAAGACAGCAGTAGTAGTTTTTGGTTGATTTTTTTTTTTTTTGAGCATGTAGTAGTTTTTGGTTGATGAGGAAGCACCAGTCTTCATAAAATTTCTCAGATATATATAGCTAGTACAGGGCTGCACACCTGCCATGGTATCTTCTTAATTAATGCAGTCAATACCCATATGATCTTCACATTATTCTCTTTAACTAGAGGCTGGAATCTGGCTAGCACTAATAGCAATGAACCTAGACACTAGCTGAACCTTCCACACACAGAATTATTTCCAACATAGGTGTCTGGAGGGAGATCTGAAATATGGATTAGTTGTATCCTCATAATACATAATATGCTTTGTATTTATGTGTGCAGAGGGCTACCTGACCTCATGCTATATATTCTGAGATCTTTTGTCCAAATAAATATGTTGCATATGTTATTGAGTTCATTTGCCAATGTCATGGGAAATTGGCAAACAACAATATGCAGGTACATTGAACCTCTTCCGTCAGGTTTTGATGGTAAATTTGAATTTGACAACATGATTATTGGACAAGCAATTCCTTCAAACTTTATACCAGCAATAGAGAAGGGTTGTAGGGAAGCTTGCAACTCGTGAGTCCATATCTTCCTTACTCTTTTAAGCATTTTCTTTTGTCCTTGCAGAATGATAACATCTCCATGCTATATACTGTAGGGGTTCATTGATTGGGCATCCCGTTGAAAATATTAGGATCGTACTGACTGATGGGGCTTCACATCAAGTGGATTCCAGTGAACTTGCTTTTAAGCTAGCTGCTATCTATGCTTTTAGACAGGTGATCCATATCTTGGACACGGACAACAGTTTCTAATGAACTCCTGGGACATGAATGTCAAGTGTTCTATAATATTTGTTTTTCTTTTTCAGTGTTACACTGCTGCCAAACCTGTAATATTAGAACCTGTGATGAAGGTGGAACTGAAATTTCCGACGGAGTTCCAGGGCACAGTAACTGGTGACATGAACAAGTGAGTGCTTTGTTCCAACAAGCTTTGCATCTATGGCAAATGCCAGCACATCATTCATTAGTATTCTTTTTATTCTTAAGGAACACATCTATTTCTCTGCAGTTTCGTTAGGGGTAATTTGCTTCTTTACCCACTAAACAAATCACTCTTAACTAGAATACCATTGGCTGTTATGATAACAAGTTGGTCCTAATCCCACTTAGGGATGTTTGAAAAGCTCGTGACTCGTTAATTTGCTTGGCTCGGCGTTGGCTCGGCACAGCTTGTTGTCTTTTGGTAGCGAGCCGCCTTGGCAAAATTAATGAGCTGGCCAAATGAGCTAACGACAAACAGCTGTCAGCAGGCTAGCAGCTGAGCAGCCACCAGGCTGCACCAAGTCCAAGCTGGCCCAACAATGATAAAAGCCCATGAATGGCCCTGTTGGTCCTCTCAGAAAAAGAAAAAGAAAAAGAAAGATGAGTCTGTCGGCCATCTCTCCAATCTTATTCTGTTTCATGTCACATCAGGGTTGGGGTCTCCGCACCACCACTGCCCCACCCCATTGCCCCCCTACTGCCTTTGCCTCCCCGCTCCCATTCCCCCTCCTTTGCATCTCCAAGCCGCAGTCCAACATGGTGTGGATCCAGTTGCCTCCGCCCTTCAAATCCTGGTCTCCACCAGTCACCTCACCACCAGCTGGCCTCATGCTCCGACATTGGAAGCCACCACCACACACCAGGGATAGGAAATGGCAATGTGGCCCAGATCCCTTGTTTCCCTAGTAGGGACGCCCATGACGGACAAGAGTGAGTACGAGCAACTGCCCATGTTCCGAGTAAGAGCACACACACGACCGAGAGCATGACTCTGTGGTCTGTTCTGCTGTCGAGCTTGCTAGCTCATTATCCAGGTCTATCTAAACGAGCTGGAGCGAATTGAGCTGAGCAAAGCTGGCACATTAACCAGCCCTACTCCCACTTTCAATGTGGCAATGCTCAGTTGTATTTGTCAAACTCTTACTGCGATTATCCCTGGTATTATTTTTTTCTTCTATTGTGTTCAATGAATGCTATGCGAATTATTGCTTTATTCATGTGAAACAGGAGAAAAGGGATCATTGTTGGAAATGAGCAGGAAGGTGATGACACAATAGTAGTTTGCCATGTACGTGAATGCCTGATTCCTTCCTGACTTCCGGTCTCACATTTTTCTTCTTTTTGAAAATCAGTTGTTTTTCCTTGCTTTTCATCGTATCACTAATCAATACTCCCTCCGTCCAAATTACTATTCGTTTTGGCCTAGCTTTTGCTATGTATCTAGACATAGTATATATCTAGGTGCATATCAAAAGTTATGTACCTAGAAAAGCCCAAATGAATACTAATTTGGGAAGGTGGAAGTAGTTTAGAATAATATTTTCCTGCAAACTTTATTATTAATTTCATATTTAGCAAATGATTGTTTTTATGCTTAGTTTATTTTCTGGTCCTTATGAAGAATCTCTGTACACTTTTGAAATCTCATGCTTTGTAGACTATCGATGTTAAACCAAATGTATTTTTGAACCAAGGGAGTTGATTTTTGCATACCTTTTGTGATTCTATGCTGACCACTTCCTCTCTTTCAGGTTCCTTTAAACAATATGTTTGGATATGCAACAGCGATTCGCTCAGTGACTCAGGTCAGTATTCTTTTTCTTCATGTTCTACCCGATTTTTATGTTCTTATCAGTGATTACACTCTCCGTTCCAAAATGTAGGTCATTTTAGTTTTGTTGTAAGGAAAACTTCTCTTACTCTGACTAAGTTTATAAAAAAAGCACCAACTTCTACTGCATAAAATTAGTTTAATTAAATCCACCATGGACACCATAAAATGTCTTGATAGTGCATTTATTTAGTATTGCAGATGTTAATATATTTTCCTTAAACTTGGTTGAAGTTACAGTAGTTTAAGTCAAAACTTAAAGCATTTTGGAGCAGCAGGAGTATATTGGTAAACTTATTTTGATATTGTTATTTAGTTGTGCAAGGTCTGCTGAACTCAGCACATACATCTAATGTGTCAACTATATATAATCTACAAACTTGCTACCTCAAATGGACAACTCACACCTGCATTTCAGGAAAATTATAAAATCTATTGCATTGAAATAGTTAAAAAATAATAAGAGATAATTTCATGAGATATACCACACATTCGCAAAGTTTTGAATTCAAATCCTCCATGCAGTCTGTTTCAAGGATTGATAAAAATGATGTTTAGTACTGATGCATCATATCATATATTTATCTCTTTTGCATTAGAAAGCTATTATGGGTGGAAGTTGCAGGACAAAAAACAGAACTGGATCAATTCAATCATGTAGTGTTTGCCAAACTGTCAAGCATGCTGAAAGAGACACATTAAGTTACAGTATACTGAGTATATTTGGTAGTTGTAGATATACATATAGTAGACTGCCATATGTATCTAGGGTTGCCTTGCACCCCAAGTCTTGTACTCATATATATGGGGTGAGGCTTCAATGCAATACAATCCATCCATTAGATACAATCTATTCCTCCTACATGGTATCACGACTTTAGGGTTTTAGATCCTGACTGAACCTTTCGCTACTCCTTGTCGTGCCCCTGCCTCGTGCACATCACCGACCGTTTTACGACACGGATCCAACGTACCCCTTCGACAGCCTCCTAGCGTGCCCTCGGGAAAGTCGCCCATGGCCTTTGCCAAGGGTAGCGCCGTCCAAGGTTTTGCAGCCGATCCAGCACCGTCCAAGGTCTTGCGGCCGATCTATCACGATCTGTTGCCGTCATCGTCAAGCAGCAAGAGATCGTGAGGAACTCACTGGGTGTTGTCGTTCTGCCAAGCACCCACCTCTCACAGGCTTCATCACCGGTGAGATCCACCCCACCTCTCCCGCCTCCTCCCATGGTAGGATCTGTGGTAGGCTCCACCGCGGATGGACTAGCTTCGTCTCGCCACGGCCTCCTCCCCGCCAATGTCGGGTCTCCTCCCTTCGCGTATCCGCGCAGAATCGTTCTCCGCTTGGCGGAATTCGGTGTAGTCCCGCCGCTCGCCCCCGGCTTGGGTCCGTCCTCCTCCCATGGCTCCACCGGGTGTGCATCGACTCCCCTTCACCATCGGCGGGATCCAGCTTGCTCGCTTCCTCTCTCCCGAATCGCCTCCCTCTGATTTGTTCTCCCTGTTGACCACGACAAGAGGAAAATGAAGAAGTGAACTCGTCGTGCATGAGGATAAAGCAAGCCCATGTGGTGGTTGAAGCAATCTACTACATGCACCCTAGTATTCTACACAAGAAATTGTTGTTGTACCTTTTCTTTACCCGATCGGTGATCGCGATTGCGTCGCGCGCTATTCGTCGATCTCTTGCCTATCTTCGAAATCGTCATCGACTTCACTGGCTTCTCCTGTCTTCAACTGTGTTGTATGGTGACATGGACGGTGCCCTAGGGAATGCTCGTCTGCGTTGCCCACCTCGTCGCCTCATCCATATGTCGTCCTCTGTCGGCTTATCATTGCCTTCACCAATCGGGACTCCTTCGCCTACTTTGTTAATTGTCATCTCGCCTCGTGCATACTCGATTTGATCAAGTGCGCGATCCACCCAGCTCCCGTGACGTCTGTCCACCGATCAAGTACGCCTCTTCCTCAAGTATGGAGGCCTGTCGCTGCTTTGCCTCTTCGGGCAGCAACGGCACCACCCATTGTCTCCTTCGTCGTTGCACCCTCACCGCTGTCGACTACGTCCTCGACCTTAGCCTATGACTACGTCAGTGCGCGTCTTGTGGACGGTTTTCATCAAGCTGTTCGAGTTCTTCACCGTTTTCTTCGAGCTCCTTCGCGGCGTCATCCGAACACATCAGGCCTTGTGCCAGATCGTCTGGGTTTACTTTGCTTTGTTCGGCACCACCTCATCGCCAGCGTCGTCGTCTTATCTCCACCTCTTTGTTTACTCCAGCAATTGCATACTGCATCGACATCTTCTAGCCTGCCATTCTGCGCCTGCGACACTCCCTCAGACGACAACGCCTTGTGGTGCACACTCCCTCGCACGTCCGGTATTTGCAACATTGGTGCGCGCCATCATCCCTGATGTGTTTTCGAGCTTGGCAAACCTAGGAATGTCTCGTCCATCAGCTCCTGATGGACTGCATCAACTTCGATATCGACGCCTCTTTGACTGTCGCGGCGTGTCGCCATCTTCGTCTTTGGCGTCTTCTTCGTTACGCTTTCATCATGGCGCCTCCTTGGCGGCTTCATGTGCGGGTACATCATCCTCAGAAACCTCGACAACTTAACGTTGACCATGCCTAGCCTACGCACAGCGTCCTCGACCATAACTATTCACTCTCCTGCTCGGCTTCCTCGACATTGGCACAAAGGGCTACCATCCGCATGAGTTACTTGTCGGTTTTCGCTCCAATCGCAGCGTCTGCACCTCACCGACGTTCCACCTGCGGGGGATGTCAGTCCGTCGGCTCTTGCCTTCGGCTTCTTCTCCGGTCTCACTATCTTGCGGTGCTTCCGCTTTGACTACGGGAGGATGTTAGAGTATATTTGGTAGTTGTAGATATACATATTGTACATATGTATCAGGTTGCCTTGTATCCCAAGTCTTGTACTCTCATATATATATACCGGCCGAGGCCTCAAATGCAATACAATTCATGCATTAGATACAATTTATTCCTCCTACTTCAATTAAGAAGCATGAGTATTAAGTGCTCCCACATATGACTTTCGTATTAGTGATTCCTTTTATCAGTACATAAGTCATAAATCTCTTTGAGCATGGCAGCTCCCCAACGAAAAAAGGTTCAGATACTTCCATGTATTGAGTATGTTAGAATAAGTCCTTGAGTGTGCCTATTTATCAATGCAGTAGGTTTATTTCCTAGTGTGACCTTGCTTGGCTTCTAAGCAAGCTACTATATATATGTACTCTAAACTGACTTGTGGCAAAGTTAATGAGAAAGGAATCTATAATTGCGGATCTCACAGCAGTCGCACCTGTTACTGTTCATGCATTGGTTTCTTTTTTTTTCTTGCACAAATTTTTGTTAATCCTCAACTTTTGCATGATGATATAAGATAACAATAATTATCCATCTAAAATTTTAGATAATTTTTGTATGCACCTGAACCTTTTTCACCCCCACAGTGGACTGTGGCTCTACACAATTTCCACCAATATAACATTATCACTTTTAGGATTTTATGGATAGAAGATAAATTTCTTAATTGTAGTTTTTGACCTGCACTTGTGGAGCAAAGAGTCTGGATTATTACACCTGACAAGTGCCACCATAAGAAGTAGCAAGAATTCCATTTAACAAAATGAAAAACATACCTTATATTCAACAAAGATAACAAAGTCTTTTAGTAACGATGGCTGAAACACTGTTCTTTTGATCATGCTTTCGATAAGGGTCCCTTTGGTTTGGCTGTGAGGGTGCTTTGGCTTCTAAAAACAGTCAAAAGACAAACCAAAGGGGTAACCCCATAGATATGACTTCCAACAAAAGCTGCTTTTCCCCTTCACAAAACTCACAACCACCCTCTTCCTGCTTTTACTGTGAGGGGCAAAACATCGGTAAAAGTACCCGCCATTGCCATTATGAAGCGTACCGGTTCGATTCTTTTCTCCCGTCACCCCCTCCCTGCCTTGCTCGTCTCTGGCTTGTGAGTTCTCCCTGGCGCATCCTGGGTCGCACCTGACCAGCGGCGCCACTTGCCGGCAGAGGCGGCTGCCCCCTCCGGCCTCCCTTTTGCCTCCTTCCAGGCGCATGCGCCCCTCTCTGCCCAACACCTGTGTCCACCTTCCTCGAACCTCCTCGAACCTCCTCGTCCTAGGCGCACACATGTAGCAGGTGCGGCCGGCAGCGCCCCTGGCCAGCAAGCCCGCACATCTCCTTCCCCGCCTCGCCTGCTCGATTGGCTCTCCGTTCTACAGTGCGTGGGAAGCGGAGAAGAACAGCGACACAGAGAAGAGAAGCAAGGAGAGCAGGTTCGCCACTGGCCAAAATTTTCACCAGCCTCGCTCCACCAAAACTTGTGCCACCTCCTGCTCGACCTCCCTGTCATCTCCTTTGCTCAAAACCGACCACCACGGGGATTAGGCCGCCTATTGCCGTGCCGCCCGACCACCACCTTGACCTCCCCGCTGCTCTGCTCCCCTGCCACCTCCTCCCAGCTGCTGTGCACCCTGGCCATCAGTGTTGGCATCTGTTGGCATCGCTGACCTGCTCCCATTGATGGCCGTCACGAGCATCTGCCTTCTTGAACTCGTCCAGCAGTGGGGCCTTGCATCGGCGAGCCGAGTGGAATGAAGGACTGAGCAGAGAGACGGACGATGGTAATGACACTTGCGGAATTTCTATGGATCACATTATTCTCCTGGGACCCACCTTAGATGTACGTTGCCAATGATTTTTTATTAAAAATTTAGTTTTTCTAGTACATGTCAATAAGCGAAGAACATTTTTAATTTGCATATCAGCAGTCCTTAAAGTCTTTGGACCATATGTTAATGCTGACGATTTCCTTGCTAAACTGATAATTTGCATGATAATTAATGAACAAACAATGATTTACAATTAACTTGAATATCAACATGCCCTTATCACTTTAGGGGTGTATCAGACATTTCCAGCAAAGAGCAGCTTTTTTCACAGCTCACAGCTGTTCCAGCGAAACGGCTTTCAGCTTTCTCACAGCTCCTTTTCACAGCTCACAGCTTTCTCACAGCCCACAACTGCTTTCTTCACAGCCACAGCCCGACCAAACACACCCATCCATCCATTTCAAATAATACATCGTTTTTGTTTTTCTAAATTCATAGTTTTTACTATGTGTTTAGACTTAAGCATATATCGAGATGCATAGCTAAAACTTTGAGCGTAAAAAAGCTAAATGATTTATAAATTGGGACTGGGAGTACATCATTAAGGCAGGCAACCTCCCACAACCCAAATTTATTTCTCTCAATATCACTAAAAATGGCACTGGTTTTGTAGCTTTTGCCTTGAGAGTCATGTTGAGTGTTTGTATTGATGAGTATAGATTTGTCTATTGGGTAGAAGTTTAACTGATTTCCTTTTCATACTGCTTTGAAACATATTTCTATTTAGAATAGCTTGCCTGGTGCTAGGTTCTTTGAATTACCTGAAATTTTCCTATCATTCCCACCCATTGTCTAACACATACGACTCTTTTCCATATACTTAAGATGACCTTTCATCTACCTGCACATTAGCATGAAAGTGCTGTGTAAATAGAGAAATATCTTTGGTTTTCCCATTTAGTTTATCTGTTTCCTTGCATGTCCTCAGGGGAAAGGAGAATTTACAATGGAGTATCTAGAGCACAATATTGTCTCGCAAGATGTACAGATGCAATTAGTGAATTCATACAAGGCGGCCAAGGGCACAGAGTGATTTGATTCTACTGGATTGCGAAGGAACAAATTGTTTTTACAGTTTATATTAACTCGAATTCTGGGGTCCTTAGGTTAAACAAAAATTCGGGGTCGTTTGGACATCGCTAATAGTAGGCAATGATTCATAGTGCATGGTTTGAAGCAGAAGTACAAGTATGCTGCAATAATATGCTTGTACAAACATATTAGCAAATTTTGGAATTTGCTATTATTTTGTTTGTAATCATTACAATGTGGCGCACTCTTTTTTGAGGCAAAGAAAAAAAAATCTATTGCTGAACTTGTCGTTTACGTAGTCCTTGTTCATGTCCATATTCTGAATTACAGATTCAGCGTCGAGTATTTCGTTTTGATGGATTTGTTTTCTAGTTGCTCTCCTTGATGATTCTGCCATTGCAAATTTTGCAAATATGTATATATAATGCAGATGTAAAAATAATCATGTAAAATAAAAGGTTGTAGACATAAACAGTAAATCAAAATCTGAACGTGTATTTTTACATTTTATTGCGTTTGGTAGGAGATACATTAAAAACAATTTCAAGCGGACGCTTGGATGCGAATGGCGATGACAGCGAAAATCATTCTCCTGGTCACGGTCAAAGGAGACGGTTTTTTTTTTACAACCAACATTTCATTAAATTAGCAGCAAGAAGCTGTTATAATCCTTGTATGAATAAGTGATATAGAAGTCATTGCAACCAGAAGAGGGCACTGAAGATCAAGATGCTTATAAGAGCAGCTGGGTACATAATCCTGGTATTGAACAACAGGAGAAGAAAAAGTTAATCTAGTCAAAGTATTTGTTGTGTAATTTAAGTTTCTATCTATCTTGTGAATTTGAGAACTTCTGTCTCTAGTGTAATCATTGAAGATGTCTCTAGTGTAATCATTGAAGATCTGAATGTGAGGCAGCATTCTCCGGTCAGGGATGTTGGAGTGATTCGTAGAGTTGATGTGTAGCACAATAGCCGCCAAAGAAATGGCTGCTGCTTCGGCACCAATGACAGTGTGAGTCTCCTGCAAAGAAGCTCTGAGATATATGTAATTGAACAGCTGTACATGCATGTTAACAATAAAAATACCCAAACCAGCCATTCTAGGCAAAGGGTGACTATTATCTGGGAGAGTAGAAGCATCAACATAACAAAGAAAATCAGAGGTAGGTGCTGAATGAGGGTTCCTTGGGAGGTCCTGGTCCCTGCAAAACAGATCAGGTAGAGCAGAAGGAGGGATGTTCAGGTTGTGGCTGGTATGTGTTTGATTTTGCATAACGTCCTGAATGGCTGAAATATGATTTTGCTGATGAGCCAGGGCTTGCTTCTGAACCTGAAAAGGAGTCCAAGGTTTTGCATTGAAACGAGCATCATTGCGTGCTCTCCAGATATACCACAAAGTAAAACGAAATTTGGAAATATGAGATTCAGTGGAGTTTGGTGTAAGGAGCATGGTCAAAGCAGTTTGAACACCATCTTCTAAAGGATTAACAGTATGAATAGGGAGGTGAAAATCAATAGAAGTCCAAACTTGTATTGGTCTCAGTTTCAAAAATCAGTTTAAAAAATTCCCCGGAAACCACACAAGCAAATGGTACCACTCAACCACAAGTCCACAAGCAAATGGGTAAACATGAGTGACAAAAAATGAAAAAAGTCTCCGGTCTCCCTCTGCAGCTTTTCTTCCACTCTCTGACCCTCCTAACATGCTGACACCTACTCGTAGGGTGTAAGCCTATTTTTATTTTGTCTGTTCGTCACTGGATCAATGGTTGCTGAGACCTCCGCAAGGGCACACCAACGCCAAAGTGAATTTCCGGGCTGGAGGCAGAGAGGATCTTAGGGTCCTGCTGCGGGACGGCCCAGGGTTGAGTGCCTGAAATGCGCCTGGAGGTGTCCAACCCATTGTGGGTTTAATATACTCCATCCGATTTGGTAATTAAGGTCATTTTAGACAAGGTTTGAGTCAAATATTAGGAATATAAATCATGAATAACTTTTAAGTCACTAGCATAGATGCACGTGCGATGCACACGTGTTTCTAGTAACTACGGTAACAAAAAAAATTAAAATTTTAATTATTTTTCATAAAAGGATTCAACATACAGGAACATATTGATACGGTAACACATAATTTTGTTGATATCATGATATGTATTTATTATTGACTACAATAATCACATCTAACATATTAACTACGGGATGGCTCAATTTTAATATTAACGTATTAAAAGAGATGAGCCCATCCCAGTTTGTTGTTTGGTACAAAGCACGCAGAGAATGAGATGGAAGACGATTTTAACATCATTAGCCACGGCCAATAGACCCCACTTGTAATAAAAAGTGGGCCCCACTTTTCATTGGATATTCAATATTTTTCCCGTGGAGCCTTATACTTGTCCTCCTTCTTTCTTCCCCGCGGTCCATGGAGCACCATCCGCCCCCACCAAAGTTCTCTGCCTCTCCCCGTCCCAGGGGGCCTGGCCAATAAGCTTGAAGGAAGCAACCAAGCAGGGGCTTGCCGGCGCCGCCGAGCGGAATGGGATCCTCGGCCGGCGACCGTGGTCGCGGCCTCGCTAGGGCCGTCCCCAGGACAAGCTCCCCCACGTGGAAGCCGCAGCCTTGGCCCCTGGCCTCGTCGGGGCCACCTAGCGCCGCCCAGGAGCTTCCCCTGCCGGCCATGGAGGGTGCTGCAGCGACGACCATGGAGGGTGCCGTGGAGTTACCCCACCGGCCAAGCATGTGATGCGAGCTCTTCCCGCCGGCTGCGTCCCACATGGAGGTCGACCCCGCGCGGTGGCCCGAAGATGCTCGCCTCTCAGCCTCCCCACCAACCGAGCTCGTCTCTATCACTGCCCGTCGGGTCTTTTTTTCGATGCGAACTTGGGTGGGCCCGACAGGTACGTGCTGGGTGGGTGAGAAAAAAAGTAAGTACTTTAAATTGCGATTTCTATGAGTCGTCCACCCTATCCACTCCCTAAATACATGACGGGTGGGTCCGGCGTGAGGGTTAAGGCAGGGTTAAGGCAGACCTGATTTGGGTGAGAAAAGTTTTCAAAAGAACTCGTTCTTTATAGTATAGATGAAGTTTGTGTGAAAACCATATAAATAGATTTGTCTTAGAAATTACTTTTATAAAAATATACATATATAATTTTCTAATAAATATTTTTATAAAAAAAAATAAAAGTCAGTTGTATTTTGCTGACCGTGTCGCTATCCTAAATGTCTTTTAATACCAAACCGGAGGGAGTACTTTGACAAATTTTGTGTCGGATTCAAACATCTATGTCGGATTGGTTGACATGTGTCAGATTGGTTAACAATCTTTTGTTCAAACTGGTGGAGAAGATATGGTGTTCTTAATGAATTCAAAAGCTTGCTATTGAGCATTGGTCCATTGAAAAGCATCCTTTTTCAAGGCATCAAACATTGGCCGGCAAATAATTCCATAATCTTTGATGAATCTTCTGTAATACCCATCCATTCCCAAGAAACTTCTCAATTCAGTAACATTGGTTGGAGGGGGCCAATTAGTGATGATGGAGATTTTGTTTGGATCAATAGCAACACCCTGCTGGCTAATTATCTGACCCAAGTACTCAATTTCTGATTGAGCAAAAATGCACTTGCTCCTCTTGGCAAAAAGCTTGTTGGTTCTCAAAACTTGCAAAATTGTCCTTAGGTGTGTGATGTGATCTGTGAGATCCTTGCTATAGATCAATATATCATCAAAGAAAACCAGGGCAAATTTCCTCAGAAAATCAGCGTTCATTAAGGTTTGAAAGGTGTCTGGAGCGTTTGTAAGGCCAAATGGCATGACAATGTACTCAAAATGGCCCAAATGTGTTGTAAATGCAGTTTTGTGAATATCCTCTTCCTTCATCAATATCTGATGGTACCCTGATATGAGATCTATCTTAGAGAATATTTTGGAGCCAAATAGTTCATCTAGCAGATCTTCAATCATTGGTATTGGATATTTATTTTTAACAGTGTTAGCATTCAACATTCTGTAGTTAACACATAATCTCCAGGTTCCATCCTTTTTCTTAACAAGAATGACAGGTGAAGAATGGGGGCTTACACTAGGTCTGATCATGTGGGCTAGTAGCAACTGTTTGATCCGTTCCTCCATTGCATTCTTCTTGTGGAATGGTAACCTGTATGGCCTCTGGTTAATAGCTTGAGAGTCATCAATTAGAGGAATTGTATGATCAACAGATCTGGATGGTGGTAGTGTATCAGGTTCTTGAAAAACATCAGCAAATTCAAAAAGTACTTGCTGTATTTCACTAGGGTGGTCTTGCTTTGGAGTGCATGATTTTCCCTTAGAATTGTTCAGAATCACAATAGCACCAATAGCCTTTTTCTTTAATAGCTGATGCAGCTTCTTGGCCCCAATAACATGACTATTGTGATGGAAGGTTTCATCAGAGAAAGTCACAATATGTTCTCCATTCTTGGTTACACTGAATTCTCTTCTTTTTAAGTCTAGGGAAACTGGACTGTGTGCAAAAATCCAATCTGCTCCTAAGATCACATCAAAACCTTTTACCTCCAAGAGTATGAAGTCAGATATAAATTCATGACCTTGAATAGTGTATTTGCTGTTCAGATAGGCAGTTTCACTTAACATTTCCATGACATTGGCAGCTGTAACTCACAGTTTCAACCTTAACCAGAGGACATTTTGACTTGATTGCAAATTTTGTACTGATGAAAGACACATCACTTCCACTATCTACCAATGCTATTGCAGTTTTTGAGCCAAACTGTAGTTTTAAGGTAAAAGTACTAGCCTTAGAAGGAGTACCAGTGAGGGCATGCATTGAAATTTTTAGTGTATGGATGGCTGAGGCATCATAATACTCATTCTCTGATTCCTCTTCCTCTTGAACTACAGCTACCTCTTCTTTACCCCCAGAATTCTCAACCAAGATTACTGAGTATAGTTGCTTCCCCTTACAAACTTTTGTTTGTCCTGGAATCCAAGGTTCCCTACACTTAAAGCATTTGCCAGCTGCTTTTAATTCTGCCATTGTGGGCTGAGGTTTTGTATCCTTCTCCTGAGGAATTTCCTTGTCTTTGACCCAGGGCTTGTGCTGCTTATACACAAATTGTGGTGGATTGCTTTTCTTAGGATATGGGTTAGCTTGCTCTAACCTCTTAGCATACCAATATGCTTGGGATAAGGATAAAGGCCGATAACATGGCACATGATGTTGGATATAGTCTTTCAGCCTAGAGATGAAACTAGAAATGTAGTAAGCATCATTCAAGGATGTGTTATGCCTTCTTACTTGACTTAGCATTTCTTCAGATTTGTCCACATAGTCCATAACTGACCCTGTTTGCTTGAGGCCATGGAATTTGCCAATGATATCATACTCAGATATTTTGTTGAACCTGTCACCCAACATTCTGCAAAAATGGTACCACAGTAATGTGTGTGGGTTAGATCCTGTGCCTCTCCATCAATATTCAGCTTTTCCATTCATATATAATACAACCACTTGTACTCTTTGTTTAGTTGGGACACCCACTAGTTCACAATACATTTCAGCCTTTCTTATCCAGCCATCTGGGTCAGTTCCTTCAAATTAGCTACGTAGAATGCAGTCTTGGCTGACATTTATGGCTCTCGTCTCCGCTCCCCCCTCCCATTCCCTGGCGCCCATCCCTCCACCAGCCCCACGCCAGCGTCCACCCCAGGCCCGGCGGCCACCCTCCAGACCGCGGCCACCTGCCGGTCGGCAGCTATCCTCTCCCCGGCGCCAGGTTCCCCTTCCCCTTCCCCTGCCGCCCCTGTGCACCCCCACGCGGCGGACGGTCGCTCCAAGGCGCAGCGATGGGGCGACAACTCCCCTCCCTCCGGAAAGTCTGGCGGCGGCGGGGCTTCCCCGTCTTTCGTGGATATCCTGCTCTCCGGCGTGCCCAGGGCAGCGGGCTCGATGAGTGCTGGCGCCGCGCCCCGGCCTGTTGTGGCGGCTGCTGGCGACGGCCATGCGCGGGCGCCGCCCCGCATTGTCTTGCGGGAGGATGGGCACTGCCGCGGGATGGTGGTGCGGCCGTGTGACGCAGATGGCTGGACCAAGGTGGCGAGCCGCCGGGAGCGCCGGAAGCATAGAGAACTTCTGCTGCGTCCCCGTCGGCCAGTTCCAATGGATCTTCGGGGAAAATGTTTCAACTGCTTCTCGACGGAGCATCGGGCTGCAAGCTGTCGTTCGCGAACGTGTTGCTTCCGTTGCCGGGAGCTGGGCCACCGCTCTGCGGCCTGCCCCAGGACGGCTGGTGATGCTGGCACCACAATGCATGCGCCCCGACATCTCGTCTGGCGGCCAAAGGCGCTGACGGCCGGGAACGCGGATCCCCCGACGTCCTCGACTGCTCATGGTGAGGGTGCCCCGGGTCGGAGACGGTGGCGTCGCCCGCGAAGGAATAACAAGAGGAGGAAGACCCTGTCGCCTGAGCGCCAGAACGCCGGGAACGAAGAAGACGGCTCTACGCCGGTGGTTTCTGGTGACGAGGTTGAGCAGGTTGACATGGTGGTCTGTCCTCGACCTCATCGGGTCCTGGAACGTTCGGCCGCCATCGCCATGAGGGAAGAGGGCTTGGCTCATGCTCTGTTCATCACCTTGCTGAGTGGCAGCCCGGAAGGCTTCCTAGCCAGCATCGCAGCACGGTTTGAGATCGAGGCTACTTCGTTGTCCCTGCTGCCTTTAGGGGATATGAGGTTCCTCTTGATCTTGCCGGGTTCTGCGTTGTCTGAGCAAGTTAACAATGGAGGTCGCGCTTTCTCCTCTCCAACCCTGCGCTACCATGTCATGCGCTGGAATCGTCTACAGGGTGCAAAAGGGGCATCGTCCTTATCCTGCCCGGTGGAGGTTGAGATCAAGGGCATTCCTCCACATGCCTGGGAGTTGTCGACTGCTGAGCTCCTCCTTTGTGATCACTGTTCGATTGCCAGTATTCTTCCGGAGACCTCCGTCCGTCGTGATGTGTTCAAGGTGCTGGCATGGACTTCGGCTCCAGACTTGATCCCAGGGGTGATGGATCTCGAAATTGTGGAGCCGCCTACTGGGGAGGATCTCTCTCAGCCTGGGAAACATTCTCTGGTGTATCCAGTTCAGATTTCAGTTCTTCCTGCTGCCTTGTCGGAGCTGGCAGGGGATCAACCGCCCAATCCGGGCACCGACGAGCGGCGACGGCGAGGCCGGCAACGCTCATCTTCTCCATCCTCGTTGCGTGACGCTCCTCGGGTCCCGGTGCATGCGCGACTGGGGCTGAGGTTGGGGACGGTTGAGCATGGGGAGTCGCGCCCCGTCTCGGGACACACCCCACGCGCTTCGTCGTCGTCGTCGAACGGCATTCAGGCGTCCCCCTCGGGGACCCCGACGGATGGCGGTCCGGCTCCTCTCGGTGGGTTTCAAGGCCCGGTGGCGGTTTCATCTCCCGATGTGCCCGCGGAGGCCCGGAGGGACTCACCAGTGGGGATTCACGATCCTGTGGCCGATTCTCCTCCCGAGGCAGTCGCGCTGGAGCCCTCCGCGCGTGCCGCCTCAATTCCGCCTGGGGAGATTGATGACACGGCGGCGGTTCTGTTGACGGGGGACGACCCCTCGGCGTCCTCCTGGCGGCGCGCCTCGGTTTCCTCTGCAGGCATTCAAGTGGAGGTGCCCGCCGGGCCCCATGTTGGGCCCTTTCTCCAGGATGGGTTTGTTGCTGGGATGTTAATTAACGGGAACCTTGGTGGGCCGCTCCAGGATGTTGGTGGGCCTGCATCTGCTGTTGCCGATCCGGTTGCCGACCAGGCGCCCCCCACGCCGCGACCTGCATTGAGGTTGTGCGCCCCCTTCCCGGACGCATCGCCCCTGATTCCGAGCCTTCCACGTTTCTACTCGAGGCGGCGGAGGAATCCTCTTGCGGCGCCAGCATCGGAGGAGAACGGGGACGACAAGGTGCGCTCTCCCCAATCTCCTGAAGACCAGCGGTTAAGATTTATGGCCAAGCTTACTAAGAAGACTGCTAAAATCCTTCCCACACCACACGCCAGTAGGGTCCGCCAGCAGGCCCGCACCTCTGGGGCCCCTCCGCGGCGGAGCAGGCGAATCGCCGGAGTTGAGCCCGAGAGGCCGGTGGGCGCAACATCAAATCGCCACAAGAAGAAGGTGATGCGGGCCCTGGATATCCTAGAAGAGAATGAAGGCATCAGTCAAGAAGCTCTGGATAGCTACAGTAAGCTTTTCACACAGTCCTCCTCACTGGTTAGCTCGCATACCCAAGCTCTGGCTGCTTTATTTGGCTGGAGAATCCCTGATGAGGAGGCTTTAGAGCAATAGCTTCAGAGTTAAGCATCTGTGCTGTTAAGGTCGTTTATTTTTCTTATTAGTTAAACAATGATTCCGTCAACCATTTTATGCAGGAACGTGAGAGGGCTCAATTCCAGGGCGCGACAAGATTCTGTGCGCACCTTGGTCAATTCTTCTAGGGCAGACATTGTCTGTTTCAAGAAACTAAGATGACTTGGATTTCTAGAGGAAATATTTTGTCTATCCTTGGTTCTGATTTCTCCCATTTTGTTGAGCTGCCCTCGGTGGGTGCTAGTGGCGGTATCCTTATTGCTTGGAAGCATTTGCTTGGCCCTGCAGCTGCAACTCGAACTGATAATCATTGCATATCTATTCGGTTTCATCCGTCCAATGGTCCGGATTGGTGGTTTACATGTGTTTATGGCCCTCAAGGAGATACTAACAAGATTTTGTTCCTGCAAGAATTAAGGGATGTCAGAGCTGCCTGTCAAGGCCCTGGCTTGTTATGGGCGATTTCAATCTCATCTTTAAGGCAGAAGACAAGAATAATGACAATCTTAACAGGGCCATGATGGGGAGATTTCGACGTCTAATTAATGATTTGGGCCTTCACGATGTTCCCTTGCATGGCCGTAAGTTCACTTGGTCGAACCTACAAGAATCGCCTACATTGGTTAGACTTGACAGGGCGCTCTACTCCACTGAGTGGGATCAATTATTCCCCAATAGTTTGCTGCAGAGCGCTGCTACTGACGGATCTGATCGCTGCCCCTTGCTTTTTAGTCTGCATGCTGTCAAACCGGTAAAATCCAGATTTCATTTTGAAAGTTTTTGGACCAAACTGGATGGTTTTCAAGAGACGGTGCTAGAAGCTTGGTCTTCTGTCCCAGCTTCCTCTTGTCCTTTTGATACTCTCGCTAGAAAATTTCAAGCTACTGTTAAGGGGCTTCAAAGTTGGAGTCAAAAGGTGGTTGGCCACGTCGAGTCCCAACTGGGCCTCGCTCGGGAGGTGCTTCATCAACTGGAAATTGATACCCAGATTCAATAGTGCACCCAGTCTCTTACAGAGCAGTGTTTGGAGATACCCGTGGAACTATGCATATGGATAGGGATGGAGTAACATTTGTTTATTTCAACCATATGACTAAGGCGTTCGAGAGGCTTAATATTAATCCCAAACACGCTCATATGGTGCGACCAATGGATTTCCAAGAAAAAGTGAGCATTCCACAACAGACTTTGGCTTCATAGCCAACTTCTACTCAGGTCATGCAGAGTTCTCCTATACTTCATCGGCTACGCAACCACTCACAACTTACCCTGTACAAAGTTCTCCTATGACTCAACATCTTCTGGCTATGCAGCTGATTACAAATCCTGTATAGAGTACTTCCATGATGCAGCATCCATTGGCTATGCAGCCGATCATGACTCAAGCCCAAACTATTACACCTGTAGATCAGAGATTGCCACCACAGCAGACAAGGATGGAGAGTCAACACATGCCTTAGAAAATGCATCCAATTGTGTGGCAAGCACTACAGGGAATCATAAATCAATTGGCCAGTTCAGGGCAGATGGATTCAAATCAGTCACCTAGTCCAGCAACTAGGCAGCCTACCACTCCGATACAGACGGCTCATAGGCCTATAGTTGGACAAGCAAGTACTCCTCCTCAGGCAGGATCAAGACCATCGACAGAATTGCCAAGTCAGTACCAAGAGACTTATGAGGAGCGGCCTCCGCAAAGTCAATCAGCTGGTGTTCGGCCGATTGAACATATATCTGCTCAAATTAGGTCATACTTGAAGGAGGATATGGCAGATCAAATTACAGAAACACTTCAAACCCACTTTGGGATTAAGCCAAAGCAGCAAGCCTACATGTACAGGGCTCCAAATCCATCTGCTTATGATCAGATCCCATTTCCCCCAAGGTTAAAAGTGCCTGACTTCACCAAGTTCTCTGGTCAAGATGATACTGCAACAATGGAGCACGTCACCCGGTTCATCATACAATGTGGAGAAGCAGGGAGCAATGACACACTCAGGGTACGGTTGTTTTCATCATTATTATCGGGACTGGCTTTCGCATGGTTTACTTCACTTTCGGCAAATTCCATTGTCAAGTGGGCCGATTTGGAGAAACAATTCCACAACTATTTCTTTGCCGGAATCCATGAGATGAAGATTACGAACTTGACCAGATTGAAGCAAAGGGATGATGAAACAATTGCTAGCTTCGTACAGAGGTTCAGGGAAATCAGGAACAAGTGTTACAACTTGACTCTAGGGGATAAGTAGTTGGCTGAATTGGCATTTCAAGAGCTCTTACCATCAATCAAAGAGAAATATGCATCACAAGAGTTTGAGAGCCTTAGCAAGTTGGTGAGCCGGATAAATCAGGAAGCTGCAAGACCTTATGAGCCGAGAAGGAACTTTCAGAAAAAGGTGACATATGTGGATTACTCTGAATCTGAAGGTGATGAGGCCGAAATTGGGCTAGAAGAGTGGGTCAAGACTAAGAAACCTGTTTCTTGTTCCTTCGGTAAGGAAGAACCAGAGAAATTTGGTTTTGACGTAATCAAAGCCGATAAAGTATTCAATCTGTTGCTGCAACAAAGGCAAATCAAGCTCTCTTAGTTCCACAACCTACCATCAACAAAGGAGCTAAAAAAGATGAGATACTGCAAATGTCATAATGCCACATCTCATGATACCAATGACTGCAAAGTGTTTTGACAACAGATCCAGACAGCGATTAAGCAGGGAAGGCTCAAGTTTGAAACACCTACCAAGAGTGAAAAGCCGATGAAGATTTATCAGCATCCTTTCCCCACTAACATGGTTGAGGTGTCTAGCAAAGTTGCACCACAAACCAAGTTGCTAACGTCTGAATCGGCTCAAATTAAAGGAGCTATTGATCGCAGAGTACAAGCAACCGCTGCTGATGTCAAAGGAAAGGGTTGCTGAAAGATGAAGAAGATTCAAGACCATCGCGTCGACCTGTCACATCTCACATGCTACTCAACAAGTTTCAGAAACAGCAAGAGAGGGCAAGAGAAAGGGAAGAGTGGGCTCGACGCAATGAAGGACATTAGAGGTGTCCATTCTTCAAATACTGCTGGGAAGAAGGGATCAAGCTCCCAATGGGGCTTAAAACAATGGTAGTTCATCCAAAAGGCCTTGCTTTGATGACAGGAGGCCAGCGATCAGAGATCATCATGAGTACGACAACTGGTGGATTTCGATGCATCAAAGACTGGGGGGCAAGGCTAGTGTCCATGATCGGCTGGGGGCAGAGTCAAAGATGGTCCATCCAACCGCAATCGGCTGGAGGAGTTGGCTGATGCAAGGGTCCCTGATGAGGATATTATGTGCCGTCCACCTGAGCGCCGATGTACTCGACAATTGAATGATGAGAATCCAATCAAACCAGAACATGAAGTCAAGAGGCAACTGCGTTGGTGTTCGGATGGTTTGTCTAAATCTCAGAAGAGGAGAGTCCAACGATTACGTCAAATCGAGCAACACGTAGAAGAAGTGTCAGGGGTTGAGTCCTGGACAGATCTGCTAGGGGGCTACCCAAGCAGTTTGCAGGTTAAGGAGAGGATCAAGAACTAAGAGCGTAGGTGGTAGTACGCGTGGCAAACTCGGAATGCGGCGAGTATGGCGATGAACACGGGGAGACAAGGGTTTAGACTGGTTCAGGCCTCCGGAGAGTAAAACCCTACGTCCAGTTGTGGTGGTGGATTATGCGAGAGAGATGAAGGTGTCCGCTTGAATGAAGCCCTAGTCCGCCTTATATGGGGGACGGGATAGGGTTTCCATTCAAGGTCGGTTACAATTTGGGAAGCTATCTTCCGGATTACAAGGAGTATCCCGTGATACTCGGACCTACAGGCGGCGGCGCGCCGCGTCCTAGTGCCTTGGCTTGCACTCCAGGCATTGCAGATCTTCCGAGATCTGGATAAGGTCACCCGGAGTAGTCGGAGATGTGGATAAGGTCGCTGGGCCCACTTGCAGGTTGGCAGGGCTTCTGGAAGGTCGGGTCCACTTGGCAGGGACCTCTGGGACACTAGCCGGTGGGGACCCATGGGTACCCATGTCTCTCAAGCCCCCGATCGACGTGTAGACATAGCGGCTGACGCGAGGTCGTGTCGAAGATTTGGCGGAGGCGCGACACCATCGAGGTCATGTAGGGTGCACGGGAATCCAAAAAAGAAAAAAACCCCTCCAATGCGCGCATGAAGTCGAACATCGGGCTTCTAGGATGAAGAGCCAGAAGGTCGAAGTGAAGGCGAGACGTCAGCCTTGAAGAACCGCCGACCTGACCTGGGTCAGGTATGATGAAGTAGCCGTCGTGACCTTCAGAAATGTCGCTATGCCAACCGTAGGTGGGTCGAGCAGAGAAGTAGTGGAAGCGGGCTTCCAGTAGGTCGATGCGACGCAAAGGAAATAGGGCGTTGCAAAACGCACTAGTGTAGTAGCCCCCGAGCAGTAAAGCGACCAGAATGGCCGGTTTGATGCTCCGAAGAAGAAGAAGAAAAAGAGAACCTACGGCCTTCTGTTGGAGTAGCACGGTGCTCTGACGAAACAAGCCAATAGGACAATACATCTGGAATCTTGCAGAAGATGCCAGACACCAAAAGCTTCCGTGACCTGAGTCACAAGCCCACTGTATGGTCACGGGCCGGCTCCCCTGCAAGGCACAGGTCGCTGTCCACATGCAAGAGACAAAAATGCTCCAGAATGTAGTCAGGCAGGGGAAAGGTGCGGCAATGCCTCCCACGGGCGAACATTGACCTCGTGCTTCACATGGGAACACTGACCTTGAGGATAAGGACGCCGCGCAAGCTGAGTTGCAGATAAGATCAAAGGCCAAGTGCTGCAGGTATAAATAGGCACCCGTATCGTTTGAGCAAACCACCTAGGCTACTTGGAAGAGCCATGGTGAAGCTGTGTAGCAATATTTCCATGCCATGGACTTGCATCCGCCCACCAGAGCATAGAACTAGTGTCTTTCATGCTTGGAGCTAGAAGAATGCTTGCGAAGCTGGAAGAACTCGATCAGCCTCTTCTCCCGGGCCCACCGAGGAATCCAGGTGCAGCATGGGCTAGTACATGCATCACCGGGCCTTACACGCTGAGGCCTGATGTGATGCTGAAGAACATCATGCTCCACCCGGGGAGGCCCGAGATGATGCTGGTTCCATTTGGAATGTTGTGGTGAAGCTCAGACTTGATGCTGGGTACCACAGGAAACCTGCTGGAGCTCGAGTAGAGGTGGCTGTGTGGCAACTGTCTCTACAGTGGCTGTAGAAGTCTTCAATCAGGTCCTGGAGCTAGGAGAAAACTTGCAACGCGCCTTATTAGTGTAGACTGCATCGCAAACCTTATGTAAAGTAGCTCAGGGCTCTTAATGTCTTTGTATCTTGTAATTGGCCAAGGGCCAAACTTTTTGCAGCTTATGAAGCTGTATATACACATTTATATGATAAATGGCATATCCAAGTAGATGTAGAGGTGTCCAGGCGGCAATGGTATGCTACCAAGGTCCTAGTTGAGCTATATTAGCACGCCGACCTTCGGGAGGCCTTAAGAAGTGACAAATAGGCCGGGTCGACCTGGATCGACACAGCCGTTGTGCAGTGACACAACGCAGGTCGTCAACCTGAAAATCATAGGTCTAGGCGACCTAGAAGGCAGCAGAGCCTTAGCAACCTCAAGGAGGACCTGTAGTCAAGGCCAGGAGGCCGCCAACGGGCAGTAGAGCCATTAAGCACGGAGCTGTCGGTGTAAACCCGCCGTATAGGCCAAGGCGACCTAGTAGGCAACAGGGCTCAGGAGCCGTGGTGTGAACCCGCTGTTGTAGGCTGAGGCGACCTAGCAGGCAGCGGGGCCTTGTCGACCTTGTAAAGGCGATATGATGGACCCAAAGGTCGTCCAGCGGTCAAAAGACCTAGAAGCAGATATCAGTTGTAGTAAGGTTTGGGGGCTTGAAGTAGGGCATGACGAGTCCATGGACACTGAGCCGTCGACCAAAGATCCAACGGGCGTAGATTCCCACACGGCACGAGCCGTTACCGCCTATGACCGTTAGGCCGAAAGAGCCGTTGGGCAATAGATCCGTTGGGTCGTCGAAAATTCCGTCGAACCCTAGACACGTTGGACGCCGCGGCCCATAGCGCCGTTGAGGCCCAGTTATAAAAGGCCGAGTGAAGGGCTGAGGACCCCACTCACTTTCATTTCCACGCAGGCTTAGGGTTTCACTACCGCCACTTAGAGCATTCCGCACGAATCCGCCGGTGCCGCCGCGCTCAGATCCGCCGCGCCGCACACCGCCGCATGCGCACGAAATCCCTAGTGGTTTTTAGAGCTAGATCCACCGGCTTCGAAGAAGAGGAGATGACTCCCGAGCTTGCGCCGCCGCCGGAGAGCATCTGGGAGCCCTCGACGGTGACCGAGGATCAGCTCCTAGGTCTTGTCGAGCGGGGGCTGCTGAAGCCCAAGGAGCAGGTTTGTTGGAAGCTGGCGACCGGCGAGGCCTTCCCTACCGAGGGGACCGGGGAGACCGTGGCCTTCGTCGCGCACGTCGAGCGCGTGTTCGGAGTCCCCACAGGTGACTTCTTCCGCGGGCTCCTCCACTACTACCGGATCGACCTGGTACATCTTGTTCCCAACACCATCACCACCGTTTCCTCCTTCGTGCACCTCTGTGAGGCATACTTGGGGATACCACCACACTTCGACCTGTGGCGGTACTTCTTCGACAATGGTGGTTCTACATCGACAACCCCAAACCGGCGCTGGCGACAAGGTCGGGGTTCGCACCGGTTCCGGTGCGGAGTGGAACAATCAGCTGACGTTGCGGGAGACTGACGCCCTCAAGCCGCTGCTGGACGACCTGGCGCTGTTGAAGGCAGGAGGGCTGACGGGCGGCGCGGTGGCCATCAGCTTCAGCCGGAGGCTCCTGTAGACGATCCAAGATCGGGTCCACCCGGCCACGAGTACTGGGCCCAAGCCGACCCCACCCAAGTGGCGCAGCGCAAGGTCTCCAAGGAGGAGATGGTGGCGCGGGTGACGGAACTGTTCGCCCGGCAGATCCGCAACCGTACATGCCCCAAGTCACTGTGCCTGAAGCGCCCCACCGAAGCTATAAGTCATCTGTTGCCGGATCGACCTTGATTGTTTGCTTGTGAGTATACTTGCTGGTTTGTGACGAAGGTCGCCTGATGCAGGGCCGTGAAGGCGTGTACTGGAGCCTAGCTCCCCTCCCTGACGAGGGTGAGCGAAGCTTCAAGGTCCGGGCTGCAGAGGATATCCAGGCGCCTCATCAGCAGTACATCGATGACTACCTCTCCGACTCATTAGTGGGAGGTAGTGATGACGAAGATCCCACCGCAGGGACTTCTGCGCTGATGACCTAGCGCGCGCGGTAGGTCGCCGGCAAGATGGTGGCGTCCAAGGTCGCCAAAGTGGTCGCCGCCACCCAGGTGGTGGAGAAGAAGAAGAAAAGGAAGAGGAAGGATACCACCGCATCGTCGGAGACGGTGACAGCCAGCACCGAGGTCGGGACGGGCGCTGGTGAAGAAGATGACGCAAGGTCGCGTGACGCCGACACAAGGTCGGTGACACGCCGACCGAGTAGGAGAAGGAGACACCCCTCGGGGTTGTTGATGAAGAACGCCCAAAGCCAAGTGCTGAAGGGGCAGACGACCAAGGGTCGCAGAAGAAGCAGAGGAAGGTTCCTCCCGGGCCAATAAAGCTCAGGTTGAAGCTTGGTGGCAGGTACGTCGTCTAACTTGAGCCCTTTATGCTCGACCTTGCGCGTTTTGTATACGTCGGTGTTGACGAAATCTGCTTTTTGACAGGGGGACCCCTGCTACATCGGAAAGTGGTAAGAATGCCTCAGGCCAAGGGGCCATTGGGCACAAGGTAGGGAAGGCGCCGGTGGAGCAATCACCGACGACGTCCGCTGGAGACGTCACAAGCCAGGCCCTTGGGGCCAAGGAGACGACAACATTGGTGGCGACCAAGGTCGCCTCCGATGGTGCACAGCAGGTCGAAGGTCTTCAACAAGAGGACCCGCTCGTGTCGCCCCGCTGCTGACGCAGGAGGCGGAGGCTGCAGGAGGGAGCGGGTCTGTCGAGAAGGGCGATAACAACAAGTGCCTCTACTCCGGCACACCGTGGGAGGACGACATCCTTGGTGACTGCCGGGACCTTGATGAGTTCAAGGAGGCACATCAAACAATTGGGAGGACACTTATTGTAAGTTTTGCTTTTGCCCAGGAGCTAGGTCTTCAACTTGTTCTGACAACTTGTGGATTTTGACATTGTGTTGATGCAGTCGCTCGCCGGGCGGGCCCAGGCCAGGGCGGACCTGTTGAAGGAAGGCGCCAAGTTGCACGCGGAGGCCACCGCGGCCCGGGAGGTCGTGCTGCAGGCGAAGATTGAAGCCGCGGCGGAGATCCAGCGTCTCAAGGACGACATGGCCCAGAAGGACAGGGCGATGGCCGCTCTAAAGGAGGAGCTTGAAACCACCAAGGTGAAGGCGAAGAATGCTGAGGACGAACTCAGGATCATCACGAAAGGTATGTCTTGGATACACTCCCTGTAACGACCCGGGTTTTCGGTGAGGAAAACCCGACTCCCAGTACCCTTGTGATAGTCCCTGGATCAGTAGCTATTACGTACAAAACTCATTACAGTACAATATCATTTCCATACAATGAAATCAGAGTACAAAACAAAGTATTTACATCCGAATACAACTCGGTATACGATTCAAGTACAAGCCCCTTGGGCTAAACGACAAGTAGAAACTCTACGCAGCGGTAACTAAGACTTCAAGTCTTCATCTTCGATCTTCACCACAGACATCCTTGAGCGAAGCAACACAACCCTTCCTCCATGGATTCTTCATAAATGGACTTTCGCTCCAAGTCCAATACTGCACACTCACAAACTATCCCCAAGGAATGGGATAGGTTCACGTCACCAACCGTATGCAAGCTTTAAGTGGCCTAAAGCTAAAGGTATAAAAAGTAGTCAAGGTGTAGGCTCAGGTTTTCCTATGCAGCAGTAGCAAAGCATAAATAATAAATCTCCATATCCCACCAATCCCAAAGTCTCTCATCCTCCATCGGATACACCTGGTCACCCAGATCACCGTCTCCAAGCCCTATCTCCATCTAGGGTCGGTGCGAGAACTCCCTCTCCTCGCACCTCAATGATTGCACCCGGATCCGCGAGGCAGAGGGAGCAACTCTCCTCTCCCCGAATGCAACCACGGCTCACCACACTCAATTCATAAGGGGAGGTAGAAATCCCAAAACTTGAGAGTCGGAGTAAACATCGAGCATGTCCATGACCGAGGACGCGGCTATACGTATAGATCTAAACTCTATAGAGCGTGTACAACTGTACCCAACTCAGGATGGAGCCCAGTCGGTAGCAAGTCGGCTGAACCCACCCTACCGGACGAACACCTAGGAGTTACGATTCCACCCTGCATCTGGGTCTCGCTACGGTCCCCCGCAGAAGACCACCCCGGAACTGTGAACATGCCCCGTGTGGCCACACGGGGAGCGCCCAAAAGGGAAGGGACTTCACCCTATACCCTCTCATTGATACCCTCTATCCTGCTAGCAGGTATGGAATCGCACTTGCTAGGGTCGAAACGGCCCTATCCCCACTCTCGGTGAGGTGGTGTGTACGAAAGTCCCGTGCAACAAAGCGACCCACTCGGTTTCAGACCGGGCGAGCTCCTATCCTCCAAGTCATCAAAAAAACCCCAACACCTGTGCTCCTAAAACAGTGTACCCGCCATAGGTACCAAACTGGGCATCGCCCGAGAAGACGATCCCTGGCCCCCGATCCCGGATTGGGTTGTCTTGAGCTCACCCCCGCCAAGTAACCCAAAAACACCTTCTCCTGCCGGTTTTTCCCCACACACGCCAAGAATCTATCCACATATCCCATACACATGCATAGCGAAGCTCAGTGTATATACACGTGTATATATATATAGTAGTAGTAATAGGGCAATCAAGGACAGGGTAAATAAAGAAGGCAGTGCAAGGTTCAACATATCCATCATCATGCACAAAGTAGAGCGCTAGCAACTAATTAGCAATGCCTAATAGGAGTTTCAAAGTCGGTCGGGCGTGAACACCTGTGTGCAAGTAGTCGTCGTAGTTTCCGTAGCCGTACTTGATCTTCTCGCTTGCCTCCTCAGCTCCGGGAAATCCTAGATTCGCAAATATAAATAAATAACGAGGATCTATTTGCAAATAAACTCCAAAGAGAAGCAATAAAGAACCAAATAACTCCAAAAGCTAGTCTAACGGGTGCTTCATCATTTTAGAAGAATAAAGAAATTGATTTCATATTTTTCTAAGCTAGAATCAATTTATTATGGATTTTCAAATAAAAAAATATTTTATGAATTTAATTAATTACGATAAAGCACAAACAAAACATAAGTTAGCAAGTTAGAGAACCATAGGCTAGGTTTCAGATTGGTTTACAAGCTCAGTTGACTTAGTCAACAATCATTGTTCACCAAGTCAAAGAGAAAGGTCAAAGGTCAACCGAACCCCACAAGTCATCCTGTGGGCCCCGTATGTCGGATGGGACCAGGGTAGACAGTTAGCAGTCTCAGATGTTAGTGGGTGTTAGCGGTGAGTTCGTGGACCCCTTTGGTTAGCTTAGAAAGATTGAGCCGGTTGGATCAGCTAGAAGCGATGTGGTGTGGTTGAGAATTATGGCTCAAGCTGGAACACGACAGAGGTGTGGCGGGGATGGATTTTATCCATGGTATGGCTAAAGGTTTAGTTAGCGTAGGCGTCGTCCACGACGAAGGCGTGGCACGACCGTGACGAAAAGGTATGGCAGAGACTTGAAAGATTGAGAACAGGCACCGGGTACACAGATTAAGGCTCGGCAGAAAAATGGCAAGTGCTGCTGCTAGCGAGCAACACACACCAGATCGATAAAGAGCTAAGGTTAGATAGCACACATAAGGCTTAGGATTACAAACAGTAACTACTTCTTGTTTAGATGCGACTTGAGCATAGGTTAGCACTACATGTCTGTAGCAACAGTATGCTCACGTGATGGAACTGAACATCCAGGAATATAGCTAAGGCTGTAAGTCCTTGGCATGTAACCAATCACAAGTGGTTTCAGCCTTGCTAGCTCCTACACTGGCTGCAGCTTCACAGGTTGAAACAGAAAGGCCACAGGTTAACATGTTCGTGATAGAGCTGCTGGAACTCATACAGAGGCTACAGCTTGCTTTATTAAGGACTGCACACAGTAAGCATTACAGCACACAGGTTGAACAGGTTAGAGCCTCAGCACATAGCTCGGCAGCGAGCAATGCACAGGCAAGAAAGATTACGGTACATGCTTAGACTGAAACATGAACTAAGCACTAGCAAACAGGCTAGTTTCTAGCAAGGAGTTGTAGCTTCATGATTTTGGGCCAGAAAGGCCACAAGCTAGGACGCATGTGAGTTTTAGAGTGCATCCAAACCATAAGAAACATAAATTGGCTAACTTCACAGTGTGAAACAGATTGTTGCTGCTGCTACTAGCTTTCTGTTTTGCGTGGGATGGCAAAGCAGGGAGGTGGCAGTGGCTGTTGCTACTGTCTGCTGTTGGTGGGTTGCTGCTTGAGGAAGATGAGTTCTCAGCCATGAGAAAGAAGAGCAGCAACTGGTTTGCTTCGCTGGAAGAGGACAAAGAGAACAAAGAGCTGCAGGAGAACAGGGAATTAACTTGCTGCCATAGCAAGCTTGTGGTCAGCAGGTTGAGCAAAACTTGTACATGTTGACTAAATTAGCACGTACAAGTCCTGGAATTAAAACAGGGGTTGTTCCTCATGCAAACTGCTTGTTTCCTGCACGGACTGTATCTCTTCGGTGTTTGTGGGAGACATGGGTAGGTAGGGCAGCAGCAGCCGGGTGCAGGGCAGCGAGCAGTATGCGGAACATTAACGGCTTCAGCCCACGGCGAGGTGGAAAGCTGGGTGCAGGCAGCGACAAGAAGGGAAGTTCTTGGTGGCTGCTTGGAAGCTTAACACATGACAAGCAGGTGCGCGGGTATGGGATTACGTCCCGGCCGCGTCAAGAACCAAGCGGCATGAAGGCCGGCCATGGTCAAGCATGGCCGGTTGCATAACAGATTAGGAGAAAAACCGTAGCACTGGATTTTTGGTGTGTAGAGACGGCAGGTTTGCAGGAGGTTGGCGGTCAGGTCAGCGTACGCGTCGTGCACGATGAACGTGTGGCTTGACCGCAGAAAGAAGCATGAGCTAAAAGAAAACTGGTTCATTATGCAGCAGGATGGCCAACACAACAAAGGGCATGGCTGCTCGAGCTAAGTGCACGTGCGTCGTGTCATGGTCTAGCCACAGTCACGACTCGGCTGTGTCGTGTGCAAGAAAACCCCAACACAGGTTTTCGGACGGCCACCAACTGCTTGACGGAATACCCCAAAGGGAGCTCCAAGGCGGCGAGGCTCGGCGGTGGCTGACCATCAAATGACACGACGCATTTAAGGAGCTCCTAGGGATCCGTTTGGGTCAAGAAAGGTGCGGCCTTTGGCCAGAGTCCAGCTCAACGGCGACGGCGGAAGGAAGAGCAGCGGCAGAGCTGTGCTTTGGTCGCCGGCGTGGGCGCGAAGATGCGCAGGTGCGCCGGTGTGTGTACGTGTGCGACGTAGTGTGGAAAATCGACCCCAAAGGAGGGGCTTTGTCCCCGGTTCGTGCGCGCTCCGGCCAGGGCTCGGGCCAAGGCGGCGCCTTACCCGGCGTGCGCATCGGTGGGGCACGGAAGATCATGACTTGGCCGCCGGCGAGTGCGCGTGGGTGCGCGGGCGCTCGGCGAGTGGTTGGTGCGCGGCGAACCAAAGGCAGGGCCTTCCGTCTCCCTGCGCGTGCGTGCACGGGCGTGCGAACCGGCGGCTTGGCCGCGTAGGCGCAGCGGACAGGGCGGCGCGTTCGTCAGCGTCGGGCAAAAGGTACAAGGCCAGGCGAGGCTTGCACGCGCGCGTTGATGAAGGCAGCGGCACCTGCAGGCGTAAGGCTCGACTCGAAGGTCGGCACACAAGCGACGGCGGTTGCGCGGCGGCACGGAGCAAGCGTCACAACATTTCACACCCTTTGGCACCAAGGCCGGCACACACATGGATAGCAAGATAGGGGCTGGAAGCTCACCTATGGGCTCGACGCGGCGTTCCAGCATTCCGTCTAACACGTTGGGCGCGAGGTGGACGGATACCGTGTAGGGGAAGAGGGGCAGTAGCTTCAGCTTGGCGTCGTCGTCCCTGGCGGCGAGGTTGCAGGCAGGCCAGTGGTCGCGGTTCACGGAGGCTGTTCAGCACTGCAGCAGCGTCCAAGTATTTCGTCGAGCAGGTGGTGGGCGAGGTGGACGGTGGCGCGGTCGATGTCGCGCCCGGCAGCGTTGGCGGCGGCGGCACGACAGTGCGGTACAGAGGAGAGCGGGCACAGCAGCTTGACGGTGGCGTTGTCAACCACGGCGCGCGGCTTCGGCTCGATGGCTGCGGCGTCGTCCTCCCCTCCGACAGCACAGCGGCACCCTCCTCCTCGCGGTCTCCCTCTCTTCTGGGAACTGGTGGTATGCAACTGGAAGAGCTCATGCGGCGGCTTGTTTGCTCGGGGAGGAGGTGGCGCACGAGGTTGTCGCAGAGCAGCAGCAGGCGCTCGATCCACTGGAAGGAAAAGAAAGAATAGAGGATTGGAGGTTGCTGATTGGTGGAGTATTTGTGGGAGAGAAGCTCACACTGCGGCTGCTGGTTTGCTTGACGGGATTGGGGAAAAAAAAGGAATCAGAGAGAGTTGCGGCTGTAGCTTGCTCGATTGAAGAAGAAAAAAAAATAAGGGGAAAAGGGAGCTTGGCGGCGGGAGAGGGAGGAGATGGGAGAGGAGTGATAAGAGGTGAGGGTATTTATGTCATCTAGTTAGGGTTAAGATAGATGGACTCAGATATTTAGGTCTAAGCAAACTAAACCCGCGAAACAAATTGATAGCAATTTATTTCGTAGATATGAAACAAATGAATTAGACTAATTTTTCCGGAACGAATCAATTAGCAAAGTATTAATTCGAGAAGCTGGAAAATATCATCGTAATTCAAATGAGCTTCGGGGAATTTAATCAAATGAATTATAGTTTATTACCCGAAGTCGAACTAATTGTAAATAATTAATCCGAAGAGTCGGAAAATAATTCCATAATCCATTTAAGAAATTCAAGAGCACTTTTGAAAGAGATTAGGCCGGGAAGGATTAGAGGGCCGAAAAAGTTGGCGGGGCCACTGAGTTAGCAGGTGAAGACCCGAGAGATGGTTTAGCCGGGTCTGAAGGTTAGAGAGGATAGTTAGTTTAATTAGCTTTTGATTTATATTTGAAATTAGATTTCAAACATAAATCACACTCAAAGATTTAAGAAAAATCCAATTAAGACTCAAATCACACTAACATGGAATGTATCCTTAACACACACAGCAAATTAATTAATTTTATTACTAAGAATTTGAGAGAGCACGAGAAGACACTCTTATGATTCTGATAAAGCACATCAAGCACGAAAATTTTTGAAAATCCACATTTTTGCAAACATTAACATTCTGAAAAAAATTCGGGATGTTACAGACTTCCCCCTTACCAAAATCTCGTCCTCGAGATTAAAGCTTCACTAGGTACATTGGGGTACCCGCTTATCCAAGGTGTATGCATGCATCAAATTCTTCGCAATTGAAAATGTTCGGGGTGAGATTGATCTTGATCTCTATCTCTTGATCCACAGCATATTGACCCTTCATCTTTCTTCCTGAGTAAACTTGAGAGACCCAGATCGTAGATTCTCTACTCTTTGTATCTCCCTTCAAACACTGGCGGCTTCGAGGTAGTGGGCGGTTCCAATTTTCCATAATCTCAACCTCAAGTCAGTAAGCTTGATTCCAACACGTACAAGATAGCTTATCCAAAATCTTTGTCTCATAGAATGCAGTGTCGTACTCTTCTTTAACTTCGGCTGAATAGGCATGACTCCGATACTCCTTATTCCTGGCTTATAGTGATAACTTGTCCTCCTTCTGTGGGTTACCTCAGGGTTCCTTAGGCTAATAGTCTTCAAAGCATTTCGTAGTGGTGGTCTTTTCTATCTTGGATAACACTGGGGTTATCTATTCTAGGAGTCAAGTACAAACATAAAAATATTTACTAATATATAATCCTACACTCAATAGTAAGAACTATAAGATCCAAAAAGATCCATAAGAACCAAGCACTCAGGCACTCAAAGCATTATAGATAGTGCTATCTCAAGGCTGACTCTATTAACCTTTGAGATCTTGCACACTAATCGGTCTATTTATTTCGTGGTATGTCAAACCAGGTAGACTCTACTCTTAGTGGTTCAAGGTGTTCTCATAGCATCAAAGCTATCTTCTGACTTATCCTGGCTAGTCCACGTAAGAAGTTGCATCAACGTAGATAAGATTAGAGTTTTTCAAAGTAGGAAAGGTATATTTCGAATAGTTCAAGGGGTATATATAAAATAGAGTGTTTAGGATGTTCCTAGGCTAACGACCAACCTAGGGTTGCGTGCTACGGTCAAGTACGGCTCTGATACCACCTGTAACGACCCAGGTTTTCGGTGATGAAAAGCCGACTCCCTGTACCCTTGTGATAGTCCCTGGATCAGTAGCTATCACATACAGAACTCATTACAGTACAATATCATTTCCATACAACGAAATCAGAGTACAAAACAAAGTATTTACATCCGAATACAACTCGGTATACAATTCAAGTACAAGCCCCTTGGGCTAAACGACAAGTAGAAACTCTATGCAGTGGTAACTAAGGCTTCAAGTCTTCACCTTCGATCTTCACCACAGGCATCCTTGAGCGAAGCAACGCAACCCTTCCTCCATGGATTCTTCATAAATGGACTTTTCGCTCCAAGTCCAAACCTGCACACTCACAAACTATCCCCAAGGAGTGGGATAGGTTCACGTCACCAACCGTATGCAAGCTTTAAGTGGCCTAAAGCTAAAGGTATAAAAAGTAGTCAAGGAGTAGGCTCAGATTTTCCTATGCAGCAGTAGCAAAGCATAAATAATAAATCTCCATATCCCACCAATCCCAAAGTCTCTCATCCTCCATCGGATACACCTGGTCACCCAGATCACCGTCTCCAAGCCCTATCTCCATCTAGGGTCGGTGCGAGAACTCCCACTCCTCGCACCTCAATGATTGCACCCGGATCCGCGAGGCAGAGGGAGCAACTCTCCTCTCCCCGAATGCAACCACGGCTCACCACACTCAATCCTATAAGGGGAGGTAGAAATCCCAAAACATGAGAGTCGGAGTAAACATCGGGCATGTCCACGACCGAGGACACAGCTATACGCATAGATCTAAACTCTGCAGAGCATGTACACATGTACCCAACTCGAGATGGAGCCCAGTCGGTAGCAAGTCGACTGAACCCACCCTACCGGACAAACACCTAGGAGTTACGATTCCTCCCTGCATCCGGGTCTCGCTGCGGTCCCCCGCAGAAGACCACCCAAGAACTGTGAACATGCCCCCGTGTCGCCACACGGGGGGCACCCAAAAGGGAAGGGACTTCACCCTATACCCTCTCATTGATACCCTCTATCCTGCTAGTAGGTATGGAATCGCACTTGCTAGGGTCGAAACGGCCCTATCCCCACTCTCGGCGAGGTGGTGTGTACGAAAGTCCCGTGCAACAAAGCGACCCACTCGGTTTCAGACCGGGCGAGCTCCTATCCTCCAAGTTATCAAAAAAACCCCAACACCTGTGCTCCTAAAACAGTGTACCCGCCATAGGTACCAAACTGGGCATCGCCCGAGAAGACGATCCCTGGCCCCCGATCCCGGATCGGGTTGTCTTGAGCTCACCCCCGCCAAGTAACCCAAAAACACCTTCTCCTGCCGGTTTTTCCCCACACACGCCAAGAATCTATCCACATATCCCATACACATGCATAGCGAAGCTCAGCGTATATAAACGCATATATATATAGTAGTAGTAATAGGGCAATCAAGGACAAGGTAAATAAAGAAGGCAGTGCAAGGTTCAACATATCCATCATCATGCACAAAGTAGAGCGCTAGCAACTAATTAGCAATGTCTAATAGGAGTTTCAAAGTCGGTCGGGCGTGAACACCTGTGTGCAAGTAGTCGTCGTAGTTTTCGTAGCCGTACTTGATCTTCTGGCTTGCCTCCTCAGCTCCGGGAAATCCTAGATTCGCAAATATAAATAAATAACGAGGATCTGTTTGCAAATAAACTCCAAAGAGACGCAATAAAGAACAAAATAACTCCAAAAGCTAGTCTAACGGGTGCTTCATCATTTTAGAAGAATAAAGAAATTGATTTCCTATTTTTCTAAGCTAGAATCAACTTATTATGGATTTTCAAATAAAGAAATATTTTATGAATTTAATTAATTGCGATAAAACACAAACAAAACATAAGTTAGCAAGTTAGAGAACAATAGGCTAGGTTTCAGATTGGTTTGCAAGCTCAGTTGACTTAGTCAACAATCATTGTTGACCAAGTCAAAGGGAAAGGTCAAAGGTTAACCGAACCCCACAAGTCATCCTGTGGGCCCCGTATGTCGGATGGGACCAGGGTAGACAGTTAGCAGTCTCAGATGTTAGTGGGTCTCAGCGGTGAGTTCGTGGACCCCTTTGGTTAGCTTAGAAAGATTGAGCCGGTTGGATCAGCTAGAAGCGATGTGGTGTGGTTGAGAAATATGGCTCAAGCTGGAACACGGCAGAGGTGTGGCGAGGATGGATTTTATCCATGATATGGCTAAAGGTTTAGTTAGCGCAGGTGTCGTCCACGATGAAGGCGTGGCACGACCGCGACGAAAAGGTATGGCGGAGACTTGAAAGATTGAGATCAGGCACCGGGTACACAGATTAAGGCTCGGCGGAAAAATGGCAAGTGCTGCTGCTAGCGAGCAACACACACCAGATCGATAAAGAGCTAAGGTTAGATAGCACACATAAGGCTTAGGATTACAAACAGTAACTACTGCTTGTTTAGATGCGACTTGAGCATAGGTTAGCACTACATGTCTGTAGCAACAGTATGCTCACGTGATGGAACTTAACATCCAGGAATATAGCTAAGGCTATAAGTCCTTGGCATGTAACCAATCACAAGTGGTTTCAGCCTTGCTAGATCCTACACTGGCTGCAACTTCACATGTTGGAACAGAAAGGGCACAGGTTAACATGTTCGTGATAGAGCTGCTGGAACTCATACAGAGGCTACAACTTGCTTGATTAAGGACTGTGCACACAGTAAGCATTACAGCACACAGGTTGAACAGGTTAGAGCCTCAGCACATAGCTCGGCAGCGAGCAATGCACAGGCAAGAAAGATTAAGGTACATGCTTAGACTGAAACATGTACTGAGCACTAGCAAACAGGCTAGTTTCTAGCAAGGAGTTGTAGCTTCATGATTTTGGGCCAGAAAGGGCACAAGCTAGGACACACGTGAGTTTTAGAGTGCATCCAAACCATAAGAAACATAAATTGGCTAGCTTCATAGTGTGGAACAGATTGTTGCTGCTGCTACTAGCTTGCTGTTTTGCGTGGGATGGCAAAGCAGGGAGGTGGCAGTGGCTGTTGCTACTGTCTGCTGTTGGTGGGTTGCTGCTTGAGGAAGATGAGTTCTCAGCCATGAGAAAGAAGAGCAGCAACTGGTTTGCTAAGCTGGAAGAGGACAAAGAGAACAAAGAGCTGCAGGAGAACAGGGAATTAACTTGCTGCCATAGCAAGTTTGTGGTCAGCAGGTTGAGCAAAACTTGACTAAATTAGCATGTACAAGTCCTGGAATTAAAACAGGGGTTGTTCCACATGCAAACTGCTTGTTTCCTGCATGGACTGTATCTCTTCGGTGTTTGTGGGAGACATGGGTTGGTAGGCCAGTAGCAGCCGGCTGCAGGGCAGCGAGCAGTATGCGGAACATTAACGACTTCAGCCCACGGCGAGGTGGAAAGCTAGGTGCTGGCAGCGACAAGAAGGGAAGTTCTTGGTGGCTGCTTGGAAGCTTAACACATGACAAGCAGGTGCGCGGGTATGGGATTACGTCCCGGCCGCGTCGAGAACCAAGCGGCATGAAGGCCGGACATGGTCAAGCATGGCCGGTTGCATAATAGATTAGGAGAAAAACCGTAGCACTGGATTTTTGGTGTGTAGAGGCGGCAGGTTTGCCGGAGGTTGGCGGTCAGGTCAGCGTATGTGTCGTGCACGATGAACGTGTGGCTTGACCGCAGAAAGAAGCATGAGCTAAAAGAAAACTGGTTCATTATGCAGCAGGATGGCCAACACAAGAAAGGGCATGGCTGCTCGAGCTAAGTGCACGTGCGTGGTGTCATGGTCTGGCCACAGTCACGACTCGGCTATGTCGTGTGCAAGAAAACCCCAACACAGGTTTTCGGACGGCCACCAACTGCTTGACGGAATACCCCAAAGGGAGCTCCAAGGCGGCGAGGCTCGGCGGCGGCTGGCCATCAAACGACACGATGCGTTTAAGGAGCTCATAGGGATCCGTTTGGGTCAAGAAAGGTGCAGCCTTTGGCCAGAGTCCGGCTCAATGGCGACGGCGGAAGGAAGAGCAGCGGCAGAACAGTGCTTTGGTCGCCGGCGCGGGCGCGAAGATGCGCAGGTGCGCCGGTGCGTGTACGTTGGCGACGTAGTGTGGAAAATCGACCCCAACGGAGGGGCTTTGTCCCCGGTTCGTGCGCGCTCCGGCCAGGGCTCGGGCCAAGGTGGCGCCTTGCCCGGCGTGCGCAACGGTGGGGCACGGAAGATCATGACTTGGCCGCCGGCGAGTGCGCGTGGGTGCGCGGGCGCTCGGCGGGTGGTTGGTGCGCGGCGAACAAAAGGCAGGGCCTTCCGCCTCCCTGCGCATGCGTGCACAGGCGTGCGAATCGGCGGCTTGGCCGCGTCGGCGCAGCGGACAGGGCATCGCGTTCGTCGGCGTCGGGCAAAAGGTACAAGGCCAGGCGAGGCTTCCGCGCGCGTTGATGAAGGCAGCGGCACCTGCAGGCGTAAGGCTCGACTCGAAAGTCGGCACACAAGCGACGATGGATGCGCGGCAGCGCGAAGCAAGCGTCACAACATTTCACACCCTTTGCCACGAAGGCCCGCACACACATGGATAGCAAGATAGGGGTTGGAAGCTCACCTATGGGCTCGACGCGGCGTTCCGGCATTCCGTCGAACACGTTGGGAGCGAGGTGGACGGATACCGTGTAGGGGAAGAAGAGGAGCAGTAGCTTCAGCTTGGCGTCGTCGTCCCTGGCGGCGAGGTTGCAGGCAGTCCGGTGGTCGTGGTTCACGGCGGCTGTTCAGCACTGCAGCAGCGTCCAAGCATTTCGTCGAGCAGGTGGTGAGCGAGGTGGACGGTGGCGCGGTCGATGTCGCGCCCGACAGCGTTGGCGTCGGCGGCACGACAGTGCGGTACAGAGCAGAGCGGGCACAACAGCTTGACGGTGGCGTTGTCAACCACGGCGTGCGGCTTCGGCTCGATGGCTGCGGTGTCGTCCTCCCCTCCGACAGCACAGCGGCACCCTCCTCCTTGCGGTCTCCCTCTCTTCTGTGAACTGGTGGTATGCAACAGGAAGAGCTCATGCGGCGGCTTGTTTGCTCGGGGATCGTTCTGCTTCAGGTGTGCGTGGAGAACTGGGAGGAGGTGGCGCACGAGGTTGACGCAGAGCAGCAGCAGGCGCTCGATCCACTGGAAGGAAAAGAAAGAATAGAGGATTGGAGGTTGCTGATTGGTGGAGGATTTGTGGGAGAGAAGCTCACACTGCGGCTGCTGGTTTGCTTGACGGGATTGGGGAAAAAAAGGAATCTGAGAGAGTTGCGGCTGTAGCTTGCTCGATTGAAGAAGAAAAGAAAAGAAGGGGAAAAGGGAGCTTGGCGGCGGCAGGGAAAACAGGGAGAGGGAGGAGATGGGAGAGGAGTGACAAGATGTGAGGGTATTTAAGTCATCTAATTAGGGTTAAGATAGATGGACTCGGATATTTAGGCTCAAGCAAACTAAGCTTGCGAAACAAATTGATAGCAATTTATTTCGGAGATATGAAACAAATGAATTAGACTAATTTTTCCGGAACGAATCAATTAGCAAAGTTTTAATTCGAGAAGCCGGAAAATATCGTCGTAATTCAAATGAGCTTCGCGGAATTGAATCAAATGAATTATAGTCTATTACCCGAAATCGAACTAATTATAAATAATTAATCCGAAGAGTGGGAAAATAATTCCATAATCCATTTAAGAAATTCCAGAGCACTTTTGAAAGAGATTAGGCCGGGAAGGATTAGAGGGCCAAAAAAGTTGGCAGGTCCACTGAGTTAGCAGGTGAAGACCCGAGAGATGGTTTAGCCGGGTCTGAAGGTTAGAGAGGATAGTTAGTTTAATTAGCTTTTGATTTATATTTGAAATTAGATTTCAAACATAAATCACACTCAAAGATTTAAGAAAAATCCAATTAAGACTCAAATCACACTAACATGGAATGTATCCTTGACACACACAACGAATTAATTAATTTTATTACTAAGAATTTGAGAGAGAGCACGAGAAGACAGTCTTATGATTCTGATAAAGCACATCAAGCACGAAAATTTTTGAAAATCCACATTTTTGCAAACATTAACATTCCGAAAAAATCCGGGATGTTACACTCCCGACTTTGATTTCTGGAGTTTGTGGTGCGTGCCGATCTTGATCCCGTTGGTTCCAGACGCCAAGAAGAAGGAGGCCGCCTTGAACAAGGCGCTCAAGGAGTCAAAGGACCAGGTCAAGAGCCTCAAGGAGAAGACCAAGGAGACTCAAGACAGTGAGTATTATTATTTCCGGAAGGCTGCATATGAATTTGGTGTACGCCGGGACCTGGAGGTCGACCTCTCCCAGGCCATGCAGACTCTCATTGACCATCAAGAAATGACTGCAGATCTTGAGAAGGAGCTGGGCGACCTCAAGGAGGCCGCTGAATACCTGATGGACGTCTATGTCCCTAAGGTTGACGGGGAGCCCAAGGAGCTCGTTGCTCGCCTGGAGGAAGCGGAAGGTCGGATGAAGACCATGCTGCTGGACACCGGCAAGCTCGCCGCGGCCGCAGCACTAGCCACGGTGAAGTTCCACGAGCCAGCATTCGACTTACGAAAGGTCGCGGAGGAAATCAACCTGGCGGCGTTGGTGGACTCTGAAGACATCCAGGTCACGACAGAGGAGATCGTGAAGAAGGTCGAACTCTGAAATTGTAACACAGGGTGTATCAGACTGTTAATGTAGGGCTTTGACCCGGCAACACTCAACGTGATGGTTCTTTATTATCGCTTAATGACCAAATGGAGTGGTTTAGGTGATAGTACAAAATTATCTCGGGTGGGGTTGTCACATTAACCACCTACTCCTAATAGGCTTTTGTGGAGCTGTAGGCAGGGAAGAAATTTGGCATACTTGTCTCTCATATGTTGCTAAGTCAAAAACCAGATTCTTGAAAGAAACAAGTCATACAACCTGATCAAGATGTGCATGTGTGTGTATGATGATGGGAAGTATGGCAAGGTGTATACTAAGCTCAGAATGGGTGCTAGATATTACCATATATTATATATGAAATGAGGTTGATGGTAAGGTGTACACTAGCCCCGGAGTAGGCACTAGATATTACCATCTATATGGTGGAACTCCTTTTTTTTGCAAAATTCAATCCCTTTCTCCTTTTGAAATTTTCGAGACTTGGTCTAGCTTTCTTTCTCTTTTTCTTTTTTTCTTTTTGCCATGCTTTCGAGCATGCTACTTTTTTTTAGCTAGCCCCCTTGTCTCTTTTGGAAATATTTGGAGAGGTATGAAATGATACAAAGATGCACAGAGCTTTATTTGATGAAAGAATGTAATGATGGATGGAATGATGAATACCAACTTCTAGTGTAGAAGCTTAGCATGATCGTGTATGTGATCTTGATCATGGGAGCATGACGAGTTTCTAACTAAGGGTCACAACAATTTGACCAAGCTCAATGAGAGAACAAAGAGCATATGTGGAGGCTAACAAGAGCTAGAATCTACATATGGCCTTGGATAGGAAATGCTCATCATTGAGGAACTCATCATGTTTGAATTTTTGAAAAGGAAAACTCCAGAAATCAAGCAACACATGGCACATGATCATAGCACTCTATTCTACCATACCATGTCTCACAATAACCTAGGCATGGATCATGCTTTTTGCTACCCACAAATTTCAAGGTAAAGTTTGAACATGCAAGCCAACAAACTCAAAACTTGGGTAGGATACTAAGCTGTAAAGCAAGACATATGAGGAGAATAAACAGAGCAACTATTCATCATTTCAACCATGGAGACAAAGCATTATTACCGCACATATGGAACAAAACTAAAGCAAACCTGATTATGAAAGCAAATAAATATTTTTGGTCTTTTTAATTTTGCAGATTTTTTGGGTTTTATCATAAGGAATTCTGAAAACAAATAAAGATACAAGTTATCTCAGGATGGGGGACCTCCCCCAAGCTAGCTTCAGGCTCACTGCGGTGGCTGGTAGAAAAACCCCTGGCTTGTGTAGTAAGCCCTCTGCTCCTCTATCTGTCGTTGCTGCATCTGCTGAATGGTGTCGATCCTCTCGCTAGTCTGTCGCTGCCAATCCTGAGTGGACTGGATTTGTGTGTTCAGTGATTCCTCTACTCCGGTGACCTAGAAGGTGAGCTCTCCTAGCTACTACGCGAGATAAGCATCTCGAGCAGAGGCCAAAGAGTTCCACCTGAAGGACGTAGTAGGAGGACCACCAGAGCTAGAGCTAGTGGGTGCAGCCCACTGAGCACTGCTCTCACTCGCCCAAGCCGTGCCACTCGCACTCGGCTGGTAGTGAGCTGGTCCCAACCAGGTGCATATCTAGGGGTAACCCCGAACATGTACCCCGCAGGGGCCCCTCCTGCCACAGATGGTGTAGTAGGTCGTGGCTGTGGTGGTGGCTGCGACTGTTGCTGTTGCATGGGTGCTTTCCTCGAAGCACTCCTAGTGGCCCTGTCGGAAACACTAGAACAACGGGCTTCCTCTTGTGCAACAAGGGGAATGGTTAACACCGACGAGTTATACAATTGAAACCCTGGGTTAGGTAACAGGATCTCATTTGTATAGCCCAGAAAGAAGAAAGTCAAAGAATCATTTGGTCCCCTCTTAATTATATGCCCTTGGATTAAGTATGTCTCATCGAAGAGAGCTCGGGGAGTCCCAATGAAGTGGACGGGGTTTCCGCCTAAAATCCCGAGTCTCAGAGTAATACGAGTCACCAAAGGCGCACACTCAATAGGACCCAACATCTTAAAATTCATCAACCACTGCCGAATCATAGCCTTAACAGGGGAGAACTTGATCTTTTTGACGGTGATACGGACACCACGAGTACATATATACCAATTGATGAGGACACCACGAGTACATCTACGCCAGCAGCACCTTAGGCGCCTCCAGATGATCCACCACTTCAGGCGCCACCAGTTGGGCCAATTACTCGGGCCCGTGCGATAGAATTAAACTACATCATGATGTTAAAGAACGAAGGTCCAGAAGCATAGAGGAAGGCCCAAGAGGGGCCCGGGATGGGGCGCCTAGGGTTGGCCGCTGCCCTCTTCCCTCCCTCCGTTGTTTGGGACTGCATCCCTTTATTTAGTCAGAGTCCCTTTTGTTTACAACTCGAGTTTTGTTTTACATCTAGCTTTAGCTACACCAGAACACGCACAAATACGTGCTGTCCTCTGTGATTCAGAACTCCACCTTTGAGTGATAGTAAGATTGCTCACCTCTTTTTCTTGTTCGTTCTTCGATTGCGTGCAGGAAATGATCTTCGTGATCAGACTAATTTTGCATCAGCAAGGTTGGTAACCATCGGGAGTTGGTTCAGCGATTGCATTGGCGCTTTGAGCTCGCTCGTCGTTGTCAGATCGTGAGGGTCGACAACCACCAAATCAAATTTATCTGTACTCACCGAAAGATCGGGCACTCCGCCTCTATCAAGTGGTATCAGCTTTCCAGGTTGATCGGTGAGTTTATCGAGTGTTTTTCCCCTTCCTACAGTCCACAAAAACCAAACAAAAATTTACTTTCAGGTTAGATCCTTGTCCCAACAACCGTTTAGCCTTACACATTCTTTCAATAAGTGTCTTTGTTGAATTTGTGTGCTTACTTGTTCAATAGTTGCTGGTAACTTTGTGTTCTACCTTTTGTTTTCCTTTTCTCTCTAACCCTAGCCGCCATCACCATCTTCCTGCTGCCGTCGTGCGAACAACCTCGCGCTGCTCACGCATCCCGGTCACAGCTGCACTCCCCCCCCCCACCCCGCGATCGCCTCTCCCTGCTTGGTCGGAAAGTTGAAAAAAGGAAAGAAAGAAAAAGGAAAGCAAAAAAAAAGAGAAAGAAACAAAAAAAAAAAGAAGTCCAACCGGGAGAAGGCTTCGGTTCGGTGGAAATCCACCGTGCGCCAGCCTCCCCCTACCACGAGACGCCACACCCTTACCCCTGGCTCGCGATCCCTAGGGCACACCACGCCCTACCCTCTCCTAGCCGCGAGTTCCCCCTCCACCACGTCGTGCCAGCTCTCGATATCTGTATCTCTCTTTCTGGTACCATACTCAGAGGTTAGCCTTACTCTAGAGAGAGAGAGAGAGAGAGTGTGTGTGTGTCACAACTTGCTGTTTGAGATCCTCTGTGTTCATATTATCAGTTTTGAGGACTCCTGGAAAAAAACAGCAAATTGCTCTGCCATTTCGATCAGCTCGACCTCGCCCAGACAACCAGCAAGACCACGCTCGACGCTCTCGTGGCCCGACTCGATGCCATGCACACAACGATCACAGATTTGCAGAAGGACTATGGTGGTGATTCGGAGCAGGACACCGGAGACAGTCGCGGTCGTGCCCGCCGTGTGCCACGCCGCCCCGGTAATGATTCTTTTTCTAAGATTAAATTTAAAATCCCACCTTTTAATGGCAAATATGATCCTGCTGCATATATTGATTGGGAGTTAGAGGTTGAACAAAAATTTTCATGCCATGAAATTGCTGCAAATTCTCAAGTTAAAGCTTCTATTAGTGAATTTACTGATTTTGCTTTAATTTGGTGGCGTGAGTATAAAATTAAACATCCTACTGCCATTCCGTGCACTTGGGATCAACTAAAAACTGCTATGCGCCATAGATTTGTGCCTTCGTATTATGCTCGTGATTGGTTTAATAAGATGCAGCGTTTTCAGCAAGGTTCTCAATCTGTTGAGGACTAATACCAAGAGTTACAAAAAGGTATGATTCGTTGTGGGATATTGGAGACCAACGACGCTGCTATGGCACGTTTTCGTGGTGGCTTAAACCACGAAATCCAGGACATACTTGATTATAAGGAATATCATGATATGACTCAATTATTTGAATATGCTTGCGAAGCTGAACGTGAAGTGCAAGGATGACGCTCCAAGACATATTCTAACCCTTTTGCAGGAAGAAGCTCGACATCCACACCAACACCTATCTCCCTTGCGCCATCCACGTCCACCACTACACCGTGCGAGAAGACAGCCAAACCGGCAGGCACTGCCCCACCCACAGGTGCTACCCCACCCACAGGCACCACCCCTTCTCTAGGCCGTACACAAGATATTTAGTGTCATCGCTGCAGAGGATTTGGCCATGTGTTTCGGGACTACCCGAACAAGCGCACTTTGCTCATTCGTGATGATGGTGAGTACTCTTCCGCTAGTGATTCTGAAGAAATTGAACATGCATTACTTGCCACTGACCATGCAGCTAAGGCAGAGGTACATGTCACCCCGGGCGACTCTGATAGGTATGAAAGTCTTGTTGCGCAGCGTGTTCTTAGTGCACAGGTCGCCCCGCCCGAGAAGAATCAGCGACACACTTTGTTCCATACAAAGGGAGATGTGCAGGAGCGGTCGATTCGCATCATCATCGACAGTGGCAGCTGCAACAATCTGGCGAGTACCATGATGGTAGAAAAATTGTCATTACCCACCCGTAAGCATCCGAACCCATATTACATTGAATGGCTTAATGATGGTGGTAAAATAAAAATGTCTCGTTCCGTGCGTGTTCCTTTCTCCATGGGTGCTTATTCTGATTTTGTCGATTGTAATGTTGTTCCCATGGAAGCATGCTCTTTATTACTTGGTCGACCTTGGCAATATGATATTGATAGCTTACATCATGGTCGTTCAAATCATTATTCATTCATGTTTAAGGGTCAGAAAATAATCATACATCCGATGACACCTGAACAAATTGTTAAAGATGATCTTGCTCGCACTACTAAAACTGCTAAACAACTTAATCTGTCGCCATCTGTTAATACTGAAATCAAGTTGCATGCTCATGTTTTACTTGCTACATGTGCTGATTTTGCTGATCTGCGCCGTGCTCATTTTCCATGCTTTGCACTTGTATGCTCTAGTGTGCTAGTTTCACTTGATGATGCACCATCTTTGGATATTCCCCCTGCGGTCGCTAACATTTTACAGGAGTACGCTGATGTCTTTCCCAAAGACTTGCCACTGGGTCTTCCACCGCTTTGTGGCATTGAGCACCAGATCGATCTCATTCCAGGAGCACAACTTCCAAAGCGTGCACCGTACCGTACCAATCCGGATGAGATGAAGGAGATTCAGTGCCAGGTGCAGGAATTGCTTGATAAGGTTTACATTCGTGAGTCTCTTAGCCCTTGCTCAGTTCCTGTGTTACTTGTTCCAAAGAAAGATGGGTCATGGCGTATGTGTGTAGATTGTCGTGCTATTAATAACATCATCATTCATTATCGATACCCTATACCACACCTTGATGATATGCTAGATGAGCTTAGTGGTGCCATTATTTTCACTAAATTGATTTGCGTAGTGGCTACCATCAGATTCGAATGAAATTGGGTGATGAATGGAAAACGGCTTTTAAAATGAAATTTGGTTTATATGAATGGTTGGCTATGTCGTTTGGATTGACTAATGCTCCCAGCACTTTTATGCGATTGATGAATGAAGTTCTGAGGCCTTTCATAGTTTGTTTGTGGTTGTCTATTTTGATGATATCCTTATTTACAGCTAATCTATGGAAGACCATTTGGACCATTTGAGTGCTGTTTTTGATGCGTTGCGTGCTGCTCACTTATTTGCTAACATGGATAAATGCATCTTTTGCACACAATGTGTCTCGTTTCTTGGATATGGTGTTACTCCATAGGGCATTGAAGTCGATAGTAGCAAGATTGCTGCCATTCAGGAGTGGCCTACACCGACGACGGTCACGTAGATTCGGAGCTTTCTTGGACTTGCAGGTTTCTACCGCAAGTTTGTTCGTGATTTTAGGTCCACTGTAGCGCCTCTACATGAGCTTACAAAGAAAGAGGTGCCATTCGCTTGGAGTGATTCGCAGGAGGTAGCGTTCAGCACTTGGAAAGATAAGTTAACCCATGCTCTCCTTTTGCAATTGCCTGATTTTAATAAAGTGTTTGAGCTTCAATGCGATGCTAGCGGTATTGGACTAGGTGCTGTTTCGTTACAAGAAGGAAAACCAGTTGCTTATTTTAGTGAGAAATTAAGCGGTGCTAATCTGAAATATTCTACTTATGATAAGGAGCTTTACGCTTTAGTGCGCACTTTGCATACATGGCAGTACTACCTTTGGCATCGTGAGTTCATAATTCATTCTGATCATGAGGCTTTGAAACATATTCGTACCCAAACAAATTTCAACCATCGTCATGCTAAATGGGTAGAATTCATTGAGTCTTTTCCTTACATAATTAAACACAAGAACGGGAAGGACAATGTTATTGCTGATGCTTTGTCTTGTCTCTATGCCATGCTATTACACTTGGATTTTAAAATCTTTGGCTTGCAAACTGTGAAAGATCAATATGTAGACGATGCTGATTTTAAAGATGCTTTTGCCCATTGTATTAATGGCAAACCATGGGGCAAATTTTACATACAGGACGAGTTCCTGTTTCGCGCTAACAAGCTGTGTATTCCAGCTTGCTCGGTTCGTCTTTTGCTGTTATAGGAAGCACATGGAGGCGGTCTCATGGGACACTTTGGCGTCTACAAGACGCATGAGGTGTTGGCTGCCCACTTCTTTTGGCCCCGGATGCGTGCTGATGTTGAGCGCCTAGTTGCACGCTGCACTACTTGTCAGAAAGCTAAGTCTCGGTTGAACAACCATGGTTTGTATATGCCGTCGCCTGTTCCTACTTCCCCTTGGCTTTATATTTCTATGGACTTTGTATTGGGATTGCCTAGAACTAAGAAGGGGAGGGATAGCATTTTTGTGGTTGTTGATCGATTCTCCAAAATGGCTCATTTCATACCTTGTCATAAGACTGATGATGCTAGCAATGTTGCTGAATTGTTCTTTAGAGAGATTATTCGTTTGCGAGCATTCCAAATACAATAGTCTCTGATCGTGATGCTAAGTTTCTCAGTCATTTTTGGAGATCTCTATGGAATAAATTGGGAACTAAATTGTTGTTTAGCATAACTTGTCACCCTCAGACTGATAGACAAACTGAGGTGGTTAATCGAACTTTGTCCACCATGCTTAGGGCTGTTTTAGATAAAAATTTGAAATGTTGGGAGGATTGCTTGCCTCATGTTGAGTTCGCTTATAATCATGCAACACATTCCTTTACAAAGATGTGCCCTTTTCAGATTGTGTATGGTTACATCCCTCGGGCACCTATTGATTTGTTTTCGTTTGATGCTGAAGACGCCCCACACTTAGATGATGTTGCACATGTTGAACAAATGGTTAACCTACATGAACAAACTCACCAAAACATTACTGCTGCTAATGCTAAATATCAGGTTGCTGGTAGTAAAGGTAGAAAACATGTTACTTTTGAATCTGGTCATATGGTTTGGTTGCATTTGAGAAAGGATCATTTCCCTACTTTGCACCGTTCTAAATTAATGCCTCGTGCTGCTGGTCCTTTTAAAGTGCTAACCAAGATTAATGATAATGCTTATATCCTTGACCTGCCTCCGGAGTTTAATGTTTCCCCTAGTTTTAGTGTTGCAGATTTGTAGCCATATCTAGGTGAGGATGAGGAGTTGCCGTAGAGGACGACTTCAGTTCAAGAAGGGGAGGATCATTTTCCTACTTGCACCGTTCCAAATTAATGCCTCGTGCTGCTGGTCCTTTTAAAGTGCTAACCAAGATTAATGATAATGCTTATATCCTTGACCTGCCTCCGGAGTTTAATGTTTCCCCTAGTTTTAATGTTGCAGATTTGTAGCCATATCTGGGTGAGGATGAGGAGTTGCCGTAGAGGACGACTTCAGTTCAAGAAGGGGAGAATCATTTTCCTACTTTGCACCGTTCTAAATTAATGCCTCGTGCTGCTGGTCCTTTTAAAGTGCTAACCAAGATTAATGATAATACTTATATCCTTGACCTGCCTCCGGAGTTTAATGTTTCCCCTAGTTTTAATGTCACAGATTTGTAGCAATATCTGGGTGAGGATGAGGAGTTGCCGTCGAGGACGACTTCAGTTCAAGAAGGGGAGGATGATGCGGACACCACGAGTACATCTACACTAGCGGCACCTCAGGCGCCTTCAGATGATCCACCACTTCAGGCGCCTCTAGTTGGGCCAATTACTCGGGCCCGTGCGAGAGAATTAAACTACATCATGCTGTTAAAGAACGAAGGCCCAGAACCATAGAGGAAGGCCCAAGAGGGGTCCAGGATGGGGCGCCTAGGGTTGCCCGCCCCCCTCTCCTACCGCGCCCCCCCTCTCCTCCCTCCGTTATTTGGGGCTGCGTCCCCTTATTTAGTCAGAGTCCCTTTTGTTTACAACTCGAGTTTTGTTTTACATCTAGCTTTAGCTACACCAGAACACGCACAAATACGTGCTGTCCTCTGTGATTCAGAACTCCACCTTCGAGTGATAGTAAGATTGCTCGCCTCTTTTTCTTGTTCGTTCTTCAATTGCGTGCAGGAAACGATCTATGTGATCAGGCTGACTTTACACCGGCAAGATTGGTAACCATCGGGAGTTGGTTCAGCGATTGCATTGGCGCTTCGAGCTCGCTCGTTGTAGTCAGATCGTGAGGGTCAACAACCACCAAATCGAATTTATCTCCACCCACCGAAAGATTGGGCACTCCGCCTCTATCAGACGGCAGCATATAAAATCATCAACTCTTCGACGCGCACGGGCCGAACATCCTCTCATGGAAAGAGAGTAATGGCGAGCCACTTGTGCCACAGACGAAGAGTCGGATGCTGGATATCATTGCACGGAGGCACAATTTTACCGCCACCAACTCGACCAGAGATATCACCCAAAAAAGCTTCTCAAACAAAACCGTGGCACGCCACACCTCGCGATCTCGTCGCGGGGTTCGACCGTGTCTTAATCATGCTTGCTGACACAATCAAGATCTGCGAAAGCCTCAAGTGCTCTAGCAAACTAAAGGCAACTCCAACTCGCATGCCCTTCGGCCTGCGCAGCATAGTCCGTGTGGTCTCCGACCACGCGAAGAAGCAGATCTAGATCCAATCTGGGTCGAACTCGACCAGACCTCAGGTTGCGTCCTGTGGGCATCCCAAGGACCTCCCAGACGGTCCATGCCCCATCCACAAGAAAGCCAAGCACACTGCCCGTCAGTGCCATGCCTTGAAGAAGCTCCGACGACCTACGCCTCCTGCAGCGACTCAAGGTCACCTGATCCATCTTCCCGCACAGTCCCCGGACTGTGGTGAATTCCAGGTCATCCGTGTCATCCTCACGCCCAACACTTACGGCGATGAGGTCTGGGCACGTTGCGGCTTCCCAGATCGTGAAACCCTCATGGTCTCTGCAGACGTACCAGCTCAACCTGGAGAAACCGACGCTCAACGCGCGCAACGTGAAGCTGCAACTAATGTGCCACCCCCGGCCGCACAGGCTCCTACAGCTAATCAAGACCAACCGCGACGAGACGAGCACGAGATCCAGCACCGTGCCAACTACAATCGCATTAACGGTCCCCCGGACCCTCTTAATGCCAACAACCCGATTCAAGCTACACACCTCCAGGCAATGCACGATGAAGAGCTCCGGCGACGCGCCAACTATGACCAAGCTAACGGTTCGCCCGAGAATTTATACGTCGTCCCCCAGAAACCTCGTGCTGACTCCGAAACAGGCACCAATGCCGTCAACAACTTCGCGGCCTTCTCACGGTGCCTCCGAAAGATGCGCTACCCCAAAGACTTCAAGCCAACCATCGAAAAATATGATGGTTGCTCTAACCCAAATATTTGGCTGAAGATGTACTTCATCGCTGCTCAGGCGACGGGTGGGACCAAAGACCACATGGCGGGCTACTTCCCCTTGGTGATGGGCAAAGCGCCACTCCCGTGGCTAGACAATCTGCCTGCAGAATCCATGTCCTCGTTGGCAAGTCTCTCATGGTTGTTCACTACGAACTACCAGGCGACCTACAACCGTCCCGACAACACGCATCACCTCGCCAGGGTGACCATGAAGACTGGTGAAACCCTCCAGGACTACACCAACCGGTTCTTCGAGAACCACAACCAGCTCGCTGGTGTAAAAGACGACAATCTCATCGACCACTACAAGAAAGGCGTCACCAACATCCAGCTCTTCGAGAAGATCCATGAGGCCGGGGCAAAGACTATTGCTGACCTCATGGCCAACGTCGACAAGCTCGTGGACACTCAAGACGCCGTCGTCCACGACTTCAAGGGTAAAAGAGTCGATGATGCATCCACTGCCCCAGTTTCTGATACTGCTAAGATGCGCAAGCGCTCTAACAAGGTCTTAATGGCCAATACTTCACGAGGATCCACCTTCCCCCAAGCGGAATTCCAAGACACCTTGGATGACATCTACCAGTTCCATGCTGGTGCCAAGCATTCCATGCGTGATTGTGTGGAATTAAAGTGCGCCCTTGGTGAGCCTAAGCCGGCTAAGAAGACCAACAACAGCGATGGCCGCTACAACAGCCGCTTCAACAACAACAACAACCAGAGCTACAACAATCGTTACCGCCAACCTGATCGGCATGACGACCACGACCGGCGACCTTATCGCTGTGACGACAGAGATCGTCGTGATTATCATCGTGACGACCGCCATAACAATCGCCGTGATGATCGTCGAGACGACCGTAGGGATGATCGCTCCAAGGATCGATGCGATGACCAGTGCAACGACGGTGACCGCCGCAAGGAGAGGACTCCTCCACCATCTCCAGGTGGCAACCCTAATGGTGCCTTTCAGGCAGCCAACAGGGAGATCAACTTCATCATCAGAGGCCGCAGAGCCGCACAAAGCCACAAACAACAGCGTGCCGGGGTGCGGGTGATCGACCTCGTCAACACAGAAACTCCACAACCTCTGAGGTGGTCGGAGTTCCCCATAACCTTCTATAGGGAAGATCATTGGGTCCATGTACCAGACCTCGGTACCTACCGGCTGGTCGTCAACCCCACGATGGATGGAGCCGTGTTACCCAAGACGCTCATCGACGGAGGCAGCAGCCTCAACATTATATTCACAGAGAGCTTGAAGAAGATGAAGTTCAACTTCAAGAAGATGACAACCTGCGATGAGCCCTTCTATGGTGTTGTACCTAGCAAGGCAGCATACCCCTTGGGTCATGTTTGCCTCCCGGTTACCTTCAACACTGAAGCTAACTACCACACGGAGTGGCTGTCGTTTGAGGTCGCGGACTTCCGCTCCTCCTACCATGCCATCCTAGGTCGTCTGATGCTGGCTCGGTTCATGGCCATCCGCATCATACGTACCTCATCATGAAGATACTGGCGCCAACAGAATCCTTTCCGTCTACGGGGACATTATGGTCTCTTACAGATGCGAGGACGAGACCCTCGACCTCGCCTCGACGTCTGCCTACACCGCTGCTACTTCGATCATGGTCGCTGAGGCCGCCAAGGTCGACATCACCACGCTCGACGTTCCAGAATAGAAGCGTACAACAACTGCCTTGGACGCCAGTCCTTCAGTGAAGAAGGTCTGCCTGGGCCTGCCCGACGCAACGAAGGAAGTCACCATCGGGCCCGACCTGGACCAAAAATAGGAATACACGCTCACTATTTGCATGGAGTTCATGAGATATGCTTGGTGTCCCAAGGAACCTGGCTGAGCACTCCCTGGATGTAAGCAAGACGACAAGACCGGTCAAGTAGAAGCTTCGTCGCTTTGCGAAGGATCGAAGGGAGGCCATAGGAGTAGAAGTGTGCTAGCTCTTAGCTATCGGATTCATTTGTGAGTGTACCCGGTTTGGCTCACCAACCCGGTTCTTGTACCCAAGAAGACTGGCAGATTAAGAATGTGTATCGATTACACCGACCTCAATAAGCACTGCCCTGAGCACCCCTTCCCTCTTCCACGTATCGTCCAAGTTGTGGACTCTCGGCTGGTAGCACCCTGTTGTGCGTTCTCGACTGCTACTCAGGGTATCACCAAATAGCCCTGAATCCTGACGACCAGGACAAGACGATGTTCATAATGCCCAATGGCATCTACTACTACTAGGTCATGAACTTGGCCTGAAAAATGCTGGTGCCACTTACCAGAAAGCGATCCAAAAGTGCTTGGAGTCTCAGCTCCATCAAAATGTGGAAGCCTACATTGATGATGTGGTTGTCAATACCGAAAATGTGGAAACCTTCATCGCCGATCTCGAGGATACCTTCACCAACCTTCGCGCCTATCAATGGAAGCTCAACCCGACCAAATGTGTCTTCGGTGTCCCTTCCGGGTTGCTTCTAGGCTTCATGGTCGGGCACCGAGGCATTGAAGCCAACCCTATGAAGGTCGACGCTATACGCAACATGGCCAGGCCATCTTGCAAGAAGGACGTCATGAGCTCACCGGCATGATGGCGGCTCTAGGTCGTTTCATCAGTAAGCTCGGGGAAAAAGGTCTGCCTTTCTTCAAGCTATTGAAGAAGGTAGATAAGTTTGTGTGGGACTATGATGCTCATCAAGCCTTCGACAAGCTCAAGGAGTCTCTCACCTCTCCGCCAATCATGTGACGCCTCCCAAGACGAAAGAAACACTCCTCCTCTACATCTCAGCGACCACTAACGTGGTCAGCACCATCCTCGTTGCAGAATGAGAAGAAGGGCAGGCCTATCGTGTCCAACAACCTGTGTACTACGTGAGCGAGGTCCTGGCCGACTCTAAAACACGATATACACACCCTCAAAAGTTGCTCTATGTGCTTTTGATCACATCGCGAAAGCTCCGACATTACTTTTAAGCTCATTTAATCAAGGTACCTTCATCCTTCCTGCTAGGGGAGATTCTTTGCAACCGCGATGCCAATGGTCGCATCGTCAAGTGGTTTGTCGAGCTCGGCGAGTTCGACCTCAAGTTCTGCTCTAGGCAGGCAATCAAGTCGCAGATCATCGCTGACTTTGTGTCAGAGTGGACTGAAATTCAGATGCTACCGTCTACGGAGCGACCTGAACATTGGATCATGTACTTCGACGGCGCCCTCAACCTTGAGGGCGCTAGAGCAAGCATATTGCTTATCTCTCCTAAGGGAGACCAACTCAAGTTTGTGCTTCAAATCCACAACAAGGCCTCCAACAATGGAGAGGAGTACGAAGCTGTCATCCATGGGCCCCGTATCGCGGTGTCTGTGGGCATCAAGCGATTGCTTGCTTATGGTGATTCCAAGGTCGTCATCGAGCAAGTCAACAAGAATTGGGATTGTGTTAAAGACACAATGGATGCCTATTGTGCTGAGATTTGAAAACTCAAAGGCCACTTCAAGGGAATCGAGTTCCATCATGTTCCTCGCAACAACAATGTCGCCACCGATGTTCTCTCCAAGTTGGGCTCCAAACAAGCACTGGTTCCGGCCGGTGTGTTCATTCAAGACTTGCGCAAGCCGTCCATCAAGATACTAGACCCGGACAACCCGACTCTAGATCAACCAAGGCCAGTGCCTGCACCTCCCCGTGATGTATTAATGGCCGATGCAGAAGATGACTGGCGCCAGCCGTTCATCGATTTCCTGGTCCACCAGTTGGTTCCAGACAACAAGTCACAACGTGAGAAGATCACGCAGTGTAGTGCTAACTATGTCATCATTGGAGAAGAGCTATACCGTAAAGCAACCACTACTAGTGTGCTGATGAAGTGCATCTTGCGATCAGAGGGTGTTCAGCTCTTAGTTGAGATCCACGGTCACGAGTGTGGCTGTCACGTAGCCTCAGCCAATCTGGTCGGCAAGGTGTACCGATTTGGCTTCTACTGGCCCACCACCATGAGTGATGCCAAAGACCTCATCAAGAGGTGTAAAGGATGCCAATTCTATGCCGAACAGCAGCACCTGCCCGCTCAGGTCCTACGCACGATCCCCCCGTCTTGGCCTTTCGCCATGTGGGGTTTGGACTCTATAGGTCCGTTTAAGACTGCTCCTAGCAGCTACAAGCACATTATCGTCGTTGTGGACAAATTCACCAAGTGGATTGAAGTCCGACCTGTTACCAAGGTCACATTGGAGAAGGCGGCCAAATTCATCAAGGAAATCACATACCGCTTTGGTGTGCCCAACAAAATCATCACCGACCTTGGTTCAGCCTTCACTAGCTCTGTGTTCTGGGATTTTTGCCAGGACAACATGATTGACGTCTACTACTCATCGGTCGCCCACCCCCGGTGCAATGGCCCAGTCGAGCGTGTCAATGGCATGGTGCTACAAGCCTTGAAAGATCACATCTTTGATGATGCCTCCAATTATGCTACCCGTTGGCTCGCTGAGCTTCCACATGTGATCTGGGGTCTCCGAACTCAGGTCAGCTTGGTCACGGGCTTCTCGCCCTTCTTCTTGGTCTACGGTTTAGAGGCCATCCTCCCCACAGATGTGGTCTTCGGTGCACCTCGCATCCAACACTACAACGAAGGAGAAGCATAGCAAACGCATCAGGTTGACCTCGACAGCCTTGAAGAAAACAGAGTGGCGGCTGTAATGCGGCAGGCATGCCATAACCAGCAAGTATGTTGATATCATGATCACAATGTCAAGGAGTGCTCCTTCCACGTCGGCGACCTGGTCCTGCGAAGGATTCAGAAGACTGACGGGATGCACAAGCTTTCTGCCCCATGGGAGGGCCGCTTCATCATCATAGAAGTTATCAGTCCATCGACCTATCGCCTCCAGTGGGGCGACGGTCAAGGAGTTCCAAACCCTTGGAACATGGAGCATCTACGACGATTCTATCCGTAGAATATGTATATTACTAAGATATGTACCCTTTACTTTTGTTAATTTAGTTGAATAAGATTAGTTTTTCGATAGTCTTTTGTCGACCTTTGAAATTGTTGTCCCTTTCCTATGTTGTGTTGTGCCCCTTCCCCTCGACATGCTCGGGGGCTTGGCCTTGCCAACTACTAGGTTGTTAGACCTGAGGGTGATGTGTTTTCCTCCCCCTCGACATGCTCGGGGGTTTGACCTTGCCAACTAAAGGGTCGTTCGACCTGAGGATCACTTTCTACTTTTGATTGCTCGTATTTTTGTTTCTATGAACTTGGCTGTGAGGTTGCTAAACCTGAGTCCCAGACTCCTCTCTCGCGTCGAACATATGTAAGTCTCCCTGCTGAGCTATATGGTCGATAAGTCGTCCTCTTCGTGAGTAGTGGTTTGCGAGTTAGTTAAAATACACAAGTGCTTCCATGCTGTCATGTTCGTATAAGCAAGAAACTTTGCATGATTAAAGAAGGATAACACATTGTTTATACCCGACACAAGGGTTGTTGTGCTCTGGACAACAAGGGCACCAAAAACTAAACTATTACAGTAGGTCTACTCTTCATCATCCTCGTACACAAGGTTCTCTACGACCCTGTCCGTGGCATCATCTACCTCGACCTCTATGGTTTGGAGGTCGGCTTCTACATTAGGGCCCTCAGTAATCTTCTTGACTTCCACCTGTGGGAAGTGGGACTTCACCCGAACGAGCATCTCCACAGCTGCAGCTTTACTTGATGCTCTGAGCAGCTCGTCGATTCGCTCTGGGGCGACCATGAGCCGTTCAAGCAGTGGCATTGGCTCCCCTTCGGCCTGCTGTAGGACGACCTTGTCCATAATGAAGCTTGCGGTGTTCTGAAGGTCGGCCATCTCCACCTCATGACCTGCAATGATCACTTGATCATTATAAAGCGATTGCATCGCAACCATGAGGTCAATCTCCAGATCCCTCCTGATTTGCTTTTCATGAGCTAGTTTTTGGCAAACAGTGTACTCACTGTCGTTCAGTGCCTTGTTCTCCTGCTTGAGGGTGTCAATGGCCTTCACGGCCTCCTTGAGGTCGTCCGTCAGCCTCTGCTTGTCCCGAATGGCTGCTGTTGCACCAACGTGCTGTCAGCATATGTTTGTTGCAAGATAAACAAACTCTACGACCTAGGTGGATCATGGTCTTACCATTGCTGACCTCCTTCAAAAGGGTGTCCATATTTGCGGCCATGCGTTTCTTCTCTTTTAGCTCGTCCGCGAGCTTCTTCTTCTCGTCCTCGAGCTTTTTCTTCTCATGGGCGGCCTCCTCCTTCACCCGCTGGAGCTCTTGCTCCAACTGTCGGGCCTCCAGCATCAAGCCTGAAGCGTGTTTACACAAGTCGGCTCGGGCTCTGGCTCAATCGGCCATATTCTGCAAAGACAAAAGTGTTAGCCCACTAACAATTGGAAACGACCTACGTATTCTACTGCAACAACGACCTCTCACCTGGAAGGTCTGCCCGAGGTTGATGAGGAAGTTCCTGATCATCACCGTGTCTTCGTGATCTTCACGGATGTCATCCTCGAAGGATGTACCGTTCCAATCAAACTCCCTGGCCTTGTACGGCTGACCTCCAGCCCCCAAAGTGGCTGGACCATGCCCTCCCTTGGCGGTTGTTTCTTGGAGTGGCGGTGACAAGTCGATTTGTGCTTGATCCGACGCTACGTCGTGAGCTGCTGGGGAAGGTAGCACGTGGATGGGCTTGGGGTCCATCACGGCCTCTGTGGTCGTCGCCGGCAGAGTAGAGCTCTGCACTCCGACCTCGACATCCGGTGTGGATTCCATCGGCAGCGATGGCTGGTCGCTAGCCGTGCTTGGTGATGATGTGCCCGACATACACTGATCATTCTGTTCGTATACTACAATGGAGTATTGAAGACAAATTTAGGTCGTTAGACGAACTTACTTGGCAAACGACTTGCAGCGTGGCACAAGAGGCTTGGGGGGTAGCCTCGCGAGCACCTATTGCTGAACTCCGGATTCAGAGCGGTACCTTTCCTTGATGCGGTGAAGGTCTTCATGCGTGACCTTCATCATCTCCTCCTTCCGCCGCTTGGTCTCAGGACTGAGCTCCTGTACCTCAATCACTTCATTGACCTCCTCAGACGCATCGTCCGCGATGACCTCTTCTTCCTTTTCTTCTGCCCTGGTGGGGGAGTGGAGTTCTTGCTCCTCTTGCACTTCTTCTTGGCGCTCTCCAGCTTTGCAGTCCTAGCGGCTTCCGCCTTCGACTGTGTCACCTTCTTGACAGCGTGTCACATCTAGCGGGTTTGCCTGCTGGCGCTATCCTGAACATTGTCACCGTCCACCTCAATAGATAAGTTGGACAGGTAGTCTTCAACCAACTGAACTGGTGGCTGCTAGCACTCCTCGAGCGGCCTTATCTTCCTCTGCGGCTCTTGGCCGGCAGACAATGGTGCGGGGCACCAATAGTCCATTGCGCGAGCCTGCACACAGGAAAGCAACAAAACGAATATTAGTGAGGCCGGCCTCCTAATAAAGATGACATCAACAAAAATGCTAAGATCAGCGACCTTCCGGGTCGACTGCATGCTTCAACGAGTACGCGTTCGGGCAGGTCTTGTTGCGAATACGTCCGCAAAAGAGCTCCTTCACCCGAGCGACCATCCCTCCTTGGAGACCTTTCTGTTCACCTCGCGGATTAGATACTTCTGGCCCTAGTACTCGTACGCCGGATGCACCCGATTGTTGATCGGCTTGATCAGGCGACGACTAAAATGGATGGCTACGGCCCCTCCCGTCAGCCCTGCTTCCTTCAGGTCGCGTAGGATGTCGAGGAGCGGGTCGATCTCCTCCTTCTCGCGGGAGGTCAGCGCAAGCTCCCACTCTGGGATCTTGGTTGGACCAAATCCCGTTCGCTTCGAGAGCTCCGGCTTCTGGTTGGCGATGTAGAACCACTCCGACCTCCACCCAGCATTGCTGTCCGGCAGCTCCATCTCTATATACTCTTGCCTTAAGGCCCGACCTAAGGTAGAAGCCTACACTACCTACAACCTGGGCCTTGCCCAGCCTCTTGACTTGGAAGAAATGCTGCCACAGGTGGAAATGTGGCGGTATCCCTAAATATGCCTCGCACACATGAATGAAAGAAGAAACAACAGTGATGGAGTTAGGGACGAGGTGTACCAACTCCAGCCAGTAATAGTGGAGTAATCCATGAAAGAAATCCCCCATGGGGATGTTGAAGCCACGCTCGAAGTAGGAGGTGAAGACGACCTGCTCGGTGATGTCCTCCGAGGGGAACACCTCGCCGGTGGGTGCCTTCCACTCCACCTCTGCCTTGGGCCTCAGCAGCCCACGCTCCACCAGAGCCTCGATCTCGGCCTCTGTCATCTCTGATGCGACCCATTGGTCCTCCGGCTCAGGGATCTGGCGCGGCACCATATCTTCTTCGTCGAACCCTTGCGATCTCGATCTAAAGACGCAGAGGGTCTTCACGCGCATACAGCGGCGCGCGCGGAGTCGCTCGCAGTGGAGAAGGATGCGGAGGTGCGACGCGTGGCTGTGGGCTTTGGCTCTAGTTGCGGCGGCGCAAAGAATCGCTGCAGCAGTGTGGAGGATCTCTGTGGCGGTGCGGAGGACTCAAGAGGCGGTGGAATGGCGAACCCTAGCGGCGCGAGTGAGAAAAGATTGTGAGCGGGGTCTCCCCCCGTGCACAACGATGTATATATGGGCCTCACAGTTCATCTGACCGTTACAGGATCGACGAGCCCAACAGCTCTGAAGGACTGAATAGGCGACCAGAGAGGAGGGGAGTGAATGGGAGCCAATAAAAATTCTTCCCGAAGGATAAACTCGGCCTATACCCTGATTGCCACTCGGATCACTTGCACACACCAAAGAAGCTCGAGACTAGTCACACACAAGCTTACAAGTCCTAGAGACAAGCCACGAATCAAAGAGCGGAAGCACTAGACAAGAATCAAAAGAAAACAAGCAAGTCTGCAACAGTCCAGGCGGACAGTCTGGGTTGTACGGGCGGACTATCCGGACGGCCTGGGCGGACTGTCCGCACAGCCTCTGCGGACTGTCCGAAATTGCGGACAGAACCTCCAGTAGCGCACCTCAAAAAAATCAAACCGTGCACGAGGGACCCGCGGACTGTCCGGCCCATCACGGACCGTTCGACACTCGAGTACGGACCGTCCGCAAATTCCGTGCAACCAAAAACACCTGAGGCAACGGATCGAAACATAGGCACGCAAGAACACGCGAAGAACGGGTGAAGAACACGGACCGCACAGACAGTCTGCAAGGCACGGACAGAGCAGAAATAGCCCGACTCCGCGAAGTCAACTCCTCCTATCCATCACCAGATCTCCCAAACCACTTGATCTCTTGAGACAAGATTTGGGGGAGGTGAGAAGCGTCACTAGGTGAAGCTATGCCCCAAAAATCTTGACCTCTAACTCACTAAATCACCGGGAATCGCGGATCACATGAACAACCTCCATGAACTCGGGTTCCTCTAAGAACTCGCAAATCGAAAGGTTTTCTGGGCGTTTGAGGGGTCAAGATCACACACAAAGATGCACAAGGCATCCACCCATGACCCCCTCAAAGAAATCCGAGAGAAAATGCCCTCAAATCTACAAATCGAGTGAAGAACAAAAGCAACCAAAAATAGCTCCGAAAATGATACGAAAATCACAAAGAGCTAAGAGATGGAAGGAATCACAATGCCAAATTCTTCCATACATCCTGAGGTCAGAGTCTATACAAGATTCTAGCCTAAGGAAAAATACTGCGAAAAATCCGTCCAGAGCGATTAACCCTAGCCATCCTCCTCTACCTTCTATTTACTTAAGTCTCCTGGAGGTGGAAAATGACCCAGCTACCCCTAGTGCATAAATGTAAGATACACACCCCTCAGGGGCATTTTGGTCCAAGTCAAGCATATTCCCATCGAGCGGACATGCTTCCACCGCGGACTTTCTTAGCCTCGATGCAAGCCCCGCGATCACGCCATGTGCCCCCCGCCTCGAAGCTTCCCGATGCTCCCGGATCACCGTCTCCGTCGCATCGGGCCTCCGGACTTGGTTTTGAGGCCCAAACCAAGAAACCCTCCATCGATGGTTTTGTGGGCAAACCACCAAACCCTGCATGCAAGCTTCGACCTCGAACCGTCACCTTACACCGGCCCATGTCCATGACTTCAACTTGCTCGTCTTGCATCGCACGGCTCGCACATGACCCCATCGGCCACCGGGTTCATCGAACCAAGCCTACTTGCCTCTCCATCACCCGGAGGCTGCCACGGCTAAGGCCTTTCGCGCTTATTCTTCACCTGCACCAACACGAGTCAAGCCGCAACCTGTACCTGCACACTGAGCTAAGCATCAGTCCACACAACATTGTCAATCACTCATCACTAAGGAGCGACCCTCCACTGGTCCTCGGACACACCTGGTCCTCAATCTCGCCCTTGATGAGTGCATTGACAACACCCATAGTAACCAATACAAAGAAAAGGGAAAAGAAAAACAACCACAAACACAAACCTCCAACAAGTGATCCAAAGCCAAAGAACAAGCGAAAACAAGATCACTCGCCAGGCCAAGTCTTGGCCCCATAAGGCAAGGGCAACGACTCAACACAGTCGAGACAAACAAAGCTCTACAAAGAGGACGCCACAAAGCACAAAACCCAGTCAAACCAAAGGAGCTCCCCCTGCACATATGCAAACTCCCCCTGAGCAAATGCAATCTATTTTCTCAATTTTTCTCCCCAACATGCAAAATCTCACAACATTCTCCCCCTTGCATACAACTTCTCCCCCTTGTTGACAATGCATGAATCAAGCTAACATGAGAGTGCACAAATGCATGTCAAAGCATATACAATCTACCAAGCTTCTCAGATATGCAAAGAGCACAACAAAATGCTACAAATGAGACATAGAGCAAGCAAAGTAGACATGGTGTAGTTAGCACATTGCCATCAAGAAAGTAGAGACAGATACATGTGACATGGCTAAAAGCATTTTAAGTAATTTTCACAAAGAAACATTCATCTCATGAGCAAAGCCCTATCCATGGACAATTCATACTCAAGCACAAACTAAGCATGATACATGCATTTGAGCATAAATTGAGCATGAAAGAGTATCTACTCATGAGTGAAGCATTTTAGCATTTTCACAAAAAGGAAACTATCTCATCATGAACATATGACAATACCATCAAGAGCATAGCATTCACATCACCATTTCCAAAGCTTACACATATCTCACATATAGCACATCATAGTGATCAAAGTATATAAGAGAAGCTCATCGTACCACAAATGATCCAAAGATGGATATCCTACCATGTTTTGTACAAAAAGTAAAATGAATGCAAGGAAAACAAATGATACATATACCACATATATACAAGAGAAGCTCCAAGATCCAGCTAAAAAGGGAAACACACTCCAAGTTCACCTCGCAAGCATGTGAAGGTAACTTGGTCAAGTGGTTTAGTAAATATGTCGGCTAGCTGATCTTGGGTAGGTTCATAGGACAAGGAAATGTTCGCTTTCTCAACATTGTCCCTCAAAAAATGATATCTCAGGAGTAACTGTGAAGTCTGAGTGTCGAGGAGGCAGAATACCAAAGACCAAACTCAGGAGTGTAGTTCAAGTACCTGAATATCCTCTTGACGGCCTGCCGATGTGAAGTCCTCGGTGAAGCCTGAAAATAGGCACACAGACACACATTGAACTGTATGTCTGGCCTCATCGCCGTCAAGTAGAGGAGGGAGTCGATCATGCTCCGCTTCTTCTGGTCCACGGGTTCGCCATCTTCATCTGCATCCAAAGCTGTAGTGGTACCCATCGGTGTAGTCAGCGGCTCGGAGTCGTTCATGCCAAACTTCTTCACCATGTCCTTGGTGTACTTCGCCTGATGTACAAACGTCCCGTCCTTGCACTGCTTGATCTAGAGCCCTAGCAAAAACTGCAGCTCGCCCATCATAGACATCTCAAATTCCCTGCTCATGTCATCTGCAAATCTGGCAACAAGATCATGAGAAGAGCCACCAAAGATTATGTCATGCACGTAAATCTGAACAATCAACAGGTCATTTCCCTGATTAAGGAGAAACAGGGTCTTATCAACTGTCCCCATCACAAACCCCTTATTCAGCAAAAAGCCTCTCAACCTGCCATACCAAGCCCTTGGTGCCTGTTTCAACCCATAAAGCGCTCTCTGGAGTTTGTATAGACGGTGTGGGTATTTTTCACTCTCAAACCCCGGGGGTTGCCTCACGTACACTTCTTCCTCTATCACCCCATTCAAGAATGCACTCTTCACATCCATCTGAAACAACTTGAACCCTTTAGCCACGGCAAAGGCTAGAAGGATCCTAATTGCCTCCAGACGGGTCACAGGAGCAAATATCTCCTCATAATCTATACCCTCTTTCTGGTTGAACCCCTGAGCCACCAACCTCGACTTGTTCCTCACAACCATCCCATTCTCACCTTCCTTGTTCTTCCACACCGACTTGGTACCTATAAGACAACAATTTGGTGGTGGATCAACTAACACCCAAACTTGGTTTCTTTCAAAATTCTCCAACTCCTCATGCATGGAATTCACCAAATTTGCATCAGACAAAGCGTGTCGAATATCTTTAGGCTCAAACGAGGCAACAAATGTAGAGTGAGCAAAGTGAGAAGTGTTCTGTGACCTCGACCATGTAGTGTGTTCATGAAGGTCACCTATGATCGTCGACGGTGGGTGATCCACGTGTACACGCCGGGGAGCCTCTCGCCTGGACACAATCTCCCTCTCAGCAGCAGCCTCCACTCGAACAACCTCAGTCATAGTGGGTGTAGGGGATGGACCATCCTTGATTGTCGTCGTCGTAGTGGAAGTAGCATGTACACGATCAGCCACAGGAGCATCACCACCATCATCTTCTTCTTCATCTCCATCCTTCTCATCCTCAAAGATCTTGTCACCAATTTCCTTGTCACCTGCACACTCAAAAGCAGAAGAGCTACATGGCTGTGTCTCGTAGAAGGTTACCTCGCAAGTCTCCATGATTCGGTTAGTGTCAAGATTGAGCACACGATATGCTCTAGAGTGAATCGCATAACCGAGAAAAATACCATCCGAACATCTAGCCTCAAACTTATCTAACTTGCCCATCTTCAGAATAAAGCACTTGCAACAAAAGACTCTAAAGTGACTCACCTTGGGTTTCCTCCCATGCATCAGCTCATACAAAGTCCTCTTCTTGAAAGCACAAAGGAAAATGTGGTTCGACACATAGCAAGCGGTATTGACCGCCTGGGCCCAGAAACGCCTAGGAGTCCTATGCTCATCAAGCATCGTCCTGGCCATCTCACAAAGGGTCCGGTTCTTCCTCTCCACTATGCCTTTCTGGCAAGCGACGTATGGAGAAGAGTACTGATGGTCGAGACCAAGATCACTGCAAAAGGCATCAAAATGAGAGTTCCTGAACTCTATGCCATTGTCACCGCGTATAGCTCAAATGGCATCACCATGTCTCTCATTCATCAACCTCAAGATCAAGTCTCAAACAAAGCCAAATGTCTCGCTCTTATCCTCCAGAAAGAAAACCCAAGAGTACCTCGACAAATCATCAACCACCACCAACACATACCACTTCCCACCCACAGAGCGAACACGAGCCGGCCCAACCAAATCCATGTGCAACAGCTCACAAGGACGCTCGGTCATGACAGCAGTCAGAGGGGCGTGAGAAGCAGCAACCATCTTTCCATGCCGACACAGAGCACAAACCAAATCCTTCTCGAATTTAAACTTAGGCAATCCTCGGACAAGGTCTAGGCTACTCAAGTGGGAAAGCAACTGAAAGCTCAAGTGTCTTAGCCTCCTATGCCACTTCCAAAGCTAAGTCGAAACACCAGCAACAAAGCATCAAGGGGGACCGACAAACTGGAAAAAATCAGCACGAAAGATTTGACCCTCGGGGATGACCGTACAGACAAGATCACCTCGAAAATCAAGCACACGAGAAGCACCCAACTTAAAACGAACCTCAAAACCCTCGTCAAGAAACTGGGATACTGAAGAGGAGTCACTTCAAGTGGAGTCGATGTTGCTTGCTTCGGCAACCATCGCTCGAGCCGTCTTCTTCGTGTACCCGCTGCTCTTCTTTGGCCTTCTCTCGCCCTTGTCCTTGTAGTCGTTTCGGGATCGGTGCTTGTTGTAGTCGTGCTTGGGTTTGCCATTGTAGTCGTTCTTGATCTCCATGGCTTCAGGGCATTCGGCGATGAAGTGCTCGTGCTTCCCGCACCGATAGCACATCCTCGAGCTTCTCCTCGCATTCTTGCGGTTCTCGTCCATCCGCCCAAACCTCTTGCTCAACATGGTGAGATCCTCCTCTCTCAGCACCTCAAAGTCCTCATCTGGCATGGACACAAGACAAGACAAAGAAAATTTCATGGCAGCAGGGTTAGCATTAGTCCTCGATACTGAGACAAGAGCCAAACTATGTGGATCAGTGGGGCTCTCGCTCTTGGCTCTCAGGCCACGATCAACCTCTGAAGAATTGAGCTTAGAGAATAGCTCATCCATCGTCAAAGTATCATACACACCCGACTCCTCAATGGCCTCGACCTTGGCACTCCACACGGATCTGTCAAGTGCGTGCAAGAGCTTGATAGCTCGATCATGATCCGTGTATGGGAGCACTGTCACATTGGCCCTCATGTAGTTCACAATACTGGTGAATCGCTGGAACATCACATCAATCAACTCACCGGGGAGATGAGTGAAGTTCTCGTACTCTCTCCGGAGAGTGGCAAACAAATGAGCCTGCACCTGAGCATTGCCAACATGAGCATTCTTAAGCTTAAGCCAAATCTTTCCGGCAACATCCTCTCCGTACACTCGATCAAACTCCGAGGCACAAAGAGAACAGAACAAGTAGTCAATGGCCTTGCTGTTGGCCTCAAACATGTCCCGCGACCTTGGAAGAAGAAAACTGTCTGGAATGACATAATGAGAATTTTGGGTCACTTCCCAGATCAGAGTTCCCTTCCCACGCAAAAATGCACTCATGCGCCTCTCCCACATCTGGTAATTCTTGCCATCAAAGTGCGGAGGACCCGACCCCTTGCCATAGTCGCCCATCTTTGGATCTTAGACTGGTTAGAATCATGAAGATCTGTAACCGGCTCTGATACCAATTGAAGGACCGAATAGGCGACTAGAGAGGGGGGTGGAGTGAATGGGAGCCAATAAAAATTCTTCCTGAATGATGAACTCGGCCTATACCCCGATTGCCACTCGGATCACTCGCACACAACAAAGAAGCTCTAGACTAGGCACACACAAGCCTACAACTCTTAGAGACAATCCACAGATCAAAGAGCCGAAGCTGATAGAAGTGGAGTGCCCGATCTTTCGGTGAGTGGAGATAACTTCGATCTAGTGGGAGTCGACCCTCATGATCCGACTACGACGAGCGAGACTCGAAGCGCCAATGCAATCGCTGAACCAACTCCTGATGGTTACCAACCTTGCCGGCGCAAGATCAGCCTGATCACGAAGATCGATTCCTGTACACAATCGAAGAACGAACAAGAATCCGAGGTGAGCAATCACTGTATCACTCGAAGGTGGAGTTCTGAATCGCAGAGGATAGCACGTATTTGTGCGTGGTCTGGTGTAGCTAAAACTAGATGTAAAACAAAACTTTAGTTGTAAACAAAAGGGACTCTGAATAAATAAAGTGACGCAGCCCCAATCAACGAAGGGAGGAGAGGGGGCGCGCGACAGGAGAGGGGGGCGGCGACAAACCCTAAGCGCCCCATCCTAGGCCCCTCTTGGGCCTTCCTCTATGCTTCTGGGCCTTCGTTCTTTAACAGCATGATGTAGTTTAATTCTCTCGCACGAGCCCGAGTAATTGACCCAACTGGTGGCGCCTGAAGTGGTGGATCATCTGGAGGCACCTGAGGTGCTGCTGGCGTAGATGTACTTGTGGTGTCCTCATCATCCCCCCCTTCTTGAACTGAAGTCATCCTCGACGACAACTCCTCATCCTCACCCAGATATGGCTTCAAATCCGCAACATTAAAACTAGTGGAAACACCAAACTCCGCAGGCAGGTCAAGGATATAAGCATTATCATTAATCTTGGTTAGCACTTTAAAAGGACCAGCAGCACGGGGCATTAATTTAGAATGGTGCAAAGTAGGAAGACGATCCTTTCTCAAATGTAACCAAACCATATCACCAGGTTCAAAAGTAACATGTTTTCTACCTTTACTACCAGCAACCTGATATTTAGCATTAGCAGCAGCAATGTTTTGGTGAGTTTATTCATGCAGGTTAACCATTTGTTCAACATGTGCAACAACATCTAAGTGTGGGGTGTCTTCAGCATCAAAAGAAAACAAATCAATAGGCACATCTTTGTAGAGGAATGCATTGCATGATTATAAGCAAACTCAACATGAGGCAAGCAATCCTCCCAACATCTCAAATTTTGATCTAAAACAGCCCTAAGCATGGTTGACAAAGTTCTATTAACCACCTCAGTCTGCCCATCAGTCTGAGGGTGACAAGTTGTGCTAAATAGCAATTTAGTTACCAATTGAGAAACTTAGCATCACGATCAGATGCTATTGTATTTGGAATACCATGCAAACGAATAATCTCTCTAAAGAACAATTCAGCAACATTGATAGCATCATCAGTCTTACGACAAGGTATGAAATGAGCCACTTTGGAGAAACGATCAACAACCATAAAAATGTTGTCCCTCCCCTTCTTAGTTCTAGGCAATCCCAAAACAAAGTCCATAGAAATATCAAGCCAAGGGGAAGTACGAACAGGCAAAGGCATATACAAACCATGGTTGTTCAATCGTGACTTAGTTTTCTGACAAGTAGTGCAACGTGCAACAAGGCGCTCAACATCAGCGTGCATCCGAGGCCAAAAGAAGTGGGCAGCTAGCACCTCATGCGTTTTGTAGATGCCAAAGTGTCCCATGAGACCGCCTCCATGCGCTTCCTGTAACAATAACAGACGAACCGAGCTAGCTGGAATACACAGCTTGTTAGCGCGCAATAGGAACCCGTCCTGTATGTGAAATTTGCCCCATGGTTTGCCATTAATACAATGGGCAAAAGCATCTTTAAAATCAGCTTCGTCTACATATTGATCTTTCACAGTTGGCAAGCCATAGATTTTAAAATCTAACTGTGACAACATGGTATAGCGACGAGACAAAGCATCCACGATAACATTGTCCTTCCCGTTCTTGTGTTTAATTATGTAAGGAAAAGACTCAATGAATTCTACCCATTTAGCATGACGACGGTTCAGATTTGTTTGGGTACGAATATGTTTCAAAGTCTCATGATCAGAATGAATTATGAACTCGCGATGCCAAAGATAGTGCTGCCATGTATGCAAAGTGCGCACTAAAGCATAAAGCTCCTTATCATAAGTAAAATATTTCAGACTAGCATCGCTTAATTTCTCACTAAAATAAGCAACTGGTTTTCCTTCTTGTAACAAAATAGCACCTAGCCCAATACCGCTAGCATCGCATTCAAGCTCAAACACTTTAGTAAAATCAGGTAATTGCAAAAGGGGAGCATGGGTTAACTTATCTTTCAAAGTGCTGAACGCTACCTCCTGCGAATCACACCAAGCGAATGGCACATCTTTCTTTGTAAGATGATGTAGAGGCGCTGCAATGGAACTAAAATCACGAACAAACGTGCGGTAGAAACCTGCAAGGCCAAGAAAACTCCAAATCTGTGTGACCGTCGTCAGTGTAGGCCACTCCTGAATGGCAGCAATTTTGCTGCAATCGACCTCAATGCCCTGTGGAGTAACAACATAACCAAGAAACGAGACACGTTGTGTGCAAAATATGCATTTATCCATGTTAGCAAATAAGTGGGCAGCACGCAACGCATCAAAAATAGCACTCAAATGTTCCAAATGGTCTTCTATAGATTTGCTGTAAATAAGGATATCATCAGACAACCACAAACAATCCTATGAAAGGCCTCATAACTTCATTCATCAATCGCATAAAAGTGCTGGGAGCATTAGTCAATCCAAACGGCATAACCAACCATTCATATAAACCAAATTTCGTTTTAAAGCCGTTTTCCATTCATCACCTAATTTCATTCGAATCTGATGGTAGCCACTACGCAAATCAATTTTAGTGAAAATAATGGCACCACTAAGCTCATCTAGCATATCATCAAGGCGTGGTATAGGGTATCGATAACGAATGGTGATGTTATTAATAGCACGATAATCTACACACATACGCCATGACCCATCATTCTTTGGAACAAGTAACACAGGAAATGAGCAAGGGCTAAGAGACTCACGAATGTAACCCTTATCATGCAATTCCTGCACCTGGCGCTGAATCTCCTTCGTCTCTTCCGGATTGGTACGGTACGGTGCGCGGTTTGGAAGCTGTGCGCCTGGAATGAGATCGATCTGGTGCTCAATGCCACGAAGCGGTGGGAGACCCGGTGGCAAGTCTTTGGGAAACACATCAGCATACTCCGGCAAATTTTTAGCCACCGCAGGGGGAATATCCAAAGGTGTTGCATCATCAAGTGAAACGAGCACACTAGAGCACACAAGTGCGAAGCATGGCAAATGAGCAGCGCGTAGATCAGCAAAATCAGCACATGTAGCAAGTAAAATAGGAGCATTCAACTTGATTTTAGTATTAACAGATGGCGACAGATCAAGTTGTTTAGCAGTTTTAGTAGCTCGAGCAAGATCATTATTAACAATTTGTTCAGGTGTCATCGGATGTATGATTATTTTCTGACCCTTAAACATGAATGAATAATGATATGAACGACCATGATGTAAGCTATCAATATCATATTGCCAAGGTCGACCAAGTAATAAAGAGCATGCTTCCATGGGAACAACATCACAATTGACAAAATCAGAATAGGCACCCATGGAGAAAGGAACACGCACGGAACGGGAGAATTTTATTTTACCACCATCATTAAGCCATTGAATGTAATATGGGTTCGGATGCTTACAAGTGGGTAACGACAATTTTTCTACCAGCATGGTACTCGCCAGATTGTTGCAGCTGCCGCTGTCGATGATGATGCGAATCGACCGGTCCTGCACAACTCCCTTTGTGTGGAACAAAGTGTGTCGCTGATTCTTCTCTGGCGGGGCGACCTGGGCACTAAGAACACGCTGCGCAACAAGACTTTCATACCTATCGGAGTCGCCCGGGGTGACATGTACCTCCTCCTTAGCTGCATGGTCAGTGGCAAGCAATGCATGTTCAATTTCTTTAAAATCACTAGCAGAAGAGTACTCACCATCGTCACGAATGAGCAAAGTGCGCTTGTTCGGGCAGTCCCGAAACACGTGGCCAAACCCTCTGCAGCGATGACACTGAATGTCCCGTGTACGGCCTGGGGAAGAGGCAGCGCCTTTGGGTGGGGCAGCACCTGCCGGTTTGGCCGTCTTCTCACGCGGTGTAGTGGTGGACGTGGATGGCGCAGGGGAGACAGGTGCTGGTGTGGATGTCGACCTTCGTCCTGCAAAAGGGTTAGAATATGTGTTTGAGCGTCGTCCCTGCACTTCACGTTCAGCTTTGCAAGCAAATTCAAATAATTGAGTCATATCATGATATTCCTTATAATCAAGTATATCCTGGATTTTGCGGTTTAAGCCACCACAAAAGTGTGCCATTGCAGCGTCGTTAGTCTCCAATATCCCACAACGAATCATACCTTTTTGTAACTCTTGGTAATAGTCCTCAACAGATGGAGAACCTTGCTGGAAACACTGCATCTTATTAAGCAAATCACGAGCATAATACGAAGGCACAAATCTATGGCGCATAGCAGTTTTCAATTGATCCCACGTGGTCGGAATGGCAGTGGGATGTTTAATTTTATACTCATGCCACCAAATTAAAGCAAAATCAGTAAATTCACTAATAGCAGCTTTAACTTGAGAATTTGCAGCAATATCATGGCATGAAAATTTTTGTTCAACCTCTATCTCCCAATCAAGATATGCAGCAGGATCATATTTACCATTAAAAGGTGGGATTTTAAATTTAATCTTAGAAAAAGAATCATTACCGGGGCGGTGTGGCACACGGCAGGCACGACCACGACTGTCTCCGGCTTCCTGCTCCGAATCACCGCCATAGTCCTTCTGCAAATCTGTGATCGTTGTGTGCATGGCATCGAGTCGGGCCACGAGAGTGTCGAGTGTGGTCTTGGTGGCCGTCTAGGTGAGGTCGAGCTGATCGAAACGGTCGGTCGACATAGTGATCGTTGAGTCTAGCCACTCATATACCGTCCGAATGTCTGCGGCTAGTCCTTCAATTTGTGCTCGTATGTCTTGTAGCGGATCATCCCCGGCGGCGCCGTCTTCTGCCATGGTTAGCGCAAACACAAAAACAAAACGACGACAAAACAGGGGTGGGATAGCTCACAAAGACGCTCACACTAGTGCTGTTATCAAATTCTTATCCATTCTTACCACGCACACAGGGGCGACCTGCAACCAACCGGTGGAACTCGCAAAAGATTGGAGGAGTGATTGCCTGGGGAAATGAAACCTGCTCGTCGTAGAACTATGTGGAGTTCTGGGTAGGCTGCACTCAAATCAAGGATTAGCACAATCAAACAATAATGCAAAATTGAATTATAGTGCTAAAACACGAAACAAAAGCTGCTAGCAACAAGTGAAATCGAAAGGACAACAAGGAAGGTGGAGAGGGCGCAGCAAGTTGCTATTTTTTTTTGCTTATGTTTTTTTGTGGAGTCCTCAAAACCGATAATATGAACACAAAGGACCTCCAACACCAAGTTGCGACACACACTTTTTCCGAAAGTACAGGGGTATTCCGGTAAAAAAAAGATGGCACAGCGTGGGGGAAGAGGGGGTGCATGGGGGAGGGGCTCGAAACGTGACCTGGGCAGGTGGCCTCGGCATCGCCCAGGGTGCTCGCCACCGAGAGGGGCATGGCACGTGTGGGTCGGTGTCTGTCTCCCTTCCTGTTTGGACTTTCTCTTTTTTTGATTGCTTTTTTTCTTTCCTTTTTTTGATTGCTTTCCCTTGTTTCCCTTTTTTGTCTTTCTTTCTTTTTTTTTGAACTTTCCAAACTCACAGGACAGGGACGGGGGACGAACGCGATGGGCGGGCGGGCGCAGCACAAGGGGAGATGGGTGCGGCGCTGATGGTAAGTGCAGCGACAGCGAAATTAGGGTTAGAGAAAAAGAATGAGAAATAAGAGATTAAACACAAGTAACCAGCAACAATTGAACGAGTAAGCACACAAATTCAACAAAGACACTTATTGAAAGAATGTGCAAGGCTAAACGGTTGCCGGGACAAGGATCTAACCTGAAAGTAAATTTTTGTTTGGTTTTTGTGGACTGTAGGAAATAAAAACACTCGATAAAACTCACCGATCAACCTGGAAAGCTGATACCACTTGATAGAGGCGGAGTGCCCGATCTTTCGGTGAGTGGAGATAACTTCGATTTGGTGGGAGGCGACCCTCACTATCCGACTACGATGAGCGAGACTCGAAGAGCCAATGCAATCGCTGAACCAACTCCCGATGGTTACCAACCTTGCCGGTGCAAGATCAGCCTGATCACGAAGATCGATTCCTGTACGCAGTCGAAGAACGAACAAGAATCCGAGGCGAGCAATCACTGTGTCACTCGAAGGTGGAGTTCTAAATAATAGAGGACAGCACGTATTTGTGCGTGGTCTGGTGTAGCTAAAGCTAAATGTAAAACAAAACTCGAGTTGTAAACAAAAGGGACTCTGAATAAATAATGGGACGCAACCCCAATCAACGGAGGGAGGAGAGGGGCGCGCGGCAGGAGAGGGGGGCGGCGGCCAACCCTAGGCGCCCCATCCTGGGCCCCTCTTGGGCCTTCTTCTTTAATAACATGATGTAGTTTAATTCTCTCGCACGAGCTCGAGTAATTGGCTCAACTGGTGGCGCCTGAAGTGGTGGATCATCTCGAGGAGCCTGAGGTGCTGCTGGCGTAGATGTACTCGTGGTGTCCTCATCAGAAGCACTAGACAAGAATCGAAAGAAAATAAGCAAGTCAGCAACAGTCCAGGTGGACAGTCCGGGTTGTACGGGCGGACTGTCCGGATGGCCTGGGCGGACTGTCCACACAGCCTCTGTGGACTGTCCGAAATTGCGGACAGAACCTCTAGTAGCGCACCCCGAAAAATCGGACCGTTCGCGAAGGATCGGCGGACTGTCCGGCCCTTCACGGACCGCCCGGCACTCGAGTATGGACCGTCCGCAAACTCCGTGCAACCAAAAACACCTGAGGCAACTTATTGAAACACGGGCACGCAAGAACACACGAAGAATGGGCGAAGAACACGGACCGCGCGGACAGTCCGCAAGCCACCGCGGACAGTCCGCAAGGCATGAACAGAGCAGAAATAGCCTGACTCCGCGAAGTCAACTCCTCCTATCCATCACCGGATCTCCCAAACCACTTGAGCTCTTGAGACAAGATTTGGTGGAGATGAGAAGCGTCACTAGGTGAAGCTATGCCCCAAAAATCTCGACCTCTAACTCACTAAATCACCAGGAATTGCGGATCACATGTACAACTTCCATGAACTCGGGTTCCTCCAAGAACTCGCGAATTGAAAGGTTTTCCAGGCGTTTGAGGGGTCAAGATCACAAACAAATATGCACAAGGCATCCACCCATGACCCACTCAAAGAAATCTGAGAGAAAATGCCCTCAAATCTACGAATCGAGCGAATAACAAAAGCAACCAAAAATAGCTCCGAAAATGACATGAAAATCACAAAGAGCTAGGAGATGGAAGGAATCACAACGCCGAATTCTTCCATACATCCTGAGGTCAGAGTCTATACAAGATTCTAGCCTAAGGAAAAATACTGCAAAAAATCCATCCAGAGCGATTAACCCTAGCCATCCTCCTCTACCTTCTATTTACTTATGTCTCCTGGAGGTGGCAAATGACCCAGCTAACCCTAGTGCATAAATGTAAGATACACACCCCTCAGGGGAATTTTGGTCTAAGTCAAGCATATTCCCATCGAGTGGACACGCTTCCACCGCGGACTTGCTTAGCCTCGACGCAAGCCCCGTGATTACACCACATGCCCCCCACCTCGAAGCTTCCCGACGCTCCCTGATCACTGTCTCCGTCGCATCGGCCCTCCGAACTTGGTTTTGAGGCCCAAACCAAGAAACCCTCCACCGATGGTTTTGTGGGCAAACCACCAAACCTCGCGTGCAAGCTTCGGCCTCGAACCGCCACCTTGCACCGGCCCATGTCCATGACTTCAACTTGCTCGTCTTGCACCGCACGGCTCGCGCTTGACCCCATCGGCCACCGGGTCCATCGAACCAAGCCTACTTGCCTCTCCATCACCCGGAGGCCGCCACGGCTAAGACCTTTCGTGCTTGTTCTTCACCTGCACCAACATGAGTCAAGCCGCAACATGTACCTGCACACTGAGGCAAGCATCAGTCCACACAACGTTGTCAATCACTCATCACTAAGGAGTGACCCACCACTGGTCCTCGGACACACCTGGTCCTCAGGCTCTGTGCCAATGGGTCGCAGCCTCAACAGCTCTTTCCCATCGGGTCGCAGCACCAACATTCCAGCACCAGCTGTTCGGCACGTCTTGCGATTCCATTGGATTTCACCGCCCGTGGGTCTCATGGACTTATGGGTGACCTACTAGGTCGTAACGATCTTTTAGGTCGGTGCAATACTACTTGCTATCAGGTCGTCCTGATAGTATCTTCGACCTTCTTGAGGCTGGTAAACCCCCTAGAGACATCAAAACAGGTCGTAAGGAATCAAGTTCCTCTACGCGAGCTCCTGCGCATAATTTGGCAGAAGAGTGTGAACATTACATACATGACTCGATGGCTACATGGTCATCATAAGCCCCATCTGGTCCTTGACCAGTTACAAGATGCAAACTATTTCCTCCCCACTATGGAGATGATTGAAGATCTGACCTACATAGAGCGAATCTTGCCATGCTTTCTGCTATAGCAGGGCACATCACAAAGTTTTCTTCTGGATTCCAGACCTTCGTGAAGACCTCCCGGGGATCAGTCGCCCGACGCTGCTCCTAGAAAGTCGTTTAGGGCTCCTGACTTTTGCATGTAGATACGTTCTTCACCCCGGGTGTTTACTAGACTTTGGGACCTAGCACACTAGCCACGAAATCTCTTCACCACCAAGCCTCAATGAGTATCTATTACTCACCAAGAACCTGGAGTATCACCTCGGAATCCTTCTGGATTCCTCGGTGGTTGCGGGCGCAGAGATTGGTGGATTACTTCATACCTCGCAAGTATTCTTCTAGCTCCAAGCTTTTACAATTTCTTTCTTCTACACTCTGGTGGACGGATGCATGCCCATGACATGATATTTTGGCTACAATGGAACTCCGTGTTCTTCTTTCAATGCTTTGCCTCACCCTTGGGCTTCTTGCCCTATTTATAGCTGAGTTTCGCACTCAGTCGATCACTGCACTATTGACATGTGACTCTGGTCACTGTACACATGTGAGGCTCTTCGGTACCTCTTTCTTTTGCAAGACGACAGCATTAGGTGTCCTGCACCTTATCTGCAAAGTACATTGTTCGCATTTGACCCCTTGTCCTCTTGCCGCCCGTGACTTGCATAGTGCGCGCCCCTGCCTGATCTTTATCTGTCGCACTTTTGTCTCGTTGTGGCTAGCAAGTTGACTGGTGATCTCATGGTACCTTGTACTATTGTCCCGTGGTGCTACATTTCGACTACAATACTAGCCTGACTCTACGTCAGACAGCCCCGCTGCTATATGGTCCTGTACCTGCTAGTTCTAAGACCTTTGGTATCTACGACCTGCGACGACTACATCTGTTGATATTTACACCTGCAACGGCTCTACGTCTTAAATGCACCCACTATGGCTATGCGTCCTGGTTGCACCCACTAAGGCTCTGCAGTGTAAATGGACCTAATACTGATCAACCTATATTTCTGTTTCCTGAGCAGAATGGTTGTAGGTTTGATTGAAGACCTTCCTAAGGTAGGCGTGCCTCGCTGCTATGCTAGATCTGTCTGGGAGCCTGGAGTCTAGATCAATCAAATCTACAATTTTCGACGGGCCTCCTGAAGGTCGGTGTGCCTGCTACTTCTGTCGACAATACCTCAGTACCCTAGCTCTGCTGGATAGCTGGCAGCCATGCTGGTCGTCTGGGCTCCAAAACGGCCTTCCTGAGGTTGGAATGCCTTAGTACCTTGGTCTTTCAATATCCGGTACTACTTAGGCCCTACCAACCTAGTTGGGCATGCTAGATGCGTGACCTTCCTGAGGTCGGTGTGCGTTTCTAGCCATGCCAGCATGCTCTGGGCACCATTGGGAACTTGCTTCAGGGAATGAAGGCCTTCCCAAGGGGTGCGCGTCATGCTGGCCCTGCCAGGCATTTTTGGATGCTTGGGCGCTATTGGCGTGAGACCTTCTTAAGGTCGGCATGCTTCGAGTGGCTTTGCCAGACTCCTTGCAGCTATGCAGGATATCTGGGTGTCTCTACAACTGATTATTCAAGACCATGCCCAGGATTTCTTCTTCTTTTTTGACCAACAAACCGGCCATGTTGCCCGCTTCAATGCTCGAGGACTACTCTATGAGTGCGTCTTCGACACCCTCTTTTTCTTCTTCGCCTTCTCTTTTTGGACCATCGAAGTAGTCCTACTGCCTACTTCAATGCTCGGGGACTACTCTACGAGAGCGTTTTTCAAACACCCTCTATTTTTCCTCGTCGCTTCAACCTATTGGAAGTCTACTTCCTTTAGGTCGGCACCCAACCTCACTACACTCAGGATTCTACAAACTGGTCGGTTGTTAAGCTGGCTACTAATGCTTGTTCTTTTAGGACCGACGTGCACGCTATTTGACCTGTCGATGGCTCCACGACTTTGTCATGATTCCATCAAGCTCGTTGCACCTACACATCGCTCGGGGGCTTGTGGGATATGGGTACCCCTAGGTCCCCACCGACCAGGATCATGGCCATCCCCAATAAGTGGGTTCGGCCCACCAAAAGACATACCAACCTGGTAGTGGGCCCAACAGACGTGATCTGCGGCCCACATGACCTCCTGAAAACCCTATCCGGAATGACTACAAGACTTGGAGTGTATGGCAATATAGCAGCGGGATCCGACAGACTGTCCGGAGATTATGGAAATAGTTGTAATCAACTAGAGATAGCTGTCCTGGTCGTAACCGGCCAGGACTTTGGGCAACCGACCTTGTCCACTGGCTAATATAAGGCAGGCAGGGCGTCCCCTGATGTACGCACCAATCAATCCTCAAGCAATCGACACCAATAACTGGACGTAGGGTATTACTCTCCGGAGGCCCGAACCAGTATAAACTCGTTGTGTTCCGTGTGCTCTAGCATAACCATCAAGTCCTTAGCCCTAGATCGCCCCCACCGAACCTAAATAAACCACCAGGGTTAACCCCCTATGGGCTGTATAGATCTAAACCTCTGACAATCACTCTATCATACTCGAGAATAAGTTAAATCGACTGCTTTACTGCTTGTTTATCTATTCATCATCGAATAGCCAGTTCAGATCTATTCTTGAGTTCTACCCACTACTAGAAAATCGCTGACTAGTGATGTAACCTAGTTTTGCCGTCATTGATTTATGACATTCCTGGCTGATCTCGTCATTAAATTTTAGTTCCGAGCAAATTTAGTGACAAAAAAAACTTTCGTCATAACGGTTGGTACTGTAGCCGAGCATTCCCTGTTCCAAGCAGTTTTGTGACACCATAAGCTCCGCCACAGTGTCATAAACCAACTTTGGTCCCACATTGTAAACATTATTTTTAAAATAGAGTGTTCCAAGTCGTCATAAAATTCAGAAGGGTCCCACATGTAAGCATTCTTTCGAAAATAGAGTGTTCCAACTCGTCATAAAATTTTGCACGGTCCCACATGTAAGCATCTGTTTAAAAATAGAGTGTTCCAACTCGTCATAAAATTTAATAGGGTCCCACAAGTCAGTCTGGTAAAAAAGGGAGGAAAATTAAAAGGATACAATGTCAATAGCAAGGGTTGAACCTGGGACCTTGATTCTGAAGGGGATGGCGGCACTACCACTGAGACATGATGCAGTTTGTGTTATTTGAGCCAAGAAGATTTTTTTATATTAGTTTATTTGTGTTTGTATTATTTTGCATGCTCCATGTAAGTTAAAGCAGATAAATATGGTGGTAAAACAAGGAGAAAATCTGCTCCTCCCGTGGGTCGAACCTATTACCACTCGAAGGGGAATTTTTTACATTGACCAGGTCCCACCTGTAAATTTCAGGTGAGTCTTTAATATAAATCGGTAATTCGAAGGAGAAACGCTTCACTGCCTTTGCAAAGACTCTTGACTTTTGCTATGCATATCAGCAACGGTTCATGGCACAAATGGTGGATCCTAGCGGCGATGGGAAGACGGTTGCGCCGCCACATCCAAGCAGCAAGAGGATGAAACAGCACGACGAGGTCAGTCCTCTGGTTTGAGCCGCTATATGTTCCCTTATCTTCCTAGGGTTGGGGATATCGAGATTTAGGGATCTAGAGGATTGATGATCATATATGTTAGTTTCAGATTTCATCGTACCCTTAGATTTGCACTTCGATTGGTGTTAGAAGTTGATAGGCTATAGACAATTCATAGGTGTCAGATTCAGTTAGTTTTCAGTTTGCATCATTTAATGGATTGATAGGTTCATGTATTTTTCTAGCTTCTGGACATGCTTGAAGCCACTAAAGCTGAGCTACAGAAGGTGAAGTGAAACTTCCAAGAACGACAAGTCAGCGAGCTCAAGTCACTGCAAAAGGCTCTAAATTACAAGAACATGTATGAGCAATCGTTACAGGACAACATTACTCAAATGGAAGAGCTGACCAAATGCAGGGACCAGTGTAATCAATTGATGCAGCAGGAGAATGCCCGGTTGAATGAAATAGTATCGTTACGGTAGGACAACATTGCTCAGATGGAAGAGCTTACCAAATGCAGGGAACAATGTAATCAATTACTGCGGAAGGAGAATACCTGGTTGAATGAAATGGTATTGTTACGACGAGACAACATTACCCAGATGGAAGAGCTGACCAAATGCAGGGAACAATGTAATCAATTAATACAACAGGAGAATACCCGGTTGAATGAAATGGCATTGTTACGGCAGGACTACATTGCCCTGATGGAAGAGCTGACCAAATGCAGGGACTAGTGTACTCAATTGATGCAGCAGGAGAATGCCCGGTTGAATGAAATAGTATCGTTACGGTAGGACAACATTGCCCAGATGGAAGAGCTGACCAAATGCAGGGGACAGTGTAATCAATTACTATGGAAGGAGAATACCTGGTTGAATGAAATGGTATTGTTACGATAGGACAACATTGCCCCGATGGTAGAGCTGACCAAATGCAGGGAATAGTGTAATCAATTAGTACAACAGGAGAATACCCGATTGAATGAAATGGCATTGTTACGACAGGACTACATTGCCCTGATGGAAGAGCTGACCAAATGTAGGGACTAGATTAATCAATTATTACGGTAGGAGAATGACTAGCTAAAAGAGATTCACAAATGACAGACCAGTGTAAGCAATTGTGAGCAGAGAATGCCTTGTTGAAAGAAGAGCAATCGAACTCTGACTGAGCTGCAGACAATCGATAAAACACGTATGGTGTTATTGCTACCTAGACGGTTCATAGGTGGTGTGTACTTTGTGGTGATGAGTTGTTTGTATTTTGGTGTTTGCTACTTGCTGGTGGTGTGAACTTTGTGGTGATGAGTGCTATGAGATGCCATCTTATTATGCTGATTTGATTAAATCTATTTCAAATTGAGTCGAGCATACTCACTATTCTGAATTAATTTTGCTGATGTTTTGCTGGTCCAGTCTGTTGATGTTTTGCTGGAAGGACCTTCCTGAGTAACGATCGCGAAACTGCTTGTTTCCGACTGTTTGGTCACGAAATATTGCAACAACAATTTGCCATAGCAAGGGTTTGAACTAGAGAACTATAGGAACAAGACTGCGTTGTTTACCACTGCACCACCTCTTGGTTGTGTCAATTTGATGGGAAACAATTTCCTTATGGTTGTGCCAGGTGAAAGTTAGGAACGAGGAAGGTCTTTAATCTAAATCTGTAATTCGCAGGGAAAACGCTTCACTACCTTCGCAAAGACTCTCGACTTTTGCTATGCGCAGATCTGCAACGACTCATGGCAGGAATGGCGGATCCTAGCGGCGACAGGAAGATGGTTGCGCCGCCACCTCCCGGCTACGAGAGGCTGAAACAGCTCGACAAGGTCGGTTCTCTGGTTTGAGCCACTATATTTTCCCCTATCGTCCTAGGGATTTCTAGAATTGGGGATCTAACAGATTGATCAGCATATACAATAGGTGTTAGATTCAGTTAGTGTTCAATTTGCATCGTTTGATGGATTGATAGGTTCTTGTATTTTACCAGCTTCTAGAGGTGTGTGAACCCACAAAATGATGAGGACATGGCACCCATGCATATGTACATGAGTGGTGCATGGAGTGAAGAAGAAGGAATCCAACAAGATTTTCCAAGTCAAGAGGGAGGTCCGAGGTTAATCCGGTTTGAGTCCCCAAGGTGAGGCTCAAAGCAACACAAGTTCGAGCCTAGTTCGGAGTCCAGGAGCAGCACTCACCAAAAACGACACCTTGGTCGCATACAGAGTCCATTTTGGACGTTCTTTATATGGGTGGAACCAGAATTTCATAGAGCTTCCAATGACACCAATTTGAGACCAAAATTCGTTCAGAGTCAACAGGAATCGTCGAAACAAGTTGACGTCCAGAATCTGCCAAGCTGCCGCGTCGCCAGTTTGTTGGGCCTTAAGCCCAAGTTGTGGGCGCCCCACCCTTGGTTGCCCCCAACCCTAGAACGCCCCTCTTCTCATATACTCTGTAGCCGCCACCTTAGAAACTTGGGTTTTGTTTAGTTGAAGTTTTCGAAGTCGAAACTTTTGTGATTCATTATAACTGTGACGCCAACTCCTTTTGCTCTGATCCAAGGTCCCTGTTCTTGCATCTCCTCGACTGTGTCGACTAGTCCTTTCGAATTGAGTGCTCAAACTCCATTGATATTCGCTTCATTTACATCTGCAATATTCAATTGTGTGTTTACCGTTTTCTTGCTTGTGTTCTCGATTCGCTTGCAGGGAAAAGCCTTCGTGGCGAGATCAATCAAGTTGTGCTTGGTTGATAACCAACGGATCAGTGGTGTAACAGTTGCGGGGTCCGAATCGTGCTGATTCGAAGCCAAGATCACCAATGTCGAGTCTCCACCAATCGACATATCCATCTACCTCTCGGAAGATCGAGCCATCGCCTATCATTTGTTATCAGGATTCCAGGTTGCTCGTGAGGTATTATCGTGTGCCCTTTAGATTCATTTTGGTTCATCACCTATAGTCTACAAAAAGCCCAAAAAGATTTATTTTTTCCGCTATCCTACCTCCCTTTTAGCCTTGCAATTTTGTTTTCAGATTGCTTTGTTGAGTTTGTGTTTGTGGTCGAGTCTTGTTGCTGGTTTAGGTTGTGTTCGTCGTCATAGTTCAACGTGCCCGTCGCTGTTATTTTGTTTCCGCCGCTAGCCCATCCACCATTAGCCATACAACAAGTCGAGCCACCACATTACTTGATTTGCCCTCGCTAGCCGCCTTGTGTGAACTCTCACCGTGCAAGCCCTAGATAGGTTGCAAGGCGCTTTGATCGCCTTTGCAACACATACTTGATCCTTGATTCATTATCTGGCGAATACCTATTGCATTGCATCTACCAGGGAAGTTTGTGCCCTGTGCTTGTTGCCGCCGCCGCTAGGAGGAAGTTTTGGCCTAGCCGCGTTGCTGTCTTTTGTGCCTTCAGAAAACATAGGTTGTGACACCTTCCATAAAATAGGCGTAATTTTTCGCTCGGTGCTCCGTTTGCACTCAAATTTTTACAGTAGATTCGTGATTCCATTCTGAGGTGACTCAAACTAACCAAACGTCTGTTTGGTTTCGTCAAACATTCGACAAAAATGGGAAGATAAAGAAAAAAAAGTGTTTAAGTTGTTTCAGGGTTTTCAGAGAAAGTTCCTGATTTTCCCTAAACCACAATACACCTCTGTTTCAGGTGAAATTTTGTGTGCTTCCATATCTTCTGATCATTGTTCAGTGCCAAAAAATTCAGAAAAATATAAGGTTGTTTGCTACTCCTTTTGGCCGTCACTATCAGAGAAAAGTTTGCCACTGAGTGATTTCATTACTTCTTTGCTTGTTCTTTGAGTTCCATCTTCCTTGCTTGTTTCACCTTGTTGTGCTATGACTAGGACACGTCTTAGCCAGCAATTGTGACTTGTACTTTAGACACTTATTGAACTTCGCGTATCTGCACTCGTTATTTGATATTCCTTGCTACCATATTGTGCCTACCCAAAACTCCACATATATACTTCTGTCAGCACAGGTTCACCTTGCAACTGTTACACCCGAGCTTAGCAACAGATTGTACCACCCTATTGGCTTTGGTAAGAACACTTGCAAGACGGTGGTAAGCCGCTTGAGATATTGCATTCCGCTCCCACCACCACCTAGTAGTTGCTAGTTGATAGGGATAATACTTGTGTGTTGTCTTTTTCTGTCTTCTAGCCATGGCAGGTTCTTCATATCCACCAACATATAATGGTGTGGGTGCTGACGCGTACATGGAGTGGGAAATTGCGATAGAAGAAATTTTTGCTACTCGTTTTATGTGTCCAAGGAGGAAGGTAAAAATGCATCTAGTGTTCTGCAACACTTCGCTTCAACTTGGTGGGAGTCTTTAACTAATTCTAATAAACCTCAAACTTGGAATGATATGAAAATTCTTATGAGAGAAACATTTGTTCATCCACCTTCTACATTGAATTCATATGATGAAGTGCCTAATTTAGAAGATCATTCCATTGTTGTATCTCTTGCTCCACCTAACCTTTTGCAGGATTCTGAACAAAAGCAAGAGGACAAGGATAACATGGAAGAAAATGTGGAGCTCACATCCTCATGTGATAATTCAAAACCACAACTTCACAATGCACCTGATACTTCTACTGAGGACACAGGTAATGACCATGGTGCTATACTCACGGAAGGTAAGAATTATCATAATATGCTGAATTTTTCCACACACCATGCTATCAAAGAACAATTGTTAGTGGAACCCTCTCTAAATTTATCTTTGTCACATGTTGATTTTCTTGATGGCCTTGTGATAAAGATGAATTGTTTGATAATGCTTCAGTTTTACATGTTTTGGAACCAAACACTTCTACTGAAAATAAACATGTTATTCCTATTGTGAGTGCACATGACGAGAAAAAAATGTTGTCTTCTTTGTATACTTTGGGTTACATTGAATTTTATGATTTGTGTAATCTAGATTGTTTAGAAGAGAGACTTTTTGCATATGCTAATTACCATGGTTGTCTAGACATTCATGTCATGTTATTGGCAAATATAACAAAAAAGACAATATATGGTACATCGGGTTTACATTTGTACAAATCTGAATTCTCCTTTTGTTGTGCAAGATTGTGATCGATTAGAGGGCAACCATCATACAAACATATTCACATGTTCCTATAGTGGTTTTGTTTTAAAGAAAAAGGTTCACTCCCGAGAAGGGAAGTATTGTTGTTTACTACCATCTATTTCTGCATTGTCGTTTGTTGGTACTAATCTTTTGCAGGATAGTGTTTCCGATCAAGAAGCTTGCATGCTTGCAGAAATTTTCATACAAGATGACACACTAGAAAATTGGAAACAAGGTTTTGTCCCTCTTCAAAATTATTTTAGTTCCATTTGTTTTCGCAACCCCGTTCTCCTTTGTGCTTTGCAGGATTGGTTTCGAGTACAATCGACGCCGAGGACGGCTTTTCGTCAAGAAGGGGAGGATGAGGAGGACATGGCACCCATGCATATGTCCATGAGTGGTGCATGGAGTGAAGAAGGAGTCCAACAAGGTTTTCCAAGTCAAGAGGGAGGTCCGAGGCTAATCCGGTTCGAGTCCCCAAGGTGGAGGCCCAAAGCAACACAAGTTCGAGCCTAGTTCGGAGTCCAGGAGCAGCACTCACCAAAAATGATGCCGCGGTCGCATACAGAGTCCATTTTGGATGTTCTTTATATGGGTGGAACCAGAATTTCATAAAGCTTCCAATGACACTACTTTCAGGCCCAAATTCATTGGGAGTCAACAGGAATCGTCAAAACAAGTTGACGTAGAATCTGCCAAGCTGCTGCGTCGCCAGTTTGTCGGGCCTTAAGCCCAAGTTGTTGGCGCCCCACTCTTGCTCGCCCCTAACCCTAGAATGCCCCTCTTCTCATGTACTCTGTAGCCGCCACCTTAGAAACTTGGGTTTTGTTTAGTTGAAGTTTTCAAAGTTGAAACTTTCGTGATTCATTGTAACTGTGACGCCAACTCCTTTTGCTATGATCCAAGGCCCCTGTTCTTGCATCTCCTCGACTGTGTCGACTAGTCCTTTCGAATCGAGTGCTCGAACTCCATTGATATTTGCTTCATTTACATCTGCAATATTCGATTGTGTTTTTACTATTTTCTTGCTTCTGTTCTCGATTCGCTTGCAAGGAAAAGCCTTTGTGGCGAGGTCAATCAAGTTGTGCTTGGTTGATAACCAACGGAGCAGTGGTGTAACGGTTGCATGGTTCAAATCGTGCTGATTTGAAGCCAAGATTGCCAACATTGAGTCTCCACTAATCGACATACCCATCTACCTCTCGGAAGATCGGGCCATCGCCTATCACAAAAGCTAGGCTGCAGGAGGTGAAGCCAGACCTAGAACAACAAGGTAGAGAACTCATGGCGCAGTAAGAGGCTGTAAAATACAAGGAGCTGTGTCAGGAAATTTTTAATAAAAATATGCAAGAGATGAGGAAATTCAAGGAGATGGCTGACCAATTTTTACACGAACAATTGCAACAGACCAACAAATACAAGGAGATGTGTGCCCAAATGTTACGCCAGGATAATGCCTTGTTGAAAGAAATTGGTAGATTCTTGACCAGTAGTCGAAAGACCTGGTACTGGACTGGAAGGCAAAACCTGAAGAGGAGGCAAGGTCATGGAAGGAAGAATGTGCAAAGGCTAACATCAAGCTTAAAGCAACTACCACTAAGATGGAAAATGTGAAGGGAAAGCTGAAACAGTCCATCCATGCGATGGAAGTGTATAAGCAATCAGTTGAGCAGGTAATTATCGAGATCAAGAAGGAGAAGCAATCAATACAACAGAGTGTTATCCAGATGCAGAAGGAGAAGCAGCAGATACTGCGTGAGAAAGATAAAAATAGGTAGTGCTTGATTATTATGAAACTTGTTCCTTGTTGATGTTTAATTACTTGTTGTTGCTCCTGTGCACTTCATAGTGATGAACCGCCATGCCACGTAGTATTATGAAACTTGTTGCTGCTTATCTTTTCTTTAGGTCAGCCAAGCGAAAAAGGGATCAACAATGGGAAGGATCCTCAGAAGCTAACATGAAGCTTGAAGCTACTGCCGCTGAGCTGCAGAAGGTGATGGGACAGCTGCAGGATGGAGCTATGGAAGGAGAATCAACGTCTACAGATGGAAATTCATGATTAGTTCTTATCGTTATGATTACAAATGAGTAGTAATGATTATTGTTTAAATTGTAATGATGATCATCCTATGATGTTTGCTACTTGGTGTTGTAAACTTTGTGGTCATGAGTTGAGAAACTTGTTGCTACCTGATCATAATATGATGTTTGCTGCTCGGTGGACGAGAAAGGTCCGGTCTATTGTTGTTTTGCTGGCAGGACCTTCCTGAGTAATGATCGCGTAACAACTTGTTTCCTACTGTGGTTTCAACTTGTCATAAAATTTAATAGGGTCCCACAAGTCAGCCAGATAAAAAACAGAGGAAAAATAAAAGGATACAATGTCAATAGCAGGGGTCGAACCTGCGACATTTGATTCTGAAAAGGGTACACAGAACCACAGAGGCATAATGCATTTTGTGTATATCTAAACAATGTAGTATACCTAGTTTCTAAGTATGGCCAACGGCTATATCTCCAACCGCGTACACTGCAAGGGGCTCACTAGCACGCTCCTGTGGATTGTTGTGGCAAATATCTAGCCTAGAGGCATTGGTGCGCAGATCTACAACCCGCGGTAGGAATGGCGCATCCTCGCATTGAAGGGAGGAGAGTGAGCTACGGTCAGGTCAGTACCCTCTTTTGTGCCTCTGCTTTCCCCTTTCATTAGAGGAAAGTGATATTTGGAATCGGGGATTTCGGTTGAAGCACGATTGTTGTTACAAGTTGATTGATTTAGAAAGTGCAAAACTAAGCATTAATTTCATGTTGCAATGAATTTTTTGTAGCATCCGTGTACTCTAGCATCCTCTTCCATTGGTAGTTACTGCTCGGAGACATCTTCCTACAATAGTAGCCATTGGCATCCTAAAGACAAGTGCAAAAATGGGTTGAGTGCTGTGGTGAAGTATGCTTGGACCTTTCTCAACCCTGGCCGCCGGTTTGCTGGCTGCCCAAAGGTAATGGCTAGTTGGCTACCTGCTTATGTGGTTCCTGTGGTCAACGGTGATTGTTAATGGGGTGTTTAATTTGCAGGAAGAAAAAGAGCAATGCGATTACTTTTGCTGGATTGATCCAGAATGGGATGAAAGGTCGTATGCTGTTATGGTGAAGCTCATGAAAAAGAAAGCGAAAGCTGAAGAGGATGCAAAGCAGTGGGAGGAAGAATTGGGAAAAGCTAACTGTGAGCTTAGAGAGATTAGGAATGATCTCAAGATAGTGCGACAAAAACTTTAGAAGGCTACCGCCGAGCTGAAGTCAATTGGGAATTATAGGCACAATGTCAAACTCGTGCATGTGCTGCTTGCTTTATTTGTTGTTGTCACGGGAATGGCAGGATTCAAGCTTGGTAGGCAGGCTAATTAGATGTATCTGAACATTGTGTTGATCACGTATTCTGCAAGTGTCACTTTGGTATTGTGAACATTGTGTCGATCATGTATTCTGAACATTGTGCCTTATGATTATGAACATTGTACTGATGATGTATTGCCAAAATCCACCAAGAAATGTGCGGCAGTTAGTATCCACCACATTGTACTGACCATTTAGTCTGACCTCTTAACATTTCCTACAATGTAATTTCTGTTAGGTTCGCCAATAGTCATAATGAATTATTATTGTTATACCGAAATCAACAGAGCAGCAGCGACAGTTGTTTTGGTAGTGTTATCTCGAAATCGACAGGGCAGCAGTGATGGTTGTTTTGGGTGGCGAAGGAGCGGTGAATTTACTATAAATGCAGAGAAAGGAGCAGTGGATTTGTTGTAAATGGGGCATCCCTCGACTTCTTCCGCCTGGCGTACAGAAAACCTTTTTGCAATTGCATCTCATCCTCCTGGAAGGAAGATCTGTGAGATTACAGTGCTCTCTTCCTAGTCTCTGTATCAATTTGAATGTGCATTTAACCTGGGACCCTGATGTTTGATCAAACTATTTTTAGGACGCTGGTAGGTCAGTAATCATGACGTCGAGGTAGTTGCCGCTATCACTGGTGGCACTCCCTACCGAGGTGAACATTGACATCGTCAGCCACCTTGTTGCGACCTCGGAGCGGGCCATGGATGACCTCCGCAGCCTACGGGCGACCTGCCGGGATATGCGTCGCGTGTGCAAGAACGTGGCTGTTGGTTGGCATGTGGCGCTAGAGCGATTTGCCATCGAGCTGTAGTGGAACGACCGCAAGGGGTACGACGCCCTCCTCAATTGCCTGACCCGCATAAGAAACCCGGAGGCATGTTTCCTCTCCGGGATGGACATCCTGTTCGGGGAAAACTACAGCTCCTGGTCATCCATCACCAAGCTCGAGGAGGCTGCCCAGGTCGGGCACAATGTGGCGGCCTATGTAGCCACCATGGTCCTTTACAGGAACAATGGCGGCGCCGGTGATGATGACACTGCGAGGCGGTACATCAGACAGGTCGAGGGTGAGGAAGAATCGGTGACCGCGACAGCGATGATGATGCGGACGAACAAGGGTTGCCTGCGGTGCCTTGAGGCAGCCTCAGAGGTGATCCAACGAGTGATGTGGCGCCAACGAGCAATGCTGGCACCGCCAGTGGTGCGCGGCAATCATCAGTGTGCAGGCGGCCTGTGCTTCAAGAGGAGCTGGGAAGAATGGTTACATTTTTGTAACGAGGAACGTAGAATTCACACCGAATGCAATCTGTTCTTTAGCAAAATAACTGGATATCTGCATCAAAAATAATTCTCCGACTTGTTCATGTATCCTGAACCCAAACATCTGGTCCTGCTCATTATGTATTGCCTATCCAACCAAGTCTTGGAAAAACAAGGAAAAGTGCAGATGGTTCAAACTCTGGGTCCTGGCCGGATTGTTACCAAGCATGACCATCAACAAGGAAAAATGAAGCCGTTGTTGAAACTCTGGGTCAGCTTGCTTGTCTTCACGATTCTTTCCTACTAACCAAGTCTTGGAAAAACAAATCTTTGCTAGATGGGGTAGTGTACACTAGATATAGTAGACATGGTTTTACTGAAAGCCAATTTGTTGCCCATCCCTTCAATTTGCTCTAGCTAAGCCACCGATTCATGTTCGAATTGTGCATGTATTTGGCTCTCCCTAAGAAGGATGATATCATAGCTCACCTTGTCCAAATTTAAAACAAGCATCTTTTGCCATCAAATGACTAAACATATTTCTCCGGTCTACTCATGGTTCGTAAACCTAAACATCCGACCTCCTTTTGTGCCCTTCTTGTATTGCCTATTTCGTAGCAAATGCTTTAGTCCGGTCTGATAATGTTTCGTAAACCAGAATAACCAGTCTCGTGGCAACATTCGATCTCATCATGTTCAAGTGAATTAAGTTTGCTCCATTTGACTGACACGATCCCCAATGCAACCATGCACCTTTCCCTTAGGAAATGAGATCTATAATTATATACTGGAAAATAGTTTTGCATCTCCTCTTCAACACAAGAAAACCCCATCTAAATCTCCTCCTCTCGGCACAACCACACAAGAAGACACCATCGGTATCGCCTCCTTTCGGCGTAAGTACCGTCTTCCTCTCTCCCAAATCAATCGATTTCTTTGTTCTTTCGACATTTTCCGCCTATTTGAGCAAACTAATTTCTATGTGCATTTCAGAGCATCTCCCCAAATGGCCGGTGACAATCATCACGTGCCTCCTGTAGAGCTCGCTCTCCTACCATCTACACCGGTTAAAGCTCCAGCGGGGTGGAGATGCGGCGACTGCGACAGGACAAAAACACCTCAATGGAGGGCCGGCCCGATAGGGCCCGGCACGCTCTGCGGCAACTGCGGCAGTCATCGCTGGCATGCCGGGGAGTGGTGGGGCAGGTGCCATTCTCACCGGAGCAATAAAGCTGGGGTGCAGTGGGTGGAGTGCCCGAGAGGCTGGCCATTGTGTCAGCCATGGCCCTCCATTCTGCCATTGATGTCAAGTGCACCCATTGCGTCGACTGTCCCGGAGAGCTCAGGCGCGCGGCTGTTCCCGTCCCTGCTCGACAGGCCGGCGGCGTTGCCAGCCGCTCGGCCATTGATGTCAAGTGCGCCCGCCGCGCCGACTGTCCCGGAGAGCTCAGGGGCACGATCGTTCCCGTCCCTGCTCCACAGGACGGCGGTGTTACCAGCCGCTCGACCATTGATGTCAAGTGCGTCCGCCGCGTCGACTGTCCCGGAGAGCTCAGGTCTACGGCCATTCCCATCCCTGCTCGACAGGCTGGCGGTGTTGCCAGCCGCTCAGCCATGGATGTCAAGTGCGCCCGCTGCGCTGACTGTCCCTAAGAGCTCAGGGGCACGGCCGTTCCCGTCACTGCTCCACAGGCCAGCGGCATTACCAGCCGTGCGACCAGTGATGTGAAGTGCGCCCGCCACGCCGACTGTCCCAGAGAGCTCAGGGGCACGGCCGTTCCCGTCTCTGGTCGAAAGGCTGGTGGCGTTGCCAACTGCTCATCCACTGATGTTGGAGCCGTCCCTGCTCGACGGCGAGGCGACACCTTTGATCCTCGACGAACCAGACTGGATGAAAAGCTAATTGCCAACAATAACAAGTGTCACTTTGCTGTAATGCTAAATAGTAGTTTTTAATTAAGTTTGGTCCCTCCATATTTGATTATGCTGATTGTAAGATCAGAGAACTCTGTTTCTTCCTACGGAGTACTTTGGATGGATGTTCGTTCGAAAAATGTGAACCTATTTTGCTAACAAATCAACGAATAATATTGTCCGGTCTTGTCACTTTTTTCTTATCAGTAACTTCCGCCCGTGACCATCCTCGTGCCATAACTTCCTATGGAAGGTGGTTGCCATCATCAAAAGATCACGGACGTGTTGGTCATACGGCGCGGGGACCCGCACATCAGCCTCTCAATGGTAGAAGATGAATGGAAGCCACTCAATAGGTGCCCGTTGCTTACCTTCTCACCGAAGCGGCACAAATTCCCAGGCAAGGCGAGTAACTCCACATAAATCGCCATTCCTACCCCCACCATCGGCATCCTCGCCAGCTCCGAACCACTCTACTACTTCCCAAACACTCATGCCTCACTCCTACTGCTCGGCCGATGCAATAAAGCGATCAGGCTCCCCGTCGCGCCGGCTCTCACCATTGCGCATCAACCGATTCTCTGGCACCACATCCTCTTCGCGCGCCCGTAACTGGGTGCTACCGCACCATGGCCACCACTTCGCACGTGGTGGCTCGTCGGTAGATTCCCAGCCTCCTCCACCGTCGTCACCACCACCCTCCGATGCCGCCAACGTCGACCCGCCGTCGATCACCGGCAGTTTGCCAAGAGCAGGTGGTGGCTCCCCAGCGGATATCCAAGCTCCTTCACCGTCACTGCCTCGGAACCTTATGTTTACGGTTACCTTTCTAGCTGGTGAGTTTGACTCCGACTCCGACTCCCAAACTGACACAGACTCGTCTGAGGACCGTCACCACGGCTACATCCCTTCGGTCCCCCAGGGTGATGCTTTGCGCGTCTTCCAGTGCACCAACGACACGTATGGGTGCCCTGTCTGCCCCAACCGTATGCACCGGTGGCGTAACCTGAAGGAGGTCAAAGACCATGTCCTTGGGATGGCCAGGTCTGCGCGCTAGAGGAAGGACTTCAAGAAGAAGTTTAGCCGCCACCGCGTCTTGGCTAGGAATGAGGGGTGGATGTAGATGAAGTGAGCGAGCCGCGCCGGTGGAAGATCTATGCTGTTATGTTATCTGTGATGTTAATTAGTACCTTTAGATTTCGTTGGAACTTTGTCTTATGTATGTGAACATTGTGATGTTATGTTATCTGTGATGTTAATTAGCATCATTAGATTTCGTCAGAACATTGTCTTGTGTATGTGGACTCTGTTTCCTACTTTGGGTGGATGTTCGTTCGAATAATGCGATCGTATTTTCCTAACAAATCAACGAGCCATTTAGCCTAGTCCTGTCACTATTGCAAATTAGTAAGATATTACCGTTGTCATCCTGTTTTGCCCACCAATCAACAAACAATTTAGTCCGGTCTGGTCACTTTTTCTTATCAGTAACATCCGGCCGTAGCCTTCCTCGACAGGCTGAGGCGCCCATTTCCTAATTTCCCAGGGAAGCTTGCCACATCGTCCCATGGAAGCTGGTTGCCATCATCAAGAGGTTAGTGACGTGTGGGTATACCCAGATGGTACCCACACGTCAGCCACTCAAAGCTTGAAGATGAATGGCAGCCACTCGATCTAGAGGCCCGCTATTGCTTAGCTTGTCACATAAGCTTGCACAATGTTGGCGGTCGATTTCCGTCAACCTAGAGCACTTGTTACACTATGGTTTGAGCATTGTTATGGAACTAACCCGCCATTAGGCACACTAATGATATAACAAGTTCATCTTTGCATGTGCATTTTGAAGTATAATGTGTTTGTAGGAAAATATGGACTAAGGTGAAGGAGACACATCAAGTTCAAATGGATAAACAAGGAGTTTCGTTCGTGTTCAAGTGCAAGGTAAATTCACTCCCAAAGGTGGCAAGGACTTAGGTGCTACGACGAAACACTCCCGAGGACCAAGACGAAAAGACTGGAGTTCATACGACAAGACCCCCTATCTATTCACGAGGATAAAGACACCAAAAGGCCACACATCCTGAAGGGCAAAAAGTCAAAATTGCAAGAGAAGCTCGCCCGCGAAAGATGGGTCCAAACCGGGCCAAAAAGGCCCTAGGCCGACCGGCCTAGCCCTTTTTCTACGTCGGTTCGAGCTCCCCTTTGGACTAGGGTTTCCTCGGTGCATAAATAGTCTCTGCCTTCGACGGCCGCCACATCCAATCATTCTACCGACGCCCATTCACCAGAAAGCCACTGCCACGAGATGAGGGAAAGAGTTTGATGAGTTCGTCGCAAGAATCAACACTGACGGAGGGAAGGAAGCAAAAGGAGGACTCCAAGCCGTCGGCCTATGGGTGTTCCCAAGCCTCCTCACCACCATCTTCATCGACGACGTTCTCCGGAGTCTCCATCACCCCTATGTGCTTCAATCTATGTAAGATTATGGGGTAATGCCTCTGTTCATCCCTAGGGTTTTATTGGTCCTTGCTATGTAATCGCTACTTGAACGTTATGCCTATCAATGCTTCATGGTCTATGTCTTTGCAAATGCTTTATTTACATTTGTATGTACAACATGTGATCTCAGTAGGGTTTGTGGTAATCATGGTGGTTAGCCAAACCCTATGGATGCTTAGATATAGATGTGTTAGTGAAGTGATCGGTTACCTTCTCGTAGTGACAGTGCGAGAGAAGGGAAAAGGCCTAGCTACCGCATAACCACCGTGAAGCTAGAGAAGCCAACACCTCTTTTCATGTAGTAGATGCATATCTATGTGATCCTAGATCCTAGGGAGAGAACGCTTATCTACTTTAATCTCTCTCTTGTTTCAACCCTTGCCATCTAGTTTAGTCTTAGATTAACATAGCTTAGATTGCTTTTACTTTAGATTAATATCTCTTTCATAAGGCTTTGATCAACTAGATTAGTGCTAGATTAAACTCTAGTATATCCCTTGCTCTGTGGATTGATAAGAACCATTGGGATCCCCCCTTGGTGAAAAAGGCACCAAGTCACCCGTGTGCTTGCGGTGAACTTCAACACAGTTTTGAACCGTCAACAAGTCCTTTTTCTGGCGCTGTTGCCGGGGAGCAAGCCAGTTTGCTACGTTTAATCTTGTATTAATTTTGTTGATTACTAACATCTAATCCTAGTTTTCTAGGAAAACTTTTGTTTTGTTTTGTTTTTGTTTTTGTTCTCTAGATGGTGTTCGTCGAACATCCTTTGGAGGAACCGGAGAAATCATTAAGGGATTATGCTAGCCCGCGATGTGAGGACATCAAGGTACAAAAGTCGGATTCGATACTCGAAGCGACGAAGTATGCGATCAAGAATCAACGAGTTTGAAGACGCGTGTAAGGAGTTATGGTGAAAACATTGAGCGGTGCGCGTACTGAAAACAGCTCGGGACAGATTGCATCGCTGGAGTAAAATGGACGTAACTTTCTTGTTCGGGGTCCGATTTGGGTAAATAAAGACTTGTTGGAAAGGAAATTTTGTGCACTATGCAATACAGTAAAGTTTTGATACACTTTTTGTTCTGGACATTAAAGAAAAATTCGTGAAGAGAAGGCAACACCCAAGGATGACAAAAAAGGAGAAAGCGATGGTGATTTGATAGCTTGGGAAAGTCTTCTATAAGTAATCAAGTACAGCATGGGAAGTGGATTAAAGCTGCATGGGAACCTTTATTTCTTACATGGAGGTCCATGGCTTCGCGACAATGAAAAGGTATGTGAGAAAGTCGAGCTCTATGACTTTAAATGAAGCACTTTTCGGGAGGCAACCCGTTCCTTTGTGTTTTTATTTTTTTCCTTAGAGAGAATAAATGGCACCATCCTATGATGATTAACCTGTGGCTAATTAATCTAAGTTTCATTTTCTTTTTTTGAACCACCATCATGTCCATGCTCATATTTACTTATCTGCATGCATTGCATTTTGTTATCACCATGATGTTTGTTTCTTTGCATATACTTGTTTTGCATATAGTTGGCTTGGTTGATATAAGGCTTAATGATGTATGCTTTCATATCCATGATAATGCTTCGAGGGAATTTTTCCTTTTGTGATCTTGTATAAACGTGGTGTTTAAACATGATTGCGAACCATCATCGTTAAGTCCAATATACCTTGCTAGTTTTCCTTATGTTTTCATGTTGCATTGGTTGGTTTATAAACATTGCATTGCGCTTTATTTTTCTTGTGCTATAAGGAGTTGTTTATCTAAGGATAGACATGGTGTTTTAACCCTAGATAAATAAATCTTTATGGCTACGGAGAAATTCGGCAACCTAGTTGTAAACATGGTGTTTAGAACTAGGTGTAACCATTATCTTTGTTTATATGCCTTCCTCTCATGTGCATACACACTTTGCACCCACGTACACACGTTAGGTTTTTGTTTTATTCTCATTAGCCTAATTATGCCACAAGTTAAGAATCTTAGGAAATATTGTTGGATTGTTGCCAATTTTACCTACTCCCAACCGTCACCTTGGGGGTAGAATATGTGCTTAAAATGTTTTGCATGCAAGATAAAGACTCTCACGACAAGGACATTGAAGGACGACTAAGATAATGCTTTATCTTCTTTCATGCCTAGAAAAGTGCTAAGCATGGGGAGGCCCTGAACCTTCAACATAGAAGTACAACATGACGCTCCAGAGGATAGCGAGATCAAGATCATCAACATCTACGAACCTAATGATCTCATCAAAATTCTGCACGGTCTCAGAAGGAAAACACATAATGTTTTTGGATATTTGGAAGCCGCATGAAGTTACGATTCTAACAAATCAAGAATCAAGGAAATCGGAGGTTCCTACAAGCGGTTATGGCCAAATCATCGAACGTCGCACGTCCCGAAATCAGTTCTGGACAGCACGCAGCGCTGTAGTAAAACGGACATAACTCCCTTGTTTGAACTACGTTTTTGATGAATGACCACATGTTGGAAAGGTAATTTCATAAACTTTTCAATAAATCTATATTTCGATATATGTTCTGTTCTCGACAGAGGGGAAAATCCATGAAGAAGATACATCAAGAAGATAATGAGAACAAGAAAGAGGAGATGGGGATGACAACATTGAAGAGAAGAGCGACTATTGGTTCCATGAAGCACACATGATCAAATTCAAAAGTTTAGGAGCATTGGATCACAATACATGGAGATGTCGGGAGAAGACCACAAAGAGCTACAAAAGATGGTAACACCTCCATGAACCTTCTCTTTTCCAGACATAAATGCTTGTAAGTATGCCTTCAACCTCAACTCGGTGCATTTTTTGTTTTTCTCTATCAATAATAACATGGCTACTAGGAGGACAACCTAGATTTCTTTTTGTTTTTAATAATAAGCATGACCATGTGTTCACGTTAGAGTAGTGGTTGATTCCCCCTCTTATACTTTTTGTAAAATTATGACGAGGACGTCGTATGATCCAAGCATGGGGGGAGCTAGCTCGTGCAAGTTATTTTCTTGTTTTTACTTGTTAGTTTTTTCTTTTATCTTTATTATTTGAGCTTGAGCATTGTGAATAATTGTTTACCTGGTGCTTAGTGGAAGTTTGCCTTTGGAAGTTAACATACTCAACTTTGATCTAGGACCTCACTTTGACTATGCTATGATTAATACTAAAATTGGAGGAGTTTATTTTTGAAAAATTATGAAAAAAACCCTCGCAATGAAGGTTAGCAATTTCTTTTTCCAAGTTGAGAGATAAGTTTATCCTATACAAAGCCTTCATTATATATATCCTCCACCATAAGTGTTGTCAGCATGATGAATTGGGTTAGGACTTCTGTCTCTTGGGAGATCTAATTTCGAGCAATGATCGTGTCCTTGATGTTATGCTTTATTTGCTACATTTTTATAAAAATGGGTGCCAAATAGTAGCTTTGACTCCATGGCTTTGACATGACTTGATTGGTTTGGTGGGTGTCCGCCATGATCTCTTAATGAAAATATGCTGTCCTCACATGGTCTTTGAGTGATTTAGGTTATTTTGAGCTCATTTTGTGCATGTGTAGGACTTTGCTCATGAGAGGAATTTTTTCCTAAAAATGCTAATTTTAACCATGGCTTGAACTTGTGTCTATGTAACTGAACATTCTTGATGGCTATGCTTTTTCGAACCTATGTGAAGTCTAAGTGGTTCATTTGCTCCTTCCTAGCATTTTTTATGGCTCTATGTCCTTTTGATAAGCCTCTAGTTGGAAATTTTCGTACAAATGCCTTGATTCATGCATTGTCAACAAGGGGGAGAAGTTTGAGCATGGAAAAGTTTGCTGCATGCATTTAGAATGTTTTCCAACCACTACGTGATTTGGTTGTAATAGTGGGGGGTACTATGGTACCGAAGTAGTGATTTGGTAGTAATATGCGTGTCTATTACTACACAAATTTTGAGTTGCCATATTTATTTTTTGTGTTGCAACAGGTTGACGCTAATGCACCCATTTGGAGGATTTGTGTTGCAATTGGTTGGAAATACTGCTACACCATTTCTGCGTTGCATTAGCATTTCGTGTGTTGCAATAGAAAGTTGCTATGGCCACCATACTAGGGTTGGTTGCTTTTGAACGGCTATATCGCAACGTCTGATGTGGGTTGCAAATTTATCGGTGCGTTGTTGCAATACATAGAGGGCTATTGCTTCGTTTCTAGCCTCAAGATGCAATAGCATGTCTGTATTACCACGAACTTTAGTGGTTGCACTATTTCTCGTGGTTGTTGCAACTTCATTAGAATTATTGCAACGAGGTCTTCCTTGGTTGCTCTTTAATTTGTCTATCGCGACACTTATGTAGGAGATCAACGACAATCAGATAGGTACTCATTGGGACCATTCCAAAATTCAAAGTCTTCGATCTCCATCTCGCGGGGGGCAGCGCAGGTGCTCCACGACGTCGGTCTCCATCAAGATCTCCACGACGGCGTCTAGGTCTCCATCTAGATCGATCTCCATGGCGTACGTTGAGAGCCAGGTGTGGTTCGAGGACCGGTGGATGGTCGCTTCCTGGTGTGATGAGTGATTGACAACGTGGTGTGGACTGATTCTTGGCTAAGTATTGCAGGTGCAGGTTGCGGCTTGACTGGTGCAAGTGCAGGTGAAGAACAAGTGCGAAAGGTCGTTGCCGGTGAGGCCTCCAGGTGTGGAGAAGACAAGTAGGTTTGGTTCGAGGGACCCGGTGGCCAGCGGGGTCAAGTGCGGGCCGCATGGTGGCAAGAACGGCAAGATGAAGTCATGGACGGTTTCTTGGTTGAGCCTCAAAACCAAGGTCGAGCCGGGACTACGTGGGAGCCGAGTCATGAGTGGTGATTGGTGGAGGCTACACCGAGTTCACGGGGTTTCCAGTGGTTCACCAGAAAACCACTGGGTTCCTTGGTTGATCCACAAAGCCAAGACCGAAGAACCGAAGACGGAGGTGCAGCAGCTCCAGACCGGTCTGACCGGTGGGTCTGACCGGTGGGTACCGGTCTGACCGGTGAGGAGCACCGGTCTGACCGGTGTGCGACGACGCAGTCCGGAATCTTCGAAGCGGAGGACACGCGTCGGGATCGCAAGGCTTGCGTCGAGGCTAAGCAAGTTTGCGGTCGCTGGGCATCCGTCCGATGGAGCGAAGACAAAGATTTCCGAATTCGCCCTTGAGGGGCATGTATCCCTAGTTAGCTAGTAAGGGTATTTTCGTCTTTCGGTTGGCTCCATATAACCCAAGTGGTGAGAGGATGGCAGCCATCTCTTGGAACCCTAGCTCATTTGGTTTTCCTATTTTCCTTCCTATTTTCTTCGGATTTTCGTAGGACTAGCTTGAGAGCTTCATGGTGAGATCTTGTGAGAGGGAAGGATGATCGGGCGGCAAGCTAGACCTTGTATGAACCTCTTTGGTATGTATAGATGATTCGGCGTGGTTCCTCAAGGCTTGGTTGTGTCTTTCCCGTTTCTCCTTTTTGGTGATTTTCGGAGCCCTTTCTTGGCGATTTTCTTGGAGCGATTTCGAGGCCTTTCTCTTTGGGATTTGGTGGGGGATGTATGCATGAACCCTTCGTGGTTCTTTTCCCTTTGATTCCCCTCCCAAATCCGTGAGCAAAGGGGCTCGATTTTGGGGTTTTCCTGGCTCTAGGGTTAGAGGCGTTCTTGGTGGGATTTCTTCGATTCCTCTTGATTTGACAAGTTTTGCTGGACCAAATCTTGGCTATGGAGTACCCATGAGGTGTTCCTACTATCCCCAAAGTCTTGTGCAAAACCGTGGAGCGAATCGGGAGATCGGGAGTTGGATTTGGGGGAGTTGACTCGCGGGCGCTGTTCATCCCGAGCTGCCCAGGTGCGACCGGTCTGACCGGTGCTCTTGACCGGTCTGACCGGTGCTAGCCCTTGGTGGGTTTTTGTCTCGGGGAACAGCCTTGTCCGTGTGGTTTTGTCCCGTGGTTCTGCTGGTCAGTTCTTGGCGTGTTTGGAGTTGTTTTGCTAGGTTTTGTGAGGGGTTCTTCTTACTTCCAGGTTGTGTTTCGGAGGTGGTTTTTGTTCCAGGGCCTAGAGGAGTCACTGAGGCTTCCTGGAACGTTTGCTGTGCGGCTGCTGTAGCCACCAGCGCTGTCCACCGGTCTGACCGGTGTCACCGGTCTGACCGGCGCAGGTCATCGGTCTGACCGGTGTAGCACATGCAGCAAGCCGTGCAAGTTTCCGCTGTGTGTTTTGGTGAGTTCTGGCTCAGAGGGTTGAGTGTTGGTTCCTAGGACCAGTAGCACTCCAGTGGCTGCGTGGTCTTGGCCAACTTAGGTAGTTGGGTCGGAGACGTGATTTGGAAGCCGTGTTCGTCTTGTTGGAGTTCTCATCTCCTTCGAGAAGAATTTTTATCGGCTCCCATTCACTCCCCCCCTCTCTGGTTCGCCTAATCGTTCTTTCAATTGGTATCAAAGCCGGTTCGGGTCTTTATTGACTCTTACCAGTCTAAGATCCAAAGATGGCGTACTAGGAACAGGGTTCGGGTCCTCCGCACTTCGATGGGAAGAACTACCAGATGTGGCAAAGGCGGATGGCGGCGTTCCTCCGCAGAAAGGGTCAGATCCTTTGGGATGTCACGGTGAACACAGCTTATGTTCATCTGATGAACTTCCTTGCTCCAGGATCGAGGGATATGTTCGAAGCCAACAACAAGGCTGTCGACTACTTGTTTCGTGCTCTGTGTCAGCCTGAATTCGATCGGGTTCAGACAGAGGACTTAGCTTGTAGGATTTGGGAGCAGTTGAAGGATGCTCATGCTGGGAATGCTCAGGTTCAGGCTCGGATGTACGCGACTTACCGGAGAGAGTACGAGAACTTCACTCATCTCCCCGGCGAGTCCGTCGATGCCCTTTTCCAGCGATTTACGGTCGTTGTGAACAACATGAGAGCCAATGTGGACGTCCTCCCATACAATGATCATGATAGAGCCGTGAAGCTCTTGCACTCATTGGATCGTACCGTATGGGATGGGAAGTTTGAGGCTATTGTTGAGTCCGAGAAGTATGACACCTTGACGGTGAACGAGCTGTTCTCGAAGCTCAAGTCGGCTGAGTTGGACCGTGGTATGACAGCCAAGATCGAGAGCCCGATTGATTCTCATAGTCTCGCTCTCGTTAGTGGCAAAGGAGCTAAGTCTAACGCTAACGCATCCTCCAGGATGTGCTCTCTGTCTTCTTTGATGTCTTTGCCAGACGAGGAGTTTGATGTGCTTGGAGAGGACGAGCTGGCGTTGCTGACCAGGCGGTTCGAGAGGCTGCACGAGAACCGGGTGAACACGAGAAGGACAGCACGGACGTGCTTTCAGTGCGGCAAGCCAGGACACTTCGTCGCCGACTGTCCGGAGAAGATGGAGAACAAGGACGGCTACAAGGACGGCTACAGGCACCGGTCTAGCAAAGATGGCAAGTACCGATCGAGGCGCGATCACAAGCACAAGAACAAGCACAAGGACGAGCGACGGTCGAGGAAGAAGGACGGCCGCGGTAGGAAGGCCCGAGCGATGGTCGGAGCGAGCGACGTCGACTCCAGCTCCGCCTACTCTTCCTCGAGCTCGAGTAGCAGTGAAGATGAAGGTGATCGGCGCAAGAACAAGAATTCATCAAGGAACTTGAGAGGGTTGAGCTGCTTCGCGGGAGATGGCTTCTGCGGCATGGCTCGTAGCTCCGGCAGCAAGAAGAGCCACCAGAGTGACTCAGACTCTGACTCCGAGGATGAGGTATGTGATGAGCTCTCTTCTTTGCGCAAGGAGAATGATGAGTTGGTTGACTTGCTTGATAACCGCGATCACATGCTTAGAGAGGCCAAGAAGATGAGGAAAGAGCTTAGGGCCTCACTAGAAGATGCTAGGAACCGTGTGGCTGAGCTAGAAACCCAGAACCTAGATGCTAAGCTTGAGATTGATTCGCTTAAGGCTTCTCCTGTGGTTTCTGATGAGATTGATTGCTGTGATTGCTCTGTGTACCTAGCTGATCTCACTGCTCTTAAGGATAAGCATGCTTCTACTTGTGATGAACTAGATATGCTTAGGGATGAAGTGGCTGAGCTTAAGTCTAGACCTGCTTTGCTAGGTGCTTGCACTTCTTGCCCTGTTTTGCATGGAAAGATTGATGAGATGCATGCTTACACTGTTTCGCTTGAGGCTAAGTTGAAAGAGCCTATTCCCACTTCTTGCTCTACTTATGAATTGCATGCAGTCAAGAATTTGGAGCTTGCACATTATGTTGATCGCTTGCAGGATGAGAATGATGAGCTGAGAAAATGTATGAGCTGGTTGTCGGGTCAGGAGCCTCAGCTTGGTATCATGATAGCGGCTTTCAAACGCTATGATGGTCAGGCACTTGGGGCTGACAAGCTTGGAGAGAACAGTGGTGAGGGAGTTGAGAGAGTTGGAGAGATTCCTATCCCACCACCAAACAGATACAAGAACAAGTTTGAGCCCAAGCCTAACCATCTCAGAAACAAACTTGACACTACTCCAGATCCACCCATATTCCCTCACCCAACAAATGATTTTCAGAAACCGGTGAAGTTTGTGAGCCCAAAGGGAGGTGAGAAAGGAGAGAAGAAGGGTGAGAAGTCGAGTGGGCAGCCCCAACCCAAGCCAAAGCCTAAGCCACAGCCCATAAAGTTCCATTGTGGGTATTGTGGGAGAGATGGTCACAAGGATGAGTTTTGCTTCAAGAGGAAGCGTGAGGAGAGAATGGCTAGAGAGTGGGCTAACAAGGACAGGTACCACCCCTCTAATGGTGTACCTGAGCCTCGTATGCAGATGCCCAGGGCCAAGGCAAGTGTGAGGACGGTTCCGGCTTGGGGAGACCGGAAGGCTGCAGGTGCTGCTGCTGGCCAAGCTACACCGGTCAGACCGATGTACTACACCAGTCAGACCGGTGCAGGTCTGGGCAGACAGCGAGTCGGGTTTCGTGCTCGTGATGATGCTCGGTTTGGTTCTGGAGGCCGTGGTTCTGGTGGGTGGTCTGGAAAGTTTGCAGGTGGTCAGTTTGCTAGGCGTTCTCCACCTCGTGCTCAATACGGGGGTGGGAGGAGTCGTAGCTTTGAGATGGAGAGGAGGAACGATCCACGGTTTCCCTTTCATGGCTTTTGTCCTCCTCCAGCTAGAGAGGGTTGGTTCCCTCGTAGTGGTTACCGTGGTGGTGTTCGTGGTGGTAGCTTTGATAGGCGTGATGATTTGGTTTGTGCTAACCCCACTTTGGAGCAAATGGCTCAGCACTAGTTTTACTCTTTTGGTACTAACCCCAGTGCTGAGTCGTTTGTTCACTCACGTGCTCGCTTTTGAATTTCAGGTGGGAGACTTGAAGAACATTTGGTTGATTGACTCTGGTTGCTCGAGGCATATGACCGGAGACAAGGGGTGGTTCTCAAGTCTCGTCCCGGTGGTGACAAAGAAGTACATCACCTTTGGGGACAATGGGCGAGGGCGTGTGCTGTCAGAAGGTGAGATTAAGGTAAGTGACAAGATCACTCTCAGGCGTGTTGCTCTTGTTCAATCGCTTGGATACAACTTGCTTTCTGTGTCCCAGTTGTTCGATGAGGGTTTTGAGGTGTTGTTTCGGCCTGGTGGTTCTCGGATTTTAGAGTCTCGGGGGGATCTTGTTTGCATGGTCGTTCCCGAGGGTCAAGTGTTCCGAGCTGATTTTTCTCAGTCTTCTGGTGTGGAGTGTTGCTTCTTGGCTGGTTCTTCGAGTGAGTTGTGGAAGTGGCATAGGAAGTTGGGTCACTTGAGCTTTGACCTTTTGTCTCGCTTGAGTAAACTCAATTTGGTCCGAGGATTGCCACGGTTGAGGTTTGAGAAAGAGTTGGTTTGTGCGCCGTGTAGGCATGCCAAGATGGTAGCCTCTTCTCACCCGCCTCTCACCGATGTGATGACTGAGCGTCCATGCGAGCTGCTCCATATGGACCTTGTTGGCCCAGCTCGTGTGCGATCTGCGGGTGGGAAGTGGTATGTCCTTGTTGTGGTGGACGACTACTCTCGGTATGCGTGGGTGTTCTTTCTTGAGGAGAAAGGGGAGACGTTTGGTTTTGTTCGAGATCTTGTCTTGAGGTTAAGAAACGAGAGGCACGGAGATGCCATACGAGCGATCCGCAGTGACAATGGCTCGGAATTCAAAAACTCTCGCTTCGAAACCTTTTGCCAAGACTTGGGTCTTGAACATCAGTTTTCGAGTCCGTATACGCCTCCCCAGAATGGCGTGGTGGAAAGGAAAAACAGGACCTTATGCAAGATGGCTCGGACGATGCTCGACGAGCATAGGACTCCGAGAAGGTTCTGGGCTGAGGCGGTCAATACCGCGTGCTATGTGTCGAACAGGATCTACCTCAGGGTTCACAAGAAGAAAATCTGTTACGAGTTGATGCATGGTCGCACACCCAAGGTGAGTCACTTCCATGTCTTTGGTTGTAAATGCTTCATTCTGAAGAAAGGGAAGAAGTTGGACAAGTTCGAGGCTAGGTCTGTCGATGGCATTTTCTTTGGTTATGCATCTCATTCTAGAGCATTTCGTGTGCTCAATCTTGAAACTAACCAAATCGTGGAGACTTGCGAGGTAACCTTCGACGAGACACAGCCACGGAGTCAGCTTGTTTTTGAGTGTGCAGGTGACGACGAACTTGGCGAGGAGATCTTTCAGGAGGAGGAGCATGAACATGGAGATGATGAAGATGGCGGTGTGGTGCCCGCGGCTGAACATGTACCTACTACTTCGACGACGATCGAGAATGGACCCTCTCCCACACCTTCAACGACAAACCCAGATCAAGGCGAAGCTGCTGTTGAGGGGGAGGTAGCATCAAGGCGAGAACCTCCCCGGCGAGTGCAAGTGGATCACCCAGCTTCGAGAATCATCGGCGACATGAATGAACAAGACATGAGCAGGGAATTTGAGATGAGCATGATGGGCGAGTTGCAGTTCTTCCTTGGGCTACAAATCAAGCAATCAAAGGAAGGAACATTTGTGCACCAAGCTAAGTACACCAAGGACATTGTGAGGAAGTTCAAGATGGAGGACTCCAAGGCCATGGCAACGCCTATGAGTACGACTACAGCTCTTGATGCGGACGAGGAAGGTGAACACGTGGACCAGAAGGAGTATCGGAGCATGATCGGGTCACTCCTCTACTTGACGGCGACGAGGCCGGACATCCAATTCTCGGTGTGTCTGTGCGCTCGTTTTCAAGCGTCTCCGAGGACTTCGCATCGGCAAGCAGTCAAGCGCATTTTCAGGTATTTGCAACACACTCCCGACTTCGGCCTTTGGTACTCTGCGTCTTCTTCTTTGGCGCTTCATGGATTTTCAGACGCGGACTTTGCCGGGTGTCGGTTGGATAGGAAGTCCACTTCTGGGACTAGCCAGTTCTTGGGTTCTTCTTTGGTATCTTGGTCTTCTCGCAAACAGTCGAGTGTTGCTCAATCCACTACCGAGGCAGAGTATGTGGCCGCAGCTAGTTGTTGCTCTCAGCTCCTTTGGATCACATACACCATGAGTGACTTTGGTGAGGAGTATACCCATGTCCCACTTCAATGTGACAGCACCAGTGCCATAAGCGTGGCAAAGAACCCAGTGCTCCATTCCAAAACCAAGCACATAGAAGTGAGGTATCATTTTCTGAGAGACAACGTAGAGAAAGGAAAAATCACTTTGATCCATGTACCCACACATGACCAACTAGCCGATATTTTCACCAAACCCCTAGATCAAGCAACTTTCACTTGTTTGCGGGGGGAGCTTGGTGTTTGTTTGATTTCTTGAGTTGGCGTGTGGGAGCTCCTTTGTAGCATATGTATAGCTTTCCTTTGTGCATTTCTTGCATTTGGCATGGCATATGTAACATGATGTATAGGCATCTTTGTATCTTAGGTTGCATGCATTTTGTATCATATGCATTGTTTAGGAAAGGCTTCTCCTATATACATTGTTCACCATGGAATGATATATATGTCTTTGTGAGCTAATTTGGTAAGCTATGGTTAGTTTGGCTTAGCTCTTGATAATCTTGGTTTGTATCCATGGTTGATGGCTATGTTTTTGAAAATTTCATATGTATGCTCTCTTGTGAGTAAATGCCTTTACATGATCTTGACATGTTTTTGTGGCTTGGCTATGCTTAATTTGTGGTTGGATAGCTTATTTTGATCATATGGGGCCAAAGGCTCATTTGCCATCATGAATGTTTAGCCCCCATGCTTCATCTTGTGGAGGGGCATAAGTTCCTTTTTGTCGCAAAGACATTTCATGTACCAATTATAAATCTGAAAAATGAAATGTAAATTGCTTGGAAAATGTGCTCCCATGTCATATGTGCTAAGTTTACCTTGCCTTGGGTGCTAAACCGTTGCATGTTGCTTACCAATGAGAAGTCTCATATATAGAAGTAGGCACATGGCTCGGTGGCTTTGACATGACATGAGGTGCTTGTGGGTGTTTATGATGGTCTTATGCTTAGAATGGTTGTCCTAGCATGAAGTTTGTGTGGCTTTGCCATTTTGACATGTTTTGCTCATGTTTAGGACTTTGCTCAAGAGAGGGTGATTTTTCGCAAAATTGCTCAATTCTATCTTAGCGTCGCCCAATGGTTGTGAAACTTGGTGATCAAGAAGTTTATGTCTTTACGAAGCTATAGAGTATCTAACTTGCTCATTTGGACATGTGTAGCATCCCTTGTTGAATTTTGTCTATTTGAGAAGCTTTAGGTTGCATTTTTTGCATTTTTGGCTTGATTCATGCATTGTCAACAAGGGGGAGAAGTTTGAGCATGTTTTGGCCTACTGAATGCATTTGGAAGGTTTTCATGTGGTTTCGAGCCTTTTCTGGCCTCTGTTGTGCACCGGTCTGACCGGTTGATGTCACCGGTCTGACCGGTCAGAGTGCTGGTTCTGTTCATATGTTGAGCACTGGTCTGACCGGTGGTGTTGGCCGGTCTGACCGGTCAGAGCTGAGCTGATGCAGCAGCTCTGTTTCATCAAGTGGTTTGCATGCATTCGTCCAGGGGGAGTTGCATTTGTTCAAGGGGAGCTTGCATGTGTGCAGGGGGAGCTCTTTGTGGTTTTTCGAGCTTTGGATTGGTGGTTTGTGCTCTTTGATTGAGCATGGTTTTGTCTCGGATGCGTCGAGCCGTTGCCCTTGCCTAAGGGGTCCGAGACTTGTCTTCTTCAAGTGATCTTGCTCTTTGCCTTTCTTTGGCTTTCGATCGCTTGTTGGAGTTTCTTTTAGTCGTTTCTTTTCTTTTCCTTTTCTCTTGGTTACCAAAACGTGTGTGTTGTCAATGCACTCATCAAGGGGGAGATTGAGAGCCAGGTGTGGTTCGAGGACCGGTGGATGGTCGCTTCCTGGTGTGATGAGTGATTGACAACGTGGTGTGGACTGATTCTTGGCTAAGTATTGCAGGTGCAGGTTGCGGCTTGACTGGTGCAGGTGCAGGTGAAGAACAAGCGCGAAAGGTCATTGCCGGTGAGGCCTCCAGGTGTGGAGAAGACAAGTAGGCTTGGTTCGAGGGACCCGGTGGCCAGTGGGGTCAAGTGCGGGCCGCATGGTGGCAAGAACGGCAAGATGAAGTCATGGACGGTTTCTTGGTTGAGCCTCAAAACCAAGGTCGAGCCGGGACTACGTGGGAGCCGAATCATGAGTGGTGATTGGCGGAGGCTACACCGAGTTCGCGGGGTTTCCGGTGGTTCACCAGAAAACCACTGGGTTCCTTGGTTGATCCACAAAGCCAAGACCGAAGAACCGAAGATGGAGGTGCAGCAGCTCCAGACCGGTCTAACCGGTGGGTCTGACCGGTCTGACCGGTGGGTACCGGTCTGACCGGTGAGGAGCACCGGTCTGACCGGTGTGCGACGACGCAGTCCGGAATCTTCGAAGCGGAGGACACGCGTCGGGATCGCAAGGCTTGCGTCGAGGCTAAGCAAGTTTGCGGTCGCTAGGCATCCGTCCGATGGAGCGAAGACAAAGATTTCCGAATTCACCCTTGAGGGGCATGTATCCCTAGTTAGCTAGTAAGGGTATTTTCGTCTTTCAGTTGCCTCCATATAACCCAAGTGGTGAGAGGATGGCAGCCATCTCTTGGAACCCTAGCTCATTTGGTTTTCCTATTTTCCTTCCTATTTTCTTAGGATTTTCGTAGGACTAGCTTGAGAGCTTCATGGTGAGATCTTGTGAGAGGGAAGGATGATCGGGCGGCAAGCTAGACCTTGTATGAACCTCTTTGGTATGTATAGATGATTCGGCGTGGTTCCTCAAGGCTTGGTTGTGTCTTTCCCGTTTCTCCTTTTTGGTGATTTTCGGAGCCCTTTCTTGGCGATTTTCTTGGAGCGATTTCGAGGCCTTTCTCTTTGGGATTTGGTGGGGGATGTATGCATGAACCCTTTGTGGTTCTTTTCCCTTTGATTCCCCTCCCAAATCCGTGAGCAAAGGGTCTCGATTTTGGGGTTTTCGTGGCTCTAGGGTTAGAGGTGTTCTTGGTGGGATTTCTTCGATTCCTCTTGATTTGACAAGTTTTGGTGGACCAAATCTTGGCTATGGAGTACCCATGAGGTGTTCCTACTATCCCCAAAGTCTTGTGCAAAACCGTGGAGCGAATCGGGAGATCGGGAGTTGGATTTGGGGGAGTTGACTCGCGGGCGCTGTTCATCCCGAGCTGCCCAGGCGCGACCGGTCTGACCGGTGCTCTTGACCGGTCTGACCGGTGCTAGCCCTTGGTGGGTTTTTGTCTCGGGGAACAGCCTTGTCCGTGTGGTTTTGTCCCGTGGTTCTGCTGGTCAGTTCTTGGCGTGTTTGGAGTTGTTTTGCTAGGTTTTGTGAGGGGTTCTTCTTACTTCCAGGTTGTGTTTCGGAGGTGGTTTTTGTTCCAGGGCCTAGAGGAGTCACTGAGGCTTCCTGGAACGTTTGCTGTGCGGCTGCTGTAGCCACCGGCCTGACCGGCGCTGTCCACCGGTCTGACCGGTGTCACCGGTCTGACCGGCGCAGGTCATCGGTCTGACCGGTGTAGCACAGGCAGCAAGCCGTGTAAGTTTCCGCTGTGTGTTTTGGTGAGTTCTGGCTCGGAGGGTTGAGTGTTGCTTCCTAGGACCAGTAGCACTCCAGTGGCTGCGTGGTCTTGGCCAACTTGGGTAGTTGGGTCGGAGACGTGATTTGGAAGCCGTGTTCGTCTTGTTGGAGTTCTCATCTCCTTCGAGAAGAATTTTTATCAGCTCCCATTCACTCCCCCCATTTCTAGTTCACCTAATCGGTCCTTCATACGTATAGATCTCCATGGTGATCAATCAACATCTGTGCGGTGCCATGGCCGGTACGGTTGTCTTGATCTCGTATATATCTCCCGGTCTGCATATATATGCATATTGCTATATCATGATCTAGGTCGTTTGAAACATGAATGCAGATTAATGGCATCACAAGAAGATCGAAGTTGGATGCGCTTGCCTCGACATTCAGAGGTGTGGTAGAACAATTTCTGATGTTTTTTTCCAACCTTTACCTCATCAGCGTGAGGTCTTGGATCTATTGCGTGCCCATGTACTGAATGTCAATGCATGATCAAACATCAAACCTTGTTTTCCATTCAAATTCATTGAGTGACTAGAGGGTTTGCTGATTGTTTCATTAATGATGATATCATTGAAGGCCAAACTGCTACTTCATCAGCTCAGGGTCATGTGAATCATGATGTCACTCCTGATCTCAATAATCACGATGCACAACCTACAACTGATGATACAACACCTTATTTTGGAGAAGACAATGAAGAAGATGCTTGTGATAATAACCCTGCTGCCACTAATACTCTGATTAGAAACATTATCAGTGGCTCTATACATCATGGACAAACCAAAGATGAGGAGGAGGCAGATAAGCAGGCATATATTTTTTTGAAACTATTAGAGCAGGCAAAGAAGGAATTGTATCCAGGATGCAAAAATGCAACTAAGGTCTCTTTTATCGTGGAGCTTTTTCAGATAAAGTGCATGTATGGCTTAAGTAACGCGGCATTGGAGGCCATACTTAGCTATTTTTGGAAAGGTTCTCCCTGAAGGGCATTGTATTCCTGACTCTTTGGATAAAGTGCAAAGGGTGGTTCGAGACCTAGGCTTGGACTATGTCAAGATACACACATGTGAAAATGATTCTGTGTTATTTTTTAAGGAATACGCAAATCTGGAGACATGTCCCATTTGTAAGCAGTCAAGGTGGAAAGTTGTAGAAAAAAACCTGTGGTAAAAATGACAGTGCAGTTGGTGCTACTACTATTAAGAAGTGGTTACCAGTTAAGATCCTACGCTACTTTCCTCTTATTCCTCGGCTGCAAAGAATGTATATGTCAAAGCGCATGTCCGAGGAAATGCAGTGGCACAAGAAAAATTAGTGAACAATGGAAAAATGTGTCACCCTGCTGACTCAAAGGCATGGAAGCACGTGGATTCAGAGTTTAATGGTTTGCAAAAGAAGGTCGTAATATCAGGTTGGGTCTTGCTTCTGATGGCTTCAATCCATTTGGGATGCAAAACGTTTCATACTCCATATGGCCTGTCATCCTGATACCTTACAATTTGCCTTCATGGTTGTGTCAAAAACAAACTAACTAGATGTTGTCAATGTTGATACCTAGTCCAAAATCTCTTGGAATGGATATTGATGTATATTTGAGGCCCCTTATACTGGAGCTCAAGGAGCTTTGGGAAAAGGGTGTTAAAACAAGAGATGCAAGGACTAAGAAGAATTTTACATTGCGCGCTATTCTTCTTTAGACAATTAATGACTTCCTAGCTTATGCTATGCTGTCTGGTTGGAGCACTAAAGGAAAGTTTGCATGTCCATACTGCCACATAGATACTGAGTATTTGTGGTTGAAACATGGGAGGAAGCACTGCTACATGGCACATCGACGTTTCTTGCCCCCGGACCATCCATGGCGCAACAAAAACGTCAGCTTCAACAACAAGGTTGAAACCAGGGAGGCATCAGAACCACTGAGTGGTGCTCAGGTACTTGAGCAGTATGGTACTTTTGAACAAGTACAATTTCGAAAGACCTTGTTATCAAAAAAAGGAAGCGTGACGAAGACAAAAGATGTCACAACTGGAGGAAGAAGAGTATTTTTTTGAGCTCCCTTACTGGTCTACTTTGCTTATCAGGCATAATTTGGATGTCATGCACATTGAGAAAAATATATGTGAGAGCATATTAGGAACTCTGTTTGAATTGGAAGGTAAATGTAAGGACGGGGAGAATGCCCGGCTTGACATGCAGCATCTACGGATACGACCAGATCAGCATCGTGTCATTAAAGATGATAAGTATACCTTGCCAGCATCATTGTACGAGTTAGATAAGGATGACAAGGAAAGTTTGTGTAAATTTCTATACGGAGTGAAGATGCCTGATAGGGTTTCCTCCAATATAAGAAGATGTGTTGACGTAAAGTCACGTAAGGTGTCTGGCTTGAAAACTCATGATTACCATCTAATTCTATAGAAAAACTGTTACCCTTAGTGGTGCGTAGGATTTTGCCAGAAGCTGTTGTCATCACATTGATTCAACTTAGTAATTTCTTCGATGCACTATGTTCAAAGGAGGTGGTGGAAGCAGACTTGAACAGGCTAAGCAGTTCAATTAGGGAGGCTGTTTGTCGACATGAGATGATATTCCAACCTGCATTTTTTGATATCATGATCCATTTGCCTGTTCATCTAGCTGAAGAAGTTAAACTTGGGGGGCCAGTGTGTTACAGATGGATGCACCCAGTGGAGCGGTACCTACGTACTACGAAAGGATATGTGAGGAACAAGGCTTACCCTGAAGGTTCAATTGCTGAGGGATACATACTCGAGGAGTGCCTTACATTCTGCTCAAGATTCTTGGACGTGGACACCAAACTGAATCGTGTTGATCGACATGAACCAATTACTGTGAATGAGCCACCATCTGGTTTGAGCATTTTTTTCTAAAATGGATTACAAGAGGAGAGGACATACGTTCGAGGACATTCTAGGAGATGAGTTTCGGAAGATGAGGTACTACATAATTTGCAATTGTGATGAAGCTAGACCATGGGTCGAGTAAGATACATTACTCAACATTATTTATTGCTTCTAAATTTTATATTTTGAACTAATAGGAATATTCATTTCTATGCAGTGCGCATTTGGACGAACTGAGGCAATATGGTTCACAAAATCTTAAGAAGCGACATGAGGATCAATTCGTAAGATGGTTAGAAGGCAAGATCAGAGATCTACATGCGAAAGGGGAAGTAAGTTCAGAGATGTTTGCACTTGCTCAAGGACCGGACGAAAGAGCTCATACATTGCAAAGATGTCATATCAATAATTGGCTATTTCGAACCGTTAACATTGAGAAAACCCTTGTGACACAAAACAGTGGTGTGCTTGTCAATGGCACGACTAGCAACATGAACTGGTATGGGGTGATTAAAAGAATGATCTCACTGGAATTTCCTGGACAAAAAGAAGTTATTATGTTCCAGTGTGACTGGTTTGATGTGCCTGCTGTCACTAGTACCAACAGAGGCAGAGGATACAATAAGGATAAATTTGGGGTGATTGACATCGATACTACTCGATACAGCTATAAGAATGAACCCTATATTCTGGCGACACAGGCAGAACTTGTGTTTTATGTGAATCTGGTGAACAAACCTGGTTGGAGCAGTGTTATTTCATTGAAACCAAGGAACTTGTTTGCCATGCCTAAATTTGAACTTGAGGACTCAATTGATGTGGGCATCGAAGGTATTAATTTACTCAGTGAACACCAGGATTTGACAAATTGGTCAAGATCGGACAAGGAAGGCACAACCGGGGATGTCTCAGTTATTAATCAGGTGCGGGCCGAAGCTGTTGATGAACCAGACGATACTGTATTTGATGTTGATGATGAAGATGATCCAGATGACACGTACATTGATGATGGAGTTGTTGCACCAATTGTTTCTGATGGGGTAGGCGGCCAAGATGATGATTTTTTTGTTTGATACTTAGTCGATTTTGTTAGGCGTGTCAAGAGACAATTTAATGAATGTGGTTGTTTTGAACAATATTTACATTATGTTATGCCCCTAAACTAAAGCATGATCTTTATTTGTAGTTAGATAATTTTTTAGCTCTTTTCATACATTGATACACTTCACACCATTATTGTATGGAGCGATACTTTACACGATAGAAGTAGTCATGGCATTCGTAAAGAAGTCTACATTCATCACTATCATATGATCTGTATTTGTAGTCTCAAAAACGAAGCCTTTCAGTTTCCATTAATTGCGGCAGTTGATGATTCACTGATGGCAAAATGGAAAAAAGTTGAAATTAGAATTTTGTTTTGTTATATATCCCAAAGGAGGCCTCATAGACACATATCGACACTTGGTGCAGTGGTAGGGCTAATTATGACACAAAATCTTGCTTGAGTTTGTCATTTTTTCAAAATCATAAGTGGTCATGATATCAGAGTCATAGACATGTGGGTCAGGCTGTCGAATTTCCATTGAAGCTGCACCCTGTGTGGGCCTAGATGTTGCTGGGTCCACACGTCATTGACTTTTGTGGAACCGCCACCTCCCCCTTCGTGTCGCACTCCTTATAGAGAAACCGCTTTCAAATTCAAGTATTTCAATCTAACTGGGATGTTTGAATGCCCAATAGTATAGTTGCACATCTCGATGAGTTCTAAAACTATTGTACTGTCAACTTTCATCTTTAAAGCAGTGGCAAACATTTGAAATTGATAACAATGGCTGCTTTACGTGTTCTAAAAATGGAATCGTAAATTTGTTTGTCCCACAACTTTGTGATTACATGTCCTCCCTATGAAAGCGCATTTTTCTTAAACCCAATATACCCTGGGACCCCTCTAAATCAGCAACCTGATCTGGCGGCGGTGATTCTTCTCCATCTCGCCTTCATCTTCTACCTCATCTTCGCCGGGGTGCACCACCTCGCACATCCAATCCGCCCCCGCGTGTGACGAACTGCAATCACTCCATGGAAAAGGTCGCTGCGGCACGCTACGAGGCATCGAGGCTGGTGCAACTGCTGACGAAGCTGACGATTGACATCGTCTCCCATGTCGCTGCCAATCAGAGGATGCCATGGCGGATCTCCGCAACTTGCAAGGCAATGTGCCTGTTGTGCGGCGCCGCCGCGGTTGGACGACACCTAGCCCTGAAACGTGTCCTGCGGCGTCGATTCTACCTCGACCCGGATTTTTGTGCGGCGCTCATCACCACACTGGCCACCGTCGACAACCTGGAGGCCTTATTCCGCAGCGGGTTGTGCCTCGTATTAGGGAACCAGTGCGGCGTAATCATGTCGTGCCTTGACCAGCTAAAGCGCATTGTGAAGGCGGGCCACAAGGTATCGATGTACGCCCTCACCCTCTTCCTCTACAGGCCCAACAGTGGTGAGGGCGACGACGACGAGGCCCGGCGGCTCCTGTGCTTGGTCGAGGGACCCGAAGAGGGGGCGGTGGCGCTTCCTTGGAAAAACTTGACTTGTACGAAATGCCGCTCCAGGGTCATTTCGACGACATGGAACTTACGACTGTCGGCGGCGGTTGCCGTGCCGGGGCTCGTACTTCGCCAGGACGTTCTTCAGTGTGCAGGTCGCGGGTGTGGTGACCACGCAGGATGGCATGCTTGGTACTCGTGGAGTAGGTTCTGCAGCGAATAGTGTAGGATCCGGGACGAGTGTGATTGGTTCTTCTTCACACTCAAGGAAGTGTTTAGTGGGATCTGATACAAGGTAAAAAGTTTGTGATTGCTGATATGTTCTGATTAATTTGTTGCGGACATGATGCACCATAAAAGACATTCAGGATTTCAGTTAACATGTTTGCTTTCTTTCTTAACTGCTACTCATCAGGAATTCAGTTTACATCTGGACTTATGTTCTGATACTTCAGCTGACTGCTAAAAATTCTTTCAGTTCACAGGAATTTTGTTATCAGGAATTCAATTGTTCTGACAGTTCGGTTAATGCTTTCTTTTTTTCAGGAAATTTATCTGGCACTGAGGAGAGGGAGCTTGCGGAGAGGCTTTGGCGTCATTTTAGGCAGAACTTTGAAGAAATTCAGCAAATACACTCGAAGCATGTCTCTGAAGTTGTGTCTTTGGTCGATGTGTCTCTCAACTTGTGTCGATGTGGAGCATATTTTTGATGATCCTTAGTTGCTGTGGTGTCATCGTGGCTCGGGAAGCCTATGTGTAAACTCAGTCCTCATATATCCTACGCACTGGCTGTCGATCTTTAGTTGGTTACTTAATTTGTATGATGCATGTTACTCTGGTACGAAATTTTCGTGAGGCATGTTATTCTGCTAAAGTTGGTGAAAAGATGATATTCAAAATTTACTTTGACCACAAAAACTTCTCTATAAGTAATATACAATAACATGTGCCATGTTAAAGTGTTGGTAAATTTCAAAAAGATCTTGTGTCATCTTGTGCAGTTACATAGTAAACAAGTTAACTAGTATAACTTATATAAAACTATATTTACAAAACTTGATTAAGTTCAACTCATCGTCTTTACAAATATATATAAAACTGAGTGGGACCTACACGTCAGCGGGATACACGAAAACACACCCCTCAAATACGCGAAGCGTTCAAAAAATTTAGTAGCCAACGATTTGGAAAGTGGCGCCAGTTTTTCCATCCGAAATATTTAACATAGGGCCAAACTACCGTGCTACCATGACTGGGGCCACGTTGTTGTGAAACGCTGGGTTATTAGACTAGTAAGTCGTGCGTCTTTCCCTCCCTAATCCCCTCGCAAAACCAATCTACATCTCGGTCAGTTAGGGGTAGTTGACGACGACTGGCGCCGCCGCCAAGCTGCTTCTCGCCTTACAAGAGGATACCGACGTCCAGCGAGGCAGCAAGGGGGACCCCTTCCTCGTCTGAAGCGCTGCGCACACCTGTGTCGGTGATGCTACCTCCAATGTTCACACGAACCTCAGGTACGGCGACTGGTGAACCTTCCAGCATGTCCACCAGGGCTAGGGCGACGGCTGCTCTCTTTGGGTCACCTTCGTCCCAAAGGGCATCACAACGTTCGGCCGACGAAGAAGCACTCGTCGACGGCCAAGATGTAGAAGATGCGCTACCTTCGTCTCACGATGAGACTGAGGCTAGGTACGCTGTTTCCATGTTCGATCATTCCCCTCGTACTGCCACCTATATTTCATGCATTTTTGCATGCACTAGTACCCTAGATTTCATGCATTTGTGCACGCGATTTGCACCTAATTTATTCAAATTATTAAAATGACATCGATGAATGTGCAGATTAACAGATGACGATACATGGACCACTGAAAAGGGTAGTGATGAGGAGGCAGATGTTGTACATACAACTAGACCTTTAGGGAGACAAATCACGCTTGGTACCATAAACACATTGAAATTAAAATTGGGGTATCGGAACAGGGACTTGATTTACTACAAGACTAGAATTGCTTAATCTCCTGCAGAAGCAACACTAACTGAGATCGAGTACGATTGTGATATAGAAAAAATGAAAAAGAGTCACGGGGAGGAGATGGAGATCAGATTAGTTATATCAAGAAATCCAATACCAGACCAAACTGTTGTGGCCATAACACTATTGAAATCCAAAAGAGTTCCCACACATGATGATGAAGAACAAGTCGAAGAATATGAATTAGATGAATACAAAGATTGGCTAGCTCATATGCATAAAGAGAAGCAAGCCATGGGTAAGATATGGTACAACCCAATATTTGTATATATATACTCATGACTTTGCAGTTCACTCATGATTGAAATTATGGATCCTTTTTCAGATTTAAAAGACATATACAGGGAGGACACAATCAAGACATACCAAGAATGGCTGAAGGTTGCAGGACAACTTGATGACATCGGTAATATCCCTCTCCTAATTGGCAAACAAATTACCATTCTTTGTCAAACTACAAATTATGCTAGCTCATCATGTCACAAAATTGTCTGCAGAAGCATATGTGGACCCTACCATTCATATGCAATCCAGACAAGACAACAACCCAACACCTCAAGTGCAGCCTCCATCTCATGCTCGACGGTGGAAACAGCAGGGGCAAGGAGATGGTAACTTGTGTTTATTAGGAATTAACTGTCTATGCATAGTATGTTTTTTTGTGGGTATTATTACATTTTGTTCCCATGGAATAGGCTCACAAAATGTGAAGAAAAGAGGACGCGATCCCGTAAGAGGCTTGAAGGTAATCTCCAAGAGAATCAAGTCGGGCAATCAGAAGTTGAAAATTGAATTCTCCAAACTTGGAGGACCGGTTGGTGATAACTACCGCTCATTTGTTGATTGAGTAGTCATGTTTACAAGGAAAAGGACGCCACTCATTAGAGTGTAATCGTGGAAACATGTCCATGAAAAAGTCAAAGAGGCAATATCAACTGATATATTGGTAATCATAAACTTTGCTTTTGAATACATTTCAATTTAAGCTAACGTAACAACTCACATAGTATTTGCATGTTAGTGTGATTATGTAACATGCAAGGTGGGACATGGAGGATAATGATGATTCAAGGAACAAGATATGGGACATTGCTAAGGAGCGTTACAAAGGATGGCATTTAACTTTCAGTGCTACGGCCAGGACATACAACAACTACCACCAGAGAATGTTACATAAGCCTAAAGAATTAGATATTGTTGAATGGCACTATCTGTTGAAGTATTTCAGTACTGCTAAATTCCAGGTTTGTTCCACATTGTTACTATTACTGAACAATACATTTTTCATACAAATGGCTATGTCTGAGTCTTTAAGATTATTATTGAAATCTTGACATTCTATAGGAAAGGAGCGTACAAAATTCTGCGATTCGAGGCCAACAAACGACAAGACATTTGGCAGGCTGTAAGCCTTATTCTTAGCGCAGCTATGAGAAGGTAATAACTGGAGAAGCACATCTCCAAGCTGTCTTGCAGGATGAATTACTAATTTGTTATGTTCTTGGCTTAACAGAGAGACCCCGAAACTAGTGAAGAGACCGATGATATGGAACTTTGGTTGTTAACTCACAGTAAGGATGGGCAATGGACAGACGAACAATCTAAAAATGTCTATGTGAGTTCTCAATGAATGTGTACATACATTACTATATATAGTCCATGCAATTATAGAATGCATGCAATTTCTTGTTCAAATAACTCCTCCATCTGTGCCTTCTAAATGTTAGGACAAAGCAAGAAACGTTATTGCTGAGGCAGAATCAAATGCAGAGAACAACTTAGTTACCCAACAAGAAAAAACGAGATGTTCCAGAAGGCATACAAGGAAGTCACAAAGTGCAAATCAACCAAGTTGCATGGTAATGGGTACCTGGCAAAAAACCCAACTAGAAGGCAGCTGCTCAATGTGGATCGCCAGGAACAAATTCGTAGGGAAGAGCAACAGCATCTGGAACACGTCGAGCTCATGGAATCATTTGGGCTGCTACAACAACAAATGTCAACATGGGAAGCTGAAAGGGAAGCAGAAAGGAGAGAACATGCATGACAAATTGAAGAAAGTTACAAGAAAAGGGAGGCTGATCTTAGGCAGGAGTTCCTATCAATGCTGCAAGCAGCAAATGGACAGGCACAATTTCCACAGGTACTGGTCAAGCTAGTTGCATGAATGACTTTCTTTCCTTAGGTTGTATATCTGAATGTCTGTATCCTTTCATAGATTGTCCTGCCAACATCTGTCCAGCCAAACAACAATGTCATTGAATTTGCAGATGTGGCGGCGGCTGCCTCAATCACCTAGCCAAACAACAATGCCACTGAATCTATAGATGTGGCGGCGGCTGCATCAATCACCCAGCCAAACAACAATGTCACTGAATCTGCAAACATGGCAGTGGCTGCATCAATCACGACAACTGGAAATGTATAGACAGACTCCAGAAATGTGCTCTCTTCTAGTGAGGTTGTTCTTGAATTCACAACTTTTTACTTCTATATATCATCAGTTACTGATAACATGGCGCCTAATTTTTTCCTTCCAAATGATTGGTTCCTAGGAGATGGAATCTGAAGTCGTTGCTAAACAAGTCAGTCGCAAAACCAGAAGTAATAAAGGTATTAACAATCCTGAAGCACAATCTGTAGTCCTGCCTGTTAAAAAAATTTCATCTCAACAGCTACTGGGACAAGCTGCACTAAGGAGACGACAAAGCACCAAATAGACATGAGGTGAAATTTTCGTAACTCCTCTTCCTGCTGTGAATGTTCATGTTTCAGCTATCAAAGTGTGTTGACGGTTGTGATAATTATTTGATGTCATTTTGATAATTTTATGAATCGCAATCAAACTTTGGTTTGCTACATGCTGCTGTTGCACCAATTCCAATATTAGAGATTATTTGATGCTTAAAAATGTTGTTGATTCTTTTCAAGAGACTAAGCCATGTCGAATGGAGCAAACAGGTGATGGGAGCTCCTTGCATTGAAGTTACCCTTTGCTGATCAAGTGTTGGGATCCTCTCGAAGTGACCCTTTGCTGACCAAGATCTTCATTTCTTATCAAATTAGCCTACTATGTGTTAAAACAATGTCCTATCCAAAACTTTTCAGTATTTCAGTACTTTGTGTGTCATGTAATTTATCAGTGGATGGTTGAATTATAAATGCATAATTTTACCTGATCATGTTATTTAATGTTTTAAATTATTGCTGGTATATAAATGAGCATGGCAGAGTACACCTTTCGTTGCAAAAGATAAGTCATCCTATCACAACCCATATTTTTCGGTGCCAAAAAGGAACATGGCAATAGTAAGTTCCACTTGTAGCAACCCTGTATCATGGTGGTAATAAAGACATGAACTTTTGGCAACCAAACCATTTTCGAAGCAACAATAGAGGACACATCTTACAACCAAGCAAACTAGGTGGCATTAGAGTGCCCAACCTATTGCCTCCATCCTATATATTTTGGTTGTAATAGAATGTTACACCTATAACAACCATCCATGCTGCGTGGCAATAGAGGACACCACTATCGCACCGTAATCAACTTCGTGGCAATAGAGTGAAGCACTTATAGCAACCAAACATGGTTCGAGGCAATATACAACACCACCTATGGCAACAAAATCAACATCATGGTAATAGAGGTTTTCACATATTGCACCCAAAACCTTTTCGTGGCAATAGAGGTGCTTCCCCTATAGCAACCAGAAATAGAGCGTAGCAATACCATACTTAGCAACGAAAGTTTTTTGGAATTGAACGCGTTGTGTACAATGCAACAATACCTATGGCAACCCCAGATGCGTCGTGATATGGTAATTTGCAACCAACACAAGCACGGTCGAAGATGCTATTTGCAACGTCGCATTGCGTTGCAATAGAAACACTTTTGCAACCATAAAAAGACCACGGTCGCTACAGCCTATTGCAGTGCCACCTTTCGCACCACTTGTTTGACAAAATAATTTGGTTGCATTTGCTGCTATTGCAACCAAATAGGGCATATTGCAACTCATTTTCTTCGTTGTATTAGCCACAAAACCACGTAGTGAACAGTTTCGGGCAGTTTTTACAGCAGAGGTTCTGAGGGTAGCCTTTCTGGGTGGTTAGACCGCCCAGGCCTATAATGTGACCGCCCCAGGTGGTCTGACCGGCCTTGGGGGGTGGTCTGACCGGCCCTGGGTGAGCTCAGCAGTGGTTGAGCAAGTTTTACTCGTTGTGGTTCATAAGCATGTGCATTGGTTCAGGGGGAGTTTGCATTTGCTCAGGGGGAGCTGCATGTGTTTAGGGGGAGCTCCTTGTGTCGTCTGAGTTCTTGATTTGGTGGTTTGCTCCGTGTGAGCTTTGGTGGTTGTCTCAGTTGTGTTGAGTCATTGCCCTTCCCTTAGGGGACCGAGACATTGGTTTGCAAGTGATCAGGTGTTTGTGTTGTTTGGCTTTTGGATCACTTGTTTGGTTTGTTTTTGTTTCTCTTTTGTTTTTCCTTTTCATTATGTATTGGTTACGATGTGTGTCGTCAATGCACTCATCAAGGGGAAGATTGAGGACCGGAGTGTCCGACAGCTCGTGGATGGCCACTCCTTAGTGATGAGTGATTAACAACATTGTGTCGACTGACGCTATGCTTTGTCTTGTGGATGTAGGCTGCGGCTTGATTTGCGTTAGTACAGGTGAAGAACAAGCATGAAAGGTCTTAGCCTTGCGGGGCCTCTGAAGGACTAGAGGGAGAAGTAGGCTTGGTTCGATGGACCAGGTGGCCAGACGGGATCAAGTGCGAGTCACATGGTGCGAGAAGAGCAAGTCGAAGTGGGATAGCAGGTTCGTTGGTTGATCCGAAAGACAACATTGAGCTGGAGCAACCGTGATGGCCAAGTCGAGGAGCTCGTCATGGAGGCTGCACCAAGCTTGCGGGGTTTGCACTAGTTCACCAAAAAACCACTGAGTTCATCGGTTGATCCAGAAAGCCGACCCGAAGACTCGACGGCACGACAGCGAGACGCCGAGTGGTCTGATCGGCCCCTAGGGGCGGTTTGACCGGCCCAGGCAGTCTGACCACCCAGGAGGGGCGGTCTGACAACCCTTAGTGCCACGGTGCGTCGGGTGCTTTGAAGTGGAGGACACGCGTCGGGATCGCAGGCTTGGCGTCAAAGGAACGCAAGGTGCGGTCATTGGGCATCCGTCTGATGGAAGAGAGCTTCAAAATTCTGGATTTGTGGTGGGAGTTGACTGCCATATCTTTGCTTAGGGTTTTCAATTTCCCCTTCTATTTTCTCTTTTTCCATTCATGTTTGCTCTATAGGACTAGGAAGAGAGCTTCATGTTCACATCTTGAGAGATGGATGATGTTTGTGGCGGTTGCTAGACCTTGTATGAACCTTTCATGGTGTGTATAGAAGGTTTGGCGTGGTTCCTCAAGTGCTCTAGTTGTCTCTCCTATTTTTCCTTTTTGGTGATTTTCGGAGCCTTTTCTTTGGATTTTCGTGGAGAGGATTTGGAGGTGTTTCCTTACGGGATTTTTTGGTGGATTCACTCATGAGGTCCTTGTGCCTCTTTTCCTGGTGATTTGTCCCCTCCAAATCTGTGGGAAAGCCTTCGATTTTGGTGGTTTTCGGTTGTGCTCGAGTTCTTGGGGTTCATGCCTTGGATTCATGATTCCCTTTGATTGAGAGCGATTCCGTGGATATCCTTTAGTGACCTAGCTATCATCGAAGTTTTGTTGCAGCCGGTGGGATGAATCAGGAGATCGATTGATGGGATGTTGAGGGTTGACCCGCAGGTGGTTTTCTGGGCAGGAGGCGGTCAGACTGCGTGGGGTTTATGGGGAGCACGGTCAAACTGCCCCGGGACCTTGGCCCGGGAAGTTTTGGTTTTGCGGGGGATTTTGTCTGAGTTTGTTCGCATTGATCAGAGGAGTCTCCAGGTGAAACAATGGTTCGTTTTGTGGTCTTGTTCGTCAAGTTCTTGGTTTTTCAGTTCAGACAGGGTGAGGTAGTCAGACCGCCCCTGACACCCGGTCTAACCGCCCTAGGGAGTGTTCCAAGGGGGAGGCGGTCAGACCGTCCCTGGGACGCAGTCTAACCGCCCTAGGCAGTGAGGTTGTGGTTCGCGTGTTTCGCTGCTCTTGTGTTTGTTTCGGTGCATTTGCGAGTAGCTGCAGGTGTAGTTCCTAGGTCCAGTAGCACTCCAGTGGCTTAGTAGATTTGGCTAGCAGGGTGTCGATGATCATGGAGTTGTGTTTGGGACCATAGGCCGAGTTTGTCTCTTCAGAGAAGAATTTTTATCGGCTCCCATTCACTCCCCCCCTCTGGTCGCCATTCTAGTCCTTCAGATGATCATCCCGGATTGGCTTATTTGGTCTCATTGCATCTTCAGTTTGTTTGGGTTTGGGTGAGAGTTTGTTATTCTACTGTGTACATTCCTGAGACTAGAGAGTACATCATGTTCATTTTTCGGGGATGCCAGTATACTCTTTACTGACACCATATTGCTTTCACTCTTGGTCTGATGGATTGTGAATCAGGAAAGTATGAGGAAACGCCGTCCCTACATAGTATTGTCTACAAGGATCGTGAACCACCTCGGCGTAGGTTGCTCAGTGGGTCATTCCCGTCCGATGAGGAGATGGTCGGGCTTTTTGTTGAGTCATTCACAGGTAGGCGAGCATATCGCATGCTTGACATGCTTACACCTGAGGCAAATGTGGTTCACCGGGCACAACAGAAGACATTATTACCACAGATTGGCAATGCAGAGTCCATCACTAGTCTTCAGCAGTGGCTTCTCCTTCACATCATGACTGGCCGGGCCTTCGACATCGTGGACTTCTTTTTTATGTGAGATTGAAGATGTTATCCATGATGGGTTGATTGTGGCTCGACATATGGCGTATGTTCACTGGATCTCCTTCATCCCAAGTTGTGTTACCAGAGTAGATGAGGATGGGGATGTGGTGTGAACCAGACCCAAAGATTGGCGTCCTGAGTACATGATGTGCAAGACACATTTCAAGGAATACAGGCCTGCGAGACCAGGAGACAGACATCATGTCCTAGAAGCTACAATTGAGCCATCTCCTGATGACATTTGTTCCTCAAACAACAAAGACAATGAGGCATCTCCAGTGAGACATCTCTGAGTACATGATGGTGCGTTGCTAGCCACTACAAAAACAGAAATAGTTCCAGTCACTCCAGCAACAACCAGCGAGCCAATGGACTCTTCCCAATTTCTGAAACTGATCCTTGAAAATCAGCGCGAGCATACCAAGTTCCAGTCAATGATGGAGAAAAGGATGGCACAATAGGAGGAGTTAAACCACATGCACTCGGAGCAGATAGTACAAATGGTTACACAGCAGCAGCGCGGTATGGAGAATTTTCTGAATGCTTCACTCAGTCACCTTCACTAAGTTAACGGCTTACCACCATCGCCCGCTCTACTTGCACCTATTGGTTAGACACCCTTGCAACTCATGCCTCCTGCTAACTTGGGTAAATCATCTGAAGTCTCTAAGCTGCCTCACACTTCAGCAATTGGTTCACAATGGATGACAGAAAAGGATTCCAAAGAAGAAAAGGAACAGAACAAGGAAGATCCTTTGGCGGCAACAGCAAACGATCTGGATGGTTGTGCTATCTCTGCTAGTAGTAGTGCAGAACATCCTTATCACTCTACTTTGCAGGTTCCAGAAGATCCTGATCCAGCTACCCTGGAAGGCTCTCCTGTAGTTGATCCTGCTCCTGCTACAGCTACCTCGGAAGGCTCTCCTGCAGCTGATCCTACTCTTGCTGCAGCTACCTCGGAAGGCTCTCCTCCAGCTGATCCTCCTCCTGCTCCTGCTGTAGCTACCTTAAAAGGCTCCCCTGCTCCTGCTCCTGCTACCTTAGAAGGCTCTTCTGCTCCTGCTACCTCAGAAGGCTCTCCTGCTGCTGCTCCAGCTCCAGCTCCTGATGATCGTCTTCACAATCCTATTATATAGGCTCCTTTGAACACCGACGACAAAGAGGTAGAATGTTAAACATTCCTTTTATTGCCATTGATTGCATTTGATTGTTGTATTCGAGTAGAACAACACATTTTTCTTCACGTGTCTGAACCAACCATAAATAACTATTTTGCCTCGGCTTTGTGCTTAGGTCTTCACAATTGCTGACCAAGATGAAATTGTACTAGAGTCGGAAGACTCCTAATACTCTTGTACCGGGTTGCAGAATGAGATAGAGGTACCAGCACTTCGTTTTCAGAATGGAAAATCGTACTTGTGTCGTGGCGTTGAAAACTCTGACTTCCATACGATTGAATCCTCTGATTGGATTAATGGCTTGGGTCAATGCAGGATTCCTACACCCAAAATGGAGAGTTCTACGGCCTCGACATCACGCAATGCATGAGTCGTGCTATGCATAAAAGAAACCCAAAACTCCCTACGCCTGCTTTTCTCTGTAATTATCGATGTAATCCTTGAATCATGCCACCGTACTGATGTTTAATGAGAGGAATGCAACGTGCTCATGATCTTGTCGAATGCAAATCGAATCGACGAAGGAAAGGTTGTGTTGATCTCCAATGTGGGCATGATCGAGGAGTATCCAACATGCTCATAATCTTGTAGTAGTAAGCGAATCGAATCGATGAAGGAAGGAATGTGTTTATCTTCAATGTGGGTATGATTGAGTATGTAACGTGCTCATAATCTTGTAGTAGTATGCGAATCGAATCGACGAAGGAAGGGATGTGTTGATCTCCAATGTGGGCATGATCGAGGAGTATGCAACGTGCTCATGATCTAGTAGTATGCGAAACGAATCGAGGAAGGAAGGGATGTGTTGATCAAGGTGTATTGCTACTGATGGATGCAAACTACAAAGACTGAAAACTCATGATTGTCATATCCTACTCCAAAGGGTTTTGCTAGCTTGTCTTCACGGTTTAGTGGATTAAGAGATATACACATCTATTGCGGAATTAGGAAACTTATTTCGGCAACTATGTTGGAAAACTCTGAAGTTGGATGTCTTGCAACTATTACCAAAAGAAGGCTATGCACATTGAAGCATTCAGTGAGAAACTAAGCTAGGCCTCAAGGATCCATTGCAGAAGCATATGTTGCTAATGAGGCCTTGACATTTTGCTCGAGGTACTTCGTAGCTGATGATGTGGCCACACGATTCAATCAGGTTGAAGTACTTGGAGCAGGGACCACTTATTGGCTTAAGTCAAACTACGAAAAGGTGGTTTGGTATGTGCAAAATAATTGCGAAGAGGTAAAGCCATATACCAAGTAGGTAAATCACCATTGCAATGGAGGGGAAGACTATGGTTGCAGTTGCTGAAATTGACACAATTTGCTAGTAGGAGCTGTCTCATATGGATGGATTCAATTCTAAAGATGAGGACGACGACACTGTATGGCAATACGTCGATGAAGATGAAAATGCTACCGATGAAAGTGATGAGGACTAGGATGTTTAAGTCGATCTGATGTGAAATCATGTGGACTTTCCTGAATATTAAACCTGCCATAGGTGCCTACTATTCGGTTCGTTGTATTATGTAGCATCACAACTTCCTGTAGCAACTTATAAAAAATATATGATCGCGTGTTGGGCTGGTAGATTATCCCGTACGTTGTATTATATGACAACAAAATGTCCTGTATGAAGGGGAGATGCTAGAAAAGCCTAACAAGAACGTAGAAAATAGCCCAGTGTACAAAGAAACAAGGCTCCTCTGATTATGGGCTACATGAATGGTGGATTAGATTAAGGTTGCCACTGGGGAGCATATGGACAAATCCACTTGTTATCCTCTCTAATGTGGGCATAATCGAGTAGTACGCAACGTGCTCATGATCTTGTAGTAGTATGCGAATCAAATCAAGGAAGGAAGGGATGTGTTGATCTCCAATGTGGGCATGATCGAGAAGTATGCAACGTGCTCATGATCTTGTAGTATGTGAATCGAATCGAGGAAGGGAGAGTGTTCGGCTGCCTCTGTTTCGACTTATTGTGCAGCAATTTTCCCTCACAACCAATCTGCTGTACAACTTCTTTCATAGCACTTTTGTCTCGCAACTAATCTGTCGGCTTATACATTTAAGACCTACCGAACACTTTCAGGAAGGGAAGTGTTGATCTCCAATGTGGGCATGATCGAGGACTATGCAACGTGCTCATGATCTTGTAGTATGCGAATCGAATCGAGGAAGGAAGGAATAATGTGTTGATCTCCAATGTGGGCATGATCGAGTAGTATGCAACGTGCTCATGATCTGACAATCCATCCAAAGTACGCCCTCTCGTTCTTTACTACTTAACACCAGACATCAATTTAAGCGGAGAAGTACATAAACGAAAGAAGTGGTTCCTAACAATGGAATATCCTTTGTACCACTATCTTGATAAGAGGAACATCCTTTGCCACCACTATATAGCACTGACCAGCCCCAGAACAAACTGGCTCGCTATTCAAATATTCAGAATTTCAGATGCCCGGGCAAAGCAGATGTTAAATGTCCCTTTTGCTTCCCCCTTCCCAACATCACACATTTTAGCCAGCACCATAATGAAAGGGCATATTGGTAATCTGACAGGGCCATCCACCGATATGGATAAATACCCCCACCTCGTCCCTTCCCTCCCCTTCTACTGCTCGCCATCTCAAATCTTTCCGCCCTTAGTTGCCCTTCCCTCCTTGCCGCCGGCCCAAATCTTCACCTCCTCTCCTCCATCATCCCAAATCTACCGCTCATAGCTTCAGCCCCTTTTCCATCTGCCTCTGTAGAACCAGCGATGACGACACATTGCCACCAGAAGGGAAGGTCGTACAGAAGAAATATCCAGAAGAAGGTACAATGTTTTTCTCCTCTGTTTAGCTTCCTCGGTGGATTCGTACTTGTGTGTTTTCCCATGTGGCAGATCCCATGTGTGCACTAGCTTTTTTCGATCAGGTAGATCCCATGTCTATAGTAGTTCTTCTTAGGATCTGGTTTTGAGTAGGAACATCCTTTCAGGATTTTGTTCGGCTAGGAACTTACCACTGGTTCTTATAGAAGTTTTTAGATGTGACAGATCCCATGTCTACACTAGTTCTTCTTAGGATCTTGTTTTTACTAGGAACATCCTTTTCAGGATCTTGTTTCGGCTAGGAACATCCTACTGGTTCTTATAGAAGTTTTTAGATCTAGTTTTATTTACAGTGGTAGGCCAACCTTACAGAAGTTTCTCTCCTTTCCTAACAAAAGTAGACGTGCGCTGCGATTACGAGCGGCAGAGGGACATTAATGTCTTGAGCAATCACACATTCTTCTCTAGGCTTGGCCTCGATAAAATGAAATTACTTTTACCACCTGACCGACCAAGCAGAAAGGGTACCAGTGAAACAAGAATACAAGATCCGGATCTGGAGTACAACCCGTTTGATGAACAACATGAATCTGACCAAGAGACATGTCAACAAGAGGAATCTTATCATGACCTTGTTTCATGTACGAGTTATGCAGGATTGCTTCTGATCTTCTCTTTTTTTGTTGAATTTTGTGTAATCAAGTCACTCGTAGCATACCTGTTAGTGGAGGAAGAGGGACCAAGAGAATTCGGGCACCAGATGACCCTACCAGAATGCCTCCTAGACTGACTAGGACCTATGCAAGGGAATTTGCTTTGGCTGACGCTGGGTGTGCAACGGATGGGAGTGGGATAACTCCTGATACACAAGAATTGCCCACTGAAGGCCAAGCAACAACAACCCACACATGACAACTGTAGAAGGCAAGTCAATCGATCTCATATTTGAATGTCCTAGTTACCATCCGATTAATTAGTAACTTGTATGGCTATAACTATCTTATTAAGTGATGCACACCCTTCCAGAGCCTAACAGGGGCCGCGGGATCGAAGAAGATTGGGCAGAGATCTGGACTGGATTAGCCGAGGTTTAAATGGCAAGATCCCTATACACATTCAAGAAGGGCTCAAACGCCCAGAGGCACCAATGCAAGCTACAAAGTTTGCATCAGAAGGTGGGATCATAGCACGTGGACACATACCAATCCTTACTTGCTGGAAGGACTACAAGCCGAAGAAGAATCAACAAGATGGTAAAAAGACTACAGACCATCTCAAGAACTACATGGGAAAACTAGCGGTGTGCATATGTCCACTCATCTACTACCATAGTTCTTTGCATCCATTCTTTTCATCCATTTTTCTGATAATTGTGTTGTGCTAAGGGCAATTTGACATTAACATCACTGGTGAGCTTGTAAGGGCGGCATGCAGTGACGTGTTGAAGTCGATACAGAGACAGGCGAGGTATCACCTGAAGTAAAAGTACTTCAATGATGTTCCAGCAAATGCAGTCCCAACTAAATCTCCTGTGACCAATGTGATCGATGCCCAATGGAAGGCACCGGTTAACATGTGGTCTTCCCCTGAGCACAGGGTATGATAGAACTTCAACTTCGCACTACCACATTTCCATGTACTGATATATTCTTATTCTTATTTCTTACACGAGTTCTTATTATTGTAAAGGTGAGGTGTGGTACAAACACTGGTAATCGAGGAAGGGTCAAGTACCATCAGCACACAAGATCTCGAAGCTACGTTGTACAAGCTAATCTTGTGGTAAGTAGATGAACAAGTCATGTTTTTGCTCTGTAGTTCATTTCATGAACCATTTTTCAATGCAAGCACTTTAATTATACCTTTTTTCGAAACATATTTAGAGGCAGAAGTATGCTGCTGAAGGAGAAGAGCTGAGTCCACTTGATTATTTCAAGTCCTTCCACTGCAGCAAGAATGGCTTCAAAGCTCCAGTACAAGCAACTATTGTAATTACTTGTCTGCTTTTGAATTCTTCTTTGCAACAATACTAGAAACATGTGTGAGTATTTTTTTAAACCTTTCATTTTATTTCATTTTTAGGCTCCCATGGAACAAATTGTCGCCGAAACTCATGGCGACCAACCAGGAAAGCCTGTTGATGAAGCAGTGGCGGAAGTTGTCCAATCTAGGAATTTTCGGGAGGTTGCTGGCATTCGCCCGCCCTGCATGAAAAAGAATAGGTTAACTACTGCACTTCAAGTTCAGGAAATACGAGCTGGACTTGACAATGAGAAGCAAGGGGGGGCACAACTGCGGCAGAAGATTGTTGAACAGGAGGCCGAGTGAGTGAAGTGAGTTTGAAGGCTCAACAATAGGAGACAACATTGAAGTCTCTGAAGGACCGAATAGGCGACTAGAGAGGGGGGAGTGAATGGGAGCTGATAAAAATTCTTTCCGAAGGTCGAACTCAGCCTATACCCCGATTGCCACTCCGAGCACTCGCACACAACAAAGAGCCTCTAGACAAGGCACAAACCAGCCCTCAAGAACAAGAGACAAGCCTAGAAGCAAAGAGCGGAAGCACAAAAGCAAGAACCAAAAGACTTAGCCGAATCTGCGAAGTTCAGGCCGGACAGTCCGGACGAGTACGGCGGACAGTCCGCGAGTACGGCGGAAGTCCGTGAACCCTCGGCGGACAGTCCGAAAAAGGACCCCGAGCCAACAGTACTGCACCGGGAAAAATCGGACAGTCCGAGCCAGCACCACGGACAGTCCGGCACCCCGCGGACAATCCGGCAACCCAGAGCGGACAGTCCGGCAGAACTTGCTGGACACCCCAGACAAACCTCGAGCCACCGCAAACAAAACTCAGGCCACCGCGGACAGTCCGCCAAGACCACGCGGACGGTCCACGAACACCCTGCAACACAAAAGCCTGAAGCCACCGGATCAAAACGAACCGCACGAAGAACAAACAAAGAACACGAAGAACAGCTGCGCTGCCTATGCCTCGCGGACTGTCCGCATGGGACTCGCGGACAGTCCGCCAGGTTCGGACAGAGCAGAAAACTGCACGACCCCGCGAGGTCAACTCTCCAAACCATCACCGGATCTACCAAACGATAAAAGCCCTTGACACAAGATTTAGGGGAGATGATAAGCAACACAAGAGGAAGCTATGCCCCAAAAATCTCGACCTCTAACTCACTAAATCGCTGGGAATCGCAGATCACATGAACTACCACCAAGAACTTGAACTCCGACCAAAACTCACGAATCGAAGGCTTTCCCCGGCGTTTGAGGGGTCAAGATCACACACAAAGATGCGCAAGGCATCCACCCATGATCCCCTCAAAGAAATCCGAAGGAAAACGCCCTCAAATCCCTGAATCAAGTGAAGAACGAAACTCCCCAAAAATAGCCCCGAAAATGACACGAAAATCACAGAGGACTAGGAGGTCAGAGTCTATACAAGAATCTAGCCTAAGGAATACAGAGGGAAAAGAAGCAGTTCAGAGCAATCTACCAGGAGAGGAAACCCTAGAGTCCAAGCGAGAGAGATGCCATCCACCTCTCCGCTATTTATACGAAGTCCATCGGAGGGAGGTAAATGACCACGCTACCCCTACAACTTGAAATGAAGATACAACACCTCAGGGGCATTTTGGTCAAGTCTTCATCGAGCGGACACGATTCCACAGCGGCCTTGCTTAGCATCGACGCAAGCCCTGCGATCACGCCACGTGCCCCCCGCCTCGAAGCTTCCCGAAGCTCCCGAACCACCGTCTCCGTTGCCTCGGGCCTCCGGGCTTGGTTTTGAGGCCCAAACCAAGAAACCGTCCATCGATGGTTTTGTGGGCAAACCAACAAACCCCGCATGCAAGCTTCGGGCTCCATCCGCTACCTTGCACCAGCCCATGTTCACGACTTCAGCCCACCAGTCTTGCACTGCACGGCTCGCACTTGACCCCATCGGCCACCAGGGTCATCGAACTAAGCCTAGTTGCCTCTCCATCACCCGAAGGCTGCCACGACTAAGGCCTTTCGCGCTTGTTCTTCACCTGCACCGACACGAGTCAAGCCGCAACCTGTACCTGCACACTTAGCCAAGCATCAGTCCACACAACGTTGTCAATCACTCATCACTAAGGAGCGACCCTCCACTGGTCTTCGGACACACCTAGTCCTCAATCTCCCCCTTGATGAGTGCATTGACAACACCCACAGATATCAACATAGAGAAAAAGAAAAGAAAACAACCACGAACACCAACCTCCAACAAGTGATCCAAAGCCAGAGAACAAGCGAAAAACAAGATCACTCGCCAGACCACGTCTCGGCCCCCTAAGGCAAGGGCAACGGCTCAACACAACCGAGACAAACCAAAGCTCACAAAGAGCACATCACAAAGCACAGAACTCAGGAAACACAAAGGAGCTCCTCCTGCACATATGCAACCTCCCTCTGATTAAATGCAACCTCTTTTTCGAGCAAATGCAACCTCTTCTTCTCAATTTTTCTCCTCACATGCAACATCTCACAAATGCATACCAATTTTCCACAAACTCTCTCAAAATGCACAAACTTATCCCCTTATCATACACATTCTCCCCCTTGCTGACAATGCATGAATCAAGGTATATGAAACTCTTCCCCTTGTTTACATGAAAAATGCATGTCAAAGCATATATACAATCTACCAAGCTTCTCAAATATACAAAGAGCACAACAAAATGCTACACATGAAACATAGAGCAAGCAAAGTAGATATGGTGTAGTTAGCACATTGCCATCAAGAAGGTAGAGACATATAAGCATGTGACATGGCTAAAAGCAATTTTAAGCAATTTTCACAAAGAAACATTCATCTCATGAGCAAGATCCTATCCATGGCAATTTGAGCACAAATCCACTAGATCATCCAAAGTTTATGCAAAATCACAAATTCTCATCACAAGATCATTATAAACGCCCACAAGCTACTCAAGTCATGTTAAAGCCACCGAACCATGTGTCTACTTCTTAAAATGAGACTTCTCATGGTAGACAACATGCTATGGTTTAGCACCCAAGATGTGAAAAACACTAAAACATGATTAGGAGCTCATTTTTAAGCACAAGGCAATTCATACACCAATTTTCATTTTCAAGTTTAAACATGGTACATGAAATGCCTTTGCAGCAAAAAGAAGCTTATGCTCCTCCCAAAGTGAACAAATGGGCTAAGCATTTACAATGACAAAAGGTCTTTGACCCCAAGCAAAGAGAATATGATACTCAAGCACAAACTAAACATGATAAAGGCATTTGAGCACAAATTGAGCATCGACAAACATCTACTCATGAGAGAGGCAATTTTATCATTTTCACAAACATGAATCTATCTCAACATAAATATATGGCAAAACCATCAAGAGCATAGCAATCACATCCACCGTTTACCAAACATGCACATATCTCACACATAGCACATCGGTGATCAATGTATATAAGAGAAGCTTTTCCTAGCACAAGTGATCCAAAGATGGCTATCCTACCAGGTTTTGTACATAAAATAAAATGCATGAAAGAAATGCAACAAAATGATACATATGACACATATATACATGAGAAGCTCCAAGACCCAGCTAGAATGGAAAGCACACCCCAAGTTCACCCCGCAAGCGAGTGAAAGTGACTTGGTCAAGCGGTTTGGTGAAAATGTCGGCTAGCTGGTCTTGGGTAGGGACATAGGACAAAGATATGTTTCCCTTCTCAACATTGTCCCTCAGAAAGTGGTACCTCACTTCTATGTGTTTTGTTTTGGAGTGGAGGACAGGGTTTTTGGCTACACTTATGGCACTGGTGCTGTCACAGAAAAGTGGAACATGGGAGCACTCCTCACCAAAATCACTCATGGTGTAGGTCATCCAAAGCAGCTGGGAACAACAACTAGCAGCAGCTACATACTCGGCCTCTGTAGTGGACTGGGCTACACTGGATTGATTGCGAGATAACCAAGAAACCAAAGACGATCCGAGAAACTGGCAACACCCAGAGATAGACTTGCGGTCCAATCGACACCCAGCAAAATCAGCATCAGAGTAACCATGAAGTCTGAGTGTCGAGGAGGCAGAATACCATAGACCAAACTCAGGAGTGTAGTTCAAGTACCTGAAAATCCGCTTGACGGCCTACCGATGTGAAGTCCTCGGTGACGCCTGAAAACGAGGGCACAGACACATGCTGAACTGTATGTCCGGCCTCGTCGCCATCAAGTAGAGGAGGGAGCCGATCATGCTCCGGTACTCCTTCTGGTCCATGGGTTCACCATCCTCGTCCACGTCCAAAGCCGTAGTGGTACTCATCGGTGTAGTCAGCGGCTTGGAGTCGTTCATGCTAAACTTCTTCACCATGTCCCTGGTGTACTTCGCCTTATGTACAAACGTCCCATCCTTGCCCTGCTTGATCTGGAGGCCTAAGAAAAACTGCAGCTCGCCCATCATGGACATCTCAAATTCCCTGCTCATGTCATCTGCAAATCTGGCAACAAGATCATGAGAAGAGCCACCAAAGATTATGTCATCCACGTAAATCTGAATAATCAAGAGGTCATTCCCATGCTTAAGGAAAAACAGGGTCTTATCAACTGTGCCCATCACAAACCCCTTACTTAGTAAAAACCCTCTCAACCTGCCATACCAAGCTCTCGGTGCCTGTTTCAACCCATAGAGCGCTCTCTGGAGTTTGTATACACGGTGTGGGTATTTCTCGCTCTCAAACCCCGGGGGTTGCCTCACATACACTTCTTCCTCTATCACCCCATTCAAGAAAGCACTCTTGACATCCATTTGGTACAACTTGAACCCTTTAGCCACGACAAAGGCTAGAAGGATCCTAATTGCCTCCAAACGGGCCACAGGAGCAAATGTCTCCTCGTAATCTATGCCCTCTTTCTGGTTGAACCCTTGAGCCACCAACCTCGACTTGTTTCTCACAACCATCCCATTCTCACCCTCTTTGTTCTTCCACACCCACTTGGTTCCTATGAGACGGCAATTTGGTGGTGGATCGACTAACACCCAGACTTGGTTTCTCTCAAAGTTCTCCAACTCCTCATGCATGGAATTCACCCAATTCTCGTCAGACAAAGCGTGTCGAATATCTTTGGGCTCAAAAGAAGCGACAAAAGCAGAGTGAGCGAAATGAGAAGTGTTCCTTGACCTCGACTGTGTTAGTGCGTTCATGAAGGTCACCTATGATCGTCATCGGTGGGTGATCGATCTGTACACGCCGGGGAGCCTCTCGCCTGGACAGAACCTCCCCCTCAGCAGCAGCCTCCACTCGAACAGCTTCAGTCGTAGTGGGTGTAGGGGATGGTCCATCCTCGATCGTCGTCGTAGTAGTGGAAGTAGCATGTACACGATCAGCCACGGGAGCATCACCACCATCATCGTCTTCATCTCCATCTCCATCCTTCTCATCCTCAAAGATCCTCGCTCCAATTTCCTCGTCACCTGCACACTCAAAAGTAGAAGAGCTACATGGCTGTGTCTCGTCGAAGGTAACCTTGCAAGTCTCCATGATTCGGTTAGTGTAAAGGTTGAGCACACGGTATGCTCTACAGTGAATTGCATAACCAAGGAAAATACCATCCGAACATCTAGACTCGAACTTATCCAACTTGCCTTTCTTCAGAATGAAACACTTGCAACCAAAAGCTCTAAAGTGACTCACCTTGGGTTGTCGTCCATGCATCATCTCATAAGAGGTCTTCTTCTTGAAAGCACGAAGGAAGATGCGATTTGAGACATAGCAAGAGGTATTGACCACCTCGGCCCAGAAATGCCTAGGAGTCCTATGCTCATCGAGCATCGTCCTGGCCATCTCACAAAGGGTCCGGTTCTTCCTCTCCACTACACCATTCTGGCAAGCGACGTATGGAGAAGAGTACTGATGATCAAGACCAAGATCACTGAAAAAGGCATCAAAATGAGAGTTTTTAAACTCCGTGCCATTGTCACTACGTATAGCTCGAATGGCATCACCATGTCTCTCATTCTTCAACCTCAAGATCAAGTCTCGAACAAAGCCGAATGTCTCGCTCTTGTCCTCCAAAAAGAAGACCCAAGAGTACCTCAAAAAATCATCAACAACCACAAGAACATACCACTTCCCACCCGTAGAGCGAACACGAGCTGGCCCAACCAAATCCACGTGCAACAGCTCACAAGGTCGCTCGGCCATGACCGCAGTCAGAGGGGCATGAGAAGCTACAACCATCTTTCCATGCCTACAAGAGGCACAAACCAAATCCTTCTTGAATTTCAACTTAGGCAATCCTCAGACAAGATCAAGACCACTCAAGCGGGAAAGCAACTCAAAACACAAGTGTCCCAACCTCCTATGCCATTTCCAAAGCTCGGTCGAAATGCCAGCAACAAAGCATCGAGGAGGACCAACAGACTGGGAAAAATCGGCACGGAAGATTTGACCCTCGGGGACGATCATACAGACAAGATCGCCTCGAGAATCAAGCACACGAGAAGCGCCCGACTTAAAACGAACCTCAAAACCTTCATCCAGTAACTGAGATACTGACAACAGGTTAAAACCAAGTGACTTGACCAGGGCCACACTTCTTAAGGTCACCTTGCTACTCACCTTCACCATACCTTCAGTAAGCACTCGTCCTCTCCCATTGTCCCCGAAATTGATGTACTCCCTCGTACTCATCGGGGTGAGGCTGGAGAACCACCCACGATCTCTGGTCATGTGTCGTGAGCAACCGGAGTCGATCAACCAAAAGTCCTCCAAGCCTCCCACCTGCAATCAAAAACGAGAACGAGAATGAGCAAGCGACTCAACACTGGGGTTAGTACCAAAAGAGTCAAACCAGTGTCGAGCCATTTCCTCAAAAGAAGGGTTAGCAAAGTCCATCTACCAAAACCTCTAGGCGGAGCCCTCTCATGCCTACCACCAAAGTACCTGTCACATCTCACTGGCGGAGTATGCGCACCACGAGGGGGAAAACGTGGCCCGTAGTCCATCTGAGACCCAAAGCTCCGATCGTGCCTCCCAAACTCGTAACGGTCACGAGAAGGTGCACGTCGAGCCAACTCACCACGCCCAAACCCAACACGCCTATCTCTCTGAGGAAAACCACCTCACCTCCACGAGTGGGAACTGTACGCACATACACCTCACCCCTAGGTAGAGGCCCTCTACAAGGCTCAGGCACACCACGAGAAAGGTGGTACCTGTCTTTGTTTGCCATCTCCCTAGCAAACCACTCATCTCTCTTCCTCCTGAAATAGAACTCATCCTTATGCACATCCCTCCCACAATACTCACAATGGAAGCGGATCGGCTGTGGCTTAGGCGGTGGCTTTTCTGTGGGCTTATCAACAGCTTTCTCTCCTGACTTCCCCTCAAAGACATTACCCAGGTTGCTCACAAACTTGATGGGTTTCTGGTAATTTTCTGTTTTCTGGGGGAACACTGGTGGGTCTAGAGTTGTATCGAGCTTGTTTCTGAGGTGGTTTGGCTTAGGTGCATATTTGTTCATTGGTATGGTGTGTGGTGGAGTAGGAGTCTCTCCGGCTTTCTCTTCTCCCTCACCACTCTTGTCAGCCCCCAACGCCTGACCATCAAACCTCTTGAACTGAGCCAACATCAAACTCAATTGTGGCTCATGCCCAGACAACCAACTCATCAATTTCCTAAGCTCATCATTTTCATCCTGCAAACGGTCAACATAGTGTGCAAGTTCCATGTTTTTCAAAGAATGCATTTCGCAGGTAGAACATGATGTAGGAAGAGGAGCTTTCAAAGCAGCCTCAAGAGAAACAATTCTAGTGTGAGATTCATCTAGCCTAGCATGCAAAACAGGACATGAGGTACAAGCACCTAACAAGGCTGGCCTAGACATCAATTCATCACACTCAATCCTAATCACATCTAGTTCCTCAAGAGTAGAGGCATGTTTCTCCTTGAGAGCAGTCAAATCAGTAAGAAAAACTGAGCAATCACCACAGTCAATCTCATCAGACACCACAAGAGCATATTTCAAAGATCCTATCTCATTTCTAGCATCCACAAGCAAGGATTCAAGCTCAGCTATCTTATCCTTAGCATCACCCAACAAAGATCTAAATTCCCTCTTCTCCTTGTTGGTCTTTCTAAGCACATCATCACGGTTATCAAGCAACTCATTCAGCCAAGCATTCTCCTCTAGCAAGAAGTTGGGATCCTGTCGTACCTCTTCTTCAGAATCAGAGTTCGAATCCGAGTTGTTCCTCCCACCCTTCTTGGAATGCGCCATGCCGCAAAATCCTCCTTGTGCGATGAAGCTTAGGCCGGTGAAGTTCTTGCCCGTGTGCCGCTTGTCCCTGCGCCTTTCTTGCTCTTCCTCGCTGCTCGAGTCGAAAGAAGCATCGCTTGATGTCAAGTCGATGTCGCTTGCTCCGGCCACCATCGCTCGAGCCGTCTTCTTCTTGTGGCCGCCACTCTTCTTGTGCCTTCTCTCGCCCTTGTCCTTGTGCTTGTCCTTGTAGTCGTTTCGGGAGCGGTGCTTGTTGTAGTCGTGCTTAGTATTGCCCTTGTAGTCATTCTTGATCTCCATGGCTTCAGGGCATTCGGCGATGAAGTGCCCGTGCTTCCCGCACTGATAGCACATCCACGAGCTCCGCCTTGTGTTCTTGCGGTTCTCGTACATCCGCCGAAACCTTTTGCTCAACAAAGGGAGATCGTCCTCGCTCAGCATCTCAAAGTCCTCATCTGGCAAAGACACAAGACAAGACAAAGAGAAACCACCAGAGTTAGCGTTAGACCTTGGTCCTGAGACAATAGCCAAACTATGAGGATCAGTGGGGCTCTTGCTCTTGGCTCTCAAGCCACGATCAACCTCCGAAGACCTAAGCTTGGAGAACAGCTCATCCAGCGTCAGCGTATCATACACGCTCGACTCCTCAATGGCCTCGACCTTGGCACTCCACACAGACCTATCCAGGGCATGCAAAAGCTTGATAGCTTGATCATGATCCGTGTATGGGAGCACTGTCACATTGGCCCTCATGTTGTTGACTATGCTAGTGAAGTGTTGGAACATAGCATCGGTCGACTCACCGGGGAGATGAGTGAAGTTCTCATACTCTCTCCGGTAAGTGGAAAACAAACGTGCACTTGGACATTGCCAACATGAGCATTTCTCAACTTGAGCCAAATCTTTCCGGCCACATTCTCTCCATACACTCGCTCGAACTTCGAGGCACAGAGAGCACAGAACAAGTAATCAACGGCCTTGCTGTTGGCCTCACACATGTCCCGCGATCCTGGAAGTAGAAAACTGTCTGGGATGACATATTGAGGATTTCGAGTGACCTCCCAGATCAGAGTTCCCTTCCCTCGCAAAAACGCGCCCATGCACCTTTCCCACATCGGGTAATTCTTGCCATCAAAGTGCGGAGGACCCGAACCCTTGTCGTAATCGCCCATCTTTGGATCTTAGACTAGTTAGAATCAAGAAGATCCGTAACTAACTCTGATACCAATTGAAGGACCGAATAGGCGACCAGAGAGGGAGGAGTGAATGGGAGCCGATAAAAATTCTTCCCGAAGGTCGAACTCAGCCTATACCCCGATTGCCACTCTGAGCACTCGCGCACAACAAAGAGCCTCTAGACAAGGCACAAACCAGCCCTCAAGAACAAGAGACAAACCTGGAAGCAAAGAGCGGAATCACAAAAGCAAGAACCAAAAGACTTAGCCGAATCTGTGAAGTTCAGACCGGACAGTCCGGACGAGTACGGCGGACAGTCCGCGAGTACGGCGGACAGTCCGTGAACCCTCGACGGACAGTTTGAAAAAGGACCCCGAGCCAACAGTACTGCACCGGGAAAAATCGGACAGTCCGGGCCAGCACCACGAACAGTCCGACACCCCGCGGACAGTCCGGCAACCCTACGCTGATAGTCCGGCAGAACTTGCTGGACACCCCAGAGAAACCTCGAGCCACCCCAGACAAAACTCAGGCCACCGCGGACAGTCCGCCAAGACCACGTGGACGGTCCGTGAACTCCCTGCAACACAAAAGCCCGAAGCCACCGGATCAAAATGAACCACACGAAGAACAAACGAAGAACAGCTACGCTGCCTATGCCTCGCGGACAGTCCGCATGGGACTCGCGGACAGTCCGCCAGGTTCGGACAGTGCAGAAAACTGCACGACCCCGCGAGGTCAACTCTCCAAATCCATCACCAGATCTCCCAAACAGCAAAAGCTCTTGAGACAAGATTCAGGGGAGATGATAAGCAACACAAGAGGAAGCTATGCCCCAAAAATCTCGACCTCTAACTCACTAAATCGCCGGGAATCGCGGATCACACGAAGTACCACCAAGAACTTGAACTCCGGCCAAAACTCACAAATCGAAGGCTTTCCCAGCGTTTGAGGGGTCAAGATCACACACAAAGATGCACAAGGCATCCACCCATGATCCCCTCAAAGAAATCCGAAGGAAAACGCCCTCAAATCCCCGAATCAAGTGAAGAACGAAACTCCCCAAAAATAGTCTCGAAAATGACACAAAAATCACAGAGTACTAGGAGATCACCGCAACGCCGAATGCTTCCATACATCCAGAGGTCAGAGTCTATACAAGAATCTAGCCTAAGGAATACAGAGGGAAAAGAAGCAGTTCAAAGCAATCTACCGGGAGAGGACCTAGAGTCCAAGCGAGAGAGATGCCATCCACCTCTCCGCTATTTATACGTAGTCCATCGGAGGGAGGTAAATGACCACACTACCCCTACAACTTGAAATGAAGATACAACCCCTCAGGGGCATTTTGGTCAAGACTTCATCGAGCGGACACGCTTCCACCGCGGCCTTGCTTAGCATCGACGCAAGCCCTGCGATCACACCACGTGCCCCCCGCCTCGAAGCTTCCCGAAGCTCCCGGATCACCGTCTCCGTCGCCTCGGGCCTCCGGGCTTGGTTTTGAGGCCCAAACCAAGAAACTGTCCGCCGATGGTTTTGTGGGCAAACCAACAAACCCCGCATGCAAGCTTCGGGCTCCATCCGCTACCTTGCACCGGCCCATGTTCACGACTTCAGCCTACCAGTCTTGCACCACACGGCTCGCACTTGACACCATCGGCCACCGGGTCCATCGAACCAAGCCTAATTGCCTCTCCATCACCCGGAGGCCGCCACGACTAAGGCCTTTCATGCTTGTTCTTCACCTGCACCGACACGAGTCAAGCTGCAACCTGTACCTGCACACATAGCCAAGCATCAGTCCACACAACGTTGTCAATCACTCATTGCTAAGGAGCGACCCTCCACTGGTCTTCGGACACACCTGGTCCTCAGTCTCAAACGGAAGCGCTTGAAGCTTTGAAGAAGAGCACAAATGACATGCATAATCTGATCCAAGGCTTGATAAATTTCATCTAGATTTAACCTCCTCTCAACTGAAGTATGGTCCTAGTGAACTTGTGTTGCTGATGACTTTTGCTGTACGTTGCATCATTGATGCTAACTTGATGTATGTTGCACCATTGTACTAGTTGGTGTGAATTACATGGAAGTGGGAAAGGTTCTGTTTTTATGTCTGATTATGTGGTGGCGATCAGCAGTCAGAATAGTATACAGTGTCTTGCGAAATGCAATATGGGCCGAGGCTCAGGCAAGGCCCTGGGAAAATGGCCTAGAATCAAATGGCTCTGCATAATGCAATATGGGCCAAGTTCATTAGATGGACTAGGGCCCAGAATAAAACATCCTAATGTAGCGTGCAACAAACATTTAAGCAATGACCAAAAAAATAATGCAAAAACCTAAAATAGGCTAAAATTGCCCCAACAAAATTAGGCTCACAAAGGCTCTTACATGGACCGGGCCTCAATTTGTGACGAACCGAAATCGTCATAACCCCCTGCCACGTCAGAGCCATGATGGATCTTGGTCTGACGTGGCGCAACCGCCGAAACACGTTTATGATGACAAGTGTTACGAATTTATACACATCATTAAATTCATGACGCCGTGAAATAAGGTGTGACAGAACCGCCCAAAATAAATCCGGATTATCACCTAAGCCGGTCCATGTGGCTCATAAGCGATAACCAGGAGCTATTTTGTTGCCTCTGCCGGGTCAAGCCCGGTAAATCACTTTAACCAGGATCGAAGAATTGTACATTAAAACTCACACGACGGTGAGTCCAGAGATAAACATTTCACAAATTATTACATCAAGCTCCATAAGGTTTTAAATATTATAAACCAAGTCCTTTGCATAAGGTAAATAGTTCAGAGTTCGAAACACAACGGAAATAAAATACTAAACGTCATAAGTAACGTCATAGGAGGCCATCCATGACGTCACTAAGCACTGTCATCCTCCCACTCCACTTCCCAACCGGGTGGGAGAGAACCAGGCCACGGGAACCCATCATCATTCACGTCACCTGAAAACAACAACAACAACAAGGCTGAGTATACTAATACTCAGCAAGACTTAACCGTCGGGTGATAGAAAATCACAACTCTCTAGACATGCAAGGCTCTTTGGCTAGTGGGTTGTTTTGCTGAAAAGCAACAAAGAGTATGTCCTTACTTTCAAATTTTAGCTCAAAATTCTAGTTGATTAACCATTACTAAGTAAGCAACTATTGCAAGCATAAGTTGTGCAAACAATTAAGCATATAACCAAATTACTTCTCCATTCCATCATTAAGGGACATAGAGTGTATGGTTAAGCAATCTCGGGTAACGGTGAGAGGCCGACGATCGATCGATTAATAACCTTGCAAGGTGGACCTAAACACACGGAAGGATGCACACCCCGAAAACAGCCAACTAGAAACCAAAAGGGGTGGGGTATGCACCAACCAGGCGGTTCCCGTCAATCCTCGGTTCGGGAACAGGGGCTACAGTCCTCGGTACATGGTGGTTGGTTCGGCCTCGCCTCCCCAACCCCACACATGCACCACAATTAAGCTGCAGCAGGGGACGAACCTAGGAGTAGTAACACTAAAGTTCCCTTGCCGTGCCAATCGGGTACTAGGCTTACCGGTCCCATTCCCGGCAAATGTTTAGTACGTTCAAACGCTTAACCACAGACCTACTGGCCGGACTCGGTCCCATGCTCTTACCACATGAGCATATCCATTTATAAAATCTTATGATTTCAACATAAGAAACCTATAGCTCGCGAGTGACGAACATCACTCGACTTTTACCGTGTCCTTAGAGCATGGCAACTAGCGACCTACTATGCTAGTATTTGAGCATAGGAACCTAGGATCATGCATCTAGGGTTTAAAGTCAACTCCTGAAACATAAATGCACAAACATTGCATATCATAATTGTAAAAGTTAGAAAACTGGGTTATGCTCCGGGGCTTGCCTTCACTAGCAAAGTCAGTGACGAAGTCCTCCGAACTTTGGTTCGGGTCCTGCTGCACTTCCACCACGTTCACTTCTCCTTCCGCAAGATCTCCCTCGGATTCCGGCACCAACTCGTAGTTTCCGTCCGGAAGTTCTACATGACATGCATATGCATTAAGTTCATGTATTTATAACTGAGGAGTGAGAATAGTTTAGCATTGAAGGGTAAACATGGGGGTGTATGGGTGACCACATTCACCTGGATAAGGATATATCCAGCATACTCTTCCTATCACAAATAGGGGTATGTGTGCGTGGTTTAACACCTTATTTGATGGTGATTGCGTGCACATCTATATTAATTAATTAATTTTTATTCACCAATTTATGGGGTGATGTTCATGGTGTGATTTGGTGAAGCTCAACCCAAAAGATTTGAAAACAAAACAAAGGTGATTTCTATTTTTCTTTTAATTCATCGATTAAGCTAGAATTTCTTTGAAAATTTATTCCGGAAGAAATACCAACAAAAAGACCATGAAACTTTTCTGAGAGGCACATCATACTATACATGAGCTACGCCAAAAATCTAGATCAATCCAAGCTATATAGCTAGCATGAAAAATACAACTAGATTCAATCATTAAAAACAAGAATAAATCATTAAAAAATAAATATACCACATCTTGAGCTAGAAATTCATGTGGAAGCACAAAACATCTAATCATGAAGAGATATGCACTTACTCAGCAAATAAAATTTAAATTAACTTCAATTTATGAGAGGGGGTTAAACTTGTGCTAAAATTACTTGACCCTATATAACATGATAAAAACATCTCTAATATTTATCATGGATGCAGAACCATAAAACATGATAATAGCAAAAAAGATTGGATTCTGAAGATTAACAGATTAATTTATTCAAATTATAAACAGGAACAATGCTGAAATTCAACTTTAATTCATAATTAAAGATCTACTCAATAACTTTGTACCAAATTTAAACCAGAAGACCAACATGGCATGGCAAACAACATATCCAAAATTTAGCTTCAGATCATGCATATAATTTGAATTATTGCAGATCTACTCAAACTGGTAAATTCAAAATTGTTTAAAAACTACACAGAAATTTGAAAACTCCCTTCGTAGAAAAGTTTTGGCCTGTTCATAAGGATCACAAAACAATTGAGTTTGCATTTTTATGATTTTTCTGTGAATTGATATGCATTTTACAAGATTCAGCAAAACAGTTCAAAACCTGAAGAATCTATTTAGCCGATAGGTCCCTGGCCAAAGATTTCTATTTACAACTCTGCCCTCGCATTTACACAGAGGTCCTCGGTTTCATGGATTAGACCCTAGGAAGAAATTGGGACTCGCAATTGAGTTCCTGGGCAAGGGCTGCGGCGCTGGCCGGCTCGCCGGCGGCGAGGTGGGGCCGGAGCCGGCCGGGCAAGCGGCAGGGGAGGTCGAGGTGCTTACCTAGGGCCGATTCCGGGCGTTGGCTGGCGCGGGAACTGCTCCGGTGGTCGCCGGCGACGGAGCAGTGGCAGGGCAGCCGCGGCGGCTCAGGTTCCGGCGAGCTGGGCGGCTGTGCGCGACAAGATGCGGTACTGGGGGTTGCAGTGGGGCCTAGGGGTGGCTCACGAGGGCTTGCACAGGCGTGAGATGAGGCGGAGGGTGGAGGTCCACAGTGGGGCTCAAATGGCGGCGGCGGAGCACGGACAACGGGGCGGTGCGGTGAAGCTCCGGTCCTTTAAATAGGCGACGGCGAGTGAGACGGTCGACGCGGCTTCCTGGGCTTTACGTGGGCGCGCACACGCGGGAGACAAGCCGCGCGCAAGCGCGACCAGCAGCGGCGCAGGGAGCGCGCGGCGTGGCGCGCGGCGCACGGCCCCTGTCGCGGCTCATCCGGGCGGGCGGTGCCCTGGGGAGACTCACCTGGTCGAGGTAGGACTGGCGGCGCAGGTGGGACCCACGGGGCGGGGCATGTGGCACGGACGCCCAGGCGGGAGCGCCGGTGCGCGCGCGACGCACGGCCATGGCGCGGCCAGAGCGCCGGCGCATACCGAGTTGCAACGAAGCCCTGTTTGACCGGTTATTTCTCCAAATTTTTGAGCTGAACTCAAAAATCGCCAATTAGCAAAATTGTAGACCAGCTAACCAGCTACAATTTTTGCAAAGACCGACATAGGAAATTCTTCATAGATTTGGAGATAAAAGGGTTTGAAAAATGGCATTTTCTCTGTTTGGTCAAACAGTGTCCCTGAACTTTGACCAAGTTTTAGGGGCTTTTCCACTTTGAATTTGAAATGCCGCCAATTGAATGAAATGTGTCCCATGTGATAAAGAACAACTTTCGTATTGGCCGATTTTGAAGTTGTTATATGAAAATCGGAGAACGTGCTAGATTAGCGATGAACGGTCTAGAGCTCTTAGGGTGTTGACCTTAGTTTGGGGGGTTTGACTAGGGTTATGGATGTTGACTAAGTCAAGAATGTCAAGGACCATCATTAGCCTCACTAATGACGATGTTTACTGTTGCTGAAACATCAGGGATGTTACATAAGGTATCGTCATTAATCGCGGTTTGTGACGCTCGATTAATGACGGAGGGTTTTCGTAACAAATAGCGTCATAAATCGCGGTTTATGATGAGAAACGCTCTTTTTCTGCGTCACTAGTCGGCACATTCCTTGTAGTGCTTGGTCACCAGATCACAAGAGCAGCCTCCAAGTGTTGTTATCTCTTACTATGCCTCCAAGTGCTCAATGATGATGCATAATACTTCCTTTTATTGTGAGTACTATCATAGCAGTAGCAGTAACTAGTAGCAATCAGTTTAGCCATCAGGAACATGTTACTGCATCTCAATTGATTCTGAATTGCCTTTAACACAGTCACTAATTCATTCTATGCTTAGAAAGGTTTAATTTAATTTCCTTCACTGATTTGTAGTAATTAGAACTGTGTCTATTTGCACTAAAATATTCAACTTGAAGTTGGCTTAGTTTTCATTTAATGGATTGTCAGCTCAATAAAATTATATCATTGGTTTATAACTGTTGCAAAATGTGGTGTCTAGCTTCTACCATTGCAATTTTAATTAAAAGCAGTTGATGTGGAACATGAAATTTCTTCTTGTTGTTTAATTGTTACCATCTTTAATTCCGGACAGGAGTTTCTTTAATTTATTGTTACCTGCCAAATCATAAATGTTACAAGCCAATACTGATTACACACAACTGTCTGATGGTGATACTCTTGTTTGATGATTGGAATATTGTCTCATGGTGATAAGACTAGTGCACAAGATTGTCAATTAGGCCTGATCTCTTTATTTTTAGTACCCATATTAAATATGCAAGTCTTAATTGTTTTGAGTCATTTCGTCCACCAAAAATTTGGTAACTAGAGAATTATTTTTCATATTTGTAGCTACCGTAGTTATTTGTTAGTCTATCTTAGGAATTTTAGATGACATGCTTCAGGAATAGATTAAATAGAGGTTATGCCCAGATGAAACACATGAATAACTTTAATGCACATTCTTTTTGTCTCAATATAAACAATTCACTCACAACTGAAATTTTGGGTGCAGGTTACAAGACACAGGGACCGGCTACAGAAGAGCTAGAAGACCTCATTTTCATCTTATAGTTTAGGAGCAAGAAATGAGCGTGCGTTCTGTGGTGTAATTAGAGTCTATAATGAGTATTTAGCAGTCTCCATTGTATGATTTATTTGAAGGGTCCCTTATTTGAATTCAGATTTAAAATAAAAAATAATTCATTTGTTGGGCTGCAATCCTACAATGGGCCAAATTCAATGCATATTCTTACTCATAATTCTTTGCCTCGAACGGGCTTGGCCCACATTGAACCCAAAATAATTATGCTTTAATGGGTTAGATGTAGTTGAATATGCGTAAAAATGGGCTGGCTAAAATTATATTTTGGGCTGTAAAAGGCTCAACAAAAAGTTGGGCTCAAACAGTCTTAGTTGGGTTGAGCTTTAATTTATGACGAATCATTTCGTCACAAATGTGTTGCCATGTAGGATGCCATGTCAGATTTTAGTCCAACATGGCAATCAATTTATAACGACATATGTGTTACGGAATTTTATGCGTCATTAAATTAGTGACGCTGCGAAATAAGGTCTCTTCATTAATCACGGTTTGTGACGCTCGATTAATGATGAAGGGTTTTCGTAACAACTGACATCATAAATCGCGTTTTATGACGAAAAACGCTCTTTTTTTTGTCACTAGTCAACGTTTTTCTTGTAGTGAAACCAGCTGTACCGCGACTAACCAACAAACTGGGGAACCGACCTATGTAGCCTCTCGCAGCACGCCACGCGTCCTAGGCCGCGGTTCTGTCCCGCGCACTCCGCCTGAGGGCGATCCGCGTGAGGGGGCTGCGGCCATCCCGGCGCCGCCGCGTGTCGCTGGATCCCGCGTCCGCGTGCGTGCGCGCATGCCCCCGGCCGTGATCCACAGCGCACTACGGCCAGTCGCCATCTGCTGCGTGGCCCGCTCAGTGGTGTGCCGCACGCACCATCGTGCTTGCAGGCATTGACCCAGTGTGTGGTGGGTCCCACTGACCCACAGTGACGTCAACACTTGTGTATTTTGTGCATTGCATATCTCCTTCATACGAACTCCAACGTAGGCAAATAATATATCCATTTGGATTGGCTCGACGAGCCCGTCACAATGGTACAATCCAATTTGGCAATTGAGATTGTTTGTGATGATGTCCTATATATGCCCAGGATTCACTTGCTCGCAACTATATCATTTCATGCATATTTTGGTGTGTCCTGCAACAAAAGATAGAAACATCTATATTTGTGGAATTTGTTAGTATAAACCCCTATTTTTGTGTGGATGTTGTTATTTTATTTATTTTATGCTGGAGTTGACGGCCTAAAAGTGGTACTTAATTACCGTCAACAACACCCCCACACTTGACCTTTGCTCGTCCTTGAGTGAAGGAGAAAGGATCAAGGTGAGACATGATATCCAAAGTTATGAAGCTAGCATAAGAGATATTCCAAATCATACCTTGTACTTGTGAACTTTGTGGAGTGTCTATCATGCCATCTTGGGTAGTTGAAGAATGGAACGGTCATGAATCAAATCACTCCTTCTCTTCATGCCAGTTACTTGGGGTTTGCAATAATTTTCAAAACAAGCTTTGCTTAGCTCCTCATTTGATTCTCTCATGTCACACAATGTGTATATGTCCTCACCAAGGCATTAGACTTGCCTTTCTTTCATCCTACTTCTAATGATGGCTATATGTGGAGCTCACGGTGGGATAAAAGATAAAACATACTTGTATCACATATATTGCAAAGTCAAAAACCGGATCCAAGAAGAAAATCAAATCATACAATCAGATCAAGATGTACACTTGAATGGATATGATGGATATGGTAAGGTGGATACTAGGCCCGTAATGGGTGCTAGCTATTACCATATACGATGAATGTTGTGGTGATGGCAAGGTGGACATTAGGCCCAGAATGGGTGCTAGTTATTACCATCTGATTTATTGGAACTCCTTTTTGCATGATCCATCTCTCTTCTTTTTCTTCTTTGTTTTGGACAAGGGCTATCTCTTTTTTTTCATGTTTTGAGCTATTTTCACTCATTCTTTGAGCATGATTTTTTGCTTTTTTTCTATTCATAGCTGATGAGGACATCACCGGCTCAAATACAACCACAATAGCAAGTTTCTATTCTAAGGTGAACCAGTTCTTTATCATAATTGTATTTGATATATTTGATGAATTGTTGCTGCACCATGATGTATGTTGCTTGTCATTTTCAGAAATACCGACGTGGATAAAAAAGAGTGTTAAACGTACATGGAAAGCATGGAGGACCAAAGAAGTTGATTGGGGGCCAGGTATAAGTATTCCTCACGTCCTCCATCGGGCCACCACGTCATTTATGACCCAAAGATGGAAAGAGATCAAGTCCAACACGTTTTAGGCACTGGATTCGGACTCCATGATTGGGCCTACTTGCAACTGACGCCACGACCTCATACGGACTCCGTTTGGAATGTTCTTCATATGGTTGGAAAGGAAAATTCATAGAGCTTCCAATGGCACTAGTCTCATAACTAAATTCCATCTGAGGTGACAGGAATCACTGAAACAAGTGGACGTTCAGAATCTGTCAAGATGCTGCGTCACCGTCTTTTGGGCCGTTGGCCTGTGTATCATGTCGGAGCCCATGGGAGCGCGTCCTAGGTTTGGAGCACGACCTCCACCACATCCTGGTCATGCCCCTACCCTATCATATACCCCCATAGCCGCCACAAATAGATGGGATTTTGTTTTGATGTAAGTTTAGTCATTGCTACTTCCTTGTAGAACCAAAGCTCCTCTAGTCTACTTGGTTAGAGGGGCTGAGGTATGGTCGCAACTAGGAGACCCAGGTTCGATTCCTCATTGGATCGAATTATGGAGCTAGTTTTAAAAAAATCCCCTCGCCAGTGAAACCAGGGTTCAGGGATTTTCTAGGCTTGGAGATGGTTTCTTCTTCTTAATGAAAAACCGTGGGGCGGTCATACCCCACCGGGTCTAGTTTTAGCTACTTCCTTGTAGACTTGTTTGTCAGCGAGACCACCTGTTCTACCTTATTCAGAACTCCAACTTGGTGATATTAGATTGGTTTCCATCTCAATATCTAGTAATTCAGTACTTGTTAGGGCAACTCCAAGAGACTAGCAAAAATGGATTGGCTAGCTAAATTTTGGAAAAAAAATCTCAAAAACACTCTTCCAACAGACTAGCTATCTGCCCAACTACCTATTCTGACTAGCTAAATTCGTTGCCCCATTAGCTATCTTTGGCTAGTGGCTAGTGACTAGCTATCCTGATTTTCATGAGTATGACAGGCGAGACCCACTGGCGGTGGAGCATATAGAGAGTTCAGTTTAGAGAGGCTATTGGATGTCAACAACTTTTTGCTAGCTATTTCATTTTACATACTAGCTAAATCAGGATTTTAGCTAGTGATATTTAGAGAGGCTCTTGGAGTTGCTCTTATACTTGTTCTTCAATTGCTTGCAGGAACAGGTGCCCTAGTGGCGGTTGACGCGATCCACAAGATCGCGGCAGCCATAGGAGGTAGTGTATCGGTTGCTAAGGCGCTTCCTTGGATAGGTTGTAGTCGGGTCGTGAACGTCGTTTCCTCCAATGAAGTTATCCTCCACGCCTCTCATCGAAAGATCGGCCACAAACCCTAGCGGGTTCACATCAAATGGTGTGAGAGCTTCATAAAAACCATAGCGGGATTGCATCAGTTTATATGAGAAATCTGGTTTGCTAAGTTTTAATCATTGTTTGCTTCATGTGATTGGAAGATATGATAGCAAAGGACAATATTGTGCATAAAGTTTATATTTTCTCTGATATGAAATATCATTTTGAGCTACAATATCATGATCAAATAGGGGGCTGCACTAACACTAATAATATCTTGCAAGGTCCTTCTAGTTTTTCTCTTAAGCAATAGGGTCACCCCAAAGAAGGGAAGCATTGTTGGTTATCACTTTGTAGCATGGTAGCCGCTCTGTGTTTGAACATCAAGGCAAGCACCTTTGGATGCCACCGGAGCAAGTTGAGGACGATTTGGAGCCAAGAAGGGGAGAATAATGAGGACATCACCTACTCGGATACAACCATAATGAGAACTATTAATTCAAAGGTGAACCCATTCTTTGTCATGATTGTATTTAGTACATTTGAGGAATTGATGTTGCACCATGATGTGTGTTTCTTGTCATTTTCAGACATACTTACGTGGATCAAAAATAGTGTTAAACACACATGGAAGGCATGGAGGACCAAAGATGTTGATTGGGGACCAAATCCAAGTGTTCCACATGTCCTCCACCAGGCCACCACATCACTTTTGGCCCAAGGATGGAAAAAGATCAAGTCCACCACGTTTTTGGGCGCTTGATTCGGGCTGCATGGCTGGGCCAACTTGCAATGGACGCCACGATCTCATACGAACTCCATTTGGGATGTTCTTTATATGGTTGGAAAGGAAATTTCAAGGAGCTTCCAATGACACCGATTTTATATCTAAATTCCATCTGAGTGGACGGGAATCATATAGTATGAGGTGCCATTGGAAGCTCTATGAAATTTCCTTTCCAACCATATAAAGAATGTCCTAAACGGAGTCCGTATGAGGTCGTGGAGTTAGTTGCAAGTTGGCCCAACCATCTAGTCTCAATCCAGCACCCAAAACGTGTTGGACTTGATCTCTTTCCATATTTGGGCCAAAAGTTACATGGTGGCCTGGTGGAGGATGTGTGGAACACTTGGACTTGGTCCCCAATCAACTTCTTTGGTCCTCCATGCCTTCTGTGTGTGTTTAACACTCATTTTGACCCATGTAAGTATTTCTGAAAATGACAAGCAACACACATCATGGTGCAACATCAATTCCGATAATGTACCTAATACAATCATGACAAAGAATGGGTTAATGATGTGAACCCACTCGGTTTTGTGGCTGATCTTTCGATGAGAGGTGTGGAGGATAACTCGATCAGAGGAAACAATGTTCACAGCCCGACTACAACCTATCCAAGGATGCGCCTTAGCAACCGATACACCGCCTTATATGGCTGTCGTGATCTTGTGGAGCGTGTCAACCGCCACTATGGCACCCGTTTCTGCAAGCAATAAAAGAACAAGTATAACATGTACTGAATTACTAGATATTGAGATGGAAACCAATATCATATCACCAAGTTGGGGTTATGAATAAGGTAGAACCACGTGTCTACAAGGAAGCAGTAATGGCTAAACTTACATCAAAACTGAACTCAATCAGTTTGTGATGGCTATGGGGGTATATGAGAGGGTAGGGGCACGACTAGGACCTGGTGGGGGTCGTGCTCCAACCCTAGGATGCGCCCTTATGGGCTCTGACACGATACACGGGCCAACGGCCCAAAAGATGGTGACACAGCACCTTGACAGATTCTGGACGTCCACTTATTTTTGACGATTCCCGTCGACAGATAAGAGTTTGATATGAGATCAGTGCCATTGGAAGCTCTATGAAATTTCCTTTCGAACCATATAAAGAACATCCAAAACAGAGTTCGTGTGAGGTCGTGGCATCCGTTGCAAGTTGGCCCAGTCATGCAGTCCGAATCCTGCATCCAAAACGTGTTGACTTTGATCTCTTTTCATATTTGAGCCAAAAGTGACATACTTGCTTGGTAGAGGATGTGGGGAACACTTGGACTTGGTCCCCAAACAACTTGTTTGATGCTCCATACCTTCCATGCGTGTTTAACACTCTTTTTGGGTCCAGTTATGTATTTCTGAAAATGGGAAGGAACACACATCATGGCGCAACATCAATTCATCGAATGTAGCAAAGATAATCATGATATAGGATAGATTCACCTTTTGTTTACAAGCCATTAATATGGTCATATCCGAGCTTGTGATGTCCTCATCATTCTACCCTTCTTGGCTGCAAGTCGTCCTCGACTTGCTCCGGTGGCATCTAAAAGTGCTTGCCTCGACGTTGGAACATGGAGCGACGAGTATGCTGCAAAGCGACAACTAGCAATGCTTCCCTTCTTTGGGCTGGCCCTGTTACTTAAGAGAAAAACTAGTAGGATTTTGCAAGACATTGTTGGTGTTAGTGCAACCCTCTATTTTGTCATGGTTTTGCAGCCTCAGTGGATATTTCATATTAGAGCAAATATAAACTTTATGCATAAAATATTCTCCTTTGCAATCATATTTGCCAAACTAGATTTGACATATAATTCATTCACCAAACTATTCAGGTCAAAAAGGAAATCAAGTTCGATATAACCTAAACAATTCGAAAAAGATACAATTTCAAACTCATCTTTCTCATTAGCAATACAATGAACACGCCTTGTTTCAGCATGCGTATCATCAAGAATAAAATCATCATGTCTATGCACTAGTCATGTTGTGGGTATGAGTGAAACATGATCATACTCACATGGACTGATTTCAGCATTGAATTTGTAGCTTTGCTCACTCACCTGTGGCGTGGTAGGTGCTGCACAATCATTCTTTTCACACTTTTGCAGCGCATGTTGTTGCTCAAATTGCTGAATGCACTCAATTATATTGTTCTCTTCCTCCTGCAAAATGTATGGATAATAAGAGGAAAAAGAGAGTGCCCTAACTCTAGTGGTGGTGCTGCAATCTCAGAAGAAATATCACTCTTATTCACTACTTGTTACATAGGAGTAAACGAAGCATCAACACACAAGTCCTCTTTATCACAAGGAACAACAAGCAATTCATCTTTTGATAAAATTAAATCAGCAGAAGGTTCAACTATTTTTTTATTCTTTATTATCATGCTGAGTGGAAAAATTTCCAATATTATGAGTCACAAAATTCTTGCAAGTACTCACCGGTGAAAGAATTTTCTTTTCAACACCAATAGCAAGCCAAAATAATGAACCAATATTGTTGTATGATTTGCTAACTAACAAGGTTCGAATTTCTGAATTGAGCCCTTTCATGAACCTACTCATATTATGTTCCCGACATTCTTGTAATCCACCAAAAATGACACAAATCTTAAAGGTATGTTAGTATTCCTTGACAGTCCTACTACCTTCCTCCAATTTGTCTAATTTTGCAAATGAACAATCAACATAATATTCAGTAACATATTCATCTAGAAAAAGCATTTTAAAATCTTTCCAAGTTTGTGGAACTTTGTTGTGCCTACAAATATGTTTCCATGTAGTCAAAGCATATTTTGTTAAAGCACAGAAGCAACAAAAATCATTTGATGTTCAGACAAGTCGTACTTATCAAATTTTGCATCTACCTTAAGCTCCCATTCAATGTAAGTGTGAGGATCAAACATACCGGCATATAATGCTAAAGTGATGAATGATATCTTGAATGTGCGGGTCTAGCTTCAACTGCTTGAAAATCTTTGTATCACTTGCCATGATTAGTGGAAAAGAAGAAATACAAAAATAATATGTTTGCTCCTGTCAACTACTAGGATATGTCAGGTGTAATTCTCTCAAACTCAACTTGTTAAAAAAAGATCTTATAAGTTCTTACCAAGCCAAACAGGAGGGGACGACAACCAACAAGACAACAACCTCAAAGATTGTGTATCTGTGCTGCAACAACAAGACTTGTCAAGCTGTAGTCGGATATGTGGAGCTATTGGTGGGCTGAAACAATGACTAGCCCCACATTAGTTAAAAATCAAGCTGAATAAATGTTCAATGGTGGTACTATGCTAGTCCTAGGCTAAACCATGCTAGAGACGTAAGTCTAGGCACAAAGGTAGTCACTAACAAAGAGAAACTAGCACAGCACAAAGGAAAACACCAAAATCAGCCCACTCTTTTTTCTCCTCTACTTGTCTCTTTTTTTATGTCTTTGCTTCTCTTTTTTTCTTCTTCCTCTTTTTTTTTCTATCAACTTTTTTCCAAAACACTGCACTTTGTTTTTCACAATATCATGATAAATCAAAACTTAAGGTATTCCGAAAAAGATTACAGATCGCAAATGTCTAGGATGACGCTCAAAAGGAATTTTTCAATAAGGCCAGATCCATTGGAATGATAAAAAGATAAGCTTTCTAAATTGTATTTAAACACTTGAATCAGACTTAAAATGGATCTGTGGTGGCCAAAATGCAGCAGCAATGTATATGATGATAATGGATCTCGTGGTGACCCAAACGTGATAGAACTCAAAACTCTAAAGGATTAGACAGTAAAACCAGCAACTCGACACAACCGATGCAACCAAAAACTCAACAAGCCCTAACTAAGCAGTACTAGTAAAGACTCAAAATGTTTATAGGATTGCAAGTAACTGATCTACTATTTTTTGTTTTCTAGACTATAGGAAAATAAAAACAACAAATGATTGGATAACTCTCACCGAGTAACCTCGATCTGATACCAACTGATGTGAACTCACTCGGGATTGTGCCCGATCTTTCGATGAGAGGTGTGGAGGATAACTCTATTGGAGGAAATGACATTCACGGCGACTACAACCTGTCCAAGGATGCGCCTTAGCAACCGATACACCACCTCCTATGGCTGCCACGATCTTGTGGAGCGTGTCAACCGCCACTTGGGCATCCATTCCTGCAAGCAATCGAAGAACAATTAAGCAAGAACAAGTATAGCAAGTACTGAATTACTAGATATTGAGATGGAAACCAATCTGATATCACCAAGTTGGGGTTCTGAATAAGGTAGAAGAGGTGGTCTCGCCGACCAAGGAAGTAGCAATGGCTAAACTTACATCAAAACAAAACTCAATCTATTTGTGACGGCTATGGGGGTATATGAGAGGGTAGTGGCACAACCAGGACCTAGTGGGGGTCGTGCTTCAACCCTAGGATGCGCCCCTATGAGCTCCGACACGATACACGGGCCAACAGTCCAAAGACGGTGACGCAACACCTTGATAAATTCTAGATGTCCACTTGTTTCGACGATTCTAGTCGACTCAGATAGAAGATTGGCATGCGACCTGTGCTATTGTAAGCGCTAAGAATTTCCTTTCCAACCATATAAAGAACGTCCTAAACGGAGTTCGTATGAGGTCGTGGCGTCCGTTGCAAGTTGGCCAAGTCATGTAGTCTGAATCCAGCGTCCAAAACGTGTTGACCTGATCTCTTTCCATCTTTGAGCCAAAAGTGATGTGGTGGCCCGGTGGAGGACGTGGCAAACAATTGGACTTGGTCCCCAATCAACTTCTTTGATCCTCCATACCTTTCATGCGTGTTTAACACTCTTTTTGGTCTAGCTATGTATTTCTGAATATAAGAATGAACACACATCATGGCGCAACATCAATTCATCGAATGTAGCAAAGATAATCATGATACAGGAAAGATTCACCTTTTGTTGACAAGCCATTAATATGGTCATATCTGAGCTAGTGATGTCCTCAGGACCCACTAGGGTTTGTTGCTGATCTTTCAATGAGAGGCGTGGAGGATAACTCGACTGAAGGAAATGACGTTTGTAGCCCGACTACAACCAGTCCAAGGATGCGCCTTAGCAACCGATACACCACCTCCTATGGCTGTCGTGATCTTATGGAGCGCGTCAACCGCCACTAGGGCACCCGTTCCTGCGAGCAATCGAAGAACAAGAAAGAACAAGTATAACAAGTACTGAATAACTTGATATTGATATGGAAACCAATCTAATATCACCAAGTCAAGGTTCTGAATAAGGTTGAATAGGTGGTCTCTGATGCGGACACCACGAGTACATCTACACCAGCAGCACCTTCTCCTACTCCAGCGCCGGTAGCACCTTCTTCAGCGCCATCTTCTGGGCCAATCACCCGGGCCTGTGCGAGGGAATTGAACTACATCTTTTTATTGAAGAATGAAGGCCCAGAAGACTAGCGGCTGGCCCATCAGGAGGCCCAGGAGGGACGCCTAGGGTTAGAGGCACCCACGCGTGCCCTCCCCTCTTGGCACGCGCGCGCCCACCCCTGGCCGTGCTGACCCTAGGGGCTGCGCCCCCTTTTGTTTTTCCCTTTATTAGTCGGAGTCCTGTTTCATTTAGAACTTGAGTTTTGTTTAACATCTAGCTTTAGCTACACCAGACCACGCACAAATACGTGCTGTCCTTTGTGATTCAGAACTCCACCTTCGAGTGATAGTAAGATTGCTCGCCTCATTTTCTTGTTCGTTCTTCGATTGCGTGCAGGAAACGATCTTCGTGATCAGGCTGACTTTGCACCAGCAAGGTTGGTAACCATCGGGAGTTGGTTCAGCGATTGCATTGGCGCTTCGTGCTCGCTCGTCGTAGTCGGATCGTGAGGGTCGACAACCACCAAATCGAATTTATCTCCACTCGCCAAAAGATCAGGCACTCCACCTCTATCAAGTGGTATCAGCTTTCCAGGTTGATCAGTGAGTTTATCGAGTGTTTTTTCCCTTCCTACAGTCCACAAAAACCAAACAAAAATTTACTTTCAGGTTAGATCCTTGTCCCAACAACTGTTTAGCCTTGCACATTCTTTCAGTAAGTGTCTTTGTTGAATTTGTGTGCTTACTCGTTCAATTGTTGCTGGTTACTTTGTGTTCTACCTTTTGTTTTCCTTTTCTCTCTAACCCTAGCCGCCATCACCATCTCCCTCCTGCCGCTGCGTGAACAACCTCGCGCCGCGCACGTGTCTCGGTCACAGCCACGCGCTTCCCCCCCGCGATCGCCTCTCCCTGCTTGGTTGGAAAGTCAGAAAAAAGGAAAGTGAAAAAAAAGAAAGAAACAAAAAAAGAGAAGTCCAACTAGGAGAAGGCACCTTTCGGTTCGGTGGAAATCCACCACGCGCCAGCCTCCCCCTGCCGCGAGACGCCTCGCCCCCCTGGCTCGCGATCCCTAGGGCACACCATGCCCTACCCTCCCCTGGCCGCGAGTTCCCCTCCACCACGCCGTGCCAGCTCTCCATATCCGTATCTCTCTTTCTGGTACCATACTCTGAGGTTAGCCTTACTTGAGGGAGGGAGAGAGTATCTTTTTTTAACAGAATACCCCTATACTTTCGGAAAAAGTGTGTGTCGCAACTTGCTGTTCGAGATCCTCTGTGTTCATATTATCGATTTTGAGGACTCCTGCAAAAAAAACAGAAGCAAAAAAACAGCAAATTGTTGCGCCCTCTCCACCTTTGCCACCATCCTTGTTCCACTCTCGCACTTGTTTCCAGCAGCGTTTGATTGTGTTTAGCACTCTTATTCAACTTTGCATTATTGTTTGATTGTGCTAATCCTTCATTTGAGTGCAACCTTCCCAGAACTCCACATATTTCTACGACGAGCAGATTTTGTTTCTCCAGGCAATCGCTCCTCCAATCTTTCGCGAGTTCCACCAGTTGGCTGCAGTTCACCCCTGTGTGCGTGGTAAGAACGGATAAGAATTTGATAACAGCACTAGTGTGAGTGCCTTTGTGAGCTGTCCCACCCATGTTTTTGTCATCATTTTGTTTTTGTGTTTGCGCTAACCATGGCAGATGACGGCACCGCCGGGGTTGATCCGCTGCAAGACATGCGAGCACAAGTTGAAGGACTAGCCGCGGACATTCAGACCGTACATGAATGGCTGGACTCAATGATCACTACGTCGACCGACCATTTCGATCAGCTCGACCTCACCCAGACGGCCACCAAGACCACACTCGACGCTCTTGTGGCCCGACTCGACGCCATGCACACAACGATAACAGATTTGCAGAAGGACTATGGCGGTGATTCGGAGCAGGAAGCCGGAGACAGTCACGGTCGTGCCCGTCGTGTGCCACGCCGCCCCGGTAATGATTCTTTTTCTAAGATTAAATTTAAAATCCCACCTTTTAATGGTAAATATGATCCTGCTGCATATCTTGATTGGGAGTTAGAGGTTGAATAAAAATTTTCATGTCATGATATTGCTGCAAACTCTCAAGTTAAAGCTTCTATTAGTGAATTTACTGATTTTGCTTTAATTCGGTGGCGTGAGTATAAAATTAAACATCCTACTGCCATTCTGACCACTTGGGATCAATTAAAAACTGCTACGCGCCATAGATTTGTGCCTTCGTATTATGCTCGTGATTTGCTTAATAAGATAAAGCGTTTTCAGCGAGGTTCTCAATCTATTGAGGACTATTACCAAGAGTTACAAAAAGGTATGATTCGTTGTGGGATATTGGAGACCAATGACGCTGCCATGGCACGTTTTTGTGGTGGCTTAAACCGCGAAATTAAGGACATACTTGATTATAAGGAATATCATGATATGACTCAATTATTTGAATTTGCTTGCAAAGCTGAACGTGAAGTGCAGGGACGACGCTCGAAGACATATTCTAACCCTTTTGCAGGAAGAAGCTCGACATCCACACCAGCACCTGTCTCCCCTACGCCATCCACGTCCACCACTACACCGTGCGAGAGGACGGCCAAACCAGCAAGCACTGCCCTACCCACAGGCGCTACCCCACCCACAGGCGCCACCCCTTCTCCAGGCCGTACACGGGATATTCAGTGTCATCGCTGCAGAGGATTTTGCCACGTGTTTCGGGACTGCCCAAACAAGTGCACTTTGCTCATTCGTGACGATGGTGAGTACTCTTCCGCTAGTGATTCTGAAGATATTGAACATACATTGCTTGCCACTGACCATGCAGCCAAGGCGGAGGTACATGTCACCCCGGGTGACTCCGATAGGTATGAAAGTCTTGTTGCGCAGCGTGTTCTTAGTGCACAGGTCGCTCCACCCGAGAAGAATCAATGACACACTTTGTTCCATACAAAGGGAGTTGTGCAGGAGCGGTCGATTCACATCATCATCGACAGCGATAGCTGCAACAATCTGGCGAGCACCATGCTGGTAGAAAAATTGTCGTTACCCACTCGTAAGCATCCGAACCCATATTACATTCAATGGCTTAATGATGGTGGTAAAATAAAAATCTCCCGTTCCCTGCGTGTTCCTTTCTCTATGGGTGCCTATTCTAATTTTGTCGATTGTGATGTTGTTCCCATGGAAGCATGCTCTTTATTACTTGGTCGACCTTGGCAATATGATATTGATAGCTTACATCATGGTCGTTCAAATCATTATTCATTCATGTTTAAGGGTCAGAAAATAATCATACATCCGATGACACCTAAACAAATTGTTAAAGATGATCTTGCTCGAGCTACTAAAACTGCTAAACAACTTGATCTGTCGCCATCTGTTAATACTGAAATCAAGTTGAATGCTTCTGTTTTACTTGCTACACATGCTGATTTTGCTGATCTACGCGCTGCTCATTTGCCATGCTTCGCACTTGTGTGCTCTAGTGTGCTCGTTTCACTTGATGATGCAACACCTTTGGATATTCCCCCTGCGGTCGCTAAAAATTTGCAGGAGTACGCTGATGTGTTTCCCAAAGACTTGCCACCGGGTCTCCCACCGCTTTGTGGCATTGAGCACCAGATCGATCTCATTCCAGGCGCACAGCTTCCAAACCGCGCACTGTACCGTACCAATCCGGATGAGACGAAGGAGATTTAGCGCCAGGTGCAGGAATTGCATGATAAGGGTTACATTCGTGAGTCTATTAGACCTTGCTCATTTCCTGTGTTACTTGTTCCAAAGAATGATGGGTCATGGCGTATGTGTGTAGATTATTGTGCTATTAATAACATCACCATTCGTTATCGATACCCTATACCACGCCTTGATGATATGCTAGATGAGCTTAGTGGTGCCATTATTTTCACTAAAATTGATTTGCGTAGTGGCTACCATCAGATTCGAATGAAATTAGGTGATGAATGGAAAACGGCTTTTAAAACGAAATTTGGTTTATATGAATGGTTGGTTATGCCGTTTGGATTGACTAATGCTCCCAACACTTTTATGCGATTGATGAATGAAGTTCTAAGGCCTTCCATAGGATTGTTTGTGGTTGTCTATTTTGATGATATCCTTATTTACAGCAAATCTATAGAAGACCATTTGGAACATTTGAGTGCTGTTTTTGATGCGTTGCATGCTGCCCACTTATTTGCTAACATGGATAATTGCATCTTTTGCACACAACGTGTCTCGTTTCTTGGTTATGTTGTTACTCCACAGGGCATTGAGGTCGATAGCAGCAAGATTGCTGCAATTCAGGAGTGGCCTGCACTGACGACGGTCACACAGATTCGGAGTTTTATTGGACTTGCAGGTTTCTACCGCAGGTTTGTTCGTGATTTTAGCTCCATTGCAGTGCCTCTACATGAGCTTACAAAGAAAGATGTGCCATTCTCTTGGAGTGATTCACATAAGGTAGCGTTCAACACTTTGAAAGATAAGTTAACCCATGCTCCCCTTTTGCAATTACCTAATTTTACTAAAGTGTTTGAGCTTGAATGCGATGCTAGCGGTATTGGGCTAGGTGCTGTTTTGTTACAAGAAGGAAAACCAGTTGCTTATTTTAGTGAGAAATTAAGCGGTGCTAGTCTGAAATATTCTACTTATGATAAGGAGCTTCACGCTTTAGTGCGCACTTTGCATACATGGCAGCACTATCTTCGGAATCGCGAGTTCATAATTCATTCTGATCATGAGGCTTTGAAACCTATTGGTACCCAAACAAATCTGAACCGTCGTCATGCTAAATGGGTAGAATTCATTGGGTCTTTTCCTTACATAATTAAACACAAGAATGGGAAGGACAATGTTATTGTTGATGCTTTGTCTCGTCGCTATACCATTCTGTCATAGTTAGATTTTAAAATCTTTGGCTTGCAAACTGTGAAAGATCAATATGTACACGATGCTGATTTTAAAGATGCTTTTGCCCATTGTATTAATGGCACACCATGGGGCAAATTTCACATACAGGACGGGTTCCTGTTTCGTGCTAACAAGCTGTGTATTCCAGCTAGCTCGGTTCGTCTGTTGTTGTTATAGGAAGTGCATGGAGGCGGTCTCATGGGACACTTTGGCGTCTACAAGAAGCATGAGGTGCTGGCTGCCCACTTCTTTTGGCACCGGATGCGTGCTGATGTTGAGCACCTTGTCGCACGCTGCACTACTTGTCAGAAGGCTAAGTCACGGTTGAACAACCATGGTTTGTATATGCCTTTGCCTGTTCTTACTTCTCCTTGGCTTGATATTTCTATGGACTTTGTTTTGGGATTGCCTAGAACTAAGAACGGGAGGGACAACATTTTTGTGGTTGTTGATAGTTTCTCCAAAATGGCTCATTTCATACCTTGTCATAAGACTGATGATGCTAGTAATGTTGCTGAATTGTTCTTTAGAGAGATTATTCGTTTGCATGGTATTCCAAATACAATAGTCTCTGATCGTGACGCTAATTTTCTCAGTCATTTTTGGAGATCTCTGTGGAATAAATTGGGAACTAAATTGCTGTTTAGCACAACTTGTCACCCTTAGACTAATGGGCAAACTGAGGTGGTGAATCGAACTTTGTCCACCATGCTTAGGGTTGTTTTAGATATAAATTTGAAATGTTGGGAGGATTGCTTGCCTCATGTTGAGTTTGCTTATAATCATGCAACGCATTACTCTACAAAGATGTGCCCTTTTTAGATTGTGTTTGGTTACATCCCTCGGGCGCCTATTGATTTGTTTTCGTTTGATGCTGAAGACGCCCCACACTTAGATGTCGTTGCACATGTTGAACAAATGGTTAACCTGTATGAACAAACTCACCAAAACATTGCTGCTGCTAATGCTAAGTATCATGTTGAACACACTTAGATGCTGGTAGTAAAGGTCGTAAACTTGTTACTTTTGAACCTGGTGATATGGTTTGGTTGCATTTGAGAAAGGATCATTTTCCTAATTTCCGCCATTCTAAATTGATGCCTCGTGCTGCTGGTCCTTTTAAAATGCTAACCAAGATTAATGATAATGCTTAAGTATTAATCATGCAACACAGTATCTGAAAAGGGCACATCTTTGTAGAGGAATGCGTTGCATGATTAAAGTACTGCGGAGTTTGGTGTTTCCACTAGTTTTAATATTGCACATTTGAAACCGTATGCGGGCGAAGATGAGGAGTTGTCGTCGAGGACGACTTCAGTTCAAGAAGGGGAGGATGATGCGGACACCACGAGTACATCTACACCAGTAGCACCTTCTCCTACTCCAGCGCCGGTAGCACCTTCTTCAGCGCCATCTTCTGGGCCAATCACCTGGGCTTGTGCGAGGGAATTGAACTACATCTTGTTATGGAAGAACGAAAGCCTAGAAGACTAGTGGCTAGCCCATCAGGAGGCCCAGGAGGGACGCCTAGGGTTAGAGGCGCCCACGCGCGGCCTCCCCCCTTGGCACACACGCGCCCACCCCCTGGCCGCGCCTACCCCCTGGCCGCACTGACCCTAGGGGCTGCGCCCCCTTTTGTTTTTCCCTTAATTAGTCGGAGCCCTGTTTCATTTAGAACATGAGTTTTGTTTTACATCTAGCTTTAGCTACACCAGACCACGCACAAATACGTGCCGTCCTCTGTGATTCAGAACTCCACCTTCGAGTGATAGTAAGATTGCTCGCCTCTTTTTCTTGTTCGTTCTTCGATTGCGTGCAGGAAACGATCTTCGTGATCAGGCTGACTTTGCACCGGCAAGGTTGGTAACCATCGGGAGTTGGTTCAGCGATTGCATTGGCACTTCGAGCTAGCTCATCGTAGTTGGATCGTGAGGGTCAACAACCACCAAATCAAATTTATCTCCACTCACCGAAAGATTGGGCACTCCGCCTCTATCAGTCTCGCCGACACACGCGTCTACAAGGAAGTAGCAATGGTCAAGCTTACATCAAAACAAAATCCAATCTATTTGTGGCGGCTATGAGGGTATATGATAGGGTAGGGGCACAACCTGGACGTGGTAGGGGTCGTGCTCCAACCCTAGGACGTGCCCCATGGGGTCCGACAAGATACACGGGCCCACGGCCCAAAAGACGGTGACGCAACACCCTGACAGATTCTGGACGTCCACTTGTTTCGGTGATTGCTATTGCCTCAGATGGAATTTAGATATGAGACGGGTGCCATTAGAAGCTCTATGAAATTTTGTTTCCAACCATATAAAGAACATCCCAAATGGAGTCCGTATGAGGTCGTGGCATCTGTTGCAAGTAGGTCGAGTCATGAAGTCCGAATCTAGCACCCAAAACGTGTTGGACTTGATCTCTTTCCATCTTTGGATCATAAATGATGTGGTGTCCTGATGGAGGATGTGAGGAATACTTATACTTGGCCGTCAATCAACTTCTTTGGTCCTCCATGGTTTCCATGTACATTTAACACTCATTTTTATCCACGTCATTATTTCTGAAAATGACAAGCAACATACATCATGGTGCAACAACAATTCATCAAATATATCAAATACAATGATGATAAAGAACTGGTTCACCTTAGAAACAAAACTTGCTATTGTGATAGTATTTAAGCCGATGATATCCTCATCATTCTACATTCTCCCCTTCTTGGCTACAAGGCATCCTCGTCTTGCTCCGGTGGCATCTAAAGGTGCTTGCCTCGATGTTGGAACATGGAGCGACTTGTATACTGCAAAGCGAGAACCAGTAATGCTCCCCTTCTTTGGGCTAACTCTGTTACTTAAGAGAAAAACCAGAAATACTTTGCAAAATATCGTTAGTGTTACTGTAGCTCCCTATTTGATCATGGTATTGTAGCCCAAAAGGATATTTCAGATTACAGCAAATATAAACTTTATGCACCAAATATTGTCCTTTGCAATTGTACTTGCCAATAAAATGGTATGTATGATTAGACAAGCATTTCAATTCAGAATATGCAAAAAGTTTCTCCTCTAAACAGTTTAGATCACAAAGAACATCAGATTCAATATAACCTAAAGTATTTAAAGAAGACAACAATTTCAATTCACCTTGTGCACATGTAATAGGATGAAAAAGATTTTCTTCAGCATATATGTATGGTTCCAAACAAAAAGTATCACACATATTCACTACTAATTGATCTTGCGACAAAACTAAATCAGTAGAAGGTTCAACTATTTGTTTCTCTTGATTAGCATGCAGAGTTGACAAATTACTAACATTACGGGTCACAAAATTCTAGCAAGTACTCACTGATGAAAGAATTTCCTTTTTAGCACCAAGAGCAAGCCAAAATAAAGAACCAATATTGTTATATGATTTGCTAATTAATAAGGTTCGAATTTCAGAATTAAGCCTATTCATGAACCTACTCATATTATCTTCCCTGTATTCTTTAAACCACCAAAAATGACACAAATCTTAAAGGTATGATAGTATTCCTTGACAGTCCTACTACCTTGCTTCAAATCGTCTAATTTGCAAGGAAACAATCAGCATAATATTCATGAACATATTCATCTCGAAAAAGCATTTTAAAATCTTTCCAAGTTTGTGAAATTTTGTTGTGCCTACAAATATGTTTCCATGTAGTCAACGCATATTGCATTAAAGAACTAGAAGCAACAAAAATATTTTCATGTTCAGACAAGTCATATTTTTCAAATTCTGCATCTATCTCAAGCTCCTAATTAATGTATGCGTGTGGATCAAACATACCAGCATATAATGGTAAGTGCTGAATGACATTATGAAGATGAGGGTCTAGTTTGAACTACTCAAAATTCTCTATATATCCTGCCATGATTAGTAGAAAACAAGAAACACAAGAATAATATGTTTTCTCCTATGAACTATTAGGATGTGTCGGGTCTAATTCTATCAAACTCAACTTGTTCAAAACAAGCTCTTACCATACTCAATAGGTGGGGACGACAACCAACAAGACAACAACCTCAAAGATAATGTATCGGTGCTGCAACAACAAGACTTGTCAAGTTGTAGTCGGATATTTGGAGCTATAGGTGGGATGGAGCAAGGAATGACTAGCACCACATTAGTTATAAAGCAAGCTGAATAATCATTCTATGGTGGTACTGTGCTGATCCTAGGCTAAACCATGCTAGAGACACGAGCCTAGGCACAAAGGTAATCACTGACAAAGAGGAACTGGCACAACCCAAGGAAAACACCAAATTGAGGCCCTCGTTTCTTCTTCGTCTTCTTCTTCTTCTTCTTTCTCTTCTTGTCTTTTTTCTCTTTTTCTTCTCTTTCTTTCTTTCACAATTTTTTCTTCCTCCTATTTTTTTTGTCAACTTATTTTTTTTCACAGGACTAAACTTTCTTTCTCAATATCAAGACAATCCACAAAAGACTTACTTCAAAGATTGCAGATCACAAATCTCCCAGACAATTGCGGAACACTCAAAATGAATTTTGGGACAAGGCTAGATCCGTTGGAAAGGTAACAAGATAAGCTTTCCAGATTGTATTTAAACACACGAATCAGACTTAAGATGTATCTGTGGTGGCCAAAACACCGCACTGATGTATATGATGATGCTGGATCTCGTGGTGATCAAAATGTGATAGAACTCAAAACTTTATAGGATTATACACTAAGACCAGCAACTCGACACAAACTGGTGCAACCGAAAACTGAAGGAGCGATTAGGCGACTAGAGATGGGGGAGTGAATGGGAGCCGATAAAAATTCTTCCCAAAGAACTCGGCATATGTCCCGAAATCAAACCCGCGAATCCTACACTCGCTCAAGCTAATCGTCAAGGTTACGTAGTTATAGAGGAACTACTAGCCTTAGGAACAATCCTTGGTTCACCTAGCGGAAGCACGAATCAAAGAGCCAAAGTAAACCAGGCAACACTGAACCAAGACGAGTCATCCTGACATAGGGGGTGGGTCACCCGCTAGCCCATAGAGCCAAACCGGGTCACCCTAACATAGGGGGTGGGTCACCAGCCAGCCGGGTCACCCTGACGTAGGGGGCGAGTCACCAAGGGTGCCCAGAAAATCAGCAAGCTGACGATCGAATAAAAAAATTAAAACCCAATCAAACGACCTCCTAATATCACGAGATTTTAACCAAGGTTTTGCAACAACACAAAGAAGATTCTCCCAAAAGATCTCCTCAAAAAGGTCAAGGAAACTCTACAGATCGAAATCGGAAGCAAGAGGAACTCGAAAGTCAATGCCACCTAGGGTCACCCGGCCCCTAAGTCCGGGTCACCCGGGGTAGCCCAAAAAATCACTTAGGGACTTGAACTCAACTTCTGATATACAAACCGCCGGATGAATTGAGCCCAAATTTTGGGTAGATAAGAAGCGTCTCTAAGAGCAGCTATGCCCAAAATCATGGAGCCTCAAACCAACCCAAACTCGAGGAATCGCAAATCTCACGCTCACAAGCCAAGAACTCGGGTTCATCCAATCCTCAGATGTTAGCCACTACCTTGCACCGGCTCGGTGTTGGTTTTGTGGCCAAACCAACAAATCTTGTGTGCAAGCTTCGGTCGTTAGCCGCTACCTTGCACCGGCTCCATGTCCACGACTTCGTCTTTCTCTTCTTGCACCATGCGGTCCGCACTTGATCCCGTCAGCCACCGGGTCCCTCGAACCAAGCCTACTTGTCTCTCCATCACCATGGAGGCCACATTGGCATACACCTTTCGCGCTTGTTCTTCACCTGCACCAACGAAAACCGTGCCGCAACCAACACCTGCAATACAAGGCCAAAAGTCAGTCCACATAATGTTGTCAACCATCCTTATGAGTGCATCGACAGCACAACACAACACATAGAAAGTTACACAACCCGACGAAACACACTCAACACAAAGCCTCAAAACATCCGGTCAATCGCTCATCGTATATAAACCAGGGCACATATCAACTTGGTTTCTCAATCTCACCCTTGATGAGTGCATTGACAAAAGATGGTTTGAAAGCAAAGGAAAAACCCATTCAAGTGCCCAAAACCAAGAAAAAGCAAACACAAGGCAACTTGAAATGAGAAGAGCTCCAACCAAAGACTCTCGGAACCAAAGGAAGCAGAAAGGCTAAACACCACCAAAGACTCAAGCAACTCACAAGAGCTACAAGCAATCCTTAAAACCATCAAACGAATTTCAGCTCTTAACAAAGCACTTGTCAACCGCTCATCACCATCAAATCAAGGTTCATATCAACTTGATTTTCCAAAATTTCCTCCCCCTTGATGAGTGTTGACAACATATGAGCACAAAAAAATGGTTTGACAGGGCAAAGGTCAAAAATCTCATCCAAGTGAATGAAAACCATACAAGGGCAAAGAACAAAGTCACTTGGCATGAGAGAAACCACAAAGGTCATAACAATATCTCGGTCTCCAAAGACATGGGCAACGACACATCACAAACGAGACACAAAGCTCACAATACCGACTCCTCGAGGGGATGCAAAAGGGATCGACACCATCGACAAAAGAGCACAAAACTCACAAGCTCCCCCTAAACACATGCACTATGGCCAAAGAGCATACAAAGCTCACCCTAAACACATGTGATAGAGCAAAAAGCACACCAAGCTCACAAGCTCTCCCTAAACACATGCACTAGGACCAAAGAGCATACAAAGCTCACCCTAAATGTATGTTATAGAGCAAAGAGCAAAACCCCAAAGCACAACTCAGGCAAACAAAGGAAATTCACCAAAGCTCCCCCTACACAAATGCATACTTCCCCTGAAGATGTGCATGCAAACTGAAGTTCTCCCCCTCTGGATGCAACAAATGCATGAAAGCTGAAACATTTTCTCCCCCAAATGCAACTTTTCCTCCTTGTTGACAATGCATGAATTAAGGCAATTTTACAAAAGATTCAACTACAAGCTTCTCAAATATACAAAGAGCACTATAAAATGCTACAAGTAAGATAATGAGCAAGCAAGATAGTTCATAGTTTCATAAAAGCATAGCCATCAAGATAGTAAAGCTATATATGTATATAACAAAGGCATGATCAAATGAAGCATTTTTGCAAAAAAAAATTCCCTCTCATGAGCAAAGACCTAAACATGAGCAAAACATGCCAAAGTGATCTAGATCACACAAACTTCATGCTAGGTCACAAGATCATTGCAAGATCATTACAAACACCCATAAGCATCTCATGTCATGTTAAAGCCACCGAGCCATGTGTCTACTTCTTAAAATGAGACTTCTCATGGTAGACAACATGCAACGGTTTAGCACCCAAATTAAATCATTTAAAGCATTTATGACATGAATCAAATGAGAACACAACTTCAAGCATAGGCATTTCATACATACCAATTTCATTTTTCAAATTTAAGCACAAAATGGTACATGAAGTGCCTTTGCGGCAAAAAGAAGCTTATGCTCCCCCACAAGGTATCACATGGGTTAAGCATTCACAATGACAAATGGGTCTTTAACCCCAAGTGAAAAGCATATGCTATCCAAGAACAAACTAAGCATGATAAAGACCACCAAAGCACACTAAGATCATGAAAGACTTAAACTCACAAGAGAGAGCCTATCCTAGCATTTTCCAAAAATAGCCATCTCAACATGCATATATAGCAAAACTAGCAAGAGCATAGCTATCCATCACAAAATCATATCAAACATGCTCGAAAGCTCACAAATAGCATATCATAGTATTCATGGCATATAGGAGAAGCTCAACCTACCATGCATATGATACAAATGCAACAAAGGTAGATTTGTACATCAAATGCAACATGATATATATGACACAATACAAGACATGAATGTCAAACCTACCAAAGTCTATACATCATGACGTATATGATACATATGCAATGCAAAATGCATGGGGAGACAAGAAACTCGGCTCAATAACAAGAAGGCTCACAAGGAAACACACAAAGCAAGCAAAAGCTTCGAGCAAAGGAAGAATTTCCGAAGGTCCCAATTGAGTACCATAGGAAGGATACCAATTGCTAGACCACCAAAGATCCCTATTGAGTACCATAAAAAAGATACCAATTGAAGGATCACAAAAGACTACCAAGAGCCAAAGCACGCCCTCAAAACCAAATTCCCTTCGAAAGAACCCGAGCTCTCCCTCAACCAAACACACCTAGCAAAGCAAAAGCTAGGAAAGCAAAGAGCAAGAGAAAAGCTCTAAAACAAAAAACAAAAGGAGAAAGCCAACACAAGACACAAACAACAACTCGAAGACAATACACACCCAAAACTACATGGAAATCTCAAAACATGCTACACAATGCATTGACAATACCAATTAGGATAAATAAAGCATTGTAACATGATCACATATATAGATAAAAGCATGGGCTAGCAAGCATGTCAACAAGGTGCAAACCTATACAAGGAACCTAAACCAAAATGATACCAAAGAACAACATGCCAACCATGATACAAGTTCATATGGATAATCCACCAACATATATTACAAAACTAGCATGACAGGATATATATGGGGGAACAGACATGCTAACAAGAAAGGATACTATAGAGCCAGACAAAAATGATATGGATGAACAACATGACATAACCACCATAGAGCAACCATAAAGCGTGACATGATGTTCATATATATCATCCACCACAATATTATACAAAGATAGCAAAATAGATATACAAGATCACAAAGCTATCATGAACAAGGTGGCTAGCCTACCATGGTTTACACACAAGCAAGACACAGGTATATATACAAGTGAGCACAAGGGGAAAAGAAAAGTCACTATACGTGTGTATAAAGCCTTTCAAGAGCCTTCCAAGGCGGTGTGGAGAACCATCCTGTCTCGATCACCGCATGTCCAAAGATCAAGTACCATCCAATCCATGTTCTCCAACCGCGTCTTCATACCTACACACAAGGAGACGAAAAAGACCAAGCCTTGGATCCCAAAGGGTTAGCAAGCACATACTTGGGAATCCAATACTTGGTCACACGGGTAAGCGCTGCACTCAACTTATCATGTGCGTTAGCATGATGCAAATGTCAGTTCGAATGAAAGGGTTTTCGAACACTCTTAGAACCATGCCTCAAAGGAGCATCTTGCGAAGAAAAAGGAGTGCTACCACAAGCAAAAAGGCAAAGATCCTTCGAGGTCGTAGGAGAAGAACCAACATTAGCACCATGGGAAACATGTCGCGGACCAACACAAAAAGCACTAGAAGCATGTCCACGAGCATGGTCTAACTCACTAGAAAGTTTGTCGTAAAACCCATCCACAAATTGTGCCTTCTTAGGCTCACAAGTGTTCATATCATGAGAAGGGCTATGAACAACCAAAGGCCTAGAAGCACTAGCTCGCCACATTTTCCTTACACGGTGGTAGAAAAAGCTCTCTTGATGCCCATCCTTCCCACAATGAGGGCAATGGTACAAAGGCCTATCGGGAGGCACAGTCCGAGAGGACGAATCACCATTCTCTTGTAAGTGAGAAGTCCCTTGGGACTTGGAGCAAGAAGCATCAACCCCAACACTCGACTTGGTGCCCACATTAGAATCACACGTGCCATGAGAAATGCTACGTGGCTTCTTAAAAGCTTTGGCACGCACACATCACTCGTGCTTGACACGGCGAAAGCAAAACTCAACAGTGTGCCCATCTTTCTTGCAAAAGCTGCATTGGAACTTCGATTTGGGAGCATGAGTTCCAAAAAAGTGAGAAGCACCTTTGCCATCCGACACATCCTGGGCAACACTGGAAGAAGCAACAAGCTTAGGAGTAGCTATGAAAGAGATATCCAAAGCACCACCACACGTACCACCATCCAAAGACTCACGCTCAATAGAAGAAGTCAACTCCGGTTGAGAAGAAGCAATTTTAAAAGCACCAACATCAGAGTGACAAGAAATGCGAGAATCTAAACCCTTGGCACAAAGGCTCTTGCATCTTGTGCGCAAAACCTCATTTTCAAATTTGAGGCGCTCACAAGTACCACATGTCATATTTCTCAAATTATCGATTTCCTTTTTAATGCACTTAGCATATGTGGTACGCAAGAGTTCATTTTCTTTCTCAAGGTTGGCACTCATCTCATCATGCACAACCAACTTGGCACTCATATCATCACACATTCTATTCAACGCCAAAACTTCACTTTCCAAATCAATGCATGAAGTGCAAATGAGACCACATGAACAAGTATCATCATTTACACCAACCAAAGCATCATCATCATCACAAGAAGTATGGCAAGCATCATCTACAAGCAACAAAGAGCACTTGCTACAAGGCATGGATTTCATATCACAAATTTCAGCCCTAGCATGCTAAAGTTCATCTACACATGTGGTGTGAGTCAATTTTATTTCATTAATTTCATCATGCAAAGACTCACAAGAAACACATGGTAAGGAAGCACTTGACTCAAACAAAGAAATCTGACTTCTAGCATTAACCAGATCATCATTCAAAGCAACACAAGAGTTGCAAGGCATATAAGCATTGGATTTCCACAAGTCATTTTCATCCATCAAACAAGCAAGAGAGGTGGTCAAATCATCTTTCTCTCTAAGCAGGGTACTAACATCATTAGCAAACTCAAGAGCTTCTCCCCTAATAATTTTATTTTCAACAAGCAAAGCATCACAAGATTTGCAAGGCAAAGATGCATTGAAATTCAACACCTTAATCTCAGATTTTAGGTGGACAACGGAAGAGTTTAGCTCAACATTCTTAGCATGCATGGTTTTACAAGAAGTGCAAGAATTCAAAGCACATGATTTCCAATGAGCCATACCGCATTTCAAACTAGCAAGAGAACATTTCATCGTTTCATTTTTCCTACACAAAGCATTACACAACTCTATGTTTCTCCTATGCAAATCTCCACAATCACATTCACAATCATTCAACCTATCGCATAGGATCAAGATAGATTTGGCAAGCGTACCTTGGTTCATGCCTCTTAGCTTGTGGTAGAGCTCGCTCTTCTTGAGATCACCATCTTGATAGTCCTCGATGATAGACATCATCTCCTCCACACCCCGGCTTCCGCCTCAACCTGCATGCTCCTCCTACTCAAAGAACCACAAAGGGAAGAGCTTGGTGCCATACACAAAGCACCGATTAGGATTAGTTGAAAACAAGCTCAAAGTGCGCAAACCAAAGCCGCGAGCAAAAGCACCCTTTTCTCTGTCGCCCTATGGATCCTAGACTTGTTAGAGTCACACGAATCCGCAACCAGCTCTGATACCAATCGAAGGGCCGATTAGGCGACCAGAGAGGGGGGGAGTGAATGGGAGCCGATAAAATTTCTTCCCAAAGAACTCAGCATATGTCCCAAAATCAAATGCACGAATCCTACACTCGCTCAAGCCAATCGTCAAGGTTACGTAGTTATAGAGGAACTACTAGCCTTAGGAACGATCCTTGGTTCACCTAGCGGAAGCACGAATCAAAGAGGCAAAGTAAACCGGGCAACACTGAACCAAGACGGGTCACCCTGACATAGGGGGCGGGTCACCCGCCATCCAATAGAGCCAAACCGAGTCACCCTAACATAGGGGGCTGGTCACCTGCCAGCCGGGTCACCCTGACGTAGGGGGCGGGTCACCCTGGGCGCCCAGAAAATCAGCAGGCTAATGATCGAAAAAAAATTTAAAACCCAATCAAACGACCTCCTAAAATCATGAGATTTTAACCAAGGTTTTGCAAACAACACAAAGAAGCTTCTCCTAAAAGATCTCCTCAAAAAGATCAAGGAAACTCTACATATCTAAATCAAAAGCAACAGGAACTCGAAAGTCAACGCCACCTAGGGTCACTTGGCCCCTAAGTCCGAGTCACCCGGGGTAGCCCCTAAAATCACCTGGGGACTTGGACTCAACTTCCGATCTATGGATCTTCCAAACCGCCAAATGGACTGAGCCCAAATTTTGGGTAGATAAGAAGCGTCTCTGAGAGAAGCTATGTTCAAAATCTTGGAGCCTCAAACCAACACAAACTCGAGGAATCACAAATCTCGCGCTCACAAGCCAAGAACTCAAGTTCATCCAATCCTCACCAAATCGAGACCGATTCACGGCGTTTGAGGGGTCAAGATCATCCACAAAGAGGCACAAGGCACTCACCCATGATCCCTTCAAAGAAATCCGAGTGAAAACGCCCTCAGATCGACGAATCAAGCGAAAAACAAAATCCCTCCAAAAGGGCTCCGAAAATAGCACAAAAACTAACTCAAGAATAGAGAAGGAGATAGAATTAAATCCGTTGGGAGCAAAGGATTTGGCACAAGATTGAGATGAAGACTTCACTATGAATCTCTTGTCCAAATCGGTTACAAGCCACTCCAAGAATCACAAATCTTGGATGGAGAAAAGCTCACACAAAGAGTCACTCACTCCTCTCACCTTCTTTCCCAAGACCACCCCAAAATGAAAGTGCACTCCCACCACTAGCCAAAAGAGTTGGCTGAAATTCAGCCACTCCTCCTATATATAGGCCCTACGGAAAAGACCGAAGTGCCCCTACACTAGGAGGTACAATACAAGCTCTCACAAGGGCATTTTGGTCAACACATGAAGCTCTCCATCGGACAGCCGCACATCTATCGGGCCTTCACGTCCTCCCAATGCAAGCACCTCGATCATGCCGCGTGTCACCCGCTTCGAAGCTCCCCGACGCACCCGGATACCGTCTCCGTCACGTCGGGCCCTCGGGCTCGGTTTTGAGGCCCAACCCCAGAAACCCTCCTCTAGATGGTTTTGTGGCAAAACCACCAAACCTCGCGTACAAGTTTCAGATGTTAGCCACTACCTTGCACCGGCTCGGTGTTGGTTTTGTGGCCAAACCAGCAAACCCTGCGTGCAAGCTTCGGTCGTTAGCCGCTACCTTACACTGGCTCTATGTCCATGACTTCGTCTTGCTCTTCTTGCACCATGCGGCCCGCACTTGATCCCATCGGCCACCGAGTCCCTCGAACCAAGCCTACATGTCTCTCCATCACCCCGGAGGCCACCTTGGCATAGACCTTTCGCGCTTGTTCTTCACCTGCACCAACACAAACCAAGCCGCAACCAACGCCTGCAATACTAGGCCAAGAGTTAGTCCACACAACGTTGTCAACCACTCCTCATGAGTGCATCGACAACATAGCACAACACATAGAAAGTTACACAACCTACAACACAACCCGACGAAACACACTCAACACAAAGCCTCAGAACATTCGGTCAATCACTCATCATATATAAACCAAGGCACATATCAACTTGGTTTCTCAATCTCCCCTCCCACTCTCTGGTGGCCTAATCGGTACTTCAAAAACTCAACAAGCACTACGTGAAACCCTCAAATAAGTCACGCAACATTTGTAACGGGCCCTTAACACCCGTTACATGGACCCGTATCTGTAACGGTTGTTGTTTGGCGCCCATTATGCATAAGCGCGGCAGGCTCGACCCCGACCAGGCCACCACAACGCCCGTTACCAATGAGGACTTCTGGTAACGGGCTTCTTAAACACCTGTTACATGTTTTCTTTGTAACAGACGTTAAAATGTGTCTGTTATGAAAGTGAAACCTATCGTTAACGGGCTCTTTAAGTCCGTTACCGATCACTTTCATATTGGAGACGCGTTGTTATTAAGACGCGTCTCCTTTGGTGATGACCCAATTGGAGACGCTTGTTTGGAGCGAGCGTCTCCTTTGTTTTCTCACATCATATACGCGTGTTGTTATTACGCATCTTTGTCTTTGCGTTCCGACCGCTCTACTATCTCCGACAACTACACTCGCTGTATCTCCTCTGAAGGCCACTCGCTCTCTCCCTACTGCCGTTCGCCACCGCCAGCTAATTTATAGCGCTGAGCACACGCTCTTTCTCCTCAGGAAGTCGGCGCTGCAGCAGGCCGGCCGGCCGCGTGCGCGACGACGAAAGGGGCCGGCGGACGTCGACCGCGGCATCCCTCTGCGCTGTACGTCGCCGTCCTCCAAAGTAGCAGTTGATCCTCCTCCTCGGGCTCGGTGCCGTCCTCCATGCCGTCGCTGTCGCCGCGGCCGCGACGCCTCGTCCTCCTCCTCGGGCCCGCTCGACTCGTAGACAGTCCTCGTCAAGGTGGAAATTGCCCCCTTTTATTGAACTTCGTTGTTATAATCCTCTAACTCATCAATTTTGGTGATGAATTATGCTTATTTGATGTATGGGAATTGCATAGAGCTGCAGTTGCTCGGGCTTGGATGTACAGTCAGTCCTGAGATTGGGACAATTTCTTAAGCAGGGTCAATGGTTTTCTAGATCAAGTAGAGGCGGATATGAGAAACCGTGGTGTTCAGGCAATGCTTTGCCCCTGTATAGATTGTCTTAACCAGAAGAAGCTCGGACAACTGGACAACATTTATCATCATTTGATCACATGTGGTTTCCCAAAAAATTACACGTGTTGGAATAAACATGGTGAGGAAGGCCTTAATAAAGTCGAAGCTGGATGCCTAAATGAAGGTGAAGCATGACACCATGCTACTAGCCTTAATGAAGGGGCAGCGTGATGCCATGACGAAGACCTTAATGAAGGTGGAGTTTTTGAAGAAAATGAACCATTCCCACCAATTGTGATGAGGCCGGAGGATATCACTGATCAAGAAGTTACGGGCTTCAATGATGGTGAGGTGTTTCAACATGTGCACAATGTTGATCAAATGTTGCGGGATGTTGAGTTTCAAGGAGTGTATGCAGCTTTTGAATTAGCAAGGCTGAAGCAGTTCATTGAAGATTCAAAGAAACCCCTCCATCCTGGTTTCTAGAAGTACTCTCACCTTTCTGGTGATCTAAACCTTCTGCAGCTTAACACAGATCATGGTTGGAGCAACAAAAGTTTCAAACAATTATTGGATCTCCTTAAGGACATGCTACCCAAGGGAAACCAAATAGTTGAGTCTGTCTATGAGGCAAAGAAGATAATCTGTCCTCTGGGAATAGAGGTTGAAAAAATTTATGCTTGAAAGAACAGTTGTGTATTGTTTCATGGAGATTATGAAGACCATGACAAGTGCCCCAAGTGTGGGTTCATTCGGTACAAGAGAAAAAAAGATGGTGGAGATGATAACAATGCTGATGATGACGAGAACGAGCCTGTGGAGATCAGAGGCAACAAGAAGAAGAAGGTGAACAAAGGAGCTCCTGTGAGGGTAGCATGGTATTTTTGCATCATTCCTCGGTTGAGAAGATGGTTCCCCACACGAAAGGAGGCCCAACTCTTGCGTTGGCATAAGGAAGGCTGAAAGAAGGAAGATGACAAGCTTAAGCACCCCGCAGATGCCAAACAATGGGAAAACATTGATTCCCACTTTGAGTGGTTTGCTAGTGAAAGCAGGAACATTCGGTTCGCTATGAGCATAGATGGTGTGAACCCATTCGGTAACCAGAGCTCAACACATAGCACCTGCCCTGTCGTCTTGTCACTGTACAACCTTCCACCCTAGTTATGCAAGAAACGGAAATACATAATCCTAACAATATTGGTCTCCGGGTCAAAGCAACCTGGCGACCGTATTGATGTCTACTTGAGGCCACTAGTTGGTGACTTGAAGATACTTTGGAAGCCTGGTGTGAAGGAGGTTTGGGATGAGTTCGTTCGTCAGGAGTTCACATTGCACGCCATGTTGTTCACCACCATCAACGTCAACCCGGCTCTTCGCAACCTCTCTGGCCAGAGTAAAAGGAAGGTGCAGCTTGCCCACACTACTTGGAAGAAACTTGCGCAGTGTGGCTAATAAATTCAAAGAAATTTTCATTTATGGGGCATCGTCATTTCCTCAGTAAGAAACATGCCGACCGGGACATGGATTGTTAGTTTAATGGGGAAAAGGAGAATGGACAGGCGCTAATGCATGTGACTGAAGATCTGGTCCACTTGCAAGTCAAGGGCATCAAAACTATCGAGGTGTTAACCAAATTGACTGAAAAGAAACTTGGCAAAAGAAAGAAGCGAGATGGTGAAGAAGAATAAGATGGGCAAGGAGTGTGGAATAAGAAATCAATTCTATGGGAGCTAGAGTATTGGCCTCTTTTGGATGTGCGTCATTCGATTGACAACATGCACGTCAAGAAGAATGTGTGAAGCTACTTGTGGAACATTGCTACAACAGAAGTTGAAAGGAAAAGATCATAAAAATGCAAGGGAGGATCTTAAAGATATGGGCATTAGGCCGGAGCTCTATGTAGAGGAAACAAACACGGGGACGGACCTTCCCGTTGCTGCAACCACCTTGTCAAAGGTAGAGAGAAAAGAATTCTGTGATTTTTTGCATGGTTTGAAAGTACCTTTATGCTACTCATCGAACTTCAAGAGGCTAGTGTCAGTGAAAGACATGAAAATGAATTTCAACTTGATGAAATCTCATGATTACCATGTGTTGATGACATCTCTTCTTCCTGTTGCACTAAGAGGTATCAAGACAGAACTGGTTCGCGACGCGGTCACGAACTTGTGTTTATTCTTCAATGCAATAGAACAGAAGGTGATTGATGAGGAAAAAAACTATTGGACTTAGAGAGGAGGCATTTCGAGACCCTATGGCTGCTTGAAGCTACCTTCCCACCATCATTCTTTGATCTCAAAAAGGCTCATTGTTGTCATTATCATGGATAGTACCGATGCAGGCTATCAGCGTTCCACGAATGTGGCAACTCTGCGCCAAGCTGATCTGTTAGGCGAAAAGATTTTGGTCTGTTTGTCTCCTTTATGATGTAGGGTCCTTCCCAAGCTTCCTCTAGCTATCCTAGATTTTCCCAATTTCTCCTTTTCTTAAGAACTAGGTCACCGACCTTGATGTCTTTTCTTACTATTTTTCTGTCCCTCCATTTTTTTGGTTTCTTCTTGATATTTGCTGATGTTTTCCGAGGCTTCTAGGATGTCTAGCTCGATCATATATTTTTCTATCTTTACTTCTAGTTCTTGAATTTCCTTTCGCTTGAGAACTCTTAAGCTTTTGTTCTTGATTTCTTCTGGTGTCATTACCTCTGAACCGTACAATAGGAGAAATGGCGTAAATCCTGTTGCACTTGATGGAGTGTTGTGTGACCATATCACCTTTGTTAACACTTCTACCCATTTTCCTTTCTTTTGTTCATACAACCATTTCTTGATTCCAGAGAATATGATCATGTTGGTCCTTTCCACTGCTCCATTGGACTGTGGATGATAGACCGAGGAAAATTTCACATGTGTTCCTAGTGTATTGCAAAATTCCCTGAAGTTATAGCAGTCGAAGTGCTTGCCATTGTCTACTGTTAGCTCCCTTGGTACACCGAATCTGCAGATTATGTTTTGCCAGAAGAATTTATGTACTGTTGCGGCTGTGATGTTTGCTAGCACCTTTGCTTCAACCCATTTGGTGAAATAATCTACAACTACTACTGCGAATCTGCAGTTCCCTTGTGCCGTTAGTAATGGCCCAACCAGATCCGTTCCCCATCTTTGAAGCGGCCAAGAAGGAGGGATTAGTTGTACTGGTATTGAGGGCAGATTCTGCTGATTTGCTGTTTTTTGGCAAGCTTCGCAATGCTGAACCGGTTTCTTTGCATCAAGTTTCATTGTTGGCCAGTAGAATCCCTGCTTGATTGCTTTCATTACCAAGGCTCTAGTTCTAATATGTGTGCCACAAAATCCGCTGTGGATTTCCAGAAGCAACTCCTTTCCCTTTTCAGATGTTATGCATCTTAGCCATGGTTCCAAGATTCTAGATTTGTAAAGCTCTCCGTCCACAATGGTGTAGCCCCTTGCCCGGTGCTTCAACTATTTTTCTTCTAGGTCGCTCTGTGGTTCGTAATGGCCCCTCAAATAAGCCATGATTTGAGCCCTCCAATCATAAGTTTCTATGGAGTTGATGCTTCTGTGCCTCGGACTTTTTGTTGAAGGTTCCCTGATGATTTCAAAGAATACATCAGGTGGCATTGCCTGGTTCTGAGCCATGACCTTGGCCATTTTGTCCGCCTCATTGTTGTCGTTCCTTGGGATGTGCTGCACTGTGTATCCCTTGAAATATTTCTCCATTTCCCTGAACTTTCCAGATATTTGATTAACTCTGGATTTCTTGCGTCGCTCTCTTTTTCAACATGTTCCTATTCACCTTGGAATCAGATTTTATGATGAAGATTTGTTGACGGAGGGCTTTCATCTTCCTCAGGGCCAGTAGAAGTGCCTCATACTCAGTTGTATTGTTCATTGAGTGCGTTCCATCTAGGAAATCCAACCTTACTGTGTATCTTATTATGATTCCCGAGGGTGATGTTATGATTGCCGCAATTCCTACTCCTTTGTCGCACCAGGCCCCATCATAATATACTATCCATGGTTCTTGGATTTCTTGGCTATTGCTAACTATTGGTGATGTCCAATCTACCACGAAATCTGCTAACACTTGTGACTTTACGGCATTTCTTCTTTCGAAGTCCACAACATACTGTGACAGTTCTGTTGCCCATTTGGTTATCCTTCCCGAGGATTCTTTGTTTGAGAAGAGATCATTCAGAGGTTGATTTGTGATCACCCTTATTTAGTGGTCCTCAAAATAGTGCCTTAGCTTCCTTGCAGCCATGACTGCAACATATGCGATCTTCTCTAATTCTGAGTAAAAAATCTTGGAACCCGAAGGAGCTTCTGAAGCGTAGTACACTGGCACTTGTTTCAATTTTCCTCCTTCTTCCTTCTCTTAAACTAGCACAGTGCTTACTCCGGAATTTGATGCTGAAAGATACAACATGAGAGGAGATCTTGGCTCCGGAGGGTACATTTTTGTCATGTTGGATAGGTTTGAGTTCCCTGAATGCTTGCTTTTGTGGATCAAACCACTGAAAATTTTTTGAGCTTCGGAGAACTTGAAAGAATGGTAAACGTCTTTCAGCCGCTTTTGTGATGAATCTGTTTAGCACGGCTATTCTTCCTATCAGCTTTTGCACGTCCTTGACCGAAGCTGGCTCTTCCATTTCCGTGATGGCTTTAATTTTGTCAGGGTTTGCCTCTATTCCCTTGGTTGATACTAGACACCCTAGAACTTTCCCCTTTTGCATATGAAAAACACATTTCTCAGGATTCAGCTTTAGTTGCGCGGTTCTTAGGTTTGCAAAGGTCTTTGCGAGATCCCGAATGTGATCATCTCTTCTCAGACTTTTCACAATTATGTCGTCAATGTATGCTAGAATATTTCTCTGAAGCTGGCTACTCAGGACAATTGCGATCATTCTTGACAACGTGGAACCTGCATTCTTGAGCCACTTTGGCATTCTAACAAAACAGTAAGTTCCAAAAGGAGTGATGAAACTTGTCTTTTCTTCGTCCTCTTTGCAGACTCTTATCTGATGGTATCCTGAGAACATGTCTAGTAGTGATAGCATCTCGCTACTTGCTGTGTCATCCACTACCTTGTCAACTCGTTCAAGAGGATAATCATCTTTCTTGCATGCCTTGTTCAAATTTGTGAAGTCAATACACATTCGCCATTTTCCATTCTTTTTCTTTACTAGTACTGTGTTCGCTAGCCAGGACGGGTAGCTGACTTCTCTTATGACTATTGCATCTTGTAATCTTGGGACTTCTTCTTTCACTACGTCCACTTTTTCCTCAGTCATCTTCCTGAGTTTTTGATTCTTAGGACGCATGGTTTGATCGGTCTCTAGGATGTGCTCGATTATGTCTCTGTCTACTCCTTGCAGATCCTTGGCTGACCATGCAAAAACATCTTTGTTTTTGTTTAGGAACTGGATCAGTTCCTTCTCTTCTTGCTCTTCAAGATGCGCTCCGATGGTGACTGCTCTGTCAGGCATGTCATTAAGGAAAACCCTTTTTGTTTCTCCGTCATGGGATATTTCTACTTTCTCTTTATCCCTCTTGGCCTTGGTGTAGGGTTGTTTCTCTTCTTCTTCTTTGATTAGGACATGTACGTTTTTCTGCCCAAGTGTGTGGCCCTGCTCGATGTTTCTCGTGTCCTGCTAATTGCCGAATAAGGTGATGCACCTTTGGGTTCTGGAATTTTCATACATAGAAACTGCTGCCTGATTACTGCATCAAATTTGTTGATGAATCCTCTTCCTAGAATTGCAAAGTATGGGTGGTACATGTCCACGACATCAAAAATGATGTGCTCAGTTCTTGCATTATCAACATTCCCGATAAATACTGGGAGAGATATTTTTCCCATTGGCCTGATCGGCTTTCCTCCGAAGCCTAGAAGTGGGTTCTCTGGGGGTTGGAGCATGTGCGGACATAAATTCTTTTTGTCAAAAGTCTTAGCGAATAGAATGTCTGCTGAGCTTCCGTTGTCCACTAGAGCTTTCCCAATTACCCAACCTGTGATGTTGATTTCTATAACCATCGTGTCGTTTTGTTCTATAGATTTCAGCCTGAAATATTCTTCTGGCAATATGATTGGCGTCTTAGCTCATTCAGGTCTTGCAGCAGAGCCGTCATTGATGATTGTGTTTACTGATCTGAAGTAGTCCTTTTTTCTTCTTGGTATAAAATTCCATAAAAGATCCTCCTATGATGGGCATGATCATTCCGAAGGAGGGTAATGCCTTGGAATTGTTGTTTTGGGAAATGGTTTCAGTTTTGGGTGTGGTGTCTGGTGGTGGTGGTAGGATTTGTTGGATGGGCTGTGTTGTCTGGATGGTTTGTATGGCATGGGATTGTGGATAAAATTGTGGCGAGAGTTGCCATGTTTGCTGGGGTTGTTGGAAAGGTTGGTTGTTTTCTGTAGCTTGTAGGGTTGATGCGTGTATTGATCTTGAGTTGAGTTGGTGGAAGACTGGGCAATAGGGTTGTTGCTGCCAGTGGTTGTGATGTGGTTGGTGTAGTGAACACGGCCTCATATGCCATCTTTTCAAGCTTAATTTTGGTGATTAATGCCAACATGATCAATGGGACTAACCATATTGTTGAGCATGTCTTTGTAGACATTTCTAGGTCCCAAGGATGCAAAAATATCACATGCCAAAATGATAAGATAGTATATTTTTCAAGGGTCAAAACTGAGAAGAAGAAAAAGAAGAAAAGAGCACCGTCGGATGAACCGACGGTACATAGGAAGAGGCGTTGGTGCAAGCGTTGGAGTATTTGTTACACTGTGTGAAGAAGGCCCAGATCACATAGACCGTCGGATGAACCGACGGTATGTTTTCTAGTTGCACCGGATGAATGCCTGGAGGAGAAGCAGCACAATCAGCAGCACCGGATGAACCGACGGTCCATTGGTAGGAGCTGTCAGTCTATCCGATGATCCACTGGAACAAGACAGAGACGAACCGAGTGAAAGGCCTTAAGCACTGGATGAACTGATGGTCACAAGGATACAAGCAACGGTTCATCCGACGGCTACGAAGAAGCTAACAGTAAGGTTTTGGCAAAGAATCCTTCAATACCGGATGAACCGACGGTGCGTCAGTTGAAACGTCGGATGATTTGTGTCAACGGTCATGTGCGGTGGAAGGCAACGGCTAGTAGCACCGGATGAACCGATGCCCGAAAAAAGCATAGCGTCGGATCATCCGATGGTACTACTTTCTGCAGCTTTGGCCTAACGGCTAGCTTGATGCCTTGGCCTATTTATACCCCTTCCACCCCGTCATTTGGGCTTGCTGGAGTGTGGGGAAGTGCAGAGGAGTTCAAGACTCATAGAAGATCATATCCAAGCCATCCAAGTGCTAATTGCTCATCCATAGACTTGCACATGCTTTGTTTGTGTGCTTAGTGCTAGGCTTAGCTTAGGGCTGAGTGAGTGCAAGGTGTGCCTGCCTTGTGATGTGATTCTCGAGTGGATCAAGTTGTACGAGGTGCGCCGGAAGCCTTGGAGCCTAGGTGGCTCTCCGGCAAACGTCTTCGACCCTCCGGCTTGGTGTGGAGTGGCGAGGACATTTTGTGCGGGGGATGTGGAGACCCCCTTCCCTTGGTGGAGAAGCTCCTTAGTGGAGGCGGCATCAAGGTGACCAAGGGAGCTTGGCGAGTTCCTTCGTGGCGAGCCTTTGTGGCAAGTCAAGTGGTGGTCTTGGGAGAGACTTGGTGACCGGGAAGCAATACTCTTGTGTAGAGTGCTTCAACAACGTGGACTAGGGGTGGCTTAGTGCCTACCGATACCACGGGATAAATTGCGTGTCAAGAGTTTGCTTCCTCTCATCCCCCTTTACATTTCCGCATTACTCTCTTGCAATCTTTGCTTGCCTTTACTTTCCTAGAGTAGTATCTTGCTAGGATTGGCTATAGGTTGCAAAACTTGTTTTGGGATGGGAGTTTCACACTAGAACAACCTTAGTTGCACATCTAGATAGCATGTTCTAGTTTATGTTTTATGGAAGTAGTGTTAAGCCATAGGTTAAGTTTTTAAGTTGCCTAATTCACCCCCTCCCCCTCTTAGCCTACGAGCATCCGATTCCTTACAAGTGGTATCAAAGCCGGGACTCACTCCTTCACAAGGATACGCCAATTCGATTGGCAATTTGTGAAAACCGGCTCATTGGATCGGTTAGGCTTCACCGCCTAGTGAGTTGCTCGTTAGAGGATGAAAGGGGTGGATACCATAGGTTTGGCTCCACATTTCGCTGGCACGGGTTACTGTCGTTAGAAGGTCCTCATGGAAGCTTATTTACAAGCTAAGGATCTCAATGTTTGGAGGGTCACCAATGAGGGTGTTAGAAATGGTACTAGGAAGGAGAAGTAATTTGATGTTATTGCAAAGAGTATCATTTTATCCTCTCTAGATTAGGTGCTTTCAATAGAGTTTTTACTAGTGAAAATGCTCATGTTCTATGGAATACCATCAAGGAACAAAAGGAGGGTTCAAAAGAAGTAGCTAATGAACGCTACGGTTGTCTCCTTGAGCAATTCAATAGCTTTAAGCAACTTGAGAATGAAAATGCCGAATCTATGTACTCACGCCTAAATGTTCTTGTCAATGAGATTAATGCTTTAGGTGTGAAGGACATCACGGACATGAACATGAACCGCAAGATCCTTCAAAGTCTCTGGAAGCCCGATTATGACTTGGTGAAGGCTATCATCTATGAGAAGAAGCTTGAAGAGTTGAAGCCTTCTCAAATCTTGAGCAAGATCATGGCACATGAATTTCAAGTCATGCCTAAGAAAGCTTCCAAGGATGAGCTCAAGACCAAAAGTTGAGCTCAAGGCAACACCCCAAGAACTATCTTCTCCAACCGCAAGCCATGCTCTCTCAAGCTGACAAGAGAAGAAGATGAGAAGAATGTCAATTCATGAAAGCTCAAGTGATGATGATGGTGATGACGAAGAAGGATCCTCAAGTGATGAAGAAGTCGAGTCGATGGTTGGCATGTACGTGAAGAAGATCTTCAAGTATGTGAAGAAAGTCAACATGTACAGCTACAACATCCACTTGAGAGAAGGGCGTCATTATCAACACATCAAGTTCACCAAGATCAAGCGCACGAAGAAGGTGGTCAAGGAGAGGAAACCGAAGCAAGAAGCACTCACTGCCATCGGTGAATGGATAAGTGGTGGAGAATCAAGTTCTTGTAGCTCAAGCGATGAATCAAGCAAGAACTTCACCACCCGTGTCATGCAATGTTCCCTATCATCATCACACATGTGCCTCATGGCCCAAGGTATGGAAAGCAATGTGAGTGATGATGAATCCGACACCACCTCAATTGATGAACTTGTTGAGCTAGTAAATGAGCAAAAAGAAATCCTTGAAAAACAAGATAATGAAATAAAAGAACTTAATGCTCTCAATGATCTTAGTGCTACCCTTGCTACAAATTATGAACATTTGTTTTGCAAATTCAAATTGCTTAGTAAGGAGTATGAAGAGCTAAAATCTAAGGAAGAGAGCATTGAGATTAAAACTAATGATTTCTTTGAGCTCAATGAATCATGTATCCCTTGTGCAATTCCTATATCCAAGGTAGATTCTTCAACTTCTTGCATTGATTTAATTGATGAATCTTGCTCACCATCTTGCAATGAGAATGTTAAGATTATAAACATGAAGAATGATGAGCTCAAGCAAGAAATGAAATGGCTCCGAGAGAGGTTGGTTAGCTTGATGGGCAAGGGCAAGAACAATGAGGAACAAGTAGAAGCCTCTCAAGACATGAAGAGCAACGTCCAGCCTTATCAAGATAACCGTGATGACATGGTGAAGAAGCTTGAGAAGGGATCAACCGTGACTTGCTACAAGTGTCATAAAGAAGGGCACAAGTTCTACAAATGCCCTCAATTCGTCAAGAAGATGGACAAGGGTGAGAAGAAGAAGATGAATACCACCATCAAGAGCTCTCTCATCTACACCAAGCCCAACCGCAAGAACAAGACCAAGAGCAACTCTTATGTCATCAAGAAGAATGCTAATGGCAAGGTGGTTGCACACAAGGTTGGGAAGATAAAGGAGTGGGGTTGGAACCAACCAATTTGGGTGCCTAAGGAAGTCATCACCAACATGAAGGGGCGTCAAATGGTTTGGGTTCCTAAGACCACATGAAGGCCATGAGATCGGGGACTTGGGAGGCTTGGCACAAAGAAGAAGTGAAGATTCAAGAAGCCAAGCTTGCAAGATTGGACATGTGTTGCCCAAGCTCCCCGGTTAAGGTAATGGAAACTAAAACTCATCTTTTGTATCATTGTAGCTCCATTGCCTTGTTTAGGTTGCATTTGTTGCTATGCCTAGTTGTTTACATATGGTAGGTTGCTTGTGTCATGTGCTAACCCATGAGCAACCTACATGGTTTTATTAGTGTGTAGAAAAGCTACACTTGTTTCTTTCATGATGCATGTTTTCATATATATCTCTTTGCATCATGAGCAAGCTATAGGGTTAGCTTCCCTCTTGTTGTCATAAACAATGTGCATACATTTGGTTGGTGATTCAAACACTAAATGCACACATTTAGGGGGAGCTCATCCTATGGTTTGTTTATGGGACTAACATTGTTTCAAGCTTATTTTGTGTAGTTCCATAGTGGCGTGTTCCGGTGCGGTACTTCATTCTAAGAGAATGCTATTTCACTCTAAATGTGATCTAACATCTCTAAGAAAGTGAATATAGCAATATGAGCTTCATGCTATTGAGTCATGTCCTTGCGAGCTTATGTCTCTATATAAGTTCAAAGGTAATGAACTCATACATTCCTAATCCTTGTGGTACCCCAAGTGTTGTCTTTGTAAGCTTCTTCCGAGTGGTGTCATCTCCAAGTGATATCATTTCCAAGTGGCTTATCTCAATGTGGTGCCAACAAGGTAGAAGAGAAACATCCCCCGAAGGTATGCAATGCTCAAAATCTACAAGTGGTAATGTTACAAGAACTTTCTTGTCTTATCTCTTGTCTTTTAAGCTATCTCCTTACATGATATGCTCTAAGCTTCCTTATCTTACAAGTGTTTGTAGTTGTGCACTTGTTTTTCACACTATCTTTTTATGCACACACTTAGGAGAGCCTAGTTTATATCATGCTAGTCTCATGAGTTAGTGATCCACCTTAGTTATTCTTACATGCGGTATCTTCATTGATATCATACATATGGATCATAGTTCATGCGGCTTTCTCCCTTGTATTTAACATTTTTATTTGACCTATGATTACTAGGACTTGCTAAATTTCCTTTTGAGACCCTTTTGTTTTGGACACTTTTTGGAGATTTTATTCCAAAGGGGGAGAATTTGGAGCCAAAGCAAGCAAATGTTTCCAAAGGGGAAGTAGCAAGCTATATGTGAAGAGAAGATTATGGAAGAGGGAGAACACATCTAGGGGGAGTTGGATGATGGTAAGCATCCAAGCAAGTGTAGGTCGTTCAATTTTGTCAATTTTTGCAAATTTGTGCTTGCTTTGATTGTGTTGTCATAAATCACCAAAAAGGGGGGGATTGTAGCGAACATGGCCTCATATGCCATTTGTTCAAGCTTAATTTTGGTGATAAATGTCAACATGATCAATGGGACTAACCATATTGTTGAGCATGTCTTTGTAGACATTTCTAGGTCCCAAGGATGCAAAAATATCACATGCCAAAATGATAAGATAGTATATTTTTCAAGGGTCAAAACTGAGAAGAAGAAAAGAGCACCGTCGGATGAACCGACGGTACATAGGAAGAGGCGTCGGTGCAAGCGTCGGAGTATTTGGTACACTGCGTGAAGAAGGCCCAGATCACACAGACTGTCAGATGAACCGACGGTATGTTTTCTAGTTGCACCGGATGAATTCCTGGAGGAGAAGCAGCACAGTCAGCAGCACCGGATGAATCGACGGTCCATTGGTAGGAGCGGTCGGTCTATTCGATGATCCACTGGAACAAGACAGAGACGAATCGAGTGAAAGGCCTTAAGCACCGGATGAACCGATGGTCACAAGGATACAAGCAACGGTTCATTCGACGGCTACGAAGAAGCTAACAGTATGGTTTTGGCAAAGAATCCTTCAGCACCGGATGAACTGACGGTGCGTCAGTTGAAGCGTTGGAAGATTTGTGTCAACGGTCATGTGCGATGGAAGGCAACGGCTAGTAGCATCGGATGAACCGATGCCCGGAAAAAGCATAGCGTCGGATCATCCGATGGTACTACTTTCTGCAGCTTTGGCCCAACGGCTAGCTTGATGCCTTGGCCTATTTATACCCCTTCCACCCCGTCATTTGAGCTTTCTGGAGTGTGTGGAAGTGCAGAGGAGTTTAAGACTCATAGAAGATCATATCCAAGCCATCCAAGTGCTAAATTGCTCATCCATAGACTTGCACATGCTTTGTGTGTGTGCTTAGTGCTAGGCTTAGCTTAGGGCTGAGTGAGTGCAAGGTGTGCCTACCTTGTGAGGTGATTCTCGAGTGGATCAAGTTGTACGAGGTGCACCGGAAGCCTTGGAGCCTCGGTGGCTCTCCGGCAAATGTCTTCGACCCTCCGGCTTGGTATGGAGTGGCGAGGACACTTTGTGCGGGCGATGTGGAGACCCCCTTCCCTTGGTGGAGAAGCTCCTTAGTGGAGGCGGTATCAAGGTGACCAAGGGAGCTTGGCGAGTGCCTTCGTGGCAAGCCTTTGTGGCAAGTCAAGTGGTGCTCTTGGGAGAGACTTGGTGACCGGGAAGCAATACTCTTGTGTAGAGTGCTTTAACAACGTGGACTAGGGGTGGCTTAGTGCCTACCGATACCACGGGATAAATCATGTGTCAAGAGTTTGCTTCCTCTCATCCCCCTTTACGTTTCCGCATTACTCTCTTGCAATCTTTGCTTGCATTTACTTTCCTATAGTAGTATCTTGCTAGGATTGGCTATAGGTTACAAAACTTGTTTTGAGATGGGAGTTTCACACTAGAACAACCTTAGTTGCACATCTAGATAGCATGTTCTAGTTTATGTTTTATGCAAGTAGTGTTAAGCCATAGTTTAAGTTTTTAAGTTGCCTGATTCAACCCCTCCCCCTCTTAGGCTACGAGCATCCGATTCCTTACAGTTGGTTAGGTAGGATGGATGTGACTGCTCTCATCTTTTTTTTCTTTCTCTATTCTGTCCACATTTTTCTGTGTTTTCGGACATGCTTCCGTGTTGTGGCCCTTTCCATGATATCTACTGAAGAAATATGGATTTCTGCTATTGTGATTTGTAAGGTTCGAGGATCCTCTTCCTCTGCCCCTTTAAGAGTGTCCTCCTCTGGTACTTGGTCTGTTGGTTTGCCTGTCCTGAGTCTCAGCATTTTGGACATTGTTTATGTGCCTGGTTTATTGGGATTGCGGCTACCATTCAGGAGTTCTATAGTGTTGTCTCGACTAGTTTCTTTCAGCGACTCTCCTTCTGTGGTCTTCATCCGACTTGATGTATTTTTCCAGTTCAATGAACAATTGTTCCATGGTTTCGGGCTCCACTCTTGATAGGTGGGAGGCTGTGGGCCATGGTGTCAAGCCAGTGATTAGGGCTGAGATTGTTGTTTCATCGTTTGCACCTGGTGTTTTTGATTTTTGCTGCATGAACCTTTTCATGTAACTAGCTAGTGGTTTGTTGTCTTTCTGTTTACAGTGATAGAGATCAGACTTCTTTGCAGTTGTTTGGTGAAAAACTTGGAATGCTTGGAAGAACTTTTTCTTCATATCTATCCAGTTGTAGATTGAATGAGGTGGCAGCAGGGAATACCAATTCAGCACGGGTCCCACACAAGCAATGATGAAAGATTTTGCCAGCGCGCCATCATCTCCGCATGCGGAGTTTACAATAGCTTCATAACTCATTGGGACTTACCTGGAGTTCCCGAATCTGTTGTATTTTGGGAGAGACACTAGTTTGTATTTTGAGGGCCAAAGAGCTGTTTGCAGGCCCAAGGATAGTGGTGAATCAGGATCTGTGAACTGTGAAACTCCATTGCCCACAAAGAAGTTGTCTTTTTGGGGTTGTTCCATTCTTGCAAAAGTGTAGTTCTCTAATGCTGGTTGCTTTGGATTGGCTGAATCTTGCTGCGGGGTATCTTTCCAGATGGAACTGCTTTCTTGCTCTTTTAGCTCTTCTATTTCTTTCTGGATTTGGGATAGTTGATCTTTTGCTTGTTTTATCCTTTCAATTTTTTCTGTGGTATTTCTTTTTGCTTGCAGTTGCATGGATAGTTTCTCTTTTTGTTTCTTAGATTCTCAATTTGCTGTAGTGCTAGCTCAAGATCTTTCTCAACTATTCGCTTCAAGTCATTTCTAGTGCTTGACTCTGGTAGGTCTGAGTGTAGGTCAGTGTTTGCAAGTTGTTATTTCCGGAGAACTTCTTCTCTTTCATTCTCGTTGTGGGTTGCGTTAGCCTCGAAGTGGATGATGAGAGTTGTATCATTGTTTTGCTCAGTGTCTTGGTTCTCAGAGTCCTGGGGATTGGTCTTCTTTCCGTTCTTCGGTGGTGCCATCGTGGGTTTTTTGCGTGCTCAGACCACGGTGGGTGCCCTGTTGGGTTTCTGGAGAAATTCCGGATACCTCAACAATGGAAAGTGAAAAGCAAAAGTACAAGGTGACGCACAAAGTTGAACCAAAAGCTGCCCTCTTACTCAAAAGTTGTGTCCCTTTACAAGGAGGCCGGGGGGCTCCTTTTATTGTGCCTGGAGGTCACTTTTACAGCCCGAAAATACCCTCGGGAAACTGGCATATTCCCAATATATTCTGTACAAATTTGTCCCCCGGAACAACGCCGCACAAGGTGGGCTGATTACATACGCAATCCTAATTCTGACATTTACAGGAATATCCCATGTTCACACTTCAACTTCCTTCCTTCAAGGACACGCCATTGACCAAATCAAACTTGGACTTCCTAGATATCTTTATGAGTCTTGGAAATCTGTGATTCCTAGCTTCGGAGAAAGATCTCACCATCTTGTTGCTCTTTTCTTGAATCACTTGTCCCGCTGAAGTTCCTGAATGTTGCCCCTTTCCTGAACATCACGAAGAATACTCAAGAACAGCAAAAGTCTTGTGGATTTAGGATTTCCTAGGGTCAGCATTGTTCTTAGATATAAAAAACTAGCTCGTTAAATTAATTTTTTATAGAGAAACTTTCTTTAATCATAAAAAATGACAGTTCTTGATAGTTTCGAAAATCTATAATCCTTCAGAATCTTTCGGAACTTCCTGCACACTGAGTGTTTCCGAAGAACTGTGTCTTCTCCGAACTTCCGAGGGTGCTATCTTTTTAGCTAATCCCCAACAATGTTACAATCAGGTCCTTGGGCCTTACAAATACGCCCTTATACCCCTTATTTGGGTCTCTTTTATACACATGGGGGGTCCCTAGCCTCAGGTATCCTAAGGTGCACCCCCAAGAGTAGCCCCTCAACTATTTGGTCTTGGCCGGTACAACAAGACCTAATAGTTGTTCTTGTTTAAAAGAGGCCCAACACAACTTAGACTTTGATTGTAAATGGAATGTCCTCTACAACCTTCCCGTGTGCACCTCACTAAACACTCCATCCCAAAAACCCAGTGGGAAAAAAGTGTTTGGAGAAAAGAGTATGCACATTCTCGAGTTTACATGCCCTAACTCCAAATTACATGTCTCTAAGTGTCTTGAAAGAAGAGCTTCGTTCCAGAGTTTCATTCTTCAGCCCTGATTAGGAGACCTTGCTTCAAGAGTTGATGTAGTTGTCGCTAAAGGCAGCTCCAACATCCTCAAGCTTTCTCTCATGAACACCAGGCAACTAGGATAGACTGATCCTCTAATACACCCCTACCCCTCTTGCCTGGTGTTTGTAAGAGAAACTCCATACGTAGGGTAAGTGATCTGGTTGAGCCCCTCAGGCCGATAGAGCGGATGACTTGAGGTTGGTGAGGACGATGTCGAGGTTGATGGCCATGTCGAGGATGATATAGATTCCTAGGACAAGTCCCTTGTGGTGATGTTGAGGTAGATAAAGATTCTGGTGGCAAGCCCCTTGAGGCGATGCCGAGGTCGATAGAGATTCTGGAGGCGAGCCCCTTACGCTGTCGTAGAGGTAGATGATAATGTCGAGGTAGACAAAGATTCTGGTGGCGAACCCCTTGAGGCAGTGTCGATGTTGATATAGATTCCGTGGGCGTGCCCCTTGTGCTTTCGTTTCAGGAAATGCCAAGTCGATGGCTTCGACGATGAGAATGGACATTGAAAGTTCAACATTCTTTCTTTTTCTTAGATTCTAGAAACTTTCAGTTTCCCGGAACTTCTCAGATTCCTGGAATTGACCTTTTCCTGAAAGAACACAAAAACAAAGAAAAACAGAGGTTGATCGGGGACTTTACTTCTACGAGGGTCATATAATCTTTTAAAGCTAGAAAACAGACGGCCTCGCGTGTTAAGATTCTGAGATTTTGGTCCTTAGATGGTTAGAAAAATCCCCATTAGCTTGCCTTGCTAGCTTCAGTCATTTGTTCAAGCGACAACCCCTAGCCCCTAGCCTTTAGCCTGTGGGTTGGGATCGAGGCCACAACCTATTGTTGTCTCATGCCTTTTCTCGGAAACATCCCCTCTGGGTTGGGATCGAGGCCACAACTTATTGTTATCTCAGGCCTTTCACATTGGAATGTAAATACAGAAAGTAAATATTTGAAAGTAATACTGCAGAATAATATAAACTTGTTTCTTTGTAATGTAATCTTTCTGATTCATGTATGAGATGTATCCATGCAATGCTTATGATGCATGCTAGTGCACATGAATGGAATGCTTGGATATGCATAGATTTATCCTATAGTAAAGAGGAGTGCTCAACATAATAACGTCTTGGATCATCTTGATGAGCTTCCAAAGGCTGTAACTTGATCAACACAAACCTTTGCTTTTCAAGCAATTTACCTTTCAAGTCGGCGACTTCGCCAAAAAGTTTCTTTCTTCTTGTTTTCTTGTTTCAAGCGTCGTCCCTCCAGTTCGCCGGGCTGCATCGATCGACCACCAGCAAGCTTGTGAGTACCGCTTTATCGAGTAATATCTAGGCTTTAACCTCCGGGCGCATCGCTGTAGTTTCGTCTAGATTTATTAACAATTTATCGATATCAGCTTGATTTGCAAGTCTTTTTCTTGTTTATTTAGCTTTTATCACCAACTTATCCCGCTCAAGGCTCGATCGTATCGGCTAGCTCTCGCTGCGTCATTAGACGCACCGTCCTCACAGCCGATCTAGACCCACCTCGCTGCTGACGTCATCAGATCAGCTGACCTTAGCCGTTCTGAACATACTTGCACTTCGGCTGCCTATCGTCTGGCCGATCTCGCTCACTCTCACATTGGCCGATCGGGCTGTTGCGCTGTGCCCATATGGAAGATATCTATCGGCTCTCTAGCCGATCAACCCCGTATTTAACATCTTATCCTCTTCCGTGCCGATCAGTAGGTCAGGTCGGCTGGCACACCTTGTTACATCCCGGGAATCCATTACGTGCTGCCGCGGAAGACTTTATTCTATTTTCTGCGTCAACACATCTTGGCACGCCCAGTGGGACATGAAGAATCACGACAATGTGTAAAGACTCCATGAAGTTTGATGAAGTCCACAAGGACAACATCCAATCAATCACTGTGGATCAACTCAAGGAAGCTGACAAAGCTGAATACGAGAATTGCATGGCAGAGTATGGCCTGCTTCTAATGGGAAGTTTCAGTCTCTCTAGGGAAGGAGCAGTGAAGAAGGTTCCTCTTCCAAGACCTACTGAGATCATAATACAAGCCGACCCTGGAAGACTGCAAGATATAATGGCAAGCTATGCATGAAGTGATGATTAATCAATCTTCTGTCTTCAATAATTCAGTGCAGAATAGCATGAAGCGGGTTCTCAGGGAAGAAGTCATGAGCTCGTATAAGGGACCATCATATTATCAACCCAATGTGGCTTTCCCGTTCATTTCTAACAAGAAGTTCAAGGAAGTGTTGTCAGTTTCTCAGCCAGTTACAACTTCTACTCCTGAGATTGTTACAACAACTCCTCATACTACCATGCCGCCATCAACAATGGTGGGATTCAATCAACCAGTGTCTCAGGGTTTCGTATCTGGTACTCCTATAGATCCAAAGTACGTCATGCCTGTGAGTTCTGCACCAAAGTCAACCTAGAAGACTACAGTAGTTCCCAAGTATACTAGCCCTTATGCAGCAAAGTTCAACAACTTGGTGAGTACTGCTTTTCATCATGACAAAGGGAATACATTCACATTCTTCGATCAAAGATCCCAAAGTTAGCAAAGTTATGATGTATCACCACTGCATGCTTACATGGTTAAACCACTACCTGCTCCTCTAAGGGTTTAGAAGACTCAAGAGATGGCACTTCAGTCAAATATGTCAGGTGGATTTTCTATTAGTCAGCCGATCGTAAGCCACCAGATAGAACAAGAGCAGATGACACCAGCCATGAAAGCATCCGCAGTCAGAAATTATGAAGCTAAGCTGCAGGAAGAGTACAATGAGGCTATGAATCAAGCTGCACTGTTGGAAGCAATGACAGATTCTCCTCTGTATCAAGAGCAACAAATCTAGGATTTTCCAAATATCCAGTACGTGCAACAGCCGATTGTTCCACAAACAAACCAGGCGAATCAAGATTTTTGCTGGTCCCTAGGCAACATTAGGCTCCTCCTAACCCTTCGGTTATCCAGCCGATTGTTCAGGAGCAACCAAGAACAACTGTTGTGGCTTCAAGTCACCAATATCCTTCAGCAGGTCCTCAGCCGATTGATCAGAAGAATTTCATGGCTAAAGTCACAAATTTGCTACAAAATCAATTCAGATTAAAGCCAAAGCAGCAAACACACATGTACCAGACACCTTACCCTGCATCCTTTGATCAGATCCTGTTTCCTCAAAGGTTCAAGGTGCCCAACTTCACCAAGTTTACTAGCCAGGATGACACCTCCACCATTGAGCATGTTACTCGCTTCATCATCTAGTGTGGAGAGGCAGGAACAAATGAACCATTGAGAGTTCAGTTATTTTCATCCTCTCTATCAGGGCCAGCCTTCACTTGGTTTACATCACTCCCAGCCAATTCGATTCAGAGATGGGAAGATCTAGAAAGGCAGTTTCATGGATACTTTTTCTCGGGAATTCATGAGATGAAACTGACTGATCTTACTAGCTTAAGGCAAAGGAACGATGAATCAATACCTCTGGATGAAGTTAGGGAAGTTAATGTTTGAAACACCTTCCAAATCAGGCAAGCTGATGAAGATCGATCAACACCCTTTTTCCTACTAACACAGTTGAGGCAACCAAAGCAAAGGTGTTGACCTCTGAATCAGCTAAAAATAAAGGAACCATTGATCCTGAGACCCAGATGACAGCTAAAGAAGCCAAAGGGAAGGGATTGCTTGAAGAAGGAATCAATTCAAAAGGTTCAAAACAGCAGGTTACTTCACAGGTTCTTCTGAGCAAGTTCCAGTGCCAATAGAAGAAGATCAAGAAAAAATAAGAATGGGCAAGACGTAATGCAGGGCCCTGGAGATGTCCATTTTTCAGATATTACTGGGAAGAAGGGATCAAGCTTCCAACATCTGACAACTGTTCATAATGTGAAGGTTTCTATTCAGAATGGTAGTCATCCAAAAGGCCTTGTTTTCATAATAGGGACAGAAGGTTTACCAATCAAGATCAGCAAGAGTGCCACAACCAACGCATCTCAATATATGATCAGCTAGGGGGCAAGGCCAGCGTATATGATCGGCTGGGAAGCAAAGCCAATGTACATGATGGGCTGGGGGACAAGCGTCAAGACAGCCGACCTAATTGACTAGAAGATATGGCTGACAGCAGGGTCCCTGACGAAGATGAATTGGCAAGAAATCCAGAGAGGCGTAATGCCACATACGAAGACAAAAGCCAACACGAAGCTCGTCAACCTAGGTGGTGCCCATAAGGTTTGACCAAGTCTCAGAAGAGGAGAGTCTAGTGCTTGCGACAATTGGAACAGCAAGAAGAAATTGAGAAGCAAGCACTTGATAAGAAGAAGGTCCGATCACAAATCTAGCGACCCAAACCCAGAGCTGATAATAAGAAAGAAGGTCAACCAGTGGCAGATGTTAACATGGTCTTCATAGCACCATCCAACTACGAAACTCTATTTAGCAAAAGTTCATCAAGGGATAGTAGTAGGTGATGCTTCCTGAGAATAATTGCAAGAAGAGATGCCTCCCACGTCTAAGAAGAACCGATATATCCATCGGATAAATGAGGGTAACACTGAGAAAACTCATAAGAAAACCTATGGAAAAAGGGGTGAGCTTTATAAGGGAAGGAACAAGACAAGATCACATGTTCGAATCAGGCATCGACAAGACAAAATCCAAAACATTCAAAGCAGGGACAGAAGGACAGTCAGAAGTTTTATAATCCTCATTTGCAAAGGGCAAAACTACAAACTACAGGATGAAAAGCATTATGAAATCGATCCATCATTCTTTGATCGTCATCGGCTGAACCTGGAATCGGCCGTTCCTTCCGACGGATGGTCTACTTCAGGTTATTTCAACTCTACAAGCAACCTTGCATATATTCTCTTCATCCGGTCAGTACCAAAAATAGTTCAAAAAAAGGAGCTAGATGAAATCTTAATTTTTCTATCCAAATCGGCCAGCTAGAAATCAGGAGTTTCTCAATCAATCACAGTTGATGGATCCCTTCCTCCAACCGATCCTTAGAAAACTATGACACCTAAGATGTCAGTAATCCTTGGAGCCTCAGGATTAAACCATGGACAATCTTAGGGAGAGGAAAATGATCGATCGACCAATCACTTCAACTCACAGATTTTGGTTTGATGCCTCCAAGCTGAGAGACAACAGATAAGGCTACTGATAGAATTTCGACGGTCTTCATCGGTAGAAGACTCTTACGGAGAGCCATCAAATTTGGCAGAAGATCAACTGCAGAGTCTAATCAATTCAGAAGTTATAGAAGGCGAACATATGCAAAGAAAACAACCAAAAGGGGTAGATATCTATGGTCTCTTACGACTCAAAGTTTGTTAAGGGATCTATCTATTGATCACATTCAACTCGGAGAAGGAAACTGAAATCAAGAGAATTTCGGAGCAAAAGATATTCACTATGAAACTGGGGGCATGTGTTGACACCATTTTTTGACACGTATCGATAATGAGCAAACAATTGACGAGAAAAAGGCAGCAGGAAAACACAGGGCCAGTAGAAGAAACAACTAATTAGCCAGTTGTTCAGAAAAGGAGTCAACAGAGACAGCCGATGGTCAAAGGTAGAGGATCGGCTGAGAGAAAGAAGAGAAAGCGGCAAGAGAAGAAATACGCCAAGGAAGCTCAGGCGGGTCAACGTCTGTTGACAACAGGTCAAAGATAGATAGTGAGTCCGACTCTTTTACGAGTAGTTTATTTTTAGCAGTTATAGTTTCTTTTATAAAGAAGTATCGTCGTAATCGACTAGGAGTTCGTAGTAATCCTAGGGTATAATAGCGGCGCTGCGCGGTCGGGGAAGATTGTACACACCAACAAACACAAACCTTTACTTTTCAAGCAATTTACCTTTCAAGTCGGCGACTCCGCCAAAAAGTTTCTTTCTTGTTGTTTTCTTGTTTCAAGCGCCGTCCCTCGAGTTCGCCGAGCTGCATCGATCGACCTCCGGCAAGCTTATGAGTACTGCTTTATCGAGTAATATCTAGGCTTTAACCTCTGGGCGCATCGTTGTGGTTTCGTCTAGATTTATTCACAATTTATCGATATCAACTAGATTTGCAAGTCTTTTTATTATTTATTTAGCTTTTATCACCAACTTATCCCGCTCAAGGCTCGATCGTATCAGCTAGCTCTCGCTGCGTCATTAGACGCACCATCCTCTCAACCGATCCAGACCCGCCTTGCTGCTGACATCATCAGATCGGCTGACCTTAGCCTTTCTGAACATACATGCACTTTGGCTGCCTATCGGCTGACCGATCTCGCTCACTCTCGCATCGGCCGATTGGGCTGTTGCGCTGTGCCCACATGGAAGATATATATCGGTTCTCTAGCTGATCAACCCCGTATTTAACATCTTATCCTCTTCCGTGCCGATCAACAAGTCAGGTCGGCTGGCACACCTTGTTACATCTAGGGGATCCGTTACGTGCTGCCGCGGAAGACTTTATTCTATTTTATGCGTCAACAATTATAGACTCCACCTTCGAGTGAATTAGATTGCTCGCTTCAGATTCATGTTCTTTCTTCGATTGCGGACAGGGGTTGATCTTCGTGATCAGGCTGATCTTGCACCGGCAAGGTGGGTAACCATCGGGAGTTGGTTCAGCGATAGCATTGGTGCTTCAGGTTCGCTCGTTGTTGTCGGATCGTGAGGGTCTACTTCCACCAGATCGAATTTATCTCCACTCTCCGAAAGATCGGGCACTCCGCCTCTATCAGAAGTGTACATGCCATATAACTCAAAAGCGCAAAGCTCCGTATTCTGATTGATTTGTCAAGTAAATTTTTAACCATGTAGTAAGTTTGTCTAATTAGGATTGTTGCTGGTCAAACTTAGGCCAGCCTCAATAGGATTTTATGGAGTGTTTTATGGTATTCAATTTGCTGACATAAATCTGTAACATACTGTTGACATTAATACATCTATCATGAAAATATCGATGCTACTTGTCATGGGACTTGAAAGGTTTGCTGTTTACATGCTCCGAATTATCAACTAGCTTTAGACCATGATAGATGCAAGGCTAAACATTTGGCATGCCAATTTTGCTGTTGTTTGGGTTGCGAGTTGCTACCAGAATCTGTCAACATATCCCTCTTATTTTACCAAAGTATATTGGCATGTTTGGGTTGGTATCATTCTATCTAATTTATTATAGCATTGTTAGCATATTAATTTTTTAAGGATTCAAGATGGAAACTTATATCAGTAATGTTTCAGATGATGAATTCTCATGTGCTGATGACAAGCCCCATGTAAAGTTCATCGATTATCAAAATAATGGTCTTCATCAGCGTCTTGACCCTGATTATGGTCATGTGATGACTACAGATCCTTTCACTTTCATTAACGGCAAACCAAAATCCATCCTCTTTGGAGAAACACGTTCAGACACCATAAAAATATAGAATACCTCTCATGAATCTGTTTTTTATGTAGGATAAAAATATTTGGTTCAATCTCAGAAAATAGATTTTTTTATCAATGAGTTCACCACTAGATGGTGGTAAATCTAATCTGGAGGACATTACACTTCTGCCTGGACAGACTAAGACAGTTTGGCTCACATGTATGCTTAAAGATATTGGTTTGCATACATTAGTTGTGCATTTTTGTTTTGGAGATACGATGATTGAACGTGTAGCTTCTCTATTGGTCGATGATAATATCTCTAAAGCCTTATATGTTCGTACACCTCATTACTAGGGATGCCCTCAAAATATCAAACTTGATTACTCTCCAATTGTGCCATGTATCCATGAGCGAGGCCCAATTAGACCAAGACCCACTCGAACAACCTCAGTCGTAGTGGGTGTAGGGGATGGACCATCCTCGATCGTCGTCGTCGTAGTGGAAGTAGAGTGTACACGATCAGCCGCTGGAGCAACACCACCATCATCTTCTTCTTCATCTCCATCCTTCTCATCTTCAAAGATCTTCTCACCAATTTCCTCGTCACCTGCACACTCAAAAGCAGAAGAGCTACATGGTTGTGTCTCGTCGAAGGTTACCTCGCAAGTCTCCATGATTCGGTTAGTGTCAAGGTTGAGCACACGATATGCTCTAGAGTGAATCGCATAACCGAGAAAAATACCATCCGAACATCTAGCCCCAAACTTATCCAACTTGCCCTTCTTCAGAATAAAACACTTGCAATCGAAAGCTTGAAAGTGACTCACCTTGGGTTTTCGCCCATGCATCAGCTCATATGAAGTCCTCTTCTTGAAAGCACGAAGGAAAATGCGATTGGACACATAGCAAGCGGTATTGACCGCCTCGGCCCAGAAACGCATAGGAGTCCTATGTTCATCAAGCATCGTCCTGGCCATCTCACAAAGGGTCCGGTTCTTCATCTCAAGTACGCCATTCTGGCAAGCGACGCGTGGAGAAGAATACTGATGATCGAGACGAAGATCACTGCAAAAGGCATCAAAATGAGAGTTTCTAAATTCCGTGCCATTCTCACTACGTATAGCTCGAATGGCATCACCATGTCTCTCATTCTTCAACCTCACGATCAAGTCTCGAACAAATCCAAATGTCTCGCTCTTATCCTCCAAAAAGAAAACCCAAGAGTACCTCGAGAAATCATCAACCACAACCAACACATACCACTTCCCACCCACAGAGCGAACACGAGCTGGCCCAACCAAATCCATGTGCAACAGCTCACAAGGTCGCTCGGTCATGACAGCAGTCAGAGGGACGTGAGAAGCAGCAACCATCTTCCCATGCCGACAAGGAGCACAAACCAAATCCTTCTCGAATTTCAACTTAGGCAATCCTCGGACAAGATCTCGGCCACTCAAGCGGGAAAGCAACTCAAAACTCAAGTGTCCTAGCCTCCTATGCCACTTCCAAAGCTCAGCTGAAACACCAGCAACAAAGCATCAAGGAGGACCAACAGACTGGGAAAAATCGGCACGAAAGATTTGACCCTCGGGGATGATCGTACAGACAAGATCGCCTCGAGAATCAAGCACACGAGAAGCGCCGAAATTAAAACGTACCTCAAAACCCTCGTCAAGCAACTGATACTGACAACAGGTTAAAAAAAGTGACTTGACCAAAGCCACACTATTTAAGGTCACCTTGCTACTCACATTCACCATACCTTCAGCAAACACTCGTCCTCTCCCATTGTCCTTGAAAGTGATGTACTCTCTCGTACTCATCGGGGTGAGGCTGGAGAACCACCCACGATCTCCGGTCATGTGGCACGAACAACCGGAGTCGATCAACCAAAAGTCCTCCAAGCCTCCCACCTGCAAATCAAAAATGAGGGCGAGAATGAGCAAGCGAATCAACACTGGGGCTACTACAAAACGAGTCAAACCAGTGTCGAGCCATTTGCTCGAAATAAGGGTTAGCAAAATCCATCCTATCAAAACCTCTAGTTGGAGCCCTCTCACGCCTACCACCGAAGAATCTGTCACGTCTCACTGGAGGGGAACGCGCACCACGAGGGGAAAACGTGGCTCGTAGTCCCTCTGAGAACCAAAACTACAATCGTGCCTCCCAAACTCGTAACGGTCACGAGTAGGAGCACGTCCAGCGAACTCACCACGCCAAAACCCAACACACCTATCTTTCTAAGGAAAACCACCTCCACCACCACGAGTGGGAACCGTATGCACCCCGAGGTAGAGGCCCTCTACGAGGCTCAGGCACACCATGAGAAGGGTGGTACCTGTCCTTGTTTGCCATCTCCCTAGCAAACCTCTCATCCCTTCTCCTCCTGAAACAGAACTCATCCTTATGCCCATCACTCCCACAATACTCACAATGGAAGCGGATCGGCTGTGGCTTAGGCTGTGGTTTCTTTGTGGCCTTCTCAACAGCTTTATCTCCTGACTTCTCACCAAAGACATTCCCCTGGGTGCTCACAAACATGATCGATTTCTGGTAGTTTTCTGTCTTCTGGGGGAACACTGGTGGATCTGGGGTTGTGTCTAGCTTGTTTCTGAGGTGGTTTGGCTTGGCTGCAAATTTGTTCATGGGTGTAGTGTGAGGTGGAATGGGAATCTCTCCAACTTTCTCTCCTCCCTCACCACTCTTGCTAGCCACCAACGCCTGACCATCAAACCTCTTCAAATCAACCAACATCAAACTCAGCTGTGGCTCATGCCCAGAAAACCAACCCATCAATTTCCTCAACTCATCATTCTTATCCTGCAAATAGTTATCATAATGCGCAAGTTCCATGTTTTTCATAGCATGCATTTCACAGGTAGAGCATGATGTAGGAATAGGAGCTTTCAATGCAACCTCAAGAGAAACTATCTTGGTATGAGATTCATCTAGCCTAGCATGCAACACAGGACAAGAAGTGCAAGCAGCTAACAAAGCAGGTCTAGATTTCAACTCATCAAACTCAATCCTAAGCACATCTAGTTCCTCAAGAGTAGAGGCATGCTTCTCCTTGAGAGCAGTCAAGTCAGCCAGGAAAACATTGCAATCATCACAATCAACCTCATCAGAAACAACAGGAGCAACTTTCAAAGAGTCTATCTTAGTTCTAGCATTAACAAGCAAAGACTCAAGCTCAACTATTTTCTCCTTAGCATCACCTAGCAAGGACCGAAACTCTCTCTTCTCCTTGTTGGTCTTCCTAAGCACATCATCACGGTTATCAAGCAACTCATTCAGCCTAGCATTCTCCTCTAGCAAGAAGTTGGGATCATGTCGTACCTCATCATCAGAGTCGGAGTTCGAATCCGAGCTGTGCTTCCCACCCTTCCTAGAGTATGCCATGCCGCAAAAGCCACCTTGTGCGATGAAGCTGAGGCCGGTGAAATTCTTGCCCGTGTGCTGCTTGTCCTTGCGTCGATCTTGCTCTTCATTGCTGCTCGAACCGGAAGAAGAGTCGCTTGAAGTGGAGTCGATGTTGCTCGCTCCAGCAACCATCACTCGTGCCGTCTTCTTCTTGTACCCGCTGCTCTTCTTGGGCCTTCTCTCGCCCTTGTCCTTGCACTTGTCCTTGTAGTCGTTCTGGGAGCGGTGCTTGTTGTAGTCGTGCTTGGGCTTGTCCTTGTAGTCGTTCTTGATCTCCATGGCTTCAGGGCATTCGGTGATGAAGTGCTCGTGCTTCCTGCACCGATAGCACATCCCCGAGCTCCTCCTCACACTCTTGCGGTTCTTGTACATCCGCCCAAACCTCTTGTTCAACAAGGCGAGATCCTCCTCGCTCAGCACCTCAAAGTCCTTATCTAGCATGGACACAAGATAAGACAAATAAAAAGCAACAGAGTTAGCATTAGTCCTTGATCCTGAGATTAGAGCCAAACTATGAGGATCAGTGGGGCTCTCTCTCTTGGCTCTCAAGCCACGATCAACCTCCGAAGACCTCAGCTTAGAGAACAGCTCATCTAGCGTTAAGGTATCATACACGCTCGACTCCTCAATGGCCTCGACCTTGGCACTCCACACAGACCTATCCAGTGCATGCAAAAGCTTGATAGCTTGATCATGATCCGTGTATGGGAGCACTGTCACATTGGCCCTCATTTTGTTCACAATGCTGGTGGAGCATTGAAACATCACATCCGTTGACTCACCGGGGAGATGAGTGATGTTCTCGTACTCCCTTCAGTAAGTGGAAAACAAACAAGCTTGCACCTGAGCATTGCCAACATGTGCATTCCTAAGCTTAAGCCATATCTTTCCGGCCACATCCTCTCCGTACACTCGATCGAACTCCGAGGCACAGAGAGGACGGAACAAGTAATCAACGGCCTTGTTGTTGGCCTCAAACATGTCCCGTGATCCTGAAAGAAGGAAACTGTCTGGAATGACATAGTTCGGATTTCGGGTCACATCCCAGATCAGAGTCCCCTTCCCACGCAAAAATGCGCCCATGCGCCTCTCCCACATCGGGTAATTCTTGCCATCGAAGTGCGGAGGACCCGACCCCTTGCCATAGTCGTCCATCTTTGGATCTTAGACTGATTAGAATTACGAAGATCCGTAACCGGCTCTAATACCAATTGAAGGACCGAATAGGCAACTAGAGAGTGGGGGACTGAATGGGAGCCGATAAAAAATTCTTCCCGAAGGGTGAACTTGGCCTATACTTCGATTGCCACTCCGATCACTCGCACACATAAAGAAAGCTCTAGACTAGGCACACACAAGCCTACAAGTCCTAGAGACAAGCAATGAATCAAAGAGTGGAAGCACTAGACAAGAATCAAAGCACTTAGTCAAATCTGGAATGACTAAGTGCAGACTGTCCGTATGGTAAAGGCGGACCGTCTGCTAGACCCAGGTGGACTGTCCGGACCGTCCATGCGGACTGTCTAAAAACTTCAACAAAACCTCCAGAGACGCACCGAGAAAATCGGACTGTCCGGCTGAGCCATACGGACTATCCACTAGTGTCGCAGACTATCCGTGAAGGACGCGTGGACTGTCCGACCAAAACACCAGAAGCACCTCACTCAAACTCGCCCACGCGGACCGTCCGTCATTGACCGACGGACTGTCCGCAAAACCTCCTACAACAAAACCCTAGGGGTGCTACAAATCGAAACACAAACTCACATGAACACGAGACGAACTGTGACGAACACGAGTCCCGCGGACAGTCCGCAAGCCTCCTGCGGACAGTCCGCAAGGCACGGACAGAACAGAAAATGCCCGACCTCGCGAAGTCAACTCCTCCTATCCATCACCGGATCTCCCAAACCACTTGAGCTCTTGAGACAAGATTTGGGGGAGATGAGAAGCGTCACTAGATGATGCTATGCCCCAAAAATCTCGACCTCTAACTCACTAAATCACCGGGAATCGCGGATCACATGAACCACCACCAAGAAACCAAGTTCTTCCATGAACTCGCGAATCTAAGGGATTTCCCGGTATTTGAGGGGTCAAGATCACACACAAAGATGCGCAAGGCATCCACCCATGTTCCCCTCAAAGAAATCCGAGAGAAAACACCCTCAAATCAACGAATTGAGCGAAGAATGAAACCACTAAAAAATAGCCCCGAAAATGATGTGAAAATCACAAAGAGCTAGGAGATCAACACAACGCCGAATGCTTCCATACATCCAGACGTCAGAGTCAGTACAAGAATCTAGCCTAAGGAAATACTGGGAAAAGAAGCAGTCCAGAGTGACCTACCGGGGGAGGAAACCCTAGAGCCAGAGAGAGAGATAGATGCCATCCACCTCTCCGCTATTTATACGAAGTCCACCAGAGGAGGCAAATGACCACGCTACCCCTACAACTTAAAATGAAGATACACACCCCTCAGGGGCAATATGGTCAAGTCTTCGGATATTCCCATCGAGCGGACATGCTTCCACCGCGGATTTGCTTAGCGTCGACGCCAGCCTCACGATCATGCCACGTGCCCCCCCTCTCGAAGCTTCCCGACGCTCCCGGATCACCGTCTCCCTCGCATCAGGCCTCCGGACTTGGTTTTGAGGCCCAAACCAAGAAACCATCCATCGATGGTTTTGTGGGTAAACCACCAAACCCCATGTGCAAGCTTCGGCCTCGAACCACCACCTTGCACCGGCCCATGTTCACGACTTCAATTTGCTAGTCTTGCACCGCACGGCCCGCACTTGACCCCATCGGCCACCGGGTCCATCGAACCAAGCCTACTTGCCTCTCCATCACCCAGAGGCCACCATGGCTAAGGCCTTTCGCGCATGTTCTTCACCTACACCAACACGAGTCAAGCCGCAACCTGTACCTGCACACTGAGCCAAGTATCAGTCCACACAATGTTGTCAATCACTCATCACTAAGGAGCGACCCTCCACTGGTCCTCGGACACACCTGGTCCTCAGCGGTGACCTCGGTGGTGGAGTTCGAGCCGAAGCCCGACGGGCCCCGCCGCCCCCACGGCCAGCCCTAGAGCCCTATCCCCGACGCCACCTCCTTAGCCAGCCACCAGTAGTCAACCACTTGCTCAAGCAGCAGTCATCACACATCAGGGAAGAAGCAGTACAGCGAGCAGTAGGGGGATGGAGAGGAGAGAATTAGAAGCCGAAGGGGAAGGAGTGACCTCGTTGAGGTAGCCGCTGTCGTCAGGGTCCCTGATGGCCGTGGCACTGTAACACCCTAAATTTCCATCACCAAAATAATGTAGCAACATGGTGTTCTAGTTTCAATTTTCAAAGGAAATAAATAATTTATCAAATAAATTTGGCTCTAAAATATTTAAATATCATTTTGAATAATTTTAGAAGCAATAAGTGCTTGTGCATCATATTTTGGTTGCATGGTGTTTATGTTTGATGGTGTGAAGTTTTAAAAGTTTTTAAAATTAGTTTGAAAGTTTGAAAAGTTTTGGAAAAGTGTTTGACTTTTGAAAGGATTTTAAAAGAAAAAGGTTTTGAAAAGAAAAAAAAGAAAACCCCCTCTCTCTTTCCCCCTTCCCTTTTTCAGCCCAAGGCCCAACTCCCTCACCCTTACCGCGCGGCCCAGCCCTTCCCCTTTCGGCCCAGCTCCGCGCGCGGCCTGCTTTCCCCTCCCTCTCTCCTCTGTTCCACTGACCGCCCGGGCCCACTCGTCAGATCCATCCCCCACCTCCAGCGCCCTCCCCTGCTTCACACCGCCGCATGCCGCCGGCCATTTTCACCGTGCCCCTCGCGCTCCTGCCATCAATCCTCCTCTTTAATGCACAGTGGAGCACCGGCCGCCCTTACCTCCTTTACTTCCCCTATCATTTCTCTAAATTAAGGCCCCCCTTGATTGCCATCAAGGCCACCGGCGCCTCCATGGCCATTGATGGCCATGATAGCCGGCCGCCGCCTCTGTCCCCTCCCCGGCTCTATATGAACCGAGCCAGAGCTCCCATTTTCCTCCTTTCCCACTCCCAACCGAGCTTCTGCCCCTCTCCTCCCCTTGCACGTGCGTACCGCTGCACAGAGTTCTGCCGCCGCCGTCCACTGGCCGCCGGCATCGATCTTCCTCCTCATCGCCTCTCCGTCGCCGAGGAGCTTTCTCCGAGGTTCGCGGCAAGGTAAGGATGAGCATCCTTCCCCTTAACCCGCGCATCCCGCACCATCACTGCCGCCCGCGCTCACCGGAGTGGCCGCGCCGCCCTCTTCCGCCGCGCGCAGCCGTGGCCGCCCGAGCCCTCCTCCAGGTACCCTAGTCGCGTGCGCGTGCTTCCCAGCTCTGCGTAGAGCCCGGCCGCGTCCCAAACTGTGGTCCCTAGCTCGAGTTTGAGCATCTCCGGCGAGGTTCGCCGTCGGCTCCGCCGTGCGCCGCCGCCCCGCCACCGCACATCCGCTTGCAGGCCGCGCGCGCCGTCAGATCCGCCATTTTGCAAAACCGACCCCATGCTTTCTAATATCATAGATGTACCCTTCCACCAGTGAAAACTCTTGAAAACAGGTCCTTTTCTTTACGTTTAGACCTCTGATCTTCTTAGTTTTCTGCCAGCCGACCGATCCGCGATCAACAGCTGAGATCGCAGCCCTCGCGCGAGTCAACCTTGACCGTAACGGTCAACCTGAGCCGTTCGTGGTCTTTTTGCAGAAAAGCCCCTGTAGTTTCTAATATCACAAGTATGCCCTTCCACCTATAAGAATCCTTTCAGTTAGGTCCTGTTTTTAGCGTTTAAGCCCCTGACCTTCCTTGTTTTTCCCACCCGAGGTCCAAGCTCTGTCTTTTTACATTATAAACCTCTGGTTTATATACATAATTATGTTTTAGCCCCTGGTTTCTTACAGTTAAGCCCCTGGAAGCCTAGTTTCTTCACAAAAAGGTCCCTGAACCTTGTTTTGGCCGTATCTTTTGCGTTTTAGCTCCGTTTCCACCGTTTCAAGTTGCGTTAGGTTCATATCAACTCAAAGTACGTGTTAGGACCAATGTTGAACATGTTTTTCTAATTTATTTAAATATTAAATATGATTAATCCTTATACACATGTTTTTCTAATTAAAATCTAATTAGAGTTCAACACGTGTTTTCATAAGAAAGTTAATATGATTAATACTTAATTAAAATATTTCTTTTCATTAAAAGCCAACTAGAGATATACCTCAGTTTTCATAATCAAACTTAAATTGATTAATGATTATGCAATTTGCTTTCTAAATAAAAGCAACATAGGCTATATCCTGAGTTTTCTTAATTAATTGTTAATTTGATTAATATGAACATAAATGTGTTTTTGAATTATAATTTGATTAGAACAACTCGAAATATTAAGTTACACGCCTAGATGGCTTTACATGCTTCTTTTAAATTAAATGTTTAATTTGCATAAATTATACTTGAATATTTACAAATAAAATTGGACTAAGTTTACATCGTCTTTTAAATATAAAATAACTTGCTTAATTATAAATAGGGTATTTCTTTGAAATAACCTATGCACATCTTTATTGAATTAAAATATACCAAGCACATAGCCTTGTGTGATATAATCCAAATTCCCCGGTAGTTCCTAGTGTTTTTTAGTTCGCAGTCCTGGAGTCAAACCTTGTCCTCTTTTTAAGCTTTTCATGCTTGGTGTATTGTTTTATTTATTGAATGTTTTCATGTGTGCTCGTAGACATCATGTCGGTTTCATGTGATCAGCCAGTTGGAGTAGATCAAGAGCAAGTTTTTGAAGAAGAAGAACACAAGTGTTTAAGCAAGGAAGGCAAGTGGACTTCTCCCTCTGCATATTCCTCTTTGTCCTAAATAATTGCATATTAAATTGATATTTACTTTAAAATGTTGTATTGCATAAATTGATGGGAAAATTACCTTTTTAGGGACATGACTAGATTTTATCCTCATTACCTTGAACAACCCTTTTAAATAAATGTTTTGGGTAGAAATGCTTAGTTGCTATACCTTGGGATGGTTCAAATGAATCTTTACAAAATGATGTTTGTTGATGATGATAGCTTTGGTGAAAGATGATGCTGTGTTGATAACAAGATCATATGCTTTAATTGGAGCATGGAGAACCACCCAGGAAAACAGTGCAACCACAGTCCATATGGCTCTGGCTTAGCCAATTAATTAGGTGTGTGATTGTACTGATGACCTTATCCGAAAGGAGCAGAGGGGGATCGGGGTTGCAGGGGTATAGCCCGGTTCTTTTGGTGTAGCAGCCTTTGCTAAGGTGCTGACCACTTGGGAGGGTTATGGTCCGCCTGATCTGTAACTATGCGGGTTGTTAGTCTTTTGCATGCCTTTGTAAAGGCTTCGTAGTGAACCCCTAGCCACTCACCTCGGCAGTGTTTAAGGGTCTGATGAACCCGGGTGACATGGGGAACACGAGCTGTGGGTAAAGTGTACGACCTCTGCAGAGTGAAAACTGATCGATCAGCCGTGCTCACGGTCAAGAGCGGCCTGGACCCTCACATGATAATTAAACTTGAAGATGGAAGTAAATTGTGGTTTTATGTATGGTTTGAGATGGAAAGTTTTCTAAAGTTTTTAAGTGGGATGGTATAAACTTACACCTAGTAAATAGGTGCCTGCTAATAAAATTTGACCAACATTAAAAATGCTAACCGCTGCATAACCTTAGCCTATCCTTGATAACCTTGCATCTTCTCCCACTTGCTGAGCTCCAACCATAAGTGTGCTCACCCTTGCTTACCCGCTGTTCAGAGGAGAACAACGGTGAAGAGTGCTTCAGCGACTTCGATGAGTTCTGAGGCTTGCGTGCCCCCAGTCATGTGCCTGTGGAAGCTGAAGACGGAGTTGCTTCGTCTAGTTATCGTATGTTTGTTTTAAAGACCTTCGAGTCTAACGTCTGAGTGTAATAAAGATAATATAATGGTTTAACTCTTGTACGATTTTAATTCTGTTTATGGATATTTCACTCATAACGTCTATCATATGTGTGTAAACTTGATCCTGGTGCACCTATGGGATGCATTCGGTTTTCTTTGGAAAAACGGGTGTGACAAGCACCCCCACACTCGACGAATCCCCGCAGTCGCTCGAGGTCCCCGTACGCCGTGGCAGAGTACACGTCCACCACGGGGTCCGGCTCCCCCACCGCGGGTGCATCCCCTCCCTGTCGCCTCGCGAAGCCGCCGTCGGTCACCACCTCGATCTCCGCCATGGCCGCGAGGCGAGGTTGCGAGGAGAGCTAGGGTTGACGTGATTCCTTCAAGGCGACGGGGGGAGGAGCGGGAGCGCGACCGCTAGTGGGAGGAGACGCGACTGCGGGGAGGAGTGGTGGGCACAGGATGCGGTTGGATCTGTCGCCGGCCAGCAGTGGAGGGCGGGGGTTGGAGAGGAGGAGGACGGAGGGAGGCCGGAGAGTGCAGCGCTGGAGGGTAGCAGCAGATCTGGGGAGAAGGTGAATGAGACGGGAGGTGTTAGGGTTTGGCTGGCTGCCCCCTTTTATTATCATTTTTGAACCGTTGCATCAAAGATGGATGGCCGGGATGAGTTGGGCTATATGGGCCTACATGGGCTTCTCTACTTACCATTTTTCTTTTTCTTTTTTCTTTTTATTCACCATTGTGAAGTAACACTTAGAACTAATTATCTTATATGCACAAATATATTTTTGTATATAATAGTATGCATAAAAGTTGTCACCTAGGAGGTTCAAGAATTTTCAAGTAGATTTTCTATTTTCTATCATATAAATGAATTTCTGCATGTTTATCGAAAGTAATTCCAAATTGACCTATATGTACCTCGAATAAGATTAAATTTTTTTAAAAAAAACTATATTTAGGCGCATATGGTCCATTCTAGCCCACATCTAGGAGATTGATGAAAAATTTAATTGACTTGTAGGGAAAACTCGAAATTTCTACTAGTCACCTTGTTATAAAATAATTACAGTAATATCAAAATTTGGTAAATTTTTCTACAAATTGTCAAAAACAACGTGTTTTTGGTCCACAATCTTGCCATAAAAAATTTAAGTGGTTTCAAGAAAGGACCATACATTGTTTCTAATAACTCAACACAAATGATAACTAGAAACAAGTTTTTTAACACTAAATGATGTCAAATCAAAAAGTTATGTAGTTTCATAACTCATGAAGATATACAAACTTTATTTTGGTCGTTTCTCCATCTGACTTTGTTTGAACAATCCAATTTTTGAATTTAAAAAATGACAACTAGATGCAAGTTTTTCAAACACTAAATGATGTAAAATCAAAAAGTGAAGAACACCAAAAGTTTCATAACTCATCAAGATCTACAAACTTTATTTTGGTCATTTATCAATCCAACTCTATTTGAACAATCCAAATTTTGAATTTCAAAAAATGACAACTAGATGCAAGTTTTTCAAGCACTAAATGAAGTCAAATAAAAAAGTGATGAATACCAAAGTTTCATAACTCATCAAGATCTACAAATTTTATTTAGACCACTTTATCATTTGAGAAAGCGGTTACAATACTTAGTTCAAATTTGACAAACCCCTCACATAGTGTCTTAAACTATGTGAAGTGAACATAGGATTAATGAGTGATGTACACTATCACTTTCTCAAATCAAAAAATGACCTAAATAAAGTTTGTAGAGCTTGACGAGTTATGAAACTTTGGTATTCATCACTTCTTCAGCTGAAATCATTTCGGGTTTCAAAATTTGATCTAAAATTGACACTTTTAAAAACAAATCAAATTTTGAATTCTCATACTTGATCACATGAAAAAAGACCAAACTCAACACATTAGCTTGATAGAGCATGATTTTAGAAAATTTTTGGAAAAAGAATCATCTGATTTGGAGTTAGTATGAGGGAGAAAAACTAGTTACAAGGTTTAGTCAAAGATTAAAAAGAGAAACCACACTTGTTCATCCCACTTCATCCATAGATGTGAGGTAGTAGTGTCGAATTTTATCCCTGTTTCAATTCAAAATATAAAAAGAATTTGATGTTGGTTACAAAAGCAATATTGTGGATCTTTTCATGATGGACAATATTGGTATTTTGAGTTTTCAAACTTTTTATATAAAATTTAATGTAATTTTGAATCTCGAAAATTTTAAAAAGTTTCAATTAACATATAAAAAATACGTGATCAAATGAAAAGGTTTGATTGATGAAAAATATGTGAAGTTTCTATTAATTGAAAAGCCACGTGTTCCATTTAAATGCTAAAAGGAACCACATACACCAAAAGGACACAAACCATGTTATAGCTCAGTGGTAAGTCCCTCCCTTGCCATTGAGAAGACCAGGGTTCGAATCCCTCTATGCGCTCCTTTTTCCGCACTGATTAAATTCCCATCGCGCTATTGGGCCGAGCCGACGTGGCCCACCGCCGCCGCTACTGTGGGCCGATTATTAAATTCCCGCCGTGCTACTGGGCCGAGCCGACGTGGCCCACCGCCGTCGCTACTATGGGCCACAACTACTGTGGGCCGATGTGTTAGAAAGAGGCGAATATAACTAACTTAGAAGCAAAAATACATAACTACTTTTGGTGTAGTGGTTTGGGTAGTTGGTTGGAGTGCCAACGACCCAGGTTCGAACCCTGGGTTTCACAATTTTTTTGGTAAATTTTGGTCCACTTGTGGTCGCCCACATGTGGGACCAAGCGCTGGTGGGGCCCACGTAGCCACGTGGGAATGCATGGTGGGACCGTATGCGGGACCCGGACCCACGATCGGACCGACAATTACATGTGGTTGCATGTGGGACCAAATCCTTATTTTCTTTTTTCAAGTTGTTTTGTGACGATAATGTTGTTGTTCTGTGACGCCAGTTTGCTTTCGTCATTGGTTCCTCACGAGTAGAACTGGAATGATTCATCTCTGACGAAACAGGTTCGTTGTTCGGTGACCATCCTCTAAGTTTCGTCATTATTTTGAGTAGCTTGGCACCGTCACTCGTTATCTATGATGAAGTTACAAAATTCTTCACGGTAGAGACCAGTTCCATGACGAATAAACGGAACGTCGTTACCAAATCATCATAGATATTAACATTTCTACTAGTGCGCATAACCGCCATGATGTTAGCGAAGGCAATACCTCTTTCATGTAGTAGATGCATATCTATGTGATCCTAGACCCTAGGGAGGGAATGCTTATGTATTTTTATTTCTCTCTTCTATCAACCCTTGTTTCTTGATTTCAATCTTAGATTAACATAGGTTAGATTGCCTTTATTTTAGATAATCTCTTTTAAAGGTTTTCTAATCAACTAGATTAGTACTTGGTTAAGCGCTAGCAATTCCCTTGCTCCTTGGGTTGACAAGAACATTGGGACCTCCCCTTGGTGAAAAAGGCTACAAGTGATCCGTACGCTTGCGGATCGAAACTCGACACATTATTTAACCATCAACATTAGGTTACCATAGCACACCTTTGATCAAAGCATGTTGTGTATCCCAGGAGCCCCACGTGTGTAACCAACATGGTGCAAGTTTCACACGCACACCACGACACGCCTGTTATGGGAATTGGAACAAAGACATGAATTACACCATTCATTCGTGAATGAATGAAATACTAGGAGTAAATGACACTAATTTCAACCAATACACATAGTTTGTGCACCACACCACATGGATGCTGCGTAACCGAGTCCCTGCACAGGCAAATGATTACAGCACGCAGCATGGATTGTTCGCAACCGAGGTGGTGCAGGTTACACATTGCTCTCAAGGTCTGTCCAGGTGCCGCATATCTATCCCCCTAGATGGCTCGCTCCTGTGTAACTAGCTGTGTGCTGCAACCCCACGACTGGGTGGTGTTCATTATGCGCGTAGGCTGGACCCACTCGGTGATGCACCTTCCATGCGTGTAGCTATCATGCGGTACGCATGCAGCATAGAGTCTCGATTATGCACACCAAGCAACACAAACTGATAAAAGCACCAAAAAATGTTTGAATTTTTTTGACAATTTGGAACAAAAATTATCATAAAAATCTGGAAAAGTTTTGAAAAGAAAATATGAATAAACATTTTGTAAAAAAAATTGGAAGCAAAAATATCATAAAAATCTAGAAAAGTCTGACACAAATTTTGAAGAAAATGTTTGGAGTTTTTTTTATAAAAATGGAAGAAAGTGTTGAAATTGAAAACAAAACTTTGGAGGATAGCATTGTGTAAAAATTATTAACAAAACATCACAGAAAAGAACTGCAACCTGATGTTTATTATTTGCTCTCCCGGCCTGGAGATTACTACTCATCATCGGAGCTACATTGATTATGATTCTGGAAGTGAAATACGAGCATAGGAACTTGGAAGTGAAAACATCATGCATTGTGCGACTCTGGCAATTGCTTACAAATGTAATGGTAACATACGACATGCCCAAGTGTTTGATTTTAATGTACAAAAGGAAATAGAAGGTGTCATCAAAGCAACATCAGAGCACATAGCCTAATTTTATAGATATAGGTCCTGTCTCCATGCTTGGAAAATCAAAATTGACCAGTACTTTGGGATGAAGGGAATGCCTCACAGGGCACCATTTCAGTGCTTATGACCAAGGGCTAATGTCTCCGCATAGTAGGGAACTAATAGGAAAATATACTGAGGGCCCACCCCTAGAGTGCAGAGAGTGTACACCTCCTTGCTATTCATGTCATATGATTTTAGTTTGTTGTCCCAGTCCTGGAAGAAAAAGATCAAATTGCGATCTGGGTGCATGGCAACCATAGTGTATTCAAATTCAACTCCGCAATACATTCTTCCAAACAGCTTGAAAAATTCCACACTATGCTTCAGAACCCATTCTTCTGCATCATAATCCATGCTGCATCGTGTCGTGTCGATCCTGCACGACTGCGCGTAACCTGCTCCAGCTCAGTTACGCACGGTTCGGTGACACACCATCTGTTCTGCATGGTGCATGCTACACTGACTGGGTTACCCATGGAGTCTGTCACGCAAAATCCCCATAGTCGTGTCGTTGCATCGCGTAACCTGGAGTCGATAAGATTACGCAAAATCCACACTGCATCCAGTCATGTCGATTCAGTGTGTATCCTGCACAGGTTACACACCGTCCATGGTGCTTGATGCAACACCGACTGGGTCATCTCAAATTAGCGTGCGACCTGCACAGGTTATGCACCGTCCGTGCAGCTTGATGCAACACCGAATGGGTCGTGTCGAATGCAGGTTATGCACCATTCATGTTGCTTGATGCAACACCGACTGGGTCATGTCAACTCAGCGCATAACCTGCACAGGTTACACACCGTCCATGTTGCTTGATGCAACACCGACTGGGTCATGTTGAATCAGCGTGTAACTTGCATAGTTTACGCGCCGTCCGTGCTACTTGATGCAACACCGACAAGGTTACGCACCTTTAAGACGGCTGGCTACATGGTGCAACACGGACTAGGTTACGCACGGCGTTGGATACGCAAAATACACACTGCATCCTGTCGTGTCGATCCTGTGCGTCACCTTCTCCAGCTCAGTTACGCACGGTTCACCGACGCACCATCTGTCTTGCATAGCGTGTGCATCACCGACTGGGTTACGCACGATGTCGGTTACGCAAAATCCATGATGCATCCAGTCGTGTTGATTCAGAGTGTAACCTACACAAGTTACGCACCACTCGTGCTGCTTGATGCAACACTGACTCGGTTAAGCATGGAGTAGGTTACACACCTTTAAGACTGTTGGCTGCATGGCTCAACACTGACTGGGTTACGCACAGATCAGTTGCACAAAATCCACACTGCATCCAGTCGTGCCGATTCTACGCGTCACCTGCACCAACTCGGTTATGCACGGTTAGGCGATGCATCATCCATGGCGCGTGCATCACCGACTGGGTTACGCACAGTGTGAGTTACGCAAAATCCACCTTGCATCCTCTCGTGTCGACGCTGCGCGTCACCAACACTAGCTCGGTTAAGCATGTTTCGGCGACGCACCATCCATTCTGCATGGTGTCAGGGGGTGAGACCTGGACAGATCTGCTAGAGGGTTACCCTAGAGGTTTGCAGGTTAATGGAGGATCAGGACCTAAGAGCGTAGGTGGTAGTCCATGTAGTGAACTCGGAACTAGGCGAGTATGGCGGCGAAAACAGGGAGACAAGGGGGTTTTGACTTGTTCAGGCCTCCGGAGAGTAAAACCCTACGTCCAGTTGTGGTGGATTATGCGGGAGGATGAAGATGAGATGTCCCCTTAAATGGAGCCCTAGGCCGCCTTATATGGGGAGGACGGGCTAGGGTTTCCATTCAAGGTCGGTGGACCCATGTCCGGGTCAGTTACAACTGCGGGAAGCTTATCTCCCGGATTACAAGGAGTATCCCATGATACTCGGAGCTACAGGCGGCGGTACGCCGCGTCCTACTGCCTTGACTTGCACACCAAGTGTCGCGGGTCTTCCGGGATTGTGGATAAGGTCGCTGGGCCCACATTGCAGGTCGGCGGGGCTTCTCGAAGGTCGGGTCCACTTGTCAGGGACCTCTGGGACCTTGTCCGGTGGGGACCCATGGGTACCCATGTCTCTCAAGCCCCCGATCGACGTGTAGGCGTAGCGGCCGAGGCGAGGTTGGTCGAAGAGTAGCGAAGGCGTGACACCGTTGAGGTCATGAAGGGTGCACGGGGATCCAAAAAAGAAAAATCCCTCCGATGCGTGCACGAAGTTGAGCGTCGGGCTCCTGGATCCCAGACTCCAGAAGCTCGATGTTCGACTTCGCTCAAGACTGAAAACATCTTTTTCTTTTTTGGATCCCCGTGCACCCTACGCGACCTCAGCGGTGCCATGCCTTCGTTTCGCTTCGACATGACCACGCCTCGGCCGCTACGCCTACACGTCGATCGGGGGCTTGAGAGACATGGGTACCCATGGGTCCCCACCGACCATGGTCACAGCCGTCCCCGACAGGTGGGTCCGACCTACCTAGCGCGCCAACTGTTAGGGGTGAAGCCTGGACAGATCCGCTAGGGGGTTACCCTAGAGGTTTGCAGGTTAATGGAGGATCGGGACCTAAGAGCGTAGGTGGTAGTCCACGTGGTGAACTCGGAACTAGGCAAGTATGGCGGCGAAAACAGTGAGACAAGGGGGTTTTGACTGGTTCAGGCCTCCGGAGAGTAAAACCTTACGTCCAGTTGTGGTGGATTATGCGGGAGGATGAAGATGAGATGTCCCCTTGAATGGAGCCCTAGGCTGCCTTATATGGGGAGGACGGGCTAGGGTTTCCATTCAAGGTCGGTGGACCCATGTCCGGGTCGGTTACAACTGCGGGAAGCTTATCTCCCGGATTACAAGGAGTATCCCATGATACTCGGAGCTACAGGCGGCGGCGTGTCACGTCCTACTGCCTTGACTTGCACGCCAAGTGTCGCGGGTCTTCTGGGATTGCAGATAAGGTCGCTGGGCCTACTTTGCAGGTCGGCGGGGCTTCTGGAAGGTTGGGTCCACTTGTCAGGGACATCTGGGACCCTGGCCGGTGGGGACCCATGGGTACCCATGTCTCTCACATGGCGTGTGCAACACTGACTGGGTTTCGCATGGAGTGTGTCACACAAAATCCTCATGCATCTAGTCGTGTCGTTGCATCACGTAACCTGGACCTAATAAGGTTACACAAAATCCACGCTGCATTCGGTCGTGTCGATTCAGCACATAACCTGCACAGGTTACACACCATCTGTGGTGTCTGATGTAACACCGACTGGGTCATGTCGAATTAGCACGTAATCTGCACATGTTATGCACCGTCCGTGCTGCTTGATGCAACACCGAATTGGTCGTGTCGAATGTAGGTTATGCACCGTCTGTGCTGCTTGATGCAACACCGACTGGGTCATGTCGAATCAGCGTGTAACCTGTACATGTTACGCATCGTCCGTGCTACTTGATGCAACACCGACTGGGTCGTGTTGAATCATCACGTAACCAGGACAAGTTACGCACCGTCTGTGCTGCTTGATGCAACACCGACTGGGTCCTGTCGACTCAGCGTATAACCTTCACAGGTTACACATTATCTGTGCTACTTGATGCAACACCGACTAGGTCATCTCGAATTAGCATGTAACCTGCACAGGTTACGCGTCGTCCATGCTGCTTGATGCAACACCGATTGGGTTACGCACCGTTAAGACGGTTGGCTGCATGGTGCAACATGGACTGGGTTACACACGGTGTTAGATACGTAAAATCCACGATGCATCCTATCATGTCGATCCTGGGCGGCTGCGTGTCACCAACACCAATTCGGTTACACACATTTCAGCGACGCACCATCCATTCTACGGTGAATCTTTTTGTTAATCATCTATACGGCATTTAAGAGTTTACACGCTGAGCCGCCCTGGTAACCGATGGCGCAGCGGCAGTGGCGGTCACCGCGATTGCCACTCGCAGCGGGTAGTGGTATAGGCTAGCGGCAGTGGGCCATTGTTGTGCATTGCTATTGGATGGAAGAAGAGACGGGAAAGTGAAACAGTAGGCGGGGGCTATTGTAGTCTTGAATCCTTTTGGATTATATTCTACACTCAATTTTAAGCAATTCTGTTATTTAGAATTGACTATTGCGCATATTTCCTCCTTACCTTGGCATATTATTTGGGAGATTTGCTCCTCCTTAAATGCTTGAGATTTGAGTTTCTCTCAATCACTTTTTTCATCTCTTCTCCCCTAACTCCGGTGATGCTCCGGTGAGCCTTAGGGTTACGGTTTCGTGGTTTCGGGGTTTCGTGGTTTTGGGGTTGGGGTTGGAGGGTGGGCTTACCTGTAATCTCTAGACCTAGAGGAGGATTTGGGTTGACTCACTGGCCTGCGGTGGTGGTGGTCGAGATGGCGGCGGAGCGGAGGCGGCGTGGCGCAGTCGGAGCCGGGCGGTGGAGGCGGTAGGGGCGAGCACCAGCGATGGAGGCGAGTGCCGAAGACGGGTTAGCGCGGGAGTGGTGAAGACAACGATGGTGGATCCGGCGGCCTCGCCGCTTGAGACGGGTAGGGCGGCGGCAGAGGCGGGGGAATATGGGTCAAACCGATTAGTGTTGGGTGGCGGAGGTTGGCGGCGGCAAAGGTGGCCGAGGCCGCCGGAGCTGATTGGGAGGTGCCGGCGGCGGGGAAGTAGCATGAGTCCAGCCGCGAAGGGGTCGCGAGAGGTTGATGTTGTGAGGTAGATGACGGGAAAAAAAGATAGAGGAGAGAAGGAAGGAAAAAAGGATCAGGACCCTTGGATGTAGATGCAATGGTATAGAAAAGTGATTGAGAGAAAATGAAATCCGAAACATTTGATAAGGAGACACATCGAGTAGACTTCATTTCACAGTAATTTTGATGGATTGGATCGTAATTATTTTATCATAACTTATCATTAATTAATTGAGCCTAGGAATATACGGAGTAAATCGTTAGAACATAACAAATACACCTGGTATAAGAACATGGGATTTTCTGACACTTGAACCATGAACCTGACTTTCATTTGTATCTTACATATGGTTTAGTTTTTTTCTGTTCTGGAAAATCTTATGCACCCTGATATACTATTCTAATTTCAATTGTAAGTATGTGAGTGTCACACATGGTAATTTGAATTGTTTATCCTTGCCCAGTGGCTGAAAAGTAACAGCCACCATAGTCATGATCGATGTTGGTGGTACCGCTGGTGCAATGGACAATAGCCAAACCTTGAGAGCAGGGAACCTGGAGGCACCAGCAGCAGAAGCTACAAGCATTTCTGAGAGCAGTTTTGTACTAAAGCATAAGTTGCAGGAACTAGAATCAAAATTAAAGGACAAATTTGCTCAGGAGATGCAAGAGTTAAGGGATGATCTCCATGATTTGCAGTCTCTGTGCACGGTTTTTGTCGTCATTGAATTTAACAAAAATACCAAGTTGTAGGAGCTTCAGAAAGAGTTCATCAAGGTAAGAAATCATTCTTGTGCTGCAATTGACTGTGAATATACTTCTACATTTCAGCTGCTGGTGATATAGTATCATGTTGTTGTTTCTTAGGAAGTATCAGAAATTAATTGATGTGGTATTTTGTCTTTCTATGAGTGACCACGGACATTACATTTTGTGACCAAACATAACATATTCCAAAACTACATGGATGATCAATCATTTAATAGTCAGTCTCTGTCAACAAAATGAACATGTTTTCATGTATAATATTGTTTGCAAAAGAATGTTGTCACGCAATCACCTTATACTTTGAAATTTCATAGAATGTTGCCATGGAATCATCTTATTTTTTTCATTTTCACCTTAGAAATTTGTTTTAAATAATTCCTGCAGCAACACACGGGGTACCAACTAGTTAAAACACATCATCTGCAGGAATTACCTGATGGCAGAACTGGCCGAGCCAACATAGGTGTCAAGAGAATGGGTGTCGTTGATCGCAAGGCAATTGCAAACACTAGTGGGTTATCAGATTATGAAGCAGCACTTATCTGTTCAAAATGGGAGGCTGAGATATCAGATCCAAATTGGCATCCTTTTATGATTGACATGGTTGACAACAGAGAGATGGTGTGCACCTTTTTATTAATTATTTTCATTTATTATTGACGGATTATGTTAGAGTTTCCATGTCGATCCAGTCTAATGGTGGGGCAAGTGATCTTTTTGCAGGATGTTATTGACGAGAACAATGCAAGTGGCCGCTACACTGTACAATTGTTGTGGAACTACAAGAGGACTTGGAAGCAACACTGAAGGAAGCTGTCCAGTTTGTCATGAAACAATCACATAGGCTCAAGAGGAAGGGTTGTTAAATATAATAGCTGCACCCATTCGGTTATACGGTATGTTGCCATGTAAATATCCTTTGTAGATTAGGTTACTGCTTATTATGGGGTATATAACTCTTTTATCTATACTGTACATCTCCAGAGTCCCGAGGCACGCATGGCTGGACACCTTGATGTGTTGAATCTGAGTAACCTAAAATCACTTAGTTACCCATGAGCCATTTTGTGTGGTTCAACTGTGTTGTTACGCCTTACGCTCCCATGTGGTTACATATATGGTTTTCCCTAAAACAGTACTAGGCTTCGTATTGACACAGGTTACGTGCACTTGCACAGGTTCGGATTAAACTTGGAGGGACCCGAGATTAGCAGGTATGTGAGATCGTTATTGGGGAATCCATGGGATCCCAATGATTAGGAGGTGGTTGTGCGACCCCTTTCAGCTTTTCCAGATACACATAGTACTACACGACATGCAGAGTGATCCCATGGCATGGGGTCTAACGGACCACGTCTATCATTCGGCATAAATCGATACACACCCCGTGTGTCCATCTTTGCGATCCCCAACCATTTCCTCCTCTTCTGTCGTTTCGCCACTAGTACCTGATCCACGACCCTTAAACGGCAGTCACACGCTCAGAGCAGTAGCGGCGTAGCGCCCATTGTGAGATCTCTCTCTCTACTTTTCGAAACATTGTCTTCTTCCTCTCATGATGCCGGCAAAAGTGTCTTTCTGTTCTTTAGATCTTCATAGGCCAGCGGCATCATGCCAAAAATCAAGAACCAACAATCTGCACCGAGGAAGAAACTGGGACGAAAGCTGGGAACAAGTATGCTGCTGGAGTTCCAAGCATGCCCGTGTCAAAAACCAAATCGAGGCCTAATCCAACCGCTCCACTACCAACTACTAGACCTTCGAAAGTGGACAATGCAGGTGACGGCAAGGTACTCCTATGTCACGTCCTTCCAACGATTTTTGATGAGATAGCACCTCCATCGTGGTTATTAATCCTCTTCACCTGTACCAGCTAAAATACGCAAAGGTTACATTTACTGACTTTTGGATGGAACAGTGGTTTACGATAATTCTATAGTATGTGATGGCTCATCCGACAATAGCAGTGAGCACGTGCCACACATTATCGTTGTTTTGCAGATCGTCCTTTGTAGATCTGACATGCAGATTGTTTCATACATAGATGGTGATGATTCCCTATGTTGTTATTACGATAACATGGATGACGTTCGATGCTATCATTCCTATCGCATGGCGTACCCAGACATTTTGCCCTAGGAGCAACGCAAGACGCAGCCATGTCGGAAGCCGCACGGCCTGCCTGCATACAACAACCTGTTAAGCGGTCACACATCACCGACGTAATATGAAAACGCACAACGCCATTGCGTAATATGTTAGGCATTGGTCGTATCTAGTGTTGCTCTCCCACTAATGAAAATTAGGCTCTACTACAAGTCAATTATACCCTGTGTAGAGTGGATCGATGGCGGTGAAGGAGGAGCTACGCTCGTCGGTGACATCTTGGGAGTTCAAATCTGGTGTGTGTATGTGTGCAGAGAGAGAGAGAGAGAGAGAGCGATGGAAATGATCGTTCCGTGCACCATGAAATATAAGCACGATCGTAAAATTGCTGGTGGGGCCGGGCATGCATGGATTGCGTACGTAACTGAAACTCGCATGGAAACATATACTAGCCCCCTGGAGGAATCTCCTTCCCTCATCTTCATAAAAAACATACACATGCACAAAGCAACAAGGCAAATCTCCCCCTTCCGAAGGAGGAAAAAAGGAGACAAGTATGGAGATATAGTTTCAAATAGAACACGATCTCACATGTAGAGTAATTCACCAACAACATACTCTTCAAAGATCAAGTGTGCACACCTGAGGAAATAACAATGGTGTAGGTAGACGGTTAAGTGTTGATTAGGAAATGGTTATGCATTCGTTTAAATTAGTGTTAAGTACTCCTATTTGAGTTATTATTAATTATTTTTTAATGAATGATGAATGGTTTCCTTCAAGTCTGAACCTCTAAATGGGTTGTTCCATGTCTCATAACAGGCGTGTCGGGTGGCATACGAATGCGCCCAAATAGGCTCCAGATGTATGTGTAATCTTCACCAGATTAGTTATGTAGTATCCATGCTGCATGGTACACAGACAGTGTGTATTGCTTTGATCAAAGGCATATGCTAATGCTATGGTAGCCCAACCGCTAGCCATGTTGTTGCACGCACCATGGCTCATGCGTAACCCACTGGGTGCTGCCACCAAATGATCTCGCACCGTGTTCCGCAGCAACCATGATGTTGTGTGCATAATAGAAAGCGACCTCGTACGTGCATAATACATGTGGACCGTGGTACAGGCAAAGCTACAATCAAATGATCGCAGCATGCAGCATGGATCGTTTGTAACTGAGTCGGTACGGGTTAACCTGCCATGTGCAGTCACGCAAAATGACTGCACTCAGCAGTCACCGCATCTGCACCATCCACTCTCAATCTGACGGAGGCAACCCAACCAAACTCATCTCGCAGGCCACATAACAGCTACACGCATGGATGGTGCGTAACCGAGCGGATCTAGCTTATGCGCATAATTGACACCACCCAGTCGGTGTTGCAGTACGCCGCACGGATAGTGTGTATCTGCACTGGTGCAGGTTACACGCCGAATCGGCACGACTGGATGCAACATGGATGCTTGCGTAACCATGCCTATCTAGGTTATGCATGCATTTGAAGCCTATTTCTACGTAATTGTCATCAACACCATGAAAAGCACGATCGCAAAATTGCTGGCGGGGCCGGCCATGGATTGCGAACGTAACTGAAACATCCATGGAAACCTGTAGCTGGAAATGAATAGGAACCATTTGTGACCTATTATGAACTAGGGCTTCAAAAACCACATGCGTAGACAAACAACATGTTCATAGGACTAGGGCTGAACAGACAAACAACATTCTTTGTTTGTTCCCATGTATAGTGTACTCTAGATAGAGTAGACACGGTTCAACTTAAAGCCAATTTGTTGCCCATCACATCAATATGATCTAGCTAAGCCACGACTTGTAGTTCAAATTGTGTACGTAGTTTTCTCAAGCTATGATATCATAGCTGACCTTGACCAAATTTAAAACAAGCATCATTTACCATTAAAGGACAGAAAATATTTCTCCGGTCTACTCATGTTTCCTAAACCCAAACATCCGTCCTGACTTTGTGCCCATGTTGTTTTTCCTACCTCATTGCAAATGTTTTAATCTTGTCTGATAATGTTTCGTAAACAAGAATAGTCGATCTTGTGGCAACATTAGATCTCATAATGTTCAAGTGGATTAAGTTTGCTCCAAGTTCAATGAGATTGCAAATTACGCGCCTGGGCCATTTGCCTGACACGACCCCCGATGCAACTCTGCGCCTTTCCCATGGCAAATGAGATCTAATAATATACAATATAATAGATAACACTTTTGCATCACATCCTTAGTGCAAGAAAACCCCGTCGGCATCTCCTCCTCTCGGCGCAAGAAGACCCCATCGGCATCTCCTCCTCTCAGCGAAAGTATCATTGTCCTCTCTCCCAAATCAATCGATTTTGTTGTTCTTTCAACCGTTCCGCCTCTTTGATCAAACTAATTTATGTGTGCATTTCAGAGCATCTCCCCCAATGAACAACGAGAATCCTCGCGTGCCTCGTGTGGCGCATGCTCTTGAACCATCCACGCCGATTAAAGCTCCGGCGGGGCCGAGATGCGGTGACGGTGGCAGGACAAAATCACCTCAATGGAGGGCCGACCTGATGGGGCCTGGCACGCTCTGCGCCAACTGCGGCAGTCATCGCTGGCGTACCGTGGAGCGCTGGGGCAAGTGTCATTCTCACCGCAGCAAGAAAACCATGATTCTTGTCTCAACGTCTCCACTAGAACCTGGCGTGTAGTGTGTGGTGTGCCCAAGAGGCCAGGCCGTTCGTGCATGGCTGTCGTGGCCGTCCACTCCGCCACTGATGTGAAGCGCACCTACCGCGTCGACTATCTCGTCCCTGCTTGACAGGCCGGCGGTGTTACCAGCCGCTCGACAATTGATGTCAAGTGCGCTCGCCGTGTCGACTGTCCCGGAGAGCTCAGGCAGACGGTCGTACTCAACACCACCACAAGCTGTCGTCCAGTGGGTGGAGTGCTCGAGAGGCCGGGCTGATCACATGTGGTTCTCGTGGTTGTCCACTCTGCCATTGGTGTCAAGTGCGCCCGCCATGTGGACTGTCCCGGATAGCTCAGGCACACGGCCGTTGGTGTCCCTGATCGACAGGCCGGCGGTGTTGCCAACCACTCAGCCATTGATGTCAGGTACACCCGCCGCGCTGACTGTCTGGGAGAGCTCAGGGGCACAGCCATTCTCGTCCCTGCTCGGCAGGCTAGCAGCATTGCCAGCCGCTCAGCTATTGATGTCAGGTGCGCCCGCCGTGCTGACTATCCCGGAGAGCTCAGGGGCACAACCGTTCTCGTCCCTGCTCGACAGATCGGCTACGTTGCCAGCCGCTCGGTCACTAATGTTGCCCCTATTCCTGATCGAAGGCGAGGTAGCACCCATGATCATCGATGAACAAGACTGGATGAAATGCTAATTGCCAACAATAACAAGTGTCGCATTGTTGTAATGCTAATTAGTAGTTTCTGATTAAGTTTGGTCCCTCCTTATTTGATTGTGCTGCTATCTTTTAGTTGTAAGATCACTGGACTCTGTTTCCAACTACGGAGTACTTTGGATGGATGTTAATTCGAAAAATGTGAACCTATTTTCCCAACAAATCAACAAATAATTCAGCCTGGTTTGGTCACTTTTTCTTATCAGTAACATCCGCTCGTTGCAATTCTAGTGAGGTCGAGGCGTCTGTTGCCACAACTTCTCATGGAAGGTGGTTGCCATCATCAAGAGATCACACACGTGCTGGTCATACGGCGCGGGGACCCACACATCAGCCACTCAACAATAGAAGATGAATGGCAGCCTGTTGCTTAGCTTCTCACCGAAGCTGGCACAACTTCCCATGCAAGTACACTGGAATACATTATTTTTTGTATACATATTGGTAAAAAGTGAATTTCAATAAATGGCAACTACAAACAAGAATTTTTACTCTAAATGTGGTCAAATGGAAAAGTGAAGAATACCAAAGTTGGACGAGTCCAGGGGACTCATCAATGGCCTTTTTGTCATTGTCGAAAGTGGTAACAACATGTATAATATATGTATATATATAAATAAATATATATATATATATATATAAGGAGCCTAGGGCTTCTTGTAACAATTTAAAGCCCCAGCTATACGGTGCAACCCAACTAGCTAGCACCAGACGCCCACCGAACCAGAGCTACCAGGTTGCGCATGCGTGCTGTCTATCCACGTGCGCGCGAGCCCCACCTTATCTCCACCCCTCCCCTTTCCCTCCACGCACCGGATCCAAATCGCCCACCACTTGCGAGCTGGCCCCTGGCCAATCGCATCTCCCCCATCAACCACCAGCACAACACGTCCGGAGCGGCGGCAACGACGGCCACCAGGACGGCGTCGGGTTCGCGGACGGCCGTCAGAGCAGCGGCGCGGACGACCTCCATCACCACCATAGGAGCTTCAGCGCGGGCGAGCTCTGCGAGGCAGCCACTGCGACGACGACGCATCCACCGTGATGGGCGACGACGACTCACCAGGGACGGGGCTGACCAGAGATGGGCGAGCTCTGCAAGTTTGTATGCCCGTGCGGGAGCCCCCGGCAGACGGTGGCATGGCAGCGGGTGCGACAGAGGCGCGGCAGATCAGCGAGCAGGTAGCTTCCCGCAGCACAGCGAGATCCACCATCGCTACTCACCATGACCTTTTTTTACTCGATATGTTCTTTTTGGTTCCTAATTTTGTTTTTTTTCAAAAACTTATGTTCAGATTCGACGACGAGCTGCTCACCATGGTGGCCAAGTCTGTGCTGGTGGGTCTCTTCCTCTTTGTGTGCCCAGCCAACTGCGACCTCACCTACAAGCTGTACCGTGACTCCGCGAGCTCCCTGACGCACGGCTACGTGACCGACGAGCTGTGGAGCAGGACGACGAGTTGCGACCGACTGGCGAGGAGCTGCGGGGTGGCACGGGCGGAGCAGCCGCTGACGGGCAAGCGTGAGCCCCAACGGTGAGCTCTGCGAGACGGCCGGTGCGGGAGAGCCGGCGCGGGCGAGCTCCCTAGGGACGCCACGAGACCTGCTCTTTCTCTCCTCTACGGCTCCACCACATCGGCGCGGGATCCGGTGACCTTCAGCACGAAGGCGCATGGCGGCTCCTGCTCGTTCCCGGAGGAGGTGGCGGCCAGCCCCCGACGAGTGCGCTCGGTGGCGCGTCGGCAAGGAGGTGCTTCCCCATGACCTTTCCTTCTCTGCTTGCAACATGTTCGATGCATTGCCTCAGCCAAGCACCACTTCTGTTCGTAATTATTCTGCACCTCTAGTGGCAATAACACTCACCAACGAAAGTATAATTTCAAGATCTATGCATATGTTTGCACAATTCTGATTTGTATGCTTGAGATTATGAACATTGGGTGATTCCTATGCTTGAGATATATGAACGTGCACATGCTACACGATTTCCTCACAAGTATATATGACCATCCTCACTAGTTTATATGGCTACTAAAATTTGATTTCATCAGTTAGGATTATGTTCCTGAGGCAGACGCTATGTGCCTTCATGCTAACTGCTTCATATGTGCTATCATGTTCCTGAGATTCATGTTTCTATGCTGCATGACCTTCATGTAGTTTATATGCCATTGTAGAAAGGTTTCTATGCAACCATAGAAACGTGCTTTTCCCTCATGTTACTCTTGGCGTAAAATTCAATTTTTTCCTCATGTGTGATCGTGTTACATGAGCTTCACTGATCTGAATTTTTGTTAGGAAAACGGTATTCAATCACTATGGTTGTAGCCTTGTGGGCATCATATATATGCTTGTGCCCGAGCATAGAAACCTCTTTGCAGGATTCTATGACTGTGCTAATAGAGCCTTCTCAATCTTGCAAGTGCATAGTTGAATTCGTGCGTGGGCAGTGTCCCGCCATCGAAGCCATGTTCTTCTGAAGGGATGTTGCGGGCATCATATATATGCCATAAAAATTATTTATTATTACTGATTCTTAATCTTGATTTTGTCTTTTGGCATCATATATATGCTTGGGCCTCAGCATATAAATCTCATTGCATGATTTTTATGGCTGTGCTAACAGGATTCTATGACTTTTGACTAGTGCACTAGAGCATATATTTGACTTTTGGCTTGTGCCTTAATCCTATGCATAGTTGAAGTTGCTGGATTCCATTAGTTAGGCTTGTCTTTTTGATATCATATATGTGCTTGTGCCTGAGCATAGAAACCTCATTGCATGATTCTATGACTGTGCTAACAGGATTTTATGCCTTTGATTTAATTGCAAAAATGTGGAATCTTTCCTACAGAGATATTGTATGCTGGATTTTGAATCTTGTTTGATTATGGATGCTATCTGTTGCCTGTGATAATACATTTGTTTGCATCTTAGTTGTTGATCATATATGTGCTAGCATATCAGCATAGATGCTATCTGTTCTTGAATTTTTTTGTAACTAGGCCCTTGAATAATGATTTAATTTTAGGCCCGTCACTGGTTTGAGCATAGAAATCTCAGTTGTTTGATTCTATAATTGTGCTAACTGGATTCTGTGACATTTGGCTGGTGCCGGTGCACAGTTGAAGCTGCTAGAGGTGTTGCTCAACCCGCGGCAAGAACAACTACAAGCTCTTGAACATGCCGAGGATGTGTTTCGTTGTCGTCCATGTGTGTCAACCTTCGTGTCGAGCTTTTGTTGTAGGTGGAGTGCTAAGGATAGAATTGCACTCTTTACCATATATCTCGAAACAATTGTGTGTGAATGTAAATTTTATGTTTATATGATGGTCTTCACTGGTTTATATGATTGTCAACGTTGTTTTCTATGACTTTTACCATGTGGTGTGTTAGACATGTGCTGAGCTCTGATCAATTTCAAATTTTGAATTTTGCTTTTGTTGCTGGTGCCGCTGCCTAGGATAAAGTTTTTTTTCATAGATCTAGAAACTTCTTTGATCCGGACGACATGTTTCTATGTCGCGCGGGTCATAGAAACATATCATTCGAATCATAGAAACATGTCATCTAGGTCATAGAAACATGTCGCTCAGGTCATACTAACCTGCTGTTTGGGTCATACAAACATGTCGTCCGCATCATACAAACCTATCATCTGGGTATCTATGCTCATGTAAATTTATGAATTCAAAAAAATATTCACAATGGATCTCAAATTGTGCATAAAAATGACACGAATCTTATGATGAAAATCATTTATGAATTGAATCCTCTTGTGAAGATTTATCACGAAAAAACTAAACGAAAATGGTAAGTTCCAAGTGCACCTGTATTCGAATTTCAAATTCTATGGCTGCATGTGTCAGGTTTCTATGACCGCATGTGTCACATGCATCAGGTGGCATGTGTCAGCTCTGTTCACTTGTATTCAAATTTGAAATCTAGAACAAACAAGCGGCTCAATATTTATATGCTCGTCCTATAGATTTATATGCTTGTTTTTGTATGTTTTTATGCTCAAATCCATATATTTTTATGATTCGTATGGCAGGCCCCTGCCAAACCGACCCACACCTGGTCCAACCCAACCAGCATCCCGGATCCGCGGGGCCCAGGCAGGACCCGCGTGACGTGCGCACGCACCCGCACCACGTGCGCACCGCGGTCGGCCCGGCGCGCACCGCACCACGTGCGCACCCGCCCTCGCCCTGTCGCTCACCCGCACACGTGGGGTCCCCGCGTCCCACGCATCTACCATGCGGGCACATATCGTATGTTTATATACAAATAGCCATACAAACATCACGTTTTCCTTTCCATCAATTTTATTGGTTAATCAATTGCTTCATTTGAACAATCCGAAGATCTATCAATATGTATGACATTAACCAGCACATTTTATCACTTCGTTTCTGTTGTCTTTTCACTCTTGTTCATCAATTTCTGTACTCACATTTCAGTGAAAAGATTATATGATAATGCGCGACTATTTCATATGACGATATAGGTACATATCATTACTTACTAAGGTCTGTATTCAGTGTGTATTTGACTGTATGTATGACGCTAGTCATATAAACGACTAGTTAATGGAGTTTATATGACGTACGGATTAATCCCTATAAATATGACACGACATTCACATGGTTCGTGAGTTAGGTTGTTTGGTCAAATAGTTATTTTCTCAACGCATTTATCAATGTTGCATATTATGCAAACCATCATTTTGTATCCAATGTGGATTCGTTATTTCGGTTCACTATTTAAAAAATTGTCTTTTATTTTCACCAAGTTTATATGCCGCCTATCATTAGTTTGTACGACACAAAGGTATGTATGCCCGTTGTTAAGGATTATACAGGAGGGGTAGTTTCTGTTATAATCTGTCCAAGTTTATATGACGGCTTTTACTAGTTTGTACGGCACAAAGGTATATATGCCTTTTGGTAAGGTTTATACACCGGGGGTATGTTCGTCTTTTGTACGCGACGGTTCATGACGTAAGCAGGCGGTGGTTTCGGAGAGACGCCGGTTACTTTTTTTTGAACCACGCTGTAGAAAAGGATAAGACCACGCTGCCCCGACCACTGCTGCCATTTTGTCCCCACTCGCCGCACTCGCTCCACCACCTCTTCCCCTTCCTGGCGGTTGCCGCTTCATCTTCCCCGGTGACGGCGGCAGTGATTTGAGGTACCGGGCCCTTCTCTGCCATCCTTTTTCCTTGATCTGCTCTGCTACTTCTGATTTGCCTCCTTTATTGCAGCATTGAGTACTGCGGCGATGGAGTAAGTTGATTCTGGCAGTGGAGGAGGCGAACCTGGTGTCATTGCCAAGGACGGCAACTCCGGTGTCCTTCCCAAGGCCGGCGACTCCGGCGGCCATCCCAAGGCCGGCGGCTCCGGCGGCCTTCCCTAGGCCGGCGGCTCCGGCGGTCTTCCCAAGGCCGGCGACTCCGTGAGTGGAGAAGGCGGTGGCGGCGAACAAGTATTGGGACGCGGCACGGGTCCAGACTCGACTTCCCTCCCCACCGCGCGCGTCGACACCGAGCGGCGCAAGAAGATGCCAGCGAAGAAGCGTGCTTTTCCTAGGACCGAACCTCCCCCTGCCGACAAGTCTGGTCAGCCGCATAAAGGACAGAAGAGGGTGGCCTGCCGGTCAAAGCCTCCACCTTCTGACGCAGATGAGTCCCCCACCGACGAGAGCGGAGATGACTTCATGCCTGAGAAGAAGCTTCGCAGACAAGAAACCCCTTCCGGCCGCGCGTCTCCTCGCATGACCCGCTCTGCAAGCCGTCCCATTGGGCATCCTGCCGGTGTTGGACGTGGTGGTGGATGCCGAGGGCACGGCAGGACGTCAGCGAAGAGCAATCCCCGTACAGTTAGATTTGAGGTTCAATTTTGCAACTATATAGTTTGCGGTTGCCTAGATTGTAGGAGTAGATGTTAGTTTATATGACTGATGTTTTTTATATTCCGGTGTCAGGAGAATGTTCCTACAGAAGCTGCAGAATCTCGGCGTAGTCCATCCCCCGTGCACCCGGTTAGTTTATTTGATCCACTCTTCTAAGAAGTTGTGTCTCCTTAATCGTAGTCCTGAGTTTGGTCAAATCATGTCTGATTGCAACCTAGTTTAGTTGGTGTGATATCTATGCTGACTTGATTATGCAATATGTATGAGCCATTAGGCAAAAATGTATTACTATGTACTATGATTGTTTCGCACTATTTCTACTACTGTCAACAATCCTGATTTGCTGAATTTTTTGCCTCCTCATAAGTCTCGTCTTGATAGTTTATATGATCTTGTTGACATACTTTGTATGCCGCAAAAAGAGTTCTTTATGAACAAGCAAATATATGACCTGCCACTTTAATTACTATGATGTGGCAGTTGAGGTCTGGGTTTTATTTTTTTGATACAATATTGAGATTGTACATGATGCACCAATATGTATGACCCATTTGGTAGAAATGTATTACGGTGTACCATGATTAATCCATACTATTTTGATGAACTTTCAACAATTCTGTTTCCCTGCTATTATTGTTGCATGAAATTTTCTCATATGACCACCCTTCAAAGTTTATATGATGTGGTTTTATATTTTATATGCCTCAGGAATAGTTCTTAAACATTGGCAAATACATGACCTAGCGACTTTAATTTGTATGGTGTGGTTGTTTATGTGTTGGTTTTTCTTTTTTTTTTGTTATAATCCTAGTATTTGACATTTTTTTGATTGCAATCTAATTTAGTATATATGATCTTTATGATGACATGACTATGCAATATATATGACCAATTTGACAGAAATGTATGAATTTGCACTATGAGTATTTCATAGTATTTCATACTATTTGATCAACTGTCAACAATTCCTATTTGCTGCACTTATTGTTTGCTGAAATATCCTGATAAGTCTCACTTTGAAAGTTTATATGATCTGGTTGACATACTGTATATGCCTCAAAAAATGTATGATTGTTTACTAGATAGGCTCATATATTTCCTTTTTACAATTTATATGACATGCTGAAATGCTTCATATGCCAAATGCCTAGTCATAAGGTATAGGCTGTCATAAAAAATAAATACTCTGAGTTTGTATGATCTTTTAGTTGTTGTCTGCAAATTTTTTTGTGTAATCCTGGGATTTGTCATGATACAGCAATATGTATGTTTCATTTGGAAGAGTTGTATGACTTTGTACCATTGTTCATTTATTCCTATTTGATGAACTTCCAAGAATTGCTACTGTTTTTGTATGATTTTGCTTGAATTGTTGTAAATTGATGTTTCATATTTTTTACATTTTCAGACTCAGAAATTGAATGCTCGTTGCTCTCCTAAAGAGACACGTGAAATTCTTCAGTCATTGAATGAGTCCCAAAGAGAGTATGTCATCAATAAGGGTTTTGGTTCTCTTTTTTATATGACTCTTGAAGGGTTAGAGACTCGGGGATTATTCCATTTTTTATTGGAGCACACTGACCCAGCCGATATGACTATCTGTTGTGGTCTTGGCAAGGAGTTGAAGGTATCCAAGGATGTCATTCACCTTATCACTGGGCTTTCTATGACTGGTGGTCTTCCTGAGAAGTTTGATTGGTCTTCTCAAGTTGCTGAAGCAGCTAGTTTTCGGCAAAATCTTCATTTGAGCAAAGGAGTAATTGGTGTTGATAGAATGAAGGCTGAAGTCATGAAAGGTGGTGTAGACGATATGACAATGAGGTGTCTCTTTCTTGTTGTGTTCAACCGTTTGCTCTTTTGCAAAGGGACCCATGAAATCACCAATGAGCACATAGCTTGGACCAAGGATATAGAGCATTTTGCTGATTTCGACTGGTGTCAACTCATTTTCAATGATTTGAGCCATGCTGTGTAAAAATGGCACAGTCGAGACAGAACCCAAGTCACTGCGACAGTGTATGGATGCTCCGTTGTCATACTTGTGAGTCCCTGTATCTAATCATGTACTATATGCTTTCTGTCACTGGATTATATGCTGCTTGTAATTGCAAAAGCACATTTATTTCTGGATTATATTCCATTTGTGACTGAATTATATGACTGTTATCACTTGATTATATTCTGTATTATATGCTATTTATCATTGGATTATATGCAGTTGTTTGTAAGGATATATATAGTGTTATGAAGTTCATTGCCTTAAATGGTTCACACTTTTTTATTTACATTATGTGTACATAAAGGCAGGCAACAATTTATATGTTTCACACATGGTATATATGCTTGTTGTGTTCTATGCACTGTATATGATTCACACATGTATCATAGCTTTGCTTTAGCTTTTACGACTTCATAGTATAGTATGTATGACCTGCACAAACACTTAAATGGGTCAACACAGTTTTATACTATATTTTGCTGCTGGATTATATGTTGTTCCTTCTAAATTCCAATATTTTGATGCAATAGAATTAGATTCCATGTCACCCACTATTTTTGCCTCATAAACTTTACAAAGCTTGTCTAATTTTATTTAATTGCCACAGATCTATTATCTGGACCATCTATATGACAATGCTTCACCCGGTGGCCACTTGGGTACTCCACGATGGAAGTTATATGATAGTGAACATATCCAGAGGTTGGTAAAAGCAGACCAGAAGCTTGGCATTTGGGACTCATGCGATGTAAGATCCTGTTAATAGACTTATATGTCCTGAATCATTAATTCATTGTTAAGATCATAGATGGATTTTGTATGATTTGATTCACCATTTTTATGTTTTGTTAATAGACTTATGTGTCTTTCTGTATGTCACCTGCTCTCACAATTTAGTATGTATGAATTTGATTCCACTCATATATGTTATGTAGGATTCTGTTAATTAACTTATATGACCTCATCATTTTATTAACATGATCAGAACACAAATGGAGTTTATATGATTTGTTTCAGCAATTAGGTGTTATGCAAACAATTTGTAGTATACATGGTTTTATTCACAATTTGTATGTTATGCAATCACATTGAAATTGATATTAATTGCTGCTCACACTATTTTAGTATTGATGAAGTTGATTTCCAGATATATATGTTGTACTTATATGACCTAACCCTTATATTGACAAATTGTGATATCATATGGAGTTTATATGACTTGCTTCAGCTTTTACATGATCTTCACTCACATTTTATCTGATATTCCTTCCTGGTACACATATATGCTTCAGCATTTAACACTTTGTTTTTTATAGTTCCGCAGCCCAACTCAAACCTGTTATGCTGGTGGCGCTAGAATCCATATACCCCGATTGAGTACACTCTTGTCATACAAGATCTCCCAGTGCAGTGAACCTCTTTCCGAGAGAATTTTAAATTTTTTCTCTCAGTATGATCATGGCATGGCTTCACTGGCGGGATCACTGGAAGAAACACGTGTTCAGCTTGTCCAGAAGCAGTACCAGCTAGCAGAAAATTTCGGTAACATGATTGACGAGTTGAGGCGCGCTGAGGATCAGGGTGATGGCAATCCAAATGCTTCCCAGGGAAATGATGGTTCTGGTCCACAAGAAGATGCACGCATGCAAGGTGCATCTGAGGGTCCACATGTACGCACAGGTAGTTTATATGATGCCTACGCCATACTTATATGGTTAATTGTGTTTCCTGCATTAACTGATTACTCTAATAACTTCATATGACGCCCTTGAACAGTGTATACTACTTGATGGTATGCCCACATTAAGCGTACTTAGGTATAGACACCTATAGGACCTCTATTTGATATTTATATGATTTGCTCACACTAGGTCATAATTTGATGCATCATGTAGGTTATGGTATGGTTTATATGATTCTGTACTATGGTTATTTCCCCCCTGTATCTGAACCTGTAGCACTCCACTTTTGCTGTATTTTTTGCCTTCTTTATATCACTTCTTCTTATACTTAGACACATTTGTATGGCCTGTACACACAACTTGTATTACATATGAACATAGTTGCTTACAATTCTGCTTTGGTTGTATGATTTAGTGTTTTTATATTTTTATTCAGATGTTGAACATAGCCAGAACATCGATTACTCTTTCCTGGATTCCTTAGCATCATAAACTCATAACAACAATGATCACCGTCAACCAGATATTGGTATGACATTATTTATGTTCACGTCTCTAAGTCACTACCCTATCCCTGCGGTTTATGAAAATTAATGATTTCTTATAACTTTCAGAATGCAATAGTCCAACATTCAGTCAATTTCAACAGAAATTGCAAGACAGGACTGACACTCAGTTCCAGAGGGATCAGCAACAGCCTGGCATGAGCGACAGTCAGTTTGACAAATACAACAAAGCCTTTTCATTTCAAGTAAATGATGACAAGGATGCGACCAATGAAACTCAACAGGATGGCGGATCTTCACCTAAATCTATTGGTGCTGAGTTCTCATTTGGCACTCAAGGCTCACGTAAGATTCTATGCCTGTAGTACTAGGTATATATGTCATTTCCTAACCGTCACACATCCTTGATTGCAGCTTCTAGGTTCCTTAATCTGAACCAAACCCAAACACAGCGGGATTCTTCTCGCATATTTGATGTTGACAGCTCTGTGAACGAGGTCATAAACAAGACATGCGAGAATATCTACAAGGAAATTCTAGTTGATGATGCCAATGAAATTGGTGATAATACTTCCGGGTAGCAGGATGTCAACATTTCAACTCAAGAAGTTGTAAGTTTTTTTAATCTTCTTCATAATTTTGATTTGGCTATATTTAACTTATATGAATGATGAAAATGGGTGGAATATATGATTTGTAGTTATTTTCATACTTAGATGTTTCATTAGTTTGTATGTTTAAAGGATTATATGCTTGTTATATCTGGATTATATGCAGTTCCTTGTATATTCAATAGCACATCTACCAATGGATTATATGCTATTTACAACTGCATTATATGATTTGTTATAACCTGATTATATTCAGGGTTCCACCATTGGATTATATGCTATTCACCACTGCATTATATGACACCTGCTTATGGATTATATGTGGTCGGTTGTATACTCATTTTAATTTTTTTGAATCTAAGGTTCCACCATTGTTTGCCACTAAAGGCATTATATTTGACCAAACCCCTGTTGAGCAAAGAGATTATAGTCAAAAAACCGGGTGCTTTGACGAGACACCAGGAGGAAATATGTGTATTCCATACCATTTTATATATTTTTTTTGTTGTCATTTATAGCTGATGCAGCAATCTTAATTACTGCATTACTTTTTCACAGGGAGATCGATCAGATAAAGTCAACCTTTTTGGCAGTCCACAAGTTGGCTCGACGTCAGAAACATTGAAGTCTTCCAGCTTGTTGGATTGTGACATTGTTAAAGCACGGGAGCTACATTCCCTATTTTTGGCAGCTGAATTGGCATCTGATTCACCTCTTTTAAAGTAAGAAATCCTCATGACTCAATAAGTCAATTCATTTGTGCCATGAATTGTACACTCAATTGAGCTGTGTTATTTTAATATCATCTGCACGCATAGTATATATGACTTGCCTGTTCCATGATTTTGTTCCATGTTTAAATATTTCATACTATTTGATGAACTTTTCAACAATTATTATATTGGTGTATCTATTGTTTGCTCAATTAGCCTCACATCACTGTTTTCATAGTTTACATGACAAGTTTTTATACTTCATATGCCAAATGCATAGTGATAAGGTATGATCTGGTCCGGTAACCTTGATTGATCTTTCAGTTGTGGCCTGCACTTTCTTTTTTTTAATTCACTTATTTCTCATGACACATTAGTATGTATGATGCTCTTTGGTAGGATTCTGTGACTCTGTACCATGTTTAATTTCCTTCTGTTTTGATGAACTTTTAACAATTCACACATGTACATACTTCTACATCATATGACCCTCTTCAGACTTTATATGACTGGCAAATAGGCTAATTATATTTGTGTGTGCCATATATCTGACCTCTGCACATGTTTTCTATGAAGGGAAACACTGATACGATATGGCGAGGAAGGTTTCGCAACTGGAGAAGATGTTGTCCAATCATTCAAAGACAACCTTTGCATGGAGTACATTTTCATGGATTTTTTTGTTAGATGCTTCCGTGCTGATACGAGCTCTCTAGAACAATAGCGCGATGGCAAAATTGTCATAGTTGATGTGAATTGTGGAGTAAGCAACTAATTCCAGCACATTTTATATGATTGGAGCACATGTTTATATGATTTGGTGCACTATTGTTCTGACTTATATGTTGATCCCCTACCTTTCTATTGTTTGCAGAGGATCTTAAATGCAGAAAGTGAATTTGTCCCTGGTATGGCTGAACCTTGGCAATTTGACAAAAAAACACTTGCTGAGAGATTGGACGAATCATTGCCACGAAAGAATGGCATGAAAGATTGCAAAGTGGTAAGTTCCAGTGGTCCACATTTGTTAGACGTCCATGCATTTATTTTACACATATATATTTCACCCTGCCAGTCTATATGATCTCAATTGTTGGGTTATACGCCCTGCTTTTTTGTTTTATACCATTTCCACAATTTATATATGATCTCAATTGTTGGGTTATACGCCCTGCTTTTTTGTTTTATACCATTTCCACAGTTTATATGTGTCAATTTAATATGATCTGCCCACATAGTATGTATTACTTTCCTGGTCTATCCTATGATTGTATGATGCTTTTGGCAGAATTCTATTATTCTGTACCATTATTAATTAATTCATACTATTTGATGAACTTACTACAATTCTTTTTATGGTGCATCTATTGCTTTGTTGAAATAGCCTCATATGCCTGTTTTGATAGTTTATATGACACTCTTATATGACCTGCTTTGCCTCAGTTTGTATGATTCTTTAGTTGTGGTATGCACTTTCCTTTTTTTATATATTATTCTGGTACTTCCCACAACACAGCATTATGTATGATGCCTTTGTCAGGATTATATGACTGGTTTATTATGCATTTGTATGCAGCTTATGGTGCCTATACTTGACAAGGGACACTGGGTTCTGTTTGTGATTGATAACCTTCTAAGCAAAATCCTCATTTTTTACTCGAACCCATACAAGGAAATGGGCACTGATCCATATGATAGGCATACAATGCAGAGGATGATGGGTGGCCGCAACACCAAGTGGGCTCCTACCCTCATGGGAAGGTTGTCAACAGCCTTGCATGAGGTTAGGCCAAGGGTTGGGTTATCAAAATTTGGGAAGTCGGAGCTTACTTTTGTCGAAAGCACGCCATACATGGTTTCCGGTTCAAATGACTGTGGGTTCTATCTGATGAGGTACATTGAGTCATATGATTCTTTGAAATACAGTGTTGCAGACAACATTCAATAAGTACGTTTCATGACACAGACTTGTTTTAATATTACCTTGTGCTTTATATGATGTGTGTAGCATTCTCATATGACACTTTCTTATCAGGTTCTGCAGGAGATTCCTGGAGATCTCCGTACTCAAGCGCTGACTTACTTGATGTTTCACAAGTTAAATCTTGTCAAAGATCTGCCGCCTGCAATTGAGGACCTTCGTCAGTAGGAATTCATGATGAACTTATTCGTCAGAACAATGTAGTAGTTGTGCGACATGGATGTAGTTTGGTGATGAACTTATTTGTCAGTGTAGTTGAACAATGTAGTAGTTTCCTTGAACAATGTATTAGTGCAGAACAACTAATTATGTGCACTGTCTTGCAAGGTTCCACAGCTGGTCATGTCATACAAACATATGTAGTATCTTAATATGACCTATACTACCTTCCCATGATTTATATGGCTCTACCTTCCAACTAAATGCGATATCTATGCTTCCGTCTTTTTCCTTCAACCTATTTGCTCTTCCATTCGTATGAATTACACATTCATATGATATGTCTTGTAGGTTTATATGCCTGTTAGAGTTGTGACCTGCGATTCGAACTAGTGTTGCTTTTATTTTGAGATCATATACGCGTTTCATAGTACCCTATAAATTATTGTGCATCTAAATTACAGGTTTATACTATGATCCTCACCAATTACATGTTTATTTGATCGTCCAAACTATTTTGTATGACTATAAATTGCGCACTGATGGTAATGTCATGTTTATACGATGGTAATGTCATGTTAATACGATGAACCTCGCTGGTTTGTATGTCTACCAATATTGCTTTTATTAGTAAAATTTTGTATTATGGACTCCCTTTGTTACATGACTTAGAAATAAACTTCATATGTTGTACACATTTATATGACCCTGCTCACACACTTGTGAAAGATATGTATAAATCGTGTAGTTATATATGCATAGGATTTAATAGTTGTACGATGCATCAATTTCACTAGGTATATCTCCCTTTTCTTCACTCTTTGTACGTCGCGCCATATCTACACTGCAATTGATCTTCCGAGGATATAAATGTGCATTAAAACAAGAAGCAACAATTTTAGAAGTACTGCAGGATGCAGGTCAACCCACATAATCATCCAAAGTACAAATTTCCAATCATACAAACATTCCTAGATCTACACTAAGCATCCATCATGTTTGTAGTAGGTGATTCACCCTTTGCTCCTGAAGCTGCTATCATGTGTGGATGGATTTTGTTTTTTGACCCTGGAGGCCATCCTCGTCTTCTAGGTTGCATCATTTCATTCATGTTTGTTTCTTGACCACCAGTGTTGTTCCCCTTTGCATCATATTTCACCTTGTTCTTTGCTCCTGGTGGTCGTCCTCTCTTCTTTGTGCCTAGTTCAGCCAACCTTTGCTGGTTATGCTGGAGGAGAAGGCATGTGCGGCTATCATGTCCTGTTTGCAGTCCACACGTGCTGCACGTCCTGTTGTTTTTCTTCGGACCTTTGGCCCCAAGTTTTAGTACTCTCTGCTCTGAAGGTTTTATTGTCCGCCCCTTTGTCTTTGCTTTATCTGGAGGTTGCAGGCTCACTCCTTCCCCAACCAACAATGCACTCTGTTATGCAAAGATTTTCTTAGACCATGCCATCACCATATTTTAGTAATACAAATATGTACAAATCATCATATAGAGTTCATACCTTGTCCAATGTTCCAACTTGTAGCGATTTCCTTGACGTGGTCTCTTCATTTCTACCAATTTCTTCTACAATTACTTGAGTGCTCCTTCCCTGTGTTCAATTTAGTACAAAATGTTAACACACTTTTGTAACACCATTTCATAAATGTTCACAAATTATGTTCATATAAAACTGCACAAATGTCCATACAAAGTTATTACCTCTTCGTCTCTCTCACAAAGTGTATCAGCTGCAAGTTGTATTCTCTGTAACTAAACATTTTTTGGCATTTAACCAAGCAATTATATTTATTGCAACTCAGTATCAGTCATACAAATTCAAAAGGGAGGTCATATATAGTACTCACTTCGCTCATTTGCCCCATATATTCGTTTTCATCAGTACCCAGATCATCAACATATTCATCTGAATCATCATCTTCAGCCACTCCAGCATCTTGATCATCCTGTTTGCAAATCACCAATAATATGCATATGTTTCAGCTAAGATCATACAAATACTATTACCACAACATATATACTCTCTACATTTACCTCCACGTCGCTAGTCACACAACTTTCATCGCCACCAATGTCAAGTTCTATAGTAGATAGCAGTGCAACTAGATGGGATAGGAGTTCAATGGCTCTTTCAAAACCAGCTTTGGACATACTTCCATGTCGCACAACTGCCATTGACTTTGATAGAAGCATTTTTGTTCTATACGCCTTTGTTTCACCATCCTTGCCAACCAGTTTCTTATCAGTTCTATCAAATGGCAATTCTTGATGTGCATTTTTGGTGTATCTCCTTAGGATGTATGTGCTTGGGATTTTTTCCAGGTCCACTTGCATGAAAACACGGCACAAGTGCGGGCAAAAAAGTCTTGGAACACCAACATGTACATAAAAACTACATGAGCCATACGTGGTCATACAATCCTATGAACAAGCTGACTTATATATAAACTTCATGTATATATGATATGTAACAGGGGTGTAGGACTTGTGTGACACTAACATATGTCTTAACTTCATGCACAGTTGTTTCAATTTATACGACAGCTAGTACATTGAACGAGACAACAAGGTATGAAGCTAACAGTTGAAGTCATATATACCAGTTAGGACCATCATACAAACATGCTATCTCCTCATTTAGTTTTGTATGTAAATATAAAGATCATTACCTGTGTGTTTCCATGTCTTGCACTCGCATGTCAATTCTCCTGTTTCTTTGTTAACATATACTTTAAACTGGTGTTGTCCCCACACTATCTTATCAGACCTTTTCGTGTGCTGCACGAGCCAACAATTTTCACCTTTATCAATATCTTTGGTTACTCTGTATACACTAGCTTTGACCAATGTTTCTTACCATTTGGAATACACAGTTTTTGTGTATACACGAGCCAGACCTACCCCAAATTCCGAGTTTGTCATACTTTCTACTCTGGCATGTTCAAATAAGAAAAATAGGTCACTCATGATCGTATATTCTGAATTGTAATCAAAATTAGTACATTGTATTACTTGCATTTATGAAATGTACACAACACTTGGCAGATCATATAATCCAATTGCTTTGCACAACTAGTATACATATATTACAAATCGATCATACATAACTGATTCCATATTCTGTCAACAAGATAATTTTGTTTTACAAAATAAACCATGACATTGTATGATAGGAAAGATATCAAATGTATTATAGGAAAGATATGAAATGTATGATAGTCATATATGGATCATACATATTACTGACAAATGGTTCATAGATATTTCTGATTCCAGGATTATAACAAAAAAAGAAAAGCCCGTACCTCAACTGCCATATTATACAAGTTAAAGTGGCAGGTCATATAGTTGCCTTAACATAAGAACTCAATGTGAGGCATATAAAGTTTAAATAAGATCGTACTAAACATGAATGAGTCACATGAGAATATTTCTGCTAACAAAAAACCCAGCAAAGCACAATAGATTAAAGTTTACAAAACAGAATAAATTAATCATTGTATACAATCATACATTTATGTCAAAACATAATATCACGACATTGTATCACACATAGATACGGAATGTATGACAGGTAGAGATGAAATTTATACCGTTCCAGCATATGTTGCAGCCCCCTCGGTCATTTTTCTCCTGTGCAATAGCTTCATCATTTGTTTGGCAAACTCATGTAGAGGTGTGTTTGCATCCACATGGCAGGTCTTGACTATATGGTTCACACTCTCTCCTCGCTGTGTGGAAACCATAGTGCCACAATAATCTTTCTTGAAGAAAGCCGACACCCACTCTTGTTGAATGGCATACAAGGTCCTCAGTGTAGGATTCTCACCAAGATTGAATTCATCAAGAATTAACATTTTGCATGCATTTTCAAAGTCTTGGACTGCCAAAGGATGGTTTATCACTGAGTAGAATTTCCCTTTGAAGTCCCTCTTCAAAAATGTAGTGTTCAGTTCATTGAGTTGTGCACTGAACTTTGACAGTATATGCCACTTGTATAACCTGTGAATTATTCCTGGAAAGACCTCTTTAAGAGCAGCTGGCATGGCAGAATCTTGGTCTGTCAACAATAGATCCTTTTTAGCAAGCAGATATAATGTTTTGCTAATATGAAAATTAAGTTTGTATGCTCGTTTATTTTTCATGGTGCATGCAGCTACATTAAATATCAAGTACACCGATCATATAATCAATTAGCATACATTTCTTCCATCATACATATTGATACTTCATAACTAATTCCTGATTATCCACAAAAACTGAATATTTGTAGATAACATCCTAAATATCATATAATCCAAAGGAGGTATATAGTACAATTGCTGCTAACTACTGAGTCATACAATCCATAGCAGAGTACAGTACGAACTAGATTTGTTGACATACCTATGAGGATGCATCTTGGAGCTACACCACCCATGCACTTCAAGAATGTATCAAAAACCCACTTGAATGTGTCTGTAGTCTCATCACCAAGCAAGGCAAATGCAAAGATGCTGCATTGCATATGATGATTAGCACCCACAAACATGCCCAAAGGTTTCTTGTACAAATTTGTTTTGTATGTTGTGTCAAATGTAAGGGCGTCCCCAAAGTCTGCATATTCACCTTGCTGGCTTGCATGTGACCAGAATAAGCTCAATATTTTCCCCTCTCTATCTAACTGGAAGTCACAAAAGAATTGTGGATTTTGTTGCTTGCAGTAAGTGAAGAACTCTAGTAGCTTTCTTATATCATCAGCTCTGCTCTCACACATCCTAGTTGCTTTTCTACAAAAATGAAGAAATATCCAGAACTCAACCATATATGACAGTGACACATTGTATATATGACACGTAGAGCAGTAAGTGAAGAGCATGATGTAAGGAACACATGATGGTATTCACATGTTGCAGTTGTAATAGAAAACCAAAGGTTGCAATCCATGGCCATAGAGCGTCTTCTAACAAGTAGTACAAACCAGAATGTATACTATAATGACTAGCATAGTGTGCAATCATATATACATCATGCAGTTGTCATAGAAAATACTTACATATTTTCTATGTCCTTGTGCGTCATAGGAATGCATTCTGGTCCATCATGCATGTTTGAAACCATGTCCACAATGCAGTGGTGAGGACATCTGCTTTCTTGCATAGCTCCTATGAACTCAACCATCGGTGAATTGAGCTGCTTGTTGCATTGGAATTGCTTTGATTGTGATGGCAGCAGCTTGTGGCTGTGATTCAAATTGACATAGTCAATTGTATATGAGACAATAGCACCACTTTCATCTCTCACCTTCTTCAACCGTATTGCAGCTTTGCACATCATTCTCTTTGACATCTTCATCTGTTTGCGAGATTCACCAGGTTTGTAGAATTTGCATGCACCTTCTTTTATACAATTCACCCATTTTGACTCTGGTCTTGATCTATAAAGTTTCACACCAAACCCTACTTTTTCACCATACTTAGCAAAAAACTTTTTTGCTTCTTCAAGTGTTTTGAAACTCATTCCAATTCTAGGTATCAGATCAGGATCGATGTCTGGATGCTGCATGCACCATGTAACAAACATATGTCATATAAACTACAATGTTGATGCTTATAAACATGAAACTATGCTCACAATAAGCTACCATACAATCTAGTGTCTTGGTGCACACAAACATGTTTCATACTCATACAAACTTCTTGACTTGTATAATACAAACTACCTTTAATAAACATCCACACATTCATGGTATTGTGCTCATACATCTGTCATATAAACTACCATTTTAGTACCATTTATCACATAACTACGCACATTGCTAGTAGCATTTATCAGAAATATGTGTTGTATAAACTACAATGCTGATGCATATAAACATGAAACTATGCATATAAACAACTATCATATAACTTAGTGCGTTGATGCATACAAACGTGTCTCATACATACTAGTAGCAAACAAACTACCTGTAATACCCACCCAAACATTCATGCTATTGTGCTCATACAGTCATACAAACCGTGTGCAATATCACATAACTATGCACACTGCACCATGGAGCATACAAACTATGTTCCATATCATATTTTTCTGCATATAAACTCTTATCAAACGGCACAAGCAACATAATCAAGTAGGAGAAAATGGCTAATAAACTCATATAAACTAACATTTATGCATATAGGCAGCTATCATATAAATTTGTGTGCTGATGCATACAAACTATTCCCTTACTCATACAAATATCTTTCCGCACAAAAGGATTATTGATGTTTGTTGGATCATAAATGTCATACAAGAATCATACAAACTATCATACAAAAGAATTATTGATGTTTGTTGGAGCATACACACAACAGCCAACAACTATACCCAAAATCCATCATCTTTCCGAATATATGCACAAAAGGCAAGAAGCATAGTAACATACGCACAGTAGGCATGAGTCATACAAACTCACTATTGATGTCGAAATCACAATAATCAAAGCTGGAAAGAAGCATAGATACCATTCAACAACTACATATGCATAAAAAACCAAAATTTGCGCGTTGAGAGCAAATCATACATGTGTGTAGAGCGTATTTTCCGATGGTGTATCTATGTCATCGCCATCAATTGTTTCTAGCGCATGTGGAACAGATTGAGAGAGACCTGGAGCCGGCAATACAACTTCTGGGGTAGAGAAGTTATGTGTTGGAGAAGGATCAGAGGTGTTGGAGAAGTCGAAGGCCATGGGTCGCAACGTCGAAGGTGGTGTCCTCCCTTCCTCCGATGATGTACCTGTCGAAGGGGTTATACAGTCCCCGCCGCGGTACACAGGGCTTCCTGACGCGGGTCCTGACGGCCTTGTTGTACTTCTTGGGGGGCGCATGGACGCCGTTGTCGGAGAGGAGCTCGATTCCGGCCACGGAGGAAGCCAGGACGGAGCCCCAGGAACACTCGACAGCGGCGGTGCAGGCTGCTGATGACGCGCCTGAGTGCTTCTTGCCGTCCTCGGTGGACCACCTCCTGGTGGTGGATCTTCCATGCCTGCTTCTCCCTACCCAAAATTGGATGGTAGTAGGTAGGGTTTGTTCTAGATCTTGCGACGGATTACACCCGGGTCACTGTGTGTTTTGTAGGAGAAGCGCCCCCGCCCCTAGGAAGATCTTTTGTCGGGACGTCCGTACACTGTGTCCCTGTCGGATTTGACGCTTGGATCTAGAACATTCTTCCGTTGACGTCGTTATATATGACATTTACTAGTAGCAATTATGACATTCGCTGGTTGATTATATATGACGTTTGTAGTCTGCCGCGACATATTTGACTTACGGACCAAACATTCGCTACAAAACCACAATGATCAAATTGCTCTTCATCTGAATCGAACGCTTCTTATATTACATTCAGTTGGTGTATGTATGAATGATATTTATACATGCCTTGTTGTTGTCGATATATATTATGCACGAATCACATTTGTATGGCATGCAGCTGTTGTATATACGAACTAGTTTGTATGATTCACAAATATTCGCTCAGATATATACGTTTGCTTGAACTGGTTTGTACAATTTATGGATTACCCTTAAATTTGGTTTGTATGACGTTCAGTTATATACGTCTGCTTTACGTTTTGGTTTCTATGGCGTACGGGAACCAACAACATTTCACGGTATCTTTTCATGGTTTATATGACGTACGGATGCCCAACAGCATTGCACGGGTTCTTTCATGGTTTATATGACGTACGTACACTAGCAAGGTTTATAGTACGGATGCGCCCGCGTACGGGGGCACTCTTTCATGGTTTATATGATGTACGGAGGGTTGATTGTACGGAAGCTCCCGCGCACGTGGGGGGCAGTGGGCATGCAGGCCCCGCGCGCCGCGCGCGCGGCCGCGGGCCCGCCACGCGGGCCGCATGGCGCGCTGGTTGGTCAGGGCTTCCGATACCTATTGGAAGCTCTGGGCTCCCATTAGTGGGACTCTATATATATATATATATATTAGGAGCCTAGGGTTTTCTCCAACAATTAGAAGCCCAACCATCTGTTGCAACCCAACTAGCTCGCTTCGGTCTGCCCACCGAACCAGTCAACCAGCAACCCTGGTCACCCATGTGTGTTGCCATCCACGTGAGGGCCCCACCTTATCTCCCCCTCCACTCATTCCCCCCACCATCCCCACACCATTCAAATCACGGACCCCCCACCAGCAAGATGCCAACTGGGGGACGTGGCGACGGCCGGAGCGGCCACAGGTGAGCTCCCCACGCGGGACCCGTGCCGCCCCTCCTCCGGCCTCTCGCCGGCCGCAACCACCGCGCCGGCTCGGTCCCTCCTCCCTCCTCGGCAGCGCAGATCGAAGCAGGAGGACGGCGCGCCCGGGACCGTGGCGAGCTCCCTGCGGCGGACGGCCGGCGACCTCACCGCGCGAGTGCACGCGGCGGCGTGCCCGGAGAGCTCCCCGTGCGGGAGCGCCGTCGGACGGCGTCAGGACCGGCGAGCTCCCCCGGCGCGGATCCGTGCTCGGGGCACCGATCGTGGGTCCTTCTGTCAGGCTGCGGGCTGCGGCGAGTGGTTCGCGAACTCGATCTGCGACGTCGCCGCCGCCTCGGTTCTGGAGGTCGTGCGGCCCTGCGAGCGGCGTCGTGGAGGCCGAGGAGAGCGTCCGCTTGGAGGCCACCTCTCCCGCCGGATGTCGACACGCACGACGCGCAGGACGCGTTGGCCACCTCCAATCTCGTCCCCTGCTCTGTGTCGGCGGGTCCTCGCGGCGGCGACCCATCAGCGACAGGCAGGCGGCGCGGGGTAGGCGATGACCGGCTCGTCCTGCTCCACCCCGGGGTGCACGCGGCGGCGACCCGCCAGCTTCGGGCGTGGGCGCAGCGTCTCGCCGGCGACCTCCCCGCGCGGATGAAGGCGGAACCGGCGACCTAGCCCGTCCTCGCGGTGCTCGTCGTCGAGCACACCTTCGTACCGGCCCCCGGCGGCGAGTTCCCCGGCGCAAATCCTTGCTCGACGCAGCGGGTGTGAGTCCCCGGTGCGGATCCCCGCTAGGAATCAGGCGCTACTCCGGCGGTGCACAGGACCTCCTCCGTCCACCCTCCAATTGATCTCAATCGAGTTGGATTTGGATGCCGCCAAAAGGTAAATTGCCTCTAAAAATTCCTACCTTCCGCTTGGTGATTCCTTTGACCCTCTAGGTTGTTCACATATTGAAGCACTGAAATGTTTCAGAGCCTGAGTGCAGATCGAGAGGGTATAGAAGGAGAACGACAACCTGCAGATTGAGCTCAGGTTGAGATAGCAGGAATGAAAGCTTTGTGTTTTTTCTCTATTCTTCATGCTCATTCAAGATTCTGATTTCAGATTCGTGTCTGTGCTCTGCCTGGGTATCATGGTCATTATAGAAATAGTACTATTTGGCATAGATCAAAATTTCTGTGCATCAATGCAAATCCCATGTTTATATGATGATTCTTGCTTATTTAAAAGATTTGCCAACACTGTTTCTATTACTTCTGATGTGTGTTCTGTTAGACATTTATATGTTAAGCTGTGGTCAATTTCAAATTTTAAATTTGAGAGATGCGTTTTGTGCAGATTTACGAGAAAATCTATTTTGGGATAATATATATTCTTGTGTTTGTGCATAGAAACCTCATTTGCATGATGCTATGATTGTACTAAAAGGATTGTATGACTTTGGCTGGCATCAGTCATCAACGGGAGGAGGTGGCGGCCGGCCTATCGACGGCTTGCGGCATGTCCCCGGAGGAGGTGGCGACCGGCCTGACGCGCGGTGTAGTCAGGGGGAGCGGCACATCGCCTACTGCAGCGCTGATGCGACCTTCCCCGTCGTCATGCGCTACGGCCTCGCTGCCAACTCCCTCTTCCATGAAGCAGTCGGTGAGTCGCTCGTGTACAGGCAGCTCTACCCCTTCGAGGGCCTCCAGAACTACACCTCCAGGTCAGTTCATCCTTGCCTCGTCCGGATCCCATGCTCAAGGATAAAAAAATGTTTTTTCTTTGTGCGAAATCAGATTTGTGGTGTCTCTTGATTTCTAGTGTAGGTGTGTAGCAGCTGAGTAGCTGACTGGCATAGTGGCATGCTCTGGGTTGTATGATTTATATGCCAACACATATAGATTTCTATGCTAGTTCGTGGCAAACTTAAAATCTCAAAGAAAAATCATTGCCTGTATGCTTGCACCTGTAGAGTTCTATGCACTAAGATACTGGTAAATATATGAGGTATGTCACTGTTGGTGTGATTTCTATGCTTGAGATATATGAACGTGTTCCACGATTTTCTCCGAAGTATATATATGATCATTATCACTGGTTTGTATGACTGCCAGAAATTGTTTATGTGTGCAACCTCTGATTAGCGACCTGTGCTATTTGGCTTCTCCGACCGTGTTAACAGGATTGTATGACCGTGTTGATGATCCTGAAGCGGTGGTGCCAGGTTGCTGCAGGGCGACACTGAGTACACCCGTGCAGGTAACTTATTTCACGATATGCACCTGAGCTTTTTACATGAATGTGTGAAAGAATGGCCCCATGACGAGGGGTTTCTATGCCTGCGTGACTATGTTTATATGCATTTTCCATTCAGCTCATGACCGTCTATGTGTGTGCATTGCTAATGCGTGAGATAGTAGCCACCTGTGGCCTCCAGTTCTAATTTTTGTTGTCACATGAGCCTACACACCAAGTGAAGAAATCAAAGCATTTTGGCATAAAAACCAGAATCTTTGTGTCAGTTTTTTAAATGCATGTACATCGAAATTTGGAAGATATGTTTTGTGCAGATTTTCCTAGAAATCTTTGGCATCATATATATGATTTTGTTGAGCATAGAAACCTCATCTGCAGGATTCTATGACCGTGTTAACATGATTCTATGACCATGCTAACACGGTTCTATCACCTTTGGCTGGCGTAACAGGGTCTTGCATAGAATCAGTTAGGCCTTTAATTTTTTGAATCATATATGTGTTTGTGTTTGAGCATAGGAACTATGAGTTGACTGTGTTCACATACTTGCAATCATGTACATGCTAGTGCCTGATCATAGATACTATAGTATGCTCGAGCATAGATACTTCCTGATTCATGTATTTAATTGGCAAATATTATTGTTTCAAATGACAGTAGTTTATTCCATGTTTCTATGAATTTCCATGCACCTTTGAGCATCACTTATGTTGAGATGCATGTTTATATGATTTCATCCTATTGTTTCTATAGCTTCGATTTTAATTGCAAAATTGTGGAATCTTTCCTATGTAGAGATGTTGTATGTTGGCCAAAGATTTTGAATCTTATTTGTTCATAGATACTATCAGTTGCCAGTGATAATACCTTTGCTTTGCATCTTAGTTGGTGATCATATATGTGCTAGCATATGAGCATAGATACTATTTGTTCCTGAGTTTTTTTTTTTGTAATTAGACCTCTGATTAATGATGTAATATTTAGGTCCATCACTAGTTTGTGAAGTTCTCCTCCTGCAATTTCTTGTATAGAAACCACATTTGACTATCATAGAATTTGTTGATATGTGCATGTATAGAAACCCCAATTGGCAAGCATAGATATCCGTGATTGGAATCATATATCTGTTTTGGGATCATATATATGCTTATGTTTGATCATATAAACCTCATTTGCAGGATTGTATGATTGTGTTAACAAGATTCTATGACTGTGCTAATAGGATTCTATCACTTTTGCAGCAGAGCCTTCTCAACTTTTCCAGTGCATAGTCGAAGCCGTCGGAGGCGTTGCTTGGCCTGCGGCAAGAACGACTACAAGCTCGTGAATTTGCCGAGGATGTGCTGCTCGCCGTTTTCCATGTTTGCTGGCCTTCGTGCTGAGCTTTTGTTGCGACGACATTGCTAAGGATAGAAATTGTACTCTTTGTCATATGTTTTGAAACAATTGTGCATGAATGTAAATTTCATGTTTATATGATGGTCCTCACTGGTTTATATGAATGCCAATATTGTTTTTTATGACTTGTCATGTGGTGCGTTATATATTACGTGATGAGCTCTAATCAATTTCAAATTTTGAATTTCGCTTTTGTGCATGAATGTAAATTTCATGTTTATATGATGGTTTTCACTTGTTTATATGACTGTTAACACTTGTATTCAAATTTCAAATTCTATGACGACATGTGTCAGGTTTATATGACCACATGTGTCAGGTGCATCAGGTAGTATGTGTCAGTTCTGTCCAGTTGTATTCAAATTTGAAATCTGGAAAAACTAGTGGCTCAACATTTATATGCTCGTGCTGTTGGTTTATATGCTCGTTTCTATATGTTTCTATGCTCGAATCCATATATTTCTATGATCTGTATGGCAGGTTTCTATGACCCGGAAATAGGTTTCTATGGCCCATGTCATAGAAACTTATCGTAGGGTTATAGAAACATTTAGTCTGAGCCATAGAAACCTGCCATCTGGTTAATGAAAACTTGTTTGTGTCAAAAAAATCTTTTGTTGGGGTCTTAGAAACCTACCGTCCAGGTCATGGAAACCTATTGTCTAGATCATAGAAACCTATCGTCTAGGTCATAGAAACCTGTTGTCGCAGTCTCGCGGGCCATACAATCTTGTAGTTCGGGTCATAAAATCCTATCATCGCGGATCATACAAACCTGCAGTCCGAGTCATGCAAACTCATAGTCCAGATCTTACATTGTGGGTGTGTACTACTCCCTACTATGAAATCTAATTGTGATTTTACCCCTGGTTTTTGAACTTTGTGATTTTACCCCTACTTTTCGAGAACGAAGCATCCGTTTGCCCCTGTTTTTAACTCTGTTAGATGGTGACCTCTTTAAAGAAATAAAAGAAATGAGAAACTCCTGAAATCAGTAGAAATTGACCTAATTACCCCTAACATTATCCATATCTCCTTCACTCGTCTCCCTTCTCTCTCGACCGGAAGCAAAGACGCTCTGCGGCGGCGTTGCGCACAGACGCGAGGCCACAGTCCGGCACGGATCTAGCCCCCAGCGGAGGTCCTTGAGAATCCCACCCACCACCCCCTTCACTCCCCTCCCTCCTCGAGCTCCCTCCTTCCCTTCCCTTCCCAAGCATCGGCACCCTCCCATGGACGAGCGTCGCGGATCCGTGGGCCTAGGCTGCGGTGCAGGTCCGTCGTCGCAGTAACAACCCTAGGCAGTAACAACCCTGGGTTGGAGTGGGACGACACACATCCGGCGCCAGGTCCTTGGACGGCGGCGCAGGTTTGGTTTGGCACCAGTTCCCGAGCAGCAGCTCATATCCTGGGCGATGCAACTCTGCTCTGATCCTGTCCCTCCCTCGCTCAATTTGGACACAGCGCCGGTGAGGCCCGGCGTTAGAGGCAAGCGGCAGTGGGTATGGGGCGTGTGTGTGGCTGCTGCCCCACGCAGGCATCTGGCATCGTGAAGTAGAAAAGTGAAGTAAAGTGTGGTAATAAAGAGATAAAGAACTTAGAAAAATAGAAGTCAAATTAACATAGGCAAATTTGTCTTTTCATAGCAACTTTGACACCGTGAAGTGATCTTAACAGAATAGGGGCAAACTCTTTCTTCAATTTGAAAAAGTAAGAGTAAAATCACAAAGTTGAAAAAATGAGGGTAAAATCACCATTTCATTTCAAATTATGTCCGCTTCGCCCCTCCCACCTAGTACTAGCTGGATTGCCCACCCAGTAATATTAATAAGCTTTCCGACCCTATCCTTTAGGCTACTTCCCGACTTCCCTAATAAAAATATACCATACCAAGTTTCCTAATCCTACTAGCTTGCCTTCCTATTTGAGAACCAACCTACTTGAAAGGCCTAGCCACAAGAGTGCCTCCCCGATAAGTGGTTGTCTACTTCCTTGCAGCCCTACTTCCCTTGAGAATTTCTTTAAACAAGTATTGGCGAAGGAAAAGGGGATTCTATAAAATTAGAAAAAAAAAGCATGTTGGCTGGGTAATACAAACCTGTAGTCTGGGTCATACAAACCTACCGTCCCGGCATTTATGGTCATATAAAATTTTGAATTCAAAAAATTAAAAAAAATATTCACAATGGATCTCAAATTGTGCATAAAAATGTCACGAATCTTATGGTGGAAACCGTTTCTGAATTGGAATCTCGTGTGAAGAATTATCACAAAAATTTGAAAATGGTGAATTTGCATGCATGCATGCGTCAGGTGGCAGGGATGGGAAGGTGGGAGGTTGGTCACGTGGCTAGTTGGTAGGAAAGTGGGAGGTGGATCAGTGGCTAGTTGGTAGGAAAGTGGGAGGTGGATCAGGTTAGGTATGGAAATGGATCGGATTCGCATGAAATCGGATTCTGATAGCACTTTTTACTATATTTTTACTCGAATACGAATACGGATTCGAATGTTCTCGAATACGAATACAAAACGGATGTCTCGAATTCGGAAACGGATCAGATATTTACTCGATTCGGAAGACAGCATTTACCAATTTTCTTTATTGATAATTTACAATTACAAACATGTAAAGACTAACGTATTAGTACATAAGAGAGATTGCTTATTAAGAATAATCACATTCATCCATATTTATTTTAATAATTAATCATATAATAAATAAAACTATTAATAAATACATATTTTTAATATATATTTATCAAACAAAGAATAAAAAATACATGAAAAATATTTTTATCAATACATAAATAAACTAGGGTAATTAAAATTAAATTTTATATTAATGTATTTTTATCATTAGAATTAATGATATTGGTCATTAAATTTAAATATAACTTTTAAATTGTTTTATGGATGCAATATTTTTAATATTAAGATTAATGTCATAATCATTAGTTATGGATATAATTTTTTCAATTATACACTATCATTATTAGTATTTTATTGAACCTATTTGCCATTAGTTATAGAGATAAGTTACAGTTTTATATAGTCGAATACGGATAGTGCCGGATATTACCGAATATGCATGGAATCGGATAGAGAAAAAATCGACAAAAACGAATTCGGATGTATCCACTTTCCTACCACATTTGAATTCGAATACGGATACGGATACGGATATCCATATTTACGTTTTAGCGGATACGGATATCGGATAATTCAGATTCCATTTCCATATTTCCATCCCTAGATCAGGTGGTTGGTCGGGGCTTTCAATACTTATTGCAAGCCCTGAGCTCCTGTTAGTGGTACTATATATATAGGACTACTAGTCTGCAGCCGCCTACAAAATACTTATTCTATGACCGGACCCAACTACGCATGCAGCCAGCGATGCGCGCATAAAACCGACCCCGCCAGCTTGTGTAGCTGCTAACTTCCTTCCATCCGGCCGTACCTCCTTATTTAGCTCGGCCACTAATCACGCCACCTTTTTCTGGCCGTAGTATAATCGTTGCACAAAAGAAGTGCTCCATCCGCCACCCATGCGTCTCACTGCATCATCATTCTCCTTGAGACAGGAGATGTCTCAACCCTCTAAACTAGTAAATATATTATGATAAATACCTTTATGGTAAATCAATGACGTATATTAGTAATATTACATGGTAAGTCGATGCTACTACATTATGGTAAATACCTTTGTGGTAAATCAATGACGCTATACTAGTAATATTTTATAGTAAATCGATCACTACTAGGGAAAGAGACTTTCGTCCCAGGGCAAAAATAACATTAGTACCGGTTCTGTTTGCCGCCCCGGTACTAATGTTGCAAGAACCGGTACTAATGTCCCGTGCCAAAAAGGAGACGGGCGGAGCCATCCCGTGGCAAACATTAGTACCGGCTATCCCACATTAGTACCGGTGCTCAATATGGGCCGGTACTAATGTGTGGGCGGGACATTAGTACCGGCCTGTATTAAGAGCCGGTACTAATGTGGCTACATTAGTACCGGCTCGTAATAAGACCCGGTACTAATGTCCAACGGTTATATCTCATCTTCTTCCTCCTCCAGCCCGAGCCCCCCACCTTCTTTCTCCACTTCGAGCTCCTTCTTCTCCATGGTGCCCTAGAGGAGCTTTTGCCGGATTTCACTCGTTAAAGTGGTCTAGAGGTTAGTTGCTTCATCCTCCCGTGATTCATACTTATTTTGTTGAGTTTCATTGGTTGAAATAGGAGTATTTTAGCACTTTAAAATGAACTGAAAATAGGGGATTTTAGCACTTTGAAATAGGAGTATGTTCTAATAGAATTGATTGAAATGGATGTGCCGTGTTAGTTGGATGAGATGTTCTATATGATGATACAAATTAATTTTTTTGCATTATTTTTTATAGAAATAAATATATTAAATGCTTTAGATGTACTTACTAAGAGAAACGACTAGAATATTAATATTAGAATTAGAGAAATAATTTATTAGTCAAAAAAATAGTTTGCTTATAATAATAATAATTTAAATTGAAATATAGTTTTCTCATTATAAAAAATGTTTTCTTATAAGAAAAACATTTTCTTAAGAAAAAAAGTTTCTTTATTAGGAAAAAGTTTTCTTCAATACCATCAAAATGGTTTTTTCTCATTAGAAAATTAGGAATAAGTTTATACTTGATGTGGAATATGGATTTAATTGATGTGGAATATGGATTTAAGTAGTTTGAATTTGTGTAACATAGTCTTCCATTCATTATTTAAACACTAGTACCGAGTCAAAAAATGGTTTTCTCATTACAATATTTATTTCTTAGTTAGAAAAAATAGTTTCCTCAATACAAAAATAGTTTTCTTCATTAGAAAAATTGTTTGCTCATTAGAAAATTAGTAAAAAGTTTATATTTCATGTGGAATATAGATTTGAACATATTGGATTTATGTAACATAATCATTTGCCTTCATTTAAACACTAGTACGTACTCATTAGAAAAATAGTTTCCTCATTACAATAATACTTTCTTAGTTAGAAAAACAGTCACCTTACTATAATCGTGTTTATATTTTATGTGGAATATGGATTTGAACACTATGAATTAGTGTAACACATATAATCTTGAACTTGTTACATGATAATAATATATTTTGTTCAGTTATATCTTCTTTATTTGTAGATGGACCGGCAATGGAAGTATCTCCCGATGGGAGACCGTTAGCTCCACATGAAAATGTTGTCAAGTTGATAAATCACATTGGGGCTCTTGTTCGGGACAACATCCCAATAAGCTTTCAGTTTTGGAAAGCGGCTGATGCACCTGACTTGCTACCCGAAGAAGGTGACCAAGCAGAAGCTGAGGACGAAGATCAAGATCAGGACGAAGAGCAACATGAAGAGAATGAACCCCCGGTACCGGTTCGGCCAGATGTTGTCCCGGTCACAGAGAAGAACATGATTTGGGCCGAGGTGAAAGCACACTTCACATTTCCCGAAAACACAGATTTGAAAGATGTGCGCACTTGGGCCCTGCAGAAGGGTGCAATTGCCTTTCAGACGTACAAGAAGCGGCTGACCAAGGAGTTCATCAAGGAGGGGCTTACACCCGATTTTAAGAAGCCGGGATATGCCAAGTTAAGAGATCATTGGGATGCATTTGTGCAGGGCAAGCAATCGGAAGATGCCACCAAGTTGATTGCAACCAACACAACCAATGCACGTAAAAAGAAAGAATTGCATCATCTTGGCCCTGGAGGTTACGCGATGGCCCTGCCCAAATGGGATCGGATAGAGCAAGAGATAATGGCACGTGGAATCGTACCGGCAACTCTGAACTGGCCTGACCGAGCGCGGAATTACTATTATGCACATGGTGGCACGCTCAATCCTGAAGATGGATCATTAATACCAGGTGAGCAACTAAGACAGACAGCTGCAAGGCTTGTTGATTTGATCAGGGCTGCTGCCGAAGGAACATTCGTAGCTGATCGAGAGAAGGACAAGCTTTCTGCTGCAATAGGCACTAGAGAACATGGTGGACGTTGCCGAGGCAACGGTGTGATTCCATGGAAAGTCGCATGGCATGAGCACATTGACTTGTATAAGAAGCGCAAAAGGAACAACGACGAACAAGATAGGAAAATCAGACAATTGCAAGAGCGCGTAGAAATGACTGAGGCAAGAATGGAGGCCATCATTGACGAGCGTGTGGCCCTTGCTCTTAACAAACAATCATCTCAGCAAGGGCCCATAGATGAAATGAGCCCGCCATCTACCAAGGGGAAAAGTAGTGCCGCTTCAACGGATGTAGCACCAGCAAACACGGAAGCACCGGTCAAGGAAGCAGAAGCAACCATAGCCTCACCAGAAGGACTGGTTGCCTCACCAGAAGCACCCCAAGCCTTAGCAAAAGCAGCCGAGGTCTGCCACCAACGGTTCCCCGTGGATGACATCACAGTGAGGTCAGCGTGTGAGCTTCACGCTCAACTCAGAAACAAGATGTTACCGGTGGCTTATGGTGTTGCTGAGGTCCCGGAACCAGGGGAAACATTCATGGGCGTGGAATTCAGTAAATCATTTTACCATAAAGTTGCCGTCGACCGAGTGGTCCCCGGTTGGGAAGACCTCGAACTGGAGTTACCGGGGCTTGATGGGGAAGAGGTGCTTGGAGATACCGTGCAAGGTTGGGTATTGTGGTCCAAGGCTCACATAAAAATTACAGAACCGGTCAAGGAAGCAAGCCAAGCCTCACCAGAAGCACCTCTTCCTGATGCCTCATCTACACCCCATGTGCCTGAAGGTGAAGATCATCAGCTACCGTCATCTCCAACAGGAAGCATGAGTCCTCTGTTGATCGGGACCCAAGCGAGAGTCCGCCCCCTCAGCATGATGAGTCTGTTAAGGGCAAGGGTACCAAACGACGAGCTACGCATCATCCTCCGCCCCCTCCTCCAAAGAAGCAGACGAAGCCCAGGCCGAAGAAGCCTCAACCGAAATTATCTTACGAGAAGACTCAAGAGGAGCTAGATGCTTCAGTACGGGCTGAGCTTGATAGACAAATATTCAAAGCGAAGAAGTCACCTGTTGAGAAACCAATTGACCGGGTCAAATTTCATCGCTTCATGAAAAAAATGGAGGAGGAGAAACGAATAAATGCCCAGGCACCTCCTTTGAGTGACTATGACCGACAGGCACTCAAGATGGACAACCAGAAGAAGCTGGCGAATAAAGCTAAATCTACAATTCCACAACTAGGCACCCAGTCAAAGCAATCTGTCTCCCCCATCAAGGTGCTTTCTTCGCTTGAGCAGCATATGCTTGTATTCAATAAGGATTCAGGTCTGACTCCTGGTCAAATTCGAGGGGACGAACCAATCCCAAAGCATGAAAGAGCAAACAGACCGAAGTATGAGTGGGGTAAACCTCTTGTGTGACCGCAGTTGGTGCCGTTTCTTCCAACGAGAATGCATGAACTGCACGATTGGTACATGGCTGTGTCAGCTAGCGGTGTAACCTATGTGGAAATTACCATAGAAGATCGACATTATTTCCGTGGCCGAGAAACTTTTGGTGTGGAATTTGACCAATTTTGGTACTTATTCAATCAAGATGCAATTGACTCAGGACTCATCGCTTGTTGGACTCTGTAAGTCTCGAAAACAATGATCTAGACATTCTACCTTATCTTAACTTGTGTTTAATTTGAATTTAATTTCAATCATGTAGCTTTGAGATGCAGCTGTGCTGGAGGAGAGGAATAAGAGACGTCGGCTTCATGGATCCACTAATGATAAATCAGACTTGTGTCAGAAAATGGGAGCTGGCCACATTGGACTATATATATTTGTATCTATAAAAACACCATGAGAAGGGTATCATACTTCTGCCATACAACTTCGGGTGAGTAACGTGTATCTCATCTATTTTATCTTTTTCAAATGACATTGCATATATATTTCAAGAAACTAATACTTCTACATGTATGCACAGCTTCCACTGGATTCTTTTTGCATTCTGTCCGTCTCTAAGCAAGGTCTTCATCTTCGACTCTTTGAGGGCAAGTACAGACAAAAGCGCATACCAAGATGTCGTAGAGATGATCAAACTTGCATGGACTCGCCTCTGTGTAGAGCACCCGAGAAGATACAAAGAGAACCTTTATTTCCACTATGATTTCCCTGTATGTGTATTCTGCTAGTCCGCATATTTCATGTCTTCCAATATAATTAAACATATTTCATAACCTTGTTTTCGCACATGTGCAGTGCTTGACACAACCTTCAGGTACCGATCTGTGCGGATACTATGTATGCGAGTTCATGCATACCTTTTCAAGCATCGCACAAGGTACCAACCTTGAAGACAGGGTGCGTCCACTAAACTAAACGACACATGCATGTAGTTCTTATTTGTCCATGTTCTTTTTTGTACTAGTTCTTATTCTTTGTTCATATTCTTTTGTAGATTGATGACATCAAGCAGGGGTTCGTCGAGTCGGAAAGAATTCGGTTAATTCAAGAACAACTATGCAGATTTCTTCTAGATGAGGTGATTACGCCAGGTGGAGAATTCTACTCTGGCTTATCATCTGTGATTGTAACGAGGAAGTCCACGAAAGAAACATCGGGGAAGTCCACTGCAAAAGCAACTGGGAAGTCGACGGAACAAGCACAGTCGACTAAGCAGGGGAGCAAGAGAGGAAAAAGCTCTACAAAGGACCAATCGTCAGGAAGCAAAAAAAACTAATATTAAACCTTGCTAACCTTTGATGTAATGTATTATATACACTAATATATATTTTTCGTATTTCTGTATGCACAATATTATATTTGTTCTTGCATTGGATCAACTACCGGATTTGAGATAATACATGCATACGAATATATGTACTAGTATAATATTAGATATTATACTAATACATATATACGTATGCATGTATAGTATTATGTCAAATATTTTATATGGCACACGAATATATATTATAGCATATCAGGCATTAGGATTAGTATACCTAAATACGATAGAATTAATAAACCAGAAAATAATAAAGAAAAATAAAAAACAAAAAAAATAGTACCGGTTGGAAACAAGAACCGGTACTAATGTGGACCGTGCCACGTCGTCGGGGCCGGGCACATTAGTACCGGCCCTCAATACCAGCCGGTACTAATGCCCACATTAGTACCGGTTTCCAAAACCGGTACTAATGTGACTTCACATTAGTACCGATCGAACAATACCGGTTTGAAAACCGGTACTAATGAGGGTTGTAAACCGGTACAGATGTTAGTATCCCTAGTAGTGGATGCTACTATATTATGGTAAATACCTTTGTGGTAAATCAACGACGCTATACTAGTAATATTTTATGGTAAATCGATGCTACTGTATTATGGTAAATACTTTGAGGTAAATCGATAATGCTATTCTAGTAAATACTTTGTAGTAATTTTTTCCATCATGTAGTACTTGGTTCATCGGGAACCCGCTCGGTGATAATTTTTTTCATCTTGTACTTGGTTCCCATCCAAATTATTTGAGAGTACATTAGTCTCGTTAACATAGTAAAATTGGTACCTCAAAATAGCATGGCATGATTTTAGTATTCTCGTAATCAAAATAGCATTGCTTGATGTACGATACTTCTACACTACACACATGCATGCACGTAAATTTGGCCAAATTTCCTTCGCATCGTCAGCAGTCAGCTACTCTTCTAATGTCTCGATTACTGTAATTAATGGCTCCTCCAAACTAGGCATGGTGATTAATCACGATCATGAATGTGGGCAACCGGCTGGCAAGTGGGAGAGCTGATGGTTCGCATGGCCAATTCTAGTGTACCAGGTGGGCTGACTATAGAATAACTATTCTATGGCCGGCCATAGAGTATACTCTCCATATATATATATATTAGTGTATATAAGATAATTATTTTTATATGTTATTCACGGTGGTGCAACAAAATACAAAAAGAAAAGAAAAACCCCACCAGATGAGAGCACATATGAATTGAACCCACGTACTTAGGTTTAAGAGTCGAGCACCTTGCCACCACACTACACATCATGTTGTAATGCAATACATTATTTCTTGTATACATAATTGTAAAAAGTAAATTTCAAAAAATGACACCCCAACCACGCCAGCCGCGCCCCAGCCATAGCCAGTCGCGCGTAGCCAGGTACCCCGACAGCAGCTGGCCGCACCCCAACCACGGCCACGCAGCGGTTGGCCGCGCCACGCCACGCAGACTCTAGGAAAATTTAAAAAAAATTGCACAATGAGTCCGACGCAACCTGTCCCCACACTGGTTATTGGAAACTAGAAAGGCTGCTGCCAGTTATTGGAAACTAGAAAGGTCGCCGCTGGTTCTACAGGAGTAGCAACCTGTACGATGGAAACTGTTGATTCTAAAGCACGGCTGTGCCTCTTTCGCCGCGCCCTCTCCGCCCACCTCTCACGCTCCGTGCTGTGCGACTTCCCTTCCACGCCGGCACTCAAGGCATCGAGGGAGCACCCGCGGTTGTTCGCGGAACTCCCGAAGGAGTTGCTGGGAATCAACACTGGCCTAGTCGGTGCAGCATCTAATCGGCCTATGGAGGACCTCTAGAGCCTACAAGCCACCTGCAAGAGCTTGCTCCGCCCCTGCCGTGACGGAGACGTCGGTAGGCGCCAGGCAATAGGTCAGGTTTCAGTCAAGCAGATGCAGAACGACGACCCCAACGGCTACAACGTCTTCATTCGTAGCCTAGCTGAAGTCGGCAACCCGGTGGTTTGCTTCCTCACCGAGATGGACGACATCTTCGGCAGGAACTCACTACAAGAAAATCGTTAACTAGTGATGCAACCACATTTTAGCATCATTGATTTATGACGTTTCTGACTGATCTCGTCATTAAATTTCACTTCTGAGCAAATTTAGTGACAAAAAACTTTCGTCATAACGGTCGTTACTGTAGCTGAGCATTCCCTGTTCCAAGCTAGTTTTGTGATGCCATAAGCTCCGCAACAGCGTCATAAACCAACTTTAGTCCCATATGTAAGCATTATTTTAAAAATAGAGTGTTCCAAGTCGTCATAAAATTCGAAAGGGTCCCACATGTAAGTATTCTTTCGAAAATAAAGTGTTCCAACTCGTCATAAAATTTTGCAGGGTCCCACATGTAAGCATTTGTTTAAAAATAGAGTGTTCCAACTTGTCATAAAATTTAATAGGGTCCCACAAGTCAGTCAATAAAAAAGGGAGGAAAATTAAAAGGATACAATGTCAATAGCTGGGGTCGAACCCGGGACCTTTGATTCTGAAGGGGAAGGCAGCACTACCACTGAGACATGATACAGTTTGTGTTATTTGAGCCAAGAAGATTCTTTATATTTGTTTATTTGTCTTTATATTATTTTGCATGCCCTATGTAAGTTAAAGCAGATAAATATGGCGGTAAAACGAGGAGAAAATATGCTCCTCCCGTGGGTCGAACCTATTACCACTCGAAGGGGAATTTTTTACATTGACCAAGTCCCACCTGTAAATTTCAGGTGAGTCTTTAATATAAATCGGTAATTCGAAGGCGAAACGCTTCACTGCCTTCGCAAAGCCTCTCGACATTTGCTATGCAGATCAACAATTCGAAGGTGAGACTTTTGGCACAAATGGCGGATCCTAGTGGTGACGGGAAGATGGTTGCGCCACCACATCCAAGCAACGAGAGGATGAAACAGCGTGATGAGGTCAGTCCTTTGGTTTGAGCCGCTATATGTTCTCCTATCTTTCTAGGTTTGGGGATATCAAGATTTAGGGATCTAGAGGATTGATGATCATATATGTTAGATTCAGATTTCATAGTTCCCTTAGATTTGCACTTCGATTTGTGTTAGAAGTTGATAGGCTATAGACAATTCATAGGTGTTAGATTCAGTTAGATTTCAATTTACATCATCTTACGATAGGTTCTTGTATTTTAGTAGCTTGTGGATGTTCTTCATGCCACTCATTTTATGGATTTTTCTGGAGGTGCACAGTTGATAGGATTGATAGGTCCTTATATTTTTCATTTGCATTGTTTTATGGATTGATCGATTAAAGAGACTTTCTGTGAGCTGCAGACTGTGAAGGGACATCTGGATTCTGCCATGATTCTTATCCTTTGCACAACTCATAGGTGTTAGATTCAGTTAGTTTGCAATTCGCATCGTTTGATGGATTTATAGGTTCTTGTATTTTACTAGATTCTGCAGGAGATTCAAGCGAATGCCACTGAGCTAAAAGCACTACAAGAGGTTGTACTATACAAGGGCCTATATAAAGAAACGTTACAGCAGCTGTTACAATAGGAGAAAGCCGCGCTGGAAAAATATAATGAGTTACACAAGGAGCATAATGACCTGTTAAAAGTGGCTTGCCAATTGATGAAAGAGAATATAAACCTGTTGAAAAAAAGAGAACATGAACCTCAAAGCTGCAGGAGGCCAGAAATGAGCTGGAGAAGTTCCAGCAATCGTTATGATTATAAATGGGTAGCCTCGGTGGCAAAGCTAATTAGATGTTTGTGAACATTGTGTCGATCATGTATTCTGCAAGTGTCATTTTCGTATTCTGAGCATTGAGTCGATCATGTATTCTGAACATTGTGCCTTATGCTTGTATTTTGGTGTTGGCTACTCTTGAGCTCATCAGTGCGCAGGCGGCCTCTGCTTCAAAAACTTGTTGCTACTACTACTACTACTATTTTTTCATGGTAAGATGTTGGGTTTTCTCATTGCGTAGTAGTGAGAGTTTAATCCTGTCAGACTGAATACTACAGAATGGACTTTATGGATGAGGAAAATATGGACGAGGAAACTACGGTCTGTTAATATTTTGCAGGGAGGACCTTCCCGCGTAACAAATGCGTAACTGCTTGTTTCCAAGTGTCACCTTTTCCAGTCTGTAAAAAAAGCAAGGTCCCACAAGGCCACAATTTAGTGTGACAAAAAAGGAGGAAAATAAAAAAGAAATAATGTCAACAACAAGGTTCGAACCCATGACCTTTATTCTGAAGGGGTAGGCAACACTACCACTAAGACATGATGCAGTTTGTGTTATTTGAGCCAAACAGATATCTTATATTAGTTTTTTCTAACATTGCCGATATGTTGATGTTTGCTACTTGGTGGTGTCAACTTTGTTGTTATGAGTTGCGAAACTGGTCGCTACCTGATCATCTTGTTGTAATGAGCCAAGAAACTTGTTGCTACCTGATCATCTTATGATATTTGATACTCAGTGGTGTGAACTTTGTGGTGATGAGTTCCTATGAGATGCCATCTTATTATGCCAATTTTGTTTAATCTATTTCAAATTGATTCGAGCATACTCCAAATCACCATTCTAAATTCATAAGTGTTGCATAACTGCGGAACTAGGCAAAAAAGAAGGTAGCGGGAGAACAACAGATATATCATAATAATATAGTGATACAAGGGGGAAGTTAGGAACGAGGAAGGTCTGATCTTTTGATGTTTTGCAGGGAGGACCTTCGGGAGTAACAATTGTGTAACTGCTTGTTTCCAAGTGCCACCTATTCCATGTGGCCAGCCGCCTCGCAGTATCTGGACATGTCAGACCCAACAACAGCACGGAGTGGTTCTGGTAAGTTGGCGGGAGAAAAGCCCGTGCTGCAGCCAAAAAAAAGTTTTCCCACAGACAAGTGTACATATCTCATTTATCTCAACGGCACGGCGTACACTACTGCAACTCTGCAAGAGACTCGCCGGCACCACGCTCTTGTTCCTTGTGGCAAAGGCTAGAGCTAGAGTCGGTGTGTAGATCTGCTCTTGCCCGTGGCGGGAATGGCAAATCGTAGCGGCCCTAGCGGCGAACGGAGGAGCAGGACTCGCTCCGGTCAGGTCAGTCCTCTGTTTTACCATGCTACTTTGACCTGTCACTCTAGGTTAATAGACTATATTCATGTATTTTAAAGGTGTTTGGAGTAGACTCCAATAGCCCAGATCGCCGACGCTTGGTCCTCGTGAAGTTATCGTTCTAGATCCTAATGAAAACGAGTGCAAGGACGGTTTGTCTGTCCATCGAGGTATGATTGGATAGGCGCCAACCCTGGGATTCGGTATGTATGCTGATGCGAGGTAAACAATAACTTGTTTCACTTCTAACAAATTTTACTTCTGCGTTTGATGTTAGTGTGGTCAATCACTAATTACATGAACGAAATCGGTGACTACAGATTGATGGCATGAAGTGCGCGTCGTTTAGGTGGATAGATCCAGAATGGGATATTAGGACTCTAAAAGTTCTGAAGAAACTAATGGAAATGAAGGGAAAAGTAGAAGAGGAAGCAAGGTCGTGGAAAGAAGCATGTATAACTGCTAAGGAGGTGGCAAATGTCAAAGCAGATGAGCTGAAGACGATGGTGCGATACTTTGGGGAGGTAACCCATAACATGTTTGAGACAAGAAAGAAAATAAGAAATGATGCTCTGTTGTCTCCAACAGAAAAGGGTGAAGCCAACAGGTACATAAAAGCTGAAAGCGAGGCAAGGATGTGTAAGGAAGAATGTGCAAAGGCTAACAGGGAGATTCAACAGACTGTCTCTGAGCTGTAGATAGTGAAGAAGCACCTGGATTCTGCCACAATTGTGGTAAAGAAGATGAAGGAATTGCTGCGACAGGCCTCATATAAGAGGTCACTCAAGGACAACAATGAGGCATAATGTGATTCTTGGTGTTATTGCTAGGTAGACGGTTCAGATTTGTATCATGGTTGTATTTTGGTGTTTGCTACCGGATCATCTTATGATGTTTGCTGCTTATTATATGTGGTGTGAACTTTGTGGTGATGAGTAGCTATGATTGTGAATTTGATTGTGGTAGCAACTTGTTCCATCATATTTAACATTTAAAACTAATGCACTGCATAATTGAGGAAGACTAATAATATAGATATTTGTATGTTATATATAGAAATGTGTTACAGATGGTTACATAATCAATGATCCACATTATGCATAGCTTCGAGTAGAGAAGAGTTGCTCATGCCAATAACCCATGACAACTGAAGCCAAACAAGTGCATATTTTTCACTCCTCGAAAATTGAGATGTGCACTTAATTTGGAATGAATAAGATCACATTTTGACTCATCGAAAAATGAGATACGGAGTACAATATGCGATTATTTTGGGATAGAGGGAGTACAACATTTCTTCCGGTCCCCATAAATATCCCACTCTTGCAACCAACAACAAACCCCATTCTCACACAGTGCCCTCTCCCTTCCTCTCCCTAGTCTTGCAACCAACAACAAACTCCATTCTCGCACATCACCCTCTTCCTCTCCCCATGGAGCCATTGTCTCCTAGAGGTGCGGCGCAAGCCACATCCTTCTCTTCTTCTAATGAAAGGGAGCATCCCTAGTCGTCTGATGAAGAGGAGGTAGAGCAGAGCCCCATTCGAGTGCTGGTGGACACATCCTCTGATGATTCAGAGTTTGTGGAACAAATGGAAATCCACGATGGGGTGCCTTTGAAACATGGCACCCCTCGTAGGTCAGCAAGAGGTGCTAGGGGTCAGGGGCATGGAAGCATCGCCACTAGCCGGCGAACTGTCTTCTCCAAGCACCATCATCCTATCTCATCCTCATCGGTCGGCGGCAGTCAATCTCTGCCATCCTCGTTGAGCAGAGGCCATCATCCACCATGCTCGACCGGCCGCCATGGAGAGGCACCATCACCCCAGGAGGCACTAATGGAGGGACGACCTCATCTGCAGTCGATGCCCGGGGTGGTCCGCTACCATCTTCCATGGGTGGCGGCAACAGAATGACTACCTCGTCCGTGAGCAGCTGCAACAAGGTGCTGGGCGCACCATAGACCAAGAAGCAGCTCCACAACTAGTGGTAGCTGCTACTAGTAGATGGATTAGAAGAAGTAGAGCAGCGGCTCTGTTTTATCATTTCTTTTACTACTGTTTTATCATTGCGTACTACTAAATTGTAAGATGTTGGGGTTTCCTTATAAAATGTTGCGTACCAGTGACACTTTAATCCGGTCTGACTGAATACTGTGCAACAGACTTTCACCTGTTGTTCATGCAGTCCCATTGCGTAGAATGACAACTGTTCGGCTCTGTTTTATCTTTTCTTTTACTACTATTTTTTCAAGATGTTCGGTTTTATCATATGCGGGGAGAATTGCTGATATGTTGATGTTTGCTACTTGGTGGTGTGAATTTTGTTGTGATGAGTTGAGAAACTTGTAGCAACCTGATCATATTATGATATTTGCTACAAAATGAACTTTCACCTTGTGTTCATCTGGTATTTAAGAAATCAAGAGAACAGACTTTCCATTTTCACATCCATTTTTATACCGAGGGAGTAGACACACATTACCATTTTTATTAGAAACAACACACTCCAAATACAAACGACATTACGAGACAAATGCATGCATACGCATTGATTACACATGAGGATAGATCGATCCACTATCGATGGAAGTACAGCGACATACTCTTAAGAACATACTACTAGCAATCTACCATCACGGCTCATACTACTACCATCACGACATACTACTACCATCACGGCCTCATGGAAATCCTGCCGCTACACGAAGTGGAGCAAAACGTGTATCCTAGAGCAGATACTCCTCCAAAGCGTGATGCCTTGCCCTTGTATCCCACAGCTAGGCAGGCAAAATGGCGATGTTATGCGTGTGTAACAGCAGGTCACGAATGGTCCATTGCCTGTGACCCCTCAGGCAAAAAGGGCACACCCACATTCCTTCGTGAAAAACACGAGCTAGACCGGCGTGCTGAAGCCAAAGCAACACAGACCATTTCAGGTCATGCAATTCATCTTGTTCAATGAGCACCGGCCGCGGCAGTGGCATTTAAACGGGCAACAGCAGAGGTGGCGGCCTGGGCTACGGGCGAAAAGGTGGTGCCATTAGGTTCAGCTGATCCTGTGCTGCCATTAGGGCCGGGTGCTGCTGCGGTGCCGATGCCAGCGGAAGTGGAGGTGCCATTGGGGCCGGGTGCTGCTGCTGCGGTGCAGATGCCGGTGAAAGTGGAGGTGCCATTGGGGCTGGGTGCTGCTGCGGTGCTGATGGCAGCGGCTGAACCGGGTATTGGTGAGGTGCCATTGCGCCCGACTGCTCCCGCTTCCCCGACTCCTCCAAGTTCCATGCTTCATCCGTTCCTTGCCCGACCATTCTCCACGTACTGCATACACAAATGAAGAACAAACCCTACATAAGCTAACAATATAATGAGACCGTCTCAGTACCATGCATACATAATGTAAACAAGATTAGCCAAGAAAATGATCTCACCCTTGTATCCCACTAAAGTTGAGAAATGCAAGATGAACGGTGTGCCGAACTCGCCTATTTATCGAGGACTACGGCGGGCACGTGAGCTCAGTGTAGCATTACTAAAGTTACTACGGAAAACGTGAGATGCTCGGAATATAGTCAGGCCTACGCTTGATACGAATCTATCTAGGTCAGAATCTTCAGTGGCGCACATCGATTACATGTGTGGACGATGGGTATCACGGGATGAGCCCAACGTGTCTAGGTCTCTATTCAATTCTGGACTCTCCGATCTAGACCAAAAGAAAGTATTGCGTACAACTCAAGCCGCATCAGTTGAATCTAATGGCTGTCTCAACTGCATCTGCTCATGCCGCATCAACTGCGAACCAACTCTCAACCGTTTGTTTATGAAAAGTTTTAGGCGTCAATTGCATTTGGAGAAATAGATTAGGTGATGTAAGGCTGCACAAGGCAATCAGATCGACCGGATGGTCCTTGCGTTGCAACACGCAAGGTGCAGGATGACTTGACAAGTCCTCCTCGATGAGATACGCTGCGCGAGTCGTCACTAAAAAGGTCTACGACTGGTTTGGATTCGCACTTGATGATTCCTGCAGGCCTTGGAGACTGAGAAACCTGATGAACTCATTGATGCAACAAGGCCAAAACGGAATAAACTAGGAATTGGAAAAGCAATATATGTTTGTGTGTGTGTGTAATATTAACAACATGCATATTAGCACGGAAGGGCATCTCAAATGGGCGTTTGGGGATGACATGCTCTCACAAGTTGTTCCACGTGTCGATCATTGAGAATTGCAGTTAAGGACTGGAACTGGGCATTAACCGACGAACTTGTGTTTACACCCACTCTGAACGGACGTGTCGATCATTGTGAATCGCACTTAAGGTCTAGAACTATGAAGTTCATGACCCGAACGTGGCGACACCCGCACTGAAGGAACGCGTCCATTCTCTAGGTGGTAATTGATGTCCACAAACGGACGTTTCGGAACGACACATTCACTCCAGCTACTATAATATGAGACAGTTTATGCACAAGACGATCATTGTAGGCCATTTGCGGTCATGGCTTTAGAAGCTAAAATGTCTCCTTCCTTGCAACTCGACTTCTCATTCTCAAGCCAGGAAGCGAAAGCAGAAGGAACCGAGGGCCAGTACAAGGAATCCGTTACGTTCATGATGGGAGGCTGTCAATGGAGGCTACGTTGCTATCCTACAGGTATGCATGATCATTAGTGGATGAAAGTTCCAGACAACATTGCCGTCGTTCTCGTTCCTCTGCACAAATTCCAAATGGTACATGTCTTGTTGCTGCTATGAATACACACACTCACACATGGCGACACAATCGCATTATGTCAAGCCTGTGACTGCTTCCTTCGACGTTGAAGGACCGAATAGGGGACCAGGGAGGGGGAGAGTGAATGGGAGCCGATAAAAATTCTTCCCGAAGGATGAACACTTCCTATACCCCGATTTCCACTCCGATCACTCGCACAGACCAAAGAAGCTCTAGACTAGGCACACACAAGCCTACTAGTCCTAGAGACAAGCCACGAATCAAAGAGCGGAAGCACAAGACAAGAATCGAACCAAAAGAGGCAAGTCTGCAACAAACCTAGCGGACAGTTCATGGTGTACAGGCGGACTGTCCGTGTGGCCTAGGCGGACTTTCTGCACAGCCCTTGCGGACTATCCGCAAAAGTGGACAGAACCTCCAGAATCGCACCCCGAAAAATCGAACTGTTCGCGAGGGACCTGCGGACTGTCCGGCCCTTCACGGACCGTCCGGCACTCAAGTACGGACCGTCTGCAAACTCCATGCAACCAAAACCCCCTGTGGCAACGGATCAAAACACGAACTCGTAAGAACACGCGAAGAACACGAAGAACAACTGCGCTGTCCAGCAACCCGCGGACTGTCCGCCAAGGACTCGCGGACTGTCCGCGTGTTGCAGACAGAAGCAGAAACATGCGACCCGCAAGGTCAACTCCTCCTATCATCACCGGATCTCCCAAACAGCTTGAGCTCTTGAGACAAGATTTGGGGGAGATGTGAAGCGTCACTAGATGAAGCTATGCCCCAAAAATCTTGACCTCTAACTCACTAAAACACCGGGAATCGCGGATCACATGAAACACCACCAAGAACTCGGGCTCCAACCAAAACTCGTGAATCGAAGGGATTTCCCGGCGTTTGAGGGGTCAAGATCACACACAAAGATGCGCAAGGCATCCACCCATGATCCCCTCAAAGAAGTCCGAGAGAAAACACCCTCAAATCAATGAATCGAGCGAAGAACGAAACCACCCAAAAATAGCCCCGAAAATGACACGAAAATCACAAAGAGCTAGGAGATCATCACAACGCCGAATGCTTCCATACATCCAGAGGTCAGAGTCTATACAAGAATCTAGCCCAAGAAAGTATTGGGAAAAGAAGCAGTCCAGAGCGATCTACCGGGGGAGAGAGTCCAAGAGAGAGAGATGACATCCACAGCTCCGCTATTTATACGAAGTCCACCGGAGGCGGCAAATGACCACGCTACCCCTACAACTTAAAATGAAGATACACACCCCTCAGGGGCAATATGGTCAAGTCTTCGGATATTCCCATCGAGCGGACATGCTTCCACCGCGGACTTGCTTAGCCTCGACGCAAGCCCCGTGATCACGCCATGTGCCCCCTCCTCGAAGCTTCCCGACGCTCCCGGTTCACCGTCTCCGTCGCATCAGGCCTCCGGACTTGGTTTTGCGGCCCAAATCAAGAAACCGTCCACCGATGGTTTTGTAGGAAAACCACCAAACCCCGCATGCAAGCTTCGGCCTCGAACCGCCACCTTGCACCGGCCCATGTTCACGACTTCAACTTGCTAGTCTTGCACCGCACGGCTCACACTTGACCCCAACGGCCATCGGGTCCATCGAACCAAGCCTACTTGCCTCTCCATCACCCGGAGGCCACCAGGGCTAAGGCCTTTCGCGCTTGTTCTTCACCTGCACCAACACGAGTCAAGCCGCAACCTGTACCTGCACACTTAGCCAAGCATCAGTCCACACAACGTTGTTAATCACTCATCACTAAGGAGTGACCATCCACTGGTCTTCGGACACACCTGGTCCTCAGTCTCCCCCTTGATGAGTGCATTGACAACACCCATAGTAACCATCATAGAGAAAAAGAAAAGAAAACAACCACGAACACAAACCTCCAAGCAAGTGATCTAAAGCCAAAGAACAAGCGAAAAACACGATCACACGCGAGACCAAGTCTCGCCCCCCTAAGGCAAGGGCATGATCACTCGCCAGACCAAGTCTCGGTCCCCTTAGGCAAGGGCAACGGCTCAACGCAACCGAGACAAACAAAGCTCTACAAAGAGCACACCACAAAGCACAAAACTCAGGAAAACCAAAGGAGCTCCCCCTGCGCATATACAAACTCCCCCTGAGCAAATGCAACCTCTTTTCTTAATTTTTCTCCGCACTGTTGACGGCTGTTAAGTACCACTTTCAGCCCTCAATATTCTCACATAAATGGAGGCATATGCATAATTTACTTGCATTTTGGTTTGAATAATGTAGTTCCACTTGTCCTTGGAGATTATTTGTATGTAGGTGAAATACCCCTTAAAAGAGATGGAAACCCACCTTCTATGGAGAAACCATGCCAACTCAGCTGAGGAGGTGGCTGCCACCAAGGAAATACATGGCATTCCACGTCATTGATCCAAGGGAGGCACTCACCGATGAATCAGAGGATGCCACATGGACTTCACATGGATCAAAGGGCCCACCTCGGATACTAAATCAAGCCATGCACCGGGGATGGATCAGAGGGCCCACAGGGCAGCCAACCAGAGGAAGCATGTGGGGCCACCCTCGAGGGCCGGCCGATCCTAGGATCGGCCGAACCGACCTAGGGAGCTCCCATATGGTCCCTACACGTGGCAGCTGCTCATTGGTCACTTGCTGCATCCCGGGGTGTTTTGGAGCACTTTGAGCCTTCGAGCAAGCCTGGTCCTTGCCTATAAATAGAAGGGGAGGAGCTCCCATTTCCCACACACCACTCTCTCATTCTCCTCTCACTTTTAGTTTCCAAGGCTAGGGGGTAGGCTAGAGTAGCTCTTCTTCAGGTTCCAAGTCTTCTTTGGAGTCTAGGTATGAGTTCTCTTTTATCTTTATTTCATTGTATGACTTTGATCTACTTCAGTTATTCAGCTATTTCATATAAAGTCATGGTAGATCATATGCTTAATATGTTCTTGAGTTCATCCTTTGTTCATCATTTAGAGGCTTGTGTTCTTCATGAACACTACCTTTTGATCCACTCGAAGGGTGATAAACTCATTCCTTATGTGTTTGGTCATAAGTTAGAGGCTCGTGTTCTTCACGAACACGACCCTTTGATCTTATTGACTAGACATAAGAGAGTTCGTATCCGTTCGCATGTCTAGCCTTAGTTGATCCTGTTAGATGGCATGAGAGTGTTGCATGAGGTTTGTGTTCAAGCTACGGTACTCGGTCTAAGTTGACCAGTCTTCTGGTGGCTCTCACCCTGGGTCACAATAGCCCGGGCCGGGTGGAGTCTAGCAGCAACGCAGGCATGGTGCCTGGGTTGTCTGGCTACGTTAGTTTTGAGCATACCCCCCGTAACGATAGAGGTAGGTCCGCAGTGGTGACAGCTGTTGGATCCTTTGCAACCCTCCACGCTGGGGTACCTGCTGTAGGAGTCTAAAGTCTAGTTTCGCAGAGTGCTGGTCGTCGCGGGCTAGCTCCCCATTTGTACCTGGCTACTGAACCTTACCCTCTCATGCAATACTCATGCCTATCTCCTGTATCTTCTAGCTTTGTATGTTTAGTACATTAGAACCTAGAGCTAACTCGTATGTTCCCCCTAAGGCGTAGTGTGCTAGAGTAGAGGTAGATCTGAGTGTGTGTGTCACACTACCCTTTATATCTTTTATCTTACCCCTGCCTTTGAGTTTGTTGTTTCCTATATCTATCTCTTAGTTTACATTCAGAGTAAAAGCATAAGTCTAAGATATCCGCCATTGCCTTCCACGGATACGATACCCTTGGAATATTCTCCTTCCTTGGGGAAATGCTACAATGGTTTATCTGTGCGCTTGCGGATTCGTTCATGATCGTTTAGATTAACCTTTGGCAAGTCTTGATGTTCACGCTAACTCGGCGTTGTTAGTTGTGACGTTAAGAGGTGCCTACAAGGCGTTTCTTGGTGTTGTCACTAAGGATGGATTCCAGATCTGTTCTTAAAGTGATGACGCTACGAAATGCCAACAAGCATTTCTGGCGCTGTTGCCGGGGAAGGCATAGGATTATCATGACTATGCTTTGCATCTGTTTATAAGCTATGAGTAGGTTAGGACAACTATCAATGTAGGCTAACCTTGATTGTCTTCTGTTATCTTTGGATGATGAAGACAGGTAGTGTATGACTGGTTTCACCTTACCGGAGAATTTTACCGAAGATCCCGAGTCACTTGTGAGGAGAGCTCGAATTCATTTCGACTCACCTCGTCGTACTCGTCCGGAAGGCGAACCAGCTTCCTTTGTACCATCCATGTCAAATGCTATGTCCCAGAAGACACTTCGTGAGTACTCAGCTCCTTCTGCTGACCAGGTGCTGCAAGGCCCTGAGGTGGCAATGGGGACTGAAAATTTTGAGATCAAGACAGGTCTAATCACGATGGTACAGGCTAGCCCATTCTGTGGCAAGCCAAATGAGGATGCCAATGCTCATTTGCAGCAATTCCTAGAGCTGTGCAACACTTTCATCATCAGGGGTGCAAATATGGATGATGTCCGTCTGAGGCTATTTCCATTCTCTCTCCTGGGGAAAGCCAAGCAATGGTTCTATGCGAATCGTGATGCTATTGACACTTATAGTAAGTGTTCAAAGGCATTTCTAAAGAAGTTCTTCCCATTGGGTAAAACCAGTGCTCTTCGTGGGAGAATTTCTGGTTTTCAGCAAGCAGCAAATGAATCCAATCCAGAGGCTTGGGAAAGGCTTCAGGAGTATGTCCTGGCCTGTCCTCACCATGGGATGGAGGATTGGCTCATTCTTCAAAGCTTTTATAATGGGTTGACTCCGACAGCCTGAGGCCATATTGATGCTACTGCTCAAGGAGCATTCTTCTCACTCACTGTTGATAATGCTAAATTACTCATTAAGAAGATGGTATCCAACCAAGGGTGGAGTGATGAAAGACTCCAACCACGACCGAGGGGTACTCATACTATCAAGGAAGCAGACATGATTACTCCCAAGTTGGATCTTCTTATGAAGAGACTGGATGACTACACCAGCGAGAAGGCTGCCATGGCCACCACTACTCTGCCTATGGATTCTCATATGACTTGTGAAGTCTGTGGCAACACTGGGCACTCGGGAAATTACTATCCAGAGACTCAGGAGGAAGTGATGTACATGAACGACAACAACAATGGTTATCGTCCACCTCAACAAGGAGGCCAGTCGTGGAATCAACAACGCCCTTATTATCAAGGAGGTAACCAAGGTAATTCTTACAATCCTAACCAACCTTCCTTGAGAGATCTTGTTTTTGGGAAAGCTAAGATTAATGAAGGTGTTAACAAAAAGCTAGCTGCCCTGGATAAAACTTTGGAAAGTCTCAACGTTAAGCTTGATAGTTTTTCTTCTGCTCAGAAGAGTCAGCTGAGTTTTAACAAAATGTTAGAAACCCAGTTGGCTCAGCTGTCTACTTCTGTCCCCTCCGTTGAAAAGGCAAATGCGGTGACCACGAGAGGAGGTAAGTCCACTCGGGATCCACCATATCCTAACCATGCAGGGGTAGATAAGAAAAGCATAACAGGAGTTGAGAATATTCATGAGGATTCATCCGACTTGAAGGAATCCCCCCAGGTAAGGAAGGTGCCATCAAAAGATAAAGCACCTGAAGGAGTAATGGCACATCCGGAATTCATAGAAGCCAATGTGATGCCGTTCCCTCAAAAGAGCAGGAAGGCAACAGTAGATGAATAGTTCAATCGCTTCGTGGACATGATTCTGAAAGTTTATATCAACGTCCCATTGCTCGAGGCAATACGCGTACCTACTTACGCGCGTTATCTCAAGGACATCCTAACCAAGAAGCGAGCTCTTCCTACAACCGAAGTGGTACGACTCATGAAGGAGTGCAGTGCTACTATACTCAACCGCCTTCCTGAGAAGAAGAAGGATCCAGGGTGTCCAACAATCACTTGTATGATTAGGACCCAACGTTTCGACCATGCTCTCTATGACTTAGGGGCCAGCGTCAGCGTCATGCCTAAGGTAGTCTTTGATCAACTTAACTACACGAGTTTATCTCCAACCACTTTGCAGCTGCAGCTAGCCGATTCTTCGGTCCGATACCCAGCGGGGATAGCCGAGGACATTCCAGTGAAAGTCCGGGATTGCTTTATCCCTGTTGACTTTGTGGTGCTGGACATGGAGATGGCCAAGGAGGTGCCGCTCATACTTGGGTGACCATTTCTGAGTACAGCTGATGCACAATTGATGTGGGGGCTGGTGTGATCCGTCTCTACATCAATGGCAAGGAGGAGAGGTTCGAGTTTCATCTAAGGAAAGAGCAATGCTCAATGATCAAGGATTCACCAACTCCCAACACTCCAGCACGAGAAGTCGAAACGCCACCACGGCAAGTGGACAGCCTCATTGCATCCATGAAGAACTTTTGGAAGGAAGAACTTCAACACATGGGAACGGGACAGAAACAGTATTGGAAATCTTAGTCCCAGTCCAAGAAATCAGCCCCTACACATCACAACCCACATGACACTCAGAAGATGTGGAGAAAGGTGAATAGAAAGCCAACTTCTCTTTCGAAGGAAATGGCTGCCTCACTGCTAAGGTGAGAACTTTGGAACCAAGTCTAAGCTCTAAAGACTCAAAATTATGAGCTCTGCGCCGACAGGTAAGTTCGGTGAGTTATCCTTAGTTTCCATTACAATAAAATTCTGATCCAAGAAAAGCAAGCTACTTCTGCTCTATGTTTTCTGCATTCTTGCTGGGGCAAGCTCAGGGGTGGTGTCCATCCGGACACTCCTTGAGCTTGTACCATGGTACTAACTTGTCACGCCACAGCCATAGCCACAGCCTGCTTCACCACCGGTGGCAGGAGGGGCCCCTGCGGGGTGCATGTTCAGGGTTGCCCCTGGATATGCGCCTGGTTGGGATCAGCCCACCTACCAGCCTTGTGCGAGTGGCTTGGGCAAGTGCGAGCGGTGCTCAGTGGGCTACACCCGCTAGTTCTAGCTCTCGTGGTCCACCTCCGTCTTCATCCTTCCGGCAGCACTCCTGAGCCTCTGCACGCGATGCTCAGCTCGCACAGCAGATGGGAGAGCTCACCGTTCAGGTCATGGGATTGGAGGAGACGCTGAACACCCACGTCGAGTCTACCTCAGCGTGGCAGCATCAGGCTGGTGAAAGGATCGAAGCCATGCAACAGGACCAGCAGTGATACATGGAGGAGCAGAGGGCTTACTACGCGAGTCAGGGATTCTTCTTCCCTCCTCCGCAGTGAGCCTGAAGCTAGCTTGGGGGGAGGACCCCCATCCTGAGGTAACTTGTATCTTCCTTTGTTTTCAGAATATCTTATAAATGAAAATCCAAAAAAATCTGCAAAAATAAAAAGACCAAAAATATTTATTTGCTTTCATCATCATCGTTTGCTTAGTTTGCTTTGATATGCATAGTAGGAATGCTTTGCCTCTATGGTTGAAATGATGAACAATTGCTCTGTTTATTCTTCTCGCATGTCTTGCTTACAACTTTGTATCCTACATAAGTTTTGAGTTTGCTGGCTTGTATGTTCAAACCTTAGCTTGAAAACTGTGGGTAGCAAAAAGCATGATCCTTGCCTAAGTTGTTGTGAGACATGATATGGTAGAATAGAGTGCTATGATCTTGTGCTTAGTGATGCTTGACATCCGGAGTTTTTCTTTTTGAAAAATCAAAACATGATGAGTTCCTCAATGATGAGAATTTCCCATCCAAGGCCATATGTAGATTCTAGTTCTTAGCCTCCACATATGCAGCTTGTTCTCTCTTTGAGTTTTGTCAATTGTTGTGACCCTTGTTAGAACTCATACTCCCCTGATCAAGATCACGTACATGTTCATGCTAAACTTCTACACTGGAAGTTAGCATTCATCATTTGCTCCATATTACATATGCATTCTTCCACAAATAAAACTCTATGTATCTTTGTATCATTCATCCCTCTCCAAATATCTCCAATAGAGACAAAAGGCTAGCTAAAAAAAGAGAAAAAGAAAAGCATGCTCAAAAGCATGGCAAAAATAAATAAAGAGAGCTAGCCCAAGTCTCGAAAATTTCAAAAGGAGAAAAAGGGATTGATATGTGCAAGAGAAAGAGTTCCACCATATAGATGGTAATAACTAGTACCTACTCCGGATTGATAGTTGATCAAGGTATGAGTGATTATGCACATGCTATATAACCATTCTGTTTCTCAACCGCCCAAGGTAGGTGAAGCTATATGCCCCACGTTATCAGGTTAAAGGTAAGAACATTGCCAACTTGTTCAACTCTTGGTAGAGTACTTTAATGTACGTTTGCCATAGGTTGAGAATACAACATCGTAGCAACTCCTGATCAACCAACCTAAGTCCCTAATGTCTTGCTTCGAGACGAGCAAGAGGTTAGCTTGAGGGAGTTTGTTGACGGCTGTTAAGTACCACTTTCAGCCCTCAATATTCTCACATAAATGGAGGCATATGCATTTCATGTAAAGTCATGGTAGATCATATGCTTGATATGTTCTTGAGTTCATCCTTTGTTCATCATTTAGAGGCTTGTGTTCTTCATGAACACTACCTTTTGATCCACTTGAAGGGTGATAAACTCATTCCTTATGTGTTTGCTCATAAGTTAGAGGCTCGTGTTCTTCACGAACATGACCCTTTGATCTTATTGACTAGACATAAGAGAGTTCGTATCCGTTCGTATGTCTAGCCTTAGTTGATCTTGTTAGATGGCATGAGAGTGTTGCATGAGGTTTGTGTTCAAGCTACGGTACTCGGTCTAAGTTGACCAGTCTTCTGGTGGCTCTCACCCTGGGTCACAATAGCCCGGGCCGGGTGGAGTCTAGCAGCAACGCAGGCATGGTGCCTGGGTTGTCTGGCTACGTTAGTTATGAGCATACCCCCCGTAACGATAGAGGTAGGTCCGCCGTGGTGACAGCTGTTGGATACTTTGCAACCCTCCGCGTTGGGGTACCTGCTGTAGGAGTCTAAAGTCTAGTTTCACAGAGTGTTGGTCGTCGCGGGCTAGCTCTCCATTTGTACCTGGGTGCTGAACCTTACCCTCTCATGCAATACTCATGTCTATCTCCTATATCTTCTAGCTTTGTATGTTTAGTACATTAGAACCTAGAGCTAACTTGTATGTTCCCCCTAAGCCGTAGTGTGCTAGAGTAGAGGTAGATCTGAGTGTGTGTGTCACACTACCCTTTATATCTTTTATCTTACCCCTGCCTTTGAGTTTGTTGTTTCCTATATCTATCTCTTAGTTTACATTCAGAGCAAAAGCATAAGTCTAAGATATCCGCCATTGCCTTCCACGGATACGATACCCTTGGAATATTCTCCTTCCTTGGGGAAATGTTACAATGGTTTATTTGTGCGCTTGCGGATTCGTTCATGATCATTTAGATTAACCTTTGGCAAGTCTTGATGTTCATGCTAACTCGGCGTCGTTAGTTGTGACGTTAAGAGGTGCCTACAAGGCGTTTCTTGGTGTTGTCACTAAGGATGGATTCCAGATCTGTTCTTAAAGTGATGACGCTACGAAATGCCAACACCCACATGCAAAATCTCACAAATTTTCCCCCTTCATACATATTCTCCCCCTTGTTGACAATGCATGAATCAAGCTACCATGAGAGTGCACAAAAAGCATGTCAAAGCATATACAATCTACCAAGCTTCTCAGATATACAAGGAGCACAACAAAATGCTACAAATGAGACATAGAGCAAGCAAATTAGACATGGTGTAGTTAGCTCATTGCCATCAAGAAAGTAGAGACATATAAGCATGTGACATGGTCAAAAGCAAATTTTAAGCAATTTTCACAAAGAAACATTCATCTCATAAGTAAAGCCCAATCCATGGCAATTTGAGCAAAAATGAACTAGATCACAAGTTCTCATCACAAGATCATAGAAAACGCCCATAAGCTACTACATGTCATGTCAAAGCCACCGAGCCATGTGTCTACTTCTTAAAATGAGACTTCTCATGCTAGAAAACATGCAACGGTTTAGCACCCAAGATATATACATCAAAACATAAAGACATGATTAAGAGCTCATTTTTCAAGCATAAGGCAATTCATACACCAAATTCATTTTCAAGTTTAAGCATGGTACATGAAATGTCTTTGTGGCAAAAAGAAGCTTATGCTCCTCCACAAGTGAACATATGGGCTAAACATTCACCATGACAAATGGATCTTTGACCCCAAGCAAAAAGAGCATGATACTCAAGCACAAACTAAGCATGATATAGGCATTTGAGCACAAATTGAGCATGAAAAACAATCTACTCATGAATGAAGCATTTTTAGGATTTTCACAAAAGAGAAAGCTATCTCATCATGTACATATGACAATACCATCAAGAGCATAGCATTCACATCACCATTCCCAAAGCATACACATACCTCACATATAGCACATCATAGTGATCAAAGTATATAAGAGAAGCTCATCCTACCACAAAATGATCCAAAGATGGCTATCCTACCAGGTTTTGTACAGAAAGGTAAAATGCATGCATGGAATGCAACTGATGATACATATATCACATATATACATGAGAAGCTCCAAGACCAAGCTAAAAAGGGAAACACACACCAAGTTCACCTCACAAGCGTGTGAAGGTAACTTGGTCAAGTGGTTTAGTGAATATGTCGACTAGCTGATCTTGGGTAGGTACATAGGACAAAGATATGTTTCCTTTCTCAACATTGTCCCTCAGAAAGTGGTATCTCACTTCGATGTGTTTAGTCTTGGAGTGAAGGACTGGGTTTTTGGCTACACTTATGGCACTGGTGATGGCACAAAAGAGTGGAACCTGGGAGCACTCCTCACCAAAATCGCTCATAGTGTAGGTCACCCATAGAAGCCGGGAACAACAACTGGCTGCAGCAACATACTCGGCTTCTGTAGTGGACTAGGCTACACTGGATTGCTTGCGAGACGACCAAGAGACCAAAGAAGAACCAAGAAACTGGCAACAACTCGAGGTAGACTTGCGGCCTAAACGACACCCAGCAAAATCAGCATCGGAGTACCCGTGAAGTCTGAGTGTCGAGGAGGCAGAATACCGAAGACCAAACTCAGGAGTGTAGTTCAAGTACATGAAAATCCTCTTGACGGCCTGCCGATGTGAAGTCCTTGGTGAAGCCTGAAAACGAGCGCACAGACAGACACTGAACTATATGTCCGGGCTCGTCGCCGTCAAGTAGTGGAGGGAGCCGATCATGCTCCGGTACTCCTTCTGGTCCACGGGTTCGCCATCTTCATCCGCGTCCAAAGCCGTAGTGGTACCCATCGGTGTAGTCATCGGCTTGGAGTCGTTCATGCCAAACTTCTTCACCATGTCCCTGGTGTACTTCGCCTGATGTACAAACATCCCGTCCTTGCACTGCTTGATCTGGAGTCCTAGGAAAAACTACTGCTCGCCCATCATAGACATCTCAAATTCCCTGCTCATGTCATCTGCAAATCTGGCAACAAGATCATGAGAAGAGCCACCAAAGATTATGTCATCCACGTAAATCTGAACAATCAACAGATCATTTCCATGCTTAAGGAGAAACAGGGTCTTATCAATTATGCCCATCACAAACCCCTTACTCAGCAAAAAGCCTCTCAACCTACCATACCAAGCCCTCGGTGCCTGTTTCAACCCATAAAGCGCTCTCTGGAGTTTGTATACACGGTGTGGGTATTTCTGACTCTCAAACCCCGGGGTTTGCCTCACATACACTTCTTCCTCTATCACCCCATTCAAGAAAGCACTCTTGACATCCATATGGAACAACTTGAACCCCTAAGCCACGACAAAGGCTAGAAGGATCCTAATTGCCTCCAAATGGGCCACAGGATAAAATGTCTCCTCATAATCTATACCCTCTTTCTGGTTGAACCCCTGAGCCACCAACCTCGACTTGTTTCTCTCAACCATCCCATTCTCACCTTCCTTGTTCTTCCACACCCACTTGGTACCTATGGGACGGCATTTTGGTGGTGGATCGACTAACACCCAAACTTGGTTTCTCTCAAAATTCTCCAACTCCTCATGCATGGAATTCACCCAGTTTGCATCAGACAAAGCATGTCGAATATCTTTGGGCTCAAACGAAGCAACAAATGCAGGGTGAGCAAAGTGAGAAGTATTCCTTGACCTCGACCATTTAGTGCGTTCATGAAGGTCACCTATGATCGTCGTCAGTGCGTGATCCACCTGTACACGTCGGGGAGCCTCTCACCTGGACACAATCTCCCCCTCAGCAGCAGGATCCACTCGAATAGCCTCAGTTGTAGTAGGTGTAGGGGATGGACCATCCTCGATCGTCGTCATCGTAGTTGAAGTAGCGTGTGCACAATCAACCACGGGAGCATCACCACCATATTCGTCTTCATCTCCATCTCCATCCTTCTCATCCTCAAAGATCTTTGCTCCAATTTTCTCGTCACCTGCACACTCAAAAGTAGAAGAGCCACATGGTTGTGTCTCGTCGAAGGTTACCTCGCAAGTCTCCATGATTCCGTTAGTGTCAAGGTTGAGCACATGATATGCTCTAGAGTGAATTGCATAACCGAGAAAGATACCATCCGAACATCTAGCCTCAATCTTATCCAACTTGCCTTTCTTCAGAATGAAACACTTGCAACCAAAAGTTCTAATGTGACTCACCTTGGGTTTTCGCCCATGCATCAGCTCATATGAAGTCCTCTTCTTGAAAGCACGAAGGAAAATGCGATTCGACACATAGCAAGCGGTATTGACGGCCTCAGCCCAAAAATGGCTAGGAGTCCTATGCTCATCAAGCATCGTCCTGGCCATCTTACAAAGGGTCCGGTTCTTCCTCTCCACTACGCCATTCTGGCAAGCGACGTATGGAGAAGAGTACTGATGGTCGAGACCAAGATCACCACAAAAGGCATCAAAATGAGAGTTTCTAAATTCCGTGCTATTGTACTGCGTATAGCTCGAATGGCATCACCATGTCTCTCATTCTTCAACATCAAGATCAAGTCTCGAACAAAGCCAAATGTCTCGCTCTTATCCTCCAAAAAGAAAACCCATGAGTAACTCGAAAAATCATCAACCACAACCAACACATACCACTTCCGACCCGAAGAGCGAACACGAGCTGGCCCAACCAAATCCATGTGCAATAGCTCACAAGGTCGCTCGGTCATGACCGCAGTTAGAGGGGCGTGAGAAGCAGCAACCATCTTTCATGCCGACAAGAAGCACAAACCAAATCCTTCTCGAATTTCAACTTAGGCAATCCTCGGACAAGGTCTAGACCACTTAAGCAGGAAAGCAACTCAAAGCTCAAGTGTCCTAGCCGCCTATGCCACTTCCAAAGCTTGGCTGAAACACCAGCAACAAAGCATCGAGGAGGACCAACAGACTAGGAAAAATCGGCACGAAAGATTTGACCCTCGGGGACGATCGTACAGATAAGATCGCCTCAAGAATCAAGCACACGAGAAGCACCCAACTTAAAACGAACCTCAAAACCCTCGTCAAGCAACTGGGATACTGACAACAGGTTAAAACCAAGTGACTTGACCAAAGCCACACTCTTCAAGGTCACCTTGCTACTCACCTTCACCATACCTTCAGCAAGCACTCGTCCTCTCCCATTGTCCCCGAAAGTGATGTACTCCCTCGTACTCATAGGGGTGAGGCTGGAGAACCACCCACGATCTCCGGTCATATGACGTGAACAACCGGAGTCGATCAACCAAAAGTCCTCCAAGCCTCCCACCTGCAAATAAAAGACGAGAACGAGAGTGAACAAGCGACTCAACACTGGGTTAGTACCGAAAGAGTCAAACCAGTGTCGAGCCATTTCTCAAAAGATGGGTTAGCAAAATCCATCCTATCAAAACCTCTTGGCGGAGCCCTCTCACGCCTACCACCGAAGAACCTGTCACATCTCACTGGAGGGGAACATGCACCACGAGGGGGAAAACGTGTCCCGTAGTCCCTCTAAGAACCAAAACTGCGATCGTGCCTCCCAAACACGTAACGGTCATGAGCAGGAGCACGTCCAGCAAACTCACCATGCCAAACCCAACACGCCTCTCTCTGAGGAAACACACTACCACCACCACGAGTGGGAACCGTACGCACAAACCCATCACCTCTAGGTAGAGGCCCTTTACGAGGCTCAGGCACACCATGAGAAGGGTGGTACCTGTCCTTGTTTGCCATCTCCCTAGCAAACCTCTCATGCCTTCTCCTCCTAAAATAGAACTCATCCTTATGCCCATCCCTCCCACAATACTCACAATGGAAGCGGATCGGCTATGTCTTAGGCTGTGGCTTCTCTGTGGGCTTCTCAACATCTTTCTCTCCTGACTTCCCCGCAAACACACGTCCCTAGGTGCTCACAAACTTTATGGGTTTCTATTAGTTTTTTGTCTTGTGGGGGAACACTGGTGGATCTGGGGTTGTTTCAAGCTTGTTTCTGAGGTGGTTTGTCTTGGGTGCGAATTTGTTCATGGGTGTAGTGTGTGGTGGGATAGGAATCTCTCCAACTTTCTCTTCTCCCTCACCACTCTTCTCACCACTCTTGCCAGCCCCTAACACCTGACCATCAAACCTCTTAAACTCAGGCAACATCAAACTCAATTGTGGCTCATGCCCAGACAACCAACCCATCAATTTTCTCAACTCATCATTCTCATCCTGCAAACGGTCAACATAATGTGCAAGTTCCATGTTTTTCAAAGCATGCATTTCACAGGTAGAGCATGATGTATGAATAGGAGCTTTCAATGCAGCCTCAAGAGAAACTATCTTGGTATGAGATTCATCTAGCCTAGCATGCAACACAGGACAAGAAGTGCAAGCACCTAACAAAGCAGGTCTAGATTTCAGCTCATCACATTCAATCTTAAGCACATCTAGTTCCTCAAGAGTTGAGGCATGCTTTTCCTTGAGTGCAGTCAAGTCAGTCGGAAAAACATTGCAGTCACCACAATCAACCTCATCAGAAACAACAGGAGCAGCTTTCAAAGAGTCTATCTCAGTTCTAGCATCAACAAGCAAAGATTCAAGCTCAACTATCTTGTCCTTAGCATCACCTAGCAAAGACCGAAACTCTCTCTTCTCCTTGTTGGTCTTCCTAAGCACATCATCACGGTTATCAAGCAACTCATTCAGCCTAGCATTCTCCTCTAGCAAGAAGTTGGGATCATGTCGTACCTCCTCATCGGAGTCAGAGTTCGAATCCGAGCTATGCTTCCCACCATTCTTGGAGTGCGCCATGCCGCAAAAGCCACCTTGTGCGACGAAGCTGAGGCCGGTGAAGTTCTTGCATGTGTGCTGCTTGTCCTTGCCCCGATCTTGCTCTTCATCACTGTTCGAACTGGAAGAAGAGTCGCTTAAAGTGGAGTAGATGTCGCTCGCTCCGGCAACCATCCCTCGAGCCGTCTTCTTCTTGTACTCGCTGCTCTTCTTTGGCCTTTTCTCACCCTTGTCCTTACGCTTGTCCTTGTAGTCATTCTGGGAGTGGTGCTTGTTGTAGTCGTGCTTGGGCTTGCCCTTGTAGTCGTTCTTGATCCCATGGCTTCAGGGCACTCGGCGATGAAATGCCTGTGCTTCCCGCACCGATAGCACATCCCTGAGCTCCTCCTCACACTCTTGCGGTTCTCGTACATCCGCCCAAACCTCTTGCTCAACAAGGTGAGATCCTCCTCGCTCAGCACCTCAAAGTCCTCATCTGGCATGGACAAGACAAGACAAAGAAAAAGCAGCAGAGTTAGGATTAGTCCTCGATCCTGAGACAAGAGCCAAACTATGTGGATCATGGGGCTCTCGCTGTTGGCTCTCAGGCCACGATCAACCTCGGAAGACCTGAGCATAGAGAACAGCTGATCCAGCGTCAAGGTATCATACACGCTCGACTCCTCAATGGCCTCGACCTTGGCACCCCACAAAGACATATCCAGTGCATGCAAAAGCTTGATAGCTTGATCATGATCTGTGTATGGGAGCACTATCACATTGGCCCTCATATTGTTCACAATGCTGGTGAAGCGCTGAAACATCACATTAGTCGACTCACCGGGGAGATGAGTGAAGTTCTCGTACTCTCTCCGGTAAGTAGAAAACAAACGAGCTTGCACCTGAGCATTGCCAACATGTGCATTCCTAAGCTTAAGCCATATCTTTCCGGCCACATCCTCTCCGTACACTCGATCGAACTCTGAGGCACAAAGAGCACAGAACAAGTAATCAACGGCCTTGTTGTTGGCCTCAAACATGTCCTGCGATCCTGGAAGAAGGAAACTCTTTGGAATGACATAGTTAGGATTTTGGGTCACATCCCAGATCAAAGTCCCCTTCCCACGCAAAAACGCGCCCATGTGCCACTCCCACATCAGGTAATTCTTGCCATCGAAGTGTGGAGGACCCGACCCCTTACCATAGTCGCCCATCTTTGGATCTTAGACTGGTTAGAATCATGAAGATCCGTAACCAGCTCTAATACCAATTGAAGGACTAAATAGCCACGAATCAAAGAGCGGAAGCACAAGACAAGAATCGAACCAAAAGAGGCAAGTCTGCAACAGACCTGGCGGACAGTCCGTGGTGTACGGGCGGACTGTCCGTGAGGCCTGGGCAGACTGTCCGCACAGCCCTTGAGGATTGACCGCAAAAGCGGATAGAACCTCTAGAACCGTACCCCGAAAAATCAGACTGTCCGCGACGGACCCGCAGACTGTCCGGCCCTTCACGGACCGTCCGGCACTCAAGTACGGACTGTCCGCAAACTCTGTGCAACCAAAACCCCCTGTGGCAACAGATCAAAACACGAACTCGCAAGAACACGCGAAGGACACGAAGAACACCTGCGCTGTCCAGCAGCCCGCGGACTATCCTCCAAGGACTCGCGGACTATCTGCGTGTTGCGGACAGAAGCAGAAACGCACGACCCGGAAGGTCAACTCCTCCTATCCATCACCGGAACTCCCAAACAGCTTGAGCTCTTGAGACAAGATTTGAGGGAGATGTGAAGCGTCACTAGATGAAGCTATGCCCCAAAAATCTCGACCTCTAACACACTAAAACACCGGGAATCACGGATCACATGAACCACCACCAAGAACTCAGGCTCCAACCAAAACTCATGAATTGAAGGGGTTTCCTGGCGTTTGAGGGGTCAAGATCACACACAAAGATGCGCAAGGCATCCACCCATGATCCGCTCAAAGAAATCCAAGAGAAAACACCCTCAAATCAACGAATTGAGCGAAGAACGAAACCACCCAAAAATAGCCCCGAAAATGACACGAAAATCACAAAGACCTAGGAGATCATCACAACACCGAATGCTTCCATACATCCAGAGGTCAGAGTCTATAAAAGAATCTAGCCTAAGAAAGTACTAGGAAAAGAAGCAGTCCAGAGCGATCTACCGGGGGAGAGAGTCCAAGAGAGAGAGATGCCATCCACCTCTCCGTTATTTATACGAAGTCCACCGGAGGAGGCAAATGACCACGCTACCCCTACAACTTAAAATGAAGATACACACCCCTCAGGGGCAATATGGTCAAGTCTTCGGATATTCCCATCGAGCGGACATGCTTCCACCGTGGACTTGCTTAGCCTCGACGCAAGCCCCGTGATCACGCCACGTGCCCCCCGCCTCGAAGCTTCCCGACGCTCCCGGATCACCGTTTCCGTCGCATCGGGCCTCCAGACTTGGTTTTGAGGCCCAAATCAAGAAACCATCCACCGATGGTTTTGTGGGCAAACCACCTTGCACCGGCCCATGTTCACGACTTCAACTTGCTAGTCTTGCACCGCACGGCTCCCACTTGACCCTATCGACCACCGGGTCCATTGAACCAATCCTACTTGCCTCTCCATCACCCGGAGGCCACCACGGCTAAGGCCTTTCGCGCTTGTTCTTCACCTGTACCAACACGAGTCAAGCCGCAACATGTACCCGCACACTTAGCCAAGCATCAGTCCACACAACATTGTCAATCACTCATCACTAATGAGCGACCCTCCACTGGTCTTTGGACACACCTGGTCCTCAGACCTAGGTGCGAGTATTGTTGCGTGCGACGGCTAGAGACCCAAACGATGAAGATGATACATTTCTAGTTCAAGCTACAAAAGAAGTGGTTTTCACTAATCAGGATCTACAATAAAGAGGCTTTGAATGTCTGGTGGAGCATCATGACATTGATCATATGACATCCAATGAAGATCGCATACACATATCGTGTGGTGTTACAGTACTAGAGGACGACTGCATTGGCCCTTCTCTGGTAAGGCTGAAGCTGCCCATAAGAAGTCGACCATATCCTGCCATGCAATTCTCGTACTCGGCCTTATCAGCTTCCTTGAGTTGATCTACAGTAATTGGTTGTATGTTATCCACATGGACATCTTCAGGCTTCTTGAGCTCCTTAGACATCTTTCGTGATTCTTCGTGTCCCACTAGGCGTGCCAAGATGTGTTGACGCAAAAAATGGAATAAAGTTCATCACGACAACACGTAACAGATCCCCGGGATGTAACAAGGCGTGCCAGCTAACCTGACCTGTTGATCGGCATGGAAGAGAGTAGAAGGTTAAATACGGGTTAATCTGCTAGAGAACTGATGAGAGTCTTCCACGTGGGCATAACATAACAGCCTGATCGGCCGATACAAGAGCAACGAGATCGGTCGATCGGCTGAAGTGCAAGTATGTCAGAACAGCTAGATCAGCCGATCTGGTGACGTCAATAGCGAGACGGATCTGGATCGGCTGCAGAATCAGTATGTCGATGACGCAATGAACGGTAGCCGACACGATCGAGCCTCGAGCGGGATAAATTGGCGATAAAAGCTAACTAAATAAGAAATCGGTACAGAAAACTTGCAGATCTAGCTGATATCAGTAAGTTGTGAATAAATCTAGGCAAAACCACAGTGATGCACCCGGAGATTAAAGCTAGATATTACTCGGTAAAGTGGTACTCACAAGCCTGCCGGAGGTCGGTCGATGCAGCCCGGCGAACTCGAAGGACGGCGCTTGAAGAAATAAGAAAACAAGAAGAAAGAAACTTTTGGCGAAGTCGCCGACTTGAAAAGTAAACTGCAGGAAAAATAAAGGTTTTGTGTTTGTTGGTGTGTACAATTTTTTCCAACCACGCAGGGTCGCTATTTATGCCCTGAGGACATCTTGACTCCTAGTTGATTACGACAAGACTTACTTGACTAACAGAAACTATAACTGCTAAAAATAAATGACTCGTGCAAGAGTCGGACTCGCTAAACTGACTTTGACCCGTTGTCAACTAATTGTGACCCACCTGAGCCTTCTTGTCTTCCTTGGCGTATTCTTCTCTTGCCGCTTTCTCTCCTTTATATTGGCCGATTCGCTTCTTTGACTATCGGCTAGTCTTGTTAACTTCTACTCAATCGACCTTTTTTGCATCGGCTGGTTGCTCCTTTTTTCCTCTCTTCTATCAGCTCTGTAGCTTTCCTGGTGCCTCTTCGCCTTTTACTAACATGTGTCAAAAAACGGTGTCAACACTTTCTATTACAACTACAAAAACCTGCCCATGAAATTGTATCAGGTCAAGATTATAAACTGGGATCATATGACTTGGCTGCGGAAGGAGTGGGTATGAAGAGATACCTTGGTGATCATGTCGCATTAGCTAATTTAGTCTCATTACATCATCAATATATTGAGGATTGGGTGAGAGTTTTCTATGCTATTGTGTACATTCCTGACAACAGGGAGTACATGAAGTTCATGTTTTAGGGACATGTGTATACGCTTTACCAACACCATATTGCTGTGAAACTTGGACTTCAAAATGTTAAACAAGATGAGGACAACTATGGTGAGTCCCTACAAGATATTGTCTACAGGGATCGTGAATCACCTTGGCGTAGTTTGCTTGGTCGCGTTCCCGTCCGACGACGATATGACCAGACTTTTTTCTTAAGTCGTTCACAGGTAGGCGAGAATATCGCACGCCCAACATGCTTACCCCTGAGGCAAATGTGGTTCACTGGGCACTAAGGAAGACATTGTTATCAAGGTAATGCTGAGTCCATCACTAGTCTTCAGCAATTTCTTCTCCTTCACGTCATGACTGACCGGGTCTTCGACATCATGGACTTCATTCTTTGTGAGATTCAACATGTTATCCTTGATGGGTTGACTGTGGCCCAACATATAACGTATGCTCACTGGATCTCCTTAATATTGAGTCGTCTTAGTAACCAAGATGAGGACAGACCCAAAGATTGGCGAGCTGAGTACATGAAGTCCAAAACACAATTCAAGGAATACAGGCCTGCGAGACCAGGAGACAGACGTCGTCGCCTATGGGCTACAATTGAGCCATCTCTTGATGACATATGTTGCTCAGACAGCGAAGATGAGGCATCTCCAGTGAGACATCTGCAAGTACATAATGACCAGGAGTTTGATGTGTCGGTAGCCACTATAGAAACAATCACAGTCAATACAAAAAAAGTTCCAGTCACTCCAGCAACAACCAGTGAGCCAATGGACTCTTCCTCCTTTATGAAACTGTTCCTTCAAAATTAGCATGAGCAGACCCAGTTCTAGACAATGATAGAGCAGAGAATGGCGCGTCAGGAGGAGTTAAACTGCACTCAATCGGAGTAGATACTACAAATGGTTACCCACCAGCAGCGCACTATGGAGAATTTTCTGAATGCTTCAATGTGTCACCTTCACCAAGTTAACAGCTTACCACCGTCGCCGGCTCTACTCCCACATGATGGTCAGACCCCCTTACTAGTCATGCCTTCTATTAACTTGAGTAAATCATCTGAAGTCTCTAAGCTGCATCACAGTTCATAGATTGGTTCAGAATTGTTGACATCAACGAGGACCCTGACCGAAATGGAGTCCACGGAAAATGAAGCAAATGTATCAATACTCATGGTTCTATCTGATATTGCAGCTTTAGAACATAATAAGAAAGATCCTTTGGCGACAACATGAATGACCGGATTGGCGACCAGAGGGGGAGAGTGAATGGGAGCCGATAAAAATTCTTTCCAAGAATTCGACCTATACCCCAAAATCACCTCTAATGAGATCCACACGATCCTCTAGCGTTTTGTCAAGTTCACGTAGTCATAACGGACCTACTGACCCTCGGAACAAAGCTAGGAAAGACTAAAAACAAAGTGGAAGCACAACAAATAAGTCTAGGCAACACCAACTGAGATGTCCGGAATCTCCAGACTTTTTCCTGGAGTCTTCGAGTTTTACGGTGTAGAAGTCTGGAGTCTCTGAGTTTTCCGGAGTAAAATCTCAGCCTTTGCGAAGAAGATGGAAAAATCCAAAACTTGATCAAAGGACCTCCTAAAATACCCATAGTTTGATCATAACAAAAATTTGGTACGGGAAGATGGGACACAAATAAAACATTCCATAAATCGTATTGAGTATTGAAACCATGCAAACCCACAAGGTCCTAGGAGCACTCCCAACCCAGACTCTATAGTAGAGTCTATGATCATTTATTATACTGCCATGTAAGCAATTTGTTGATGTGGCAGGACATTTATTAAAGAAAGAGAAAAAAATGTAGACTCCGTTCCTAATCTAGACACGACGTCTTCATCAGCTTTGAGGCTGACGACTCCATCGTCTACGCGTGTTGGGGATGCCAGCGTAGTTTCTATCCAGTACTCCATCCACCTGCAGCCGCCGCTCTTCCTACCCTCTCTGCGCACGCTTCTCCTGCTCCCGCTGTCACCTTCTCCCGCACGTGCCGCCTCCTATCCTTTCCCCACTCTCCCGCCATTGCTGCCGCCAATCTTGGGAAACGCGCTCCTCAACGGCTCCGCCTACTTCGTGCTCCCGCGGCTCTCCTCCGTCCCGACGGACTCCACCCTCCACGTGTCGCTACTGTCGTCATCACAGTCGCAGTGGGTCCACCACCAGTGGGCGCCGGCGAGCCCGTGGCTCAACATGACGGACGAGGAGCTCCTGTGGGCGGTGTTGTGGCGGCCGACGAGGACTGCCGGGCAGTACCCGTACCGGCGGGTGCCCAAGGTGGCCTTCCTGTCCCTCACCATCGTCTCGCTGCCGCTCGCCCTGCTGTGGGAGAAATTCTTCGTCGGCGCCGGCACGGAGCTCTACTACATCGACGTACACGCGATGTGGTGGCTGCTAGCGAATGCGGAGCGGTGGCTGCCGGCGAACGCGGAGCGGCGGCTGCTGGTGAACGGCGCTGACCCAGGAAACGAGCGCTTCATGCTCGTCTCCAAGTCCTGCATCCCGCTTCAAGTCCTGCATCCCGTCTCCTAGTTCCTGATGCTATATCACCAAATTGACACAAATATGATAGAATCTGTGGCAATAGAATACAGGTTTGATACAAATGGATGATAGTTTGAGAAAGATGATGGTGATACAAATGGATGATAGTTTGAGAAAGACGATGGTGAGGTACACAAATAAGATTGAATCTGTGGCAATAGAATATAGTTTGATGATAAGAGGTACAGGAGGAGAAAAGAGCAAGAACAGGGAACTGAGTTCGGAGAGGAACGAGAGGAGGTAGAAGACGATGTCGTGGGAGCTCTGTTCTTCGATGCTATGTTCCTCTCTGTCTGCTCCAGATGATTGTTCTTCCCAGCCTGGATGTGGAGGGGTCGGCCTCCGCGCGTCGTGGTAATGCTGGCGCCGCGCCAGGGCTCGATTCGTCTGCGGCGTCGGGCTCGATTTGGGGGCGCCAGGGCTCGATTTGGCAGCGTCGAGCTCCGATTCGACGACAGCAAGGCCTAATTCGGCGGCGGCGAGGTTCTGAGTCCGTGGTGGTGGTTTGATTTGGCTCCCACTCCTCTTTTACTACCCAATAGTGTTGAGCAGCATCTTGTCGTCCAGGCCGCTGGGCGTCACGAAATCCTGCAGCACGACCGAAGGTGCGCGCGCCAGTGTCCTCGGTGTCAAGCCCCTTGATGTCGTAACGGCCGGCCGGCATGTCGAAGTTGACGGTGTTGCTGCTCAGGAAGGTCGAGTCGCGACCGCCGGCCGGCGAACGTGATGATGTAGGCGTAGAAGATGACGATGGGGCAGGCATCCTTGAGGGCTGCCTTCGCCGCGTTGATGACCTCGAAGCCGCGCAGGCTCAGGGTGGGTGCGCTGGCCCTCTCCTCTCTTACTTCAGTTGGTGTACAGTGGATCACAATGTTTAAGCCACAGCTGAACACTTGTTTTTGTGTTGGATAATAAATGTTTTTATATATAGAATCTACTCTTATGAATTATGTACTGGGGGTCATAGTTTTTTGTGTTAGAGTCTTTAACTTATAGACTCTATGGGTAGAGTCTGAGTTGGGAGTGCCCTAAGAGTTTTTGATTAAAAAGTGTTTTACTCACTTTAATTAACTAATTATATATTGTTGGTCAATGTGTGAATAGGTCCGGATTCAAGAATAAAAGCAATCTTGATTGCTGGTTTTCTTGCTTCAGTTCTTGCACCTTAACCAATGGTCACGAGCCCTAAAAAACACCAATAGTCACGAGAAGTTTGATGAACAAACATTTTCCAGATTGATCATGATAGAATAAATTATCTTATGAATATTACTCTCGTAGATAATTAAGATTATTTGAAAATGCTGATTTTTTTACACAGTATATACTTGTATAAAAAAATAGTGGCATGGTGCCGGCCCGTGGCACCTTTGGTTGGTTTGGGCCCTCCTACCAGGGGTGGGTAGTTGCAATGGTCACCAGCACAGTTGGTCGTGGTCGGCCCAGGTTACGATGCAACCCTATAGGGTAAAGCCGGAGTTCGGGGATTTTCTTGGCCGGATTGGCTGACATTTCTTCATAGTATATATATATATATATATATATATATATATATATATATTGATTCTCACTGTACCTTCATAGCTGTGTACGTAGTCATAACAGAAATTCCGAGCAAAATATTTTGAAACAGGTTTGTATGTATAGTATAGAAAAAAGGTGAAACACTACATGAAAAACAGACATTGGTAACGAGCGCGGATGACCATTAGTACGCCCGTTACTGATCAAGCGTTACAAATGAGCCAACAAAGGTAACCGATCGATGCCCGTTACTAATGACACGTAAGTGTAACGGGCGTCTAACAAAGACCGTTACCCGAACTATTTACCCATCACCTGAAATGTCTGTTTCTCTGAGCCCACATGGACCTTTGGTGATAGGCACCGAAACCGAGACCGTTACATGAACTCAATATCGGAGACGTTTGCTGTGGACACGCGGTTCCTCTGTCTCCATGAAAGGAGACGCATATTTTGTACGCGCGTCTAGTATGTCGACGAAAGGAGATGCGTGCTGTGTACGAGCGTCTCCTCTATCTCGACGAAAGGAGACATGTGCTCTGGACGCGCGTCTCCACTGTCTCGACGAAAGCGTCAACTTCTAGGGCCCACTGGTCAGTAGTAGTAACGGGCCTTTATGCAGCCCGTTACAGTGTTGTCATACTTGTAACAGACGTTCTAAGTGTAGCCCGTTACTCACGGATCAGTTTTTGTAACGTGCCTTACTTAACGCCCGTGACCGATACGTAGGGCACCTACAGTAACCTACCTGTTTTCTGGCTACATCCCGGAACCAGCCAGGATTTGGCAGCCACCAGATCAGGGGTTTCATCTTGGAAATAGCTAGGATTTGCCAACCACCACAGCAAGGAGACATCACAAACACATTCTCATCACATATATACACAAGCAAGATCACATATATACACAATGCAAGATCACATCAAGTTCCTCATCAGATCGACATGCATGCTAAAGTTTCAAGTTCCTCATCGGGGATTTGTTTGGATGGAGTCCTGAGAAAACTGCCTAAACCAGGCAACAACATCTGACCCCAGCCAAGCAGGTTTCTCAGGCAGTACTAAACAAGCCTGAATGCAACAAGTTTCAGGTTTGTCAGGCAGTACAATGAACTCACGGTGCACCATTATAGAAGTTGCCGTTTCGGTCGAGAATCTCCTTAAGAATGTACTCGCACAGCATCTCCCGGACTGGCTTTAGATCTTCTATAGAAACATTTAGGGGAGCTTTGTATTCCTGCAAAATTCAATCATTATGAGAATACAAGTACAAATGAATTTCTAAAATCAAATGGAGAATATGAGCAGAGACAAGGCTGAGCATTATCTATGTACAGCAGCCTTCTTGATGTGAGGTATGTCTTCGAGTAGTCTGAACATATTGAATGCCACATGGAATCCATGCAAAAAGGACCCTGATGGCTGCTGAGCGCACTGCACGTCGAGGTACCAAAATGACAAGTTAATGCAGTACCAAATTGGTATGAAGGGACCATAAAAAACCTCGGTCTTATAGTGGTATTTGGCTTGTGCTTGAGTGTCTGATTGGTTTTTAGCTTTTTCTTCTTTCCATTCAACACTTCATCCTTTGGGCATATATTTTCAAAGGCCCTGCATGATCAGCAATACCGATTAGAAACACTAAGAGATTGAATTTTGTGAACACAACCTACAAGATACGGACCAATTCACAAGCATTCGGAGGTCATTGAACTTTTGCGTGGGATGATGTATAGCAGAATCTAGATACCAAACCTCTTTGAACTTCATACAGATGATCAGTGTTACACAGTGGCCACCAGTGCAGAAGGCACCCACCACATAGTCCTTCGTCATTGCATTTCTCAATGCTTGTACTACAAGGGTAGCCTCCTTAGCAATCTTAGTGGTCGTGAGACACAATGTTTCAATTCAAACTAGGAACAAAATAACATTTATTCAATTCCAAAATAAATCCTGACGAGAGGTATAGTTGCATCATTCCGACGCTCAATGCAGCAACTCTTGCAATATTGCCTACGCGGAAATCAACTTCTCCTCGTTCCACGCTTCTACTTCTTATCATTCCTTGCATCAAGTTGCAAATATGAGCAACCAATCCGGTATCAAATACCTAAGAATTAATATAAGAATCAGCGAGGAAAATGTCTGTAACATAAACATTAAGTGTACCTGAAGTGGAAGTACCCTTACTTCCCTTGCTTTTCATAGAAGCTAAGTACAACTTGCAGTTTCTTTTCCAGTTACCCAGGTCATGACAGTGAAAGAACTCATTATCAGCAGTTGATCCAGCTTTAGCCGTGGGCGTTGGCTTAGATATCCCATCTTTAGCCTTTCCCTTCTTCTTCTAAGAATTACCTTAACTTTTAAAGGTAGGCTTGTTCTGGATTGCCATCACATGGCTACTGTCAGCGCCTTTATTGATATCACTCTCTGTTGGTAATAGGGTGTCTAGAACTTCTACCTTTTTCTTAGTCTTCAGAACAATGCTCAAGTTATGGATCCAATCCGTATAGTTCGTTCCATTCAATTTGTCCTTCTCAAGGACCGTACGTAAAGTAAACAATGTGGTGTTGTTAGGTGCCATTGATCTACAACAAAATAATGCAAAATACTAAGACAACGCATCCATGATAGAGTAGATTATATTAAGCATTTAACGGAATCTACTCCCACTAAAATCAATATCCCTCAATTGATACTTAGTGATTCAGGACCCACAACTACCAAGTCGACTAGTGAGCTTTAGCATCACCGCTAGAAGACATGTAGATCGGTAAGCAACTCTTTGCTAATCATATCACATATGACTCCTGTTGTTGGGTGACATCTCTATGTCACGGCGCCCAACCTTTATGCTCCAAAGCCCTTAACCGTTAAGATGGCTTTGATCAAGTAACCAAACCTTATGTTGTAAGCATCCGATACGAACCCATCTAGTCGAGGAAAATTGGTGGCACCCTAATTTCATAGACCCACCACCAATCGTACAAGACTCGTGACAGTGCAAGATTTGGGAGGGCATGAAACTTAAACATTACCGAGGGATCGTTCTACTTCTACCGTCACGTGCAGAAAAATAACCATTATTATCACATATGTAGAAGTAAAACAATAAGAACGACATTCACATAGTAATGACACGGTATGGCCCATTAACACATGGCGATCTCCATCTCCATTGTTCTGTCCATCATGATGATCTCTATCTCCATGATCCATGTATGCCATCCTCCAGTGATGAGTCCTCCAAGAACTATCTAACGCATGTTAGTAAAGAGAATTACACAATCGCGCATTAGATCATCATAATTTGGTACGCAGACCATTACATTAATTTTGGACAATACATATGGCTCGAGCCGTATTGTCGTACGCGTGACACACAGGTCATGAATAAATTACACACATTCATCACATACACATATGGGCCATACCGATCACAAAACCTGCAAAACAGATTATCGTACTTCCGACATCTAAACTTAAACCGTCGAAAAACCATCTTACAAGCCGATTTTGGGAAATCTAATTTTGCCGAGACTAGCAAAGCTAGTTAATCTCATGTGTAAAATTTGTTGTAGATCAATTTTCAGATAGAAAACGTCTCCATCCGAGTTAACCACAGAAAGTTACGGCTGTCTTACCGAACAACATGTTTTCTGATTTTCTCGGGGCCGGTAGTGGATCTAATCCGCCGCCGCCGCGCATCCCATGCGCATGGTACTTGACCTAGTTTCGATTCGACCAATCCAATTGATCTCCTCCTCTTCGTGACTAGGTTTACGTGTATCACTTAAATCTGATGGCGGAATTCCGACTGGTAGAAGTAATTCGTTACACGACCATCACGACAAGAACACGAAACCGATCACAATTTTTGATCTACGTCCACTCATATCACCATATACACACATCCCGAATCTAAAACTTAGCAGCTATGGCTCTGGTACCACTAAAGGGATACGGGTAGGCTACGCTAGTGCAAAACAAAATTCCCCGCAAACAAGATCTACTGCAGTTATAGATCACAGGATTACCACCAGACGCGCAGTTGCAGCGGAACCGTCTCGATGTAGACGAATGCGTCGAGGGTAGCAGTGTCGTGCAGTTGCTCACGTCACGTTCTTCGGGTGTGGCTCGTCCGAGTGCTCCAGATGCAGCACCTCCAAGGTATCCACACGTAATCTAGAGTTCAAGGGGAGTAGAAAAAAATGATGAAAAAGAAGTATGAAGAGAGAGAGAGAGAGAAAGAGAAAAAGAAAAAATATATAATAAATAAAGCTCCCCGGCTCTCTAGATGCATTAGGAATTTCAAGTCATGAGGATTCAAGATCAAGACCCATACTCATCTTTCCAACCATGTGCAATCCGATAACGAGGACTTTGTTTGTGCCTCGGGATCACTCTTTGCCATTTGCAAATGTCCACCTATCTAAAAGTGTGTGTATTTTTCTCTTCCCCCTCCTTGAGAACATTATTTTTTCCAATGGCCTTTTTGACGAGTCTCGGTAAGACCATAAGAAGCTTGTCTTGTTCTGATAATATCTCGATTATAATATCTTGGTAGGACTAAAGTTTCCCCTAGCTCCACATGAAGCCTTCCACTTATATACATACATTGAGAGGGGAAAGGGGTAGAACAAATAGACTTGAGAGACTTGATGAGATGAGAGTTCTTGAGCATGATGCAAGGAGGTTTAAATTTTTGAACTTGGTTTAGCTCTTTTTCTTCACCTTGCACTCCATTTCAAAATTTCTGAGATTCATTTAAAATTTTGGGAGCATGATTAACTTCTTGTGGGAAAAGCTTAATTGATATCCACCCTCCGTAGGGATGAAGGCTAGTTACATTATGGAACTTTAACAAATATAAATTTAGAGAGCATTATGTTTTCTCATGTATGATCAAGTGCAGGGTATGGACATTGAAGGGCAACACTGATATCCATTGAAGGCTTACTCGAGGACGAGCAAGGTTTAAGCATGGGGGGATGTTGGCGGTCGATTTTCGTCAACCTAGCACTTGTTTACCTTCTATGTTGGCATTAATTTGACATTCACACTAATGATCCTAACCCTCATTATATGTCAAGTTCGCACTCGTGCATGGTTTTTGGAGTTTATTGTTTACACAGGAATCAAGAGCTTAAATGAGGACTTCCGGGTAAAGCTCATCAAGGGTTTTACAAGATGATCATGGAGCCCGGGACGAGTCAAGATACAAGATGAACATGACCCCAAATGAACCAAGGACTAAAGCGTGAAGCCGAGAAGTGCTGAGGACCTAAACGGAAGATGCGGGAGTTCATACGCCAAGCACCCTTGTCTAAACCGCGAGTAAAATGACGTCAAGGGCCCACATGCAATTCGGCAAAAGTTCTATAAAACACGAGAAGCAACACGGAGGAAACCGGGACCAAACTGGGCTGAGTTGGGCCCAGGCCGGCCGGCCCAGGCCGGCCGACCCAGCCCACTCTGGGCCCAGTTCAGCGCCCCCTTTGACCTAGCTGATCCTCAGACTATTTATAGCCCCTGTACCCCGAGTCATGTATCAAGCAATTCGTCATCCGCTGCCGAGGAGCAGAGGAGCTTGAGGGACACCGTCTCGAAGAGGAGGGTCGTGATAGTCGTCTAGGGTTCACCTAGCCGGCGTGGGAACCTTGCATGGAAGACCACGTTGGAGTTCCGGAGGCTTGAATCAAGATCAAGGTAGGATCCCTGTTGGATCTTGTTCATGTATAAACTTATGATGGAGTTTCGTTGAATCCGATATCTAGCAATCGAGTGTTTCCCTTTCGATTTTGTCTTCTCTTGGTTTTGCTTCTTCCTCGATCTATACTTAAGATAGATTGTATAGGGTGCTCTTGTAGCCACGGTGGCTAGAGGTGCATTCCCAACCTACCAAGTGTTTTCAACATGTTCTTTATGAGCGTGCTCTTAGGTTCACCTACACAAGAAGCGGGGCATCGTGACAGGATGTCGATCATGCGTACGGTAGGTGCCCATTGAGGATTAGACCGGAAGCCATTTGCTTTTTATGAGATTCTTATTGCTATCTTCATCTCTTGCTTGGAACTACGACAAAGGCATGATCTAGACTCTCTAGATCGGTTACCTCTTGCTTTCTCTCGCTACCTCTCATGTTTTAGTAGATTAGATGCGTTCGAAACCTCTCTTAAACATAGTGCTTTCTCACTTTTTTGGATCGATCTTGCGTTGCCCATTGTTCCACAGATTTGATACCTTGGGATCACCACTCAATGGAAGAAGGGTTCCTTAACTATGACGAGGGATTTGTCCGCTTGCATGTCCAAACGAACTTTGCAACGATAATCAAACATCAACAAGCTCCTTTTTCTAGTGCCGTTGCCGGGGAACAAGCAATCAAGATCCGATTTAGTATCACGTTTGTAAGTAATTCTCAGTTTTTCTTTTGGTTTTTATTTTGCATCTACCAACTTTGATCATCCTCAAAAATCAATCTAATCTAGTTTTCCATTAACCCTAGTTCTTCTTTTTGATTTTTGTTTATTACTAACCCTAACCGGAGATGGTCGGCTACCTCTCCAACAAACCCTAGTTTTCTTTTGTGGATGATCTAAAAATACTTTACAGGCATAAGAGACGTGCAACACATGCTAAGGAATTAGTAGATCCAAAAGCCGAGGCCGAAGGATCGTTGGAATCTCCAAAGGAAACATCATCACCAAGATCAAAAGGAGATCAATCTCAACTGCCACCCATGGAAGGATCACAGCCGGAGCGCACGATCGGGGAATCATGCATCCCAGACATCGATGATCTACCAAATTTTGAAGATGTCAAAGGGCCGTTCAAAATCAAGGTCTCAACTATCCTCAAAGTATAAGAATCACCTTTCACCGGTAAAGAGGATCCAAACCTTCATGTTCGGGCATTCGTTCAACTATGTCAAACTTTCAATGTGGAAGGGTTGACTCAAAATCAATTGAGGGCAAGGCTCTTTGGGTTCTCACTACTTGGAGAAGCTTTGCATTGGTACCACTTTTTATCGGAAGGGAAATTAAATTGGGACGCGTTGATGAGGGCCTTCATAAAGAGATTTCATATGCTGCTCAAGATCCAGGATTTGCATGACAAGGTCGAAACATTTGTTCAATCGCCCATGGAGACAATAGAGGAAGCTTTAGAGCGGTTCGACGAATACAGGCGATCCGATTCCCTTGTATGGCAAGTCGGTTTACTTATGAAAAGGGTGGAGAAGATAGAGATAGAAAAGATAAGAGCTATGGAGGCTGCCGAACCAAGATTCATATGTGAGAAGTGCGGGAAGCACAACCATGTCCAAGGAGGTTGTCCAGGGGAAGCAAAGGAGCTAGAAGAATTTCCAAACTTCCGCTACAGGCACGGTAAACCTCAATTTAATGCAAGCTCACCCATTCAAAATTCGGTTCCTCTTCGTGTACAAATGAAGGACTTCATGGACGAGCAAGCAAGGATCAACAAGGACACCGTCACCAAGTTCAAGGTCATTAACAAAATATTGGAGGATATAGATGGGAGAGTGACGGAGGTCGAGAGTTCTAATCATCAAATGCTCAACACAATGAAGATGCTAGAAGCGCAATTGGAACGGCTTGTCGGGTGCCTAATGGGTAGAGGAAGAGCGGAGATGCCTTTATCAAAGCCACACTTCTTCAATAACATATTTATCGACAAGTATGAGATGGCGACACTCGGGGAAGATCATATCGAGATGTCCAAAGAATGCGGTGCCATTATCATATATCAAGGACCCAAGAAACAAAGAGATCTCGGATGTTTGATTGTCACATGTTCCATTGGATCATTCAAGCCCAAGAAGATGTTATCTGATCTTGGAACAAGTATGAGAGCCATGCCAAGAGACATCAAGAGGCTATGCTTACCAAGGCTAGAGCCCACCGTCATGAGTCTAGAGTTGGGGGACAACTCTATTTGCCATCCCATGGGAATCACCAAAGATGTACCCTTAAAAGTTGAAGATCACTTCACCCCCGTGGATTTCTTGCTCAAGATGTGGAGAAAGGTAAAGCCACCGCTCTTTGGGAGGTTGTTCCTTAATACCATCGGAGTGACAATCGACATTGGGAAGAAGGAGATCAAGATTGACATCAACGACGAGATTGCATTAAAGTTTCAACCGTGTTTTGAGGTACGCAACATTACTAATGCTAAATATGTTCCACCTCATCGTCGCATTGGCATGAGAATGAAGAACCAAGGGAGATGTTGCAACTATCAAAAGAGAAAGCTAGCCTGTGAAAACAAAAAAATGACTAAGCCGAAGAAGAAGCCTGCACCCAAGCCAAAGATAGTGCAGAAGTGGGTACCCAAGATTGCAACGCCCACAAAGAGCGTTGATCCGAAGTGAAGAAGAGAAGAAGTCTAGCTATAGACTATAAACGAAGTGCTTTGCGGGAGGCAACCCATTCGTCGAGTCAAGAATAAGCTACCGGGAGGACAACCCGATCAAGAATAAAGGCTGTCGGGAGGGCAACCCGGAAGATTTTCGTATTTCAAGTAAGTGAGTCTTAGAATTTGCTACACAAGACATTTTATAAACTCTTAAGTGGTTGAAAAAATTTCGGAGAGCATTTTGTTTGCTCAGTCATTTATTTTAGTTTTTCGATCTTAAACCAATGGCATGAGCCATCCCATGATTTATTTGCCTCTTCTTGAGAAACTAGTACCAAAAATTCAGACCCTATCCAAGCCTTTCATCTTCTCCACGATGTTAAGGTTGGCTTGTTTTACATGTTAAAAACACACGAGTAGAGCCTCGCTTCATTCCTTAATGATTTTCAATCTTTGACGCATGGTAGGACTCGCGTGAACCTAGGAAATTCGATTTTTGGTTTCATTTAACTTAACATCCATCGGTTTCTCTAGATTTAGAATTTTTCTAAACCCCGTTGTTTTCAAAATCTCTCTCTCATGGTTGGCCAAAACTAGAACCTAAACCCATACCCCCACGGTCAAGCCGGAGGACATTGCTATCAAGTAATGAAAGCATATGATTCCGGTGGAACCAAAATAAAGGTAGTCGGAAGGTTTCGACTCACAAATGTTTTTGATGCCTAAGAACTCCTCTAAGAATACATTTGGACTCATCGCTAGCTTTGAGTTAATTTTTGAATTAGAGGAGTGATTAGCGTCAAAGCATGATTGAGAGGAAGATTTTGAGTTTGCTTGCTTTGTGCTCCATGATGCATCACGGGAAGGTCTTATCATCAAAGCATCTTGGGCACATGTAAAAAGACAAGCATGGGGGGGCAGCAATGACTTTGTTTTGAGGAAATAAATGAAAGCACATAAAACATGGAAGAGAAGAAGTGACACAAACTAAAGGAGGAATGCATTGATCCCATCATTCAAAATAAGGAGTGTCCGAGAGCGTTTGGGCAATGGATTCTTGTGGAACACGAGGACACAAGACAACAAGGAAGTGAGAAGCAGCTCGGAGAAAACTAGAGCAAGGAAGAGGAGGAAGCCCCCTAGGCCGACCTGCCTAGGCCGGCCGGCCTCCCTCCTCCAGTCAGCTCCTGAGGCTCCCCTTCGTCTGGTAAGTAGTTCATCTATTTGCTAGTGCGTGTTCTTGAGTTCATATCCCAGAAGTTCCAGAAACCACCCTTAAAAGTTCATGCCTTACTTCCTTCTCTAAAAATTCTTGAAAAATCATTACAATTCTTGTCAACCCATATACTTTCTTTGTGTGTGTTTCCACCGACAAGAAACCCCCAGGGAGGTTGTTTGTGAATTTGTGCAGCAAGGAATGATAATAAAAAGTAATGAACGCCGTCCTCGGAAGGAGGACATGATCATCGTCAAGGGTGTCATCGACAAGCTCTTCGCGGAAGCACTTAATCTCCAAATTCCCGCAAAACATGGAGGAGGACGTGGGAAAACCAAGGAGCGACACACTGCTCCTTGAAGGCATGAATAGTACACGAAGCTCGTCCATGCAGTACACCGAACAGCAAGGGCACATGGAGGAGCCACACATTCGACCTCAACACCACCATACACTCCGAGGCACTCCAAGCTTACTTCATCATAAAGACGGAGGATCAACCATTGGAGGAAGAGTGAAGGAAGGAAGAAGAAATAATGCTTTCAAATTTGGTTTGATTTTTCCTTCACCTTTCCTTTATTTTTCAGTTTATGTGCAAATTTTCGCGTGCGTAGCATTTTTAGTTTTTATTTATTTTCAGCATGTGTGTGGTAGTAGTTTTTGTTTTCCATCACCATGAATAAGTTTCATCACCAGTTTATCATCTTTAATATGGATGGAAAATTGTGCCAAGTTGATATGTGATGACCATTGCCTCTTTGCTCAACTTTGTACTTGTTTTATGCATGATTAAGCTAGTGCTCTCTTTAATACAATTCTGAAATTAATTTTAAAATGCTAGCTTGATCCTTTGCGGAGGTTATGGTAAAGTTGAGACCCATAGTTTTTCTCATGCTCTCAATTTTGGATGGGTTAAAGATGATTTATTTTTGTTCTTAAAAGCAATGCTAACCTTGTCATTAATACCTCTTGCATGTTGCTCTACCTATCCAAAGCCTTATATTTGTTGAGTGCAAAAACCTTAGTGTACAAGATTTTTTTTGGGTGCATTGATTCAAGGCTTGATTTCTCTAGCCCAAGACTAAGAAGCTGGTCATTCCATTTTTGCGTATCATTCTTTATGCTAGCCTTTTCTATCCGTGCATTGTAAGTTTCCACATTAGGAATTTTGCAAACCTCACCGGATATCCACCCACAAACCCAAAACATCTCTTTTGTGTTTACCACCTTGACCACAACCCAATTCTTGAGTATGGATGAATATTTGGAGGAAGATCACAAGAATGAAGGTGCCAAAGATTGGAGTATAATTTTGGGAAACCTTGAAGACGATATAAGTGTGAAGGATCCCTAGAAGATTTCAAGTGTTTCTACCCAAGAAAGTATAGGACTTTTAGTACCTACCTTGGCACAAAAATTTTCCACCTCTTTGCCTGAGGATGTGCAATCGTCTAAGCATGGGGGGGGAGTTGCCAAGGAGGTAGGTACAACGTAATCTAGAGTTCAAGGGGAGTAGAAAAAAATGATGAAAAAGAAGTATGAAAGAGAGAGAGAGAGAGAGAGAAAGAAAAAAAATATATAATAAATAAAGCTCCCCGGCTCTCTAGATGCATTAGGAATTTCAAGTCATGAGGATTCAAGATCAAGACCCATACTCATCTTTCCAACCATGTGCAATCCGATAACAAGGACTTTGTTTGTGCCTCGGGATCACTCTTTGCCATTTGCACATGTCCACCTATCTAAAAGTGTGTGTATTTTTCTCTTCCCCCTCCTTGAGAACATTATTTTTTCCAACGACCTTTTTGATGAGTCTCGGTAAGACCATAAGAAGCTTGTCTTGTTTTGATAATATCTCGATTATAATATCTTGGTAGGACTAAAGTTTCCCCTAGCTCCACATGAAGCCTTCCACTTATATACATACATTGAGAGGGGAAAGGAGTAGAACAAATAGGCTTGAGAGACTTGATGAGATGAGAGTTCATGAGCATGACGCAAGGAGGTTTAAATTTTTGAACTTGGTTTACCTCTTTTTCTTCACCTTGCACTCCATTTCAAAATTTCGGAGATTCATTTAAAATTTTGGGAGCATGATTAAGTTCTTGTGGGAAAAGCTTAATTGATATCCACCCTCCGTAGGGATGAAGGCTAGTTACATTATGGAACTTTAACAAATATAAATTTAGAGAGCATTATGTTTTCTCATGTATGATCAAGTGCAGGGTATGGACATTGAAGGGCAACACTGATATCCATTGAAGGCTTACTCGAGGTCGAGCAAGGTTTAAGCATGGGGGGATGTTGGCGGTCGATTTTCGTCAACCTAGCACTTGTTTACCTTCTATGTTGGCATTAATTTGACATTCACACTAATGATCCTAACCCTCATTATATGTCAAGTTCGCACTCGTGCATGGTTTTTGGAGTTTATTGTTTACACAGGAATCAAGAGCTTAAATGAGGACTTCCGGGTAAAGTTCATCAAGGGTTTACAAGATGATCATGGAGCCCGGGACGAGTGAAGATACAAGATGAACATGACCCCAAATGAACCAAGGACTAAAGCATGAAGCCGAGAAGTGCTGAGGACCTAGACGTAAGATGCGGGAGTTCATACGCCAAGCACCTTTGTCTAAACCGCGAGGAAAATGACGTCAAGGGCCCACATGCAATTAGGCAAAAGTTCTAGAAAACACGAGAAGCAACACGGAGGAAACCGGGACCGAACTGGGCCGAGTTGGGCCCAGGCCAGCCGGTCCAGGCCGGCCGGTCCAGCCCACTCTGGGCCCAGTTCGGCGTCCCCTTTGACCTAGCTGATCCTCGGCCGATTTAGCCCATGTACCCCGAGCCACGTATCAAGCAATTCGTCATCCGCCGCCGAGGAACAAGGGAGCTTGAGGGACACCATCTCGGAGAGGAGGGTCGTGATAGTCGTCTAGGGTTCACCTAGCTGGCGTGGGAACCTTGCATGGAAGGCCACGTCGGAGTTCCGGAGGCTTGAATCAAGATCAAGGTAGGATCCTGGTTGGATCTTGTTCATGTATAAACTTATGATGGAGCTTCATTGAATCCGATATCTAGCAATCGAGTGTTTCCCTTTCGATTTTGTCTTTTCTTGGTTTTGCTTCTTCCTCAATCTATACTTAAGATAGATTGTTTAGGGTGCTCTTGTAGCCGCGGTGGCTAGAGGTGCATACTCGACCTACCAAGTGTTTTCAACATGTTCTTTATGAACGTGCTCTTAGGTTCACCTACACAAGAAGCAGGGCATCGTGACAGGATGTCGATCACGCGTACGGTAGGTGCCCTTTGAGGATTGGACCGGAAGCCATTTGCTTTTTATGAGATTCTTATTGCTATCTTCATCTCTTTCTTGGAACTACGACAAAGGCACGATCTAGACTCTCTAGATCAGTTACATCTTGCTTTCTCTCGCTACCTCTCATGTTTTAGTAGATTAGATGTGTTCAAAACCTCTCTTAAACATAGTGCTTTCTCACTTTATTGGATCGATCTTGTGTTGCACATTGTTCCACGGATTCGATACCTTGGGATCACCACTCAAGGGAAGAAGGGTTCCTTAACTATGACGAGGGATTTATCCGCTTGCAAGTCCAAACGAACTTTGCAACGATAATCAAACGTCAACAATTACAGAATGGAGATTCAAATTCCACCAATACACATCCTATATATATTACAAAAAAGGATTCTATTTCCAGCAATAGACATCCCTGCATTTTACAAAAAGGATCAGATTCAACAGAAATCAATCTTCCTTTTCTTCTTTGATATTTGTATATGGATCTTTTCACGATGGTCGCTTCGCAAGTATGGTGTTTTGTCAGCTCCCAAGACTCTAAGCATGTATGAAGTGTGAAAGGATGGACTTTCGTCAAACTGGTTGTATTCCTCCTCCTCAACAACATTTTCAACCCCAACAATCCTTTTTTTCAGGCAAAACCACACTCCAGTTATTCTTTGCAAGGTCAGGTATATAGAACACTTGCTCAACATCCTTGGCGAAGACAAATGGTTCATTTTTGTAACCAAAGACCCGGAGATCAACACTAACATAAACAAATTTGTCCTTGATCACATCTCTCTTCGCATTGGTGACCCATCTACACCGAAATAAGACTACCATCAATCCTACATAATCAAGCTCCCAAATTTCCTCTATTTTACCATAATATGTGGTTGTGTTCTTCTTATTGTCGACCACTCGTCAACGCACATCACTATTTTGATAGATGCTCTTGGCATCCTGAGCCATGGTGTAGAACGTGTATCCATTGATATCCAATGCTTGATATGTTGTAACAGTGAATAATGGCCCTACTACTAGTTTTCTTACCAGATTGTCGGTTATAGCAGCACTGTCACTATGGACATAATCTCGGAGCCACCTATTGAAGCCTTGCATGTGCCTCTTTGCAACCCAATCCTCATTACAGCCAGGGTTTTGTTCACGTAGTTGTTGCTTGTGATCATTGCCAAATGGTGTAACCTCTACACTCTGTTCTATCATGGTGAAATGAGCCTTGTTGAAGGCCTCTGCGTCCGGAGTGATTGACTTTTTCCCCAGGGTCCCAACACCTGAAAGCCTACCTTTGTGTTGTGAACGAGGCACACCAATGGGGTTTTGGGGGTCCATATAACCCATGGCCCACTCTACTGCTTCGATGGTCTCATAGCCACGGACAATGGCTCCCTCCGGAAATGACCTGTTATGTACCAATGATTTGAGGAATCTAAAGTACCTCCCATATGGAAACATCTGATGAAGGTAAGATGGGCCAAGGTACCAGATCTCCCTCGCGAGGTGTGTTGTTAGATGCAGCATGAGATCAAAGAATGATGGTGGGAACGTAGCTTCAAGCAGGCATAGGGTCTCGAAATGCCTCCTCTCTAAGTCCAATAGTTTTTCCTCATCAATCACCTTCTATTCTATTTCATTAAAGAATAAACACAAACTCGTGACCGCGTCGCGAACCAGTTCTGTCTTGATACCTCTTAGTGCAACAGGAAGAATATATGTCATCAACACATGGCAATCATGAGATTTCATCAAGTTGAAATTCATTTTCATGTTGTTCACCGACACTAGCCTCGTGAAGTTCGATGAGTAGCCTGAAGGTACTTTCAAACCATGCAAAAATCCACAGAATTCTTTTCTCTCTTCTTTTGACAAGGTGGTTGCAGCAACGGGAAGGTCCATCCCCGTGTCTGTTTCCTCTGCATGGAGCTCCGGCCTAATGCTCATATCTTTAAGATCCTCCCTTGCATTTTTATGATCTTTTCCTTTCGACTTCTGTTGTAGCAATGTTCCCAAAGTAGCTTCACACACATTTTTCTTGACGTGCATGTTGTCAATCGAATGACGCACATCCAAAAGCGGCCAATACTCTAGCTCCCATAGAATTGATTTCTTGTTCCACATTCCTTGCCCATCTTCTTCTTCTTCACCATCTCGCTTCTTTCATTTGCCAAGTTTCTTTTCAGACAATTTGGGTAACTCCTCGATAGTTTTGATGTCCTTGACTTGCAAGTGGAGCAGATCTCTAGTCACATGCATTGGTGCCTGTCGATTCTCCTTTTCCCCATTAAACTGAAAATCCATGTCCCGGTAGGCATGTTTCTTGCTGAGGAAACGACTATGCCCCATAAATGATAATTATTTTGAATTTTTTAGCCACACTGCACAAGTTTCTTCCAAGCATTGTGGGCAAGCTACACCTTTCCTTTTACTCTGGCCAGAAAGGTTGCGAAGAGCTGGGTTGTCGTTGATGGTGGTGAACAACATGGCATGCAATGTGAACTCCTCACGGCCGAACTCATCCCAAACCTCCTTCACACCAGGCTTCCAAAGTATCTTCAAGTCATCAACTAGTGGCCTCAAGTAGACATCAATACAGTCGTCAGATTGCTTTGGCCCGGAGACCAATATTGTCAGCATCATGTATTTCTGTTTCTTGCATAGCCAGGGTGGAAGGTTGTACAGTGACGGCACGATAGGCCAGGTGCAATGTGTTGAGCTCTGGTTACCGAATGGGTTCACACCATCTGTGCTCATAGCGAACCGAATGTTCCTGTTTTCACCGGCAAATTCCTCAAAGCGGGAATCAATATTTTCCCATTGTTTGCCATGTGCGGTGTGCTTAATCTTGCCTTCTTCCTTCGTTTGTGCCTTATGCCAACGCAAGAGTTGTGCCTCCTTTCGTGTGGCGAACCATCTTCTTAACCGAGGAATGATGCAAAAATACCATGCTACCCTCACAAGAGCCCCTTCGTTAACCTTCTTCTTCTTCTTGCCTCTGATCTCCACGGGCTCGTTCTCGTCAGCATCAGCATTGTTATCATCTCCACCATCTTTTTTCCTCTTATACCGATCGAACCCACACTTGGGGCACTTGTCAAGGTCTTCATAATCTCCATGGAATAATACACAACTGTTCTTGCAAGCATGAATTTTTTCAACCTCTATTCCCAGAGGGCAAATTATCTTCTTTGCCTCATAGACAGACTCGGCTATTTGGTTTCCCTTGGGTAGCATGTCCTTAAGGAGATCCAATAGTTGTTTGAAACTTTTGTTGCTCCAACCATGATCTGGCTTAAGCTGCAGAAGTTTTAGATCACCAGAAAGGCGAGAGTACTTCTGGCAACCAGGATAAAGGGGTTTCTTTGAATCTTCAATGAACTGCTTCAGCCTCGCTAATTCAGAAGCTGTATACACTCCTTCAAACTCAACATCCCGCAACATTTGATCAATATTGTGCACACATTGCAACACCTCACCATCATTGAAGCCCGTAACTTCTTGATCAGTGATATCCTCAAGCCTCATCACAATTGGTGGGAATAGTTCATTTTCCTCAAAAACTCCACCTTCATCAAGGTCTTCATCATGGCATCGCACTGCCCCTTCATTAAGGCCGGTAGCATGGTGTCGCGCTTCACCTTCAGTTAGGCATCCTGCTTCGACTTCATTAAGGCCTTCCTCATCATGTTTATTCCAACACGTGTAATTTTTTTGAAACCACGTGTGATCAAATGATGAAAAATGTTGTCCCCTTGTCCGAACTTCTTCTGGTTGAGACAATCTATACAGGGGCAAAGCATTGCCTGAACACCACGGTTTCTCATATCCACCTCTGCTTGATGTAGAAAACCATTGACCCAGCTTAAGAAAGTGTCCCAATCTCAGGACTTACTATACATCCAAGCCCGAGCAGCAGCAGCCATCTGCAATTTCTATACATCAAATGAGCATAATTCATCATCAAAACTGATGAGTAAGAGGATTAGAACATCGAAGTTCAATAAAAGGGGGCAATTTCCACCTTGACGAGGACTGTCTACGAGGCGAGTGCATCCGAGGAGGAGGACAATGCGTCACGGCCGCGGCGACGGCGACGGCGCGGAGGACGGCGCCGAGCCCGAGGAGGAGGATGAGGCGTTGCGGCCGTGGCGACGGTGACGGCACGGAGGACGGCGCCGAGCCCAAGGAGGAGAATCAGCTGCTGCTTTGGAGGACGTCGACGTATGGCGCAGAGGGACGCTGCGCCGCGGTCGACGTCCGCCGGCCCCTTTCCCCGTCGCGCACGCGGCCGACCGGCCTGCTGCAGCATCGGCTTTCTGAGGAGAGAGAGCGCGCGCAGCACTATAAATTAGCTGGCGACGACGGGGAGAGAGCGAGTGGGGCCTTCAGAGGAGAGAGAGCGAGTGTAGTTGTCGGAGATAGCAGAGTGGTCGGAACGCAAAGGTAAAGAGGCGTAATAACAACACGCGTCTCTGATGTGAGAAAACAAAGGAGATGCTGGCTCCAAACAAGCGTCGCCAATTGGGTCGTCATAAAAGGAGACGCGTCCTAACAACCACGTGTCTCAAATAGGAAAGTGATCAGTAACAAACTTAAAGAGCCCGTTACCGATAGGTTTCACTTTCGTATCGGACGCATTTTAACATCCGTTACAAAGAAAACATGTAACAGACGTTTAAGAAGTCTGTTACCAGAAGTCCTCATTGGTAACGGGCGTTGTGGTGGCGAGGTCGGGGCGAGATCGGGTCGAGTATGCCGCGCTTATGCGTAACGGGCGCCAAATAACAACCGTTACAGATGCGGGTCCATATAACGGGTGTTAAGGACCCGTTACAAATGCTGCGTGATATATTTGAGATTTTCAGTAGTGAAAACCACAATATTAAACAAATCTACTTTAATTAATATAGTACACATGAAAAGAAGAATGAACGGGCAAGGGTTGCATTTATGTATTTTGTTCAGGCCCTATAAGTTTTAACTAATGGCTGAGATAAAGGGAAGTACCCAAATTCAGTACACAACATCGGCTTCTAGAAAACGTGGAACAATGCTTTCTGGAACATTGCGACAGATACTGATCCAAAAGGCCAAAGGTAACACTGAATTGCTAAAGTTGACAGAACATGAAAACCACTTGACTAAAAAAATGTGAAGGAACATGGTTTTTTGTGCCTACTCCATCCGTCCCAAAATACTATTTAGTCTTGTTATTTAGATTTTGTTATGCACCTAAATATATATTATATGTAGGTAGATATGTAGAAAAAAATATGTATTTAGAAAAGATAAAACAAATAGTAATATGAAATAAGGAGTACTATATTATTATCAAAGTTGATCATTACCGATTCTCAAAAAAAAAAGTTGATCATTACCATATTGGATAGCATTATGTTGGTCCCACGTAGGCAAGAACAATCAGCACCGTCTGTGCAATGGTGCAAAATAGAACAAGCAGCCCCGCAAGTAGTGCCAATCCCAACCATGGATTGCTCAAGTGATTATGCCTCAACCAAGCTATCCACCTATTTAAGCGACTTTGGTAGTACATCTCCATCCTCCGACATGTAGATTTCAGGTAGAAATTTCCCATGAAGTCGAACACCACACCTTTAGTAAACCGAGTAAAAAGTGAGGAAACTGCCTTATCACTATGAAGTTGATGCACTATTATTCCTCTCTGTGAAAGTAGGGTAACATCATCAGACCTGCTGATTAGCTGGGACATAAATATGACATAAGCAGTGACACAATTGCCAACTTGAGGGCAAGTCTGCTCAAATGCCATCATGTTCCTAAAAAGGGAGCTCGTTCTGTCATCCACAGTCAAGCAAGGAATTTCGAGTACACCGTCCTTAAATATTACATCCAACATTGAAAAACGGTGTCCAAGAAACTCCTTTCTCTTGAAAGTAACTCCGGCTTCATGGTATTGTGTAGCTCGATGCCAACGGCAGAGCAGCCCACCTTCTAAGGAGTTGAATTGCTTATCGTCAGAAGTGTTAGATTCATCTTGTTCCTTCCTGACACCCGTGATTGACAACTTGCAAACTATATCAACAAAGTTTCCACCAAACAGAGGCTTCATATGACTTGTTACCACACTTGGTCTAAATTGCATGTGACACAGGTGGAGAAGATGACAAAAATCTGTGGGCCTGTAACATGTTCCAAATGCCTTCGTCAGATACTGCAGATTTTCCTCAACATATTTAATTATATTCTCTGCAAGCATGTTGCCCATGCCTGAACTCACGAGGACCTCATGTATTTTCCTGACAACTAAAAATGGAATTTGATTTTCAAGGAGAAATAAGTCAAGCACCGCAAACGCGCCATACCACAGCACGTCAGAGTTTTTACAGCATCTAGTGGTATCGTCATTCTCTGAACTCTTTTGGCTGACATCAAGCATCCTATGTTCTATCTGAAGGACTGTTTCCTGCTTCAGTTCTGCACTCTCTCGCATGAAATTGTTGGAGTTGTGGTGGCATGCTTCATATCCGCTCCCAGGTTCTGATTCAGTTATTTGTCGAACTCCATGTATACCATTAAGAATCACAAGAATAAAGCACCCATCTAGCAATAGCATCTGACGGAAACATTTAGTGTCCAATTTAATTTCATCAGAGTAACATGCGCTTGCTTGATTTTCTATATCACATATAGCAATTAGGTAGTCTGCAGATTCTTCTTGCAGTTAAGTTTAAGGATATAATCCAAACATCTCCATTTTAGCCTCTCCATAAATTGTAGTCTGGTGTTTTTGTGATGGTATGGGCCAATGGACACAACAAATGGTTCATAAGCAAGCCTATCAATTTGGCGGACAAGCTGATGAACTCTGGGGATCAGAAATGGTTTCTGCTCATCGAAATTATCATGTGGTAATTGCACACTACATAGATCCTTTGCCATGCAATTTACTATTTCGTTAACTTCTGCAGAATCAGCTGTACTGGTTGCATCTTCACCCATCATTTAATGGTCTTCTAGCTGTTCAGCTCAAAAAGTAAACCATTTTAGAGTAATTTAATGAACCTGGAGAGGAGCAAAGAAAAAACAGGCATCTTAGAAAAAGAACGGATTGGATAATCATAGCCGATGCGAATTACATACTATAAGAAGGATAGATTGTGTGGATAATTTTACATTGAGCCACCACATAGTGTGACAAGAAGGACTAGCAGTATGGGTAGGCGTCACCACATGAACATGTGGCAATACGGACGATGATGACTTTATCACTTGTGTCGTCATTGCGGTCTAGAAATCTGAAGAACGTAATAATAACCATGTAGCGGCCATCGAATAGCAAGGTGACGCAAAATCAATCTCTTATTAAAAAAAGGAAAGGGCGCACCTATTTTAATTCCCCCTTATCCTCATCTCTTCCGGTCAGAAAAGAGAGGAAGAGAGGAAGAGAGAAACACAGCAGATGGCGCGAGGCCTGCTTGGAAGTTGGAACGCGAGCTAGATGGGGCAGGGTGCGACCCGAGGGGCACCTCCACTCCAGCTACGCGGTGCCCCGGTGGCCATGAGCCTCGCGCAGCTGTGCACTCGCGTTTCACGGCAATGGTAGAGGCAATGCCAAGGGAAGGAAAAGGATGTGCAAGCGGCAAGCCTAACGCTGACTCGAGGAGAGGGTCAAGAAGGGAGGAACAGTAGGGAGGAACAGTGTGCGGTCGAATGATGCCCTCAATTGCGTGGCCTCCTGGCACCCTTACCGTTCTCCACTAGTGTCTCGCAACGCTAAGGTAGAAAAATCGCGCTCAAGACGAGCACGAGATCAGGTCGAGCTCAAGAGCAGCGGTAGTGGCATAGCTAGAGGAGTAGGTGGTGGTTGTGTTTTTGGAGGCATACTCTATAGAGGGTGGCCGGAAGCCGTCCGACAAGATCGGATTGGCCATGCGACATGCGAGAGGTATGTTCCTTTGTTGCTCAACCAGGGCAGGCGCGGCAGATGAGAGGGATCTCTTATACATCCTACGAGCATGCTGTTCCTAGCAGAGATCGATCTCCCTGATGGCGATGTGAGGCTGCAGAAGCTTGAGCTTTAGGATTGGTAACTTAGATTCGTGATACGATGTAGGAAGGATATATTGCACGGATTGTTTTGTATTGAGATTCATGGACTATTAATATATGAGTAAATGGCTTAGATGCACTAGTAGAGACGGAGTCTTTAGTACGCCTCTTTAGTCCTGATTCAACTTTGGAGTCGGGACTAAAGAGGTTTCGTCGACGTGCCTTTAGTCCTGGTTGGTATTACCAACACCGTGACTAAAGGGGCTCGTCGAACGGCTACTTTGGTGTCGATGTCGTCGACCGGTGCAAAGAAGAAGGAGAACCAAACAGATGCGTCGACGAGCAAACAGACTTACGTTCCCTCCGGCCTCACTACAGATGAACGAGCTCTTGCAAATTTGCCTACACAACAATTAATGCAGCTCATTGATTTTGTGGAACAATCAGGGATGCCTGTAAGTGTTGTACTCGGCAATGAAGAACCACCTCCGGATCCAAATTTCGTCCCTAGATGGCTCTTTCAGCAAGGAAAACCTCTTATCAGGTAAGAACAGGTATATAATCTCTCACCTAAGATGCACAAATTTCATGAATGATACATGCGGCACTTAGCGAAAGGTGTAGTGAGCTTAGGTATACTCGCTAGATCGAAAGAATTTGCCACTGAAGGCGAGAGGGTGGTCTGGCTGCAATTCAAAGATATTTATGGAGTTTACCATCTAGACGCCCTGAGTACCGATCTTATCATCGCATGGTGCCTGTAAGTGGCGTATTTTCTTATAGTTATTAATAAATTTATTACGTGTGTGGATCTACTAATTAACTTAGTTTTCCATTTTTGGTAGCCTGTAACTAAATGAGATGCGAAGAAAGAGTAATGTCGACAGAATTGGTTTCATAGACCCAACAAAAGTTAACCAATACGTGGTTCAGAAGCAACCAGACACAACAATCGCGACAAGCCGACAACCTATAGGACCTTGTCTAAGTTTCGTAACAAGGATCTCATACTACTACCTTACAGCTTCAAGTATGTGTGATTACCATCACATTGTCCTTGTTAATTCTATTTAGTCCTAATCTTTATGAGTATGGCCATTGTATATGCAGTTTTCACTTGATTGTTATGATAATTTAAGTCGACAATAGCAGCGTCATGGTGTGGGATTCATTGAGAAAAAAGCCAGCAGATTAACAAGACTTTCAAGATCTGTTTCAAGTGTAATAAATCTATCTAAGACGTTTTCTTTAATGCAATATATATAGTTTGTCTTGATTAACACACTATCTTTCATTATTTTTCCTCAGAGCTTGGAAAAAATTCATTGCAGAGAACGAAAGACAATATGATCCAAAAATTACATTCTATACTGACTATCCGGTACGTAATCCAAATAACGACTTCAGATTGAGAAAAAATAAATTGTATAACACTAATATTTCATAATTTTTTCTCCAATCCACTTTAGTTTTTGAGACAGGAACAGGGAAATAATTTATGTTGATACTATGTCTGTGAGCACATACGATGTTTGTCAAGTACAAACTCGGGAAATTATAATGTAAGTTAATTAAATAAACTTATTAATATTACATCATTTCCTAACCGCTTATATATAAAATTGTTAGGTGTAATATATTAACAAATTTGTACATTTCAGATAGATATGGTTAAGGACGGACTCAATGAGAAGGATCATCTTTTGGCGATTCAAGAAGGTCTCATGGGATTCATCTTGAACGAGGTGGTTAATCCAGCAGGACAACATTATTATGATGGATCTAAAAAATTGTTATGATGCACCTCCACTAGGAGTAGAGACTAGAAATTTGAAGTGAACGATATTTTGATGTATATGTACTATTTGTTTTTATGTATAAAATTGTGTGATATATATATATATATATATATATAAAAGTGTATATGCATAGATATATAAGTCTAAGTACGCATAGTAGAGATGTATACATATATACATACTTAGTGCAAATACTATACGTACATTATATGTGATACACCAATTAGAATATACACGTACAATAATAATTAGAATAACTCAAATTGAAAAAAAAAAAGACGGGAACCCTTTAGTCCCGGTTGGTATGGGGGTGGACGCAGGTGCTGCCGTGCCCCTCTTTAGTCCCGGTTGGTATTACCAACCGAGACTCAAGACCTCCCTTTAGTCCAAATTCGTTAACCTGTGACTAGAGGGTCTTTTTGTCTCTCATCATTAATCTTGGTTGGACTGGAGAGACGTAAAGCCTCTACCAACCGGGACTAAAGCCCCTCTCTCTACCACTTATGATTACTTGTAGCCTCTCCAAAGGTTATCCATGTTTATAATCAATCCTAAACTTACGATATAGAGCTACCTAGTATACTATAAGACATTTTAGATAAGGTGATAATTTGTCCTATTGAAAGCAACTAGCATTGTACCACGTCATTTCAATTAACTCCATTTGGATGTAGATATTAGAAAGCTTGCTGGAGCTCCTCCGACTCCCGCTCCTCCTCTGACGCATTACTGTAGGGTTAGAGGAGCCGGCTCCTCCTTCACCGGTGAGTGGAAAACGAAAAACTGATTATGTGAACAGTGCTGTTACAGGAAATGTCAATTATGTTATCTTCTCGGTTCCTTCAGTCTGTTTTTGGTTGTTTCAGGTCGCAGATGGCTTTTGTTTTAGAATGGAGTTGTTTTTTTGTAATAGGCAAAGGTTCCAGATTTAGAGTACACTCTGACGGCCATTTTTGTGCATATGACTTGGTTTACTAGTTTGGTCTGCTGTTGTTGTAGCATTTCCTCTGGGGCAGTAGCGGCATTGGGCCTGGTGATGTGTCCTATAAAGCTATAGCTTAAAGCCAACTTCCGCTCAGGGGACTTTTCCACTCCCCTCACCGTGATGCTGTGCCCCACTTCCACCGTACCGTTCCGTCCATCATCCGGACGTTACCACAACTCTCCGACCCATCCTCGACCGCCAAGCTCACCACTGATGAAGGAGGAGCACTGCCCACCTTGGCTTGGGCTCCGCCGATGCCTATGTCGGCCTGAGCTCCTCCCCACCAACGGTTCTGTGTGCTACCAAGGAAGGGAGACGACGACATGATGAAATAAAGGATTCGGAGCTCAACAAGTCGAGTCAAGGGTCAAGGCTCGATTTTCCTGATTTGGAGCTCAATTCGTCGATTCAGCCACGGATGAAGCTCGAGGGGCGACAACTCGTCCATGGAGGTAACTCGAGGAGGCAGTGCCCCTCCTCGTCACCTATCCCTCCTTCTCGTGGCCTGAACGTACCGAGGGTTGTGGGCTGGGTGACCGCTGCTGCATGGCAAGCTCTGGCAAGTGCGGTCTGAGGCCATTGTGCTTTGCCAATCCACACTGGTGGAGACCGGACCTTTGATCCAGGTCTTTTGTCCCGGTTCAACTTTGGAGCCGGGACAAAAGGCTTTGGGGTGATGTAGCCCGAAACACCTACGAAGGACCCCAGCCTTTTGTCTCGGTTGGTAGCACCAACCGAGACAATTGGGGAGGCCTCTAACGGCTACTGCAGCTCAATTATTAGCTTCGGCAATTTGTCCCGGGCGGTGTCACCACCCGAGAGAAAAGGGCATCCCTTTTGTCTCGGGTGGTGACACCGCCCGGGACAAAAACTTTCGTCCCGGATCGTTTTACGACCCGAGACAAAAAAAAAGTCGCATTTTGTCTCGGGTGGTAATACCACCCGGGACTAAAGACCGGCGCCTATAAGTCCCTGCCCTCTCCTTCTTCTTCCTCTGCCCGAGCCATTTCACCCAAGAGCTAGCTCAACATTTCACCCGAGAGCTAGCTCAAGCTCTCCATGGTGCTGTCCAATTTTTTCGTCATCAATTTGTGAAGATTTCTCTCCTCCAAAGTGTTGCCAAGGTTAGATTCTTCATTCTCTTTTCATTTGTCGTCATTAAATTTTGATTTATGGTTTAGAAAAGGAGAAAATAGCAATTTTAGTTTCTAGGTAGTAGTAGGAGCTAAGAGATGAGATTTTTTAGATGTTTTAGATTTAGAAACAAGTAGTTATTTAGCTACTAACATTGTATTTTGTTTCACATATTTTTTAAGCATCCTCTAATTTTCTAGTATTTGATATAGAGATAGTTGATTTTTTACTTTCAGAAATAATGAGAGATGCATTTAAATTTACATTTAGCTTAATTTATTAGAAGTTAGTTTGGTCATTACCAAACGAAAATATACTACCTACCTATTTAATTCATTTTTGTTAAGTATTTCTTGTTTTTATTTAGAATACATTTAGGCATTCTCTTATTTTTAGAGATAATAGAAATTTTATTTCATTCATGTTCATTAAGTATTTTTGTATTTATATATAAAAAATTTAAAATGTTATTTGCTGTAAGATCTGGAAATTCAGACATATAGTGCACTGCCTCCAGTTCCGATAGGAGCCAGCAGTTCAAGCATAATGTTTTGACTGACACCTCTTAGGAGGTTAGCTTTAGCATATACAATAGCTCTTAGACACCTTATTCAGAGAGTGAGAGAGAGAATGTCGACATCATGCTTGATCAGCTGGCTCCGTCGGAACTGGAGGTAGTGCACTCTGTCAGCTTCTAGATTTTAAACCACTGCTTCAAACACATCTCTGAATTCACGTATTGTCTTTAAATCATCAACATGTTAAGTATTTCTTGTTTTTATTTAGAATACATTTAGGCATTCTCTTAATTTTATCTTTTTTCCATATACAGTCGGTTGGACATTCTCTACCAGTAGCCTTACATCCTAGCTAGCTACAGTCTTACATCACCGGCGAGCTGGGGCTATACGTGGCTCAGTGATGTAGGGCTGTAGTTAGGTAGGAGATGTAGGGCTGTAGCTTGACGATGTAGAGAACTGTAAGTGAGAGAGCAAGGTGTGTGTATATGATGGTGAGGTGAGGATGTACTTCCTAAATGATCATGGTCATTAGAAAAGGTATAGTACAGACTTACGTCGCCTCTGGCCTCACTGCACCTGAACGAGCTCTTGCACTTATCTGTTAAGTTATTAGAAAATGAGAAAATAGGTCTTATATATTTTGTTTTTATATAGAATAAATTTAACCATTCTCTTATTTTCCTACAGAGATTGTAATAGTTCTAGAAAACTATGGCAAGTTATTCTGGTCACGGTGGTCGCCGTGGCGGTCGCCGTGATGAACGGGCACCTTTTGCTCGTCGTCCAGGCATACACTTCACCCATGGTGTGATTGACTTACCTACTGGTGATCGAAGCCAGGGACCTCGTCCCAACATAGTAATATTGTTTCCTTGTATAAATTTGATGTTTACGTACTACACACGGATAATAATATTATTTTCAAACAAATGCAGGTTCTCAATCATTTGCAGTGGCTCGCACATGTTGTTGAAAATTTAGGTGGTACCCCTCCTGTTTCACAATGTGCCATTGTCGGTCCAAACAATTCCATACAATTAAAAATCTCATTTGACATACCCATTCGAGGACAAATTCGCTCCTCGCTGTCTTCAGAACCCATCCAAATGGTCTCAATTTTTGGTGGGGTACCCCTGCAATGGTTAGGAGGACTTATAAAAGGACCGCCGTATAGGCATGCTTAGAACAACTTTACGCTAATGGGTACTTTGTGCCAGATTACTCTTATTTTCTAATCAAGGCACTCGAGGAGGGAGAAAGTGTGAGCACGACCGCAGAGAGACTTTGTCGGCTGAATGAACATGACATGGTATGGAACATCATTTAATGTTATTTTAATCAACTTATTTAACATTTTTTATGAGTCGTAATAACATTATTTTTACCTGTAGGATATCTTTGGTAAAACCTTTTGCGGCTAAGAGCTTTCATGCAATTCTAGAGCAAGTGTTGGATGTTGTGGGATTTTCTTACACAGATTCAAATCCTACACTCACAAGAGGTTCGAAGTATCAGGCTCATCTTTCATTTTTCAGACCATATCAGTTTTCCTCGCCACTGTTTGAAATTTATGGAAGTCCATGTGACCGTAATTGTGAAACGATGGAGAGTGCACTGATCCATTCTCTGGCATATATCGATGAAGTTCTCGACTTCAAGATCGGAGACTTCAACTATATGAACTATCTAAGGAAGAAGAATGGAGTATGAAATATGTGTCGTGCATTGATGCAACCCTCTATCTTTGTTAAGACCGTACCTTAAGTATTCATGTATGAACTTTTTATGTTTGTAAGACCTTAATTAAGTATTGATGTATGAACTTTTTTATTTTTTTGTTAAGAACTTAAGTATTGATGTTAGGCCAGTGAATAATTTTTTGGAAGCCTTAATATTAGGGTTCTTACCTCCAAAGTATTGATTAAGCCTTAATATTAGCCTTTATCATCGCCTAGTGCCTGTAAGTGATGGTGCAATTCATGTGCTAATTAATAAATTAATGCATCCGCTAATTAACTTTGTCTTTCATTTTCTGTAGTCTGGAACTTACTATGATGAGAAAGCAGGGTTATCACCGAATAGGCTTCATGGACCCATCATTAGTTTGCCAAGACCAAGTAAGGCAATGCCCAAAAACAGCATTCACAAAAATCCTTAGGACCTTGAATCGGCTGCATTTCAAGGATGTGATACTACTACCTTACAACTTCGAGTATGTGCAATTACCATCTTATTAAGGGTTTGCATTTCTAATTATCCTAGTTATTATTATTTAGTTCTCATTTTTTCACCATGCATGTATATACAGCTTCCACTGGATTCTTCTAATAATTCAAGTCCACAAGAGCAACGTCATGGTCTTTGATTTGTTGAAAAGAAACTCTGACAAATACCAAGACCTTCAAGATATGTTTCAAGAGTAATAATTTTATCCAATACGTTTCCTTTTATGCAAGAGTGTGCTTTTACTAACACTAGCTCTAACTTTCATTATTGTCCGTCAGAGCTTGGGAAAAATTCATTGCTATGAACCCTGGACAATGGAAACCTAAACTTAGATTCTATACCGATTTTCCGGTACGTAAACCAAAAAACAACTTCAGCTTGGGCAAATTATAAAAGGAATAACACTAATATTTCATAATTATTTTCTCCAATTTAGTGTATGAGACAGGAACAAGGGACCAATTTATGTGCATACTATGTGTGTGAGTTCATCCACAATTTTTGCACTGCAGACCCGGGAGATTATACTGTAAGTATTATGGTAAACCTATTAATAAGACATCATTTTCTAACTGCTTATATATTTAATTCTTGGGTGTTATATATTAACATATTTGCACATTACAAAACTGTATGATTAGGGATGCAATCATTGAGAAGGATCGTCTCTTGGCGATGCAAGAAAGTCTTGTGGGATTCTTGATGGACGAGGTGATTAGCTCAAAGGGAAGACATTATTTTAACGGTCATCCAATCCAGAAATATTAAATAGCACCTCCAGTGGAACTTGACACTAGAATTAGAATGAAACGATATTTTGATGTATATATACTAGTTTTAGAAAATACAATCTCTACTTTCGACGTAATATATATATATAGTGTGTGTATATATTTATTTATAAGTTTATTCTCTTGATATAGTACGTATATATAGTAGACATGTATAATTAGTGCAAACATTTATACGTACACGTAAAATACACCCATATACGTCAGAATATACGCGTATAACATTATTGAAACAACTGGAATTGAAAAACAAAACAAAATAACCGCGAAGCCTTTAGTCTCGGGTGGTATTACCACCCGAGACTAAAGGGTGGGCGCACAGGCGCTGGCATGCCCCCCTTTTGTCCCGGGCGGGGCTACCACCCGAGACTAAAGGGTGGGCGCACAGGCGCAGGCCTGCCCCCCCTTTTGTCCTGGGCGGGGCTACCACCCGGGAATAAAGGCCCCCCTTTATTCTCGGTTGCCCACCCGGTGACAAAGGGGAGGCCTTTTGTCTCTCACCTTTCGTCCCGGTTGGGCCTTAGGGAGATAACGCCCTTCCCAACCGGGACGAAAGGCCGTGTCTCCACCAGTGCCAGCACTAGCACAGGCAAGCACCGCTATGCGGATGAGGGAGCAAAGAATGGCGGGAGGAGGGGATGAGAGGGCGTTGTAGGTGTTGAAGCAACAATAAAAAAAATGGTATCAACAATAGGAGGATGTCAGTGCGCTCAGCCATGTCATAGAAAGGAGGAGAGGCTGGGAGCTGAGTAGATCAGGTGGAGGGAGAAGAATAGAAGCGGTGGGGCTGGCGCGAGTGACTACTAGAAGAAGAGGGGTTGCAACTATACATTGCATATACAATGGATGGCAAACCATCACGGACCCTGCAGGACCCAATTGTCAGCAACATGTGAGTGGGATCCACATGTCAGAGCCACCATCATCCTCTCGACAACGCCTCCCACTGGCCCGTACGCCTCCTACTGCTCCGCTGCTTCCTCTCGAGCTCCCCAGCAGAGACAAGTTTGGGCGGCAGATGCAGAGGCGGGAGCCGTCGAAGCTGGAGGAGGAGGGCGGGCAGGGGCTTTGGGCGCCTCCTCCTCCTCCTCCTCCTCCCCTAATGCTTCCTTCCCGAGCTCCCCGGCGGAGCCAGGTCAGGACGGCGAAGAGTGGTGGTAGGAGCCGACAGAGCAGAAGTAGGAGAGCGGCACGGGGGCTCCGGAGCTTGCCACTATTAGGGTTAGGGTTCAGGGCTATTGTGATCTCCTACTCTAGAGGGAATGTCTGGAGCAGCGATGGACCAACAATGACGATGGGTTGTGGGTTTGGTGAGGTCGCGGGAGCCGCCGATCGCATCTTGCGCAAGACAACCGGTGGGCGGTGTTGGAGGCCGGGTAGTGGAGGAGTAGGAAAAGCCACTTGCGGTTGTTGGAGGAGGGGCGCAGCAGGAGTGTGGAGAAGAATGAGATTTGCAGCGACACATTGAGAAGAAGGGGGGAGGGGAGGAAGAAGACGACTGCAATGGGATGGTGTGGGCCGAAGGAAGAAATGGGCTGTAGAAGGTGATGTTCGATTATTTTGCCACCTACAGTGATAGGTAACCGCACCACGACATGGGGGTCGCCGCGTTACTGTGAGGCGAGGTGACATGAGGGCATCGACGCCGAGCTGGCATGGATGGAGCTGCAGTGCAGGATCATGGGTGAGCAGAAGACGGGGTAAAGGAGATGTGTATATTTGTAGGTTGATCCCTAGAAAAATATTTGAGTCACAAATCAGTTCTTGAAAGGATTACATGTCACTGGGTTTAGATATGGTGTTGGAGAAGATAACTTAGACGTTCCTCGATTTTAGTATCCAATTTTACAAAATCTACTAGAGAGGCTCTTATGCTTGATGTGTGTATCTGATAAGGGGGTATGTGTGTGTGAGAAAGAGAGACCGCGAGAGACAGAAAAGAGAGAGAGAGAGAGAGGGGAGAGATAGTGAGTTATGCCTTCGTGAGATAGATAAGAGAGAGTCTCTTCATCCTACAAAGAGTGTCCATTTAGGAAATTTTAGACACAATAGAAATTGTGATATATATATATACACTAATTGTGATTGGAAATCGTGAGGCTTGTTTAGTTTTCTGAATCCAAAATAAATACACATGCAGTGGAACTAGATAAATAATATTAATTGATCGATCATTTCTTGACTCTACACGCTTCTCCATACACTTTCTTAGGTTGGTTTGTGTACGTGTTGTTTTAACTAGATGAGATTTAATATGATATAAGAGGACATTCTGTATGGACAAGATTTAGAGGCTAAATAGACACTTTGCAGGACGGAGGGGGCACAAGGAAAATATAATGCAAAAAACACACTCTATATTTCCATTCACCCAAGTAACATTTGGAATTCGATTATAACAAAATATTTCCATGTATAGACAAACAGGAAAATTGAATTGAATGATATTCTAGGCGATTCATTTTCTATTGAATCTAATTGCTAGAATCTAATTTAAGGAATAGGTTTCAATTATAGGGATCCAAACGACCCAAATCGCAATTCGAACTTGTTTAAAGTCTGAAATGGCATTGATGATTAAAAAGAACAAAACAGAATGCATGAGAATTTGGTGTTGCCTGTCCTCTGGCTGCGAATTGTAGTCGTGGGAGATGGGGCGGCTACAAGCAGCGCCATCGCGGCGGCCTGCCGGCTCCGACGCCTCGCGGATCCTCGCCCTTGGACCTGATCGAATTCTCTGCTGGTAGTGCTGGGCGCTAAACTAGGCAACTATCGATCTTATCGCTGTGTTGATTGCGTGAACGAACGAACCGGTCCAACTTCCAAGAGCCGAGCGCTGCAAATGGCTGATGGGGGTGCACAAATTTGGGCTGGGGCTACGTTTGGCCACTGGTTAAATGATGGGTCTTTAGGGCACGGACAAAGGTTACACCTCTGCCGTCTTCTTTTCTCCCGGTAAGCAGAATTAGGCCAAGACTACGCTTTTCAACAGTTTCACATACATGATTCAACATTTAAGTCTTGCATTGTGTTGGGATCTAATGTGGCAGAAAACTATGTAGTAGTTTTCTGTAGTAATCCTCAGCAATGAACTCATCCCATGCTGATAATCCATCGCCATAGCCATCATACATTTCGTGTATTATCTGCTCATATAGCAAATGGATACAAATGATGTTGACAGAGATTAGAACACACTGAGTAACATTACGATAAAGAAAGTCAATCTGGCAACTCACCATCATCTTACCTTGTGCCTATACAGAACCAATGATGTATGCATCTAGGCCTTGACGCACCTTTGGTAAAGGTGTGTTTCAGTGATAAATGACAACCGTATACTTGTGACCAACTTTTGTTTTGTAGCGGATTTAATCTTGGGTTATTGTCATGAGATATAAGTGAAATGATATCCCTCAATTTGAAATTATGGACGATCAATGGACGAATGTTACAAGGCTAAGGACATTGTTAGTTCCAAGTGTCACAAGGAGATGAAGGACACTTGGATTTACTAGTTTGTAGTGTTTGACCGTACAATTAAGAGGGGTTCACACACTAGTAGCTTGACCATGCCAAATGCTATGCTATATTCATGCACTATCAAGCTCCTTGGATGTGAAACAACTCAAAGTACTCATGGAATTACAATGGAAGCAAAGGAATTGAAGAGAAACCCAAAGGCGATTGAATTGGATGAGTTGAACTGCAAAGGGTAGCGTCGGATGAACCGACGCCCCAATTCCTAGTTGCATCGGATGATTACAGTGGCAGTTCAGAGAAAAAGCACCGCCGGATGACCTAGTGTTTCGCAACAGTAAGATTTGAAGTCAATTGTCTTAAGCACCGGATGAAACCGCAGTCAGAGCAGCGGTTCATCCGGTGTATGCATTTAAATCATACAGAGACGTACCGAGAAAACTTACTTCAGCACCGGATGAAACGATGCTATACAGGACACTCAGCGGTTCATTCGGCGCCTATGTTTAAATCATACAGAGACGCACTAAGTGATATGGCTTCAGCACCGGATAAACCGACACAACATCGGTGCATGCGTCGGATGATTTGGTACAGCGGCTAGGTTCAACGGCTATATTTCTCGATCCAGAGTGACCGGATGAACCGACGCTATTGCCAGGGGGAACCGTCAGTTCATCCGACAGTGCTACTTTCTGCAGCACTTTTCTAACGGCTAGCCTCTCTTGCTTAGCCTATATAAGTGACCCCCCCGCGTCTCTTGAGCTGCCTTTGCCACTCTAATGAACTACTGCAGCCAAGGAGAGAAGGAGTTAGTGCTTTGTTCATTTGGAATTCATCTTCCTTTGCCAAGGGGAATTCTTTCTTGGTGATCAAGGGTTTCAAGGTGCTTTCTATGGCTAGCCGAGTGCACTGGTCAAGTGAAAGTGTGTGAGCTTGTTACTCTTGGAGTTTGACGGCTCCTAGACGGTCTCAGTGTTTGGAGGTTCTTGGTGAGCTCTTGGAGATTGTGGGAGCCTCGGGAAGTGCTTGGTATAAATGGATTGAGACCCACCATTCCGGAGATGGAGAACGGGTACTCTTAGTGAGCACTCAAGTCTAAGTGGTTTGAGGGTGAGCAAAACTCTTTGTGAGTGCTCCAACGTGGACTAGGGAGAAGCGTCAACTTCTCGATACCACGGGAAAAAAATTGGTTGTCTCTAGTCCTCTTACTCTACCTTCGTGCACTTAATTTCAGCATTTACTTTTAGCTCTTAAGTTCTTTTGTCCTAGTTTCCCTTGTGTGCTTTGCTTGTCTCGTATCTTGACTAGGGTGCTTTTCTCTTGTTAGTGTGTATCTTGCTAAGGAACTTTGTTGCTAGTGTGTTTAGTTGGTAGAAAGAAACCTTTTTAGATGGGCAACACTAGTGGTATAGGTTATGGTTTGTTACTTGTTCTAGAAAATTGAAAAAGACCCTTATTCAACCCCCCCTTCTATAGGCCATCGATCCTACAAGTGATATCAGAGCTTTGGCTCCTTTTTTGGTGGCTTAACCGCCTAGAGAGATGGCCAAGGGGAGTGGCAATGGCCCCCCAAGTTGGCGGGGACACAGTTCACTTTTTGGGCACATAGAATGGCTAGCTATCTTCAAGCACAATACCACGATGCATGGATCACCACCATGTATCCTTTGCCAAATGAACCCACCGAAAGTGAATCCAAGTGGAACTATCGTGCTAGAAACTATATGTTTGAGGCTCTTGAGGAGGATGTGTTTGATAGGGTGTTTACCTTGGAGACCGCTCATGAGGTGTGGATGGAGCTCAAAAGAATCCATGTAGGTAACAAGAAAATCCATGAGGAGAAGTATGAGTTGCTTAAGGTTGAGGTCAATGAGTTTAAGATGAAGGATGATGAGGGTGTAGAGCAAATGAATTCTAGAATGGGTGTTCTTATTCAAAATATAAATGCTCTCGATGTTGCTAACGTGTCCGAGCAGGAAATCATTCAGAAAATCCTTCAAACGCTTCCCAAGCCCAAGTACAACATCGTCAAGGTACTCATCTTTGAGAAGGACTTCGAAGCACTCACTATCACCGAAGTTGTCAACAAGATTCGGTCTCATGAGATGTTCTTGATGGGCCAAATTGAATCATCTTCTTCCACATCAAGCTCCAAGACGGATCTTGCACTCAAGGCTAGTGACAAGACCAAGCCCAAGCTAAAGTCAAAAGCAAAGCCTCCTCCTTCAAGTGAAAGTGAAGACAAGAGTGAATCAAGTGATGATTAAAATGATGAAGGTGAACTTGCTCTTCTCATGAGGAAGACTACCAAATTGCTTTCCAAGATTGGCAAGAAAGGCTACAACTATGATCTTAAGAAGAACAAGTGTCGCTCATCAAGAAGAAGTGGTGAAGGTGGCAAGAGGAAGTGCTACAATTGTTCAAGTTATGATCATCTATCATATGATTGCCCCAAGCCCGACAAGCGAGTGTCAAGCTCAAGTAAGAAGAACGACGATGACGATGATGATGAGAAAGATGTCAAGCATTCCAAGAAGAACTCATTCAAGAAGAAGTCTTCTAGCAAGCCCTACAAGAAGAATAAGGGTGGTCATCGTTCTCTCTTGGCAAATGAATGGATCACAGATGGTGAAACTTCAAGTGAATCAAGCGGTAGTGAAGATGAGAAGAACAAGAAGTTTGCCGGTCTTGTGATCATGGATGATGAAGAACCTCCTCTTCCTCCACCACCTATGTGCTTCATGGCTAAACACTCCAAGGTGAGCGATAGTGAAAGTAGTGATTCCTCAGATAGTGATAATGATCTTTCACCTCATGCTCTTAAGGGACTTCTTGATCAGTACACTGATATGATTAAGAAACAAAAGAGTAAGCTCAAGGCTCTTGAAGAGACACATGAGAAGCTTAAGCTATCTAATGATGAGTTGCTTGTGAAACACAATGACCTTAGCAAAGAACATGAAGCTTTGGTAGTGTCTAACAAGTCACTTAGAGATGACCACAACAAGTTGCTTGATAAGCACAATGAGCTAATCGTCAAACATGATGATATAACCGTGCTTAACAAGTCACTTGAGTCAAGTCAAAAGATGCTTAAGAAAGATCATGTGATCTTAGAGATGAAGTATCAAGAACTTGAGCTTGCGTATGAGGCTATTTGTTCTAGTGGGCAAGAAATTGCTAGAGACATCACTAAAACAAATGCCTCTACCTCTTGTGATGATTTAATTGAAGAACCTAAGATCTTACTAAATGATGAGAATATTGCCTCCTCTTCCAAGACTAACCATGCTAGAGTGAAAGCCCTTGAAGAGGAAGTAAGAAGCCTAAGATCATGTGTGAAGAACTTGGCCAAGGGTGAAGAATTGCATAAGGAGATCCTTTATTACAATGCAAGAGATTATGGCTCTAAGGGACTTGGCTCCTTCCCTCAACCCATCAAAGAGACTCCCAAGTCAAAGGAACTCTATGGGTGTTTGTGAAGGAAGTTGGATTCTATTGCCAACATTGCAAGATCACCGGTCATCACACAAGAGAGTGCCCTATACCTACACGTCTTTTACCTATCTTACCTTGCAACTATCATTCCATGTTCAACAATAACCATTTCTTGTTGTTGAAGAATAGCAAAGGCAAGGTGGTGGCAAAGTTCATAGGGGCCAAGGCTAAAGTGAAACCTCCTAGGAAAATTTGGGTTCCTAAAGCTTTAGTAACTCATGTCAATGGACCCAAACTTGCTTGGGTTCCTAAATCTTCAACTTGATCTATTTGTGTGTAGGTGAACTACAAGGCCAGGGGAAGTCATTGGGTCCTTGATAGTGGATGTACTCAACACATAACTGGCCAAGTTAAAATGTTCACCTCTCTAGTGGATGATGCGGGAAATCATGAGCAAGTTACTTTTGGTGATAATTCTAAAGGAAGGGTCTCCGGTTTGGGTGAAATAGCTATAGCAAATGATCTTTCTCTTTCCAATGTATTATTTGTGGATTCTTGTAGTTACAACTTGCTTTCCATTGCTCAATTTGGTGATCTTGGTCTATCTTGCCTATTTGATGATGAGGGGGTGATCATTACTAACAAGAAATCTAATGAAGTTGTGTTCAAAGGTTTTCGCTATGGCAACATCTATCTTGTGGACTTCTCCTCTCATTAAGAAAATTTGACTACTTGTCTATTCACCAAGACATCCAAGGGTTGGCTATGACATCGTTGTATTGCTCATACAGGCATGAGTCAACTCAAGAAGGCTTTCAAAAGGGGTTTAGTTCTTGGTGTGAAGGATGTCACCTTCGAGAAGGACAAACTATGTGGAGCGTGTCAAGCCGGCAAGCAAGTAGCAAGTCACCATCCTATGAAGGCTTATGTTTCTACCACAAGACCATTAGAAGTCATACACATAGACCTCTTCGGCCCTACTACCTACAAAAGTCTTGGTGGTAATCTCTATTGTCTTGTCATTGTTGATGATTACTTATGCTACACTTGGACTTTCTTTTTGGAGGACAAGAGCAAGACGTTTGGGATCTTCAAGAATTTTGCTACAAAGGCTCAAAATGAATTTGAGTCATCTATTGTGAAGATCCGAAGTGACAATGGATCGGAATTCCGGAACATTCAAGTGGAAGAATATTGTGATGAGCAAGGCATCAAGCATGAACTCTCTTCAACCTACACACCACAACAAAATGGTGTGGTAGAAAGAAAGAACAAGACTCTCATCACCTTAGCTCGAGCCATGTTGGATGACTATGGTGTCTCTCAAAGGTTTTGGGCGGAAGCTATCAACACGGCATGTCATGCTTCAAATAGGGTATATCCCCACCGACTATTGATGAAGACACCCTATGAGCTTCTCATTGGGAGGAAGCCCAACATCTCTTACTTCCGAGTCTTTGGGTGTAAGTGTTTCATTTACAAGAAGAGGAAGCACCTAGGGAAGTTTGATAGTAGGGTAGATGAGGGCATATTTGTTGGTTATGCATCTAACTCCAAGGTATATAGAGTATTCAACAACATTACACGTGCCGTTGAAGAAACATGTGACGTGGAGTTTGATGAATCTAATGGCTCCCAGGGAGATTGCTATTGTTGTGATGATGTAGGAAAAGAACCTCTCCGAGAAGCAATGAAGAAGATGGCTATTGGGGACATCAAGCCAAAGGAGGATGATGATACACCTTCTACTTCCCACAACTATGAAGACTCCTCCTCTTCCGATGATAATGATGATGACCATCAAAGGCGTCCAACAACATCCCCCACAAGACAAGATAGTCCATCTTCCTCACAAGGACCACCTACTACATCACAAGACACTCAAGATCAAGAAGAAGAACCGGAAGTAGTGCAACCTCAAGACGATCCAACTTCTACCACACTTGGGAGGCGTAAAAGGACTTCATCAAACCATCTCATCGATCTTGTCTTGGGTGATCCCAAGGGTGGTACACATACTCACTGCAAACAATATGCTTCTTTTTGCAAACATCATGCTTTTGTTTCCTTTGTAGAACCCACTACTATAGAAGAAGCTCTCGAGGACCCGGATTAGATTTTGGCTATGCAAGAAGAGCTCAAGAACTTCACAAGAAATGAAGTTTGGGTCCTAGTAGAGCACCCCAAGAACAAGAACGTGATTGGCACCAAGTGGGTCTACCGAAACAAGCAAGATGAACATGGTGTTGTGGTGAAGAACAAGGCAAGACTTGTCACCAAGGGTTACTCTCAAGTAGAAGGCTTGGACTATGGAGAGACCTTTGCTTCGGTTATGCTTCTTGAAGCAATCCGTATCCTCCTTGCTTATGCTTCTTGTCACAAAATGAAGTTATTCCAAATGGATGTTAAAAGTGCCTTCTGAAATGGCTTCATCAATGAAGAAGTCTATGTTGAGCAACCTCCCGGTTTTGAGGATCCTACATATACTAACCATGTCTATAGGTTGAACAAAGCTTTGTATGAATTCAAGCAACCTCCAAGGGCATGGTATGAGAGGCTCCAGGACTTTCTCATCAAGGAAGGCTTCAAGATTGGAAGGGTGGACAATACCTTATTCACCAAGATCATCAACAGGGAGCTTTCATTTGTCAAATTTGTGTTGATGATATTATCTTTGGTTCCACTAATCTCAAAGTGTGCAAAGATTTTAGTAATCTTATGACTAGGGAATTCGAGATGTCTATGATTGGAGAGCTCAACTTCTTCCTTGGGTTTCAAATCAAGCAATTGAAGGAAGGGACTTTCATTCATCAAGAAAAGTACACTAATGATATTCTCAAGAAATTCAAGTTGGATGATTGCAAGCCAATAAAGACACCAATGCCTACCAATGAACATCTCGACTTAGATGAGGGAGGTAAATCGGTTGACCAAAAGCTTTACCGTTCTATGATCGGTTCCCTTCTTTACCTTATAGCGTCTAGGCCCGATATCATGTTTAGTGTTTGCATGTGTGCTTGGTTTCAAACCAACAATAAAGAATCTCACCTAAGTGCTTTAAAAAGGATCCTTAGATACTTAAAATACACACCTAGCATTGGCTTGTGGTACCCCCATGGTGCTTGTTTTGAGCTCTTGGGTTATTCGGATTCGGACTTTGCTGGATGTTGAGTAGACCGCAAGAGCACTTCAGGTGGGTGGCATTTGCAAGGTCGATTTTTGGTTGCTTGGTCCTCTAAGAAGCAAAACTCCGTGGCCTTATCCACCACGCAGGCGAAATACATTTCTGCAGGGCTTGTTGTGCGCAAATCCTCTATATCAAGCAAAGCCTCTTGGATTATGGTGTGGTTCTAGATAGGTGTGACAACCCCATCGGAGATAAGTCCGTACTATCACTTAAGCCAATCCCTTTTGGTCATTATGCGATAATAAAGAATTATCCCGTTGAGTGTTGCCGGGTCATAGCCCGGTAAATCACTTGTAAACCACACAGAGGATCAAACACGCATACATTAAAACTGCCACGAAGGAGAGTCCATAGTACCTTATAATTTAATACTAATCTTTCCCGTAGGGTCAACTATTACAAATCATAGTTCATAAAATGATAAACCATGGTTCAGAGTTTTAAAAGACAGCGGAAATAAACTACGATAACTTGGCCTCATGGGAGGCCACCCATAACACCATTAATCTTCGTCGATCACCCATTCCAGCCCCAAGCCGGGAGGATTCGTTAGGTTAAACAATATTACCTAAAAACAACACATATAGCAAGGCTGGGTATACTAATACTCACCAAGGCTTACCCGTCTAAAATAAAAGACTTAACCTTCTAATCATGCTTGGCTTTTGGCTAGTGGGTTTGTTTTGCCAAAAAATGACTAAGGAGTTAATCCTTACTTTCAATATTTTAGCTCAAGTTCTAGTAGATCAAGTTATTACTAGATAAGCAACTAATGCACGCATATTTGTGCAAACAATTAATCAACCATCAAGTATATCAACGTTTCATCATAGAGGGATTATCATGGATAGAGGGTTAAGAACTCTCGGATAACGTTGAGAGGCCGATGATCGATCGATTAATAACCTTGCAAGGTGAACCTAAACATACGGGAGAAAACACTAACAATGAGTGTATTCAACCAAACGGTTCCCGTCATTCCTCGGATTAGGATCAGATGCCATAGTCTAGGTACAAGGCTAGCTGGCATGCCTCACACTAGCATCCAGCGTCACACATGCACCACAGGTAGCTAGCCTGGGGCCGCAACCCAAGATTAGTAGCCTAAAGTTCCTGCACCGTATAGATCAGGTACTAGGTTTACCGTACCCATGTCCGACAAATGTTTAGTACTTTCAAACGCTTAATCTCTTAACCATTGCACCGGAGCCCAAAATCCCATGCTCTTACCACGTAAGCAATTCAATTTAACAAGTTTTATGATTCCAACAGAAGAACCTATTCTCGGAAGCAAAGTACATCACTTGACTTGTACCGGGTCCTTAGTGCATAGCAACTATCGAGCTAGCATACTAGTAGAAGATCATTGATGCTTATGGATCATGCATCTAGGGTTTCCATTCAACTCCTGAACGTAAATGCACATAGACAATCAAGCATAAATTCAGAAATTTAAAAGAAGGAAACACATAGGTGAATGTTAAACCGGGGCTTGCCTTCACTAGCAAGTTGGTGGGGAAACTTCCGAACTTGGTTCGGGTCTTGTTGTATGTTCACGTAGCTGATTCCTTCCCTCGAACGGTCCGTCACCTTGAACCGGGACGAACTCGCAGCTAACGGCAGAAGGTTCTACACGTACAATGCGTATGCAAGAGTTACTTGGTGATGTGGGTTATTTAATTAAAAGGTATCATATGAACATAGGGTGTCAAGTTAACCACCTTCATCTAGATAGAATATATCCAGCATACTCTTCCATAAAGATAAACCAAGCAATATTTAAAAATTAATTATTTTGATGGTGATTGTGTGCACATCTATGCAAATAATTTAAAATTACCACACAAACATTCAATTTACATTTCAAAAGTCCCCAGTAGTATTTCTTAAAGAATAAAGCACACACAAGTCCTTAAGGAGATGGTTAATTTATTTATCTTTTTATATATACTTGTTTCATTCCAAAAATTATTCTGGTAAAACTATGCAGTAAAACACAATGAAACTTTTTGTACGAGCACATAGTGCTTCAGCAGAGCTACTGATAAAAATTCATGGCAAACAAAGCTATATACAGAGCATGAAAAATACAACAAGTTATTCATAGCAAAAGCAATAATATTTAATATAAAGAAAACTACTCAGGCACTGGTGCTCAAAATTTACACAGAGTCTCTAGGGACGAAAACTAGCATACACACAAAAATTTAGCTACAGAACTTATTTTATACATGCTACACAAAAATAACCATTCTCAGCCTAGTAAAACCTAAATAAATTATACAGGCTTATATATAACTGAAAAGTAGCCCAACTTTCCACCAGAGCACAAACATGGTATAAGCATCCACTGGACCAAAGATAAACATCATTTGACCAACAGAAGTTGAGATATGGATTTCACCTCATGAATAAGCATAATTCAGAAACAGATATATAGACTGCTCAAAAATACAAGATAAATGTACTAGAAGCACATCTAGGCATAATAAGAAGACAGCCACAAGATTAGCCACAGAAGACATATATATGAAGCTGCACAAAATATATACACAGATCTAGCATAAATGCAAAATAAATCATAACTCGGTATACACTCAGTAACTTTGTGCAAACACTAAGGTATAGCCTATGCAAGTGCTGACTACCAACATATCCAAAGATCAAGCCTAACTCATGAGTAGAACTCAAGTTATGAACAAACACATACAAACTGGTTTTAAATTTTCATTCAAAAACTATCCATCAAAAGTATATACAGTCTTTGTAAAAGATGTAGATATACTCAAAAGGAGACCAGCGAAATAGGTTTCACATTTTTACGATTTTTCTGTGAATTTATATGATTTTTCAAAGTTCTGCCAAAACATAAAAAGGAAGGAAGAATCTCTTTACATCCCGACCCTTGGTTCAAAGTTTCCTTTCGCACAAAAGCCCTCCGTATTTACCCTATGGCCCCGGGACTTTCGCAATTGTTATGCAGATACTCCTGGCGGTGCAGAGGAGGGCTCGCCGGCGACGGGGTCGACGGACTTGGCCTACAAGTGAGCCAGGGCGGAGTGTGAGCCCACCTGGAGTGGATTGGGTGCGGTGGACGAGACGGAGGAAGCTCCGGCGAGGGCGCTCCGCGGTGCCAGGCGGCGGCGGGCGCGGCAAACTTGATTCCGGCGAGCTGCCGGCCGGCCAGGGCGGGATGGTGCTTCGATGGGCTACAGGAGTTGCTAGAGGAGGTAGCAATGGGTTCATGCAGTGGTTCTGGGGGCCGGAAGGTGGAGCTCACTGTGCGGCATCCATGGCGGACACGGCGACGGGAAGCAGAGCAAGCAACGGCGGTCGAGCACACGTGCAAGGGAGCTCAACTCTTCTTATAAGCGAACGAGGAACGCCAAGTAGTTGTGCGGGTCAAGTAAAGACGGTGTGGGCGGCGACGTGCACGGCAGTACGGCGGCGACGCGGTTGGCGGTCGGCGTGGCTGGACGGTGCGGCGTGGTCGAACAGGCGAGTGGCACATGGCAGCCATGCACGGGAGCGCGACATCGGTTTGGAGAGTGGGACCAAGTGCTTGTGCATGGTCGGTGCCTCGGCATTCGGACCGACAGGTCTTCGGCGGTCGCGCCTGGGCGCGCGGGCGACGTCGTGACGCATCGTGCGACACGCGCTCTAGAGCACCGGGTGCCAAGGGCATTTCAGAGTAGCTCGGTTTGACGCGATTTTTCTCCAAATTTTGAAACTAAACCGGCCCAAGGCCTAATGATCAAAGTGATAGAGGAGCTATCCCTCTACAACATTTGCAAAGGCCGAAGGGTGTTTTGATCAATAGATTGAGCATAAACAACAAGCAAAAACCAGGATTTTCTCGGCACCCATGAATAGTGTATGCAGACTTTGACCAAGTTTTTCATCATCATCCACTCAAAATTAGCAATGCCGCCCAAAAACAAAGTTGTGTCCCTCGAAAAGATGAACAACTTTTATTTTGGCCGATTTTGAAGTGTTTAGGTGAAATTTGGAGAACACGTCAAAAGTTCTAGAATTGTGTAGGTTTCAAGGGGTTAGGTAGGGGTCTTGACCATGATTTGACCAAAGTTTGACCAACCTTGACCAAGCATTGACCATTAGGGATTGTTGGCTCGGTTTCGAGGTGATGACCCAGGTTGACCAGTGTTGGACCATAGTCAACGTGGTTGACTCGGTTGACCAGTCGTTAGCGTTAATTAACCCTAATTGAAAAACCTGGGGCGTCAGAGCCTACCCCCCTAAAAGGAATCTCATCCCGAGATTCACAGTTTTAAACAAGCATGGGGAATAGCGGTGTCAAAAGGAGTGTACCCGTTGTTCCATTGTTCCTTCCGGTAGGTCAACTGTAGTTGTGATTTTGGCTTTGCTGTTCTTGGCTTGGGCAAGTTGTCTCTTGCGCCTCTTATTTCCAGTCCTTTCATTTTGGTCTAGCTGAGGTTCTAGGCACTCTCTGGCCATATGCCCACGTCGTCTACAATTGTAACATAGGCGATTACTCTGCTTACGTGGAGGCGGAAGTGCATTGGAATTTGGGAGTTGTTGAGTTTTGCTGTTTCGCTTTCGAGCACATGGCTTGAATTTGGTGCAGGTAATTTCCCATCCACTTAAATTCAAAACAGGCAAAATTTGCTGCGGATTCCTATTCTTCCTCTATTCCTTCCTAAGATCCACGGGAAATTTTGCTTGCGGTAGCAGAGAGTCAGAGGTGTTCAATTGATCTTGATTCATATGATCCACTAATAGGTTGTAGAGACGGGCCTGTTCGGCCACCGATGCAAACAAGGACCCAGTGAAGCTGGCAGTTAAACTAGTTTGAGACAGCCCTTGATAAAGTTCATTGATAACATTGTGCACTACATGACTAAGCACTGCATTTTGTTCTCCCAACATCTGGATCGTACCAGCGATTGTATCTATATCCGCTTGGGTAGGTGCTTGGGATAAGCAAGACTCGTAACGGCGAGGTTTCTCTGGATTTGCTCTGACAGAATTCCTGGCCTCGGTGTATAGTTCTGGTCTATTCGAGATGGCACCCACGGTATTTCGTGGTTGGAGCATCTGGAAGATTGGTTGCTGCATATGGACGACTTGGCATATCACTTCTATTTGAGCAGCTGTTAAATGTTCTGGTATTGCCATGGGAGGTGGCGGTGGTATATTGCTACCACTCAATTCACCGAAATTGTTGGGGAAGTTGCTTGTCGGTTCCACCATCTAAAAGATTGAGTTTTCATTAAACACGTATTCATAAGCTTGCTCATAAACATTAACAAGCGGAATATGTACAACAAAAGCCTGTTCATGGCAAGTTTTTCGAGATCAGATAGCAACAGTTAGGGCGATGCCCTCAACAAGACAAGGTTACATAGGAATAAACATATCTGATTACACTTCTCGACATCGAGAATTCAGATAGGGCAAAAGATACTTGGAGCTATCCTCACTTGTCTCCATGCCGCTCGTGAGGAAGCGGGCGATGGATGTGTACATGAGAAACTAAAAGTATGCAGATTCTGCTGGTGATGCAGAGATACATTCCTACCAGCGTCCAGCGGATCTGCTCGAACATCTCCAGAAACTAAGCCATGGTCTATGGTGTAGGCTTGGGGTTTTCTTCTGGCCTAGTCGAAACTCTTCTTGGTGTCGTTGATGAAGACGGGGAGAAGCTTGCTTGGCGAGGAAAGGAGCAAACGACGAAGATGACTGGTGGCGGTTGCCAAAGAACAGCCGGAGGAGAGAAAAAAGAGCGACGGTGATGTCAAACTCAATTGGAGTGAGAGATTTGAAACTGGCGGCATCGAGGAGAGGCTTCCTTCTTATGCTACTGCGGAAATGCAACGGTCGTCCAAGATTATCTGCAGCAGGAATTGGCAGAGTGATCCAGTGGTGACGGCATGTGTCTCGATACTACCTGCCAATGAAGGATTTGTCCTGAAGTCATGAACTCACGTCCCGCGTACTCTGGGTATGTGGCATATCCAAAGTCCTTTAGGGTGTCCCACAGAAGTGCAGGAAATCCACCCTCCTCGAGGCAGTTCAAGGGAGTCCATACCGGTGCGTTAGCGGTCATGGATCCGGAGTTCGACATCTGGATAAAGTGACAAATGTAAGTATTCTGACGAAAGATTGCACAAGGATAGATTCATAACTTTAAAGGTGAGTTGCATGCAAAACCACACTTAAGGAGTCTATCTTTCCTCAAGTCCCTAAGTAGATACCGAGGAACAATTGGGATCCTTAGGTGGGTAAAATTTGGGGTTGCCATCTAAACAAAGGTACAGAGTATGCCTAAACTCAACGAGCGTGATGTTGGCGTTTCTTAACATCACCACCACTGCTGCACTAGCGTGAGCGTGTAAGAAACTCCCGAGTACACTGACGAGTGCGAACGAATCCGCAAGAGCACGGATACACCGTTGTAGCACTTCTTCCTAGGAGAATGAGTATTCCCGTCGGGTTTCATTCCTAGGACGGAGAGTAACCAGAGAGGGTCTATCCAAGGTCACCAGCTTCCGCTGGGGTAGGTAGGGATATGAGAAGCACTTCCTCATGGGGCTTAGCTCTCGAGACGGATCTGTCCGCTATTAGTCCTCCCCGTGGGGAGCCAGCCCATCCTAACTTTTTAGGGAGAGGCCAATGTGCTGGCAACGAGCCCAACTCGGTACGCAGGCGCGGAGGGTTGCAAAGGGTCCAACAGGCTATCACCACTGCGACCTACCTCTATCATTACGCGAATGCACGTGGTCTTCGCAGGATAACCACAGCCCAAACACTACGTCTGTACCCTAGATAACTACTATAGTGTGGTTACGTCTGTCGACCCACTAACAACACTATAGCAACCCGTATAAATACGGAACCACGAACTGGAGAGAGAACAGAATCAAATCAAACTATTCATTGAGCTACGGAGCAGAAAGGAAGCTATGGATGCAAACAAACGAGATACAACAGACTCACTTAGCTAAACAGGATCAGAGCATGCAAACAGGTATATGGACTACTAAGCTAGCTCTAAAGGATCGAAGCCTTGTGTCACAAAGAACACAAGCCTCTAACTTATGAACGAGCTAAGAACACAAGAACAAATCAAGCATGCATGATGTCCACTATAGTCTAAATAAGAAATGCTGAAATACTCACTTTGATCTAAATGAAGAACGAGCATCCATGAGGACATCAACTCACTCCTCACCCCTACTCTACCTCTCAACTAGTCCTAGTCTAGATCTCTACTCAACACAATCCTACCACATAGAGGTGAGAATCACCTCACATGGGCAGAATTAGAGAGAGGGAGAGAGAGCTACACAAGAGAGAAGTGGAACTTGAGAGCTTATTGGTGTGTGTGAAATGGAGCCCCTCCCCCTCTATTTATAGACAATGGAGTGGCTTGCTCCAGGGCTCCAAGTGCTCCAAAACACCCCGGGATGTAGCCAAGGACCAATGGGCGAGCAACACGAGGATGGGGGAGATCAACCGACCCTAGGTCGGTTCGGCCGATCCTAGGGTCGGCCGAAGCTCCCGGTCGGCCGTCTGGCTTGTGCTTCTTCTGGATCGCTTCCATGTGGGCCCTAGTGCCTCTCCTCTGTGCATGGCACGTTTCCTGACAATTTAGTTGGTAATGTGGGCCCATGGATCCATGTGATGCTGACGTGGCAGCGTATGATTCATCGAGATTTCTTCACATGGATTGGTGACATCATGGATCTAGGAGAATCCTTGTGGCAGCCCCGGATTGGCCAGCATTTGAGTGCCTTGGATTGGAGTGGAGTAAATGTGCATGGATTCCTCTCATTTTTTTTGCTAAATATCTGCATTCGAATAGACATCGACACTGGCGGAAAGCATTAGTTTAAGCTCCTATTCTAGTGTGGATGTGCAATTCATGCTCCAATTTGCAGGAGTCGACGGCCATAAAAATGGTACTTAACAGCTGTCAACAACACCCCCACACTTGACCTTTGCTCGTCCCGAGCGAAGGGGAAATAAGGCCAAGTGGGTCATGAATACCAAAGAGTAAGACAAACATAAGAGATATTCCAAGTCATACCTTGTTCCTGTGAACCTCTGTGGAGTGGCTATCATGTCTCCTTGGGTGCTTGAAAAGTAGAACAGCTGTGAATCAAGTCACTTATGCACTTGATGATAAACACCTTAGGGTTTTGCAAGTTTTTCACAAACAAAAACTCTTGGTGGCTTCCTCATTTGATTCTCTCAGATCGCTCAATGAGTATATGTCCTCACTAAGGCATTTGCCTTTCTTCATCCTACTTCTAATGAAGGCTATATGTGGAGCTCAGGGTAGGATAAAGAGAAAGCATACTTGCATCACATATATTGCAAAGTCAAAAACTGGATCCACAGAGTAAATCAAATCATACCATCTGATCAAGATGTGCACCGGTATGGCTATGGTGGGTATGGTAAGGTGGATACTAGGCTCGGAATGGGTGCTAGATATTACCAGACATATTTGATGGGAACTATGGGTTGATGGTAAGGTGGACACTAGCCCCGGAATGGACACTAGTTATTACCATCAAGATTATGCAACTCCATTTTTGCATGACCATCTCTCTATTTTTTCCTCCTTTATTTTGGACATGGGCTATCCTTTATTTCTCTTTTTTTTCATCAACATGCTTTGAGCATGTGTCTCTTTTTTTTCATAGCCAATGTCTCTTTTTTTTGAAGGATATTTTTAGAGAGAGGTCACACCACATATGGAGCTTTTATTTTTATGGAATGGATGAATGATACAATGTTAACTTCTAGTGTAGAAGCATAGCAAGGGGAAATAGGTGGGGTGCACATGAATCTTGTTCATGAAAGTAATGAAAAGAATTCTCACAAGGGTCACAGAATTTGACAAGGCTCAATGCAATAACAAGCAGCATAAGAATCTAAGGTTTTCAACTACGGAGATCATATGGCTCTAATGGGACAGAGGCATATCAAAGAGGAGCCTTTCCAAGAGGTTTTGAATTTTTCAAAAATAAATAACCCAAGAGAGTTAGTCATCAGTGCTACAGATCATATCATCCAGCCATATCATACTAGTCAATTACTTAGGTGAACATGCTTGTCCTTAAGAAGGTTATGATTCACAAGCATCAGGTAGATAACAAGGAATAACACATATGTGAGTCTACTCAGGCATCAAGCGAGCTGGGTGATCTTTTAGCATCATCATTCGAGTTTTAGATTAGAGATAGACAGATGTAGCTTATAAAACTCAGGAATGAAAGAGAGTGAGTTGTCGAGATGCAAACCGGCGCTATGCATGGGAGTTGAACCGTGAGAGGCTCTCCACAGGAGTAAACTCGTGCAAGTCCCATCCAGGTTCTCTGTAGGTGATCGATTGGCTAGCGCGGAGTGCTCACAGTGGGTACATGAGAAAACGTCGTGCTTGCATTGGGAGAGTCGTGGCTCTTCCCCCACACTGTCTCGAACCTAGATGTCCTCTAAATCAAAAGACCAAAGTAATGACACAAGGGTGGCTAAACCGGGTTACATGACCGGTGAGCCACTTTATTCAAATCTGAATGTTCTCGAAATAAAATGATTATGTGCTTACACACATGCAAAGAAATAATGAAATAAAGGGAAATAAACCTAGACCTAGACTAGCCCCTAATAAACTAGAGCTGGGGCTACTCCCCACTACTTGGAAAGGATCTGCTCCTTTCCCTCAGCAACTGCCAACCTCTACAGCTTCTGGGTCATGTCCTCCTCCAGCTGGCGATACTCATGCCTGAGCTCACGGTACTCGTCCCTCTGCTTGGCTAGCCCTTCAACTAGTTCTCATGCTCTATGAACAGATCAGCTAATTTGTTTGCCAGCTTTGCTAGAGCAGGAGTCTTCTTGGCGCCATTGCTCGGGATCTCGGTGAGGATCTTGATGATATCTCGCTCCCACTGCGGCGGCTTATGGTGGGGTGTACCATAGCCTCCAGTGGCGGTCTTCACTCCGAAGATCTTGCACCGGGTCTATGGGAGTGGGAACTCATCCCACACATCTTGCTCATAAGTGTGGCAGAAAGCCTCTCTGTAATTGTTGAAGTCGGAGCCAATGTAGCGCTCTCCTGGCTTCAGGGGTGGCCTAGGAGGATCGTCGAACAAGACGCGCTTGCATGCAGCTATCTTGTTTCCCATGGTGGCCATCCTGACCGGGAAAGAAGGCGGGGAGGAAGAGCCTCGCCGGGACGACTGCACCGAGGAGTCGGTGTGCACCCTTCGAGTGCTTTCTACACTCCTGCCTCTCTCGGCAGTCATGGCCTCCGGCGATCCCATCGCCTCATCCAGGTCGTCGAGGGCGACGAGACGAGAGGAGCTCCCTCCTCCTGAAGTGAGGGGCGAAGCCGCCCTATGGAGCCGAGCAAAACTATAGCTGGCCATGGATGCACTGGTGAGCTGAGGATGGTGAGGTGGAGGAGATGGATTCTCAAAACGAGAAAACTCATCGGGCGGCAGGGAGAAGGTTTCTGGAGGAGAACGAGACACACACGTGAAAGAAGAAGGGAGGCGGCGTCACCCGGGTTTCGGCCGAACCTGGGTTTGGCCGACCCTAGGTGGGCCCCTCTGGCCTCCCCCTTCTCGTGTGGGTTCAAGTAGGTCTTAGGACCAAAGTGAGAGCCAGGTGTGGTTCGAGGACCGTTGGATGGTCGCTTCCTGGTGTGATGAGTGATTGACAACGTGGTGTGGACTGATTCTTGGCTAAGTATTGCAGGTGCAGGTTGCGGCTTGACTGGTGTTGGTGCAGGTGAAGAACAAGCGCGAAAGGTCATTGCCAGTGAGGCCTCCCGGTGTGGAGAAGACAAGTAGGCTTGGTTCGAGGGACCCGGTGGCTAGCGGGGTCAAGTGCGGGCCGTATGGTGGCAAGAACGGCAAGATGAAGTCATGGACGGTTTCTTGGTTGAGCCTCAAAACCAAGGTCGAGCCGGGACTACGTGGGAGCCGAGTCATGAGTGGTGATTGGCGGAGGCTACACCGAGTTCGCAGGGTTTCTGGTGGTTCACCAGAAAACCACTGGGTTCCTTGGTTGATCCACAAAGCCAAGACCGAAGAACCGAAGACGGAGGTGCAGCAGCTCCAGACCGGTCTGACCGGTGGGTACCGGTCTGACCGGTGAGGAGCACCGGTCTGACCGGTGTGCGACGACGTAGTCTGGAATCTTCGAAGCGGAGGACATGCGTCGGGATCGCAAGGCTTGCGTCGAGGCTAAGCAAGTTTGCGGTCGCTGGGCATCCGTCCGATGGAGCGAAGACAAAGATTTCCGAATTCGCCCTTGAGGGGCATGTATCCCTAGTTAGCTAGTAAGGGTATTTTCGTCTTTCGGTTGCCTCCATATAACCCAAGTGGTGAGAGGATGGCAGCCATCTCTTGGAACCCTAGCTCATTTGCTTTCCTATTTTCTCTTCCTATTTTCCTTAGGATTTTCTTAGGACTAGCTTGAGAGCTTCATGGTGAGATCTTGTGAGAGGGAAGGATGATCGGGCGGCAAGCTAGACCTTGTATGAACCTCTTTGGTATGTATAGATGATTCGGCGTGGTTCCTCAAGGCTTGGATGTGTCTTTCCCGTTTCTCCTTTTTGGTGATTTTCGGAGCCCTTTCTGGGTGATTTTCTTGGAGCGATTTCGAGGCCTTTCTCTTTGGGATTTGGTGGGGGATGTATGTGTGAACCCTTCATGGTTCTTTTCCCTTTGATTCCCCACCCAAATCCGTGAGCAAAGGGGCTCGATTTTGGGGTTTTCTTGGCTCTAGGGTTAGAGGTGTTCTTGGTGGGATTTCCTCAATTCCTCTTGTTTTGACAAGTTTTGGTGGACCAAATCTTGGCTATGGAGTGCCCATGAGGTGTTCCTACTATCCCCAAAGTCTTGTGCAAAACCGTGGAGCGATTCGGGAGATCGGGAGTTGGATTTGGGGGAGTTGACCCGCGGGCGCTGTTCATCCCGAGAACTCAGGTCACACCGGTCTGACCGGTGCCTCTCACCGGTCTGACCGGTGCAGACTCTCTGTTGAGTTTTGCTCGGGTGAACGTCTTGGTGAGTTCCCTGTTGTCCTGTGTTGCTGCTGTTTCGGGTTTGGTCCTGTTTGGAGCTCGGTAGGTCAGTTTGGTGGATTTGGGATTTCCTGGCTTGGACCGGTCTGACCAGCGAGCTACACCGGCCTGACCGGTGTAGAGGCCTTCTGTGGAAGTTCTCAGATTTTGCCAGCAGGGACCGGTCTGACCGGTGCTGCTCACCGGCCTGACCGGTGTAGCCTAGTAGCTGCTCGAGTTAGTTTTTCCGCTGCGTTCTCGAGTAGGTGTAGGTGGTTGTTGGTTCCTAGGACCAGTAGCACTTCAGTGGCTGCGTGGTCTTGACCAACTTAGGTAGTTGAGTCGGAGACGTGTTTTGGAAGCTGTGTTCGTCTTGTTAGAGTTCTCATCTCCTTCGAGAAGAATTTTTATCGGCTCCCATTCACTCCCCCCCTCTCTGGTTCGCCTAATCGGTCCTTCACAAAGGCCCAGGTGGATTCCCCGAGATGGAAAGGTTGGCTTAGGCTTAAGGCTAGGATAAGGTTGAGGTTGAATAATCAACCTCTACTATATAACAACCTTGGCCAAGCCATAATATAACCGTAGAAAATCTGGGGGAGCTCACCTTGGCAACATACCCGATCCGTCAAAAGTGTAGGAACTTCTGATGGGGATCATGAAGCGTTTACCGTGTCGCCACGATGGTGTTGCCTTCCTGTGGTCCTTTGCTTACTCCTTTTTATCTTGGCAATTTCTTTCTCCTGCATAATCAATGCCCACAAGATACCCGAAGGATAATTCTTCTTGGGGAAACGAGATGAGTCCCAAGAGTACTCAGGGTGCGGGTGTCTTGTGATCTCCTGTCTCAACTCATGACCATCTCCCTTGCAGATAATTTGATGTGATGATAAGCTCTGATCTGCAAGGTTAGCGCTTATACGAACTCGAACCCAAAAAGATATATCGAAGCTGAAAGCAGGTATGATCACCCCAGAGAGGCCGAGGCATCCCTGAGGTGGTCACGGGGCTCGAGACCTATAGCACTAGGGTCTGGAAACTCGGAGATGAAAGGATCGAGCCCTGAGGCTAGTGCTTCAACAATAGGTACGATCTCCGAGTGAACTCAAGTTCAGAAAGACACTCGGCATTCAAAGAGGATAGAGCATGGACTTCCAAAGGCGGTGTACGATCAGGAACTAGAGTTCGGATGAAGAACGATATTTAACTCGCTCTTACCTTAGGCAGAGGTTTCGATGTTCTCATCGGAGCGATGGAAACATTCCGAGGTCTGGCCTAAGCTTCCAATGGGAGGTTATGGATAAGCTGAAAAGTGCAACTCCCATTAGGCATCGATCGAGTCAAGCATAAGATACGAAGTTTTAACTTCTCCTGACTGATCAACATCGATCGATGGGCTTAAGATAAGAAGTTACTGTACTCCAACCGATCGGTAAATGATCTTGCTCCTTCAATCTAATGAATGAATCCAATGGATTATGAAGCAGAGACCGATGTCTTGGTTTATACGAAACTTCAATGCTAGGCACTTTAGCTCAAACCTCAACGTAGAAACACGATAAACCTCTCATACCCTCCTTAGGAGATAGTAGGGAGAATCGAGCAAGTCATCCTGCCCGGGAATGATCGTTCTTTCCGAACTACTCTCTCCGTCCTCCCACAAGACAAGGTCTCGGGGAGAAGGTCTAAGAAGATGTACGAGAGGGGAACCCAAGAGTAGATCTCGCGCCACAAAATCTTCCCCTTAGACTCCTGCTATTCAGGAATGACATCTTCAGCCAGAGCTCAGAAAGAGTGGATATGAAATCTCGGACTCGGCTGATGATGGATCTAGGTGGCTCAACATTTCCTCTGGTGGGCGCCTCATTGACCGGGATGCAAGGGGAGCTGAAATCCCGGAGATTCTCCATGATCTCTTTTCCCCTAACAGCATCTAGGTGCACAAAGGATCCTCCGGAGAGAGCATTAAGCCTCATGGCATCATCCTTCCGCAATCCAAACCAAAAGTGCTGGAGCAACATCCAATCAAGAATGTAGAGGACTGGGCAATCTTCCACCGCGGAGGCGAAATTATTCCATGCCATCCCTAGTGATTCCTCCTCACATTGCTTGAAATAGAGAATCTTGGTCCTTAATGAGATGACACATCATATCGGGAAGAATTGGGATTTGAAAGCCGCTCTCAACCTTTCCCATGTAAGGTAGTCCCTACCAAAACAACGGTGCCAATCCCGTGCTTTCCCGGAGAGGGATAGCGGGAAAAACTCTCTTTTCCGAGCATCCGGTGATTCTCCGGTCTTACCCCGAGTTTCAATCAGATGTTCGTAGTCTCTCACATGATCAAAGGGGTTCTCATGACTTAACCCTGAGAAGGATAGGTCCTGAATTAGCTTAATGAGAGAGGGGGCGAAGCCAATAGCAAGATGTAAGAATGGGTCTTGACGAATATGGCTTTGAGGGTTCACTCCTCGAAGGCGGAAGGTGTTTACAAGGATAACCTTCCATGGGTAGTGGGGGTAGAGGTAGAAGTAAAGAAAACAAAAACGGATATCTCAAAAAGGGTAATGGGGGTGAAGGTAGAAGAAAAAAGGAAAAATATAAATACGAAGATAGACGGGCTCGAAGGTTAACAACAGCCGTCCTCGGCAACAGCACCAGAAATGCTTGTTGGCGTTTCTTAACGTCACCACCACTGGCGCACTAGCGTGAGCGTGTAAGAAACTCCCGGGTATACTGACGAGTGCGAACGAATCCTCAAGCGCACGGATACACAGTTGTAGCACTTCTCCCTAGGAGAATGAGTATTCCCGTCGGGTTTCGTTCCTAGGACGGACAGTAACTAGAGAGGGTCTATCCAAGGACACCATCTTCCGCTGGGGTAGGTAGGGATATGAGAAGCACTTCCTCAAGGGGCTTAGCTCTCGAGACAGATCTGTCCACTATTAGTCCTCCCCATGGGATGCCAACCCATCCTAACTTTTTAGGGAGAGGCCAATGTGCTGGCAACGAGCCCAACTCGGTACGCAGGCGTGGAGGGTTGCAAAGGGTCCAACAGGCTGTCACCACTGCGGCCTGCCTCTATCGTTACGCGAACGCATGTGGTCTTCGCAGGATAACCAGAGCCTAGACACCATGTCTGTACCCCAGATAACTACTATGGTGCGGTTACGTCTGTCGACCCGCTAACAACACTATAGCAACCCGTATAAATACAGAACCATGAACTGGAGAGAGAACGGAATCAAATCATACTATTCATCGAGCTACGGAGCAGAAAGGAAGCTATGGATGCAAACAAACGAGATACAGCAGATTCACTTAGCTAAACAAGATCAGAGCATGCAAACAGGTATATGGACTACTGAGCTAGCTCTAAAGGATCGAAGCCTTGTGTCACGAAGAACACAAGCCTCTAACTTATGAATGAGCTAAGAACACAAGAACAAATCAAGCATGCATGATGTCCACTATAGTCTAAATAAGAAATGCTGAAATACTCACTTTGATCTAAATGAAGAACAAGCATACATGCGGACATCAACTCACTCCTCACCCCTACTCTACCTCTCAACTAGTCCTAGTCTAGATCTCTTCTCAACATCATCCTACCACATAGAGGTAAGAATCGCCTCACATGGGCAAAATTAGAGAGAGGGAGAGAGAGCTACACAAGAGAGAAGTGGAACTTGAGAGCTTGGTGGTGTTTGTGAAATGGAGCCCCTCCCCCTCTATTTATAGACAAGGGAGTGGCTTGCTCCGGGGCTCCAAGTGCTCCAAAACACCCCGGGATGCAGCCAAGGACTAATGGGCGAGCAACACGTGGATGGGGGAGATCAACCGACCCTAGGTCAGTTCAGTCGATCCTAGGGTCGGCCGAAGCTCCCGGCCGGCCGTCTGGCTTGTGCTTCTTCTGGCTCGCTTCCATGTGGGCCCTAGTGCCTCTCCTCCGTGCATGGCACGTTTCCTGACTGTTTAGTTGGCAAAGTGGGCCCATGGATCCATGTGATGCTAACGTGGCAGCGTATGATTCGTTAAGAGTTCTTCACATGGATTGGTGACATCATGGATCTAGGAGAATCCATGTGGCAGCCCCTGATTGGCCAGCATTTGAGTGCCTTGGATTGGAGTGGAGTAAATGTGCATGGATTCCTCTCATTTCTTATGCTAAATACCTGCATTCGAATAGACATCGACACTGGTGGAAAGTATTAGTTTAAGCTCCTATTCTAGTGTGGATGTGCAATTCATGCTCCAATTTGCAGGAGTTGACGGCCATAAAAATGGTACTTAACAGCCGTCAACACGTGACATACAAACGGCATAAAGTTCTGTCAGTTGTGAACAAAAATTCATAACTCAGAAACTACAGTTCGAAAAATTCCCAAATTTTGGTAGCAACTTGGTAAAATTATGAGGCACATCTTTGGTATTACAAGGTTGATCTAGATCATAGAGGAAACATGCTCGAAATTACAAGTTCAGAGTGAGGTCTCCACGAAACATCAAGACAGGGTGTCGCTATTTTTGGGCATAACATGAGATCTGAAAAAGCTATGATCATGAAATTTTGGCAGCAGAAACTAGATTAGATATGGAGCAACTTTGGTATAGATCATCTAGTCATTATATTTTTACAACAGGAGGTAAAAATTAAGCAAACAGACTCATCTACCAGCTGTCTAAGCAACAAGCAAGCTACACATGAAATTTATTTTTAAACATCAAGATAGCAAGGTAATACCTTAGAGCGCATACAACATGTTTGATTGCAACATTTTAGGGTTTAACAAAATTTTAGCATGATGCAAAAGCGTCACATACGACCTCACATGGTGATCAAGCCAAAAATTGAAGTTAGTGCCGGTGGCAAGGCTTATATACTTCTCTCCCTATAATAACTAGTCAGAGCTACACTTTGGTCACATAACGATCTTACGAAATGTGGTTAGTGTACCTGCAGAAAAGAACCTGCTGTGCCAGCACGTCACGGGAGCATCCACATACATTACCATTGTTGGCGTTTCTTAACCTCAACACTAGGCGTCGTTGTAGCATGAGCATGTAAGAAACTCCCGGGTACACTGACGAGTGCGAACGAATCCGCAAGCGCACGGATATACCATTGTAGCACTTCCCCTAGGAGAATGAGTATTCCCTTAGGGTATCGTTCCCTAGGACGGAGAGTAACTAGAGAGGGTCTATCCAAGGACAACAGCTTCTGCTGGGATATGTAGGGATATGAGAAGCACTTCCTTAAGAGACTTAGCTCTCGAGACGGATCTGTCCGCTATTAGTCCTCCCCGTGGGGCACCAGCCCATCCTAACTTTTTCGGGAGAGGCCAATGTACTGGCAACGGGGCCCAACTCAGTACGCAGGCGCGGAGGGTTCCAAAGGGTCCAACAGGCTGTCACCACTGCGACCTACCTTTATCATTACGCGAACGCACGTGGTCTTCGCAGGATAACCAGAGCCTAGACACCACGTCTGTACCCCAGATAACTACTATAGTCCAGTTACGTCTGTCGACCCGCTAACAACACTATAGCCACCCGTATAAATACGGAACCACGAACTAGAGAGAGAACGGAATCAAATCATACTATTCAACGAGCTACGGAGCAGAAAGGAAGCTATGGATGCAAACAAACAAGATACATCAGACTCACTTAGCTAAACAGGATCAGAGCATGCAAACAGGTATAGGAACTACTGAGCTAGCTCTAAAGGATCGAAGCCTTGTGTCATGAAGAACACAAGCCTCTTACTTATGAACGAGCTAAGAACACAAGAACAAATCAAGCATGCATGATGTCCACTATAGTCTAAATAAGAAATACTGAAATACTCACTTTGATCTAAATGAAGAACGAGCATCCACGAGGACATAAACTCACTCCTCACCCCTACTCTACCTCTCAACTAATCCTAGTCTGGATCTCTTCTCAACACCATTCTACCACATAGAGGTGAGAATCACCAAACATGGGCAGAATTAGAGAGAGGGAGAGAGAGCTACACAAGAGAGAAGTGGAACTTAAGAGCTTGGTGGTGTGTGAAATGAGCCCCCTCCCCCTCTATTTATAGACAAGGGAGTGGCTTGCTCTGAGGCTCTAAGTGCTCCAAAACACCCCGGGATGCAACCAAGGACCAATGGGCGAGCAACATGTGAAAGGTGGAGATTAACCGACCCTAGGTCGGTTCGGCCGATCCTAGGGTCGATCGAAGCTCCCGGCTGACCTTTTGGCCCGTGCTTTGTCTCTTGCTTCCTTGTGGGCCCTAGTGCCCCTCCTCCGTGCATGGCCCGTTTCTTGGTGGTTTAGTTGGCAATGTGGGCCCATGGATCCATGTGATGCTGACATGGCAGCGTATGATTCGTCGAGAGTTCTTCACTTGGATTGGTGACATCATGGATCCAGGAGAATCCATGTGGCAGGCGCTGATTGGCTAGCATTTGAGTGCCTTGGATTGGAGTGGAGTGAATGTGCATGGATTCCTCTCATTTCTTATGCTAAATACCTGCGTTTGAATAGACATCGACACTGGTGGAAAGTATGAGTTTAAGCTCCTATTCTTGTGTGGATGTGCAATTCATGCTCCAATTTGCAGGAGTTGACGGCCATAAAGATGGCACTTAACAGCCGTCAACAACCATTTACTATAGAAATGGTATCCATGCATTTTACACTGCATGGACGGCATCCAACCTGAGACACGCCCCTTTTGAATGGAGGGTGTCCCCCTTCGCATGTTCATAATACGGAATCATGCACACGTATAGAAAAACATGGCGACATCACAACCCATGACATGTTCATCTGGAATAGAACATGGCATCCTTCGTATGACTTGCATACGGTAGCACACGTATAAAACACATGCACATCCAACCGAGAAGATAAGATCCATGGAATGGATTGCCCTATCAACCCTCGCATACTCGTGATGCGGTATCACACACGTATGAAACACGTGGTTTAAGAAGTGCTGAAAGTTAGCATAATTAAACCATAAATCCTTAGCCACCTTAAAAGAACCCAAAAATTCCCTTTAGGGCCTTTCGATCTAAACATTCCTTAACGATCCAACGTATTTTTGAAATCCAATAAATCTTGACCAGTTTTAATTGTAAATCATGTGATTAATGATTAAACTAATTACTCTGGTGTATACGGATGCTCTGATACCAACTGTGACAACCCCATCCGAGATAAGTTCGTACTATCACTTAAGCCAATCCCTTTTGGTCATTAAGCGATAATAAAGAATTATCCAGTTGAGTGTTGTCGGGTCATAGCCCGGAAAATCACTTGTAAACCACACAGTGGATCAAACGCACATACATTAAAACTCCCACGAAGGGGAGTCCAGAGTACCTTACAATTTAATACTAATCTTTCCCGTAGGGTCAACTATTACAAATCATAGTTCATAAAATGATAAACCATGGTTCAGAGTTTTAAAAGACAGCGGAAATAAACTACTATAACTTGGCCTCATGGGAGGCCACCCATAACACCATTATTCTTCGACGATCACCCATTCCAGCCCCAAGCCAGGAGGATTCGTCAGGCCAAACAATATTACCTGAAAACAACACATATAGCAAGGCTGAGTATACTAATACTCAGCAAGGCTTAACCATCTAAAATAAAAGACTTAACCTTCTAATCATGCTTGGCTTTTGGCTAGTGGGTTTGTTTTGCCAAAAAATGACTAAGGAGTTAATCCTTACTTTCAATATTTTAGCTCAAGTTCTAGTAGATCAAGTTATTACTAGATAAGCAACTAATGCATGCATATTTGTGCAAACAATTAATCAACCATCAAGTATATCAACGTTTCATCATAGAGGGATTATCATGGATAGAGGGTTAAGCACTCTCGGATAACGGTGAGAGGCCGACGATCGATCGATTAATAACCTTGCAAGGTGAACCTAAACATACGGGAGAAAACACTCACAATGAGTGTATTCAACCAAACGGTTCCCGTTATTCCTCGGATTAGGATCAGATGCCACAGTTCTAGGTACAAGTCTAGCTGGCAAGCCTCACACTAGCATCCAGCGTCACACATGCACCACAGGTAGCTAGCCTGGGCCGCAACCCAAGATTAGTAGCCTAAAGTTCCTGCACCGTATCGATCAGGTACTAGGTTTACCGTACCCATGTCCGACAAATGTTTAGTACTTTCAAACGCTTAATCTCTTAACCATTGGACCGGAGCCCAAAATCCCATGCTCTTACCACGTGAGCAATTCAATTTAACAAGTCTTATGATTCCAACATAAGAACCTATTCTCGCAAGCGAAGTACATCACTCGACTTGTACCGGGTCCTTAGTGCATAGCAACTATCGAGCTAGCATACTAGTAGATGATCATAGGTGCTTATGGATCATGCATCTAGGGTTTCCATTCAACTCCTGAACGTAAATGCACATAGATAATCTAGCATAAATTCAGAAATTTAAAAGAAGGAAACACATAGGTTAATGTTAAACCGGGGCTTGCCTTCACTAGCAAGTTAGTGGGGAAACTTCCTGTCCGGGGGTGAGACCTGGATAGATCCACTAGGGGGTTACCCTAGAGGTTTGTAGGTTAATGGAGAGGATCGGGACCTAAGAGCAAAGGTGGTAGTCCACGTGGTGAACTCGGAACTAGGCGAGTATGGCGATGAACACGGGGAGACATAGGGTTTAGACTGGTTCAGGCCTCCGGAGAGTAAAACCCTACGTCTAGTTGTGGTGGTGGATTATGTGCGAGGATGAAGATGTCCCCTTGAATGGAGCCCTAGGCCGCCTTATATGGGGAGGACGGGCTAGGGTTTCCATTCAAGGTCGGTGGACCCGTATCTGGGTCAGTTACAATCTGGGAAGATATTCTTCCGGATTACAAGGAGAATCCCATGATTCTCGGACCTACAGACGGCGGTGCGCCGCGTCCTAAAGTCTTGACTTGCATGCCAAGTTCTGCGGATCTTCTGGGATCTTGATAAGGTCACCCAGAGTCATCAGAGTCGCGGATAAGGTCGCTGAGCCCACTTGGCAGGTTGGTGGGGCTTCTAGAAGGTCAGGTCCATTTGTCAGGGGCCTCTAGGACCCTGGCCCGGTGGGGACCCATGGGTATCCATGTCTCTCAAGCCCCCGATCGACGTGTAGGTGTAGCGGCTGAGGTGAGGTTTTGTCGAAGAGTAGCGAAGGCGCGGCACCACCGAGGTCGTGAAGGGTGCATGGGGATCCAAAAAAGAAGAAACCCCTCCGATGTGCGCACGAAGTCAAACATCGAGCTTCTAGAGTCTGCAATCCAGGAGGTCGAAGTGAAGGCGAGATGCCGATCTTGAAGAACCACCGACCTGACCTGGGTCAGGTATGATGAAGTAACTGTTGTGACCTTCAGAAAGGTCACCACGCCCACTGCAGGTAGGTCGAGCAGAGAAGTAGTGGAAGCAGGCTTCCATTAGGTCGAGGCGACCTGGAGAAAAATAGGGTGTCGCAAGAGGCACTAGTGTAGTAGCCCCCGAGCAATAAGGCGACCAGAATGGCTGGTTTGATGCTCAGAAGAAGAAGAAATAAATGTCCGAACCTATAGCCTTCTTCTCAGGAAACAAAACTGTGCTCTGGGAGACCAATCCAATGGGACAAAAGCTGCAGAATCTTGCAGAAGTCATTAGACGCCGGGCTGACATGACCTGAGTCGTGGGCGCACTGTACGGTCACGGGCTGGCTCCCAAGCGAAGCATAGGTCACTATCATCCGCAAGAGACAAAAATGCTCCAAAGTGCAGTCAGGTAGGGGAAAGGCACGCCAACGCCTCCCACGGGCGAACCGTGACCTCGTGTCCCACGAGTGGACAGTAGTCTTGAGGATAAGGATGCCGCGCAAGCTGGCTTGTGGATAAGATCAAAGGTTAGGTGCTAGGGTATAAATAGGTACCCATACCTTGAAGCAAACCACCCAGTCTTCAAAGGAGAACCATGGCGAATCTATGTAGTAATATTTCCATGCTAGGGACTTGTGTCTGCCCACCAGATCATAGAGTCGATGTAGTTCATCCTTGAATCTAGAAGAATGCTTGCGAAGCTCGAAGAACTCGATCAGCCTCTTCTCCCGGTCTTGATAAGAGTGAGACATTTGGCTTTGTTCGGGACTTGATCTTGAGGTTGAAGAATGAGAGACATGGTGATGCCATTCGAGCTATACGTAGTGACAATGGCACGAAGTTTAAAAACTCTCATTTCGATGCCTTTTGCAGTGATCTTGGTCTTGATCATCAGTACTCTTCTCCATACGTCGCTTGCCAGAATGGCGTAGTGGAGAGGAAGAACCGGACCCTTTGTGAGATGGCCAGGACGATGCTCGATGAGCATAGGACTCCTAGGCGTTTCTGGGCTGAGGTGGTCAATACCGCTTGCTATGTCTCAAATCGCATCTTCCTTCGTGCTTTCAAGAAGAAGACCTCTTATGAGCTGATGCATGGACGACAACCCAAGGTGAGTCATTTTAGAGCATTTGGTTGCAAGTGTTTCATTTTGAAGAAGGGCAAGTCGGATAAGTTCGAGTCTAGATGTTCGGATGGTATCTTTCTCGGTTATGCGATTCACTCTAGAGCATATCGTGTGCTCGATCTTGACACTAACCGAATCATGGAGACTTGCGAGGTTACCTTCGACGAGACACAGCCATGTATCTCTTCTGCTTTTGACTGTGCAGATGACGAGGAGATTGGAGCTAGGATCTTTGAAGATGAGCAAGATGGAGATGGAGATAAGGACGATGATGGAGGTGACGCTCCCATAGCTGATCGTGTACGTGCTACTACCACTACTACGACGACGATCGAGGATGGTCCATCCCCTACACCCACTACGACTGATGCTGTTCGAGTGGAGGCTGTTGCAGAGGGGGAGATCGTGTCCAAGCGAGAGGCTCCGCGGCGGGTACAAGTTGATCACCCACTGACGACGATCATAGGTGACCTTCATGAATGCACTACACGGTCGAGGTCAAGGAATTCTTCTCATTTCGCTCACTCTGCTTTTGTCGCGTCGTTTGAGCCCAAAGATATTGGACACGCTTTGTCTGATGAGAATTGGGTGAATTCCATGCATGAGGAGTTGGAGAACTTTGAGAGAAACGAAGTCTGGGTGTTAGTCGATCCACCACCAAATTGTCGTCCCATAGGAACCAAGTGGGTGTGGAAGAACAAAGAGGGTGAGAATGGGATGGTTGTGAGAAACAAGTCGAGGTTGGTGGCGCAGGGGTTCAACCAGAAGGAGGGGATAGTCTATGAGGAGACATTTGCTCCTGTGGCCCGTTTGGAGGCAATTAGGATCCTTCTAGCCTTTTCCGTGGCTAAAGGGTTCAAGTTGTACCAAATGGATGTCAAGAGTGCTTTCTTGAATGTGGTGATAGAGGAAGAAGTGTATGTGAGGCAACCCCCGGGGTTTGAGAGCGAGAAATACCCACACCGTGTATACAAACTCCAGAGAGCGCTCTATGGGTTGAAACAGGCACCTAGAGCTTGGTATGGCAGGTTGAGAGGGTTTTTGCTGAGTAAGAGGTTTGTGATGGGCACAATTGATAAGACCCTGTTTCTCCTTAAGCATGGGAATGACCTTTTGATTGTTCAGATATACGTGGATGACATAATCTTTGGTGGCTCTTCTCATGATCTTGTTGCCAGATTTGCAGATGACATGAGCAGGGAATTTGAGATGTCCATGATGGGCGAGCTGCAGTTTTTCTTGGGCCTCCAGATCAAGCAGTGCAAGGACGGGACATTTGTACATCAGGCGAAGTACACCAGGGACATGGTGAAGAAGTTTGGCATGAACGACTCCAAGCCGCTGACTACACCGATGAGTACCACTACGGCTTTGGACGCGGATGAGGACGGCGAACCCGTGGACCAAAAGGAGTACCGGAGCATGATCGGCTCCCTCCTCTACTTGACGGCGATGAGGCCGGACATATAGTTCAGTGTGTGTCTGTGCGCTCGTTTTCAGGCTTCACCGAGGACTTCACATCGGCAGGCCGTCAAGCGGATTTTCAGGTACTTGAACTACACTCCTGAGTTTGGTCTTTGGTATTCTGCCTCCTCGACACTCAGACTTCACGGGTACTCTGATGCTGATTTTGCTGGGTGTCGATTGGACCGCAAGTCTACCTCTGGGTGTTGTCAGTTCCTTGGTTCTTCTTTGGTCTCTTGGTCATCTCGCAAGCAATCCAGTGTATCCCAGTCCACTACAGAGGCCGAGTATGTAGCTGCTGCTAGTTGTTGTTCCCAGCTGCTTTGGATGACCTACACCATGAGTGATTTTGGTGAGAAGTGCTCCCAGGTTCCACTTTTCTGTGCAGCACCAGTGCCATAAGCGTAGCCAAAAACCCTGTCCTCCACTCCAAAACGAAACACATAGAATTGAGGTACCACTTTTTGAGGGACAATATTGAGAAGGGAAACATATCTTTGTCTAATGTCCCTACCCAAGATTAGCTAGCCGACATTTTCACCAAACCACTCAATCAAGTCACTTTCACTCGCTTGCGGGGTTAACTTCGGGTGTGCTTTCCTTTCTAGCTGAGTCTTGGTGCTTCTCATGTATATATGTGTCATATGTTCATTTTGTTGCATTGCATTCATGCATTTTACTTTCTGTACAAAACCTGGTAGGATAGTCATCTTTGGATCACTTGTGCTAGGAAAAGCTTCTCTTATATACATTGATCACCGATGTGCTATATGTGTGATATGTGCATGTGTGGTAAATTGTGGATGTGAACGCTATGCTCTGGATGGTTTTGCCATATATTTATGTTGAGCTAGCTTTCTTTTGATGAAAATGCGAAAATTGTGTCACACATGAGTAGATGCTTGTCTATGCTCAATTTGTGCTTAAATGCCTATATCATGTTTAGTTTCCACTTGAGAATCATGTTCTCTTTGCTTGAGGTCAAAGACCTTTTTGTCATTGTAAATGTTTAGCCCTTTTGCTTGCTTGGGGAGGAGCACAAGCTTCTTTTTGCCGCAAAGGCACTTCATGTACCATGTTTAAACTTGAAAATGAAATGGGTGTATGAATTGCCTTATGCTTGAAAAATGAGCTCCTAATCATGTTTTTATGTTTTTGATATTCATATCTTGGGTGCTAAACCGTAGCATGTTGTCTATCATGAGAAGTCTCATTTTAAGAACTAGACACATGGCTCGGTGACTTTAGCATGACTTGAGTGGCTTGTGGGCGTTTATAATGATCTTGTGATGAGAATTTGTGATCTTGCATAAACTTTGGATGATCTAGTGGATTTGTGCTCAATTTGCCATGGGTAGGATCTTGCTCATGAGATGACTATTTCTTAGTGAAAATTGCTTAAAATTGCTTTTAGCCATGTCACATGCTTATATGTCTCTACCTTCTTGATGGCAATGTGCTAACTACACCATATCTACCTTGCTTGCTCTATGTCTCATGTGTAGCATTTTGTTGTGCTCTTTGTCTATTTGAGAAGCTTGGTAGATTGTATATGCTTTGACATGCATTTTCGTGAAAACAAAGGGAAGGGTTCCATATACCTTGATTCATGCATTGTCAACAAGGGGGAGAATATGTATGATAAGGGGAGAATTTTGTGGAAAATTGGTATGCATTTGTGGAATGTTGCATGTGAGGAGAAAAATTGAGAACAAAAGGTTGCATTTGCTCAGGGGGAGTTTGCATATGTGTAGGGGGAGCTCCGTTGTTTTGTGCTTGAGTTTTGTGCTTTGTGATGTGCTCTTTGAGAGCTTTGTTTTGTCTCGGCTGTGTCAAGCCGTTGCCCTTGTCTTAGGGGGCCGAGACTTGGTCTGGCGAGTGGTCTTGTTTTCGCTTGTTCTTTGGCTTTGGATCACTTGTTGGCGGATAGTGTTCGTGGTTGTTTTTCTTTTCTTTTTCTCTATGTGATTTCTATGGGTGTTGTCAATGCACTGATCAAGGGGGAGATTGAGGACCAGGTGTGTCCGAGGACCAGTGGAGGGTCGCTCCTTAGTGATGAGTGATTGACAACGTTGTGTGGACTGATGCTTGGCTAAGTGTGAAGGTACAGGTTGCGGCTTGACTCGTGTCTTTGCAGGTGAAGAACAAGTGTGAAAGGCCTTAGCCGTGGCGGCCTCCGGGTGATGGAGTGGCAAGTAGGCTTGGTTCGATGTACCCGGTGGCTGATGGGGTCAAGTGCGAGCCGTGCGGTGCAAGACTAGCGGGCTGAAGTCGGGAACATGGGTCGGTGCAAGGTAGCGGATGGAGCCCGAAGCTTGCACGCGAGGTTTGTTGGTTTGCCCACAAATCCATCAGTGGACGGTTTCTTGGTTTGGGCCGCAAAACCAAGTCCGGAGGCCCGAGGCGACGGAGACGGTGATCCGGGAGGTTCGGGAAGCTTCGAGGCAGAGGGCACGTGGCGTGATCGCGGGGTTTGCGTCGAGGTGAAGCGAAGACGTGGTGGAAGCGTGTCCGTCCGATGAAGACTTGACCAAAATGCCCCTGAGGGGTTGTATCTTCATTTCAAGTTGTAGGGGTAGCGTGGTCATTTACCTCCCTCCGATGGACTTCGTATAAATAGCGGAGAGGTGGATGTCATCTCTCTCTCTGGCTCTCTAGGGTTTCCTCCCCCGGTAGATTGCTCTAAACTGCTTCTTTTCCCTCTGTATTCCTTAGGCTAGATTCTTGTATAGACTCTGACCTCTGGATGTATGGAAGTATTCGGCGTTGGGGTGATCTCCTAGTCCTCTGTGATTTTCGTGTCATTTTCAGGGCTATTTTTGAGGAGTTTCGTTCTTCGCTCAATTCGGGGATTTGAGGGTGTTTTCCTTCGAATTTCTTTGAGGAGATCATGGGTGGATGCCTTGCGCATTTTTGTGTGTGATCTTGACTCCTCAAACGCCGTGGGGAGCCTTTGATTTGTGAGTTTTTGGCCGAAGTTCGAGTTCTTGGTGGTGGTTCGTGTGATCCGCGATTCCCGGTGATTTAGGGAGTTAGAGGTCAAGATTTTTGGGGCATACCTTCCTTGTGTGACGCTTCTCATCTCCCCAAAATCTTGTCTCAAGAGCTCTAGCCATTTGGGAGATCCGGTGATGGAAAGGTGGAGTTCACTCCCGAGCTCGGGTGTTTTTCTGCTCTGTCCGCACTCGGTGGCAGTTCGCGGCCTCCGTGCGGACGGTCCACGAGGTGCCTGACAGGCGGCTGTTCTTCGTATTCTTCGCGTGTTCTTGAGGGTCTTTCGTTCGATCCATTGAGCCGGTTGGTTTTTGGTGCGCGAAGTTTGCGGACGGTCCGCACTAAAGTGTCGGACGGTCTGTGACGATGCGGACGGTCCGCGGGTCCATCACGGACGGTCCGATTTTCTCGGTGCGCTACTGGAGGTTCTGGTGGTATTTTCGGACGGTCCGCCGAGACCCACGGACGGTCCGCGCCGTCATCGCGGACAGTCCGCGAGGTCCTCCCGGACGGTCCGCCAGGGACTTCGCAGAGTTGCCTAAGTCCTTTGATTCTTGTCTAGTTGCTTCCGCTCTTTACTCCTAGGCTTGTCTCTTGTTCTTGTAGCCTTGTGTGTTCCTTGTTTGGAGCTTTCTTTGTGTGCGTGAGAACTCGGAGTGGCAATCGGGGTATAGGCTGAGTTCGACCTTCGGGAAGAATTTCTATCGGCTCCCATTCACTCCCCCCCCTCTCTGGTCGCCCTATTCGGTCCTTCACGAAGGTCGAATGAACACCCTGCTGATGGACAGTGGCAAGCTCGCCGCAGCTGCGGCACTGGCCACGGTGAAGCACCATGAGCCAGCGTTCGACCTACAGAAGGTCGCGGAGGAGATCGACTTGGCTCTACTGGTGGGCGCTAAAGACATCCAGGTCGCCGCGGAGGAGATCGTGAAGAAATTAGATCTCTGAAATGTAACTTAGGATGTAAGAAACTGTTAGTGCTGATGGGTCATGGACCCTTTTGATGTAAGATAAACCTTGCATAAATGAAAAGGTCATGTTTAATTAACGACTGTGATCCCTTATTTGACTTGGATACTTATTATAAGAATGAAAAAGTAATGAGGCTGCAAAAACCCTTTTCCCCCCGCTAACCCAACTCAGTGGAGGAACGGCTTACCGACTACACGGCTCAGTGTGGAGGCTTACGTGCAGCCGGCGCGCGGAGGGGGGCCTGGGACCCAAGGTCGTGCAACCACACGACTTAAGAACACTTATAAAAGGCATAAAAGTTGTGGTAAGGGAACACTTATAAAAAGAAAGGTAGAACCCCCAGGTCGAACGACCCTTAGGTTGGCAAAGCCAAGCCCCCGAGCGTGACGGGCCTAGCTTAACACCAAGCCCCCGAGCGCGTCGGGTTTGGCTTTAAACCAAGCCCCCGAGCGTGTCGAGGGGGAGGGTGAACAGAAAGTAAAGAGTGACCCAAAAAAGTAGGTCGACAGAAAAACTGCCGAAAGGGGATCTTTATATATATTGCTGATGAATTATAAGGGATAGAGTACATAGCTTTTATTGCAATACAAGGCTCCTAAGGATAGAAGCGATGTAAGTGCTCGATGTTCCAGGGGTTCGAAACACCCTGGCCATCGGCCCATTGGAGGCGATAGGTCGCTGGTCCAATGACCTCCTTAACTATGAAAGGGCCTTCCCAAGGTGCAGAGAGCTTGTGCATGTCCTTGGTGTTCTGGATCCGTCGCAGGACTAGATCGCCAACGTTGAAAGAACGTTCCCGCACGTTGCGGTCGTGGTAGCGATGTAGCTACTGCTCGTGTCAGGTGTGGCGCATGAGCGCGACCATACGATGTTCTTCGATGCTGTCAAGGTCGAGCCTGCGTGTTTGCTCCACTTCTCCTTCGTCGAAGTGCTGGATGCGAGGAGCTCTGAAGGCAACGACGGTGGGGAGGATGGCCTTTGACCCGTAGACCAAGAAGAAGGGGGAGTACCCTGTAGCCGAGCTGACCTGGGTCCGGAGACCCCAGATGACGTGAGGGAGCTCTGCGAGCCACCTGGTTGCATAAGGCGATGAGCCGTCGAAAATGCGGTCCTTGATGGCCTGCGGGACCAAGCCATTTGCTCGCTCGACCTGGCCATTGCACCGTGGGTGCGCCACCGAGGAATAGTATACGTGAATCAGGTTGTCTTGGCAGAAGTCCCAAAAATCAGCTCCTGTGAAGGTCGTGCCAAGGTCGGTGACAATCCTGTTGGGGACCCCGAAGCGGTGGGTGATCTCCTCGATGAACTTGGCCGCCTCTTTCGATGTGACGCTGGATACAGGGCGGACCTCGATCCACTTGGTGAACTTGTCCACCACCATGATGATGTGCTTGTACCTGCCAGGGGTAGACTTGGAGGGTCCCACGGAGTCAAGGCCCCACACTGCGAAGGGCCAAGATGTAGGGATGGTCCTTAGGGCCTGAGCCGGGACGTGCTGTTGTTTGGCGAAGAATTGGCAACCCTTGCATCGTCATACAAGTTCTTGAGCATCAGCCATGGCTGTAGGCCAGTAGAAGCCGGACCAAAAGACCTTGCCCACAAGGTGGCAGAGGCGGCATGGTTGCCGCACTCGCCGCCGTGGATTTCATCTAGGAGCCTAAGGCCCTCAGACCGCAGGATGCACTTCATCAAAACTCCGGTGGAGGCGGACCTCCCGTAGAGCTCTGTGCCGATGACGACGTAGTTGGCACTACACCTCGTGATCTTTTCGCGCTCCGCCTTCTCCTCAGGTACTCGGTGTTTGAGGAGAAATGCGATGAAGTCGAGGCGCCAGTCGTCCTCTGCCTCGGTCATGAGGACATCGCGACCTCCCGGTGGGGTCGCTTCATCATCTGGTGACTCTAGGTCGGGGAGAAGCTTGATAGTCGGCTTGTGTAGGTCCTGGATGAACATGCCGGCCGGCACCAGTGTGTGGTTGGAGCCGAGCTTGGAGAGGACGTCAGCCGCTATGTTGTTGTTGCGACATACATGGTGGAACTCGAGTCCCTCGAAGTGACGCTCGAGCTTGCGCACCTCGGCGCAGTAGGCATCCATTGTATCTTTTCTGGCTTCGGAGTCCTTGCTGACTTGGTCAATGACGACCTTGGAGTCGTCGTAGGCCATTAGGCGCATGATCCCTAGGGAGATGGCGATGCTAGCCCATGAATGAGGGCTTCGTACTCGGCGCCGTTGTTAGACGCTTTGTAGTGGATCTGCAGGATGTACTTCAGGTAGTCTCCTTTAGGGGAGATGAACAATACGCCTGGGCTGGCTCCTTCTAGGTTCAGGGAACCATCGAAGTACATCTTCCAATGCTCAGGTCGTTCCGAAGGTGGAGGCTGCTGGATCTCTGTCCACTCTGAAACGAAGTCCGCGATGACCTGGGATTTGACGGCCTGCCTAGGGCAGAACTCTAGGTCGAACTCGCCTAGCTCGATGGACCACTTGAAGATGCGTCTAGTGGTGTCGCGGCTGCGCAGGATCTCGCCAAGGGGGAAGGCCGAGACGACCTTGCTCTTGAGCGACTCGAAATAGTGCCGGAGCTTGCGGGAGGTGATGAGTAGGGCGTAGAGCATCTTCTGAGGTTGGGTGTACCTAGTCTTGCTGTTTGACAGGACCTCACTGACGTAGTAGATAGGTCGCTGGACAGGGTAGGGTCTACCCTCTTCAGGTCACTCAGCCACCAGAACCGAGCTGACCACCAGGGTGGTCGCGGAGATGTAGAGCAGTAGAGTTTCCTTAGGTGCCGAGGGCACCATCACCGGGGGTGACGTAAGGAAGGCCTTGAGTTGCTCCAGGGCTTGGTCCGCCTCTTCGGTCCAGACGAACTTGTCCGCCTTCTTTAGCAGCTTGAAGAAGGGTAGGCCTTTTTCTCCAAGTTTGCTAATAAATCGACCTAGGGCCGCCATCATGCCTGTGAGCTTCATGACGTCCTTCTTCCCTGTAGGTCGCTTCATCCTGCAGATGGCATCCACCTTGGTGGGTTTCTCCTTGATGCCCCGGTTGCTAACCATGAAGCCCAAGAGCTTGCCAGAGGGAACACCGAAGACGCACTTCTCTGGATTAAGTTTCCAGCGGTAGCGGCGGTGGTTGGCGAAGGATTTTGCGAGGTCAGCTATGAGCTTATCCTCTTCGGTGGTCTTGACGACCACGTCGTCAACGTAGGCTTCTACGTTTTTACCGATCTAGCATTCCAGACACTTCTGGATGGCCTTCTGGTAGGTCGCACTGGCGTTCTTGAGGCCAAAGGTCATGGCCGTGTAGCAGTAGATATCGTGCGGCGTTATGAACGCCGTCTTGTCTTAGTCAGAGACCTTCAGGGCTATCTGGTGATACCCTGAGTAGCAGTCGAGAAAGCATAGGAGGACGCTTCCGGCCGTGGAGTCCACGACCTGGTCGATGCGCGGAAGAGGGAAGGGGTCTTTAGGGCAGTGCCTATTGTGGTCGGTGTAGTCGATACACATTCTCCATTGACCGGTTTTCTTAGGTACAAGCACCGGGTTGGCGAGCCAAATCGGATTTTTACACTCTCGGATAAATCCGGCAGCTAGGAGCTTTATTATTTCTACCCTAATGACGTCCTTGCGATCTTTCGCAAAGTGGCGAAGCTTCTGCTTGGCAGGCTTGGTCGTATTGCTTACATCCAAGGAGTGCTCCTCTAGCTCCCTGGGGACACCCGGCATATCTGATGGACTCCATGCGAATATATCCGCGTTATCCCGGAGGAAACTGGTGAGCGCGAGTTCCTATTTCTTGCCGAGGCCGTCGCCGATCACCACCATCTTCTCTGCGTCGGCAAGGCCGAGGTAGACCTTCTTCGTGGAGGACACGACGTCCAGGGCGGTGTCGGTGCGCTTCTGCTTTGGGACAGCTAGGTCGCTTAGATCGACCTTCTTGGCCTCAGCGACCAAGACTGCGGAGGCGTTGACGCAGGCGGAGGTCGCGGCGAGGTCGAGGGCCTCCGAGTTGCACTTGAAGAAGATGATGAGGTCCCCCAGGACGGAGAGGACCCCGTTTGGAGCAGGCATCTTCAACACCAAGTAGGTGTAGTGTGGGATGGCCATGAACCTGGCCAGCATCGGGCGACCTAGGATCGCATGGTAGGAGGACTTGAAGTTGGCAACCTCAAAGTTGAGGTACTCCGTGTGGAAGTTGGCCTCCGTACCGAAGGTAATGGGGAGGGAGACCCGACCCAAGGGGTAGGCCGCCTTCCCGGGGATGATGCCGTAGAAGGGCTTGTCGCACTTCGTGAGCTTGTCGAAGTCGAAGTCGAAGTTCATCTTCTTGAGGGTCTCAACGAAGATGATGTTGAGCCCGCTCCCCCCATCGATCATGGTCTGGGAGAGCAAGGCCCCGTCCACCGTGGGCTCAACGACGAGTGGGTAGGACCCAGGATCTGGGATATGGACCCAGTGATCGGCTCTGGAGAATGTGATCGCCTGCTCAGACCAACACAGAGGCGTAGTTAGCTGAGTGTGGACGAGGTGGACCTCGCGCTTGTCCTTGCGGTAGCACCTCTTGCTGACGTTGGACTTGAGGCCCCCAACGATCATGTGTGATCGTGTGGGTCGCGGCCTGGAAAGGCCCGTTGGGGTTACCTATCGGTGGTGGAGGTGGTAGGTTGCCCTTGTCACGAGGAGGTTGTGGAGGTGGGTCACTGCGAGGGGTGTCGCGGCGATCGTCACGTCGGTTGTCACGAGGGTCCCAGTTGTCGCGGTCGTCGCGCAGGTCCCGTTGGTCGTCGCGGTGGTAGTTGTTGCTGTAGCAGCGGCTATCGCGGCGACCGCCGTCGTTCCTAGGTCGCTTGGGATCCACAGGGGTGCTGAAGGCCCTCTTGAACTAAGAGCACTCACGGAGAGTATGGGTAGATCCCTCGTGGGACCCGCAGTGGCTGTCGAGCGTTGCGTCGAACTCCTCCTGGTTAAAGGTCGAAGCTCGCCGCCCTTCAGCCGCTAGGACCTCGGAAGATCACTTGTGGAGCTTGGACGCGGGGTCCGCTGCGGCGCCAGATGTGCCAGGAGCGTCAGCGTCGAACTGGTTCTGCAGCGCCTCTTCTGTGTCCATCCGCTTGTTGACGACGTTCATGAGCTCCTTGACGGTGGTGGCACCAGATTCATGGATCTTCTCAAAGAGCTTGTGATCTTTGATGTCCTTCTTGTAGCTTTCGATGATCTGGTCGTCCCTGACACCAACGCACTCGTTACGGTTCTTGAAGAACCGATTGTTGTAGTCACGGAGCCGCTCCTTGGGCTTCATGACGACCCTCCCGAGCTTGAAGGCGTTGCCAGGATGATCATAGGTCGCCTGGAAGTTGGAGGTGAAGGCCTGGGATAGGTCGGCCCAGGACTTGATGCTGCCAGGCTCAAGGCTGTTGAGCCATAGCGAGGGGGCCTTGCCCATGACCAGCGGGAAGTAGGCCGCCATGTGGTCGAAGCTACCACCACCCGCCTTGACGGCGACGTAGTAGGTCGACAGCCAGATGTTGGGGTCTGAGCGCCCATCGTACTCCTTGATGTTGGGCTTGAAGTTCTCGGGGTAGTCCACCGTCTTGAGACGGGGAGCCAGCGCTGGGAAGGCGGTGACAACTAGGTCGTCACCGGTTGCTCTGGCTGGAGTAGCTTTTCTAGGCGCAGAGTGGACGCTGCGCTCTGGGATGATGACCTGGGAGCGCGGCTGCCGATCCCGGTTGCCCTGGGCAACCCCTAGGTTGCCGTGCTTGGCATCATAGAGAGCACGTCACTTGTTCTCGATGTCATGGCGGTCACGCAGCTCGCGCTCCCGATCGTACTCCGCACGATGGCGAAGTTCACACTCCTCGCGCTCGTGGTGGCACTGGTCGACAAAGCCGCGCATGTCGCGAGCACGCCTGTTGGCGTCGAGGTTGACGCGCAGGTCACCGACGTTGGTAGCAGCAGGCTGCTGGGCAGGTTGCTCGGGGGAGGGCCACACGGCGCTGTTCATCCGCACGTCGCTGGGCACATAGGGCGTTGCCTTGGATGTGGGCTGCTTCCTCGGAGTTGGTCGCGCCCACGCGGGGTGGCTCGTTCTCCGAGACCACGAGCACTTGGCGGAAGACGATGTCCGAGTCATTGGGGGAGACTCGAACACGGACCTTCTGGAACTCACCACAGTCCGGGGACTGGGTAGGTCGTTTGGCACGGCGGGGGAGCTCTTCGTCGATTCTCTTCCGTAGGCGGCACCCGCGGAGGTTGTGCTTCGCGCCCTTTTGATAGGTGCAGGGCACGTCGAGCGGGTCGCGCCGGGCGCGGGGTGTAGGCCTTAGGTCGCCAGATGACCTCCGACCAGATTGGATCTGGGAGTGCGTGGAAAGCTGACTGAGTCAGAGGCCTGGTGCAGACTTCAAGCCGAAGGGAAACGTATCGTGACGTCACGCCGTATGCGCCGAGCGTTGAGCTCGCTCGCAGATCTCCAGGGTTTCCTTCATCGTGCCGATGACGTTCTCCATACCCTGAACAAGGTCATAGGGTCTGGGCGGGTGGGTCTCCGATGCTAGAACGGAAACAGGGGTGGCGATGGACGTCGTAACGACCTGCTCTGCGGTCGCTGGAGAAGTTGCGGCTGCCGAAGCAGGAGAGGTCGCCGTGAAAGATCTAAAGCAGATCTCCACGGGGTTGGTGAGGATAGCCGCCATGCTCGCCAGAAAGACGACACTAGATCGGGCCAACATGCTGCATAGCGAGTTCCCGATCGCCCCTACCTGGCGCGCCAACTATCAGGGGGTGAGACCTGGACAGATCCGCTAGGGGGTTACCCTAGAGGTTTGCAGGTTAATGGAGAGGATTGAGACCTAAGAGCGTAGGTGGTAGTCCACGTGGTGAACTCGGAACTAGGTGAGTATGGCGATGAACACGGGGAGACAAAGGGTTTAGACTGGTTCAGACTTCCGGAGAGTAAAACCCTACGTCCAGTTGTGGTGGTGGATTATGCGTGAGGATGAAGATGTCCCATTCAATGGAGCCCTAGGCCGCCTTATATGGGGAGGACGAGCTAGGGTTTCCATTCAAGGTCGGTGGACCCGTATCTGGGTCGGTTACAATCTGGGAAGATATTGTTCCGGATTACAAGGAGAATCCCTTGATTCTTTCACCTACAGGCGGCGGTGTGCCGCGTCCTAGAGTCTTGACTTGCACTCCAAGTTCTGCGGATCTTCCAGGATCTTGATAAGGTCGCCCGGAGTCGTCGGAGTCGCGGATAAGGTCGCTGGGCCCACTTGGCAGGTCGGCAGGGCTTCTATAAGGTCGGGTCCACTTGTCAGGGGCCTCTGGGACCCTGGCCAGTGGGGACCCATGGGTACCCATGTCTCTCACTTCTGAACTTGGTTCGAGTCTTGTTGTATGTTCACGTAGATGATTCCTTCCCTCGAACGGTCCGTCACCTTGAACCGGGACGAACTCGCAGCTAACGGCGGAAGGTTCTACACGTACAATGCATATGCAAGAGTTACGTGGTGATGTGGGTTATTAATTACAAGGTATCATATGAACATAGGGTGTCAAGTTAACCACCTTCCTCTAGATAGAATATATCCAGCATACTCTTCCATAAAGATAAACCAAGCAATATTTAATAATTAATTATTTTGATGGTGATTGTGTGCACATCTATGCAAACAATTTAAAATTACCACACAAACATTCAATTTACATTTCAAAAGTCCCCAGTAGTATTTCTTAAAGAATAAAGCACACACAAGTACTTAAGGAGGTGGTTTCTTTATTTATCCTTTTATATATAGTTGTTTCATTCCAAAAATCATTTTGGTAAAACTATGCAGTAAAACACTGTGAAACTTTTGTGCAAGCACAGAGTGCTTCAACAGAGCTACTGATAAAAATTCATGGCAAACAAAGCTACATAAAGAGCATGAAAAATACGACAAGTTATTCATAGCAAAAGCAATAATATTTAATATAGAGAAAACTGCTCAGGCACTGGTGCTCAAAATTTACACAGAGTCTCTTGGGACGAAAACTAGCTTACACACCAAAATTTAGCTGCAGAACTTATTTTATTCATGCTACATAAAAATAACCATTCTCAGCCTAGTAAAATCTAAAGAAATTATACAGGCTTATATATAACTGAAAAGTAGCCCATCTTTCTACCAGAGCACAAACATGGTATAAGCATCCACTGGACCAAAGATAAACATCATTTGACCAACAGAAGTTGAGATATGGATTTCACCTCATAAACGAGCATCATTCAGAAACAGATATATAGACTGTTCAAAAATACAAGATAAATGTACTAGAATCACATCAAGGCATAATAAGAAGATAGCCACAAGATTAGCTACAGAAGACATATATATGAAGCTGCACAAAATATATACACAGATCTAGCATAAATGCAAAATAAATCATAACTAGGTATACACTCAGTAACTTTGTGCAAAAACTTAGGTATAGCCTATGCAAGTGCTGACTACCAACATATCCAAAGATCAAGCCTAGCTCATGAGTAGAACTCAAGTTATGAACAAACACATACAAACTGGTTTTAAATTTTCGTTCAAAAACTATACATCAAAATTATATGCAGTCTTTGTAAAAGATGTAGATCTACTCACAAGGAAACCAGCAAAATTAGTTTTGCATTTTTATGATTTTTCTATGAATCTATACAATTTTCAAAGTTCTGCCAAAACATAAAAAGGAAGGAAGAATCTCTTTACATCCCGGCCCTTGGTTCAAACTTTCCTTTCACACAGAAGCCCTTCGTATTTACCCTATGGCCCGGGGCTTTCGCAATCGTTACGCAGATACCCTTGGCGGCGCAGGGGAGGGCTCGCCGGCGACGGGGTCGCCGGACTTGGCCTACAAGCGAGCCAGGGCGGAGTGTGAGCCCACCTGGAGTGGATTGGGGCGGTGGACGAGACGGAGGAAGCTCCGGCGAGGGCGCTCCGCGGCGCCAGGCGGCGGCGGCCGCGGCAAACTCGATTTCGGCGAGCTGCCGGCCGGCCAGGGTGGGAAGGTGCTTCGATGGGCTACAGGAGTTGCTGGAGGAGGTAGCAATGGGTTCAGGCGGTGGTTCTGGGGGACGGAAGGTGGAGCTCACCGTGCGGCATCCATGGCGGACACGGCGGCGGGAAGCAGAGCAAGCAACGGCGGCCGGGCACACGTGCAAGGGAGCTCAGCTCTTCTTATAAGCGAACGAGGAATGCCAAGCAGTCGTGCGGGTCAAGTAAAGATGGTGTGGGCGGCGACGTGCGCGGTAGTACAGCGGCGACGCGGTTGGCGGTCGTCTCGGCTGGACGGTGCGGCGCGGTCGAACGGGTGAGCGGCACGTGGCGGCCATGCATGGGAGCGCGACGTCGGTTTGGAGAGTAAGACCAAGCGCGCGTGCATGGTCGGTGCCTCGGCGTTCGGACCGGCGGGTCCTCGGCAGTCGCGGCTGGGCGCGCAGGCGATGTCGCGACGCGTCGTGCGACACGCGCTCCAGAGCGCCGAGTGCCAGGGGCATTTCAGAGTAGCTCGGTTTGACGCGATTTTTCTCCAAATTTTGAAACTAAACCGGCCCAAGGCCTAATGATCAAAGTGATAGAGGAGCTATCCCTCTACAACATTTGCAAAGGCCGAATGGTGTTTTGATCAATAGATCGAGCATAAATAGCAGGCAAAAACCGAGATTTTCTCGGCACTTGTGAATAGTGTATGCAGACTTTGACCAAGTTTTTCATGATCATCCACTCAAAATTAGGAATGCCGCCCGAAAGCAAAGTTGTGTCCCTCGAAAAGATGAACAACTTTTATTTTGGCCGATTTTGAAGTGTTTAGATGAAATTTGGAGAACGCGTCAAATGTTCTAGAATTGTGTAGGTTTCAAGGGGTTAGGTAGGGGTCTTGACCATGATTTGACCAACGTTCGACCAACCTTGACCAAGCATTGACCATTAGGGATTGTTGGCTCGGTTTTCAAGGTAATGACCCAGGTTGACCAGTGTTTGACCATAGTCAACGTGGTTGACTCGGTTGACCAATCATTAGCATTAATTAACCCTAATTGAAAAACCTGGGGCGTCACAAAAGGGTTCCTCTCCTTTGTGACAATGAAAGTGTCATAAAAATTGCTAGCAGCCCGGTTCAACATTCGCGCACCAAGCTCATTGATATCCGCCATCACTTCTTGTGAGACCATGTTGCTAAAGTTGATATTATCCTTTGTGGTGTTCGCTCCGAGGAGCAATTGGCGGATATGTTCACTAAGCTTCTTGATGAAAACACCTTTTGTAGGCTAAGGAGTGAATTAAATGTGCTTGATGCGTCCAACATCATGTATTGATCGTCATATAGTTTGCATTTGCATATGTACATGTTGTAGGAGCTTGTCTATCCTTGTTAAGATAGTGGTGAGTATGGGTCTTGCTTGAGCCGGTGGTTTCTAAGTTTTGCTCAAAGCATGTTGAAAGGCTCACCACGAGTAAGCTTAATAAGGGCTCCCTCCTCCTTTTGGATCTTGATTTGCCTATTTTTCCTAAAAATTATAAGGTCTATCCCTTGTAGGGAATCTATGGTTTATATATTTGTATTTTGCTAAGGAGTGCTTGAGGGGTGAGGTTGCCTCTCAGAAATGGTCCAAAAATGTACTTGTGTTGGCTTGTGTGTGACATTCTTTGGATCAAAGACGAGTTCTAGATCAGCTCTCTGAAAATGTCACCGTCGGATGAACCGCTGCTATGTAGGTTCCAGGTGTCGGTTCATCTGATGGCTGGGTCAGTTTGAATTTTCTTAGCGCGCCACTGGTTCGCATCGTCAGATGAACCGACGCTCTCCTGTGTGGAAGCAGCGTTTCATCCGGTGCTACTGAGTTTAGTGGCCATTTCAGACTCGTGATTTATTGATCCGGCGAATCTAGAAATCTGGCCATCGGTTCATCCGGAGAATCCTTTCTCTGCTGAACTCATATCCTCCGGCGGTTTGACCGACGCTATGCCTTTCCCTGTCGTCAGTTCATCCCGCGCATCTCTGCAGGCCGGTCCCACCTGTCATATCCGTTCGTGCTTCAAACTCAATTGCGCCGAACCTTTTTCTCCGTATGCCGCCACCCTCACCGTCTCCGGCCGTCGGAGTCGCGCGCCGCCACATCCTTGCGCTGTTGACCCCCAACCTCACTGCCGGTCATCTCTGCCGCCGCTCCGAGCGGATTTCCCGCGCACGTGCCCGTGGGAACCCTAGCTAGGGTTTCGCCACCACCGGCGATTCCGGCCCGGCGCCGCCGCAGTGGCTTGTCGGCGACCATCCTCTAGCGTGCAGGAGGCCTCCCCACCACCACTGCTCCTTCCTCTTCTCAAATTTTCAGCGGTGGTGAGCATCCCCTGTTTTCCCCCTCTCCTCTTCATGGATTTCATGATTTGTGGGAAATCAGTTGATGCTTTTGTGATTTGTATCTATGATTATGAGCTTTAATTCTCTGTCACCATCACATTCTTCCGAGCTGTCAGGTTTTGAGTCCGAGGAAGGTGACACCTCCGTGTACCACGTCGCGCCTTCGAAGACTCTTCCTTCCTCGGCGCTGCCATCTTCTCCTCCACCTCAGCAGGTCTAGGTCCCTTTTTGGTGCTCGTTGCCAAAGGGGGAGATAGATAGGAGAGAGTAGAGATAGGGGGAGCTTGAGGAGTGTGCTTTTGGAGTTTTTGTGCCCCTCGTTGTTTTCTGGAGCTTCATGATAAGACATGTATTTGGATCTTGTGCTTGATGGTGGTTTACATGTCTACTCATGCTTGTGTGCTTGTTTATATCTTGTTCTTGCATTAGTTGTAGAGTTTATGCTTTAATTTCAAATTCTCGTATATCTCTACTTGTGTTGTCATCTATCACCAAAAAGGGGGAGATTGTAAGCATCTAGGCCTTTGCACACCTTTGGTAAGGGTGTGTTTCGGTGATAAATGACAACCGTACACTTGTGACTAACCTTTGTTTTGTAGCGGATTTAATCATGAGTTATTGTCATGAGATATAAGTGAAATGATACCCCTCAATTTGAAATTATGGATGATCAATGGATGAATGCTACAAGGCTAAGGACATTACTAGTTCCAAGTGTCACAAGGAGATGAAGGACATTTGGATTTACTAGTTTGTAGTATTTGACCGTACTATTAAGAGGGGTTCACACACTAGTAGCTTGACCATGCCAAATGCTATGCTATATTCATGCACTATCAAGCTCCTTAGATGTTAACCTACTCAAAGTACTCATGGAATTACAATGGAAGCAAAAGATTTGAAGAAAAACTCAAAGGCGATTGAATTGGATGAGTTGAACTGCGAAGGGTAGCGTTGGATGAACCGACGCCCCAATTCCTAGTTGCATCGGATGATTACAGCGGCAGTTTCAGAGACAAAGCACCGCCAGATGAACCGACGGTGCAGCATCGGTTCATCCGATGACCTAGGATTTTGCAACAGTGAGATTTGAAGTCAATTGCCTTCAACACAGGATGAAACGACGGTCAGAGCAGTGGTTTATCCGGCGCATGCAATTAAATCATACAGAGACGCATCGAGAAGACTTGCTTCAGCACCGGATGAAACGACACTATACAGGACACTCAGCGGTTCCTCCGGCGCCTATGTTTAAATCATACAGAGACGCACTGAGTGATATGGCTTCAGCACTGGATAAACCGACGCAGCATCGGTGCATGCGTCGGATGATTTGGTATAGCGGCTAGGTTCAATGGCTATATTTCTCGATCCAGAGTGACCGGATGAACCGACGCTATTGCCAGGGGGAACCGTCAGTTCATTCGACGGTGCTACTTTCTGCAGCACTTTTCTAATGTCTAGCCTCCCTTGCTTAGCCTATATAAGTGACCCCCTACGTCTCTTGAGCTGCCTTTGCCACTCTAAAGAACTACTGCAGCCAAGGAGAGAAGGAGTTAGTGCTTTGTTCATTTGGAAATCATCTTCCTTTGCCAAGGGGAATTCTTTCTTGGTGATCAAGGGTTTCAAGGTGCTTTCTATAGCTAGCTGAGTGCACTGGTCAAGTGAAAGTGTGTGAGCTTGTTACTCTTGGAGTTTGACGGCTCCTAGACGGTCTCGGTGTTTGGAGGTTCTTGGTGAGCTCTTGTAGATTGTGGGAGCCCCGGGAAGTGCTTGGTGTAAATGGATTGAGATCCACCATTCCGGAGATGGAGAATGGGTACTCTTAGTGAGCACTCAAGTCTATGTGGCTTGAGGGGGAGCAAAACTCTTTGTGAGTGCTCAAACATGGACTAGGGAGAAGCGTCAACTGCTCGATACCACGGGAAAAAAATTGATTGTCTCTAGTCCTCTTGTTCTACCTTCGTGCACTTAATTTTAGCATTTACTTTCAGCTCTAAAGTTCTTTTGTCCTAGTTTCCCTTGTGTGCTTTGCTTGTCTCATATCTTGACTAGGGTGCTTTTCTCTTGTTAGTGTGTATCTTGCTAAGGAACTTTGTTGCTAGCGTGCTTAGTTGGTAGAAAGAAACATTTTTAGATGGGCAACACTAGTGATATAGGTTGAGGTTTGTTACTTGTTATAGAAAATTGAAAAAGGCCCATATTCAACCCCCCTTCTATAGGCCATCGATCCTACAAATGATGCACTAAATTAGGAGGAAAATAGATTTATTTGGCTACGGTAAAGAGTAAAGACAACAGTTTTCGAGCTATTAAATAAAGTCAGTTTTCAAAACTATCTCCACAACCCCGAGCAAAATTGCGAGACAAACCTAATGAGGTCTTTGACTGCATAATTGGAGTATGGTAACTATAGCGTTACTGTAGCAAATCACTAATTAATTATGCTTATTAGATTCGTCACACAAAATTACACTCATCAGTGAGAAAGTTTTACAAATAGACTTTATTTATCACTCCATGCATACAAGATTCTTTTTGGGTGATATTTTTGTCATCTTATCCAAACACGGCCCAGATACATCGAGATACCTCCAGATGTGGGGATTAACCTGCTGCGAGGGAAGTGCTGCTACCGCCGGCGATATGCGATGCGGATCTCATTCGGTGGGACATCTCACCAGCGCCGCCAGTATGCTTGTGGAGAGGTGGATTGGGAGTTGTCGGGTGGGAAATTTTGGAAGAAGTGAGGGATTGTGCGCCAATCTGGAGGAAAGGTTTAGCGATTTAGTGGGCAGACACGGGAGCAGGGAAGGGGGAGGCGTTGTGTTGGCGGTCGATTTCCGTCAACCAAGAACACTTGTTATGTTATAGTTTGGATTTCATTTTGGAACTAACCCTCCACTAGGCATACTAATGATATACCAAGTTCATCGTTGGATGTGTGTTTTGGAGTATAATGTTTACGCAGGAATTCATGCAGTAAATGAGAAGAGATGCACTCGGTTGGGAGGACGATTTACATGATGATCGAGAGGCTCCGACCGTGCGTGAACTTGACTCCAAAGGTGGCAAGGACCAATGTGCTTCGATGAAGAATCTCCAAGGACCAAGATGAAAAGCCCGAAAGATCATGTGTAAAGACCCCTTAACTTAGTCATGGGGATAACGATGTCCAAAGCCCATATCCAAAGAAGGAAAAACCCCAAAGTGCAAAAGATGACACGTGGCAAAAGACGAGGGCGAACCGGGCCGGGAATGGGCCAGGCCGGTTGGCCCACCCCCATTCGGGGTCGGTTCGCCACCGCCTTTCTTCGGTGATAAGATCGCGGAACCCTAATTGTTTGGGGGAAGGAGCCATTCGCGAAAGATGACTAGATAAGCCTCGGGAGATCAACCACAAGGAAGAGGGTTCATCGAGAGGGTGAGGATTCAAGATGATCATCACCGAGATCAAGGGAGGTCACCACGAGGAAGGAGGACGCCGAGGCCCTACCACAGCGCCGCCGGAGTTGGACACCGAGAAACGAACTCCATCAGGGGATCCACCATGTTCAATGGTGCCATGCCTAGCGTCTTGATGGGGTAAAGTAATCGTTTGTCCATGGAGTTGTAATGGATCTTGATACGTAGTCACCCACTCTCGTTTGGATCTTATATCTATCATACCCTTTGTTGATGATGCTTAATGTTTAAGGTTAGCTACCATGCCTTCGGGGTTGCTCCTGTAGATCACGTCAGCATACCGTGTTCATTAGGATTAGTATCGATTACCTTCGCGTAGTGACATGTATGAGGGAAGGGAAACACCTAATTCTTTTTTCACATGCTTAGATAGATTGGATCGGGGTTTTATCATGTTTTGGGTGATTTCATCTCAAGTACCTAGACTCCATGGGCATACGTTCTTCATACTCGTGAACCACCTTTCTCTCTCTTTAACACAATCTAGGGTTAGTTTGTCTTTACTTTATAGATTAATCTTTGCATCATAAAGTCCTTAATCAACTAAGTTAGTGTCAGGTTAAACGCAAGTAATCCCCTTACTCCGTGGATTGACAAGAACCTTGGGGGTCGCCTCCCTTGGTGAAAAAGGCACCAAGACACTACGTGTACTTGCGGTGAAGTTGAACGCGGTTTCGAACCGTCAACAAGCCCCTTTTTCTGGCGCTGTTGCTGGGGAGCAAGCCAGTTTACTTCGTTTAATCTCTCATTGATTTTGTTGATTACAGACACCTAACCTTTGTGTTCTAGAAAACACACTCTTTTTGTTTTTTGTTTTTGATTATCTAGATGGCGTTCGTTGGAAATCCTTTGGAGGAACCGGAAAAATCGCTAAGGGACTATGCTAGCCCTCGATGTGAGGATATCAAGGTACAAGAGTCGGATTCGATTCTCGAAGCGACAAGGTATGAAATCAAGGCTCGAATCATCGAGATGGCAGCAACTAATCCGTTCCGAGGGATAGAGACGGACAATCCATATAGACATATCCAGCGCTTCACGACGTTGTGCAATACGGTACGACAAGAGGGAGTTCCCGACACTTGGTTTAAATGGAATCTTTTTCCCTACTCACTTGTCGATGAAGCAACAAAGTGGTATTCATTTGCGTCCTTCGAAGCCGAGGGAAATTGGGATCAATTGATAAAGAAATTTTGTGCCAAGTTTTTTTCCTATAACCAAGATTCAACATATAAGGAGGAAAGTGATGACTTTCAAGCAAGGAGAAGAAGAGGGGATTGATCAAGCATGGAATCGATTCAACGAGCTAGTTGAACAAGGACCAAGACTTGGATTTCCCGGTGACGTACTATTGCATACATTCTTTTTTTCCCTAACCCCTAGTTGCATGGAATACGTTCAAATGTGTGCAAGAGGGGATCTCATGGAGAAAACACTCATGGAAGCTGCCAAACTTCTACAAAAAATAAGTAAAGCGGCGGCCATGCGAAGAGATTGGGAAATACGACTTTTGGGGAAGCCGGAATGCGACACAAGTGTGGCACCACTTGCTGCAATTTTTAGAAATACGGCCCCGGAAGAGAAGAAAGAGGAACCGATCCCGAAAAAGGTTGAAGAAGCGAAACATGAGGAAACTAGAACTATCCCGGAGAGTGATCACGCCAAGTCAAGCAAAGCAAATGAAAGAACTATGTCGAGCGTGAAGCCACTAAGGGAGTTTGAGCAAATGGATTGGATCCCGCTTGATTTTGGAGAAATCTTTGACAAGAGAAGATCATTCCCGAATCAAAAAGGGATGGCAAGAGCTTTGGAGATAGACTTCCCGCCGGAAAAACAAGTAGAACATTCATACAACCTAGAGACAACCCGGGAGGTCCTTCAAAAACTCTTTAACGAAGAAGAGGTTGATCCGGACCATGTGGCCGAAGCTAAAAGAATCATGGGAATCAAGCCCGAGGCGTCACCATTCGCCCGCCTCGCTGAAATTTTTGCCATAGGATCCGATGAAGAAGAGAAGACATCGCCGCGTATAGATTGCAAGGTTAAGAACATAAATTGCAAGGCGTTTTGCGACATTGGAGCACAAGTAAGTGTCTTGTCTTCTAAAATCTTTGATGAAATTCATGATCACACCATTGACCTAGTTCCAACCTCTACTAAATTAATTATGGGAGATGGTAGAATTGTTAAAGCTCTAGGAATTGCTCGTGACCTAGAAGTTTTAATTTCCGAAAAATGCATTCCAACCGATTTCTTCATTGTTGATGTCTACTATGATAAAAATGATCATGTAATTTTTGGTAGACCCTTTCTTAAGTTGGTTAATGCCGTTTTAGATGCCGAAAAAAGAAAAGTGACTATTAATCTTGATGGAGATAATCACACATACAATTTTCTTCCCGCTTCTAGAATTGTCTCACCCCTACCTCTTGATGATGAAGAGGTAGGGAGCCTTCGTTTTATTGAAACTTTTAGGGATCCGCTACAAAGAGCAATGGAGAATGAATTTAATGATGAGCTAGATGAAGAGTTAGCGGAAGCAACCAAAGGACTAGAACTGCAAGACGGAAGCTTGGAGGAGGATAAATTCGAAGACCTTAGAGAAATTGTACATGAGGAACCACAAACAACGGAGGTGGATCTTAAGCCATTACCCAAAGGATTGAAATATGAATTTTTGGGGCTGGACAAGACTTATCTCGTGATTGTGAGTGACGAATAGAGTCCCGAGGAGAATGATATGTTGCTGAATTTATTGAAGAAGCACAAGAGAGTGATGGGATATTCAATAAACAACCTTAAAGGACTCAGCCCGGCGTTTTGCACTCACCGCATACCTATGGAGGATCAATGCAAGCCCGTAGTGGACCATCAAAGGAGGTTAGCCCATGCCATGCGAGAGGTGGTGAAGAAGGAGGTTATCAAGTTGTTGGATGCTAGAATCATCTACCCGGTGTCGCATAGTGAATGGGTGAGCCCCGTACATTGTGTGCTTAAGAAAGGAGCTTTAACCGTAGTGAAGAATGAGAAGAATGAATTGGTACCACAAAGAACTGTGACTGTATGGAGGATGTGTATTGACTACCGAAAGTTGAACAAAGCAACGAAGAAGGATCACTTCCCCCTACCATTCATCGACGAGATGCTTGAGAGGTTAGCAAATCATGCATATTTTTGCTTTCTTGATGGGTACTCAGGGTTCATGCAAAAACCTATTCACCCGGATGATGAACATAAGACAACATTAACTTGCCCTTATGGAACATTTGCGTATAGAAGAATGCCTTTTAGTTTATGCAATGCTCCAGCCTCTTTTCAACGATGTATGGTGGCGGTATTTTCGGAGTTCATCGAGGAAATTGTTGAGGTATTTATGGATGATTTCTCCGTCTATGGTAAAACTTTTGCGGATTGCCTGGCAAATTTGGATAAAGTTCTCACTAAGTGTTCGGAGGTTGATTTGGTGCTAAATTGGGAGAAGTGTCACTTTATGGTGAGACAAGGAATAGTGTTGGGACACGTGATATCCGAGAGAGGGTTGAGGTGGACAAGGCTAAGGTTGAAATGGTTGAAAAGCTTCCACCACCGATGGATGTCAAGTCTTTGAGAAGTTTCTTGGGCCATGCGGGATTTTATAGAAGATTTATCAAGGATTTCTCAATGATCACCAAGCCGTTGACTAATCTCCCCCAAAAGGACGTGCCATTCAATTTCAGTGACAAGTGCTTGGCGGCATTCCGGACATTGAAGAGAGCTCTCGTAACTGCACCCATCATTCAACCGCCTGATTGGAGTCAACCTTTTGAGATAATGTGCGATGCTAGTGACTATGCCGTTGGAGCGGTGTTGGGACAATGAAAAGAAGGCAAGGTACACGCTATTTACTATGCTAGAAAAACCCTTAATGGAGCTCAATTAATTATGCAACAACGGAGAAGGAATTGCTCGCGGTAGTGTTTGCCTTTGAAAAATTCAGATCATATATTGTGAATTCTAAAGTGATTGTCTACACCGATCATGCGGCAATCAAGTATCTCTTGTCCAAAAAGGATGCCAAGCCAAGGTTAATTCAATGGATCCTTCTTTTGCAAGAATTTGATATGGAGATTCGGGACAAAAAGGGATCGAAAAATGTTGTGGCCGACCATTTATCAAGGATGAATCGTGAGGATGATAAAGAGCCCATGGAAGATAAGATGAGAGATGATCACCTTTATCATATCCTTGACAAAGATACTTGGATGATCAACATTATTCGAGCCATACGAAAAATGCCACTTGATCATTTGGATAGGAACGCTCAAAGGAGAGTGATCGCCGAGAGCCGAAAATATTATTGGGATGCACCTTACCTCTTTAGACTTGGAGTGGATGGAGTCTTACGAAGGTGTATACCAAGAGATGAAAGAGTTGAAATATTGAGGAAGTGTCACTCGGGCGAATATAGAGGACACTATGGACATTTCAGGACTCAAGCAAAGGTATGAGCTAGTGGATTCTATTGGCCGGAGATGCATGAAGATTCAAAAAGGTATGTTGCTTCTTGTCCGGAATGTCAAAGAACGGGGAATATAAATCAAAAGAATGCTATGACTTTAAATTACAACTTGCAAATTGATCTATTCGACGTATGGGGAATTGACTTCGTGGGGCCCTTCACTAGTTCAAATGAATATGAGCATATTCTAGTTATGGTTGATTATGTATCCAAATGGGTGGGGCTATACCTTGTCGAAGAGCTTCAACGGAAGAATCCATATTCATGATCAAAAATATTATATTCCCACGCTATGGAGTCCCGCAAATATTGACAAGTGATGAAGGAACACACTTTACGGTAAATAGTTTTAGAAAATGCTTGTCTAAGTTGGGGATCGAGCATAGAGTGACCACGGCTTACCACCCACAAACCAATGGTCAAGCAGAAACTTCAAATAGGCAGCTCAAGAGCATTCTTACCAAGACCGTTGAAAAGGGAGGTAAAGATTGGTAGAAGAAATTGGACGGAGCATTGTGGGCATATCGGATGGCACACAAGACACCAATAGGTATGACACCATATCAATTTGTTTATGGTAAATCGTGTCATTTGTCTTTGGAGTTTGAACATAAAGCATATTGGGCGATCAAGGAGATGAATCTTGATTTTGACGCCACGGGAATCAAACGGAAGATTCAAATAAGTGAACTAGAAGAAATGAGGCTCAAAGCTTATGAGAGCGCAACCATCTAAAAGGAAAGGATGAAGAGGTGGTATGATAAAAGGCTTCGAGCAAAGGAATTCAAAGAAGGTGATAATGTTCTCCTCTATAACTCAATGTTCAAAATATTCGGGAAAGGAGAGTTGAAGAGCAAATGGGATGGACCGTACATCGTTCACTCGGTCTCGCCAAATGGAGCGGTAACAATCATGGACATGAAACGAGATCAATATGAAGTTAATGGTCAACGATTGAAGGTTTTTCTTGAACAAGACATCATGCCCATCGACTACATTGATATATATCACATGGAGGACGAGCCCGAGTGTCAAACCTAAGATGTAAAAAAGGTAAATTTTCTGTAAATACGTTTTTGTTTTTGTTTTCGTATTTATTTCGAGTCCTTTTCATAATTTTTAGCTGGACCTTACCACCACCTAGGTTAGTATTCACGAAACACAGAGGGCCGAAAATGTTGGGCCGCGGGGGCCCAAAACAGGGGGTAGGCCGGCCGGCCTAGGCCAACCGGCCCACCACCCCCTTCCTCCGTTTCGTCCCATTTTTCTCTAGGACGCGGTTCAGTGTATTTCCTTTTCTTGCCTACCTTTTTAGGAGTGACAAAAATAGGAAAGGGAGGGTTTCGGCCGAATCCTTACAGGGATATTTAAGGATGCCTGGGAAGCTCGAGGTTTGCATCTCAATTGCAATCCCCAACCTCCACGAAAGCACCCAAGCACCCATGGCATCCCCGAGCAGCACCAAGGGGAAGGAAGAGGTGAAGGCAACTATGGAAGAAGCAGCACACCTGCCCTCTCCAACTCCGGCGACCGAGGAGCTTCGTCGGTGCGCTGTGGTGCCAAAGCTCAAGGAGGAGGTGAAGTGGACCGCACGGATTCGTTGTGGAGGGTGTATGGGGACTTGTGCGTGGGGTTAAATGTTGAGGAGCTGAATTCGTGGAAGTTACCTTGTCATTGCTCGTCGCGCAGTGTGCGTCGTCGGGTGAATGGCAGAGATCTTGTGCCGGGCGCGGGATTCGTGGGCCCTATCACGGGTGATGTGGCGGTGCGTTCATGCGTGGTTGGTAGTAGTGGGTGCGCCTTTTGAGGAGGGACGCTCGGCGTGTGGGGAGACGTGACCCGAGGTGGGCCCGAGCATTAACTGCTAGGGGCACGGTCATTTCTCCCTTTTATACCGCGGCCGCCAGCTGGGATGTTTCCCTTCTTCTTTCTTGCTCACTCCGCAGCCGTCGCCTATGCTTTAGCCTTCGCATCTGCTGCGCTCGTGCTCCCGCGCCTCCTTCGACTCCGATCGCGAGTTCGCTTCTCGCCACCGCTGCGATGTCGAGCAGGGCATCCTCCACCGTGACCTGGTCCAAGCTCGACTGTCTCGTCGTCGACGGTATGCTGCCGTCGCAGACCACAGCGGAGGAGTGGAAGGTCCCTGGAGCTGAGCGCGTCCCCGAGCCCCCAGAGGGGTACGTAGTCTCGTTCGTGGCCTTCCACGAGCGCGGCTTCTCTGTCCCGGCGGCACGATTCATCCGCATCATCCTCGAGGAGTAAGACCTCGAGCTCCACAACCTCAACCAGAACGGCGTCCAGCAGATGGTGGCGTTTGAGGTGTTGTGCAAGGGGTACCAGCGGCAGGGAGCCCACTGGGACCTGTTCCGGTACTTCTACAAGTTCGTCTTCCTGAAGGACGACCGCACCGCGTCGGTGATTGGGTGCGCCGGGCTTCGTGGGAAGCAGGGGAGGATGGACGAGTACATCCCCACCTCCTTGAAAAGCTCCTACAGCGGGTGGCACCGGGACTGGTTCTACCTGAAGAACGACGACGAGAACCCGCTCCCAAGGTACACCGGCCGCTGCCATGACCGCGCGCCGGTGAAGTGGAAGTATGGGCCGGAGAAGAAGGACCAACCCCAGTTCCTTTCGGATGCCCTCCGGGCCCTCACGCTGCTCCGCGACAACGGCGTGAACTTCGTCGCCGTAATTGGTAGTTATCACGCGAGGGCGGTCGTCCCGCTCCGGCGACGCCCCCTGCGCCTCTTCGAGATGATGGCCGACCGGGCTCCCTTCGTGGGTATGGAGACGGCCGATCCTCCGCCCTCGGTGGAGGAGGTCCAACGACGGGTGTCCCAGGCCACCGGGAACGCCTTCTTGTTCTGGCCACTGCCGGACTTGCTGCGGATGCTCCCTGACCCGACACTGCGGCCTTGGTATGTTTTTCCTAGCACCTTCTGACTTGGCTTCGGGATCTTTGCGGTGGGTAATGGTTTTCTCGCATTTGTCCAGATGGGGACGGTGAGCATCCTTGCCTCGCGTCCTCCTCTGTAGGAGGACCGGATGCTCACCCGGCTGCTTGCTGCGAGGGACAAGCGGTGGGCCGAGCGCAGGAAGGCCCACCAACAGAAAGAGATCGAGAAGCGGTCAAGGAACGACGGCCGCGCCTCACACCGGCGCGCTAAGGAGGCCGATGTCTATAAGGACGAGGACCCCTCGTCACCGCCGCCAGACACGGGGGACTCCGAGTCCGAGTTCAGTGGACCGACGACGAGCTGCCGGTGTTGTCGCAGCCGCGCGGTGGGTCTGAGCCCGCCTCGGCTGCGGTGAGTGCCAGTTCGAGCCGGCATGCGCCGTCCCGATATCCCCGGGCAGACCGGTCCGGGACGCGTAGCTGCACCTCTCAGCGGGGCCACCGCGAGAGGAGTAGGAGTTCCCCGCGGTGCGGTGATTCCACTCGCTGCACGTCGGGGCACGAGACCTCGCGCCGCCACTCTTCACGCCGGAGGTCGGACTCCCTGTCGGCACGCTCGCCATGAGAGTGGCGAAATGCCCCGAGGGTTTCTTCTCCGCCCGCGACCCGGGGCGGGGGATCGATCACCACCCAGCGATGTGTCATGCCCATCGTCGTTGCTGAATCTGCGCCTTCCCCGACTCCTGCTCCGTCCACAGGGAGCAAACGGGCGGCACCCTCCCCGAACCTGACCTTTGGTTCGAAGCGGGCCCGCAACATCGCGGAAAGGTAGGCTCCGAGTTGTAATTCTTTGATCATTACTTCGCATTCCTGGGAAGCATGTCCTCCACCTGTTGTCGTCATGACGCCCTTTCTGTTTCAGGGCGCCCGACCCCCGTACGATGAGGCCGGCGCCCGTGAAGATGTTGCGCCGCCCGGCCCAGGTGGTCGGAGATGTGCCGCCGTTGGGCGGTCCGCCGCCAACCCTCCCGTCGGGGGCGGCAGTTGAGGAGGCGGGAGGGTCCAGGACCCAGGAAATGATGGTCCCACCGATGGGAGCTGAGAGCCTTGCTCGCAGCGACCTATCGATGGGTACGATGGGATTGGGGGGCAAAGGCCCCAGAGAAGAAGCACTTTCGACCCGTGCGGCTGAGTTGGCAAAGTACCTGTCCGGGCCCCAGGAGCCACCCTTGGAGAATCCTGGTCCAGAAGTGTTGGCAGGAGATGTTGAACTGCCAGCCCCCGAGCCGCTAGCAGGGACGGGCAGTGCTGCGGCGGACGCCGAACAACCAGCCCCCCAGTCATCGGGCGGGGGAGGCGCTACGGCGGACACCGGGACCCCAGCCCCCGAGTTGCTAGTCGACCCGGAGGACTCCATGGATGTCGTGGAGCAGGCCATCCTTACTTCCGAGGAGACCCCGACCACGACGAGCGTGGAAGTGACCGAGGAGGCCACTCTGATCACGTCGGCCGCCGCCTCCATCGTCAGCGTCGTCCCCCCGCCGGGTGCCCCGGAGGTCGTCGTCATCCCGGAGTCACCCTCCCCCACTGCTTCTCTTCTTGTGGCAGCAGAGGACCATACGCTGGCAGTGGAGGGGGAGACACCCCCTCCGACCTCAGAGGTCGGAGAGAGCTCGAGGGGCTCGGGGGCGTCCTCGTCGACACTCGAGGAGCAGGCGGAGGCGTCGCCACTCTGGCTGGTGCCCGTCTCGCGGGTCCAGCCCTCCGTGGGCCTGGACGTTGACGGTGGTGCGGAGGCCCTGGCCCGCCGCAACCTGGAGCGGGGCCTGCGCCAGAGCGAACGGGCGTTGCGCCAGTCGGGGCGGGCTCTCATGGAGTTGGTCCTGCCTGCTACGAGGGTGAGTCGTGGTCTTCGTTCTTCAGCTTTTCGTTTTCTGTATCATCTTTCTTGACTGTGGAGCTCATCTGTGGTTCAGGATCTCGTGGGGCATTGCGACGACAAGTCCCGGGCCATCGAGGTGCTCCATGCGGAGAGGACCCAGCTGGAGACACAGCTGGCCGCGACCTACCTTGTCGCGGCGACCAGCGAGGTCGACCGGGCGACAGAGCGCACGGCCCTCAAAGCTAGGGCAAAATCCGCTGAGGACTGCACGGCCGCAGTGCAGGCGGAGAAGACCGCCTTGGGGGAGAGGCTGGCCGCGGCGGAGTAGGCAGCAACGGAGTTGCGTTCCAATGCCGGGGCCGCCGCCCGGACCGCCCATCAAGAGAAAACAGAGATCGAGGCAAGGGCGGGCCGGGCCAAGTCTGACCTCCAGGTGGCCCGCGAAAGGGTGACCACTCTTGAGGTCCTGATCAGCAACGTCAATGCTGAGAAGGGCCAACTCGAGGAAGTCGCCAAGAAGCATGAGGAAGAGATCTACGGTGAGTGCCTCATGACCTGTTGTCTTTACACTTGCGCTTGCACGTAGTTGCTTGATTTTGTGATGCTGTCTTGTTTTTCGGGGTGAGCAACTCTTCATGTGGCCCGCAACGCCTTGGCGAAGCAGGTCGCAGATCAGGAGAGCATCACGGCCACCCGGCTTGTCGAGAATGAGAAGCTGGCAAACCTCGCTCATGAGTCCACCGAGAGGCTCAACAGTAAGAGGTGTACCCTCTTCGTGTTCTGCCTTCCTTAAACGAGGTGTTTTCCACTAACACTTGTCCCCCTTTTGCTTCAGATGCCGTGGCGGAGCTCGAGGAGGAGCGGAAGTTGCACGGGAAGACGAAGGAGGACCTTGCGCTAGTGTGGTCGATCCGTGACAAGATGGGCGAGGCCATCGTCAAAGCGATGGACGAACTCGGGGTTCCTTCTGCCCCCACTTTGAAGGACCGCCTGGAACGGACTGCCGTGACAGCTCGTCGGCAATCCATGGACGTGGCCCGCGAAGTCATCCGCAAGGTGGTGGCCATCTTCTTGTCGCACTATCTGGAGCTGGACAGGGAGCTGCTGGGCCAGGGGTGGTGTCCGGGCTACGACAACGCCGGCTATGATCGCCTTGAACATGACGCCGTCGACTTCGCCCGAGTCAAGATGAACCATGCCCTCCACGATCTGGGTCTGTAAGAAAAAACAAAGTAGCCTCGCAGGGGCTTTTGATTATGTCTTTCGGAAACTTGTAATAACTTCTCGGGTCAGGTGACTGTTTTTATTTTAAGTTAAGGACTACGTTTGTTTCCTCGTTGTCCCTTTCCCGAGTAGTTAGGGAGCTTGCGAATCCGAGCGGTGTAGCTTAAGACCTTGTTGGTGGTGTCTTGCTCCGTAGCCGCGGGGGTGTAGGAACCTGGCGACCCGGCCGGACTTAGTCTTAAAGCAGTACCACTCGGGCAAGCAGCCCCCGAGTACTTTGAGAAGGATAGGCGAAAGCGTGTTTTTGCAAACAAGGAAACTCTTCGGAGTTTATGGTTTAGACAGTTACCCGACAACTTTCGAGGGAGCGAATGAGCGACAACTCGAGGTCGTGAACTTTGCTTGTGGGTCTTTGTACTGTAGCCGCAGGGGCGTAAGTACTCAGGGCCCGGACGAGCGCAGGTTTATGACCGCTAAAGCCGTCGTCCATCTCCCTTTAAGGAGTGTGGGTGTACTGCGACGATCATACAAGAAACCATGGACGGTTTTTGAGCGAAAAAGTTTTCGACATGTGTGGGGGAGGGGTGCCGTGGCCCCATGTAACCCCCGAGCCCATGGACAAGTCGGAGACTTGCCCATGGGGTGAGACAAACATAAAAATGTTTTACTCGAGTAACGGACGTAAGCTTGAATGAAGATATCATCTCACGAAACAAGAAAGTAGCTCGGAGCTCTTGCATTATCATAAGATGAAACAAAGGAAATACTTAAGGGTAAAATTGGCGTAACTGCTCTATGTTCCATGCATTGGAGATGACCCTGTCGTCCTCGTATTTAAGCTTGAAAGTCCCTGGACGAAGCACCTGGTCGACGATGAATGGACCCTCCCATGGCGGTGAGAGCTTGTGCTGGCCCTTGTTGCTTTGAACTCGTCGAAGGACGAGGTCGCCGACTTGGAACTTGCGTTCCCGTATGTTGCGCTCATGGAAGCGACGTAGAGCCTGCTGATACTGTGTCAAGTGAAGGAGAGCGACGCTGCGTGCTTCATCCAACTGGTCGATGGTGTTTTCGAGGGCGACCTGGTTGCCTTCTTCGGTGTAGGCTTGAACCCGTGGGCTACCGTAGTCGATGTCCGTCGGGAGGATTGCCTTCGACCCGTGGACCAGGAAGAAAGGCGTGTAGCCGGTGGCCCGACTAGGCATGGTGCGCAGGCTCCATAGGACGGACGGGAGTTCTGCGGCCCATGTCACCCGAAACTTCTCGAGACGCTTGAAAATTAGTGGCTTCAGGCCTTGTAGGATCATGCCGTTCGCCCTCTCCACTTGTCCATTGGTCCTTGGATGGCTGACGGCAGCCCAGTCCACACAGATGTTGTTGTCGTCACAAAATTTGAGGAACTTCTTGCCGGTGAACTGGGTGCTGTTGTCTGTGATGATGGAGTTCGGGATCCCGAAGCGATAGATGATGCCGGTGAAGAACGCGACGGCTTCCTCAGAACCAATGTTTGTTATAGGCTTGGCCTCGATCCACTTTGAAAACTAGTCGATGGTGACGAGCACGTGGGTGTAGCCCCCGGGCGCCTTCCTCAAAGGTCCAACCATGTCCAATCCCCAGACTGCGAAAGGCCAGGTGATAGGAATGGTTTGAAGAGCTTGCGCCGGGCAGTGCGTTTGTCGCGCATAGAATTGGCAACCTTCACAGCTGCGCACGATTCGAGTCGCGTCGGCAACTGCGGTTGGCCAGTAAAAACCTTATCGAAAAGCTTTCCCGGCAATGGTCTTCGGACCGGCGTGATGCTCGCATGTGCCGGCGTTAATTTCCTGCAGCAGCTCTTTGCCCTGGTTGGCCAGGATGCAACGCATGAGTATGCCCTCAACGCCCTTTCGTCGGAGCTCGCCATCGACCAGTCTGTATGACTTGGCCATACAAGCTATCTGTCGAGCTTCCTCCTTATTGGGCGGTAACTTGCCCTCCACCATCCACTCGAGGATCGGGATCCTCCAGTGTGGGTCTTCAAGATTAGGCTCTCGCACCTCATCGATCTCCAAGACTTCTTGCGTTGATGGTTCTGGCGGCTTGTCCTCCTCAGAGCGGACGGATGGCTCATACTGGTCGCTGGCAAAGACCCCGTGCGGAACGAGTCTTCGATTTGATGCCGCTTTTGCGAGGGTGTCTGCTGCCTCGTTGTACTTGCGCAGCATGTGATTGAGCTCGAGCCCGTGGAACTTATCCCCCAACTCGCGCACCGCTTGGCAATATGCGGCCATTTTTGGGCCTAAACAATTTTTCTCCTTCATCACCTGCCCTACGACCAGGTCGGAGTCTCCCCGAATCTTGAGACGTCGAATCCCGAGCTCGAGAGCGATCCGGAGGACGTTGACGAACGCCTCGTATTTTGTGACATTGTTGGAAGCCGCGAAATGTAGTCGGACCATGTACTCCATACGCACGCCCAAAGACGAGATGAAGACAAGTCCGATCCCGGCTCCTTCCTTCATGAGAGACCCGTCAAAGTACATGAGCCACGTCTCGTGCTCGATGGGAGCGGGGGGAGTTTGGATCTTCGTCCACTCGGCGACGAAATCGGCCAACGCCTGCGACTTGATGGCGGTGCGGGGCATGTACATGATGTTTTGTCCCATCAACTCGAGGGCCCACTTTGCAATTCTCCCTTCTGCCTCCGGTCTCTGTATGACCTCGCCAAGCGGATATTTGTACACCACCGTGATGCGATGCGAGTCAAAATAGTGTCGGAGCTTCCGCTTGGTAATGAGGAAGGCGTAGATCAGCTTTTGGATTTGCGTAGCGTGTCTTCGAGTCGGAGAGGACCTCGTTTACGAAGTAGACTGGGCGCTGCACCTTCTGTGTCTTCCCAGGCTCGTCTCGCTCGACCACCAGCGCCGCGCTCACGACCTGAGTCGTTGCAACGATGTATAGGAGCATAGGCTCTTCTTTTGCCGGTGCGGTGAGCACTGGTGGGCTCTCGAGTAAGTTTTTGAGCGAGTCGAGAGCCTCCTGCGCCTCAGGCATCCATGCGAAGTATTCCGACTTCTTCATGAGCTTGTATAGCGGCAAGCTGCGTTCACCTAGTCGGGCGATGAACCTGCTGAGAGCAGCGAGGCATCTGGTGTTGCGTTGCACCCCTTCAGGTTTTTGATTGGCCCCATGCTTGTGATCGCGGAGATCTTCTCGGGGTTTGCCTCGATGCCGCGTTCCGACACGACGAACCCGAGTAGCATGCCTCTTGGGACCCTGAAAATGCACTTCTCGGGATTTAGCTTCACGCTGTGCTCCCTTACCCTTTCTAAGAACACGGTGAGGTCGGGGATCAAGTCGCCCACCTTTTTCGATTTCACCACGAAATCATCTACGTAGGCCTCAATCAGTCATCCAATGAGGTCACCAAAGATGCGTCGCATGCATCTCTGGAATGTGGCTCTTGCATTTTTCAACCCGAATGGCATCGATGCGTAGCAGAACGCGCCAAAGGGGGTGATGAATGAGGTCGCGAGCTGGTCGGCCAAGATCATCGCAATTTGGCGGTACCCGGAATAAGCATCGAGAAAACAGAGGGTTTCGCACCCGGCCGTCGAATTGACTACTTGATCTATACGCGGTAATGGAAATGGATCTTTTGGACATGCCTTGTTCAGCCTCGTGTAGTCGACACACATCTGCCACTTTCCATTCTTCTTCTTAACGAGTACAGGATTTGCTAACCACTCAGGGTGGTATACTTCACGGATGAAACCTGCACTAAGGAGCTTCTTGATCTCCTCGCCGATAGCCTTGCACTTATCGGAGTTGAAGCGGCGAAGACGCTGCTTGTTTGGCTTCGAGTCGGGCTTAATGTTAAGCTTATGCTCAACGACCTCCCTTGGAATCCCTGGCATGTCGGAGGGCTTCCATGCGAACACGTCGAAGTTCGGGTGAAGGAAGTCGATGAGCGCACTTTCCTAGGCGGAATCGAGCACCGTCCCGATACGGATCGTGCGGCCGTCGTCGGAGACGACCACCTCCTTAGCGTCCTTGGCGGGCTCGAAAGAGCATGCCGCTCGCTTGGACGACTCGGGGATATCTTGGTCCTCAGAGTGGGCTCTATGGCGAGCTTCTCGGACCGGATCAGTGCTTCAGCGAACTGGAAGCACTCAGCGTCGTACTCGTATGTGTGCTGGACGTTGTACCTGCTGTGATCATGCCCTTCGGGCCGGGCATTTTCAGCTTGAGGTACGTGTAGTTGGGGACGGCCATGAACTTCGTGTAAGCTGGCCTTCCGAGTATCGCATGTTACATCCCCGGGAACCCTACCACTTAGAAGGTGAGGGTTTCCTTTTGGAAGTTGTTTGGAGTTCCGAAAGTGACAGGTAGATCGATCTGCCCGAGGGGAACCGCCTCCATCCCGGGTACGACCTCGTGGAATGGCGTCATCGACGGCCGCAGTTGGGACCGCGAAATCCCCATGTCGTCGAGGGTCGACATGTCGATGACGTTGGGGCCGCTGCCTCTGTCCATCAGCACCTTGTGCACGCGCTTGGTGCCGAACAAGGGTGCCACGACCAGCAGGCAGTTGCCTGGCCGTGGGACGTGGTCGGGGTGATCGCGACGGTCGAACGTGACCGGTGTTTCCGACCACTTTAGGTACGTTTGCGTTGCGCACCCGACGTGATAAAATTCTCGCCGGATCAGCTTCTCCTGGCATCTGGGTAGTCGTGCCTCTGAGCCCCCGAAGATCATCATGACAGCTCCGTCTTCACGGGGGTAGCCAACCTCGTTGTTACCCTTGTCTTTTCTTCCATCACTGGTCGGGGTAGCGTTGTGCTTTTTCAGTGTGCCGGTGAGATATGACTTCATCAGGTTGCAGTCCTTGAAGGCATGTTTGACCAGACCCTCGTGGTTGGGGCACGGAGCCTCTAGCAATTTCTTGAAGTGGTCTTTTGGCGGGTCGCCCCTAGGCCTTGCCGTCTTTCGGTCGACAGCAGACACTAGGGTGTCATCGCGGTACCGCTTGTCCTTGTTCTTCTTTTTCTTGTTAGTTGGAGTGGACGGACCACCATCAGCTTCAGCCGGCTGCTTCCCTTTGCTGGTGCCGGGACTAAGCATCGCAGCTACCGCCTCTTCCCTGTTGGCGTGGTCAGTCGCGATGTCGAGAAGCTCCCGAGTAGATCGTGGCTTCCGTCGCCCGATCCGGTGGATCAGCGTGGCGCACGTGGTGCCATTCTGGAATGCCAACACGATGTCCGTGTCGGTGTTGCTGGGCAACTCGGTGCATCACTTGGAGAAGAACCGGATGTAGTCGTGCAGGCTCTCGCCCTTCATCTGCTTGCAGTTGCGCAAGTTCCATGGGTTCCCTGGTCGGTCGTACGTGCCCTGTAAGTTGCCAATGAAGGCGTAGCGCAGTTGCGACCAGCTGTCGATCTTGCCCCGAGGCAGGTGCTCGAGCCATGTGCGGGCCGAGTCCGTGAGGTGTAGTGGGAAGTTCTGGATAATGAACAGGTCGTCCTGCGCACCGCCGGCGTTACACGCCAGCCGGTAGTCTTCCAACCAAACGCTGGGGTTGGTTTCACCAACGTACTTGGGTACGGAGGTCGGAGCTCAGAAATGCGCACTGTGCACGTTCTTTCCAAAGGCCCGAGGCCCTTGGGTGTCAGGCGAGTTGCTCTGGCTCCGGTCCTCGTCGCTGTCGTAAAGACCGCCGCGCCGCTGATTGTACACCTTACGAGGCTGCTGCTCGTAGTCGTCATCTTGGCCCACGTCTGCCCTTCGTCGTGCCTTGATGGTGTCGCGCGCGTCGCGGTGGGGACCCAGGCGGCTCTTGACCGGCACATTGACTTCCTCGGACCGTCGTGGCCGCTGCGACGGCACCGTAGGTTGTCGTGGCTCGGAGTGCCCGCGAACCTACGAGCCCCGCTGACGAGAAGCGGAGCTCTCCGCCTGCTGCACGGTGGCGGTCTCGAGGAGTGTCTTGATTTGTTTGTGCATTTCTTTTTCCTGAGGCGTGGCAGGCTCTGGGATCTTTCGAAGAAGAACTACTGTCGCCGCCAGATTTTGTGACGCCATCTTGAAGACGGGCGTGCCATTGACGACATCTCAGTCGTCATTGATGATGTGCTGCTGGACGTCCCTCGCGCGCACACGAGCGGGCGTTGGGTTCGGGTCTTGCCCGAGTTGTTGGTGGAGCTGGGCCCGCTCGTCATTGAGCTGGCGTTGCGCATCCTCCAACTCCTCAAGTCGTGCCCGTTGTGCCGCCCTGTTGGGTGGGTCTCGTGCCTTAGCCATGCTGTCTGCTGTAGAGCTGTGGGAAGAGTGGACGGCCCCCTCCGGAGTCTGGGCTAGTGCCGGCGTGACCGGGGCATTGCCAACGACGAAGCATTCGCGCGAGGGGTCGTATCCCCCAGCGTCGGAGTCGTCGGAGTAGCCAAAGCAGTACTCTGCCGCCGTCTGGAAGCAGCGGAAACCGCCGACGTCCTGGAGCCTAGGGTAGTCCCACTCTGAGCCCAAGATGTCATCCGTGCCGTCGGAGTCAAGGTACTGCTCGTCGGGCGAGGTCGCTGGAAGCTTCCTGTTGCACCAGAGGCGATGGCTCGGGTAGTTCTCATATGCGGCCAGGTCCGTGCCTGATGAAGAGGAGTATGCTGCTACTGTGTAGCACGTCCCTCGGGGAGCGACGGCATCGGTGCGCTCTCTCTGGCGATACGCTCCATCGAGTCCGACGGCAGGGAGTCTTCCGTCGCGTCGGTGGGTCATGGTGCGCCAGCTTCGACCCGCGAAGGGCAGCTGGCACGTGTCGCCCTGCGTCGCTCCGCCTTGGCCTGTCGCGAGTGCTTGCCTGAGCACCTCTTACGTCGGGGCGATCGTAGGGCGGTGGCTGGAGCAGGAGCTGGCACAGGTGTGTTGGTGGTCTCTTCGACGAGGTGCATGAGATAGCCGTCTCCAGTCGCCCGAAAGTTCAGGCTCCCGAAACGGGTCTTGAGCCTGGCCAGGAGTGGGTCGGATGATCCCATGGGGTAGCTCATCGGTAGCAGCTTGGCGATGATTACCATCGAAGAAGACGATGGAAGGGCCGTGCGGACCCTAAAATGAACGTCGAAAACACGTGAAGGCCCCTACTTGGCGCGCCAACTATCAGGGTTTGTTACCGCCGGCAAGTAAATTTATACGAACGCGTGTATGAATCCGCACGGTTGCACAAGAGACACTCGAGGTTATACTGGTTCGGGCCTCTGGAGAGTAATACCCTACGTCCAGTCAGAGAAGGGGGGTTCTTTATGCTCAGAGGTTTGTAGTAGGGGGTACAAACAGGTCGGGAGAGGGTTTCGAGCCCAAGTCCCTGGTGCGTGTGCGTGGGGTTCTTGTAGCAGAGTTCTACGTACATGAGTGTGAGTGTGTCTACGGAGGAATATGAGATGAGATATCGATACTGAGTGCGTGTGGGGGTGAAAACGAACGTGTGTTACAAGTGCTCCCCTCCTCCCCTTTTATAGTCGCAAGGGAGAGGTCTATGGGGGTTACGCTGAGGGCGTAAACTAGGTTACAGCATAGGACATCCTCCCTCCGCGTCGGGCCGTCAGGGCGGTGCGGCGAAGAACTATTGTGGAGTCACAGGTGACGGTGTAGGTCTTCCTGGAATCGTGCGTCCCAAGTAGTAGCTTCCGGAGCTTCTCATACTCTTCTCTGAGTAGCTAGTCGGGTGCAGGGGGTAGGATTCGTATCCTACCCCTGTTAGTAGAACAGGAGCACATTTTTTCCGGGTACTGTGGAGGTGGAGTGGTCTATATCATGGCATTCGAAGGCTAGGGGGAGGCGTACACTGTGCCGTTCGTGGTGCAATGCTTCCCGTGCCGCCCGTGGTACGACACATATTATGTGATGAGGACATCGCCAAGCTGCTGGACACGCACATGCCATGACCTTCTCCAAGTTGTACTTCGTCTCCGACTCAGCTACCACATCCAGTTCGGAATCAGCCTACACCTCTGCACAGTTTCAGCGATACCTCCATCATACGACATCGGAACGAGGTGTATAAGGACTCGTTGGAAAGGGTACGACGACACCGTTGATTTGATTCTGGTCCTAGCTCCAGAACATTCATGGATCATACTGTGTGACCACGAAAAGGTGCTGTGTCACCTATTTTGGGCCAACACGGCCTTGTATCGAGTCGGGCCTTCAGCCCAAGTTGTGGGCGCCCCCCTCCGGCGCGCCCCCAACCTTAGCTCGCCCCGTTTAGGGTATAAACACAGAAGCCGCCGCCGTTTAGACTCGGGTTTTGCTTTAGAGTTATCTGTCGTTGAACAATCGTCATTTTCGGTTTGTGAAACCCCAACTTCGAGTTCTTAATCATTCATCTGCAGTCGTCACTAAATTCTTGAGTGCTGCATTCTTTCGAGTTCTTACTTGTGTTCTTTGTTTCGCAGGCAGGGATTAACCTTCGTGGCGAGGTCAACCGGATTGTGACACGGTTGATAACAAGAGGAGTTGTGGTGCTAAGGTTGCTGGAGTTCGGGTCTTTGATCTGAAGCTGGATCGGTGTGTCGCACTCCACCAAAACGAGTTATCCTTCTCCTGACGGAAGATCGGGCACCCCCGTTCCCATCAAGTCGTAATCAGAGACTCATGTATTACTGTCAGGCTTACCCTAGGTTTTAGAGATCTATTTGTTTCGTCGCATAGTCCACAGAAAACCTAATAAAAAATTCCGCTATCCTACAACCTGTTTTAGCCTAGCAATTTCGATTTCAGATTGCTTTGTTGAGTTTGTGTCCGTGGTCGAGTCTTGTTGCTGGTTTAGGTTGTGTTCATCGTCGTAGTTCAACGTGCCCGTCATTGTTTGTTTGTTTCCGCCGCTATCCCATCCACCTTTACCCAGATTACAAGTCGAGCCACCACATTACTCGACTTGCCCCGCTAGCCGCCTTGTGTGAACTCTCGCCACGCCAGCCCTAGATTAGGTTGCAAGCCGGTTGTGCTTCGCCTTGCGTCGCAGGCCCTCTTGATTCATCATCTGGTGATTACCTATTGCTTACACCAGGGAGGTTTGTGCCCCTATTTTGCTTGCTGAGACGCTTTGCTCAGCCCTAGCTGCTGCTGCGTTTCCTGCGGAGTTTTGACTTTGGAAAACATAGGTTGAGGTACCTTTCATAAAACAGGCATAATTTTTCGCTCGGTCCTCCATTTTTGCTCAAATTTTTACTGGAGCTTGGCAACAAAAAGTTGGCCAGACATCTACCCACTTTGTCAATCAGGCCGTTCTCAAAAAATTCAAAAAAAATCGGGAAGATAAATAAAAAAACTGTTTCAGTGTTTTGAGGGGTTTTCAGATATCGTTCCTGATTTTCCCTAGGCCACAATACACCTCTGTTTCAGGTCAAATTTTGTGTGCTTCCATCCTTTGTGATTTTGGATCAGTGGTAAAAAATTCAAAAAAAGTTGAGTTCATTTGCTAGTACTTCTTTGGAAACGCGCCTTTGCTCTCTACTAGTGCCTTTTTGGCAAGGTTTTCAGCATTATTTACAGAACTGCCATGCTTCTAGTTCCTTGAGTTTTTGTCCATCGTTTCTTGCTGCCTTCACCGTGTTGTGCTATGACTAGGATACGTCTTAGCCAGCAATTGTGACTTGTGCTTTGGACACTTATTGAACTTCGCTAATCTGCAGTTGTTATTTGCTAATCCTTGCTACATATTTTGGCCCCCAAGCTCCACATAATTTTCTTTAGATCAGTACAGCGAAGGACTCTGGCAACTCTTGGTAGCACTGCCTCACAGGTATCACGAACCAGCCGCCGGTTGTACCATCCCTTGCTCGCTTTGGTAAGAACTTGGTAAGACGTGTGTGAGGGTCTGATTCCACATACCAACCCTGATCGTTCATAGGGTCTTTGTTAATCACTAACCATGCCGGACGACGTACCTATTTTTTCTAGTCAGTTGCAGGAGATGCAGGATGAGATGAAGGCTTTCTTCCTTAAGGAGCTGAGCACCCTTGCGAATGAAGATCGAAAAACCAATCATACAGTTGAGAGTGTGGACAAGCGAGTTTCAGATCTGACGAGAAGAATTCAACAGCTTGAAGTCAACCTTCCCAAGACCAAGGATAATGAGGAGGACTCTTTTGATGTTACTGGCCATCCTGAGGATATTGTGTTGCTTCCTGATGGTACGGTCGACCACAAGCTGACAAGCAAAAATCGTGCACGCTGCCTTCCTGCACATAACAGGAAAGGTATGGGAGGTAATAAACATAAACACCATTATGTTACGGATGATCCTTATGCTAAAGTTAAATTTACTATACCATCTTTTTATGGGAGATATGATGCTGAGGAATATCTAGATTGGGAGATGATAGTAGAACAAAAATTTGCTTCACATCTTGTTCCTGATCAACATAAGGTTAGACAGGCCACTAGTGAATTTAAAGATTTTGCTATAATCTGGTGGCATGAATGTGCTTCTTTAAACATACAACCTGTTACTTGGGATGCGCTTAAAATTGCTATGCGTGATAGATTTGTTCCTGCATCTTATAAACGTGATTTACGTAAGAAATTACAACATTTAGAGCAGGGTGATATGTCTGTTCAGGAGTACTATGCTGAGCTTCAAAAGGGTATGGTTCGGGCTGGGGTAGTAGGGGATCCTGAGGATAAGGTGTGTCGTTTTTATGGGGGTCTGAGACGTGAAATTCAGGATATTGTTGACTATAAACAGTTTACTACCACCAACCAGTTGTTCCAGCTTGCTATGCTTGCAGAAAAAGAATTCCAGGGACGACGAGGGAGCTCCTACACGCACAAGACCTCCAGGCCACCAGCTTCTACCTCGCCAGGTGCCTCTCCTTCAGCACCACTAGCGAATACACGTTCCTCTGCAGCAGCTCCTGAGGTACGTAATGTGTCTAATGTGCAGGATCGACAGAACAAGACACCATCTTTTGCTGCAAAGAGCCCTTCTGCCAAAATCGTGTGCCACCGCTGCAAGGGCAAGGGCCATGTCATGAAGGATTGTCCGAGTCTTCGTGCCTTCATCGCTGCACCTGATGGAGATGGATATGTAAGTGCTAGCGATGTAGAAGATGATTTGGTTGTTGCTGCTAACTATGCTGCAGGTTCGGAGGAGGACGCCATTGACTCCATCACTGCCTCCACAGGTTTTCTGAGTCTTCTTGTGCAGCGTGCCTTGGCCGTACATGAGCGACGTGTTCTCACCATCATCGACACAGGGAGCTGCAACAACTTGGTGAGTTCAGACTTGGTTGCCAAACTTGGTTTGCCCACATGTCCACTACGACATCCGTACCACATTGAGTGGTTCAATAGCAGTGGTAAGGCAAAGGTAACTGAAACCACGCGCATACACTTTTCCGTTGGTTCTTATCAAGACCATGCTGATTTTGATGTTGTACCTATGGAAGCATGCTCACTTTTGTTAGGCCGACCATGGGAATATGATAGAGATGCTGCACACCATGGTAGAACTGATACATATACATTCATGCATAAGAATAAAACCATTACTTTGCTTCCTTTATCACCTGCTGATGTTAGGAAACATTTTTGTGATCTTGCTGCCAATGATAAAACCAAAGCTGCACCTAGTGAATCTCCTGATGTTAAACATGATGCAATTAAGCTAAAGGGAGGTACTTTTATTGCTAAAACATCCGCTGTTGCTGAACTTTGTGATAATCCCGATGCGCCTTGTTATACTATGCTCTGTCGTGATGTGTCTTTTTGCAATGATCCTATGTCTCGTACTTTGCATCCTCTTGCCCCTAACCTTTTGCAGGACATTATTCACGTTGGGAGGGAGTCGAGGACGACTCCAATTCAAGAAGGTGGGGATGATGAGGACATCGCCAAGCTGCTGGACACGCACACGCCACGACCTTCTCCAAGTTGTACTTCGTCTCCGACTCAGCTGCCACGTCCGGTTCGGAATCAGCCTACATCTCTGCACAGTTTCGGCAATATCTCCATCATACGACGTCGGAACGAGGTGTATAAGGACTTGTTGGAAAGGGGACGATGATGCCGTCGATTTGGTTCTGGTCCTAGCTCCAGAACGTTCATGTATCGTACTGTGTGACCACGAAAAGGTGCTGTGTCACCTATTTTGGGCCAACACGGCCTTGTATCGAGTCGGGCCTTTAGCCCAAGTTGTGGGCGCCCCCCTTTGGCACGCCCCCAACCCTAGCTCGCCCCGTTTAGGGTATAAACTCAGTAGCTGCCGCCGTTTAGACTCGGTTTTTGTTTTAGAGTTATCTGTTGTCGAACAATCGCTGTTTTCGGTTTGTGAACCCCCAACTTTGAGTGCTTAATCATTCATCTGCAGTCGTCACTAAATTCTTGAGTGCTGCGTTCTTTCGAGTTCTTACTTGTGTTCTTCGTTTTGCAGGCAGGGATTAGCCTTCGCGGCGAGGTCAACCGGATTGTGACACGGTTGATAACCAGAGGAGTTGTGGTGCTAAGGTTGCTGGAGTTCGGGTCTTTGATCTGAAGCCAGATCGGTGTGTCGCACTCCACCAAAACGAGTTATCCTTCTCCTGACGGAAGATCGGGCACCCCCGTTCCCATCAAGTGGTAATCAGAGACTCATGTATTACAGTCAGGCTTACCCTAGTTTTTAGAGATCTATTTGTTTCGTCCCATAGTCCACAGAAAACCTACAAAAACATTCCGCTGTCCTACAACCTGTTTTAGCATTGCAATTTCGATTTCACATTGCTTTGTTGAGTTTGTGTCTGTGGTCGAGTCTTGTTGCTGGTTTAGGTTGTGTTCATCGTCGTAGTTCAACGTGCCCATCACTGTTTGTTTGTTTCCGCCGCTATCCCATCCACCTTTACCCAGATTACAAGTCATGCCACCACATTACTCGACTTGCCCCGCTAGCCGCCTTGTGTGAACTCTCGCCACGCCAGCCTGTCGGTGTTTTAGACCGGCAACCTACCAAGGGGAGTAGCTGAGGTAGATGAATGTGGCCTCGCTGAGATCGGTAACTCGAAGGAGAGACACGTGGCACACAATTTAGACAGGTTCGGGTCGTGAGGTGCATAATACCCTACGTCCTGTATGCTGCGTAGCTCTGGATTGATTGGGTGTGTTTACAAGATGATGCGGATGATGAGATCGGGGTCCCTGCCTCGCCTTATATAGTCCGGGAGGTAGGGTTACAAGTCAGTTTGAGGGGAGAGTACTAGCCGTGTACGGCTAGGAGTACTTTACATGGATCCGGACATGTGTAGCTTCCTAACCGAGTACTATCCCTCTGTAGTCCCTGCGCTCCACGCCAGCAGGTGCCGTTGTGCCCAAGTTGAGTAGTCCCAGGGGCCCACCAAGTAGCCGGTCCTGGTACCCACCAGAGTAGTGGGCCCAGGGATGTCCATACGACAAGCCCCCGAGTACTTTGTAGTCGAGCAGGATGTCTTCGAGTAGTCTTGATGGCCTTGACAAGTAGTCTTTGAGCGTCCCCGAGTTCCACAAGCCGAAAGTCCTCAAGAATGCTTGAATCATCCCGAGGCTGCAAGGTACTCCAGCTGATCTTTGACTAGTCTTGAAGTCTTCTCGAGTAGTCCCCAAGCGTCCCCGAGTGCTTCTCTCGAAGGTCTTCAATAATACTCGTGATGTCGTGATGAAGAAACCATATGGAAAATGCGATTCGGAGAATCGCATTCCGTATGGAATGTAGCCCCCGAGCCTTAGGTCGAATCGTAGATTCAAGCTGAGGGTCAGTCTGAAGTTCTGCCAATCTTATCCCAAAAAATCCGGAGAAAAAACCGAAGGACACGTGGCACAGAGCCCCCGAGCCTTGAGTCGACTACTTCCTCTCGAATTAAAGGGTCATCTTGATTGTAGAATGTGTCCTAAGTGGGTCTTGAATCTGGTTGTAACCCACTGAGGTCATCTGAAGTAGTCGAGCCCCCGAGATGGAGAGCATCGAGTACTGAAAGTTGAAGAGTCATGCTGCTGCCGCTAGGTCACCCGTCTGGCGCCTTATCTGCCCGTTGAGAACCGAGCCGTAAGGGCCGGTTATAAATAACCGGTGAGTCCCTTAGGGTTTTTCACTCCTAGCAGTTGCATTCCTCAGATTAGATCTGAATCACCGCCTCCTCTGCTCCTCTGCTGCCGCCACCACCGCGCAGAGACTTAGATCCATTTGCTCGCGCCGCCGCAGTTGACCCGCCGCTGTAGCCCCCGAGCAAATGCGAGTGAAGACACCCGTCATTTGGAGAATGAAGGGATCTCCAGCGAAGGGCAAGAAGACCGGTGCGTCGAAGAAAAGGAGCCGCGATGATGAAACCGGGGATGCCGGCCAGTCGTCGGCGTCGCCACCTTCGTCCCCTCGCCCCAATCCGACGAAGGAGTGGAAGAAGGCAAAACTGAAGACCGAGGACCTCCTCGCCTTGGTCAACAGCGGGTTCCTTCGTGAGAAGGAGGTGGATCTATGGCGCACTGCCACCGGCGATCTGTACCCGATGGAGAAGAACCCGGATGAAATCCCAATGTTCGCCCGGTTCGTAGAGCGCGGATTGGCGCTCCCCGCCAGTGATTTCTTCAAGGGTCTGCTCAGGTACTATGGCATCGAGTACCTTAATCTCAACCCCAACGAAATCTTCTATGTTTCTATTTTTGTCCACTTCTGCAAAGCATTTGTGAGTATCAAACCCCATTGGGTGCTGTTTCGGAAGTTCTTCCGGTTGAAGCCGCAACCGAGCACCAACGACACACGAGTAGTCGGAGGTGCCGGTATCTAGATGCGTGAAGACGCCGCCGACCAGTACCTGTCCTACAAGTTGATAGAGTCGAACCAGGACTGGAAGGCCAAGTGGTTCTACATCAGCAACCACCATCCTGAGCTACCGAAGCCGAGCGGGTGTCAACCAAAGCACAAGCTGTGGTGGAACACAGAGCCCACCATGCAAGAGGGTATTAAGCTTCCCGAGTTGCTGAAGAAAATCAAGGCCTTGCGAGAAGCCGGACTGAGGGCTGAACACGTGGCCTTCAGCTTCATGAAGAGGAGGGTGCAGCCACTGATGGCACAAGACACCCTCGGGTACCAGTACACCGGCGACAAGGATACGTCCCGGATGCCTGGCTTTGAAGTAGAGGACCACGTCATCGTCGAGAGGCTGGGCAAGATCTTCAAGGATATGCCCCCGTACACACCGTGCCCGGTGCCAGAGTACTCTGCGGCACGGCCGCCAAATCAGGTCAGTAGTCGTGACATAAGCCCCCGAGTACTGATTTGCTTTGAAGTACTCGTACTCATATGTGCTACATGTTGTAGGATGATGTGGCGAAATACGTCTCAATCCCGACTTCCCCTCCGCAACTTGTGGAGCAACCGGAGAAGGGCAAGAAGAAGGAACGCCGCGAAGTCGGTGAAGGCAGTGACGCCGTTGTCATCGAGTCCGGCTCTGATGACGATGAAGATGAAGAAACACTGCAGCAAAGGTTCCAGCTGCGCTCCAGGTTTAGCCGAGCTGGGATGCCAGACGTCCCAGTCATCATCGAGAGGCCGTCGAGTCTCGAGGCTAACCTGCCGGTGCCGCCGAGGAGGCCTCGCAACGTGGCGCAGAAATGCGCCGTCAAGAAACTAAAGATCTCCGAGACGACCAACCAAGAGGTAAACACCGCGACTAGGGTAGTCGAGCACAGCTGATAAGTAGTCGTGTGCTGATGAGTTGTCTTGTAATGTTGTAGGATATCCCCTCCCCGGACCTCATAGACCAGGGCAACGAGGGGGTCCTGGACACCATGGGGGCGGCAGCTGAGAGGAGTATCAACCCGCCTCTGTCAACCGAAGAAGTCGTGCCAGCAGCGGCACCGCAGGAGACCAGCGCTGCGGAGCCGCAGCCATCGGTTGAAGAAGGATGAAACCCTTCGCCAGCTGCAGCTGTGGAGCAACCGGAGGAGGCGTCTGTTGAGGCCGGAGCTGCCGCCGAGGTTGGCATAGTTGATATTGCCAGTATACTAGGTGCTCCGGCCGTGACCGTGGTGCGGTCAACACTTTAAGTGCTTATGAACTTTCAAGTAGTCATGTAGATGGTAGACTTGCACTACTGACTTGATTACTTCGTGATGCAGGAAATCCACGGACCTGTCGTGGGACGGTGAGGAGATCAGCACTCCAGCCGACGGAGAGGGCCGCTCAGCGGAGGAGCGCAAACCCACGCCGCCGCCACAGACTGAAGTCGCGGTGGGGTCGACGTTGGAGGAAGCCACCTTGGTTGAAGGTATGTGTCCTGTCACCACTGGTAGTAATCATGCATAGTAGTCGGAGCCACTGAGATTGACTGCATGTACTCATTGTGCTAGGAGCACAAGCTGAGGGAACTTCGATTCCTGAAGCCGTGGCCATGGAAACGGCTACTGTGGAGTCGGAGCCCACAGGACCGGTGGCTAGGACGGCAAAAGAAACAGCCCTCGAGCTGGGGACTGCGGTGGCCCCCGAGTCGGGTGTGGAAGTGCAGGATGATCTGCTCCACGGGACGAGCACGGACGTAGTCGTCCGCTCGCCCATTATAGAGGAAGCCGCGCCGATCCGTTTGGCGGCTATGGCAGAGGAGGCATCTTCGAGCCACGGGGGTCTTGAGCTACTGGAAGACAATCTTGTCGATCCGGCTGTTGTTGCTCTGAACATGGAGTCATGGCGGCATACCCTGCAGTGGGTCAAGGTACGTTGTGAATACCTCGAGTAATCTTGCATGACGAAATACGAAGTACCCGTTTGACTGTTCAGTCTACGCAGGATATTGTTGAAAGATCCCGCGAGAAGTCCGAGCTGCTGAAGGGGTACGGCGACACAGTCCTTCGTGCTGAAGCCTTGGAGAAGGAGCTCGATAAGTCGAAGAAACATTCTGCGCTGCTCCAATCCAAGCTCGACGGTGCCTTGGTGTAATCTGACAGTGTGATGAGTTGTCTGCAGAGCTTGAGGAAAGGGTCGACCAGCTGAAGGCGTCGGAGACGGACTTGAAGAACATCGTGTATCGTGAGACCGACAAAAGAGAGGTACTTCAGTATGAGTACGCTCAGTTGCGCCATGAGTGTATCAAGCACATGGAGCTTCATGAAGCCTCAGACCATGACCTTGTCAATTGCTATAAATCTCTGCAGAAGCTCAATGAAGATTGCAAGAAGCTGCGGGGCCAGCTGAAGGAACTTGAGGAAGCCGCGCTACCCATTGCAAGGCTGCTGGTGCCACACCCGGGCGGGCCCAAGATTGCTCCACTGGTGGACCGGTTGAAGGAAGCCCCCGGGCGTCTGGCAACGTATGTCAAGCACTTGGCGAAGTCAATCCCGAACCAAGTCTTGGCATACATGAAGTCATATTTCCCCAAGGCTCCAGTGAACGTAGTCGCCGGTGGACTTACAGCGAACTGTACTGACGATCAGTACAAGGCCCTCCTGGAAGAGATGGTGCCCATTGCTGAACAAGTGGCAGAAAAGCTCAACCTTCAGTAGGAGTACCTGTAGGAGTAGCTTAGAGTAGTTGATGTAAAACAAACAGAGTTGCTAGTAACTTGTTTGGATTATAAATGAAAGTTGTCCACGATATATCTGTGAAATAAGTACTCGTAGCCGCCACTTGCAACGAAGTGTGCGGAGTACCAAACCGTGGTGGAGCTTGTGAGTAGTAGTACTCAGTGGGAGATGCCTGATTGGAAGGCACCATAAATAAGTTGAATGAAAATCAAACTTTTTTACTGATGAATAAGTACACCTGGATGGTCAGGGCCGTTTACAAGTGTACTCGCCAGGACCCGGAGGCCGCCTACGGCTAAGTGGCGCTAGGACCCTTAGGCCGCTTACAGCTAGAGATCCGTTAGTAGTCGTATAGACTGGATCTAGAGTACATGGTCTTGCAGACCGCCGCTAGAGTCCTCAGCGCTCTAAGCAGCCCAAGATCCATTAGTAGCCGTTGACGCTGGATCTTGGAGAAGAGTAGTCCGGAGACTTGTGCCAGGACCGGAAGGCCGCTTACAGCGAGGAGTCCGTGAGTAGTCGTGTAGACCTGGACCCGTAGAGTAGTCGAGCGACTACGCGTAGAAGCGACACAGCTGGTCGACGTTCCACGAGTTCCTGATGTCGTTGCCTTCAAGTGTTTGGAGGCGGTAGGAGCCTGGTCCGGTCACCTTAGAGATTGAGAAGGGACCTTCCCATGGTGAGCTGAGCTTGTGTAGTCCATCCGTGTTCTGGATACGACGGAGGACTAGATCACCGACGTTGAAGGAGCGTTCCTTGACGTTGCGATCATGGTAGCGTCAGATACCCTCGAGATACCTTGCTGATTGGACGAGGGCGGCACAGCAGGCTTCTTCGAGACCGTCGATGTCAACCCGTCTGCTGTCTTCTGAGATGCCTTCGTCGTATTGCTCAACTGCCGGGGATTTCCACATCACGTCGGCAGGTAGAATAGCTTCGGAGCCGTCGACCAGGAAGTAGGGCGACTGCCCCGTCGGCTTGGTAGGCTAAGTACGAAGCCCCCAGAGTGCGTTGGGTAGTTCCTTGATCCACTTGCATCCTTTGGTGTTAGCTGCGTCGTGCAATCGCTTCTTGAGGGCGTCGAGTACCATCCTGTTAGCGCGCTCAACTTGGCCGTTGGCGCGGGGATGGGCGACTGAGACGTACCGGACGTCGATCCCGCTGTTCTCACAGTACTCCCAGAACTGATGGTTGTTGAAGTTGGAACCCAAGTCTGTGATGATGCGATGGGGCAGCCCGTAGCGATGCACGAGTTCATCCAAGAAGTCAAGTACTCTGTCGGCCTTTGGGCAGGTGACCGGCTTGACTTCGATCCACTTGGTGAACTTGTCGATGGCCACCAAGACTCTGTTGAATCCTCCTGGCACAGTTGGCAGAGGCCCAATCATGTCGAGCCCCCAGCAGGCAAAGGGCCAGGTCGGTGGTATGGTGACTAGCTTGTAGGTCGGGACGTGTTGCTGCTTGGCGAAGAATTGACATCCTTGGCACTTTCTGACGAGTTCTTCAGCGTCGACCAGAGCTGTGGGCCAGTAGAAAGCTCGTCGGAAAGCCTTGCTCACCAGCGTTCGAGAAGACGTGTGATTGCCACAGACGCCTTTGTGGATCTCCTCCAAGATATCCTTGCCTTCTTCTCGAGGTATGCACTTCATGAGTACTCCGGAAGTAGCACCTCGCCTGTAGAGCTTGTCTCCGACTAGTACGTAGGCCTTGGCTCGGTGGACGAGTTGTTCGGCCAAGTTCTTGTCGGATGAGACCTTCTGCTCGCGGATGTAGTCGATGAAGGGTTGTCTCCAGTCCACGTCAACCATCATGACCTCTTGGCCGGATTGTGGTGGGACAGGGTCAGTGGGCGTTGGCACTGACTCCAGGATGGATGGCGCGTGAAGCTCGTGGACGAAGACTCTAGCAGGTACTTGCGCGCGAGTAGAACCAAGCTTCGACAGGACGTCCGCGGCAACATTGTTGTCGCGGACGACGTGGTGGAACTCAAGACCGTAGAACTTGTTCTCAAGCTTGCGGACTTCCAGACAATAGGCGTCCATGTTCTCCTTGTTGCGATCCCAAGACTTGTTTACTTGGTTGATGACCACTGCGGAGTCACCGTAGACTAGTAGCCACTTGATGCCCAAAGAGATTGTGAGGCGGAGCCCGTGAAGTAGGGCTTCGTACTCGGCTTCGTTGTTTGAGACCTTCCAGAAGATCTGCAGGACGTACTTGAGTTGTTCGCCCTTTGGAGAGATCAGTAGTACCCCTGCACCTGCCCCTTCGAGCTTGAGTGAGCCGTCGAAGTACATCACCCAGTGTTCTGGGTGCTCGGTTGGAGTTGGTAGCTGATTCTCCCGCCACTCTGCCATGAAGTCGACTAGTGCCTGGGACTTGATAGCAGTACGTGGCTTGAAGTCGATGTTGAGGGCGCCGAGTTCGACCGCCCACTTGGAGATTCTTCCAGTAGCATCCTGATTGCGGAGTATGTCACCGAGCGGGTAGTCGGTGATAACAACAATCGAGTACTCCTGGAAGTAGTGTCGTAGCTTCCGCGAGGTGATGAGCACTGCGTAGAGTAGCTTCTGGACCGGCTGGTACCCTGCCTTGGACTCTGACAGAACCTCACTGACGAAGTAGACTGGTCGATGGACTGGGTAGGTGTGGCCTTCTTCCTGCCGCTCGACGACGATGGCAGTACTGACCACATGAGCAGTTGCAGCGAGGTAGAGCAGTAGCTGCTCCTTTTTGGGAGGAGCCGTGAGGACTGGTGGCTTAGACAGGAAGTCTTTGAGCTGTGCCAGAGCTTGATCAGCCTCCGCGGTCCACGCGAACTTCTCTTGATGCTTGAGTAGTTTGAAGAAGGGTAGTCCCCGTTCTCCAAGCTTCGAGATAAATCTGTTCAGGGCCGCCATGCACCCGGTCAGCTTCTGGACATCCTTGATGCAGGTTGGAGCTTTCATGTTGGTGATGGCAGAGATCTTCTCGGGGTTGGCTTCGATGCCACGATGGCTGATGATGAAGCCGAGTAGTTTCCCAGATCGTACGCCGAAGACGCACTTGTTGGGATTGAGCTTCCATTGGTACTCTCGCAGGGATGCGAAAGTCTCTTCAAGATCGGCGATGAGCGTTTCGGAGTTTCTGGTCTTGACGACCACGTCATCCACGTAGGCTTCGACGTTCTTGTTGAGCTGCTTCTTGAAGCAGGCCTGGATAGCTCGTTGGTAGGTGGCGCCGGCGTTCTTCAACCCGAACGACATTGTCGTGTAGCAGTAGGCGCGGAACGGGGTCATGAACGCGGTCTTCTCCTGGTCTTCTTCCTTGATAGAGATCTGGTGGTACCCGGAGTAGCAGTCGAGGAAGCAGAGCAGGTCGCAGCCCGCCGTGGAGTCGATGACTTGATCAATCCGCGGCAGCCCGAAGGGGTCTTTGGGGCAGTGCTTGTTGAGGTCGCTGTAGTCGACGCACATCCTCCACTCATTGGTGTTCTTCTTGCGGACGAGGACGGGGTTGGCGAGCCACTCAGGATGGAAGACTTCAGGGATGAAGCCCGCCACGAGTAGTTTGGCGAGTTCCTTCTTGATGGCATCCCGTCGGTCGTCGGCGAAACGGCGAAGGTGTTGTCGTTTGGGGGTAGCTTTAGGGTCGACGTTGAGTGAGTGCTCGATCAGCCTCCTGGGCACCCCTGGCATGTCTGCTGGCTTCCATGCGAAGATGTCTCGGTTAGCCCGGAGGAAGCTGACGAGCGCATCTTCCTATTTCGGGTCAAGACCCGCCTCGATCATGGTAGTCTTGCTGCGGTCGCCCGTCCCAAGGTCGATGGCCTTTACTTGGACTTCCTCTGATGGCTGAGGCTTGTTTGCGATGTCGGTCTTCTCGGGAATCTCGAGTTCGGTTGGGGCGAGCCTCTTGGACGCAGCAAAGATCTCCATCATTGCATTGGGTACTTGGTTGGTCGCTGCGAGTTCCACGGCTTCGGTGTCGCAGTCGAACGAAATCTTCAAGTCCCCTTGCAGTGTGAGTACTCCGGCAGGACTTGGCATCTTGAGTACCAAGTAGGTGTAGTGTGGTACCACCATGAACTTGGCGATAGCTGGTCTGCCGAGGATGGCATGGTAGGAGGTTTCGAAGTTCGCAACCTCGAACTTGATGTACTCGGTGCGGTAGTTCTCCCTTGTCTCCCCGCAGGACCACTGAGCCCAGTGGAATAGCCACGTTACCAGGGACAATGCTGTAGAAGGGTGACGCGCTCTTGGTGAGCATGTCGGTGATGTCGAGCTTCATCTTCTTCAAGGTCTTGGTGAAGAGGACGTTGAGTCCGCTCCCGCCGTCGATGAGGACCTTGTTGAGTCTGGAGCCCGCGACAACAGGTTTCAGGACGAGTGGGAAACATCCTGGTTCGGAGAAGCTTGTCCATTGATCTGCGCGGGAGAAGGTGATGGGTACCTCCGACCACCTCAGAGGTGTCGGCACCGCTGGTTCGATGTTCAAGACTTCCCGTCGGGTGGCCTTCTGAGATCGTCTGGTGGGTAGTCAGCTGAAGAGGACATTCACCGTCTTGTCAGGTTCCTGGAAGTCATTGTTGCCCTCGTCGACTTTTTTCTTGCCCTTCTTATCGTGAGGAGGCCGTGGGTCGGGAGTATCCTTGAGTGCTCGTCGGAGCTGGTAGCAGTGCTCGGTGGTGTGATTACCATCAAGATGCCACGGGCACTTCTCTTTGAGCAAGTCTCTGAAGCCGCCTGAGGTCTTTTTCGAGTTGTCCTTTGCAGGGCGCTGTATAACCGCGACTGTGTTGTCTGGCTTGCGCTTGCGGTTGGAGCTCGAGTAGTTGTTGTTGTGGCGACCCCCTTGATCTTTGTTGTTGTTGTTGTTGTTGTCGCCCGTGTTGCTCTTGTTCTTGCCGCGAATGGAGTCGTACTTGGTGTTTGCCTTGTCCTCTTCGTCGGTCCATGACATGATCATGTCTTTGAGCTTGGTGATGGAGCTCGGGCGGCGGCGACCAAAGTCTTCGAAGGTGCGACGGTGATAGAGTCCATCTTGGAAGAGGTCGATGACTTCTTTGTCGGTGACATCGACTACGGTCGCGCGCTTGTCGAAGAAGCGCCGCATGTACTAGCGAAGCGTCTCGCCTTGTTCCTGTTTGACCATCGCCAGGTCCATGCGAGTACCCGAGCGCCACATGGCGCCCGCGAAGTTGCTGGTGAACTGAGCCTTCAGCTGGTCCCACTGGTCGATCGAGTTCTTTTCAAGTGACTCGAGCCATGTGAGTGGAGCCTGGTCCAGGCAGAAGGGGAAGAAAAGGCACTTCGCATCGTTGTTGCCACTAGCATTTTCGATGGCCAAGGCATAGCACCTGAGCCACTGAACTGGATCTTGCTTCGCGTCATACTTGGAGATCCCGAGAGGTTTGAATTTCTCGGGAAGAAGCAAGTTGTGAAGTCTTGCGGAGTATGCGGGGAAGCCGTCGCTGTCGCTTGCTTCAGTAGCCTTCTTACGGCGGATCTCGTCGATCTTGTGGCGGGCGTCGTAGCCGCCACGTGTGTTGCCGGTGGCGTGGCTAGTCGCGTGGCCTCGGCCGCCGCGATCGCCACCGCCACCAGCTCTTCTGCCGGTGTCATGGGATGAACTCCTGCCGCTGCTGCCACCACCGCCGCCGCCACCGCGACTACCTCTGGTGCCACCCTGGCTGAAGCCGCCCTGTGAGGGTCCTCTAGCCAAGGCCCTAGAGCTGTTGGGATTTGGCTGGTGTTCACCACAGACATGGTTGCGTCCGCCGTCTGCCGGGCTGCGGCTAGTGGCTTCGTGGTTTCTGGCGTCGTGAGTTCTGACGGGGGGTACTTGAGCAACCCTGTTGTCGACCCGCATGAAGTAGGCGTCTTCAGCGAGTTTGGCGATGACTTCGCCCGCGCGGATCCCCTGGGCCTGCCGTGCTATCGTGGTGATAGACATGAGGCACTTCTCAGGAGTGGTGTGTACCCGGTTGGCAACTTGCTCCAGGGCCTCATTGAGGTTCCGGATAGGGAGAGTTTCCCGGAGACGTCTGCGTCGATCGTTCTGCTTCCTGTTGCGGTCACGCCGAGCGTTCTTGTCTTCGGGGGTCTCGTTCGGAGGTGCGTTGGCAGACAACTCATCCTCTGAGATGTCGTCAAGGTACCGGTCGGGTCGGTTCTCAGAAGTCCCAGCATCTGTGGCCGTCATGAAGACTTCACGGTCGGGAGTGCAGAGACTGGAGTTAGTAGTCGCCACCTCGGTGGGAGTGTGCTCATCGTTTAGAGCCAACAGGGTCCCCTCCTAGAAGGGTAGTGAATCGAGGTAGGCGACGCAGCGTGAGTTGTCGTCCGTCAAGTCTGCGGGCTTGCAGTCGGGCCAGTAGACGAATCTGCCGGCGGGAGTGGATGTAATGACCAGGCCAGTGGCAGGACCTGACAACGGTTCCTCAGTCATGTTGAGCTCGGACTCGGACTCGATTGGGTCCGATCCGAAGTCGAACTCGTAGGAGGAATCCGAGTAGTAGCTGGTTGCGGTGTTGGAGTCCGAGGAGTACTCGGAGGCGATCTCCTTGCCGGCCCGGCGTGCGGCGAGGGCTTCCGCGTGGGCCCTGCTAGCATTGCAGAGACCGTATGGGAAGTGCTCGTGGAGGGGGACTGTCTCACACGATGGCTCAGGAGCCGGCTCGCATGAAACGATCTAGGGTGACGTCGAGTTCGAGTTGAAGGCGGATCCAAGCTCGAAGTCGGTGACTTGTTGGAAGAGCAAAAATTCGTCGAATTTTTCGACGAGTTGACCCGTGACGGCTTCGAGAAGCGTCACGAGCCCGGTCTCCAGATCCGGAGTCATGGTGAGGTAGCACTGGAACGATCCAGCGCCGTCAGCGGTGCAGACCCAGGAGCCGAAGACGAAGGTGTCGCCGCGATTGAAAGCGGCGGTTGGCTTGATGACGATTGAAGCCGTCGAGTTCGCCATGTGATCTTCGGCGAGATCCCCTACCTAGCGTGCCAGCTGTCGGTGTTTTAGACATGCAACCTACCAAGGAGAGTACCTGAGGTAGATGAATGTGGCCTCGCCGAGATCGGTAACTCGAAGGAGAGACACGTGGCACACAATTTAGACAGGTTCGGGCCGCGAGGTGCGTAATACCCTACGTCCTGTATGCTGCATAGCTCTGGATTGATTGGGTGTGTTTACAAGATGATGCGAATGATGAGATAGGGGTCCCTGCCTCGCCTTATATGCCTAGCTCCTGTACCAAAAAGTGCACAAAGTTACAGAGTAAATCGTTTTATATGATTTATTTTGTATTTATGCAGAATCTATCTAAATGATTTTTGTAGCTAAAAATAATTAGATTTTTGTGCCCAACTTCTGCATTCTGTCTTTTTATGCCGAAAGTGCCCAAGTTGAGTAGTCCCAGGGGCCCACCGAGTAGCCGGTCCTGGTACCCACCAGAGTAGTGGGCCCAGGGATGTCCATACGACACAGCCCTAGATTAGGTTGCAAGCCGCTTGTGCTTCGCCTTGCGTCACAGCCCCTCTTGATTCATCATCTGGCGATTACCTATTGCTTATACCAGGGAGGTTTGTGCCCCTGTTTTGCTTGCTGAGACGCTTTGCTCAGCCCTAGCTGCTACTGCGTTTCCTGTGGAGTTTTGCCTTTGGAAAACATAGGTTGAGGTACCTTTCATAAAACAGGCATAACTTTTCGCTCGGTGCTCCGTTTTTGCTCAAATTTTTACAGGAGCTTGGCAACAAAAAGTTGGCCAGACATCTACCCACTTTGTAAGTCTGGCCGTTCTCAAAAAATTCAAAAAAATCAGGAAGATAAATAAAAAAATTGTTTCAGTGTTTTGAGGGGTTTTCAGATATCGTTCCTGATTTTCCCTAGGCCACAATACACCTCTGTTTCAGGTCAAATTTTGTGTGCTTCCATCCTTTGTGATTTTGGATCAGTGGTAAAAAATTCAGAAAAAGTTGAGTTCATTTGCTAGTACTTCTTTGGAAACGCGCCTTTGCTCTCTACTAGTGCCTTTTTGGCAAGGTTTTCAGCATTATTTACAGAACTGCCATTCTGCTAGTTCCTTGAGTTTTTGTCCATCGTTTCTTGCTGCCTTCACCGTGTTGTGCTACGACTAGGTGAAAGACCGATTAGGCGAACCAGAGAGGGGGGGAGTGAATGGGAGCCAATAAAAATTCTTCTCGAAGGAGATGAGAACTCCAACAAGACGAACACAGCTTCCAAATCACGTCTCCGACTCAACTACCCAAGTTGGCCAAGACCACGCAGCCACTGGAGTGCTACTGGTCCTAGGAACCAACAACCACCTACACCTACTCGAGAACGCAGCGGAAAAACTGACTCGAGAAGCTATTGGGCTACACCGGTCAGGCCGGTGAGCAGCACCGGTCAGACCGGTCCCTGCTGGCAAAATCTGAGAACTTCCACAGAAGGCCTCTACACCGGTCAGGCCGGTGTAGCTCGCCGGTCAGACCGGTCCAAGCCAGGAAATCCCAAATCCACCAAACTGACCTACCGAGCTCCAAATAGGACCAAACTCGAAACAGCAGCAACACGGGACAACAACGAACTCACCCAGACGTTCACTCGAGGCAAAACCCACAGAGCCTTCACACCGGTCAGACCGTTGAGCAGCACCGGTCAGACCGGTCAGGCTGGGCCGCTCGGGGATGAACAGCACCCACGGGTCAACTCCCCCAAATCCAACTCCCGATCTCCCGAATCGCTCCACGGATTTGTGTAAGACTTTGGGGATAGTAGGAACACCTCATGGGCACTCCATAGCCAAGATTTGGTCCACCAAAACTTGCTAAATCAAGAGGAATCGACGAAATCCCACCAAGAACGCCTCTAACTCTAGAGCCACGAAAACCCCAAAATCGAGCCCCTTTGTTCACGGATTTGGGAGGGGAATCAAAGGGAAAAGAACCACGAAGGGTTCATGCATACATCCCCCACCAAATCCCAAAGAGAAAGGCCTCGAAATCGCTCCAAGAAAATCGCCAAGAAAGGGCTCCGAAAATCACCAAAAAGGAGAAACGGGAAAGACACATCCAAGCCTTGAGGAACCACGCCAAATCATCTATACATACCAAAAAGGTTCATACAAAGTCTAGCTTGCCGCCCGATCATCCTTCCCTCTCACAAGATCTCACCATGAAGCTCTCAACCTAGTCCTAAGAAAATCCTAAGAAAAATAGGAAGGAAAATAGGAAAACCAAATGAGCTAGGGTTCCAAGAGATGGCTGCCATCCTCTCACCCCTTGGGTTATATGGAGGCAACCGAAAGACTAAAATACCCTTACTAGCTAACTAGGGATACATGCCCCTCAAGGGCGAAATCGGAAATCTTTGTCTTCGCACCATCGGACGGATGCCCAGCGACCGCAAACTTGCTTAGCCTCGACGCAAGCCTTGTGATCCCGACGCGTGTCCTCCGCTTCGAAGATTCCGGACTGCGTCGTCGCACACCGGTCAGACCAGTCAGACCCACCGGTCAGACCGGTCTGGAGCTGCTGCATCTTCGTCTTCGGTTCTTCGGTCTTGGCTTTGTGGATCAACCAAGGAACCCAGTGGTTTTCTGGTGAACCACTAGAAACCCCGCGAACTCGGTGTAGCCTCCGCCAATCACCACTCAAGACTCGGCTCACACGTAGTCCCGGCTCGACCTTGGTTTTGAGGCTCAACCTAGAAACCATCCATGACTTCATCTTGCCGTTCTTGCCACCATGCGGCCCGCACTTGACCCCGCTGGCCACCGGGTCCCTGGAACCAAGCCTACTTGTCTTCTCCACACCTGGAGGCCTCACCGGCGACGACCTTTCGCGTTTGTTCTTCACCTGTACCAACACCAGTCAAACTGCAACCTGCTCCTGCAATACTTAGCCAAGAATCAGTCCACACCACGTTGTCAATCACTCATCACACCAGGAAGCGACCATCCACCGGTCCTCGAACCACACCTGGCTCTCAATCTCCCCCTTGATGAGTGCATTGACAACACACATGTTTTGGTAACCAAGAGAAAAAGAAAAGAAAAGAAACGACTAAAAGAAACTCCAACAAGCGATCGAAAGCCAAAGAAAGGCAAAAAGCAAGATCACTTGAAGAAGACAAGTCTCGGACCCCTTAGGCAAGGGCAACGGCTCGACACATCCGAGACAAAACATGCTCAAGCAAAGAGCACAAACCATCAAACCAAAGCTCGAAAACCACAAAGAGCTCCCCCTGCACACATGCAAGCTCCCCCTGAATCAATGCAACTCGCCCTGGACGAATGCATGCAAACCACCTCGCAAAACAGAGCAGCTGCTTCAGCTTTGCTCTGGACCGGTCAGACCGGTCAACCACACCGGTCAGACCGGTGTGCTAGATCGCCCAGCACCTGGACCTCACACCGGTCAGACCGGTGTACCTCACCGGTCAGGCCGATGACCACCTGGGAAAAACTGGGAACTGCACGAGCTCAAAACTAGCTCGAAACCACTTGGAAACCTTCTAAGTGCATGCAGCAAGCCAAAACATGCTCAAACTTCTCCCTCTTGTTGACAATGCATGAATCAAGCCAAAAATGCAAAAATTGCAACCTAGAGCTTCTCAAATAGACAAAATTCAACATAGGATGCTACACATGTCCAAAAGAGCAAGTTAGATACTCTATAGCTTTGTAATGACATCAACTACAAGATCACCAAGTTTCACAACCATTGGGCGAAGCTAAGATAGAATTGAGCAATTTTGCGAAAATTTCCCCTCTCATGAGCAAAGTCCTAAACATGAGCAAAACATGTCAAAATGGCAAAGCCACACAAACTTCATGCTAGGACAACCATTCTAAGCATAAGACCATCATAAACACCCACAAGCACCTCATGTCTGTCAAAGCCACCGAGCCATGTGCCTACTTCTATATATGAGACTTCTCATTGGTAGGCATCATGCAACAGTTTAGCACCCAAAGCAAATTTAAAATTAGCACATATGACATGGGAGCACATTTTCCAAGCAATTTACATTTCATTTTCAGATTTGAAATTGGTACATGAAATGTCTTTGCGACAAAAAGGAACTTATGCCCCTCCACAAGATTAAGCATGGGGGCTAAACATTCATGATGGTAAATGAGCCTTTGGCTCCATATGATCAAAATAAGCTATCCAACCACAAATTAAGCATAGTCATGCCACAAAAACATGTCAAGATCATATAAAGGCATTTACTCACAAGAGAGCATACGTATGAGATTTTTCAAAAACATAGCCATCAGCCACGGATATAAACCAAGATTATCAAGAGATGGCTGCCATCCTCTCACCTCTTGGGTTATATGGAGGCAACCGAAAGACCAAAATACCCTTACTAGCTAACTAGGGATACATGCCTCTCAAGGGCGAAATCGGAAATCTTTGTCTTCGCACCATCGGACGGATGGCCAGCGACCGCAAACTTGCTTAGCCTCGACGCAAGCCTTGCGATCCCGACGCATGTCCTCCGCTTCGAAGATTCCGGACTGCGTCGTCGCACACCGGTCAGACTGGTGCTCCTCACCAGTCAGACCGGTACCCACCGGTCAGACCGGTCAGACCCACCGGTCAGACCGGTCTGGAGCTGCTGCACCTTCGTCTTCGGTTCTTCGGTCTTGGCTTTGTGGATCAACCAAGGAACCCAGTGGTTTTCTGGTGAACCACCGGAAACCCCGCGAACTCGGTGTAGCCTCCGCCAATCACCACTCATGACTCGGCTCCCACGTAGTCCCGGCTCGACCTTGGTTTTGAGGCTCAACCTAGAAACCGTCCATGACTTCATCTTGTCGTTCTTGCCACCATGCGGCCCGCACTTGACCCCACTGGCCACCGAGTCCCTCGAACCAAGTCTACTTGTCTTCTCCACACCTGGAGGCCTCACCGGTGACGACCTTTCGTGCTTGTTCTTCACCTGCACCAACACCAGTCAAACCGCAACCTGCACCTGCAATACTTAGCCAAGAATCAGTCCACACCACGTTGTCAATCACTCATCACACCAGGAAGCGACCATCCAGCGGTCCTCGAACCACACCTGGCTCTCACTAGGATACGTCTTAGCCAGCAATTGTGACTTGTGCTTTGGACACTTATTGAACTTCGCTAATCTGCAGTTGTTATTTGCTAATCCTTGCTACATATTTTGGCCTCCCAAGCTCCACATAATTTTCTTCAGATCAGTACAGCGAAGGACTCTTGCAACTCTTGGTAGCACTGCCTCACAGGTATCACGAACCAGCCGCCGGTTGTACCATCCCTTACTCGCTTTGGTAAGAACTTGGTAAGAATTTGGTAAGACGTGTGTGAGGGTGTGATTCCACATACCAAACCTGATCGTTCATAGGGTCTTTGTTAATCACTAATCATGCCGGACGATGTACCTATTTTGTATAGTCAGTTGCAGGAGATGCAGGATGAGATGAAGGCTTTCTTCCTTAAGGAGCCGAGCACCCTTATGAATGAAGTTCGAAAAACCAATCACACAGTTGAGGGTGTGGACAAGCGAGTTTCAGATCTGACAGGAAGAATTCAACAGCTTGAAGTCAACCTTCCCAAGACCGAGGATAATGAGGACTCTTTTGATGTTACTGGCCATCCTGAGGATATTGTGTTGCTTCCTGATGGTACGGTCGACCACAAGCTGACAAGCAAAAATCGTGCACACCGCCTTCTTGCACATAACAGGAAAGGTATGGGAGGTAATAAACATAAACACCATTATGTTACGGATGATCCTTATGCTAAAGTTAAATTTACTATAGCATCTTTTTATGGGAGATATGATGCTGAGGAATATCTAGATTGGGAGATGACAGTAGAACAAAATTTTGCTTCACATCTTGTTCCTGATCGACATAAGGTTAGACAAGCCACTAGTGAATTTAAAGATTTTGCTATAATCTGGTGGCATGAATGTGCTTCTTTAAACGTACAACCTATTACTTGGGATGCGCTTAAAATTGCTATGTGTGATAGATTTGTTCCTGCATCTTATAAGCGTGATTTACGTAAGAAATTACAACGTTTAGAGCAGGGTGATATGTCTGTTCAGGAGTATTATGCTGAGCTTCAAAAGGGTATGGTTCGGGCTGGGGTAGTAGAGGATCCTGAGGATAAGGTGTGTTGTTTTTATGGGGGTCTGAGACGTGAAATTCAGGATATTGTTGACTATAAACAGTTTACTACCAGCAACCAGTTGTTCCAGCTTGCTATGCTTGCAGAAAAAGAATTCCAGGGACGACGAGGGAGCTCCTACACGCACAAGACCTCCAGGCCACCAGCTTCTACCTCACCGGGTGCCTCTCCTTCAGCACCACCAGCGAATACACGTTCCTCTGCAGCAGCTCCTGAGGTACGTAATGTGTCTAATGTGCAGGATCAACAGAACAAGACACCATCTTTTGCTGCAAAGAGCCCTTCTGCCAAAATCGTGTGCCACCACTGCAAGGGCATGGGCCATGTCATGAAGGATTGTCCGAGTCTTCGTGCCTTCATCGCTGCACCTGATGGAGACGGATATGTAAGTGCTAGCGATGTAGAAGATGATTTGGTTGTTGCTGCTAACTATGCTGCAGGTTCGGAGGAGGACGCCATTTACTCCATCACTGCCTCCGCGGGTTTTCCGAGTCTTCTTGTTCAGCGTGCCTTGGCCGTACATGAGGAACATGAGGACACCATGAAAGCTCAGCGCAACAATTTGTTCCACATGTTTCTCGTTGTGCAGGAGCGACGTGTTCTCACCATCATCGACACAGGGAGCTGTAACAACTTGGTGAGTTCAGACTTGGTTGCCAAACTTGGTTTGCCCACACGTCCACTACGACATCCGTACCACATTGAGTGGTTCAATAGTAGTGGTAAGGCAAAGGTAACAGAAACCACGCGCATACACTTTTCCGTTGGTTCTTATCAAGACCATGCTGATTTTGATGTTGTACCTATGGAAGCATGCTCACTTTTGTTAGGCCGACCATGGGAATATGATAGAGATGCTGCACACCATGGTAGAACTGATACATATACATTCATGCATAAGAATAAAACCATTACTTTGCTTCCTTTATCACCTGCTGATGTTAGGAAACATTTTCGTGATCTTGCTGCCAATGATAAAACCAAAGCTGCACCTAGTGAATCTCCTGATGTTAAACATGATGCAATTAAGCTAAAGGGAGGTACTTTTATTGCTAAAACATCCGCTGTTGCTGAACTTTGTGATAATCCTGATGCGCCTTGTTATACTATGCTCTGTCGTGATGTGTCTTTTTGCAATGATCCTATGTCTCGTACTTTGCATCCTCTTGCCCCTAACCTTTTGCAGGACATTATTCATGTTGGGAGGGAGTCGAGGACGACTCCAATTCAAGAAGGTGGTGATGATGAGGACATCGCCAAGCTGCTGGACATGCACACGCCACGACCTTCTCCAAGTTGTACTTCGTCTCCGACTCAGCTGCCACGTCCGGCTCGGAATCAGCCTACACCTCTGCACAGTTTCGGTAATATCTTCATCATACAACGTCGGAACAAGGTGTATAAGGACTCGTTGGAAAGGGGACGACGACGCTGTCGATTTGGTTCTGGTCCTAGCTCTAGAACGTTCGTGGATCATACTGTGTGACGACGAAAAGGTGCTTCATCATCTATTTTGGGCCAACACAGCCTTGTATCGAGTCGGGCCTTCAGCCCAAGTTGTGGGCGCCCCCTCCGGCGCGCCCCCAACCCTAGCTCGCCCCGTTTAGGGTATAAACTCAGTAGCCGCTGTTGTTTAGACTCAGGTTTTGCTTTAGAGTTATCTGTCATCGAACAATCACCGTTTTCGATTTGTGAAACCCCAACTTCGAGTGCTTAATCATTCATCTGCAGTCGTCACTAAATTCTTGAGTGCTGCATTCTTTCGAGTTCTTGCTTGTGTTCTTCGTTTCGCAGGCTGGGATTAGCCTTCGCGGCGAGGTCAACCGGATTGTGACACGGTTGATAACCAGAGGAGTTGTGGTGCTAAGGTTGCAGGACTCCACCAAAATGAGTTATCCTTCTCCTGACGGAAGATCGGACACCCCCGTTCCCATCACTGTGCCGTTCGTGGAACAGCAGACGAATCCACCCTCTGACACCAGATCGGCCTGATTAGGGCGGTCTGGCGTGGAGGGGCTGGCACGTGGCGGTGCATGGGCTAACGTGCCCGGATATCACGGGATATTGACGGGGCCCGTGTACCTGCAGTCTTCGTTGTGAAATCTAGAACTGGTCGGAGGCAAAAAACTACTCGTGTGAGCAGGTAGTCTACGCCACGCCTTCTGATGCTTAGGGAGTAGCGTGCACTGTGCCGTTCGTGGCTCAGTACACCCTACGTCGTTCGTGGTACAACAGGCATTGTGCCGTTCGTGGCAGGGCGGATAGATCCGTCCTCTGACACCGAATCAGCCTGGCCCGGGTGGGCTGTCGTGGAGGAGCAGACGCGTGGCGGCGTGTAAGAGAATGCACGCAGAGATCCTGAGATCTCGACGGGGGCCCACACCGCCTTTGCCTTCCATGCGAAGCCTGCGCCGATCGATGTCGGAAACTACTCGTGCGAATGAGCAGTCGGGGGAGGAGACATAAACTACTCGTGCGAGCGAGTAGTCGGAGGCGGAGGGGAGGACTTGTCATGCGAACCGCCAAGCGATGGAGAACTTGTCGAGTGGGCTGTCGCGTACTCAGAGGAATAGGCGCTGGTGTGCTTGGGCCGTCCGGCCCCTGGCCCGCGACGGAAACTAGTCGTACGGACTTCTGGGGTACTCGGATGCTTAATACTCACTGTATTAGCCGCTAAGTACGCTGCGTGTTAGTCCGTACTGCGTTTTTGAGAGGTCCTGATGGGCCCTGGTCTATGGCCTCATCAATATTAAACTTGGCAATCTAATTGTGAAGCTTGCTTCAATTTGCCTTTGTTTTAGAAATGTGTTGTTACTCAGGAGGAAAATTATTAACCTTTCGAGTAGAAATTTTGTTATGCTTGAAATTTAATGCATGGTACTCATCATATGCTGCTCACAAAATTGTTGAACTTATTCTATATACTACTTCAATTTCTGAATCTCCATGCTACATCGACTTTTATTAACTGAACATCCAGTGCCTTTGTTTTAGGGAGGTGTTGTAACTTGGGCGGACATTGACATGATCTGGAAAGAAATCCACAGGATCAACCAAGCTCTGAACTCAGTTATAGCTAAACAACTTTCTTGTTTGACCACTTACATCTTTCATGATATTAAACTTGGCAATCTAATTATGAAACTTGCATCAATTTGCCTTTGTTGTAGAAATATTTTGTTACTCGGGAGGATCTTGACTGCATCTGGAAAGTACTCGACAAGGTGGATAGAAGGATGGATGACAAGGCTGTGGACGACATAAGTCTCCAAGCAAATGGTCAGAAAATACTAGAATCTGAGGTGGAGAATCTTAAAGGCGCACAGAAGATGAAGGATATTGAACTTGCCAAAGCTGCAAAGAAGAATGCTGAGCTGCAGGAAAGACTTGTAAAACTAGAGGTAAAGATAGTTGAACTTAAGGCTGTACCACAAAAGAAGCCATCTAACTAGTGCCCCTACTGATGCACTGTTGGCGTTTCGTAGCGTCGTCACTTTAAGAACAGATTTGGAATCCATCCTCATTGACAACACCAAGAAATGCCTGTTGGCATCTCTTAACGTCACAACTAACGACGCCGAGTTAGCGTGAACATCAAGACTTGCCAAAGGTTAATCTAAACGATCATGAACGAATCCGCAAGCGTACAGATAAACCATTGTAGCATTTCCCCAAGGAAGGAGAATATTCCAAGGGTATCGTATTCGTGGAAGGCAATGGCGGATATCTTAGACTTATGCTTTTGCACTGAATGTAAACTAAGAGATAGATATAGGAAACAACAAACTCAAAGGCAGCGATAAGATAAAAGATATAAAGGGTAGTGTGACACACACACACTCAAATCTACCTCTACTCTAGCACACTACGGCTGAGGGGGAACATACGAGTTAGCTCTAGGTTCTAATGTACTAAACATACAAAGCTAGAAGATACAGGCGATAGGCATGAGTATTGCATGAGAGGGTAAGGTTCAGCACCCAGGTACAAATGGGGAGCTAGCCCGCGACGACCAGCACTCTGCGAAACTAGACTTTAGACTCCTACAGCAGGTACCCCAGCGCGGAGGGTTCCAAAGGATCCAACAGTTGTCACCACTGCGAACCTACCTCTATCGTTACGGGGGTATGCTCATAACTAACGTAGCCACACAACCCAGGCACCATGCCTGCGTTGCTGCTAGACTTCACCCGGCCCGGGCTATTGTGACCCAGGGTGAGAGCCACCAGAAGACTAGTCAACTTAGACCGAGTACCGTAGCTTGAACACAAACCTCATGCAACACTCTCATGCCATCTAACAAGATCAACTAAGGTAGACATATGAACGGATATGAACTCTCTTATGTCTAGTCAATAAGATCAAAGGATCATGTTCGTGAAGAACATGAGCCTCTAACTTATGAATAAACACATAAGGAATGAGTTTATCACCCATCAAGTGGATCAAAAGGTAGTGTTCATGAAGAACACAAGCCTCTAAATGATGAACAAAGGATGAACTCAAGAACATATCAAGCATATGATCTACCATGACTTTATATGAAATAGCTGAATAACTGAAGTAGATCAAAGTCATACAATGAAATATAGATAAAAGAGAACTCATACCTAGACTCCAAAGAAGACTTGGAACCTGAAGAAGAGGTACTCTAGCCTACCCCTAGACTTGGAAACTAAAAGTGAGAGGAGAATGAGAGAGTGGTGTGTGTGAAATGGGAGCCCCTCCCCTTCTATTTATAGGAAAGGACCAGGCCTGCTCGGAGCACCAAATGGCCTCAAAACACCCAGGGATGCAGCAAGTGACCAATGAGCAACCACCACATGGAGGGCCAGGATGGGCGGCCACTAGGTCGGTTCGGCCGATCCTAGGATCGGCCGGCCCCCTAGGGTCACCTCCTGGCCTGTGTTTTCTCTGGGTGGCTGACATGTGGGCCCTTTGATCCTTCCCCGTGCATGCCAAGTTTCCTGATAAGTTGGAGCTCTGGTGGGCCCATGGATCCTTGTGAAGTCCATGTGTCACTCTCTGATTCGTCGGTGAGTGCCTCTCTTGGATCAATGACATGGAATGCTATGTGTTTCCTTGGTGGCAGCCACCTCTTCAGCTAGGTTGGCATGGTTTCTCCATAAAAGGTGGGTTTCCTTCTCTTTTAAGGAGTATTTCACCTACATACAAATAATCTCCAAGGACAAGTGGAACTATATTATTCAAACCAAAATGCAAGTAAATAATACATATTCCTCCATTTATGTGAGAATATTGAGGGCTGAAAGTAGTACTTAACAGCTGTCAACATGCACGTCATATGTGATCATGTGAATATGTTTGTTCTGAACATTATGCACGTCATATGTGAACATGTGATGCTATATATGCATCTTAAATATGTAGAATATGCTCTTCTAACTACTATCTATGTGTACGTGTGGTTTTGCATCTTATTAAGAGACATGATTATTGTTTGTGTGATATCCAATATTTGCGATGATGACATAGTCAAATATTTAACGGCAGTGAGAGTGCTAATGGACTTCAATTATTGAGTTCCGAGTCTAGTAACAGGCATCAAATTGTCATGAGTAACGGACTTAAAGAGCCCGTTACCGATATGACAGTGATCAGTAACGAACTTAAAGAGCCCGTTACCGATAGGGTAGTGATCGGTAACGGACTCAAAGGGCCCGTTACCGATAGGTTTAACTTTCGTAACAGCCGCATTTTAACGTACGTTACAAAGAATAACTGTAACAGGCGTTTAAGAAACCTGTTACTGGAAGTCCTCATTGGTAACGGGCGGTGTGTTGGCCACGTCGGGATCGAGCCTGTCACGCTTATGCGTAACAGGCGCCAAACAACAACCGTTACAGATACGGTCCATGTAACGAGTGTTAAGGACCTGTTACAAATGCTACGTGACCTATTTGAGATTTTCACGTAGTGCTTGCTTCATATGATTGAGAAAAGCCTTGTGCGTGAAAATTTTCCAGAGTTTTCCAAAAGAGCGAAGCTTGAACAATTCCCGAAAAGATCACCTATTCATCACCCGAGGCTACACATGTCTCAAAAATGGGTATTTCTACTAACTCTTGGCTTCGAGTGGCGTTTCGTGTGCCTCAGAAATGCTGTTTTTATACGCCAAGATGGCCCCAACGCGTCGCGCACAGACCCTAGCGGCAGCTCCGCGAAGCTCGGCACTTGCTGGTGAAAAAGCTGCGGTGTAGCTGTGAGGATCTGTGGTTTAGTTTGACGAGGTGAACTTGGCAAGGTTCCACATAGGTAGCTAACAGCTTTGAGGGTTCAGCTTCGACAGTTTATGATGCTCGGTGAGGTGGCGACACAAGCCAAGTAAAAGTGCACGAGAATTTTTTTTTTAAAAGTTTGTAGCAAGTGCACGGTGAACTTTGCAACTTCAGTGATGTATGCTAGTAGTTTGTTGGAAACTTTTTTTTTTGAAAAGTTTGTAGCAAGTGCACGGTGAACTTTTCGAAATATTTTCGAAAAGGTCTAAAAACTTTCCGAAGCTCAGATTCTTTTTCACGAACCGAAAATATTTTCGAAAAAGTCTAAAAACTTTCTGAAGCTCAGGTTCTTTTTCACGAACTGAAAATTTTTCGAAAAGGTCTAAAAAACTTTCGGAAGCTCAGGTTCTTTTTCACGAACCAAAAATATTTTTGAAAAGGTCTAATGACTTTCCGAAGCTCAGGTTCTTTTTCACGAACTGAAATTTTTTCGAAAAGGTCTAAAAAACTTTCTGAAGCTTAGGTTCCTTTTCACGAACTGAAAATTTTTCGAAAAGGTCTAAAAAACTTTCCGAAGCTCAGGTTCTTTTTCACGAACCGAAAATTTTTCGAAAAGGTCTAAAAACTTTTCGAAGCTCAGGCCGAAATTTTTTCGAAAAGATCTAAAAACTTTCCGAAGCTCAGGTTCTTTTTCACGAACAGAAAAAATTTTCTCTGAGTCGAGTGTGGACGAACTCTTTTAGCTCCGAGTGGGGAAAAACTTGTGTATATATGCATATGAAAGTAGAATGTTGTGACGTTGGGTGAAGGTAGCTTCGGGTGTAGTTATGAAAGCTGGTTTTGTGTCCTACTTCCATCACTCGAGGAAAAGATCATTGCCTCCGGTTTGTATGTAAAAAAAAAGTGAATTATGAAAAAAGCTTAGGTAAATGATGGTGATGGTGAAAAACCTAACCGCAGCCAGCCTTGAGGCAACTGTGCTGCTTTTTAGCATTGAGCTCTGCATTCTCTGATATCTTGCAGAGAACAAACTCGAAGTCTTCTTTGCCGGAGGCAATCTCAAAGAGGAGAAACATGAGCTTCGATCTATAATTTTTCTCCTACAAGTGGTATTTAGTAAGAGTTAAGCTTTTATTTCATGGAAAAAAACACGATGGGTGATAATCTATCAATTTTGCATATCCAGCTGATCCTCGATCACAACTTTGGCAAGAGACCTCGATTGGTTCACAATTTTTTTTTTAAACTGTGACTGGATGAAACAGACAGCTTCGCAAGACGGATTCCTCGGCTCAGCTTCGCAAGATTTTTTTTTCTTAGCTTCGAGAGGATTTCCTTTGGTCCGGCAGCTTCGAGCTGAGTTTAGTGTTCAGCTAGGGTTCGGCAGCTTCGAGTTGTGTACTCGAGTGCTCAACTTTTAACTTAGCTCCGAGTTGTGCACATGCGAAGCTCACATTTCTTCCGCAAACCAAAAAAAAAAAAAAATCGGAATAGTACGAAAACTTTGCGAGGCTCGGATTTTTTCAGCAAAGTTTTGAAAACTTTTCGAAGCTCAAGTTTTTTCACGAACAAATTTTTTTCGAAACAGTCTGAAAACTTTTCTCCTTTGATGATATATCGTGAGCTTTTGTTTCGAGCGAAACCTACGGTGGGCGTCACTGTTGGGATCGGAAATCCCTAACAGATTTGAAGAAGGAAGAAGGGAAAAACAACACAAGCGAACTAGGAAACCAAATGGAAACAAGAGTCCTCTCCCCTCCTCCTCCACCTCTTGAGGTCTATTTATAGGGAGTGGAGGTGGTTTCCCCCTCCAAACCCTAGGGAGGGAGGTGGTTGTTTATACTATTTCCCTCGGTAGGGTTTAAAATTGCATCCGGGTCCCTAATATTTACAACAAGATCCTCGACCATTGCAACCAAGTCCTAGATGTTACAATTAGGGGTTTGACGCATACAAATATGCCCTTACATCTCATTTCGGGCCTCTTTTACACACAAAAGGGGTCCCTAGCCTTAGGCTAAGGCGTACCCCCAACATTTTGTCTCGTCGCTATACCATGCTGTCACAGTTAGATTTTAAAATCTTTGGCTTGCAAACTGTGAAAGATCAATATGTAGACGATGCTGATTTTAAAGATGCTTTCACTCATTGTATTAATGGAAAACTATGGGGCAAATTTCACATGCAGGACAGGTTCCTGGTTCGATACTCAAAAAAAAAAGACAGGTTCCTGGTTCGTGTTAACAAGCTGTGTGTTCCAGCTAGCTCGGTTCGTCTTTTGTTGTTACAGGAAGCGCATGGAGGTGGTCATATGGGGCACTTTGGCGTCTACAGGACGCAAGAGGTGTTGGCTGAAACGAACCAGATTTCCAAAACTGGAAACCCGATCCTCTGCACCTCTGTGATAGTCCCAGGAAGTGACTATCACGTGCAAACCCTGTCTCAAGTGGTACAAATCCATACAACACAAGAATAAAGGGAAAATTACATAATTTTATTAATACATCAGAGTACAACATTTCGGCATAAGCCGGGTACAAGTCCAACTGGACTAAACAAGAAAGGTAAAACATCTACACAGCGGATCTATCGAAGCGAAGCGTCTCCAGCTCCACAGGAAAACTTGAGTGTAGGACTAACTCTAGTCTTCTCATCCTTCATCGTCGATGTCGTAGTCGATCACCAAGTCTGAAAGCATCACCATCTACCCGATAAGCGGGTAGGTCATGTCAGCTTCCAACAAAGAGCAAAAGCGGTGGAGGAATTCTAGTATGCATGGATAAGCCTATATATGGCTGTAGTAAGTTTATGCAAGCAGCGGTAGCAACATCAAGGTAAGCGGTAATGCAGAGAGGTCACCATCTCCGAGGAGATCCACACCTCCAAGGCCAACGCCTCCGGGGTCAACACCCCAACCAAGAAAGGAACACCAACACACTGGATCTCAACCGAGACACAGTATCCCACTCTCATCTGCGATGTGAGGTCACCAACTCCTACCCCACATCTCAACGGCACCAAGCCGGGCTCACACACTCGGGGGAGAGAAGCAGCACAAGAAAAGACTAGCCAGAGTAACAGACCCGTGGGCTGTCCATACCAGTGGACACGGACTATAGCTATAGGTTTAACACTCTGCAGAGGTTGTACAACTGGACCCACCGGATAGGGCAGAAACGGTGGCCGCCGTTCCACATCCCTACCTAACGACCGGAGACCTAGCAGTGGGTGGCACTCTCCTGCCTCTCCGAGCCTGACTCGTCCTGAACTGGGGTGCGAAACTTGCCAGCAGGGCCTCGGAGCTGTGAAACCATCCCCGGAGGAGCCGGGGCGACGTCTACTCGGGGGGTATAACCCGTCCCCCTCACACGACCACACCGGTCCGCCTACAAGCTGAGTGCCAACCACCAACTAGTTCTCGGACCGAACCCCGCCCATAACAAGGCGAACGGTTTGTACGAAAATAGCCCAAAGATCATGGTTAAACTGTCGATCGGTCCTTAATTGCAAGAGCGAGCACTCACCAACTCCCACCGTCCGACACGCCGCTAGGGCGGGAGGCCAGGTCGCATCTCCCCTACACAGGCGTTCACAAGTAACCAAAGTGGCTCGCTCCCGCGGTAACACGTCAAGGTAACACACTCACCCAAAACACACGCTAGAATACCGAGATATCCCAATCTCGGTCCAAACCAGAGATCCATCCATAACACGGAACAGGTAAACTGTATGAATAGTAATCATCAGGAACTAGCTAGGGGTCTGTAGCTAGTTCCAAAGGTAGGAGGTTCAAGGTACAGGATATAACAAATCAAGGCATGGCTAGAAGATTGTCTATGCATTAAAATCATCCAAAGCATCATAAATAAAGCACTAGCAACTAAATAGCATGCATGGGATCTACATGGTCGGGAGTGACATGACACCTGCGCGGTAGTCGTCGTAGAGTAGTAGAGGTTGGGCCCTTCCTTCGGGTCGAAGGTCTTCCCTATTGTCACAGCCTGGGTCGTTGTCGCAGCTTGGGTCTTCCAACATAATCACAAGCCTACACGAGATGCAACGCGGAAATAAATAATGACAATCATCTAAGCAATAACTCCAAATAACATCAATTTAGAAGAACCAAGTAAATCCGGACTAATTACAAGCAGCACTAGTTTTAAATTAAGGAAATTAAAGTAATTAGTTTTATATTAAAATAGTTTTAAGCTACTAGCTTTGTATATATATATATATATATATATATATATATATAAATATTAGAAAATAAGTTAGGAAGAAGGATTAGTTCAAGGTTGGGTTGCCGATCAAGGGTTAAGAGCTTTGGTGGTTGCGCTTGCAAGGTATTAGCGCAACAGATATGTGCGACAAAGCGGACGCTCAGAGGATGATGAGAGAGAAGTAAGGAGATATGAGCTAGGTAAGGTATTATCGGGCCAAGGTGTGCGGCAGCAGCACAAAGAGAAGAAAAGGTTCGACTTGTGGTCAGCCAAAGGGTGGTGATGCGGTAGGTGGCGCAAATGCTAGCGATGCGACGTTAACCACGGCGTAGTAGCTAGGTTGCAACACGGGGTTGCCGTGCTTGTAGCAGAGGCCTCTGCCCATGGCACGGCCGTCCATCACGCACGGCATCCTAGTTGCAAGCACTTGGTACGGCACACGCTTCGCAGCACGAAACAAGGTAAAGTGAGAGCGGTTATGCGGGTTGCGGCACAAAGCTATGGAAGCTGTGCAAGCAAGGAAAGCGGCTGTGAACACGTCTTGGGAAAGTTATTCTTGTCCGCTGCAGGCCAGTGGCTAATTGCGGGGGTCCGGCGTCCCAGACCCACAATAGCGCAGTGGCGGGCAGCGGCCACGAATTCTACACCAAGATCACAGGGCAAAAGGGGCTCGGTTCAAGGGCAAGAGCGGAAAAGGATAGGGTAGCCGCGAGCGCCTCGGAATTATGAACCCAATGCAACTGGTTTCATAATTTCCGGAGCTCCGGGTAATTAGTTATGAATTTTTAAAGGAAAAGGGATTTACAAAATATTTATTAAATCCTTTTATTAAAACAGAAAATAATTTTATTAAAATAATATTGACGTCAGCGGTCAGCAGGTTAGTGGGCCGAAGTTGGGCCCAAAGTATTAGAGGCCCATTAGGCCGGCCCATTTCGGCCCAAGGTTGTTAAAGTCTAGAGGACCACCCTCAACTATCATTTGATCTGCCCTGGTGGTCTCTTGGGCTCAGCAGGCTTCCACGGGCCGAGGAGCCCATCACGAGTTGTTTTGCAGAAGTCCAGAAAGGGTCCCTCAACTATTACCGGGATGCGCAGAGGACCCTCTTGTTTTTCCACACGCGCACCAGGTGTTCGACACAATGCCGGTGGCTTTCCCAGCGACGGTGCGGGGCTGTGGAGGTTAGCTGCGCGACGGTGCTGCAGCGGCGCAGAGCAGGGCTTCAGGGCAGCGTCGCGCAGGGCGGAGCGCGCACCGCGGCAGACGACGACGGCGAGCAGCGCACGCGCGGGGAAAGGTATCCCGACCGCAACCCGACTTGGGCTACGGCGCAGAGCGGCGCGGCGACGGTGGCGAGCACGGACTCGGGTCCTTGTTCCGTGACTCGGCATGCGGCGGCAAAGCGGAGGCGCAGAGCGGCGATGGCGGCGAGATGCATGGAGGCGGTGGCGCGGTTTCGGCTCAGCGATGAAGCGCGGCAGCGCGAGCGGCAGCGCGACATCTGCAGGGAATCACGGCTCGAAGGCCGGACATGGATTGGTGCAAAAAGAGGAGAAACGTGTGCTGCACTCTCTCGCGCATAACGTCGAACAGGTGGGGGGCATGTCAAAAGTGCAACTTCAACAAGGCAGCTATGGTTGCTGATGTAACAGAGGGGCAAACAGCAGGCACAGCACGATGGCTGGCATCACAGGCATGATCACAAGAGAAGGCCATGGTCACAGGGTGTGTTCATGCATTTTTATCGAACACTTAGAGGGCGAGGGAAGGCTGCTTGTGTGGCTCACCGGGAGTTCGTTGGAGGTCAAGGCGCTGCAGGGCGAGATCGTGGTCGCGGTGAGGTGATGCAGGCAGTCTCGACGTCACAGCACAGATCGCAGAACATCATGGAGACCGGCGGCGGCGGTAGTAGCTCCAACTTCGTTGGCTTGGCCTCCATTGGCAGGCGGTTGTCGTGGCCGGCGTCACACAAGCAAACAAGGCATCAGCATGGATGGGAAAGGGATCGGGCAGCATGGTTCAAAGGCCGACGGTTGGCTGCAAGCAAAGGAAAGGGTACGGTGGTGCTCACCTTGAACTCGTGGTGTGGATGGCATTCCGCCGAACATGTCATGGGCGGGGTGGACGGTTGCCGTGCAGAGGTGGAAAAAGGGGCAGCCGGTTGTCCTCGTGGCGAGCTCGTGGTGCGTGTGCTTGCGGTTGTCGGCGACGGCGACGTCGTGGGCGTCGTCATGCCCGTCGGAGAGGCGCAGCTTGGCGAGGTTGTTCGCGACCTGTCGCGGCTTCGGCTTCTCCTTCACTCGCGAACCGCGGCGGCGGCGGCGAAGCTTGGAGCAGGGGAGCAGGGGCGTCGACGTTCCCGGTGTCGCAGGTGGCGGTTGCTCCCGGTGGTTGCCTCCTGGACGGTGTTGCCTCGGCTCGAGGTTGCAGAGTTGCACGGCACAGAGAAAAAGCAGGGGAGCGGCGGCGCAAGGGAAAAGGAGGGTAGCAGCTGCGGGGGATTTTATAGACCAAGGGCTAGGGTTTGGAGCAGTCCGCAAGGTGGAACGGGCGCCCTCGTCGATCCGTTTTGCTGCACAGAGCAGAGCAGAGCGAGCTGCGACGGGAAAAAGGAGAACGGCGACGGTGCGTGTGGAGAAGAAACGGGAACAGGAGATGGATACCGGTGCTGGGCTGGCCAGGGAAGCAAGTTGAATTGGGCTGGAGTTCTCGAGTGTGGACTGCGCAGCATGCACCAGCGGTGCGTGTGCAACAGGAGCATGCAACTGGTTTATGTATTTGCGAGAAGTGAAAGAGCATAAAGAGTTTGGGTGTTAAACATGATTAGGGACAAAGCAAGCCTTAACAGCTTAAGGTTAGATTACAAGAACGGCTGCTAGACCTTTACGCGAAAGATAGAGGAAGGCAGTTAGCAAACCCACCGAACTGGTTGGCTCGTGCACAGCTCGGGTGAAAAAGGTGTCAGAGTTAGTCACACCAGGTTTAAATTATTCATAGTTTGAATTTGAATAAAGTCCAAATTCAAACTCCACACAATTTCAAAATTCCAGATAAGAACCATTTAAAAACCAACTCACATTTACACTATAATTCAAAAATAATTTTAGGGTTTATTTCATAGAGAATTTAGGTAAAAGCTAGCATTTGGTTCAAATTTTGGTAGCACACAAGTTCAAACAAAAAGTTTTAATTTTTTGTGAAAATTCACACTTGAGAGAACATTCAAAATTCTGGGATGTTACATTGGCCGCCTATTTCTTTTGGCCCCGGATGCAGGCTGATGTTGAGCGCCTTATTGCACGTTGCACAACTTGTCAGAAGGCTAAGTCACGGTAGAACAACCATGATTTGTATATACTTTTGCCTGTTCCTACTTCCCCTTGGCTTGATATTTCTATGGACTTTGTTTTGGGATTGCCTAGAACTAAGAAGGGGAGGGATAGCATTTTTGTGGTTGTTGATCGCTTCTCCAAAATGGCTCATTTCATACCTTGTCATAAGACTGATGATACTACCAATGTTGCTGAATTGTTCTTCAAAGAGATTATTCGTTTGCATGGTATTCCGAATACAATTAGGAACTAAATTGTTGTTTAGCACAACTTGTCACTCTCAGACTGATGAACAGACTAAGGTGGTTAATAGAACTTTGTCAACCATGTTTAGGGCTGTTTTAGATCAAAATTTGAGACGTTGGGAGGATTGCTTGCCTCATGTTGAGTTTGTTTATAATCATGCAACACATTCTTCTACAAAGATGTGCCCTTTTCAGATTGTGTATGGTTACATCCCTCGGACGCCTATTGATTTGTTTTCACTAGATGCTGAAGACGCCCCACACTTAGATGTTGTTGCACATGTTGAACAAATGGTTAACCTGCATGAACAAACTCAACACAACATTGCTGCTGCTAATGCTAAGTATCAGGTTGCTGGTAGTAAAGGCTGTAAACTTGTTACTTTTGAACCTAGTGATATGGTTTGGTTGCATTTGAGAAGTGATCGTTTTCCTAATTTGTGCCTTTCTAAATTGATGTCTCGTGCTGCTGGTCCTTTTAAAGTGCTAACCATGATTAATGATAATGCTTATATCCTTGACCTGCCTGCGGAGTTTGGTGTATCCACTAGTTTTAATGTTGCAGATTTAAAACCGTATGCGGGCGAAGATGAGGAGTTGCCGTCGAGGACGACTTCAGTTCAAGAAGGGGAGGATGATGAGGACACCACGAGTACATCTACACCAGCAGCACCTAGTCCTACTCCAGCGCTGGCAGCACCTTCTTTAGCACCATCTTCTGGACCAATCACTCGGGCCCGTGCGAGAATTATATCTTGTTATTGAAGAACGAATGCCCAGAAGACTAGCGGCTGGCCCAACAGAAGGCCCAGGAGGGGCACCTAGGGTTGGAGGCGCCCACGTGCGGCCTCCCCCCTTGGCACGCGCGCGCCCCCTCCCCCTGGTCGTGCCGTCCCTAGGGGCTGCGCCACCTTTTCTTTTTTTCCTCTATATTAGAGAGAGTCCTCCTCTTGTACAACTTGAGTTTCGTTTTACATCTAGCTTTAGCTCTCCCAAAACACACACAAATGTGTGCTATCCTCTGTGATTCAGAACTCCACCTTCAAGTGATATTAAGATTGCTCACCTCGGATTCTTGTCTGTTCTTCGATTGCGTACAGGAATTGGTCTTCGTGATCAGGCTGATCTTGCGTCGGCAATGTTGGTAACCATCAGGAGTTGGTTCAGCGACTGCATTGGCATTTCGAGTCTCGCTCGTCGTAGTCAGATCCTGCGGGTCTACTTCCTCCAGATCGAAGTTTTCTCCACTCACCGAAACATCAGGCACTCCACCTCTATCAGTTTGTATGAACAGCGAGGAAAGACTTCACCTGATAGTTGAGTTGTCGTGCACGGGCTCGAGTCATTGGTCCTTGTTGAGCACTAGGCATGGTTGTATCAATGGTAGAGATGTCCTCGTCATCCTCCTCTTCTTACATTTGAGTCATCCTCGACTCAAGCTCGTCCTCCTCTCCCAAATAAGGCTTTAAATCTGCAATGTTAATTGTAGGACTAAAACCAAAATCTGCAGGCAGTTCAAGTTTGTATGCATTATCATAACCCTTTCTAACACTTTAAAAGGGCCACCAGCTCTAGGCAGCAATTTGGACTTTCTTAAATCATGAAACTTATCCTTTCTCAAGTGTAACCAAACTAGATCACCGGGTTCAAGGGTGACATGTTTCTTTCCTTTGTCAGCAACAAGTTTGTACTTAGCATTTGTTAGCGGTCGATTTCCGTCAACCTAGCCATGAGTTTACCTTCAATGTTGGTATTAATTTAATATCCATACTAACGATCCTAACCCCCTTGATATATCAAGTTCGTGTATGCATGTGGTTTTTGGAGTTTATTGTTTACGTCGGAATTAAGTACTTAAAAGGATGATTCCGGATATCGTTCATCGAGCACTTTGCAAGAGGATCGTGAAGCCCGGAACAAGTCAAGACACAACGTGAACATGACTCCAAATGACCCGAGGACCGAAGGACGAGAAGGCAATTCTCCGGGGACTTGAGCAGAAAATGCGGGAGCTTACGCGACAAGTACCCTTATCTATTTCGTGAAGAAGATGACGTCAAGGGCCCACATGCAACTTGGTAGGAACTCCAAATAACACGAGAAGAATCCAGAAGAAAGAGGGGGGCGAATCAGGCCGAAACGGGCCCAGGCCGATCGGAATGGGCCGATCGGCCTGGCCCATTTTCTCAGCCATTCGTCGCCCCCTTTGACCTAGATCCCCCTCGGGCTATTTATAGGTGCCACGCCAGGAGCCACGTATCAATTCATTCGTCATTCGCCGCCGAGGAGCAGAGAAGCTAGAGGGACACCATCTCGGAGAGGAGGGTCAAGCTAGATGTCTAGGGCTACCCTAGCCGACATGGGAACCTTGCATGGAAGACCACGTCGGAGTTCCGGAGCTAGAATCAAGATCAAGGTAGGATCCCGGTTGGTGATCTTGTTCATGTATCATTCATGGTGAAGTTATTATATGAATCCAATTTCTAGTGATCAAGTGTCTCTTCTACGAATTCGTTCTTCTTGGGTTTGCTTCTTTTCAATCTATTCTCGAGATAGATTGCTCGGGGTGTTCTTGTAGCCGTGGTGGCTAGAGGTGCATACCGGATCTACCAAGGATTGCGACATGCTCCTTGTGAGCGTGCTTGTAGGTTAACCGCTGAAAAACCAGGATGTCGTGACAGGACACCTGGATCAGGTGTAAGGCGGCACCACAGGGGATGGAACGGAGACCACGGTTTAAAGAGGCTTTTAATGAGATTCGTTTTCTATCTTCATCTCTTGTTCAGAACTACAACAAAGGCACGATCTACCTTTCTAGATCGGTTATCTCTATGCTTTCTCTTGCTACCTCTTGTGTTTTATAGATTAGATGCATTTGATCTTCTCTCAAAGATTCGAAGAGTTCTTTTCGCTTTAGTAGATTGATTCTTGTTTTACACATTGTTCCACGGATTCGATACCTTGGGTTCACACTTAAGGGAAGAAGGGTTCCATGGCTCGTTCGCTTGCGAGTCGAAGTTTACAACGAGATTCAACCGTCAACAGCATTCATGCATTCTATGTTTTCTTTAGTAGTTTCATGCAATTTTAGGATCAGTTTTACACGTTGTGTAGCATCAAGGTTCACTCATTCTGAGGTTGGAAGTGGCAGCAAATCAATAGGAGCATGTGGCACAAAACCATAAACAATTTCAAAATGGCACTTCTTAGTGGTAGAGTATTGCAAACGATTATAAGCAAATTCAATATGAGGTAAATATTCTTCCCACATTTTGATGTTCTTTTTCAAAACAGCCCTAAGCACATATAAATAAATGATGACACCATCGTAATGGAGTTGAGAACGAGATGTACCAGCTCCAGGTGGTAGTAGTGAAGAAGACCTCTGAAGAAATCCCCCGCGGGGATGTTGAAGCCACGCTCGAAGAAGGAGACGATGACGACCTGCTCGGTGACGTCCTCCGTGGGGAAGTCGTGGCCGGTGGGCGCGTTCCACTGCACCTCTGCCTTGGGCCTCACCAGCCCGCGCTCCACCAGCGCCTCGATCCTGGCCTCCGTCATCTCCGACGGGGACCACTACTCCGGCGCGGGGATCTGGCGCGGTGCCATCTCCTCTTCTTCCTCGGCAAAGCCTTGTGATCTGGTCCTAAAGACGCAGAGGGTCTTCACACGCATACGATGGCGGTGGCAGTGTTGCGGCATGTGGCGGCAAGCTCTGGCTCTAGCTGTGGTGGCGCGAAAGACTCGAGCGGCGGCGGCGCAATGAGAAACCCTAGTGTTGCGAATGCGAGAAAATGCGAGTGGGGTCTGCCCCAGCACACCACGACCTATAAATAGGCCCTCGCGACCCATCTAACCGTTTCTGGTTCGGTGCGACCAACGGCTCTATGCCAACGAGTTGCTGAGCCCAATGGCTTTGTGCCAGTACATCATTTTCTTCTCCAACAGCTATTTCTCAACGGATTGCTGCGCCAATGGCACAATGCTAATTGAATCCGGTATTTTCGCGAACTTATTTGGAATCCTACATTGGTGGCCTACTAGGTCATCAAGACCTCTATTGAGGTCGGTGGACCTCCCGATAGCATCTCCGACCTTCTTGAGGTCGGTAGACTCCCTGAAGGCTTCAGAACAGGTCGTAGGGGATTCAGTTCCTCTATGCATGCCATTACATATGATTTGATAGAAGAGTGTGAACTTCATATACATGACTCCATGTCTACATGGTCGTCATAAGCAACATCTGGTCCTCGACCAGTTAGAAGACACAAACTAGATCATCCCCATAATGGGCATGATTGAAGATCTGATCTACATAGAGCGAATCATGCCATGCTTTCTGCTATAGCAGGGCACATCGCAAGTCTTCTTCTGGCTTCCATACCTTCGAGGAGACCTCTCGGGGATCGGTGGCCCGATGCTGCTCCTAGCAAATTGTTTAGGGCCCCCGACTTTTGCATGCAGATGCGTTCTTCACCCCGGGTGTGTACTAGACTCCTAGACCTAGCACACTCACCACCAACTCTGCTCACCACCAGGCCTCAATGAGTATCTATTACTCGCCAAGAACATGGGGTATAACACTGGTTTCCTTCTGGATTCCTCGGTGGACGCAGGCGCAGAGATCAGTAGATTACTCCACACTTCGCAAGTATTCTTCTAGTGGACGGATGCATGCCCACGGCATGATATCTTGGCTATAATGGAATTTCATGATCTCCTCTGTGGTGATTGCTTCGCCTCCGGGCATCTGCTCTATTTATAGCTGAGTCCCGCACTCATTCGACCTCACCACTGTGAGCATGTGACCATGGTTACTGTACATATGTGAGACTTCTTTTGGCGCTTCTCTATGACGCACGACGACAAAGCTAGGTGTCCTGCACCTGGCACAAAGTGCACTGTTCACATGTGATTCCCGCTAATGTCGCCGCCCGTGACCTGCACAGTATGTGCCTTTGCCGGACTTTGTTTGTTGTGCTCGAACAAATATCTTTGTCGGATGCAATTTTTTGTCACGTTGTGCTGAGCGAGATGGCTGGCGACCTCATGCTACCGTACACTATTGCCCCTGTGAATTTACAGTTCACGTCTCCAACTAGCCTGACTCCGAGTCAGACGGCCCAGCTGCCATATGGTATTGTACCTACTAGTTTGACGACCTCTTCAAGTCTACGATCTGCTACGACCTCATCCAACGACATTCGCACCCGCCACAACTCTGCGTCTTATTTGCACCCTTTGTGGCTCTGCATCCTGGTGTACCCGCTACGGCTCTACACGTAAACGGACCTTGTACCAATCAGTTTATATTTCTGTCTCCCGAGCAGAATGGTCGTAGGTTCGATTGAAGACCTTCCAGGGTAGGCATGCCTCGCTGCTCTGCCAGATTCATCTGGGCGCTTGGAGTCCAAATCAATCACGTCTATGATATTCGATGGGCCTCCTGAAGGTCGGTGTGCCCATTACCCTGGTCAGCAATACCTCGGTACCATGGCTCCTCTAGATAATTGGCAGCTATGCTGGTTGTCTGGACACCAAAATGGCCTTCCCGGAGGTCGGCGTGCCACAATTCATAGGCCCTTCAATACCTTGGTACTGTTTTGGCCATGCCAACTTAGTTGGGCACCCTAGATGCGTGACCTCCTGCAGGTCGGTGTGCGTTTTAGCCCTACCAGCCTGTTCTGGACACCATTGGAAGGATTGCTTCAAAGGAATGAAGACCTCTCTGTAGGGTGCGCGCCAAACCGGCCCTGCCAGGCATCATCGGGTGTTTGTGCGCTATTAGCATGAGACCTTCTTAAGGTCGGCATGCCTCGAGTGGCTCTGCCAGACTCTTTGCAGCCTTGCAAGATATCTAGGTATCTCTACAACTGATTCTTCACCACTACAAATGAAAATCGCTTCTTCTCCTTTTTTGGATCATCAAAGCAGTCTTGCTGCCTACTTCAATGCTCGGGGACTACTATACGAGAATGTTTTTCAAACGCCCTCTTGTTTTCCTCATCACTTCTACCTACTGGGAAACCTTGGTTCTCATCAAGTCGGCTCTTGAGCTGATTTCTTCTTCTCCTCCTTTTTTAGATCATCAAAGTAGTCTTGCTGCCTACTTCAATGCTCGGGGACTACTATACAAGAGTGTTTTTCAAACGCCCTCAGTTTTTTCATCGTCGCTTCAACCTGTTAGAAGTTTGCTTCCTTTAGGTCGTCACTTGACCTCACTACGCTCAGGATTCTACACACTGGTCGGCTACTAAAGATTCTTTCTTTTTTGGACCGACATGCACAGTTATCGACCTGTTGATAGCTCCACGACTTTGTCATGATTCCATCGAGTTCGACGCGCCTACACATCGCTCGGGGGCATGTGGGACATGGGTACCCTAGGTCCCCATCGACCAGTCTCACGGCCGTCCCCGACAAGTGGGTCCGGCCCACCAGAAGACCAACCGACCTGGTTGTGGGCCTAGCAGACCTGATCTGTGGCCCACACGACCTCCTGAAGACCTTATCCAGAACGACTACAAGACTTCGAGTGCACGACAAGACAGCGATGGATCTGACAGGCAGTCCGAGAATATGGAACTAGTTGTAATCAACTATACTTAGGTCTCCTGGTCTTAACTGACCAGGACTTTGGGCGACTGACCTTGTCCGCTGGCCAATATAAGGCAGGCATGGCGACCCTCATTGTAACTACGCAATCCTCAAGCAATCTACACCAACAACTATACGTAGGGTTTTACTCTCCGGAGGACTAAACTAGTATAAACTCGTCGTGTTCCGTGTGTTCTTGCATAACCATCAAGTCCTTAGCTCTAGATCGCCCCCATCCGAATCTAAACCATCGGGGTTGACCCCCCCGTGTGGACTGCGCGGATCTAAACCTCTGAAACTCCCCTTCTTTGTTCTAGGCAATCCTAAAACAAAGTCCATTGAAATATCTTCCCAAGGTGCATTTGGAACACGAAGAGGCATGTATAAACCGTGAGGATTAAGGCATGACATAGCTTTTTGGCATGTTGTGCAGCGAGCAATCAACTTCTCCACATATCTCCTTATCTTGGGCCAAAAGAAATGACCAGCAAGGATGTCCTTTGTTTTCTTGACTCTGAAATGTCCCATCAACCCATCTCCGAGTGCTTCCTGCTGCAATAACAAACGCATAGAGCTAGCTGGAATGCATAGCTTATTAACTCTAAAAATAAATCCATCAGCTAGGACAAATTTGTTCCAAGATTTTCCCTCCTTGCAATTCAGCAACACATCTTTGAAATAATTATCATGGGCATATTGCACTTTAATTGTTTCCAAACCAAAGATTTTAAAATCAAGTTGGGACAGCATGGTATAACGCCTAGACAACGCGTCAACAATGACATTTTCTTTACCCTTCTTGTGTTTAATGACATAAGGGAAATACTTAATAAATTCAACCCATTTAGCATGCCTACGATTCAGTTTTGCTTGACTTCGAATGTGTTTCAAAGACTCATGATCAGAATGTATACCAAACTCTTTTGGCCATAAATAATGCTACCAAGTTTCTAAAGTCTGAACTAAAGCAAGCAATTCTTATCATAATTGGAATAATTCAGACTTGGTCCACTTAGTTTCTCGCTGAAATAGGCTACAGGTTTGCCATCATGTAACAGCACACCACCCAAACCAATTCCGCTAGCATCACATTCAAGTTCAAATGTTTTATTGAAATCAGAAAGTTGTAGCAAAGAGGCATGAGTGAGCTTATCTTTGAGTGTGTTGAAAGCATCATGTTGAGCTGCAGCCCAAGTGAAGGTCACACCCTTCTTGGTGAGCTCATGCAACGGGGCTGCAATGGTGTTGAAGTCTTTCACAGATCGTCAGTAGAAACCATCAAGTCCTAGAAAACTTCGCACTTGTGTGATAGTGGAGGGCACAGGCCAGCTATGTATGGCTTCCACCTTGGCTTGATCAACTTCGATTCCCTACGGTGTCACAACATATCCAAGAAAAGAGACTCGATCTGTGCAAAAAGTGCACTTCTCAAGATTTCCGAACAAACGGGCATCACGTAAGGCATTAAAAACAGCATGCAAATGATCAAGATGTTCCTCTAATGATCTACTATATATATCAAGATGTCATCAAAGTATACGACCACAAATCTGCTAATGAAAGCACGCAAAACTTTGTTCATTAATCGTATGAAAGTACTAGGGGCATTAGTGAGACCAAAAGGGCACGATTTGGCCAGGCGCACACCAGTGTAGGCAACAGTCGTGGAGCATGATTTGGCCAGGTGCACGATAGTGTAGGCGGCAGTCGTGGCCTAGCGGGAGAATGGTTTGGCCAAGCGCAGAACAGTGTAGGTGCACGATAGTGTAGGCGGCCCATGGGCCAGGCGCACAACAGTATAGGTGCACAACAATGTAGGCGCACAATACCATGTCTCAAATTAATTCAGTTGTTGATGCTACGAATTATTTAACTGTGAAGTTTGGATCGTTTTCTTTTGAGGTCAACGGAAGCAATACGAAGGAAGGAGTTATATCTACTACAACCACTTTGCTAAATAAGCTAATATTTAAACGAGATAATTTTCTCAAGAAATTAGAAGAGAAGAAAAGCAGATATGTCCATATTGGTTCTATACAGGTGAGTCTTAAAGAAGAGATACGAATTCCATGGAAGAAAATATTGATTGACTCCAACTATAAGGCATCAACTAATCATGCGGAATTAGCAAAAGATTAGGAAGCTGCCAGATTATTTTAATATACAGGCATGCGTATGAGTTCTGTATAAGACTTGGAGTCCGTGTGTATGCTGGGCCATAATTAGAGGTGTTTTGTTTATTCATGTGGGCTTTAATTAGTGGGTCGCGTATAATTGGACCAGGTCGTCGAGTTCCCCTAATGGCTCGCCTGCGAGCCATATAGCCAGGGCATGATGCTCATGTACAGGAAGATTGCCTGTTATCGTGTTTTTTCGTCGGGTCTCCTCGGAAGAACAGATAGACGACTCCTCTCATTATCTTAGCAGATCCCTTCAGAAATTGTGAAGATTAGCGCGATTAGGATCTCTCCTGGGTGCGCTGGTTCGATCTTGTCGAGGTCTCATCTTCTGATCGTGGTTCGTCGTGGCCGCGGGTGGAAGACATATCTAGGTTTATGGATTGCATCTGCTGTAAGCCGACCCCTCTTGAATTGCTACTGCTTGTGTTGGTGATTAATCAAACAGAGTTATCTTATTCCTTTTGGATTATACTGGTATCCTATTTGCACTTGTACGTGAGGCTCCTTTGATGCGATTGGTTGCTGGTTGTTTTGACTAAGGAAAATTCTATTGCTCGTGATAACACCCTGTTGGTTGGAGTTAGCAGCTACTGGCATAGATTTGATTTGTATTGTCCGTGTGCTATATCTCAAGATTGTTTTATTTCTGAAAATAAATACTTAGTAAAAGTATTTTTTTCTAGTACCGTGAGAGATTGGGATAATTCTCGGGCACAATAATTGTGTCCTTATTAGGTGGTATCAGTTTGCTAGGTTGCTCATGGTGGTTTCCATTGATTTGTGGTTATGGCTTACAATTTTGACATATGCCTTGAGTTTGTGCCAACTCTATATGCGACAACTTAACCATCTGGGTACTATGAGTGGGAGGATGTTATAATAAATTGTTATATTATTGATGAATAGCCATTAAATCAGTTGGCAAATTTGGCAAAACAAAGCTTCTCTCTTTCTTTGTCATTATGGTTCCGAAGAATGCAGCGGGAACATGGCGATGACTATTGTACTTCTTGGTATGAGATGAATGAGGTATTACGAAGATGGTTTGCTCCTCCTCTTGAGTCAGAGAAGAATATATTATCAATTAGTGGGAGTTCTTATGAACTATCACCAGAATCTATTGATGCTATTTTCGACAAAATTTTCTCTACCAAACTACTTGATAGTTCTAAAGAACTACACAAAGAAGATTCTCCATTATTTCTAAAGGCTGGAGTGCCTGAGCAAATCTCTATTAATGAGAGTGTGGATTTTTCTTTAGCATCAGGGCTGCCTGTTAATGACTCTTCTTGTGATCTTTTGTCTCAAGTACAGCTTGTTGATGCTTCATGATGAGGACATCACCACCGACACGGGTACATCTACACCAGCAACACCATCTCCGGCGCCACCAGAGGACACACTCCAAGCGCCACCTTCAGGGCCAATCACCCGGGCCCGTGCACGCGAATTAAACTACGTTTTGCTGCTGAAGAATGAAGGCCCAGAAGAATAAATGACGGCCCAACAGGAGGTCCACGTGGGAGCCTAGGGTTGGCAGCGGCCCCCCTCCTCCCTTGCCGCGGCTCCCACACGACGCCCCCCCGAGGCCGCGTGACCTCTTTCCCCCCGTGGCCGCCAGGGGCTGCGCCCCCTACTTTGTTTCCCCCTATATTAGATAGAGTCTTGGTTCGATAAAACTCGAGTTTGTTTTACAAGTTAGCTTTAGCTACAACCGAACAGCTACATAGCGCTGCCTTCGTGTATTGCAGACTCCACCTTCGAGTGATAGTAAGATTGCTCGCATCTTTTTCTTGTTCGTTCTTCGATTGCGTGCAAGAAACGATCTTCGTGATCAGGCTGACTTTGCACCGGCAATGTTGGTAACCATCAGGAGTTGGTTCAGCGAATGCATTGGCGCTTTGAGCTCGCTCGTCGTAGTCGGATCGTGAGGGTCAACAACCACCAAATCGAATTTATCTCCACTCACCGAAAGATCGGGCACTCCGCCTCTATCAAGTGGTATCAGCTTTCCAGGTTGATCGGTGAGTTTTTATCGAGTGTTTTTAATTCCTATAGTCCACAAAAACCAAACAAAAAAATTTCGATCTTTGTCCCAGCAACCCTTTTAGCCTCGCACTTTCATTCAATAAGTGTCGTTGTTGAATTCGTGTGCTTGTTCGTTCCATCGTTGCTGGTTTCTGGTGTTTTTCTTTTCTTGTTTTCCCCCTAACCCTAGCCGCCAAGGCCTATCGCCGCCGCCGCAATCCCCCTCGCGGTTGGGCGCTTGGGCCGCGCGCTGTTCCCCCCATCGTGGGACGCCAGGACACCGAGTCCGTGCCTAGCGCACCCCTCACGGTTGAACTGCGCACCAACCCCCCCTTCCCCGATCGCCCCCCCCCGCCTGGAGTCAGAACCGAAGTCAAAAAAAATGGAAAAGAATCAAAAAAAAAGAAAGAGAAAGTCAAAAAAAAGGAAAGAAACAAAAAAAGGAGGACGTTTCCAGCAGGGAGAAGGAGGTAGTCTGGTTCGGAAGGGAGTCCGTGGCCTTCACGCTGCGCCCCCCCTCACACCGTGTTCCCCCCTCCCACGCCGTGCGCGTCCCCCCCTTTTTGTTTTCACGCCGTGCATCCTCCCTGCCGCTTTCCCTCCCACGTCGTGCACATCACCCCCCCTCGCTCTTCCATTTTTTTCGCACTGGTAATCAGCAGCTTTTGTGACATATTTAGCACTCTTATTCAACTTTGCATTATTGTTTTGATTGTGCTAATCCTTGACTTGAGTGCAGCCTACCCAGAACTCCACATATTTCTCCGACGAGTAGATTTTGTTTCTCCAGGCAATCGCTCCTCCAATCTTTCGCGAGTTCCACCGGTTGGTTGTAGGTCGCCCCTGTGTGCGTGGTAAGAACATATAAGAATTTGATAATAGCACTAGTGTGAGCGTCTTGTGAGCTGTCCCACCCTATTTTTGTCGTCATTTTGTTTTTGTGCTTGCGCTAACCATGGCAGATGAAGGCGGCGCGGCTGATCCGTTGCAAGACTTGCGTGCACAAGTTGAAGGACTAGCCGTAGACATTCAGACGGTACATGAACGGCTGGATGAAACGATCACTACGTCGACCGACCGTTTTCGATCAGCTCGACCTCGCCCAGATGGCCACCAAGACCACACTCGACGATCGTGTGGCCCGACTCGATGCCATTCACACCTCGATCACAGAGTTGCAGAAGGACTATGGCGGTGATTCGGAGCAGGACGCCGGAGACAGTCGCGGTCGTGCCCGCCGTGTGACACGCCGCCCCGGTAATGATTCTTTTTCTAAGACTAAATTTAAAATCCCACCTTTTAATGGAAAATATGATCCTACTGCATATCTTGATTGGGAGTTAGAGGTTGAACAAAAATTTTCATGCCATGATATTGCTGCAAATTCTCAAGTTAAAGCTGCTATTAGTGAATTTACTGATTTTGCTTTAATTTGGTGGCGTGAGTATAAAATTAAACATCTCACTGCCATTCCGGCCACATGGGATCAATTGAAAACTGCTATGCACCATAGATTTGTGCCTTCATATTATGCTCGTGATTTGCTTAATAAGATGCAGCGTTTCCAGCAAGGTTCTCAATCTGTTGAGGACTATTACCAGTAGTTACAAAAATGTATGATTCGTTGTGGTATATTGGAGACCAACGACGCTGCTATGGCACGTTTTCGTGGTGGCTTAAACCGCGAAATCCAGGACATACTTGATCATAAGGAATATAATTATATGACTCAATTATTCGAATTTGCTTGCAAAGCTGAACGTGAAGTGCAGGGACGCCGCTCGAAGACATTTTCTAACTCTTTTGCATGTCGTACCTCGACATCCAGCCCCGCGGCCGCCTCTCCTACACCATCTATGGCCATGACGACGCCCCGGGATAAGGCGGCCACATCTACAGGTGCTGCTCCACCCACAGGCGCAGCACCCACCCCGGGCCGTACGCGGGATATCACGTGTTTTCATTGCAGCGGACGTGGCCACGTGGCTCGGGACTGTCCAAACAAGCGCACATTGCTCATCTGTGACAATGGTGAGTACTCTTCGGTTAGTGATTCTGAAGAATCCCACCATACTATGCTAGCCACTGATCATGCAGCTAAGGCGGATGTACATGTCAACCCGGGAGACGCCAATAGGTATGAAAGTCTTGTTGCGCAGCGTGTTCTCAGTGCACAGGTTGCCCGCCCGAGAAGAATCAGCGAAACACCCTTTTCCACACAAAGGGCGTTGTGCAGGAGCGGTCGATTCGCATCATCATCAACAGCGGCAGCTGCAACAATTTGGCGAGTACCACACTGGTTGAGAAATTATCTTTACCCACTCGTAAGCATCCGAATCCATATCACATTAAATGGCTTAATGATGGTGGGAAAATTAGAATAACACAATCAGTGTGTGTTCATTTCTCCATGGGTGCTTATTCTGATTTTGTTGATTGTGATGTTGTTCCTATGGAAGCATGTTCCTTGTTACTTGGTAGACCTTGGCAATATGATACTGATAGCTTGCATCATGGTCGTTCGAATCATTATTCTTTCATGTTTAAGGGTCAGAAAATAATTATCCATCGCATGACACCTGAACAAATTCTTAAAGATGATATTGCTAGAGCTGCTAAAACTGCTAAACAACTTGAACCATCACCATCGATTAATTCTGAAATCAAGTTGAATGCTCCTGTTTCACTTGCTACACGTGCTGATTTTGATGAACTGTGTGATGCTCAATTGCCCTGTTATGCACTATATGCTCTAGTCTGCTCGTTTCACTTGATGATGCACCGTCTTTGGATGTCCCCCTTGTGGTTGCTAACCTTTTGCAGGAGTACGCTGATGTCTTTCCCAAAGACTTACCACCGGGTCTTCCACCACTCCGTGGCATTGAGCACCAGATTGATCTCATTCCAGGCGCACAACTTCTGAATCGCGCCCCGTACCGTACAAATCCGGATGAGACCAAGGAGATCTAGCGCCAGGTACAGGCATTGCTTGACAAGGGTTACATTCGTGAGTCTCTCAGCCCTTGCTCAGTTCCTGTGTTGCTTGTTCCAAAGAAAGATGGATCATGGCGTATGTGTGTAGATTGTCGTGCTATTAATAACATCACCATTCGTTATCGATACCCCATACCACGACTTGATGATATGCTAGATGAGCTTAGTGGTGCCATTATTTTCACAAAGATTGATTTGCGTTGTGGTTACCACCAGATTAGAATGAAACTCGGTGATGAATGGAAAACAGCTTTTAAAACGAAATTTGGCTTATATGAATGGTTGGTTATGCCGTTTGGATTGACTAGTGCTCCCAGCACCTTTATGCGCTTAATGAATGAAGTTCTAAGGCCTTTCATTGGATTGTTTGTTGTTGTCTATTTTGATGATATTCTCATTTATAGCAAGTCCATCGAAGAACATTTAGAACATTTGCGTGCTGTTTTTGATGCGTTGCGTGCTGCTAACTTGTTTGGTAACATGGATAAATGCATCTTTTGCACGCAACGTGTCTCGTTTCTTGGCTATGTTGTTACTTCACAGGGCATTGAGGTGGATAGCAGCAAGATCGACGCCATTCGAGAGTGGACTACACCGACGACGGTCACACAGATTCAGTGTTTTCTTGGACTTGCAGGTTTCTGTCGCAGGTTCGTCCGTGATTTCAGTTCCATTGCCGCACCTCTCCACGAGCTTACAAAAAAAGGTGTGTTGTTTGATTGGTGTGATTCACAAGAGGTAGCATTCAACACTTTAAAAGATAAGTTAACACATGCTCCTCTCTTGCAATTGCCTGATTTTGATAAAATATTTGAGCTTGAATGTGATGCCAGCGATATTGGGCTAGGTGCTGTTTTGTTACAAGAAGGAAAACCTGTTGCTTATTTTAGTGAAAAATTAAACGGTGCTAGCCTGAGATATTCTACTTATGATAAGGAACTTTATGCTTTAGTGCGCACTTTGCAAACATGGCAGCACTATCTTTGGCATCGCGAGTTCATTATTCATTCTGATCATGAGGCTTTAAAACATATTCGTACCCAAACAAATCTGAACCGTCGTCATGCTTATTGGGTAGAATTCATTGAGTCTTTTCCGTACATGATTAAACATAAGAACGGGAAGGAAAATGTCATTGCTGATGCGTTGTCTCGTCGATATACTATGTTGTCCCAGTTAGATTTTAGAATCTTTGGTTTACAGACCATAAAAGAACAATATGTCGATGATGCTGATTTTGAAGATGTTTTTGCTCATTGTATGAATGGGAAACCTTGGGGCAAATTTCATATGCAGGATGGGTTCTTGTTTCGCGCTAACAAGCTGTGTGTTCCAGCAAGCTCGGTTCGCCTTTTGCTGTTACAGGAAGCGCATGGCGGTGGCCTCATGGGACACTTTGGCGTTTACAAGACGCATGAGGTGTTGGCTGCCCACTTCTTTTGGCCCCGGATGCGCCCTGATGTTGAGCACCTTGTTGCACGTTGCACTACTTGTCAGAAAGCTATGTCCTGACTGAACAACCATGGTTTGTATATGCGTTTGCCTGTTCCTACCTCTCCTTGGCTTTATATTTCTATGGACTTTGTTTTGGGATTGCCTAGTACTAAGAAGGGGAGGGACAGCATTTTTGTGGTTGTTGATCGATTTTCTAAAATGGCTCATTTTATACCTTGTCATAAGACTGATGATGCTAGCAATATTGCTGAATTGTTCTTTAGAGATATTATTCGCTTGCATGGTATTCCAAATACAATAGTCTCTGATCGTGATGCTAAGTTTCTCAGTCATTTTTGGAGGTCGCTTTGGAAAAAATTGGGAACTAAATTGTTGTTTAGCACAACTTGTCACCCTCAGACTGATGGGCAAACTGAGGTGGTTAATCGAACCTTGTCAACCATGCTTAGGGCTGTTTTAGACAAAAATTTGACATGTTGGGAGGATTGCTTGCCTCATGTTGAGTTTGCTTATAATCATGCAACGCATTTTTCCACACAGATGTGTCCCTTTCAGGTTGTGTATGGTTATATTCCTCGAGCGCCTATTGATTTGTTTCCTTTTGATGCTGAAGACGCTCCCCACATAGATGCTACTGCACATGTTGATCAAATGATTCGCTTAAATGAACAAACTCATCAAAACATTGCTGCTGCTAATGCTAGATATCAGGTTGCGGGTAGTAAAGGGAGAAAACATGTTACTTTTGAACCTGGTGATTTGGTTTGGTTGCATTTGCGAAAGGATCAGTTTCCTACTTTGCGACGTTCTAAATTGATGCCTCGTGCTGCTAGTCCTTTTAAGATACCAACCAAAATTAATGATAATGCTTATGTTCTTGACCTGCCTGCGGAGTTTGGTGTTTCCCCTAGTTTCCATGATGCAGATTTGAAGCCGTATGCGGGCGAGGATGAGGAGTTGCCGTCGAGGACGACTTCAGTTCAAGAAGGAGAGGATGATGAGGACATCACCACCGACACGGGTACATCTACACCAGCAGCACCATCTCCGGCGCCACCAGAGGACACACTCCAGGCGCCACCTTCAGGGCCAATCACCCGGGCCCATGCACGCGAATTAAACTAAGTTTTGCTGCTAAAGAATGAAGGCCCAGAAGAATAAATGACGGCCCAACAGGAGGTCCACGTGGGAGCCTAGGGTTGGCAGCGCCCCCCTCCTCCCTTGCATCGGCTCCCACACGCCCCCCCCCCCGAGGGCGCGCGACCTCTTTCCCCCCGTGGCCGCCAGGGGCTGCGGCCCCTACTTTGTTTCCCCCTATATTAGATAGAGTCTTGGTTCGATAAAACTCGAGTTTGTTTTACAAGTTAGCTTTAGCTACAACCGAACAGCCGCATAGCGCTGCCTTCGTGTATTGTACACTCCACCTTCGAGTGATAGTAAGATTGCTCGCCTCTTTTTCTTGTTCGTTCTTCGATTGCGTGCAGGAAACGATCTTCGTGATCAGGCTGACTTTGCACCGGCAAGGATGGTAACCATCAGGAGTTGGTTCAGCGATTGCATTAGCGCTTCGAGCTCGCCGTCGTAGTCGGATCGTGAGGGTCAACAACCACCAAATCGAATTTATCTCCACTCACCGAAACATCAGGCACTCCGCCTCTATCACGTTGTATCAGCTTTCCAGGTTGATCGGTGAGTTTTTATCGAGTGTTTTTAATTCCTATAGTCCACAAAAACCAAACAAAAAAATTTTGATCTTTGTCCCAGCAACCCTTTTAGCCTCGCACTTTCATTCAATAAGTGTCATTGTTGAATTCGTGTGCTTGTTCGTTCCATCGTTGCTGGTTTCTGGTGTTTTTCTTTTCTTGTTTTTCCCCCTAACCCTAGCCGCCAACCCCCATCGCCGCCGCCGCAATCCCCCTCGCGGTTGGGCACTTGGGCCACGTGCTGTTCCCCCCATCGTGGGACGCCAGGACTCCGAGTCCGTGCCTAGCGCACCCCCCTCGCAGTTGGACCGCGCGCCGACCCCCCTTCCCCGATCGCCCCCCCCTCGCGGTTGAACCGCGCGCCGACCCCCCTTCCCCGATCGCCCCCCTCGCCTGGAGTGCGAACCGAAGTCAAAAAAAGGAAAAGAATCAAAAAAAAGAAAGAGAAAGTCAAAAAAAAGGAAAGAAACAAAAAAAAGGAGGACGTTTCCAGCAGGGAGAAGGAGGTAGTCCGGTTCGGAAGGGAGTCCGTGGCCTTCACACCGCGCCCCCCCCCTCACGCCGCGTTTTCCCCCCTCCCACGCCGTGCGCGTTCCCCCCCTCCCTTTTTTGTTCTCACGCCGTGCTTCCCCCCTGCCGCTTTCCCTCCCACGCCGTGCACATCACCCTCCCCTCCTCGCTCTTCCATTTTTTTCGCACTGGTAATCAGCAGCTTTTGTGACGTATTTAGCACTCTTATTCAACTTTGCATTATTGGTTTGATTGTGCTAATCCTTGACTTGAGTGCAGCCTACCCAGAACTCCACATATTTCTCGGACGAGCAGATTTTATTTCTCCAGGCAATCGCACCTCCAATCTTTCGCGAGTTCCACCGGTTGGTTGCAGGTCGCCCCTATGTGCGTGGTAAGAACAGATAAGAATTTGAGAACAGCACTAGTGTGAGCGCCTTATGAGCTGTTCCACCCTATTTTTGTCGTCATTTTGTTTTTGTGTTTGCGCTAACCATGGCAGATGAAGGCGGCGCGGCTGATCCGTTGCAAGACTTGCGTGCACAAGTTGAAGGACTAGCCGCAGACATTCGGACGGTACATGAATGGCTGGACGAAACGATTACTACGTCGGCCGACTATTTTCGATCAGCTCGACCTCACCCAGACGGCCACCAATACCACACTAGACGCTCTCGTGGCCCGACTCGATGCCATGCACACCTTGACCACAGAGTTGCAGAAGGACTATGGCGGTGATTCAGAGCAGGACGCCAGAGACAGTCGTGGTCGTGCCCGCCGTGTGCCACGCCGCCCCGGTAATGATTCTTTTTCTAAGATTAAATTTAAAATCCCACCTTTTAATGGCAAATATGATCTTGCTGCATATCTCGATTGGGAGTTAGAGGTTGAACAAAAATTTTCATTCCATGATATTGCTGCAAATTCTCAAGTTAAAGCTGTTGTTAGTGAATTTACTGATTTTGATTTAATTTGGTGGCGTGAGTATAAAATTAAACATCTCACTGCCATTCCGACCACATGGGATCAATTGAAAACTGTTATGCGCCATAGATTTGTGACTTCATATTATGCTCGTGATTTGCTAAATAAGATGTAGCGTTTCTAGCAAGGTTCTCAATCTGTTGAGGACTATTACTAATAGTTACAAAAAGGTATGATTCGTTGTGGTATATTGGAGACCAACGACGCTGCTATGGCACGTTTTCGTGGTGGCTTAAACCGCGAAATCCAGGACATACTTGATTATAAGGAATATAATGATATGACTCAATTATTTGAATTTGCTTGCAAAGCTGAACGTGAAGTGCAGGGACGCCGCTCGAAGACATTTTCTAACTCTTTTGCAGGTCGTACCTCGACATCCAGCCTCGCGGCCGCCTCACCTACACCATCTACGGCCACGACGACGCCCCGGGATAAGGCAGCCACATCTACAGGTGCTGCTCCACCCACAGGCGCAGCACCCACCCCGGGTCGTACGCGGGATATCATGTGTTTTCGTTGTAGCGGACGTGGCCACGTGGCTCGAGACTGTCCGAACAAGCGCACTTTGCTCATCCGTGACAATGGTGAGTACTCTTCGGCTAGTGATTCTGAAGAATCCCACCATACTATGCTTGCCACTGATCATGCTGCTAAGGCGGATGTACATGTCAACCCAGGCGACACCGATAGGTATGAAAGTCTTGTTGCGCAGCGTGTTCTCAGTGCACCGGTCGCCCCGCCCGAGAAGAATTAGCGACACACCCTTTTCCACACAAAGGGCATTGTGCATGAGCGGTCGATTCGCATCATCATTGACAGCGGCAGCTGCAACAATTTGGCGAGTACCACGCTGGTTGAGAAATTATCTTTACCCACTCGTAAGCATCCGAATCCATATCACATTCATTGGCTTAATGATGGTGGGAAAATTAGAATAACACAATCAGTGCGTGTTCATTTCTCCATGGGTGCTTATTCTTATTTTGTTGATTGTGATGTTGTTCCTATGGAAGCATGTTCCTTGTTACTTGGTAGACCTTGGCAATATGATACTGATAGCTTGCATCATGGTCATTCGAATCATTATTCTTTCATGTTTAAGGGTCAGAAAATAATTATCCATCCCATGACACCTGAACAAATTCTCAAAGATGATATTGCTAGAGCTGCTAAAACTGCTAAACAACTTGAACCATCACCATCGATTAATTCTGAAATCAAGTTGAATGCTCCTGTTTTACTTGCTACACGTGCTGATTTTGATGAACTGTGCGATGCTCAATTGCCCTGTTATGCACTAGTATGCTCTAGTCTGCTCGTTTCACTTGATGATGCACCGTCTTTGGATGTCCCCCCTGTGGTTGCTAACCTTTTGCAGGAGTACACTGATGTCTTTCCCAATGACTTACCACCGGGTCTTCCACCACTCCGTGGCATTGAGCACCAGATTGATCTCATTCCAGGCGCACAACTTCCGAATCGCGCCCCGTACCGTACAAATCCGGATGAGACCAAGGAGATCCAGTGCCAGGTACAGGCATTGCTTGACAAGGGTTACATTCGTGAGTCTCTCAGCCCTTGCTCAGTTCCTGTGATGCTTGTTTCAAAGAAAGATGGATCATGGCGTATGTGTGTAGATTGTCGTGCTATTAATAACATCACCATTCATTATCGATACCCCATACCACGACTTGATGATATGCTAAATGAGCTTAGTGGTGCCATTATTTTCACAAAGATTGATTTGCGTAGTGGTTACCACCAGATTAGAATGAAACTCGGTGATGAATGGAAAATGGCTTTTAAAACGAAATTTGGCTTATATGAATGGTTGGTTATGCCGTTTGGATTGACTAGTGCTCCCAGCACCTTTATGCGCTGAATGAATGAAGTTCTAAGGCCTTTCATTGGATTGTTTGTTGTTGTCTATTTTGATGATATTCTCATTTATAGCAAGTCCATGGAAGAACATTTAGAACATTTGCGTGCTGTTTTTGATGCGTTGCGTGCTGCTAACTTGTTTGGTAACATGGATAAATGCATCTTTTGCACGCAACGTGTCTCGTTTCTTGGCTATGTTGTTACTCCACAGGGCATTGAGGTGGATAGCAGCAAGATCAACACCATTCGAGAGTGGCTGAGAAACCAAGTTGATATGTGCCTTGGTTTGTATATGATGAGCGATTGACCGGATGTTTTGAGGCTTTGTGTTGAGTGTGTTTCGTCGGGTTGTGTTGTCGGTTGTGTGTATTTTATTCATATCTTTATGTGGTGTGTTGTCAATGCACTCGTGAGGAGTGGTTGACAACGTTGTGTGGACTGACTCTTGGCCTAGTATTGCAGGTGTTGGTTGCGGCTTGGTTTGCGTTGGTGCAGGTGAAGAACAGGCGCGAAAGGTCTTAGCCTTGCGGGGCCTCCGAGGAGTGGAGAGACAAGTAGGCTTGGTTCGAGGGACCCGGTGGCCGACGTGATCAAGTGCGGGCCGCATGGTGCAAGAAGAGCAAGATGAAGTCGTGGACATGGAGCCGGTGCATCGGTGGCGGCCAAGTCAAGGAACGAGGCAAGACCAAGTAGACCGTCCGGGCGCCGGAGGTGAAAGGCTTGACGGGCTCGACGCTTGGCATGGTGAGGCCGGACCGTGTACGCGGGGTTTGTTGGTTTGGCCACAAAACCATCGGAGGACGGTTTCTTGGTTTGGGCCTCAAAACCAAGTCCGAAGGCCCAACGCGACGAAGTCGGAGATCCGGGAGCGTCGGGTAGCTTCGAGGCGGGCGACACGCGGCATGATCGAGGTGCTTGCGTCGGGAGGACGCGAAGGCCCGATGGATGCGCGGCCGTCCGATGGTGAACTTCATGTGTTGACCAAAATGCCCCTGTGAGGGCTTGTATTGTATCTCCTAGTATAGGGGCACTCCGGTCTTTTCCGGAGGGCATATATATAGGAGGAGGGGGCTGAATTTTCAGCCAACTCTTTGGCTAGAGGTGGGAGTGCTCTTTCATTTGGGGGTGCTCTTGGGAGAGAAGGAGAGAGGAGTGAGTGGCTCTTTGTTTGGATCTTTTTGCCATCCATGATTTGGAATTCTTGACAGTGGCTTGTAACCGGATATGGCTTGAAGATTCATAGTGAAATCCATCTCTTAATCTTGTGCCAAATCGTTTAATCCCGAGGGTTTTTCTTTTATGCGATTTTCGGAGGTATTTTTGGAGGATTTTTTGTTCGTAGGATTTGAGTGCATTTTGGTGGGGATTTCTTTGTGGGGATCACTCATAGGTCTTCTGTGACCATTCTCCTGGTGATCTTTCACCCACAAACCCCACGAATCGGCTCGGATTTGAAGTTCTTCCTCTCTACCTCTAGTTCTTGGTGTTCATCACGAAATCCTCGATTCCGCGAGATTGATTGGGTTTGGGGCCATGAGATTTTAGGGATAGCTTCTACTTGAGGCAAATCCACTTCCCCTAAAGTTTGGCTTCCATCCATTAGGTGAATCGGGAGATCGGTGATTTTGAGGAAAAGCTCTCTCTCTAGGGTTCATAGCCTAAATCATTTTTCTGGTGGTGATTACTTGATCTTTTGGGGGAGATCTTTTGGGATAAGCTTCCTTGTGTTGTTAAGAAGCTACGGTTAAAGTTTCATGATTTTTGGAGATCGATTGATCGAGTTTTGGATTTTCCTTCCTTCTCCCGCGGGCTGTTTTTCTCTGTTTTTCTGAGGCTGTCAGGACTTCCGACCTGACCCAGGTAGTACCGATAAACTGGACAGAAAGCTCTTATCGGAAGTACCGACCTTGGGCCGGTAGTATCGAGGGTCGGAAGTACCGACCCTACGTCGGAAGTTCCGATATCGGGTTTTCGACAGACAGAAAGTCTTTTTCGGTAGTTCCGACCTTGGGGCGGTAGTTCCGACAAACACTGCAGTAAGTTGGTTTAGCATGCTCCTTTCCTCGTTTCTTTTTAAGCTTGCTTCCGCTTTGCTTCTAGACTTGTTCCAACTTGTTCCTAGGGTTAGTAGGTCCGTTGTGACTATGTGATCTTGGCAAGTTTGTGCGGGATTCTTTGGAAGTGATTTTGGTGGTTTAGGCCGAGTTCTTGAGAAGAATTTTTATCGACTCCCATTCACTCCCCCCCCCTCTCTGGTCGCCAATTCGGTCCTTCAATTGGTATCAGAGCCAGGTTGCGGATTCGTGTGACTCTAACAAGTCTAGGATCCATAAGGCGACAGAGAAAAGGGCACTTTTGCTTGCGGATTTGGTTTGCGCTTTTTTGAGCATGTTTTTGGCTAATCCTAACTGGTGCTTTGAGTTATGGCACCAAGCTCTTCCTGTTGTGTGTCTTTGCCTTCTGAGATTGGTGTGAAGGAGAGTGCTTCGGGAGATGACCACAAGTGGAGGAGAAAGTGCAAGGAGTTGGAGAATGATAAGGAGGCGTCGGCGTTGATCCGGCTTTTGGTGGCCCAAGATGATGATCTCCAAGACAAGCTCATGAAGAGAAGCAAGGTCAAGCTCACTCAAGGTATCATTAGCTTGTTCACCCGCCTTTGTGCCTATGGTGAGATGAATGTTGAGTTAAAGAACTCTCCTTTGCCATGCAAGTCATGTGAGGCTTTGCTTGTTGAAAATAAGATTGTTAGGGGAGAAACTCTTGAGTTTGCTAATGATGTTAGTACCTTGCTTAGAATGAATGAAGAGTTGAATTCTTCTCTTGCTTGTTTGATGGATGAGAATGACTTGTTGAAATCCAATGCTTCTATGCCTTGCAATTCTTGTGTTGCTTTGAATATTGATCTTGATGTGGCTACAAGTAAGATTGCTTTGTTGGAGTCAAGTGCTTCCTTACCATGTGTTTCTTGTGAGTCTTTGCATGCTGAAATTAATGAACTAAAATTGACTCACACCACATGTTTAGATGAACTTGAGCATGCTAGGGCTGAAATTGGTGATATGAAATCCATGCCTTGTAGCAAGTGCTCTTTGTTGCTTGTAGATGATTCTTGCCATACTTCTTGTCATGATGATGATGCTTTGGTTGATGTAAATGATGATACTTGTTCATGTGGTCTCATTTGCACTTCATGCATTGATTTGGAAAGTGAAGTTTTGGCTTTGAAAAGAATGCGCGATGATATGAGCGCCAAGTTGGTTGTGCATGATGAGATGAGTGCCAATCTTGAGAAAGAAAATGAACTCTTGCGTACCACATATGCTAGATGCATTGAAAAGGAAATCGATAATTTGAGAAATATGACATGTGGTACTTGTGAGCACCTCAAGTTTGAAAATGAGGTTTTGCGCACAAGGTGCAAGAGTCTTTGTGCTAAGGGTTTGGATTCTCGCATTTCTTGTCACTCCGATGTTGATGCTTTTAAAATTCCTTCTTCTCAACCGGAGTTGACTTCTTCTCTTGAGTGTGAGTCTTTGGATGGTGGCACGTGTGGTGGTGCTTTGGATAGCTCTTTCATAGCTACTCCTAAGCTTGTTGCTTCTTCCGGTGTTGGCCAGGATGTGTCAGATGGCAAAGGTGCTTCTCACATATTTGGAACTCATGCTCCCAAACCGAAGTTCCAATGCACTTTTTGCAAGAAGGATGGGCACACCGTGGAGTTTTGCTTTCGCTGTGTCAAGCACGAGCGACGTGTGCGTGCCAAAGCTTTTAAGAAGCCACGTAGACTTTCTCATGGCACGTGTGATTCTAATGTGGGCACCAAGTTGGATGTTGGGATTGATGCTTCTTGCTCTAAGTCCCAAAGGACTTCTCACTTACAAGAGAATGGTGATTTGTCCACTCGGACTGTGCCTCTCGATAGGCCTTTGTACCATTGCTCTCATTGTGAGAAGGATGGGCATCAAGAGATCTTTGGCTACCGTCGGGCAAGGAGAATACGACGAGCTGGTGCTTCTAGGCCTTTGGTTGTTCATAGCCCTTCTCATGGCATGAACACTTGTGAGCCTAAGAAGGCACAATTTGTGGACGGGTTTTTATGACACTCTTTCTAGTGAGTTAGGCCATGCTCGTGGACATGTTTCTAGTGTTTCTTGTGTTGGTCCACGACATGCTTTCCATGGTGCTTGTGTTGGTTCTTCTCCTACGACCCCGAACGATCTTTGCCTTTTTGCTTGTGGTAGCACTCGGTTTTTTTCGCAAGTGGCTCCTTTGAGGCATGGTTCTAAGGGTGTTCGAAAACCTTTTCATTCGAACCGGCATTTGCATCATGCTAACCCACATGATAACTTGAGTGCATCGCTTACCCGTGTGACCAAGTATTGGATTCCCAAGTATGTGCTTGCTAACCCTTTGGGATCCAAGGCTCGGCCTTTTTTGTCTCCTCATGTGTAGGTATGGAGACACGGTTGGAGAACATGAGCTCGATGATGCTTGATCTTTGCCCATGAGGTGATCAAGACAAGATTGTTCTCCACACCGCTTTGGATGGCTCTTGAAAGCCTTTGTACACATGTATAGTGAGTTTCCTTTTCCCCTTGTGCTCACTTGTATATACTTGTGTCTTGTTTGTGTGTAAACCATGGTAGGCTAGCCACCTTGTTCATGATAGCTTTGTGATCTTGCATATCTATCTCGCTATCTTTGTATTATATTGTGGTGGATGATATTTATGAACATCATGCTTTATGGTTGCTCTTTGTGGTTATGTCATGTTGTTCATCTATATCATGTTTGGCTAGCTCTATGGTACTTTTCTTGTTAGCATGTTTGTCCCCTCATGTATATCTTGTCATGCTAGCCTTGTAATATATGATTGGTGGATGATCCATATGAACTTGTATCATGCCTTCGTTTAGTTCTTGTATCATGTTTGGCATGTTGTTCTTTGGTATCATTTTGGTTTAGTGTTCTTGTATAGGGTTGTACCTTGTTGACATGCTTGCTAGCCCATGCTTATATTCATATATATGGAATAATGTTACAATAATGCTTTATTTATCTTGATTAGTATTGTCAATGCATTGTGTAGCATGTTTTCAGTTTGGTTTGGGTTTTGGGCTTGGCTTGTCTTCGGGTTGTGTTTTGTTCCTTCTTTGTTTTTCTCCCTTTTCGGTTGGTTTTAGAGCTTCCCTTTTGCTCTTTCTTTTCCTAGCTTTTGCTTTGCTAGTTGTCTTTGATTGAGGGGGAGCTTGGCTTCATTCGATGGGGAATTTGATTTTAAGGGTGTGGATTTTGGTAGCCTTTTGTGATCATTCAATTAGTATCCTTTCTATGGTACTCGATTGGGATCTTTGGCGGTCTTGCAATTGGTATCTTCCCTATGGTACTCAATTGGGACCTTTGGTGGCTCTTCTCTCGCTTGGAGCGGTTGTTAGTTGGTGTGTCCCCTTGTGAGCCTTCTTGGTGTTAAGTCAAGTTCCGTGTCTCCTCATGCATTTTGCATTGCATATGTACCATGTATCATGATGTATAGACTTTGGTAGGCTTTACATTCATGTCTTGCATTGTGTCATATATCATGTTGCATTTGATGTACATATCTACTTTTGTTGCATTTGCATCATATGCATGGTAGGTTGAGCTTCTCCTATATGCTTTGAATACTATGATATGCTCATTGTGAGCTTTTGAGCATGTTTGATATGATTTGGTGATGGATAGCTATGCTCTTGATAGTTTTGCTATATATGTATGTTGAGATGGCTATTTTTGGAAAATGTTAGGATAGGCTCTCTCTTGTGAGTTTAAGGCCTTGTATGATCTTAGTGTGCTTTGGTGGTCTACATCATCCTTAATTCGTGTTGGGATATCATGTGCTTTTCACTTGGGGTCAAAGACCCATTTGTCATTATGAATGTTTAGCCCATGTGTTACCTTGTGGGGGAGCATAAGCTTCTTTTTGCTGCAAAGGCACTTCATGTACCATTTTGTGCTTAAAATTGATAAAAAAATGAAATTGGTATGAAATGCTTGTGTTTGAAGTTATGCTCTCACTTGTTTCATGTCACAAATGCTTTAAAACTGAATTTTTATGGGTGCTAAACCGTTACATGTTGTCTACCATGAGAAGTCGAAGTAGACACATGGCTCGGTGGCTTTAACATGACATGAGATGCTTATGGGTGTTTGTAATGATCTTGTGATGAGGATATGTGACCTAGCATGAAGTTTGTGTGATCTAGATTCACTTTGGCATGTTTTGCTCATGCTTAGGTCTTTGCTCATGAGAGGGAATTTTTTCACAAAATGCTTAATTTGATCATGCCTTTGTCTTATGCCTATATAGCTTTACTATCTTGATGGCTATGCTTTTATGGAACTATGAACTATCTTGCTTGCTCATCATCTCATGTGTAGCATTTATAGTGCTCTTTGTATATTTGAGAAGCTAGTAGTTGAATTTCTTGTAAAATTGCCTTGATTCATGCATTGTCAACATAGAGGAAAAATTGCATTTGGGGGAGAAAATGTTTCAATTTTCATGCATTTGTTGCATCCAGAGGGATACTCAGTTCAGGGGGAGAACTTGAGTTTGCATGCACATTTTCAGGGTAAGTATGCATTTGCGTAGGGGGAGCTTTGGTAAGTTTCCTTTGTTTGCCTGAGTTGTGCTTTGGTGGTTGCTCTTTGCTCTATCACATGTGTTTAGGGTAAGCTTTGTATGCTCTTTGGCCCTAGTGCATGTGTTTAGGGGGAGCTTGTGAGTTTTGTGCTCTTTTGCTCTTTTGCCGGTGGTGTTGAGCCCCTGTGCCTCTTCTTGAGGAGCCGGCGGTTGATTTGAGTTTTCGATCATCACATACTTGGTGTTGAGCCCTTTGTGCCTCTTCTTGAGAGATCATGTGCTTTCGTTTGTCCATGATCGGTGTTGAGCCCTTTGTGCCTCTTCTTGAGGGATCATGCGTTCTTGTCTCGATTGTGTCGAGCCGTTGCCCATGTCTTTGGGGACCGAGATTGTTAGTGGTGGTGGCCTTTGTGGTTTCTCTCATGCCAAGTGACTTTGTTCTTTGCTCTTGTGTGGTTTCCATTCACTTGGATGAGATGTTCAGCATTTTGTCTCTCAAACCATTTCTTTGTGCTCGCATGTTGTCAACCCACTCCTCAAGGGGGAGAATTTTGGAAAATCAAGTTGATATGAACCTTGATTTGATGGTGATGAGCGGTTGACAAGTGCTTTGTTAAGAGCTGAAATTGGTTTGATGGCTTTTGGGATTGCTTGTAGTTCTTGTGGGTTACCTGACTCTTTGGTGGTGTTTAGCCTTTGTGCTTCCTTTGGTTCCGAGAGTCTTTGGTTGAGCTCTTCTCATTTCATGTTGCCTTGTGTTTGCTTTTTGTTGGCTTTTAGGCACTTGAATGATTTTTCCTTTTGCTTTCAAACCATCTTTTGTCAATGCACTCATCAAGGGGGAGATTGAGAAACCAAGTTGATATGTGCCTTGGTTTGTATATGACGAGTGATTGACCGGATGTTTTGAGGCTTTGTGTTGAGTGTGTTTCATCGGGTTGTGTTGTCGGTTGTGTGTCTTTTATTCATATCTTTATGTGGTGTGTTGTCAATGCACTCGTGAGGAGTGGTTGACAACGTTGTGTGGACTGACTCTTGGCCTAGTATTGCAGGTGTTGGTTGCGGCTTGGTTTGCGTTGGTGCAGGTGAAGAACAGGCGCGAAAGGTCTTAGCCTTGCGGGGCCTCCGAGGAGTGGAGAGACAAGTAGGCTTGGTTCGAGGGACCCGGTGGCCGACGGGATCAAGTGCGGGCCGCATGGTGCAAGAAGAGCAAGACGAAGTCGTGGACATGGAGCCGGTGCATCGGTGGCGGCCAAGTCAAGGAACGAGGCAAGACTGAGTAGACCGTCCGGGCGTCGGAGGTGAAAGGCTTGACGGGCTCGACACTTGGCGTGGTGAGGCCGGGCCGTGTACGCGGGGTTTGGTGGTTTGGCCACAAAACCTTAGGAGGACGGTTTCTTGGTTTGGGCCTCAAAACCAAGTCCGCAGGCCCAACGCGACGGAGACGGAGATCCGGGAGCGTCGGGAAGCTTCGAGGCGGGCGACACGCGGCATGATCGAGGTGCTTGCGTCGGGAGGACGCGAAGGCCCGATGGATGCGCGGCCGTCCGATGGTGAACTTCATGTGTTGACCAAAATGACCCTGTGAGGGCCTGTATTGTATCTCCTAGTATAGGGGCACTCTGGTCTTTTCCGGAGGGCATATATACAGGAGGAGTGGGCTGAATTTTCAGCCAACTCATTGGCTAGAGGTGGGAGTGCTCTTTCATTTTGGGGTGCTCTTGGGAGAGAAGGAGAGAGGAGTGAGTGGCTCTTTGTTTGGAGCTTTTTGCCATCCAAGTTTTGGAATTCTTGAGAGTGGCTTGTAACCGGATATGGCTTGAAGATTCATAGTGAAATCCATCTCTTAATCTTGTGCCAAATCCTTTAATCCCGAGGATTTTCTTTTATGCGATTTTCGGAGGTATTTTTGGAGGATTTTTTGTTCGTAGGATTTGAGAGCGTTTTGGTGGGGATTTCTTTGTGGGGATCACTCATAGGTCTTGTGTGACCATTCTCCTGGTGATCTTTCACCCACAAACCCCACGAATCGGCTCGGATTTGAAGTTCTTCCTCTCTACCTCTAGTTCTTGGTGTTCATCACGAAATCCTCGATTCCGCGAGATTGATTGGGTTTGGGGCCATGAGATTTTAGGGATAGCTTCTACTTGAGGCAAATCCACTTCCCCTAAAGTTTGGCTTCAATCCATTAGGTGAATCGGGAGATTGGTAATTTTGAGGAAAAGCTCTCTCTCTAGGGTTCATAGCCTAAATCATTTTTCTGGTGGTGATTCCTTGATCTTTTGGAGGAGATATTTTGGGATAAGCATCCTTGTGTTGTTAAGAAGCTATGGTTAAAGTTTTGTGATTTTTGGAGATCGATTGATCGAGTTTTGGATTTTCCTTCCTTCTCCCGCGGGCTGTTTTTCTCTGTTTTTCTGAGGCTGTCGGAACTTCCGACCGGACCCAGGTAGTACCGATAAACCGGACAGAAAGCTCTTATCGGAAGTACCGACCTCGGGCCGGTAGTACCGAGGGTCGGAAGTTCCGACCCTACGTCAGAAGTTCCGATATCGGGTTTTCGACAGACAGAAAGTCTTTTTCGGTAGTTCCGACCTTGGGGCGATAGTTCTGACAAACACTGCTGTAAGTTGGTTTAGCATGCTCCTTTCCTCGTTTCTTTTTAAGATTGCTTCCGCTTTGCTTCTAGACTTGTTCCAACTTGTTCCTTGGGTCAGTAGGTCCGTTGTGACTACGTGATCTTGGGAAGTTTGTGCGGGATTCTTTGGAAGTGATTTTAGGGGTTTAGGCCGAGTTCTTGAGAAGAATTTTTATCGGCTCCCATTCACTCCCCCCCTCTCTGGTCGCCAATTCTGTCCTTCAGTGGCCTACACCAACGACGGTCAAACAGATTCGGAGTTTTCTTGGACTTGCAAGTTTCTATCGCAGGTTCGTCCGTGATTTCAGTTCCATTGCCGCACCTCTCCACGAGCTTACAAAAAAAGGTGTGCTGTTTGATTGGCGTGATTCACAAGAGGTAGCATTCAACACTTTAAAAGATAAGTTAACACATGCTCCTCTCTTGCAATTGCCTGATTTTGATAAAATTTTTGAGCTTGAATGTGATGCCAGCGGTATTGGGCTAGGTGCTGTTTTGTTACAAGAAAGAAAACCCGTTGCTTATTTTAGTGAAAAATTAAACGGTGCTAGCCTGAGATATTCTACTTATGATAAGGAACTTTATGCTTTAGTGCGCACTTTGCAAACATGGCAGCACTATCTTTGGCATCGCGAGTTCATTATTCATTCTGATCATGAGGCTTCAAAACATATTCTTACCCAAACAAATCTGAACCGTCGTCATGCTAATTGGGTAGAATTGATTGAGTCTTTTCCGTACATCATTAAACATAAGAACGGGAAGGAAAATGACAATGCTGATGCATTGTCTCGTCGATATACTATGTTGTCCCAGTTAGATTTTAGAATCTTTGGTTTACAGACCATAAAAGAACAATATGTTGACGATGCTGATTTTAAAGATGCTTTTGCTCATTGTATGAATGGGAAACCTTGGGGCAAATTTCATATGCAGGATGGGTTCCTGTTTCGCGCTAACAAGCTATGTGTTCAAGCAAGCTCGGTTCGTCTTTTGCTGTTACAGGAAGCGCATGGCGGTGGCCTCATGGGACACTTTGGCGTTTACAAGACGCATGAGGTGTTGGCTGCCCATTTCTTTTGGCCCCGGATGCGCCCTGATGTTGAGCGCCTTGTTGCACGTTGCACTACTTGTCAGAAAGCTAAGTCCTGACTGAACAACCATTGTTTGTATATGCCTTTGCCTGTTCCTACCTCTCCTTGGCTTGATATTTCTATGGACTTTGTTTTGGGATTGCCTAGAACTAAGAAGGGGATGTAACATTCCGCAATTTTATTACGGAATGTTTTACTATAAAAATGAGGATTTAAAATTTTTCGGTGAATCATTTGAGTGTTAGACAATTTAATTAAGGATGTCTTCTTATTTCTCTCCTAAATTCCTAGATTTATTTTTGAGCTAATTAAAAATTCCTAGGAAATATAAAATTCTAGTGTGAGAACTTTGGAGTTTATTTGGTTTTATTTGGAATTTAGTTGTGTGGATTCAAATTTTAATTCTCCTTCAAATTTGAATCAATATTAGAAAGGGTTTTGAGTTAAAAGAAATAAGAAAAGGGGGCAATGCCTAGCTGGGCCTCGAGTTCCAACTGCGAAGTCTACTAGGGCCCCTCCTTCTCTTTTTCTGAGTTCACCGCACACCACCACACTCCTCTCAGTCCAGCCCATCGCGGCCCGTCTAACCCCGGCCCGCGTACCACCAACCCCCTTCGCGCTGAGTCGCTGCCAGGCGGGTCCCACGCGACGCCACGCCCGCATCACACGCGACGTCACCCTGTCATCCCCCTCCTTTAGCACTTTCGCTGACGCTCGCCGCGCAAAAGCGCCGGCGCCCGCCATGGCCACCGCGGGGATGCTGTCCACGCGCTCGCGCTGCATCCGCGCCGTCCACGCGTCCCGCGCCGCGCCTTGCCCTATAAGAAGCCGCCGTCGCAGCCCGCGGAGCTCCCCAAGCCTAGCCGCCTTGGGGAGATTCCCCTGTCCACACCACCTTATTCGCCGAAGGAGAAGGAGAAGGGGGGGGGAGAGGAGAAGAAGCCCGGAGGCCGTCCGAGGGCGATCGCCGACGCCACCGCGAGGACCGGAGGCCGCCTGTGGAGCTGGAGGTCGCCGCGAAGCCATGAACCGCGACGCCGACCACCTCCTCTGCTTCCCCTGTTCAGCGCCGCCTTGCTTCTCTCGTCACCGGCAACCGTCTCCGTCCATCTTCCCCAACGCATGCGCTTCGACCCGTGGTCACAAGGTGAGGCCTTGGTTCCTACCTCCTCTGTTGTGGCCCGGCCTTCGAGCCGAGGGGTGGGGGAAGTCGAGCACGCCGTGTCCATGTCGCTGCCGTCGCCGCGCCGCCGCGCACGCGCTGTTGTGAAGCCGGCCTTCGTGCCGCGCCAATCTTCTGCTGGAGCCGCCGCCGTCGTCACGCGCGCGCCCGCCTCCGCTTTTACCTTGTTTCTCGGCCTCACCCCGCCGTCACCCCTCGTTGCCCGCCGTGCACCGGCGCACCTCGCCGCCGGCCTGCACGTTGGCGCACACACGAGTCGGGGACCTTCCCGTCCACTGTTTGCACGCCTTCGTGCCCGCCTCGCCGCCTAGGACACCGCGCGCCCACGCGCGACGCTGCCCTGCGGCGGGAGCTCACACCTCGCCATCGCTGCACCGGCCAGGGGCTCCGCCATGGCCGCGCCGGTGCTGAACTCACACGCAAGGGGGCAAAAGGCCCGGTTTTGGGTCCGTTTCGTTCCGCTTGATACACGCACACGCGAACCTGGCCTTCAGACGCGTCCACACACCGTCTCTGGTGAACTCCACACCGCGCCGCCGCGCCTTTCTCTGCGCCGCCGCTGTTGAGCACATCCCTGGCCAAAGGCCCGGCCTTTCTTGGCTTGGGCAGGTGCACAAGCCTCCCCTGAGTCACGTCGTGTCGCTTGCTGACCAACCCCGGCCACGCCTCGCCGCCGGCGGGCTTGGCCGCGCCGGAGTCCCTCAGGGGCATTTCGTCAAGCACCTGGGAACACCGGCCAAAACCCCAGGGTTTTGTTCACACACCGCAGCCCACACGTGCACGTGCTCACAAAGGATCCGCCGGGATCCAGTGCGCCGGCCCACTCACGGCCGCGCCTCACACACGCACACACACCGCCGTGCCGCAGCGGATCGCTAGGATCCGCCGCGCGCTGCCACGCAGGCGGCCACGTGGGCTGGCGCCAGCCATGAGCTGCCCCTTGTCGGCCACGTGAGCGCCTAGAGCTGGCCTGCCGCTGGCTTCTAGCTAGGTTAGAGACGGCAGGAGTCACCCTGTAGCTAGCCTAAAGATTGCTATATTGTGTATGCGTATTTTAATTTCAGAAATCTATTTAATCTTTGATAATTCATAATAAATCCGTTTTAACTCCGAAAAATACAAAACTTCTTCTGAAAATCTTCTAAAAATCCAAACTCCGCGCTAGGCTAGAGTTTGCCCTTCTTTGGATCTTATTTGCTCTTCGTCTTGGATTTTATTGCTATTAGCTACTGAGTTATTTATTTAAATACGATTCTAGGAGCCGCCGGAGCCGGAGAGCTGAACCAGGACTACGACGACGACTTCGGCTACGACGACTACCCGCACCTAGGTTCACGCCCGACCTTCTTTGAATGCCCATTAGGCATGGCTATTAGAACAGCTAGTGCTTTATTTATTGCATAGAGATGGATTTGATGAACCCGTGCATAGCCTCTTTTACATCCTTGTCCTTGATTAACCTACTACTACTACTTTACTTATGCGAGATGATACGCTGAGCTTTCTATGCATGTGTTGGGATTTTGTGGTAGTATTATTGGCGTGTGTGGGGAAAACCGGTAGGAGAAGGTGTTTTGGGATATTTTGGCGGGGGTGAGCTCAAGACAACCCGATCTGGGATCGGGGGCCAGGGATCGTCTTCTCGGACATTGCCTAGTGTGGTGCCTATGGCGGGTACACTGTTTTTAGGAGCACAGGTGTAGGGGATTTTTGTGGTGACTTGGAGGATAGGAGCTCGCCCCGGTCTGAAACCGAGTGGGTTGCCTGTTACACGGGACTTTCGTACACACCACCTCGCCGAGAGTGGGGATAGGGCCGTTCGACCCCAGCAAGTGCGACACCATACCTGCCAGTGGGATAGAGGGTATCAGTGAGAGGGTTAGGGTGAAGTCCCTTCCCTTTGGGCGTTCCCCGTGTGGCCACACGGGGGCATTTTCACAGTTCTGGGGTGGACCTTTGCGAAGGACCGTAGCGAGACCCGGATGCAGGATGGGATCATAACTCCTAGGTGTTCGTTCGGTAGGGTAGGCTCAGTCGGCCGTACACCGTCTGAGTACTATTCCGAGATGGGTACTGGTGTACACGCTCTGCAGAGTTTAGATCTATACGTATAGCCGCGTCCTCGGTTATGGACATGCCCGTTTTTTCTCTGACTCTTACGTTTTGGGATTTCTACCTCCCCCCTTATAGGATGAGAGTGTATGGTGAGCCGTGGTTGTATTCGGGGAGAGGAGAGTTGCTCCCTCTGCCTCGTGGATCCGGGTGCAACCATTGAGGTGCGAGGAGTGGGAGTTCTCGCACCGACCCTAGATAGAGATAGGAGATGGTGACGGTGATCTGGGTGCCCAGGTGTAACCGTTTGCGGATGAGAGATATGGGAATTGGTGGGATTATGGAGATATTACTCTATTTTATGATGCTGCTGCTGCATAGGAACCCAGCTACCACCTTGATACTTTCTTTACCCTTAGAAGTAGGCCACTTAAAGCTTGCATACGGTTGGTGACGTGGACCTATCCCAATCCTTGGGGATAGCCCCTGAGCTTGCAGGGTACGAGTCAGACTTCGACAACAACGCCGACGGATGGTACGACTGAGGGGGCACGTCGCTTCGCTCAAGGATGCCTGTGGGAGACGAATGAAGATGGAGACACCTTTTGGAAGCTAGCTACCGCTGCGTAGGCTCTTATTCTTGTTATTCTGCCAAGAGGCGTGTATTGATGTACTTCGATTATTCAGGACATGTAATAACCAGATTATTATTCGTACTCTGATGTTTTTTTTCGATGAATGACTGTGATATTTATCTGTGATGAATGTCTGTGTGTGATAGCGTCTGATCCAGGGACTATCACGAGACAGAAAGCTGGGTTTTCCATTCTTTGAAAACCCAGGGCATTACAGATGGTTTCAGAGCCGTACTTGACCGTAGTACGTGCCCTTAGAAATGGTCGTTAGAAAATTAGGACTCTAAACGATCTCTTTTGGCTATATACCAACCTTGACTTATATTACAAAAACTCTTCCTTCTTTGAAAAGTTTTATCTCACCTGAGCTAACTAGAAATTTCTCCCGTGTCACAGGAGATGGCTCATCAGGAGGTGGAGTTGCTCCCAGAGCACATGGAGGGACTCGCCAGTTGGATAGACCGGGTCGTCCTCAGGCTGGGGATTCCCTCTACGCACGTCACCTACCACGCCGAGGACGTCCGCACTCTGTCAGGCCCACTAGTGCTTTGCACGGTGGCCATCCTACCCCACCCGGCGCTTCCAGGCTTCCCCGGCATGCTCGAGCACAGCACAGGACTCAACGTCAGGAACGCTGTGGACACCGCTTGTAGCCACGTACTTCGCCACCTGCTGGCTAGGTACTGCGACGTCTACAGGACTGGAGACCTGAGGCTGATCCCCCAGGACTACTTCAGAGTGGCTCCGATCGTGAACGGACTGCTAGACCCTTCAGCACTCTACGAGGAGGAGGTGGTTCAGGGACCCCTACGTGAGTCCGACGACACGCTCGTCACCACTGGGAGCTACCTCGTGGATCTCGACACTCACGCCCGTCGACTGAGCGAGCAGACGAGTGCACTCTTCAGCAGGCTGGAGTACACTACCCTGGAGCTGAAGGAGCTTCAGCCCCGCAGCCAGGGTTTGCTCGTGGAGAACCGTACCCTGCGCCAGTGAGTCGAGCAGCTCGAGCGAGGGCTACGCCACGCCAACTCTTTGGCAGTGCAGGCAGAGACTGAGAGAGTGACCGCGCGAGAGGAGATGCTCTACGCGACGGAGGATCTACGCAAGCAGGAGGCCAGGTTCACCCGTCTCTTCGCCAAACTGGACCAGAAGGATGCACAGTTCGCCACGCAGGGACGCACTCTGGTTCGTGAGAAGGCTAGGGTGGCAGAGCTGATAGAGGACCAGTACTCCAACACCGCCAACCTCGCTGCACTCACCAGGACTTCCGTGTTCTTGCTGGACAAGTGCAAGAGGATGCTGAGGACTTGGGAGGACGCTGACTCTCTTCGAGTGGACAAGCTTCAGGAGCTCAATGGTCTGCTACCTCCTGAGCACCAGCGGGCGATCCGCAAGGAGACCTTCAAGCTGCACCCGTCCGCCCTCAAGCTACACCTGTGCCCGATGGCTGACATGCCCACTCCGGTTGAGACCCAGGAGGTGAGGGCTAGTCACGCCAGGCTGTCGAGGATGTTCCCCATAGACTTCCCCGAGGAGGACCGTTACCCCGTGAGGTACAAGAAGGCTCGCTTCGAGTAGCGTGCCGGGGCATGGTCATGCTAATAAGAGTAGAGTTGTAATATAGGTAGTTTCCATGTGTTGTTCCATGCAGCCGAGAGCCTGTTCTGGTGCATGAGGAGTTATGAGTCTTTTCACACCTAGATGTGCACACCCTTTTGAGATCATGTAATGCTATATTACATCGTTGCTGTGTGTGACCTCCAAGGCTTGAGTCAGCCTCGAGGAAACTTATGTACTCTTAATGGATGCTGATTGTTTGGTCTTAATGGAGTTAATTGTTCTTATTACTTTTTCCTCTTGAGTGTTAGAATTATATTAGAAATATTTTCATGCTTGTATATCAGACTCAATTTGTTGGTGAGAGACGTATCTAAGGTTTCCTATGCCCTTGGTCTTGTTTTCAGTAAGATGTCCATCAGGAGGTCAGGACGTCTGTTGGCTCGCCTCGAGGAGGCCGAAGCCGAGGAAGAGCAAGCCCTGCCAGTCCCGCCAGTCCGTGGACGTGGACGTGGCCGCGCTCCCGCTCATGGGCGAGGACACGCTCGTGGTCGTGGACACGCACCTATCGGGGGATGAGGCCGAGGCATTGTGCTGCTACCACCACCACCTCCGCCCATCGGCAAAGGCGCTGGAGATGGGGAGGAAGAAGCTGAAGAAGTACCTGAGCCGCCACCAGCTCCCCAGGGTCGTGGGCGTGGTCGTGGCCGTGGAGAGGCACCACCACCGCCACCGCCTAACCTGGCTGAGGTGATGGCCACTCAGACTGCGCTGATGCAGAGGATGACGGAAGCCGTTGAGAACCGAGTCAACGGTGGGAACCCCAACGTTCCACCGGAGGAGGACTTCGCCAAGAAGATCGAGTGGTTCCTCCGCGTGAAGGCCCCGACCTTCAGCTACTCGGACGACCCTCTCGAGGCCGACGACTGGCTCCGTGTGATCGAGACTAAGCTCGACCTCACCGCCTACACCGACGAAGAGTGTGTGGCACTCACCGTCCACCAGCTCGAGGGTCCTGCCAAGTCATGGTGGGACAACTACTCCGACAGCCACCCGAACCCGGCCTTCATCACCTGGCTGGAATTTTGTGAGTTGTTCCGCGAGCAGTACCTGCCGCGGGAGCTCATGAGTCAGAAGGCACAGGAGTTCCGCACCATGACTCATGGTGCGATGAGGGTGGAGGAGTACGAGAGGCACTTCCTGAAGATGATGCGCTACACCCCCGACGACACCAACTCTGACGACAAGAAGCAGTTTTGGTTTCCGCGAGGCCTCCACCATGGTCTCTGCCAGGGCTTGAAGGCTAGTGAGCACAAGTCCCTTCGCCATCTGGTGAACAGGGCTATCGCGCTGGAGGAAGAAAGGAGGGGGCATGAGGAGTACATGAAGGGCAAGAAGAGGTTTGGAGATCGGGACCATGGCGACCGATCCTTCCAGAGGCCAAGGAGTGGATAGAGCAACCTGCTGAGAGGGAGCTACCGCCCGGGGAACAACCAGCCCGGACGTGGCTTCAGAGGGAACCGTGCGCCGTACCCAGGAGGAAGGAGGAACTACCAGCAGCAGGGTGGAGGCTACAACTGCCCGCAACAGAGCGCGTCGAGACCCGGCACCAGAGGTTTCACCCCGACGTGCTACGCCTGTGGCAAGCAAGGCCACAAGTCGTACGAATGCCCCAGCAGGAAGACCGCTGCTACACCTGCCAGGGCACCAGCTCCAGGAGAGAAGCCACCTCAGGCTGCTCCCCAGCCTGCCACTGACCGCGGGAGGCTCAACCTCCTGACTGAGGAGGAAGCTGCCGACGCTCCTGACGTCGTGATCGGTGAGTTTTTAGTTTGTGGTGCTAAAGCTTTGATTCTGTTTGATACTGGTGCAACTAGTTCTTATGTGTCCTCTAACTTTGTAAACAAACTGTCTCTCCCCATGACTCCCCGACCGAAACCCATTATAACAAGCTCACCGCTCGGAGATATCAGTTGCACCCTGCTATGCAAAGGGGTGGAGATGTTCATCAAGTGTCACAAGTTCCTCGGAGATCTGACCGTGCTGAAGTCCAATGGAATTGATGTTATTTTCGGCATGGATTGGATCACCGCACACAAAGGGGTTATCTCCTCGTCACCCCGACAAGTGACCCTGATACACCCGAAGGGGACAAAGATCACGTTCGAGCCGCTGAAGTCTCGGGAAGTACCAGCTGTGTACAACCTCGCTACGAAGACAGTGGCCAATGTTCCAGTGGTTTGTGAGTACCCCGATGTCTTTCCTGATGATCTGCCGGGGTTACCACCAGACCACGACGTGGAGTTCGTGATCAACCTTGTGCCAGGTACAGCACCTGTGGCACAAAGTCCTTACAGAATGGGCAAGTTAGAGCTGGCAACGCTGAAGGAGGAGTTAGAAGCTATCCGTGAGAAGGGGTACATCTGACCGAGTGCATCATCTTGGGCTTCCCCGGTGATGTTTGTGCCAAAGAAGGATGGGACGCAACGGCTGTGAGTCGACTACCGCGCTCTTAATGCGGTAACCATCAAGAACAAGTACCCATTGCCACGCATTGACGACCTGCTTGATCAGTTGAGGAAGTCCAAGTACTTCAGCAAGATTGACCTTCAATCCGGCTGTCATCAGATGAAGATTTGCCCCGAGGACGTCTACAAGACCGCGTTTGTGACCCGATACGGGTAGTACGAGTTCACTGTCGTATCGTTCGGTCTTACGAACGCCCCAGCCTACTTCATGAACATGATGAACAAGGTGTTCATGGATGAATTAGACAAGTTTGTCGTGGTTTTCATTGACGACATCTTGGTCTTCTCAGAAACTGCAGAAGAGCATGAGGAGCATCTGAGGATAGTGCTGGAGAAGCTGAGGCAGAATCAATTGTATGCCAAGTTCAGCAAGTGCGAGTTCTGGCTAGAAGAAGTGGCTTTCCTTAGGCATTTGTTGTCAGGTGAGGGAGTTGCAGTTGATCCCTCGAAGATCGACGCTGTGTCAAAGTGGCAGTCGCCCAAGACAGTGACAGAGATCAGGAGTTTTCTCGGGATGGCAGGATACTACCACTGCTTCATCGAGAACTTCTCCAAGATCGCGAAGCTGATGACCGAGTTGCTGAAGAACAACACGCCATTCGTGTGGTCAGAGAAGTGTGAAGCAAGCTTCCAAGAGCTCAAGACCTGACTCACCACAACTCCTGTGTTGACGCTCCCTGATGACAACAAGGACTTTGTGGTGTACTGTGATGCTTCGAGGTAGGGTCTTGGTTGTGTGCTGATGCAGGAAGGCAAGGTGAGCGCTTATGCTTCAAGGTAGCTTCGGAAGCATGAGGAGAACTACCCGACGCATGATCTAGAGTTAGCAGCTGTGGTTCATGCTTTGAAGATATGGAGGCACTACTTGATGGGCAACAAGTGTGATATCTACACAGATCACAAGAGCCTGAAGTATATCTTCACCCAGTCAGAGTTGAACCTGAGGCAGCGAAGATGGCTAGAGTTGATAAAGGACTACGACCTCGACATTCACTACCATCCCGGCAAGGCGAATGTCGTGGCTGATGCTTTGAGCCGAAGAAGTTACTGCAACAACCTGATGGTGCAGGAGGAGCAGCCAGAGTTGTACAAGGAGTTGGAGAGATTGAAGCTCGACATCGTCGAGAAGGGTCAGCTCAACAAGTTGAGGGTGAAGTACAGTCTAGAAGACTAGATCAGGCTAGCCCAGAAGAAGTGTCCTGAGATTGAGGAAGTAAAAGACCTTCTGACAAGAGGTAAGGCCCCTGACTACCGCATTGATGAGCAAGACACGTTGTGGTTGAAAGATCGCATATGTGTGCCTAGTGTTGAGGATATTCGGAAGACGATTCTAAAGGAAGCTCACGATTCCCGGTATTCCATTCACCCCGGTTGCACCAAGATGTACCAAGACCTGAAGTGTCGATTTTGGTGGGAGAATATGAAGAAGGACATAGCTGAGTATGTTGCCCGATGTGACACATGTCAGAGAGTGAAGGCGGAACATCAGAGACCCACCAGATTGTTACAACCTCTTGAGATACCTCAATGGAAATGGGATGATATCAGCATGGACTTCGTGGTGGGTTTACCCCGCACTCAGAAGGGGAATGACTCGATTTGGGTGATTGTGGACCGTTTGACCAAGGTAGCACACTTCCTACCAGTAAAGAACAAGTTCACTGTGAGTCAGTTAGCCGATCTCTACGTAGAGCATATCCTGAGGTTACATGGAGCACCCCGCAGCATCGTGTCCGATCGTGGTGCTCAGTTCACAGCTCAGTTCTGGAGGAGTCTGCATGATTCGATGGGCACACACTTGAACTACAGTACAGCTTTCCACCCTCAGACAGATGGACAGACTGAACGAGTGAATCAGGTTCTCAAAGATCTGCTGAGAGCTTGTGTGTTGACTTACAGCAACGATTGGGAGAAGAGTCTGCCCTACGCTGAGTTCTCCTACAATAATAGCTATCAGGCAAGTCTGCAAATGGCACCCTTTGAGGCTCTGTATGGCAGAAAGTGTAGGACCCCATTGATGTGGTCTGAGGTGGGGGAGAAGATTTTCTTCGGTCCTGCTTCCATTGTTGAGGCTGAGGAGAATGTGGCCAAGGTTAGAGAGAACCTGAAGATAGCTCAGAGCAGGCAGAAGAGCTATGCTGATCCTAAGCGAAGGGATGTCTCCTTTGAAGTGGGTGACTACGTCCTTCTGAGAGTGTCACCGCTTAGAGGCACGAAGAGGTTCCATGTGAAGGGGAAGCTAGCCCCGAGGTTTGTGGGACCCTATCTGATTGTGGCAAAGGTGGGGAAACTCGCATATAGGCTGGAGCTACCACCTGATCTTGCCAGAGTGCATCCTGTGTTCCACAATCGCAACTCCGGAGATGCCTCGACCCGAAGCTTGACAAGCATGTCTCCACCGATGCTATCGACTTGCAAGACAACCTGGAGTACTTGGAGTACCTGATGAAGATCCTGGATTGGGCCGAGAAGGCTACCAGGAGTACCACCACTCACTTCTGCAAGGTGCTTTGGAGCAATCACACCGAGCGAGAAGCGACGTGGGAAAAGGAGTCAGTCATGAGGGAGAAGTACCCGCACCTTCTCGAGACGGAGGTAAGTTCTTAATCTCGAGGACGAGATTCTTTTGAGGGGGGGTCTGTAACATTCTGCAATTTTATTACGGAATGTTTTACTATAAAAATGAGGATTTAAAATTTTTCTGTGAATCATTTTAGTGTTAGACAATTTAATTAAGGATGTCTTCTTATTTCTCTCCTAAATTCCTAGATTTATTTTTGAGCTAATTAAAATTTCCTAGGAAATATAAAATGCTAGTGTGAGAACTTTGGAGTTTATTTGGTTTTATTTGGAATTTAGGTGTGTGGATTCAAATTTGAATTCTCCTTCAAATTTGAATCAATATTAGAAAGGGTTTTGAGTTAAAAGAAATAAGAAAAGGGGGCAATGCCTAGCTGGGCCTCGAGTTCCAACTGCGAAGTCTACTAGGGCCCCTCCTTCTCTTTTTCTGAGTTCACCGCACACCCCCACACTCCTCACAGTCCAGCCCATCACGGTCCGTCTAACCTCGGCCCGCGTACCACCAACCCCCTTCGCGCTGAGTCGCTGCCAGGCGGGTCCCACGCGATGTCACGCCCGCGTTACACGCAACGTCACCCCGTCATCCCCCTCCTTTAGCACTTTCGCTGATGCTCGCCACGCAAAAGCGCCGGCGCCCGCCATGGCCGCCGCGGGGATGCCGTCCACGCGCTCGCGCTGCATCCGCGCCGTCCACGCGTCCCGCGCCGTGCCTCGCCCTATAAGAAGCCGCCGTCGCAACCGCCGGAGCTCCCCAACCCTAGCTGCCTTGGGGAGATTCCCCTGTCCACACCACCCTGTTCGCCGGAGGAGAAGGAGAAGTGGGGGAGAGGAGAAGAAGCCCGGAGGCCGTCCGAGGGCGATCGCCGCCGCCGCCGCGAGGACCAGAGGCCGCCCGTGGAGCTGGTGGTCGCCGTGAAGCCACGAACCGCTACGCAGACCACCTCCTCTGCTTCCCCTGTTCAGCGCCGCCCTGCTTCCCTTGTCGCCGGCAACCGTCTCCGTCCATCTTCCCCAACGCCTGCGCTTCGACCTGTGGTCACAAGGTGAGGCCTTGGTTCCTACCTCCTCTGTTGTGGCCCGACCTTCGAGCCGAGGGGTGGGGGAAGTCGAGCACGCCGTGTCCATGTCGCCGCCATCGCCGCGCCGCCGCGCACGCGCTGTTGTGAAGCCGGCCTTCGTGCCGCGCCAATCTTCTGCAGGAGCCGCCGCCGTCATCACACGCGCGCCCACCTCTGCTTTTACCTTGTTTCTCAGCCTCACCCCGCCGTCACCCCTCGTTGCCCGCCGTGCACCGGCGCACCTCACCGCGGGCTTGCACGTCGGCGCACACACGAGTCGGGGACCTCCCCGTCCACTGTTTGCACGCCTTCGTGCCCGCCTCACCGCCTAGGACACCGCGCGCCCACACGCGACGCTGCCCTGCGGCGGGAGCTCACACCTCGCCGTCGCTGCACCGGTCAGGGGCTCCGCCATGGCCGCGCCGGTGCTGAACTCACACGCAAGCGGGCAAAAGCCTCGGTTTTGGGTCCGTTTCGTTCTGCTTGATACACGCACACGCGAACCTGGCCTTTAGACGCGCCCACACACCGTCTCTGGTGAACTCCACACCGCGCTGCCGTGCCTTTCTCTGCGCCGCCGCCGTTGAGCACATCCCCGGCCAAAGGCCCGGCCTTTCTTGGCTTGGGTAGGTGCGCAAGCCTCCCCTGAGTCACATCATGTCGCTTGCTGACCAACCCCGGCCACGCCTCGCCGCCGGTGGGCTTGGCCGCGCCGGAGTCCCTCGGGGGCATTTCGTCAAGCACCTTGGAACGCCGGCCAAAACCTCAGGGTTTTGTTCACACACCGCAGCCCACACGTGCACGTGCTCGTAAAGGATCCGCTAGGATCTAGTGCGCCGGCCCACTCACGGCCGCGCCTCACACACGCACACACACCGCCGTGCTGCAACGGATCGCTAGGATCCACCGTGCACTGCCACGCCGGGCTGCCACGCAGGCGACCACGTGCGCTGGCGCCAGCCATGAGCTGCCCCGTGTCGGCCACGTGAGCGTCTAGAGCTGGCCTGCCACTGGCTTCTAGCTAGGTTAGAGACGGCAGGAGTCACCCTGTAGCTAGCCTAAAGATTGCTATATTGTGTATGCGTATTTTAATTTCGGAAATCTATTTAATCTTTGGAAAATCATAATAACTACCGAGTTATTTATTTAAATACGGTTCTAGGAGCCGCCGGAGCCGGAGAGCTGAACCAGGACTACGACGATGACTTCGGCTATGACGACTACCCGCACCCAGGTTCACGCCCGACCTTCTTTGAATGCCCATTAGGCATGGCTATTAGAACAGCTAGTGCTTTATTTATTGCATAGAGATGGATTTGATGAACCCGTGCATAGCCTCTTTTACATCCTTGTCCTTGATTGACCTACTACTACTACTTTACTTATGCGAGATGATACGCTGAGCTTTCTATGCATGTGTTGGGATTTTGTGGTAGTATTCTTGGCGTGTGTGGGGAAAACCGGCAGCAGAAGGTGTTTTGGGATATTTTGGCGGGGGTGAGCTCAAGACAACCCGATCTGGGATCGGGGGCCAGGGATCGTCTTCTCGGACGTTGCCTAGTGTGGTGCCTATGGCGGGTACACTGTTTTTAGGAGCACAGGTGTAGGGGATTTTTGTGATGACTTGGAGGATAGGAGCTCGCCCCAGTTTGAAACCGAGTTGGTCGCCTGTTACACGGTACTTTCGTACTCACCACCTCGCCGAGAGTGGGGATAGGGCCGTTCGACCCTAGCAAGTGCGATGCCATACCTGCCAGTAGGATAGAGGGTATCAGTGAGAGGGTTAGGGTGAAGTCCCTTCCCTTTGGGCGTTCCTCGTGTGGCCACACGGGGGCATTTTCACAGTTCTGGGATGGACCTTTGCGAAGGACCGCAGCGAGAGCCGGATGCAGGATGGGATCGTAATTCCTAGGTGTTCGTTCGGTAGGGTAGGCTTGGTCGGCCGTACACCGTCCGAGTACTATTCCAAGATGGGTACTGGTGTACACGCTCTGCAGAGTTTAGATCTATACGTATAGCCGCGTCCTCGGTTATGGACATGCCCATTGTTTCTCCAACTCTTACGTTTTGGGATTTCTACCTCCCCCCTTATAGGATGAGAGTGTATGGTGAGCCGTGGTTGTATTCGGGGAGAGGAGAGTTGCTCCCTCTACCTCGTGGATCTGGGTGCAACCATTGAGGTGCGAGGAGTGGGAGTTCTCGCACCGACCCTAGATGGAGATAGGAGATGGTGACGACGATCTGGGTGCCCAGGTGTAACCGTTTGCCGATGAGAGATATGTGAATTGGTGGGATTATGGAGATATTACTCTATTTTATGATGCTGCTGCTGCATAGGAACCCAGGTACCACCTTGATACTTTCTTTACCCTTAGAAGTAGGCCACTTAAAGCTTGCATACGGTTGGTGACGTGGACCTATCCCAATCCTTGGGGATAGCCCCTGAGCTTGCTGGGTACGAGTCAGACTTCGACAACAACGCCGACGGATGGTACGACTGAGGGGGCACGTCGCTTCGCTCAAGGATGCCTGTGGGAGACGAATGAAGATGGAGACACCTTTTGGAAGCTAGCTACCGCTGCATAGGCTCTTATTCTTGTTATTCCGCCAAGAGGCGTGTATTGATGTACTCTAATTATTCAGGACATGTAATAACCAGATTATTATTCATACTCTGATGTTTTTTTGATGAATGACTGTGATATTTATCTGTGATGAATGTTGTGTGTGATAGCGTCTGATCCAGGGACTATCACAAGACAGAAAGCTAGGTTTTCCGTTCTTTGAAAACCCAGGGCATTACAGGGGAGGGACAACATTTTTGTGGTTGTTGATCGATTTTCTAAACTGGCTCATTTTATACCTTGTCATAAGACTGATGATGCTAGCAATATTGCTGAATTGTTCTTCAGAGAGATTATTCGCTTGCATGGTATTCCAAATACAATAGTCTCTGATCGTGATGCTAAGTTTCTCAGTCATTTTTGGAGGTCGCTTTGGAAAAAATTGGGAACTAAATTGCTGTTTAGCACAACTTGTCACCCTCAGACTGATGGGCAAACTGAGGTGGTTAATCGAACCTTGTCAACCATGCTTAGGGTTGTTTTAGACAAAAATTTGACACGTTGGGAGGATTGCTTGCCTCATGTTGAGTTTGCTTATAATCATGCAACGCATTCTTCCACACAGATGTGTCCCTTTCAGGTTGTGTATGGTTATATTCCTCGAGCGCCTATTGATTTGTTTGCTTTTGATGCTGAGGACGCTCCCCACATAGATGCTACTACACATGTTGATCAAATGATTCGCTTGCATGAACAAACTCATCAAAACATTGCTGCTGCTAATGCTAGATATCAGGTTGAGGGTAGCAAAGGGAGAAAACATGTTACTTTTGAACCTAGTGATTTGGTTTGGTTGCATTTGCGAAAGGATCGGTTTCCTACTTTGCGACATTCTAAATTGATGCCTCGTGCTGCTGGTCCTTTTAAGATACTAACCAAAATTAATGATAACGCTTATGTTCTTGACCTGCCTGCGGAGTTTGGTGTTTCCCCTAGTTTTCATGTTGCAGATTTGAAGCCGTATGCGGATGAGGATGAGGAGTTGCTGTCGAGGACGACTTCAGTTCAAGACGGGGAGGATGATGAGGACATCACCACCGACACGAGTACATCTACACCAGCAGCACCATCTCCGGCGCCACCAGAGGACACACTCCAGTTGCCACCTTCAGGGCCAATCACCCGGGCCCATGCACACGAATTAAACTACGTTTTGCTGCTGAAGAACGAAGGCCCAGAAGAATAAATGACGGCCCAACAGGAGGTCCACGTGGGAGCCTAGGGTTGGCAGCGGCCCCCCTCCTCCCTTGCCGCGGCTCCCACACGCCCCCCCCCCGAGGTCGCGCGACCTCTTTCCCCCCGTGGCCGCCAGGGGCTGCGCCCCCCTACTTTGTTTCCCTCTATATTAGATAGAGTCTTGGTTCGATAAAACTCGAGTTTGTTTTACAAGTTAGCTTTAGCTACAACCGAACAGCCGCATAGCGCTGCCTTCGTGTATTGCAGACTCCACCTTCGAGTGATAGTAAGATTGCTCGCCTCTTTTTCTTGTTCGTTCTTCGATTGCGTGCAGGAAACGACCTTCGTGATCAGGCTGACTTTGCACCGGCAAGGTTGGTAACCATCGGGAGTTGGTTCCGTAATTGCATTGGCGCTTCGAGCTCGCTCGTCGTAGTCGGATCGTGAGGGTCAACAACCACCAAATCGAATTTATCTCCACTCACCGAAAGATCGGGCACTCCGCCTCTATCACTTCATATGGTTTATCTATGATGGCACGTGACGTACATTGTGATGGTACTGCTGTTATGGTGAAGGGGCAATGATCAAATATATTTCAGTTCGAGTGCCAAATTCAAGCCAAAGTATGCAAATTAATTATTGATTGGAGCAGTTTTGCTAATGTTATCGGTTTAGATTTGGTAAATGCATTATCTTTGTCTACGCCGAGGCTGCCAATGCTACATTATATCCAGTGGATGAATCAAAGTGGTACACTAAAACTTACTCATAAGGCTCGAGTTAAATTTTCAATAGGAAATTATTTAGATATTGTAGACTGTGATGTTGCGTCTATGAGTGCTTGTCATTTTTTGTTGGGTCGTCCATGGCAGTTTGATCTTGATGCTACTCATGGTGGTTGTTTCAATACTTATTCATTTGCTTTCAAGGGAATTCATCATGTGCTAAAACCAATGCATGAGAGTACTATCAAGGTTGATGTATTTGCTCCTTGCAAAGTGAAGAAAAAGGTGGCTGGAGTCACCCTAGAGCCAGAGACAGCTTTGTTTCAAGAGGGCGACAATGTTGTGACTGTAGCTGCTGGTATTCTTGTACTGGAGGATTCATGCCTGGATTCTAATGTTCCAGGTAGTAATTCTGAAATCCCTGTTGTTGGTGATGGCACTATGGCGATGGGTAATTATTTGAGTAAAGGTTGTGAAAGTTACACCAATGATTTTGATACGGCAAAATCGATGACGAAAAGTGCCATTATAGCAGCAGTATTTCCTACTAGGAAGCACAAGAAAGTGGCTTCTCATATTGCATCAAAGCCGAGGACGACTTTGGTTGATGATGAGCCCATGGCTCCTCATGATAATATTTTGGAGGATTTATTAGCTACAAATATGAAAGGTCCATCTTTCTTAAAATTTGGTGCATTTTCTTCTAATGAAAAATATATAAAGAAGGCAAAGGAAATATTTTCTCCATCTGGACTTTTATCCACAGTCAAGTTTATGTCAAGAAAATATATTTATGTTGGTTGCATTGAAGTCGACATCACATGAGCTATTATTGAAATGGAGTAATCAGAGAAGTTGGCACGTTTAAGAAGCTAGTAAGGAAACCAAAGATGCTAATGACGTCATTAGCACCTTACCGGATTATTATATTATTTCCTTTTTCATGTGTTGTCATTTATGTTATGTGCCTACATGCGCATGTTCAGGTTAGTTGAGTCGGACTTGAGTCTGCCTGTGTGCACCAGGTTAGGTTGTGCCTGTGCGCACATATTAGGCCAGGGGCTGGCCATGAAGAGATTAGATTGGATTTTATTTGTGAAGTTTTCTTGAGGGTTTTTCCTCCGTAGGGCGGCGGCGCTCTCATCTATCAACTTGATGATCCATCTGGATTGCGAGGAGACGTGATCTGGTTATTATGCTAGGGTGCGTGCTGGTAATTATTTTAGTTCCCCTTTCTTCTGATTGTGAACCTGCTAGGTCAGGGGTGGAAGAAGAAAAATCAAGCTAGGGTTTGGTTTATCCCATAAGCTGATCCCTCTATCCATTATTACTACTACTTGTGTTGGTGAATTAATCAGTCAAAGTTATCCTATCCCCTTGGATTTTACTTCTTCTTGTTGGGTCCCTGCAATTATTCCTGGAAATTACGTGAATCATGTTGATGTGATTGGCCAATTAAAATAATATCAGTTATATTGGAGTTCCTTGTTACCTTGGTTATTACAGAGGGAAATACTGCTACTAGTTCATCTATTTTGGGATTAGTTATCTGATTCTGAAAATAAACGCTCTGATAGTTTTGCTGCTAGTGCCGTGAAAGATTGGGAAAATATACGGGCAGCGTAGGCGTGTCCTTATCAGGTGGTATCAATTTGCTAGGTTGCTCATGGTACACTACTGATTGCTGTGAAGTGGTTACTGCTATGATGCCTTTGAAGTGGTGTTCTGATATGTTGAGCAATGATTTGTTGATGGAGGAGGCAGGAAGTGACATGCGACTTTTCCATGGTCGTTGTGTAGTGAAGGAACGGGCTCTTGGTTTCTCTATTGACAACACAACCACAATTAATATTGCTGGTCTGAAGCTTATTAAAGATTTGAAGCTAGAAACAATGTCACATCCTCAACCATATATGCTATTATGGAATGATTGTTATCTTCATATAAAGACTCAGGTGATAGTCCAATTTTCAGTTGGTCCATATTTTTCTGAGGTTCTCTGTGATGTTATTCCCGTACCTATGATTTCTTATCAGTTGTTATTGGGAAAACGATGGTGTGATGAGCAAGGTGTTACACAAGTTTCCCTCATAATGAATTGTTGTTTTCGCTGGAGAAATAGGCAACTGATGTTTCTTCCTTTGGACGAGGAAATATTTATTGCTGATCGTGCAAGATATTTATTATGGAGAGAGTCACATAAAGAGTTATGTGATTCACTAGAACCAGTTGCCACTACTATTGATGATGCAACAAATGGGTTATCTATGATGGCGCAAGAAGTACAACGTGATGGCATTGTCTCTAAAGTGAAAGGGCAACACTCCAGTATTTTTCAGTCGGAGTGCAAAATTCAAGACAAGGTATGCAAAATGATTATTGATGGTGGCAGTTTTGCTGATGTTATTAGTTCAGATTTAGTGAATGCATTATCCTTGTCTACGCGGAGGCTTCCAACACCGCGTTATATGCAATGGGTGAATGAAAGTGGTACTTTAAAAATTACTCACAAGGCTAGAGTTAAATTTTCAGTTGGAACTTATGTTGATACTGTGGATTGTGATGTTGCACCATTGAGTGCATGCCATTTGTTGTTGGGTCGACCTTGGCAGTTTGATCTTGATGCTACTCATGGTGGTCGTTCCAATAATTATTTATTTGTGCACAAGGGAGTTCATCATGTGTTCCATCCGATGTGAGTGTACAATAAAGCTGAGGTGTTTGCTTCGTTGAAAAAGAAGAAAGGAACTTCAGAAATTACACCAAAGCCGAAGACGTTTTTGCTTCAAGAGGGAGAGAGTGATGTGGCTGCATGTGTTCAAATTATTGCTCTTAAAACTTCATGCAATGGACCTAAAATAGAAACTAGTATTTTTTAAGATGGTCACAACATGTCTGCGGTTGGTCAAAACATGTCTTCTATTGGTTCTGAAATTATATGCAAGAGGCTGGAACCATCTACTATTCAATTTGATTCTTTTTCTGTTTCTATCAAGCATGATATGCTGGAAGGAGTATGTCTATGTCTAGCAAAGAAAATACATGAGTTTGGTGTTGCATTAAATGAGTCATCCGGTAACATTGCAGATCCAACTTTGCTTCATGATCATGGAGAATCGGATGTTGTGGGCAATGGCTCTCCAAAAATGGCTCCAGGTGATTTGTACAATGATCCAAATATTTTTGTCGGCAATCAAAATAACCAATTTGAAACTTTCCAATGCAAGCACGTAAGTCCTGACTCTGAGGATCATCATGAAAATGGGCGAGAATTTGAATTAAAGCCGAGGTCGGCTTTATTTCAAAGAATGGAGGATGATGAGCCCATGGCTCCTCATGATAATATTTTGGAGGATTTATTAGCTACAAATATGAAAGGTCCATCTTACTTAAAATTTGGTGCATTTTCTTCTAATGAAAAATATATAAAGAAGGCCAAGGAAATATTTTCTCCATCTGGACTTTTATCCACGGTCAAGTTTTGTCGGAAGTTTAGATCCGCACAATCCACAGGGGGGTCAACCCCGGTGGTTTAGATTCGGATGGGGGCGATCCAGAGCTAAGGACTTGACGCTTATGCGAGAGCACACGGAACACGAGGAGTTTATACTGGTTCAGGCCTCCGGAGAGTAAAACCCTACGTCCAGTTGTTGGTGTAGATTGCTTGAGGATTGCATGATTACAAGGGGGTCGCCTTGCCCGCCTTATATTTGGCCAGCGGACAAGGTCGGTCGCTCAGAGTCCTGGTCGGTTAAGACCAGGAGACCTAAGTGTTGTTGATTACAACTATTTTCATATTCCCTGGACTGCCTGTCGGATCCGCCGCTATCTTGTCGTGCACTCCAAGTCTTGTAGTCGTTCCAGATAAGGTCTTCACGAGGTCATGTGGGCCACAGATTAGGTCTGTTGGGCCCATAATCAGGTCGGTTGGTCTTCTGGTGGGCCGGACCCACTTGTCGGGGACGGTCGTGAGACTGGTCGGTGGGCACCTAGGGGTACCCATGTCCCACAAGCCCCTGAGCGATGTGTACGCGCGTCAAACTGGATGGAATCATAACGAGGTCATGGAGCCATCAACAGGTCGATAAGCATGCATGTCGGTCCAAAAAAGAACAAGTTTTTAGTAGCCGACCAGTTTGTAGAATCCTGAGTGTAGCGAAGTCAAGTGACGACCTAAAGGAACAGACATCCAATAGGTTGAAGTGACGATGAAAAATAGAGGTTGTTTGAAAAACGCTCTCGTATAGTAGTCCCCGAGCATTGAAGTAGGCAGTAAGACTGCTTTGTTGATCCAAAAAAGGAGAAGAAGAAGAAATCAGCTCAAGAGCAGACTTGATGAGAAACAAGGTTTCCCAGAAGGTCGAAGCGACGAGGAAAACAAGAGGGCATTTGAAAAATGCTCTCATATAGTAGTCCCTGAGCATTGAAGTAGGCAGCAAGACTGCTTTGATGTTCCAAAAAAGAAAAAGAACCGATTTTTGTTGTGGTCATGAAGAATTAGTTGTAAAGACACCCAGATATCTTTCATGGCTGCAAAGAGTCTGGCAGAGCCACTCGAGGCATGCCGACCTCAAGAAGGTCTCACGCTAAAACCGCCCAAGCACCTAGAGGTACTTGGCAGGGCCGGTTTGGTGCGCACCCCACAGAGAGGCCTTCATTCTTTGAAGCAATCCTTCCAATGGTGTCCAGAGCAGGCTGACAGGGCTAAAAACGCACACCGACCTACGGGAGGTCACGCATCCAGGGCGTCCAACTAGGTTGGCGAGGCCAAAACAGTACCGAGGTCGTGAAGGGCCTAGGAACTGTGGCATGCCGACCTCCGGGAAGGCCATTTTGGTGCCCAGACAACCAACATAGCTGCTAATTATGCAGCAGAGCCATTGTGCTGTGGTATTGCTGACCAAGGTAGTAGGCACACCGACCTTCAGGAGGCCCGTCGAATGTCGTAGACGTGGTTTATTTGGACTCCAGGCGCCCAGACGAATCTAGCAGAGCAGCGAGGCATGCCTACCTCGGAAGGTCTTCAATCAAACCTACGACCATTCTGCTCGGGAGACAGAAATATAAGCTGATTGCTACAAGGTTCGTTTATGTGCAGAGCCGTAGCAGGTGCACCAGGACGCAGAGCCACAGAGGGTGCAAATAAGACGCAGAGCCGTAGTGGGTCCGAATGTCGTCGGATGAGGTCGTAGCAGGTCGTAGACTTTGAAGAGGTCGTAGAACTAGCAGGTACAAGACCATATGGCAGCTGGGCCATCTGACGCGGAGTCATGCTAGTTGGAAATGTGAACTGAAGGTTCAAAGAGGCAATAGTGCAAGTTAGCATGAGGTCGCCAGCCATCTCGCCCAGCTCAACGTGACAAAAACTCGCATCTGACAAAAGTAATTGTCTGAGTGCAACATACAAAGTCCGGCAAAGGCACATACTGTGCAGGTCACGGGCGGCGATACTGGTGGGAATCACATGCGAAGAGTGCCCTTTGCGTCAGGTACAGGACATCTAGCTTTTGTCGTCGTGTGTCAGAGGGAGGTGCCAAAGGAAGCCTCACATGAGCACAGTAACCAGGGTCACATGCACATAGTATTGAGGTCGACTAAGTACAGGACTCAGCTATAAATAGAGCAAATGCCCAGCGGCAAAGCCATCACCATAGAGAGGATTATGAAGTTCCACTGTAGCCAAGATATCATGTCGTGGGCATGCATCCGTCCACCAGAATGTAGAAGAAAGAAGTTGTAGAAGCTTGGAGCTAGAAGAATACTTGCGAAGTGTGGAGTAATCCACCGATCTCTACGCTCGCATCCACCGAGGAATCTAGAAGGAAACCGGTGTGATACTCCAGGTTCTGGGCGAGTAATAGATACTCATTGAGGCCTGGTGGTGAGCAGAGTTGGTGGCGAGTGTGCTAGGTCTAGGAGTCTAGTACACACCCAGGGTGAAGAACACATCTGCATGCAAAAGTCGGGGGCCCTAACCGACTTGCTAGGAGTAGCGTCGGGCCACCGATCACGAAGGTCTTGAAGCTAGAAGAAAACTTGCGATGTGCCCTGCTATAGCTGAAAGCATGGCAAGATTCACTCTATGTAGATCTGATCTTCAATCATGCCCATTATAGGGATGATCTAGTTTGTATCTTGTAACTGGTCAAGGACCAGATGGGGCTGATGATGACCATGTAGACATGGAGTCAAATGTGTAAAGTTTACACTCTTTTGTCAAATCATGTGTAATGTCATGCGTAGAGGAATTGAATCCCCTACGACCTTGTTGTGATGCCTTCAGGAGGTCCACCAACCTCAGGAAGTTCAGAGATGCTATCAGGAGTTCCACCGACCTCAAGGAGGTCGGGGACGCTATCAGGACGACTTGGTATCCAGTAGTGTCCCACCGACCTCAAGAGGGGTCTTGACGACCTAGTAGGCCACCTATGTAGGATTCCAAATAAGTTTGCGAGAATACCGGACTTAATTAATATTGAGCCATTAGCGCAGTTATCCGTTGAGAAATAGCCATTACAGAAGAAACGATCTGCTGTCACGGAGTCGTTGGGCTCGGCGACCTGTTGGCATAGAGCCGTTAGGCGCGCCGACCCAGAAACGATCAGATGGGCCGCGGAGGCCTATTTATAGGTCGTGGCCTGCGGGGTCAGACCCCACTCGCACTCTCTCGCATTCGCACCACTAGGGTTTCGCATTTCTGCCGCCGCAGCTCGAATCCTTCACTCTACTACAGCCAGAGCCAGAGCTCGCCGTCGTCACCGCCGTATGCGCGTGAAGGCCCTATGAGTCTTTAGGAGCAGATCACAATGGTTCGCCGAGGAAGAAGAGGACATGGCGTCGCGCTAGATCCCCACACCGGAGGAGCAGTGGTCCCCGTCAGAGATGACGGAGGCCCGGATCAACGCGCTGGTGGAGCGCGGGCTTCTAAGGCCCAAGGCTGGGGTGGAGTGGAAGGCGCCCACCGGCCACGACTTCCCCACGGAGGACGTCACCGAGCAGGTCGTCTTCGCCTGCTTCTTCGAGCACGGCTTCAACATCCCCGCGGAGGACTTCTTCAGAGGTCTTCTTCACTACTACCGCTTGGAGCTGGTACACCTCATTCCCAACTCTATTACGATGGTGTCTTCTTTTATTCATATGTGCGAGGCCTATTTAGGCATACCGCCACACTTCAATTTGTGGTGGTATTTTTTCCATGTAAAGAGGCCCGGCAAGTCGCAGGTCGTAGGTAGTGTCGGTTTCTACCTTAGGACGGGTCGTAAGGTAGAATATAGAGATATGGAGTTGCCGGACAGCAATTCTAGGTGGAAGTCAGAATGGTTCTACATAGCGAACCAGAAGCTGGAGCTCCCGAAGCGCACTGGGTTCAGGCCAACCAAGGTCCCTGAATGGGATCTTGCGTTGACATCGCGTGAAGAGGAGGAGATCGCACCACTCCTCGCCAAGGTCGCCGAGCTCAAGGAGGCCATCCTAACGGGAGTGGCGGTAGCGATTAACTTTAGCCGCCACCTAATCCAACCGATCAGGGATCGGGTGCCTCCAGCCTACGAGAACTAGGGTCAGACAGACCCAACTCGTGAGGCCAATAGGAAGGTCTCTAAGGAGGAGATGGTCACCCGGGTGAAGGAGCTGTTTTGCAGACGGATCTGCAACAAGACTTGACCAAAGGCGCACTCGCTGAAGCGCCCAGCTAATTCAGTAAGTCCCAGGTCTTACTGTTGTTGTTTCTGTCATGGTTATTAGGAGGTTGACCTCACTAATAAGTTTTTTCTGTTGTTTTCTCATGTGCAGGCACTTGTTGCAGACTTCTGGTGCCCCGCGCCACTGCCTGAGGGTGAGGAAGTGCGGAAGAAAATGAGGTCACCGGAGGATGTCCAGCAGCCACCAGTCCAGCTGGTGGACGTGTACCTGTCCGACTCGTCGATGGAGGTGGACGGGGACGACGTGCCGGAGGTCGCGCAGAGCGCGAGCCGGCAGACCCGCCGGGCACGGCGGGTCGTGTGCAAGGTTGCGCCATCAAAGGCGGAGGCCGCCAAGACAGCGAATTTGGAGAGCGCCAAGAAGAAGCGGAAGAGGGGCAAAAGCCCCACCCCGCCGCCGGAGCAGCAGAAGAAGGATGAGGAGGTCGCCGCGGGCAATGACTCAGAGGATGTTGACGAGCTCATTGGGGTCAGGGATCCCAGTCCTGACACCAAGCGCCGAAGGGAGGAGGTGATGAAGGTCACTCAGGAGGACCTCCAAAAGATCAAGGAGAAGTATCGAGTTGAATCTGGGATTCAGTCACATGTACCCCCTAGACCTCCCCCAAGGCTCTGAAGATATGCCGCAAGTCAATTGTCAAGTAAGTAGATCTAACGACCTTCTGTTGTCTTTGTTCTGTACTTTGTATGCTTGAATGCTGACAGACTGAACTGTGCAGGTCGACGACGTCATCTCCGAGCGTTTCGATCTCGAAGGATTCGACGTAGGAGGTCGATGCGGGAGCACAAAGCTTCGCATCGCCAGCTACGGCCCCAGGAGTCGATACCGCAGCTCAAAGTTCTGCTTCGCCACCTACGGCCCCAGAGGTCGTGCTGGATACCAAGCCGGTCAATGTGCTGCCTTCTCAGGATGCTCACGACGTTGCGGCAGATCAAGCGCAGCTGGAGCCGCCACGCCAACAGACAGCCGCGCCGGGAGGACGGGGTCCGGCCACGTATTTGCCTAAGTATGAGACGTACCAGGCTAAAGAGTTAGACTGGAATGGTACACCCTTTGAGGATGACATCCTCGACGATCTGGAGGACACTAAGGTGATCCAGAGCTCCATCGTTAGCCTGGGGCAGGCCTTCCAGGTGAGAAGTCAATGTTGTAGTAAAAAGACGTAGGATGGTCTTTATGTTGTTAGCAAGCTAACACTTTTGTTGTGGTCTTTGCAGAGCATGGCCACTAGAGCCAAGGCCCGGGCTGACTTATGTAGGGGTGCCTCTGCTGTCACGTTTGAAGCACACTAGTTGGACCAAGAGCTCCAACGAGTGAAACGGGAAGCCACCCTCGAGAAGCAGAAGCTCGAGGATGAGAAGAAGAAGCTCGATGATGAGCTAGCTGAGCATAAGCGCCTGGCCGCCAATACTGACGAGCTGTTGAAGAAGGTCAGCAAAGGTAAGACCACGCTCCTCCCAGGTCGTCGTACATGTTTATTTTGCAATAAACTTATACTGACAGCTGCTGATACAACAGATGCCCATGTCGCGAAGAAGTGACTGAAGGAAGACCTCTAGGAAGCTGAGAAGGCCATTACCACCCACAAGGAGGAGAGCAAGGCGCTGATCGGCAGTGAGTACACCGTTTGCCAAAAGCTAGCTCATGAAAAGCAAATCAGGAGGGATCTAGAGATCGACCTCGTGGTTGCAATGCAGTCACTTTATAATGATCAAGTGATCATTGCAAGTCATGAAGTGGAGATGGCTGTCCTCTAGAGTGCTGCGGGCTTCATCATGGACAAGGTCGTCCCACAGCCCACCGAAAGGGAGCCAATGTCTTTGCTGGAGCAGCTCACAGCGGCTCCAGAGAAGGTCGATGTGCTGCTGCAAGCTGCGAGCAGGGTATCAGCAATGGAGACGCTGGTGCGAGTGAAATCGCACTTTACGGAGGTAGAACAAAAGATTGATGGGGGTCCAAATGCTGACGCCGACCTTCGACAGGTCAAAGTTGAAGTAGAGGACGCAGCCAACAAAGTCGTGGAGAGCCTTGTCTTTGAAGATGACGAGGAGTAGTAGACCTGACTTGTAAATAGGTTAGCTTTTGCGTGCCTTTGTTGGCCGGAGCACAACAGTGTCTGTGCTGTGTACAAACTTTTATGAAATGAATCCAACTATGTTATGCAAAGTCTTTTACTAGTTTGACCTTGACGGCTCGAAAGCACTTGTGTTTTCAACTCACTAACCACTACTCACAGAGAGGACGGCTTATCGACCATATAGCTCAGCGATGAGACTTACATATGATCGACGCATGAGCGAGGTCAAGGACCCAGGTTTAGCAACCTCAGAATCAAGGTCGAACAAGCAAGAGACGAGCAATCCAAAGGTAGAAAGACGATCCTCAGGTCGAGTGACCCTTCAGTTGGCAAGGCCAAGACCCCGAGCATGTCGAGGGGAGGAAAAAAACATATAACCCTCAGGTCTAACGACGCAGTAGTTGGCAAGGCCAAGCCCCCGAGCATGTCGAGGGGGAGGGAATCAACAACGCACACAGAGAACGGGACAGCAAATTTCAAAGGTCGACAGAAAACTGTCTAAAAACTTAACTTTATTGAACTAACTTTTATAACAGTAAAGAGTACATATCTTAGTATTTTACATATTCTACGAATAGAATCGTCGCAGGTGCTCCACGTTCCAGGGGTTTGAAACCCCTTGAACGTCGCCCCACTAGAGGCGATAGGTTGATGGGCTGATGACTCCTGTGATGATGAAGGGGCCCTCCCATGGTGCAGATAGCTTGTGCATCCTGTCAGTCTTCTGGATCCTTCACAGGACCAGGTCGCCAACGTTGAAGGAGCACTCCTTGACGTTATGATCATGATAGCGGCATAACTGCTGGTCGTGGTGCGCCTGCCGCATTATGGCCGCCACTCTGTTTTCTTCAAGGCAATCGAGGTCGACTTGACGCGTCTGCTCTGCTTCGCCTTGATTGTAGTGCTGGATGAAAGGTGCGCAAACACTACGTCGATGGGGCGGACAGCTTCCGAGCCGTAGATCAGGAAGAAGGGAAAGAAACCGGTAACCGAACTGACCTGAGTCTGGAGACCCCAGATCACATGTGGAAGTTCAGCTAGCCAGCGGGTAGCATAATTGGAGGCATCGTCGAAGATGTGATCTTTCAGAGCTTGTAGAACCATGCTATTGGCACGCTCGACCTGGCCGTTGCACCTGGGCTGAGCGACCGACGAGTAGTAGACATCAATCATGCTTTCCTGGTAGAAGTCCTAGAACGTAGAGCCGGTGAAGGCTGTCCCAACGTCGGTGATGATCCTGTTGGGCACACCGAAGCAGCATGTGATCTCCTTGATGAATTTTGCTACCTCCTCTGATATGACCTTGGCGACAGGTTGAACCTCAATCCACTTGGTGAATTTACCTACAACAACAATGATGTGCTTCTAGCTGCCGGGGGTGGTTTTGAGTGGACCTATAGAGTCCAAACCCCACATAGCGAAAGGCCATGACAGGGGGATCGTGCGCAGGACCTGAGCGGGTAGGTGCTGCTGCTTGGCAAAGAATTGGCATCCTTTGCACCTCTTGATGAGGTCTTTGGTGTCGCTCATGGCCGTGGGGCAGTAGAAACCGGATCGGTACGCCTTGCCGACTAGATTGACAGATGCTGCATGACAGCCGCATTCGCCACCGTGGATTTCAGCCAAGAGCTGAAGACCTTCTGATTGCAAGATGCACTTCATCAGCACACCAGTAGAGGCTGCTTTGCTGTAGAGCTCTTCTCCGATGACAACGTATTTAGCACTACGCCGCGTAAACTTTTCTCGTTGTGCCTTATCATCTGGAACCAAATGGTGGACCAGAAGTCTAGGAACGGCTGGCACCAATCATCTTCTGTGTTTGCCATGAGCACATCTCAGGGAGGTGCAAGCATTGGGTCTAGTTGTTCTGGAACCGGGTTGTCCGGGTCTAGGATCTTGATCGATGGCTTGCGCAGGTCTTGGACTAACACACTAGCCGGAACCAGTGCTCGCATTAAGCCCATCTTAGAGAGGACATCAGCAGTGATGTTATTGTCATGAGGAACATGGTCGAACTCTACTCCCTCGAAGTGGCCTTCGAGCTTTCGAATCTTGTCACAGTAGGCGTCCATTGTGTCTTTAACACAATTCCTATTTTTGTTGACCTGCTCTATTATGACCTTGGAGTCACCATAGGCAATTAGTCGCTTGATGCCTAGAGACATCACGATACGAAGCCCATGGATGAGAGCTTCGTACTCTGGTCCATTGTTGGAGGCTTTGTAGTGGATTTGAAGCACGTACATGAGCTGGTCACCTTTAGGAGAGATGAACAGCACACCGGCACCAGCACCCTCAAGGTTGAGTTTGTCGTCGAAGTACATGATCCAATGCTCAGGTCGTTCCGCAGGCAGAATGATCTGAATTTATGTCCACTCTGACACGAAGTCAGCAAGGATCTGAGACTTGATAGATTGCCTGGAGCAAAATTCAAGTTCGAACTCACCGAGCTCAATGGACCACTTCATGATGCGGCCATTGGCGTCTCGGTTGCAAAGAATCTCCCCTAGTGGGAAGGCTGATGGCACCTTGATTGAGTGAGCTTGAAAGTACTATCGGAGCTTCCTCGACGTAATCAAAAGTGCATAGAGCAACTTCTGAGGCTGCGAGTATCGTGTTTTAGCGTCGGCCAGGACCTCACTCACGTAGCACACTAGTCATTGGACAGGGTAGGCCTGCCCTTCTTCTTCTCGTTCTATGACGAGGACGTTGCTGACCACATTAGTGGTGGCTGAAATGTAGAGGAGGAGCATTTCCTTCGCCTTGGGAGGCATCATGATCAGTGCAGAGGTGAGAGATTCCTTGAGCTTGTCAAAGGCTTGCTGAGGTTCGTCATCCCACACAAATTTATCAGCCTTCTTCAATAGCTTGAAGAAAGGTAGACCTTTTTCTCTGAGCTCGCTGATGAAATGACCTAGAGCCGCCATCATGCTGGTGAGCTTCATGACGTCCTTGTTGCAATATGGTTTGGCCATGTTGCATATCGCGTCAATCTTCGCAGGGTTCGCTTCGATGCCTCAGTTCCCGACCATGAAGCCCAGGAGCAACCCGGAGGGGACACCAAAGACACACTTGGTCGGGTTGAGCTTCTATTGGTAGGTGCAAAGGTTGGTGAAGGTTTCCTCAAGGTCGGCAATGAAGTTCTCCTCATTCTGGGTCTTGACGACCACATCGTCGACGTAGGCTTCCACGTTTTCATGGAGTTGAGACGCCAGACACCTTTGGATCGCCTTATAGTATGTGGCACCAGCGTTTTTCAGGCCAAAGGTCATGACCTTGTAGTGAAGGACCGATTAGGCGAACTAGAGAGGGGGGGAGTGAATGGGAGCCGATAAAAATTCTTCTCGAAGGAGTTGAGAACTCCAACAAGACGAACACGGCTTCCAACTCACGTCTCCGACCCAACTACCCAAGTTGGCCAAGACCACGCAGCCACTGGAGTGCTACTGGTCCTAGGAACCAACACTCAACCTTCCGAGCCAAAACTCACCAAACCACACAGCGGAAACTTGCACGGCTTGCTGCCTGTGCTACACCGGTCACACCGATGGCCTGCGCCGGTCAGACCGGTGACACCGGTCAGACCGGTGGACAGAGCCGGTCAGGCCGGTGGCTACAGCAGCCGCACAGCACACGTTCCAGGAAGCCTCAGTGACTCCTCTAGGCCCTGGAACAAAAACCACCACTAAACACAACCTGTGAGGAAGAAGAACCCCTCACAAAACCTAGCAAAACAACTCCAAACACGCCAAGAACTGATCAGCAGGACCACGGGACAAAACCACACGGACAAGGCTATTCCCCGAGACAAAAAACCACCAAAGGCTAGCACCGGTCAGACCGGTCAAGAGCACCGGTCAGACCAGTCATGCCTGGGCAGCTCGGGATGAACAGCGCCCGCGAGTCAACTCCTCCAAATCCAACTCCCGATCTCCCGATTCGCTCCACGGTTTTGCACAAGACTTTGGGGATAGTAGGAACACCTCATGGGTACTCCATAGCCAAGATTTGGTCCACCAAAACTTGTCAAATCAAGAGGAATCGAAGAAGTCCCACCAAGAACGCCTCTAACCCTAGAGCCACGAAAACCCCAAAATCGAGCCCCTTTGCTCACGGATTTGGAAGGGGAATCAAAGGGAAAAGAACCACGAAGGGTTCATGCATACATCCCCTACCAAATCCCAAAGAGAAAGGCCTCGAAATCGCTCCAAGAAAATCGCCAAGAAAGGGCTCCGAAAATCATCAAAAAGGAGAAACGGGAAAGACACATCCAAGCCTTGAGGAACCACGCCGAATCATCTATACATACCAAAGAGGTTCATACAAGGTCTAGCTTGCCGCCCGATCATCCTTCCCTCTCACAAGATCTCACCATGAAGCTCTCAAGCTAGTCCTACGAAAATCCTAAGAAATTAGGAAGGAAAATAGGAAAACCAAATGAGCTAGGGTTCCAAGAGATGGCTGCCATCCTCTCACCACTTGGGATATATGGAGGCAACCGAAAGACGAAAATACCCTTACTAGCTAACTAGGGATACATGCCCCTCGAGGGCGAAATTGGAAGTCTTTGTCTTCGCACCATCGGACGGATGCCCAGCGACCGCAAACTTGCTTAGCCTCGACGCAAGCCTTGCGATCCCGACGCGTGTCCTCCGCTTCGAAGATTCCGGACTGCGTCGTCGCACACCGGTCAGACTGGTGCTCCTCACCGGTCAGACCGGTACCCACCGGTCAGACCGGTCAGACCCACCGGTCAGACCGGTCTGGAGCTGCTGCACCTCCGTCTTCGGTTCTTCGGTCTTGGCTTTGTGGATCAACCAAGGAACCCAGTGATTTTCTGGTGAACCACCGGAAACCCCGCGAACTCGGTGTAGCCTCCGCCAATCACCACTCATGACTCGGCTCCCACGTAGTCCCGGCTCGACCTTGGTTTTGAGGCTCAACCAAGAAACCGTCCATGACTTCATCTTGCCGTTCTTGCCACCATGCGGCCCGCACTTGACCCCGCTGGCCACCGGGTCCCTCGAACCAAGCCAACTTGTCTTCTCCACACCTGGAGGCCTCACCGGCAACGACCTTTCACGCTTGTTCTTCACCTGCACCTGCACCAGTCAAGCCGCAACCTGCATCTGCAATACTTAGCCAAGAATCAGTCCACACCACGTTGTCAATCACTCATCACACCAGGAAGCGACCATCCACCGGTCCTCGAACCACACCTGGCTCTCAATCTCCCCCTTGATGAGTGCATTGCCAACACATACGTTTTGGTAACCAAGAGAAAAGGAAAAGAAAAGAAACGACTAAAAGGAACTCCAACAAGCGATCGAAAACCAAAGAAAAGGCAAAGAGCAAGATCACTTGAAGAAGACAAGTCTCGGACCCCTTAGGCAAGGGCAACGGCTCGACACATCCAAGACAAAACATGCTCAAGCAAAGAGCACAAACCATCAAACCAAAGCTCGAAAACCACAAAGAGCTCCCCCTGCACACATGCAAGCTCCCCCTGAACCAATGCAACTCCCCCTGGACAAATGCATGCGAACCACTTCACAAAACAGAGCAGCTGCAACAGCTCAGCTCTGACCGGTCAGACCGGTCGACACCACCGGTCAGACCAGTGCGCAACATGTGAACAGGACCAGTACTCTGACCGGTCAGACCGGTGGCCTCAACCGGTCAGACCGGTGCACAACAGAGCCCAAAAATGGCTCGAAACCACCTGAAAACCTTCCAAATGCATTCAGTAGGCCAAAACATGCTCAAACTTCTCCCCCTTGTTGACAATGCATGAATCAAGCCAAAAATGCAAAAAATGCAACCTAGAGCTTCTCAAATAGACAAAATCCAACATAGGATGCTACACATGTCCAAACGAGCAAGTTAGATACTCTATAGCTTCGTAATGACATAAACGTCATGATCACCAAGTTTCACAACCATTGGGCGAAGCTAAGATAGAATTTAGCAATTTTGCGAAAAATCACCCTCTCATGAGCAAAGTCCTAAACATGAGCAAAACATGTCAAAATGGCAAAGCCACACAAACTTCATGCTAGGACAACCATTCTAAGCATAAGACCATCATAAACACCCACAAGCACCTCATATCATGTCAAAGCCATCGAGCCATGTGCCTACTTCTATATATGAGACTTCTCATTGGTAGGCATCATGCAACGATTTAGCACCCAAAGCAAATTAAAATTAGCACATATGACATGGGAGCACATTTTTCAAGCAATTTACATTTCATTTTTCAGATTTATAATTGGTACATGAAATGTCTTTGCGACAAAAAGGAACTTATGCCCCTCCACAAGATGAAGCATGGGGGCTAAACATTCATGATGGCAAATGAGCCTTTGGCCCCATATGATCAAAATAAGCTATCCAACCACAAATTAAGCATAGCCAAGCCACAAAAACATGTCAAGATCATGTAAAGGCATTTACTCACAAGAGAGCATATATATGAAATTTTTCAAAAACATAGCCATCAACCATGGATATAAACCAAGATTATCAAGAGCTAAGCCAAACTAACCATAGCTTACCAAATTAGCTCACAAAGACATATATGTCATTCCATGGTGAACAATGTATATAGGAGAAGCCTTTCCTAAACAATGCATATGATACAAAATGCATGCAACCTAAGATACAAAGATGCCTATACATCATGTTACATATGCCATGCCAAATGCAAGAAATGCACAAAGGAAAGCTATACATATGCTACAAAGGAGCTCCCACACGCCAACTCAAGAATTCAAACAAACACCAAGCTCCCCCCGCAAATGAGTGAAAGTTGCTTGATCTAGGGGTTTGGTGAAAATATCGGCTAGTTGGTCATGTGTGGGTACATGGATCAAAGCTATCTTCCCTTTCTCTACGTTGTCTCTCAGAAAATGATACCTCACTTCTATGTGCTTGGTTTTGGAATGGAGCACTGGGTTCTTTGCAACGCTTATGGCACTGGTGCTATCACATTGAAGTGGGACATGGGTATACTCCTCACCAAAGTCACTCATGGTGTATGTGATCCAAAGGAGCTGAGAGCAACAACTAGCTGCGGCCACATACTCTGCCTCGGTAGTGGATTGAGCAACACTCGACTGTTTGCGGGAAGACCAAGATACCAAAGAAGAACCCAAGAACTGGCAAGTCCCAGAAGTGGACTTCCTATCCAACCGACACCCGGCAAAGTCCGCGTCTGAAAATCCATGAAGCGCCAAAGAAGAAGACGCAGAGTACCAAAGGCCGAAGTTAGGAGTGTGTCGCAAATACCTGAAAATGCGCTTGACTGCTTGCCGATGCGAAGTCCTCGGAGACGCTTGAAAACGAGCGCACAGACACACCGAGAATTGGATGTCCGGCCTCGTCGCCGTCAAGTAGAGGAGTGACCCGATCATGCTCCGGTACTCCTTCTGGTCCACGTGTTCACCTTCCTCGTCCGCATCAAGAGCTGTAGTCGTACTCATAGGCGTTGCCATAGCCTTGGAGTCCTCCATCTTGAACTTCCTCACAATGTCCTTGGTGTACTTAGCTTGGTGCACAAATGTTCCTTCCTTTGATTGCTTGATTTGTAGCCCAAGGAAGAACTGCAACTCGCCCATCATGCTCATCTCAAATTCCCTGCTCATGTCTTCTGCAAACCTTGCAACAAGAGAGTTAGACGAGCCACCAAAGACAATATCATCCACGTATACCTGCACAATTAGGATATCTCTGCCCTGCCTGAGGAGAAACAAGGTCTGGTCGACCTTCCCCATCACAAACCCTCTCTCAAACAGGAACCCCCTCAACCTACCATACCAAGCTCTAGGCGTCTGCTTCAACCCATACAGCGCCTTCCTCAACTTGTACACCCGGTGAGGGTACTTCTCACTCTCAAACCCCGGTGGTTGCCTCACAAACACCTCTTCCTCCAACACACCGTTCAGAAAAGCACTCTTCACATCCATCTGGTACAACTTGAACCCTTTAGCCACGGAAAAGGCTAGAAGGATCCTGATCGCCTCCAAACGAGCTACAGGAGCGAAAGTCTCCTCGTAGTCGATCCCCTCTTTCTGACTGTACCCCTGAGCAACAAGTCTCGACTTGTTCCTCACCACTTCTCCTTTCTCTCCCTCTTTATTTTTCCACACCCATTTTGTCCCAATCGGCTTACACCCTGGGGGAGGGTCAACCAACACCCAAACTTGGTTCCTCTCAAAATTCTCCAACTCCTCATGCATCGAGTTAACCCAATTATGATCAGATAACGCGTGTCCAATGTCTTTGGGCTCAAAGGTGGCAACAAAAGTAGCATGAGCGAAATGAGAATTGTTCCGAACCCTCGACCGTGTAGTACGTTCATTCATGTCGCCGATGATTCTCGAAGCTGGGTGATCCACTTGCACTCGCAGAGGAGGTTCTCGCCTTGATGCTACCTCCCCCTCAACAGTAGCTTCGCCTTGATCTGGGTTTGTCGTTGTAGGTGTGGGAGAGGGTCCATTCTCGATCGTCGTCGAAGTAGTAGGTACATGTTCAGCCGCGGGCATCACACCACCATCTTCATCATCTCCATGTTCATGCTCCTCCTCCTGAAAGATCTCCTCGCCAAGTTCGTCGTCACCTGCACACTCAAAAACAAGCTGACTACGTGGCTGTGTCTCGTCGAAGGTTACCTCGCAAGTCTCCACGATTTGGTTAGTTTCAAGATTGAGCACACGAAATGCTCTAGAATGAGATGCATAACCAAAGAAAATGCCATCGACAGACCTAGCCTCGAACTTGTCCAACTTCTTCCCTTTCTTCAGAATGAAGCATTTACAACCAAAGACATGGAAGTGACTCACCTTGGGTGTGCGACCGTGCATCAACTCGTAACAGGTTTTCTTCTTGTGAACCCTGAGGTAGATCATGTTCGACACATGGCACGCGGTATTGACCGCCTCAGCCCAGAACCTTCTCGGAGTCCTATGCTCGTCGAGCATCGTCCGAGCCATCTTGCACAAGGTCCTGTTTTTCCTTTCCACCACGCCATTCTGGGGAGGCGTATACGGACTCGAAAACTGATGTTCAAGACCCAAGTCATGGCAAAAGGTTTCGAAGCGAGAGTTTTTGAATTCCGAGCCATTGTCACTGCGGATCGCTCGTATGGCATCTCCGTGCCTCTCGTTTCTTAACCTCAAGACAAGATCTCGAACAAAACCAAACGTCTCCCCCTTCTCCTCAAGAAAGAACACCCACGCATACCGAGAGTAGTCGTCCACCACAACAAGGACATACCACTTCCCACCCGCAGATCGCACACGAGCTGGGCCAACAAGGTCCATATGGAGCAGCTCGCATGGACGCTCATTCATCACATCGGTGAGAGGCGGGTGAGAAGAGGCTACCATCTTGGCATGCCTACACGGTGCACAAACCAACTCTTTCTCAAACCTCAACCGTGGCAATCCTCGGACCAAATTGAGTTTACTCAAGCGAGACAAAAGATCAAAACTCAAGTGACCCAACTTCCTATGCCACTTCCACAACTCACTCGAAGAACCAGCCAAAAAGCAACGCTCCACACCAGAAGACTGAGAAAAATCAGCTCGGAACACTTGACCCTCGGGAACGACCATGCAAACAAGATCCCCCCGAGAATCTAAAATCCGAGAACCACCAGGCCGAAACAACACCTCAAAACCCTCATCCAACAACTGGGACACAGAAAGCAAATTGTATCCAAGCGATTGAACAAGAGCAACACGCCTGAGAGTGATCTGTCACTTACCTTAATCTCACCTTCTGACAGCACACACCCTCGCCCATTGTCCCCAAAGGTGATGTACTTCTTTGTCACCACCGGGACGAGACTTGAGAACCACCCCTTGTCTCCGGTCATATGCCTCGAGCAACCGGAGTCAATCAACCAAATGTTCTTCAAGTCTCCCACCTGAAATTCAAAAGCGAGCACGTGAGTGAACAAACGACTCAGCACTGGGGTTAGTACCAAAAGAGTAAAACCAGTGCCGAGCCATTTGCTCCAAAGTGGGGTTAGCACAAACCAAATCATCACGCCTATCAAAGCTACCACCACGGTGACCACCACGAGGGAACCAACCCTCTCTAGCTGGAGGAGGACGAAAACCACGAAAGGGAAACCGTGGATCGTTCCTCCTCTCCATCTCAAAGCTACGACTCCTCCCACCCTCGTATTGAGCACGAGGTGGAGAACGCCTAGCAAACTGACCACCTGCAAACTTTCCAGACCAACCACCAGAACCATGACCTCCAGAACCAAACCGAGCATCCTCACGAGCACGAAACCCAACTCGCTGTCTGCCCAGACCTGCACCGGTCTGACCGGTGTAGTGCACCGGTCTGACCGGTGTAGCTCGGCCAGCAGCAGCACCTACAGCCTTCCGGTCTCCCCAAGCCGGAACTATCCTCACAATCGCCTTGGCCCTGGGCATCTGCATACGAGGCTCAGGTACACCATTAGAGGGGTGGTACCTGTCCTTGTTAGCCCACTCTCTAGCCATTCTCTCCTCACGCTTCCTCTTGAAGCAAAACTCATCCTTGTGACCATCTCTCCCACAATACCCACAATGGAACTTTATGGGCTGTGGCTTAGGCTTAGGCTTGGGTTGGGGCTGCCCACTCGGCTTCTCACCCTTCTTCTCTCCTTCCTCACCTCCCTTTGGGCTCACAAACTTCACCGGTTTCTGAAAATCATTTGTTGGGTGAGGGAATATGGGTGGATCTGGAGTAGTGTCAAGTTTGTTTCTGAGATGGTTAGGCTTGGGCTCAAACTTGTTCTTGTGTCTGTTTGGTGGTGGGATAGGAATCTCTCCAACTCTCTCAACTCCCTCACCACAGTTCTCTCCAAGCTTGTCAGCCCCAAGTGCCTGACCATCATAGCGTTTGAAAGCTGCTATCATGATACCAAGCTGAGGCTCCTGACCCGACAACCAGCTCATACATTTTCTCAGCTCATCATTCTCATCCTGCAAGCGATCAACATAATGTGCAAGCTCCAAATTCTTAACCGCATGCAATTCACAAGTAGAGCAAGAAGTGGGACTAGGCTCTTTCAACTTAGCCTCAAGCGAAATAGTGTAAGCATGCAACTCATCAATCTTTCCATGCAAAACAGGGCAAGAAGTGCAAGCACCTAGCAAAGCAGGTCTAGACTTAAGCTCAGCCACTTCAACCCTAGGCATATCTAGTTCATCACAAGTAGAAGCATGCTTATCCTTAAGAGCAGTAAGATCAGCTAGGTACACAGAGCAATCACAGCAATCAATCTCATCAGAAACCACAGGAGAAGCCTTAAGCGAATCAATCTCAAGCTTAGCATCTAGGTTCTGGGTTTCTAGCTCAGCCACACGGTTCCTAGCATCTTCTAGTGAGGCCCTAAGTTCCTTCCTCATCTTCTTGGCCTCTCTAAGCATGTGATCGCGGTTATCAAGCAAGTCAACCAACTCATCATTCTCCTTGCGCAAAGAAGAGAGCTCATCACATACCTCATCCTCGGAGTCAGAGTCCGAGTCACTCTGGTGGCTCTTCTTGCTGCCGGAGCTACGGGCCATGCCGCAGAAGCCATCTCCCGCGAAGCAGCTCAACCCGCTCAAGTTCCTGGATGACTTCTTGTTCTTGCGCCGATCACCTTCATCTTCACTGCTACTCGCGCTTGAAGAAGAGTAGGCGGAGCTGGAGTCGACGTCGCTCACTCCGACCATTGCCCGGGCCTTCCTGCCGCGGCCATCCTTCTTCCTCGACCGTCGCTCGTCCTTGTGCTTGTTCTTGTGCTTGTGATCGCGCCTCGATCGGTACTTGCCATCCTTGCTCGATCGGTGCCTGTAGCCGTCCTTGTAACCGTCCTTGTTCTCCGTCTTCTCCAGGCAGTCGGCGATGAAGTGTCCTGGCTTGCCGCACTGAAAGCACGTCCATGCTGTCCTCCTCGTGTTCACCCGGTTCTCGTGCAGCCTCTCGAACCGCCTGGTCAGCAACGCAAGCTCGTCCTCTCCAAGCACGTCGAACTCCTCATCTGGCAAAGACATCAAAGAAGACAGAGAGTACATCCTGGAGGATGCGTTAGCATTAGACTTAGCTCCTTTGCCACTAACGAGAGCGAGACTATGAGAATCAGTCGGGCTCTCGATCTTGGCTGTCATACCACGGTCCAACTCAGCCGACTTGAGCTTCGAGAACAGCTCGTTCACCGTCAAGGTGTCATACTTCTCGGACTCAACAATAGCCTCAAACTTCCCGTCCCATACGGTACGATCCAACGAGTGCAAGAGCTTCACGGCTCTATCATGATCATTGTATGGGAGGACATCCACATTGGCTCTCATGTTGTTCACAACGACCGTAAATCGCTGGAAAAGGGCATCGACGGACTCGCCGGGGAGATGAGTGAAGTTCTCGTACTCTCTCCGGTAAGTCGCGTACATCCGAGCCTGAACCTGAGCATTCCCAGCATGAGCATCCTTCAACTGCTCCCAAATCCTACAAGCTAAGTCCTCTATCTGAACCCGATCGAATTCAGGCTGACACAGAGCACGAAACAAGTAGTCGACAGCCTTGTTGTTGGCTTCGAACATATCCCTCGATCCTGGAGCAAGGAAGTTCATCGGATGAACATAAGCTGTGTTCACCGTGACATCCCAAAGGATCTGACCCTTTCCGCGGAGGAACGCCGCCATCCGCCTTTGCCACATCTGGTAGTTCTTCCCATCGAAGTGTGGAGGACCCGAACCCCGTTCCTGGTACGCCATCTTTGGATCTTAGACTGGTAAGAGTCAATAAAGACCCGAACCGGCTCTGATACCAATTGAAGGACCGATTAGGCGAACCAGAGAGGGGGGGGGAGTGAATGGGAGCCGATAAAAATTCTTCTCGAAGGAGATGAGAACTCCAACAAGACGAACACGGTTTCGAACTCACGTCTCCGACCCAACTACCCAAGTTGGCCAAGACCACGCAGCCACTGGAGTGCTACTGGTCCTAGGAACCAACACTCAACCTTTCGAGCCAAAACTCACCAAACCACACAGCGGAAACTTGCACGGCTTGCTGCCTGTGCTACACCGGTCACACCGATGGCCTGCGCCGGTCAGACCGGTGACACCGGTCAGACCGGTGGACAGAGCCGGTCAGGCCGGTGGCTACAACAGCCGCACAGCACATGTTCCAGGAAGCCTCAGTGACTCCTCTAGGCCCTGGAACAAAAACCACCACTAAACACAACCTGTGAGGAAGAAGAACCCCTCACAAAACCTAGCAAAACAACTCCAAACACGCCAAGAACTGATCAGCAGGACCACGGGACAAAACCACACGGACAAGGCTATTCCCCGAGACAAAAACCCACCAAAGGCTAGCACCGGTCAGACCAGTCAAGAGCACCGGTCAGACCGGTCGTGCCAGGGCAGCTCGGGATGAACAGCGCCCGCGAGTCAACTCCTCCAAATCCAACTCCCGATCTCCCGATTCGCTCCACGGTTTTGCACAAGACTTTGGGGATAGTAGGAACACCTCATGGGTACTCCATAGCCAAGATTTGGTCCACCAAAACTTGTCAAATCAAGAGGAATCGAAGAAATCCCACCAAGAACGCCTCTAACCCTAGAGCCACGAAAACCCCAAAATCGAGCCCCTTTGCTCACGGATTTGGAAGGGGAATCAAAGGGAAAAGAACCACGAAGGGTTCATGCATACATCCCCCACCAAATCCCAAAGAGAAAGGCCTCGAAATCGCTCTAAGAAAATCGCCAAGAAAGGGCTCCGAAAATCACCAAAAAGGAGAAATGGGAAAGACACATCCAAGCCTTGAGGAACCACGCCGAATCATCTATACATACCAAAGAGGTTCATACAAGGTCTAGCTTGCCGCCCGATCATCCTTCCCTCTCACAAGATCTCACCATGAAGCTCTCAAGCTAGTCCTACGAAAATCCTAAGAAACTAGGAAGGAAAATAGGAAAACCAAATGAGCTAGGGTTCCAAGAGATGGCTGCCATCCTCTCACCACTTGGGTTATATGGAGGCAACCGAAAGACGAAAATACCCTTACTAGCTAACTAGGGATACATGCCCCTCGAGGGCGAAATTGGAAGTCTTTGTCTTCGCACCATCGGACGGATGCCCAGCGACTGCAAACTTGCTTAGCCTCGACGCAAGCCTTGCGATCCCGACGCGTGTCCTCCGCTTCGAAGATTCCGGACTGCGTCGTCGCACACCGGTCAGACTGGTACCCACCGGTCAGACCGGTCAGACCCACCGGTCAGACCGGTCTGGAGCTGCTGCACCTCCGTCTTCGGTTCTTCGGTCTTGGCTTTGTGGATCAACCAAGGAACCCAGTGATTTTCTGGTGAACCACCGGAAACCCCGCGAACTCGGTGTAGCCTCCGCCAATCACCACTCATGACTCGGCTCCCACGTAGTCCCGGCTCGACCTTGGTTTTGAGGCTCAACCAAGAAACCGTCCATGACTTCATCTTGCCGTTCTTGCCACCATGCGGCCCGCACTTGACCCCGCTGGACACCGGGTCCCTCGAACAAAGCCTACTTGTCTTCTCCACACCTGGAGGCCTCACCGGCAATGACCTTTCACGCTTGTTCTTCACCTGCACCTGCACTAGTCAAGCCGCAACCTGCATCTGCAATACTTAGCCAAGAATCAGTCCACACCACGGTGTCAATCACTCATCACACCAGGAAGCGACCATCCACCGGTCCTCGAACCACACCTGGCTCTCATGTAGCAGTAGATGCCATGGGGAGTTATGAACACCGTCTTGTCTTGGTCGTCAGGATTCAGAGGTATATGGTGATACCTCGAATAGCAGTCAAGGAAGAACAACAGGGTGCTCCCGCCCATGGAGTCCACGACTTGGTTGATGCATGGGAGAGGGAAGGGATCCTTAGGGTAGTGCTTGTTGAGGTCGGTGTAGTTGATACACATCCTTAATCCACTAGTCTTCTTGGGTACAAGCACCGGGTTGGCTAACCATACCGGGTGTTTACATTCTCGAATAAATCCTGCAGCTAAGAGCTTGCAGACTTCTACCCCTATGGCTTCCCTTCGATCCTTCGCGAAGCGATGGAGCTTCTGCTTGACCGTTCAGGGAGTGCTCAGCCAGACTCCGCGGGACACCAAGCATATCGGATGGACTCCATGCAAATATGTCAATGTTCTCCCGGAGGAAATTGATGAGCGTGAGTTCCTATTTCGGGTCCAAGTTGGCCCCGGTGGTGACTTCCTTCGTTGTGTCGGATAGGCCGAGACAAACTTTCTTCACTGTAGGATTAGCATCCAAAGCAGTGGGGGTGCGCTTTTGCTCAAGCACCATGAGCTTGGAGATGTCGACCTTGGCAGCATCAGCGACCATGATCGAAGCAGCAGCAGCGTAGGCAGACGTCAAGGAGAGGTCGAGAGTCTCGTCCTCGCACTTGTAGGAGACCATGATGTCCCCAAGGACAGAAAGGATTCCGTTGGGCGCCGGCATGTTCATGATGAGGTATGTGTGATGCGGGATGGCCATGAACCGAGCCAGCATCGGACGACCTAGGATGGCATGGTAGGAGGAGCGGAAGTCCGCGACCTCGAACGTGAGCCACTCGGTGCGGTAGTTAGCTTCAGTTCTGAAGGTGACCGGGAGGCAGACACGTCCCAGAGGATATGCCACCTTGCCAGGCAAGACCCCATATAAGGGCTCATCACAGGCTGTCATCTTGTTGAAGTCGAACTTCATTTTCTTCAGCGTCTCGGTGAATATGATGTTGAGGCTGCTGCCTCCGTTGATGAGTGCCTTGGGGAGCACGACTCCATCCACTGTGGGATTGACAACTAGCGGGTAGGTTTCGGAGTCTGGTATGTGGACCCAATGGTCTTCCCTGGAGAAGGTTATGGGGAACTCCGACCACCTCAGAGGTTTCAGAGTCTCTGTGTTGACGAGCCCGATATCTTGAGCTCTGGTGCGTTGTTGTCTATTGCTTTGAGCAGCCCTACGACCTCCAATGATGAAGTTGATCTCCCTGTTAGGTGCCTGGTAGGCACCATTGGGGTTGCCACTCGGAGGTGGTGGTGGAGTTCTTTCCTTGCGCCGGTCACCATCATTGCGACAGTCGTTGTTGCGGTCGTCACGGTGATTGTCATGGCGATCATCACAATGGTTGTTGCGATGATCATCATGACGATCTCTGCCATCACGGTGATCATCCCCGCGATAAGGTCCCCTGTTCTGGTTATCATGCCAATCAGGTCAGCGGTTCCGGTTGTCGTAGCGCCGGTTATTGTTGTAGCGGTTGTCACTACTATTGGTCTTCTTTGCCAGCTTGTGCTCTTCTGGCACGCCAAGGGTGCGCTTCAGCTCTATGCAATCACACATAGATTGTTTTTCGCCATGGTTAAACTGGCACATGTCGTCGAGAGTTGACTGGAACTCGTCATGCATGAAGCTGGAGTTGGCCATTAAGACTTCATTGGAGCACTTGCGCGACTTTCCGCCAGCGTCAGAGGCCAGGGCCCCGGACATCTCGTCGGTTCTGATCCCCTTGAAGTTGTGGACAACCGCATCTTCGGTATCCACGAGCTTGTCAATGTATGCCATGAGGTCGGTGATGGTCTTGGCTCCGGCCTCGTGGATCTTCTCGAAGAGCTTGATGTTGGTGACGCCTTTCTTGTACGCGTTGATGACGTCGTCGTCTGTGACTCCAGCAAGCTCATTGCGGTTTTTGAAGAACCGATTGGTGTAGTCCCGGAGGGTTTCACCAGTCTTCATGGTCACCCTTGCGAGGTGATGCATGTTGCCGGGGCGGTTGTAGGTCGCCTGGTAGTTCGTGGTGAACAACCTCGACAAACTTGCCGAGGAGGAGATGCACTCGTCTGGTAAGTTATTAAGCCACAAGAGTGGCGCTTTGCCCATCACCAGGGGGAAGCAGCCCGCCATGTGGTCTTCATTGCCTCCCGCTACCTCAGCAGCAATGGTGTACATCTTGAGCCAAATACTCGGGTCAGAGCGACTGTCATACTTGTCAATGTTGGGCTTGAACTCCTTGGGATAGCTCATGGTCCGGAGACGTCACGAGAAGGCCGCGAAGTTGTTGACGTTGGTGGAGCTTGGTTGATCGGCTGTATGAGGTCCAGAGGGGACGTCGTACAGATTGTCATGTGCGCCATTGATCTGGTCGTAGTTGGCACGATGTTGTATCTCTGCATCATGCATCGCCCGGAGGTCGGTTGCTTGCAGCGGGTTGTTGGCATTAAGAGCGTCCGGGGGACCATTAATGCAGTCGTAGTTTGCACGACGCTGGATCTCGTGCTCGTCTCATCGTGGCTGTTGCGGGTTGGCTGCAGGAGCCTGTGCGACCTTGGGTGGCACGTTCCCTGTAGCTTGAGGTCCTACTCCGGCGTTGGGTTGTTGCACCACATTGTTTTCACCACCTCCCTCTTCAGCCATGACTGTTGAGGAGCTTGGCCAGCATTGTTGTTGTTTCGATCTCGCACTCCTCGAGTGCTGGGTGCGCACCGACGTGCTGTAGCCTTGGCTTCTTTCTTCAACCTGGGCCGTAGCGACCCTGATCTTGGTGATAGCTCGCCGTATCTGTGGAGTATCAGCCATGAGTTGGATCGCTGCCAGAGCTGCCCCCAAGTTGGCTTGGGGGGAGTTGAAGACTTCATGACCGGCTTCTTCAAAGTCCCTCCGAAGGTCGCGTGCACGCATGCAATGCCGAGGTGGTGGCATCTGCAGTTGCTGCTCCTGTTGTTGCTGCTGGGCCACACCTTGACCTGCCCGGGGTGGGCCATTGGTGTTGTTCTGTGCGTTGTCCTGAGGCACCGCACCACCCCCAGCTGTGGTCGTAGCCTGAGCTGCTGCATTGGCTTGATCGATTTCGGCCTGGTAGCATAGAGCTCGATTGGAATTGTTAGCTTCATGTTGTGCGCGTTGAGCTTCGGTTTCACCAGCCTGAGCTGGCACATCCTCTAAGACCACGAGGACATCGCGTTGGGGAAGACCGCGACGTGCCAAGACCTCGTCGCCGTAAGTGTTAGGCGTGAGGATGACACGAGCGACCTGGAACGCGCCACAGTCTGGAGACTGCGCGGGAGGATGGATCGGGTGACCTGGGGTCGCTGCAGGAGGTGTAGGTCGACGGAGCTTCTTCGTAGCATGACACTGACGGGTAGTGTGCTTGGCTTTCTTGTTGAGAGGGCAATGTCGTACGGACATCCCTGGGCCCACTACTCAGGTGGGTACTGGGACCGACTACTCCGTGGGCCCCTGGGACTACTCGACTTAAGCTGCACGGCACCTGTTGGCGTGGAGCGCAAGGCAAGCAGAGGATTAGTACTTGGTTAGGAAGCTATACATGCCCGGATCCATGTAGAGTACTCCTAGCCGCACACGACTAGTACTCATCTGGCAAACCGACTTGTAACCCTGCCTCCCGGACTCTATAAGGTGAGGCAGGGACTCCTATCTCATCAATCCGCATCATCTTGTAAATACACCCAATCAATCCAGAGCTACGCAGCATACAGGACGTAGGGTATTACGCACCTCACGGCCCGAACCTATCTAAATTGTGTGCCACGTGTCTCTCCTTCGAGTTACAGATCTCGGCGAGGCCACATTCATCTACCTCGGGTACTCCCCTTGGTAGGTTGCCGGTCTAAAACACCGACAGCTGGCGCACCAGGTAGGGGATCTCGTCGAAGATCACATGGTGAACTCTACGGCTTCAATCGTCATCAAGCACACCACCGCTTTCAATCGCGGCGACACCTTCGTCTTCGGCTCCTGGGTCTGCACCGCTGACGGCGCTGGATCGTTCCAGCGCTACCTCACCATGACTCCGGATCTGGAGACCGGGCTCGTGACGATTCCCGAAGCCGTCACGGGTCAACTCGTCGAAAAATTCGACGAATTTTCGCTCTTCCAACAAGTCGCCGACTTCGAGCTTGGATCCGCCTCCAACTCGAACTCGACGTCGCCCTGGATCGTTTCATGCGAGCCGGCTCCTGAGCCATCGTGTGAGACAGTCCCCCTCCATGAGCACTTCCCATACGGTCTCTGCAACGCTAGTAGGGCCCACGTGGAAGCCCTCGCCGCACGCCGGGCCGGCAAGGAGATCGCCTCCGAGTACTCCTCGGACTCCAACACCGCAACCGGCTACTACTCAGACTCTTCCTACGAGTTCGACTTCGGATCGGACCCAATTGAGTCTGAGTCCGAGTTCAACACGACTGAGGAACCGCTGTCAGGTTCTGCCACCTGCCTGGTCATTACATCTACTCCCGCCGGTAGATTAGTCTACTGGCCCGACCGTAAGCCTGCAGACCTGACGGACGACAACTCACGCTGTGTCGCCTACCTCGATTCACTCCCCTTCCAGGAGGGGACCCCGTTGGCTCCAAACGACGAGCACACCCCCACCGAGGTGGCGACCACAGACTCCAGTCTATGCACTCCCGACCGTGAAGTCTTCATGACGACCGTAGATGCTGGGACCTCAGAAAATCGACCCGACCGGTACCTTGACGACATCTCAGAGGATGAGTTGTCCGCCAACGCACCTCCGAACGAGACCCCCGAAGACAAGAACGCCCGGCGTGACCGCAACAGGAAGCGGAACGATCGACGCAGACGTCTCCGGGAAACTCTCCCCATCCGGAACCTCAATGAGGCTCTGGAGCAAGTTGCCAACCGGGTACACACCACTCCTGAGCAATGCCTGATGTCTATCACCACGATAGCACAACAAGCCCTGGGGATCCGCGCAGGCGAAGTCATCGCTAAGCTCACTGAAGATGCCTACTTCATGCGAGTCGACAACAGGGTCGCCCAAGTATCCCCCGCCGGAAACCACGAAGCCACTAGTCACAGCCCGGCAGACGGCGGACGCAACCGTGTCCGTGGTGAACACCAGCCAAATCCCAACTACTCTAGGGCCTTGGCTGGAGGACCCTCACAGGGCGGCATCAGCCACGGTGGCACCGGAGGTAGTTGCGGCGGCGGCGGTGGTGGTGGCAGTAGCGGCGGAAGTTCATCCCATGACGCCGGCAGAAGAGCTGGTGGCGGTGGCGATCACGGAGGCCGAGGCCACGCGACTAGCCACGCCACTGGCAACGCACGTGGCGGCTACGACACACGCCACAGGATCGATGAGATCCACCGCAAGAAGGCTACTGAAGCAAGAGACAGCGATGGCTTCCCTGCCTACTCTGCACGGCTTCGCAATCTGCTCCTTCCTGAGAAATTCAAACCTCTCGGGATCACCAAGTATGACGCGAAGCAAGACCCAGTTCAGTGGCTCAGGTGCTACGCCTTGGCCATCGAAAACGCTAGTGGCAACAACGACGCAAAGTGCCTCTTTTTCCCTTTCTGCCTGGATCAAGCCCCACTCACGTGGCTCGAGTCACTCGAAAAGAACTCGATCGACAAGTGGGACCAGCTGAAAGCGCAGTTCACCAGCAACTTCGCGGGCGCCATGGGGCTTTCGGATACCTGCATGGATCTGGCAATGGTCAAGCAAGAACAAGGAGAGACCCTCCGCCAGTACATGAGGCGCTTCTTCGACATGCGCGCGACCGTAGTCGACGTCACCGACAAAGAAGTCATCGACCTCTTCCAAGACGGGCTCTATCACCGTCGCACCTTCGAAGACTTCGGTTGCCGCCGCCCGAGTTCCATCACCAAGCTCAAGGACATGATCACGTCATGGGCCGACGAAGAGGACAAGGCGAACGCCAAGTACGACTCCATTCGCGGCAAGAACAAGAGCAACACGGGCGGCAACAACAACAAAGATCAAGGGGGTCGCCACAACAACAACTACTCGAGCTCCAACCTCAAGCGCAAGCCAGACAATACAGTCGCGGCTATACAGCGCCCTGTGAAGGACAACTCGAAAAAGACCTCAGGCGGCTTCAGAGACTTGCTCAAAGAGAAGTGCCCGTGGCATCTGGATGGCAATCACACTGCCGAGCAGTGCTACCAGCTCCGGCGAGCACTCAAGGATACTCCCGACTCACGGCCTCCTCACGACAAGAAGGGCAAGAAAAAAGTCGACGAGGGCAACGGCGACTTCCAAGAACCCGATAAGACGGTGAATGTCCTGTTCGGCGGACTACCCACCAGACAGTCTCAGAAGGCCACCCGACGGGAAGTTTTGAACATTGAACCAGTGGTGCCGACACCTCTAAGGTGGTCAGAGGTACCCATTACCTTCTCCCGCGCGGACCAATGGACAAGCTTCTCCGAGCCAGGACGTTTTCCACTCGTCCTAAAACCTGTAGTCGCGGCCTCCAGACTCAACAAGGTACTCATCGACGGCGGGAGCGGACTCAATGTCCTCTTCACCAAGATCTTGAAGAAAATGAAGCTCAACATCACCAACATGCTCACAAAGAGCGCGTCACCCTTCTACGGCATTGTCCCCGGTAACGCGGCTATTCCACTAGGCTCAGTGGTCCTGCCAGTTACCTTCGGGGAGACAAGGGAGAACTACCGCACCGAGTACATCAAGTTCGAGGTTGCAGACTTCGAAACCTCCTACCATGCCATCCTCGGCAGACCAGCTATCGCCAAGTTCATGGCGGTACCCCACTACACCTACTTGGTACTCAAGATGCCAAGTCCTGCCGGAGTACTCACACTACAAGGGGACTTGAAGATCTCTTTTGACTGTGACACCGAAGCCGTAGAGCTCGCAGCGACCAACCAAGTACCCAATGCAATGATGGAGATCTTCGCTGCGTCCAAGAAGCTTGCCCCAACTGAACTCGAGATACCCGAGAAGACCGACACCGCGAACAAGCCTCAACCGTCGGAGGAAGTGCAGGTGAAGGCCATCGACCTCTGGACGGGCGACAGCAGCAAGACCACCATGATCAGTGCAGGGCTCGACCCGAAATAGGAAGATGCGCTCGTCAGCTTCCTTCGGGCTAACCGAGACATCTTCGCGTGGAAGCTAGCGGACATGCCAGGGGTGCCCAGGAGGCTGATCGAGCACTCACTCAACGTCGACCCTAAAGCTACTCCCAAACGACAACACCTTCGCCGTTTCACCGATGACCGACGGGATGCCATCAAGAAGGAACTCGCCAAACTACTTGCGGCAGGCTTCATCCGTGAAGTCTTCCATCCTGAGTGGCTCGCCAACCCCGTCCTCGTCCGCAAGAAGAACACGAATGAGTGGAGGATGTGTGTCGACTACACCGATCTCAACAAGCATTGCCCCAAGGACCCCTTCGGGTTGCCACGGATCGACCAAGTCATCGACTCCACGGCAGGCTGCGACCTGCTCTGCTTCTTCGACTGCTACTCCGGGTACCACCAGATCGCTATCAAGGAAGAAGACCAGGAAAAGACCGCGGTCATCACCCCGTTCGGCGCTTACTGCTACACGATAATGTCGTTCGGGTTGAAGAACGTCAAAGCTACATACCAGCGAGCTATCCAGGCCTGCTTCAAGAAGCAGCTCAACAAGAATGTCGAAGCCTATGTGGATGACGTGGTCGTCAAGACCAGAAACTCAGATACGCTCATCGCTGATCTTGAAGAGACTTTCGCATCTCTGCGAGAGTACCAATGGAAGCTCAACCCCAATAAGTGCGTCTTCGGCGTACCATCTGGGAAACTACTCGGCTTCATCATCAGCCACCGCGGCATCGAAGCCAACCCCGAGAAGATCTCCGCCATCACCAATATGAAAGCTCCAACCTGCATCAAGGATGTCCAGAAGCTGACTGGGTGCATGGCGGCCCTGAACAGATTTATCTCAAAGCTTGGAGAACGGGGACTACCCTTCTTCAAACTACTCAAGCACCAAGAGAAGTTCGTATGGACCGCGGAGGCTGATCAGGCTCTGGCGCAGCTCAAAGACTTCCTGTCAAAGCCACCGGTCCTCACGGCTCCTCGCAAAAAGGAGCAGCTACTGCTCTACCTCGCTGCGACTACTCATGTGGTCAGTACTGCCATCGTTATCGAGCGGCAGGAAGAAGGCCACGCCTACCCAGTCCAGCGACCAGTCTACTTCATCAGTGAGGTTCTGTCAGAGTCTAAGGCACGGTACCAGCCGGTCCAAAAGCTACTCTATGCAGTACTTATCACCTCGCGGAAGGTACGACACTACTTCCAGGAGTACTCGATTGTCGTCATCACCGACTACCCGCTCGGTGACATACTACGCAATCAGGATGCTACTGGAAGAATCTCCAAGTGGGCAGTCGAACTCGGTGCCCTCAACATCGACTTCAAGCCACGTACCGCTATCAAGTCTCAGGCACTAGTCGACTTCATGGCAGAGTGGCGGGAGAATCAGCTACCAACTCCAACCGAGCGGCCAGAACACTAGGTGATGTACTTCGACGGTTCACTCAAGCTTGAAGGCGCAGGTGCTGGAGTACTCCTGATCTCTCCAAAGGGTGAACAACTCAAGTATGTCATGCAGATCTTCTGGAAGGTCTCAAACAACGAAGCCGAGTACGAAGCCCTACTCCATGGGCTCCGCCTCGCAATCTCATTGGGCATCAAGCGGCTACTAGTCTACGGCGACTCCGCAGTGGTCATCAACCAGGTCAACAAGTCTTGGGATTGCAACAAGGAGAACATGGACGCCTACTGTCTGGAAGTCCGCAAGCTCGAGAACAAGTTTTACGGTCTCGAGTTCCACCACATCGTCCGCGACAACAACGTTGCAGCGGACGTCCTATCGAAGCTTGGTTCTACTCACGCGCAAGTACCTGTCGGAGTCGTCGTCCACGAGCTTCATGCACCATCCATCCCGGAGGCGGCGCCAACGACCACTGACCCTGTGCCACCACAGTCTGGTCAGGAGGTCATGATGATCGACGTGGACTAGAGACAACCCCTCATCGACTACATCCGCGAGCAGAAGGTTCCTTCCGACAAGAACATGGCCGAACAACTCGTCCGTCGAGCCAAGACCTACGTACTAGTCAGAGACAAGCTCTACAGGCGGGGTGCCACTTCTGGAGTACTCATGAAGTGCATACCTAGGGATGAAGGCAAGGACATCTTGGAGGAGATCCACAATGGCGTCTGCGGCAACCACGCGTCTTCTCGCACGCTGGTGAGCAAGGCTTTCCGACGAGCTTTCTACTGGCCCACAGCTCTGGCCGACACTGAAGAACTCGTCAGAAAGTGCCAAGGATGTCAATTCTTCACCAAGCAGCAACACGTCCCGGCCTACAAGCTAGTTACTATACCACCAACCTGGCCCTTTGCCTGCTGGGGGCTTGACATGATTGGGCCTCTGCCAACTGCGCCAGGAGGATTCAACAGAGTCTTGGTGGCCATCGACAAGATCACCAAGTGGATCGAAGTCAAGCCGGTCACCTGCCCAAAGGCCGACAGAGTACTCGACTTCTTGGATGAGCTAGTGCATCGCTACAGGCTACCCCATCGCATCATCACAGACTTGGGTTCCAACTTCAACAACCACCAGTTCTGGGAGTACTATGAGAACAGTGGGATCGACGTCCGGTACGTCTCAGTCGCCCACCCCCGCGCCAATGGTCAAGTTAAGCGTGCCAACGGGATGGTACTCGACGCCCTCAAGAAGCGATTGCACGACGTAGCTAACACCAAAGGAGGCAAGTGGATCAAGGAACTACCCAACGCACTCTGGGGCTTCGTACTCAACCTACCAAGCCTACTGGGCAGTCGCCCTACTTCCTGGTCTACGGCTCCAAAGCTATTTTACCTGCCGACGTGATGTGGGAATCCCCGGCAGTAGAACAATACGACGAAGGCATCTGAGAAGACAGCAGACGGATTGACATCGATAGCCTCGAAGAAGCCCGCTGCGCCGCCCTCGTCCAATCAACAAGGTACCTTGAGGGTATCCGACGCTACCATGATCGCAACGTCAAGGAACGATCCTTCAACGTCGGCGATCTAGTCCTTGGTCGCATCCAGAACACGGACGGACTACACTAGCTTAGCTCGCCATGGGAAGGTCCCTTCTTAGTCTCCAAGGTGACCGGACCAGGCTCATACCGCCTCCAAACACTTGAAGGCGACGACATCAGCAACTCGTGGAACGTCGACCAGCTGTGTCGCTTCTACGCGTAGTCACTCGACTACTCATCTACGGGTCCAGTCTATACAACTACTCACGGACTCTTCGCTGTAAGTGGCCTCTCGGTCCTAGCACTAGTCTCTGGACTACTCTTCTCCAAGATCCAGCGTCAACGGCTACTAACGGATCTTGGGCTGCTCAGAGTATCGAGGACTCTAGCGGCGGTCTACAAGACCATGTACTCTAGATCCAGCCTATACGGCTACTAACAGATCTTCAGCTGTAAGCGGCTCAAGGGCCCTAGCACCACCTAGCCGTAGGCGGCCTACGGGTCCTGGCGACTACACTTGTAAACGGCTCTGGCCATCCAGGTGTACTCCTTCCTCAGTAATAAAGATTGATTCTATTCAACTTCTTTACTGTGCCTTTCAGTCAGGCAGACTCTACCAAGTACTACTACTCACAACTTTTCCACGGTTTGGTACTCCGCGCACTTCGCTGCAAGTGGCGGCCACGAGTACTCATTTCACATACAAACGTGGACAACTTTCATTGATAACTCAAACAAGTTACTGACTACTTTGTTTGTTTTACAACTACTACTCTAGCTACCTCTACAGGTACATCTACTAGAGATTAAGCTTCTCCGCCACCTGCTCAGCAATGGGCGCCATCTCCTCGAGAAGGGTCTTGTACTGATCATCGCTACAGTTAGCCGCAAGACCGCCGGCTACCACATCCACCAGTGCCTTCGGGAAGTATGACTTCATGTACGCCAGCACCTGGTTTGGGATCGATTTCGCCAGATGCTTGACATACGTCGCCAACCGTCCGGGGGCTTCCTTCAACCGGTCTACCAGTGGAGCTATCTTGGGTCCGCCCGGATGTGGCACCAGCAACCTTACGATGGGCAGTGCGGCTTCCTCAAGCTCTTTCAGCTGGCCTCGAAGCTTCTCGCAGTCTTCATTGAGCTTCTGCAGAGATTTATAACAATTGACAAGGTCACAATCTGAGGCTTCACGGAGCTCCATGTGCTTGATACACTCATGGCGCAACTGAGCATACTCATACTCAAGTACCTCTCTTTTGTCGGTCTCACGATACACGATGTTCTTGAGGTCCGTCTCCGATGCCTTCAGCTGGTCCACCATTGCCTCAAGCTCTATAGACAACTCAATTCAAGGTCAGACTACTCGCAAGTGCTTCATCAAGTACTCATCATTCCGGTGGAAGACATACCTTTGTTCTTCTTGCGTAGCGACTTGTTCTTCCGGGTCAAGTCGTCCCTCTTCGCCTGCATCTCCTGCACCTCGTTATGGTACTAGGCAAAGGCGCCATCCAGCTTGGATTGGAGTAGAGCTGCATGCTTCTTCGACTTGTCTAGCTCCTTCTCCAGGCCTTCGGAGCGAAGAATTGTGTCACCATACCCCTTCAGAAGATCAGACTTCTGACGGGACTGCTCCACCACATCCTGCGCAAGACAGAATCAGTCCGTGAGTACTCAGTATTCAACAAAGCAAGATTATTTGGGGTACTCGCAACGTACCTTGACCCATTGCTTGGTACGGTGCCATGACTCCATGCTCAGAGCAACAACGGCCGGGTCGACAAGGTTGTCCTCCAGCAGTTCAATACCCCACGGCTTGATGAAGCCGCCTCTGGCATGGGCGCCGAGCAAAGCGGCGCAGCTTCTTCTATGATCGGCTCACGGATGACTACTTCCGTACTTGGCTCAGGGAGTGGATCGACCCGCGCTTTCGCACTCAGCTCGGGGTCTACCGTAGTCCCCAGCCCGGGGGCTGCTGTTGCTGTTGCCTCAACAACCGGTTCTGTGGTTTCTGTCTCCACAGTAGCCGTCTCCATCGCCACGGCTTCAGGGATCGTGGCTTCCTTAGCTTGTGCTCCTGCCAAGATGAGTATAAGAGGTCAATTGCAACGACTATGACTACTACGCGTGATGACTACCAGTGGTGACAGGACACATACCTTCGACCAAGGTGGCTTCTTCCAAAGTCGACTCCACCGCTGCTTCAGCTTGTGGCGGTGGCGTGGGTTCACGCACATCCGTCGAGCGGTCCTCTCCATCCGCCGGAGTGCTGGCATCCCCACCATCCCACGACAAGTCCGTGGATTTCCTGTTTCACGAAGTATCCAGTCAGCAATGCAAGACTAACGACTACTTCCTACTCGAAAAGTTCAGAGGACTTACAGAGTTGACCGCACGACGGTCACGGTCGGAGCGCCAAGTATACTGGCAATATCAACTATGCCAGCTTTGCTGGCAGTCTCGGCTTCGGCATGCACCTCTTCTGGTTGCTCCACTGCTGTAACCGGAGGAGGACCCTGTCCTTCTTCGACCGACGCCCGCGAATCTACGGCGCCGGTCTGTTGTTGTGCCGCTACTGGTACGGCTTCTTCAGTGGTTGGAGGTGGGCTGACACTCCTCTCAGCTCCCGCCCCCACCGTCTCCCAGGCATCCTCGTCACCTTGTTCAACGGGGTTCGAGGAGGGGATGTCCTGCAACAGTTCAAATAAGCTTGTCAGCAACAGACTACTTCTCGGCAGTACTCGACTACACTAGTCGTGCTACTCACCTCTGGCCTGGTGGCCTCTGACAGCTTCAGTTTCTTCACGGCGTGTTTCCGCGCCACATTGCGCGGCTTCCTAGGCGGCGCCGGCAAGCTAGCCTCCAGGTTAGATGGCTTCTCGATGACCGAGCTGTTCGGCATCCCATCTCGGCTGAACCTTGAGCGGAGTTGGAACCGCTGCTGCAGCGTCTCTTCATCCTCGTCATCAGAGCTGTCCTCGATGACGACGGCATCACTACCTTCACCGACTTCGTGGTGCTCCTTCCCCTTGGGCTCCACTTTCCCCTGCGCCTGTCCTTCAAGTCGCGGAGGGGAGGGCGGGACGGAGATGTACTTCTCCACATCATCCTATAACATCAAGCAAGCATGAGTACGACTACGTCAAGCAAATCAGTACTCGGGGGCTTATGTCACGACTACTGACCTGGTTTGGCGGCCGTACCGCAGAGTACTATGGCACCGGGCACGGTGTGTACGGGGGCATATCCTTGAAGATTTTGCCCAGCCTCTCAACAAGGACGTCATCCTCGACTTCGAAGCCAGGCATCCGGGACGTATCCTCGTCGCCGGTGTACTGGTACCCGAGGGTGTCTCGCGCCATCAGTGGCTGCACCCTCCTCTTCATAAAACTGAAGGCCACGTGCTCGGCCCTCAGTCCGGCCTCCCGCAGGGCCTTGATCTTCTTCAGCAGCAGGGGTAGTTGAATACCTTCCTGCATGGTGGGCTCCGTGTTTCACCACAGCACATGCTTCGGTTGATGACCGCTCGGCTTCGGCAGCTCCAGATGGTGGTTGCAGATGTAGAACCACTTTGCCTTCCAGTCCTGGTTGGAGTCTATCAACTTGTACGGCAGATACTGGTCGGCGGCATCTTCTCGCATCTGAATCCCAGCGCCTTCGACTACTCGCGGGTCATTGCTGCTCGGTTGCGGCTTCAACCGGAAGAACTTCCGAAACAAGATCCAGTGGGGCTTGATCCCCACAAAGGCTTCGCAAAAGTGTACAAAGATGGAGATGTGGAAGATGCCATTGGGGTTGAGGTTGAGGTACTCGATTCCGTAGTACCTGAGAAGCCCCTTGAAGAAGTCGCTGGCCGGCAGCGCAAGTCCACGCTCCACGAACCGGGCGAACATCGGGACCTCGTCCGGATTCTTCTCCATCGGGTATGGATCCCCAGTGGCGGTGCACCATAGATCCATCTCTTTCTCGCGGAGGAATCCGCTATTGACCAAGGCAAGAAGGTCCTCGGTCTTCAACTTTGCCTTCTTCCATTCCTTCGCCGGATTGGGGCGAGGGGTCGAGGGCGGCGACGACGACGACTGGCCGGCATCTCCAGCTTCATCACGGCTTCTCTTCTTCGACGCGCCGGTCTTCTTGCTCTTTGCTGGAGATGCCTTCATCCTCCAAGTCACCGGAGTCTTCACTCGCATTCGCTCGGGGGCTGAGGAGGGGGCGGACTGCGGCGGCGGGCGCAAGTAGATCCAATCTACTTTGTGGCGGCGGCGGCAGCGGCGGAGCAGAGAGGGCAGTCTCTCAGATCCAATCTGTGGGAATGCTTTTGCTAAGGCTGAAAAACCCTAAGGGGCTTACTGGTTATTTATAACCGGCCAGGCGGCCCAGTTCTACACGGGCAGATAAGGCGCCAGACGGGTAACTCAACAGTAGCTACCTGACTCTTCATATTCCAGTACTCGAAGCTCTCAGTCTCGGGGGCTCGACTACGTCAGATGGACTCAGTGGGCTACCACCAGATCCCAAACCCACTCAGGAGACATTCTACAGTCAAGATGATCCTTCAATTCGAGAGAGAGTACTCGACTCAAGGCTCGGGGGCTCCGTGCCACGTGTCCTTCGGTTCTTTCTCCGAATTTTTTGGGATAAAATTGGCAGAACTTCAGAATGACCCTCAGCTTGAATCTGCGATTCGACCTAAGGCTCGGGGGCTACATTCCATATGGAATGCGATTCTCCGAATCGCATTTTCGATATGGTTTCTTCATCAAGACAACACGAGTACCATTGAAGACCTTCGAGAGAAGCACTCGGGGATGCTTGAGGACTACTCGAGAAGACTTCAAGACTACTCAAAGATCAGCTGGAGTACCTTCGAGCCTCGGGATAATTCAAGCATTCTTGAGGACTTTCGGCTTGTGGAACTCGGGGACGCTCAAGGACTACTCGCCAAGGCCATCAAGACTACTCGAAGACATCCTGCTCGACTACAAAGTACTCGAGGGCTTGTCGTACGGACATCCCTGGGCCCACTACTCAGGTGGGTACTGGGACCGACTACTCCGTGGGCCCCTGGGACTACTCGACTTAAGCTGCACGGCACCTATTGGCGTGGAGCGCAAGGCAAGCGGAGGATTAGTACTCGGTTAGGAAGCTATACATGCCCGGATCCATGTAGAGTACTCCTAGCCGCACACGACTAGTACTCCTCTGGCAAACCGACTTGTAACCCTGCCTCCCAGACTATATAAGGCGAGGTAGGGACCCCTATCTCATCAATCCGCATCATCTTGTAAACACATCCAATCAATCCAGAGCTACACAGCATACAGGACGTAGGGTATTACGCACCTCGCGGCCCGAACCTGTCTAAATTGTGTGCCACGTGTCTCTCCTTCGAGTTACCGATCTTGGCGAGGCCACATTCATCTACCTCAGGCACTCCCCTTGGTAGGTTGCCGGTCTAAAACACCGACAGGCAAGGATCATCTGGGAGGTCCCTGCGGTGCCCACAGGCCGGAGCCCACACGGGCGGTGCTATGCAGTCTAAAAGGCATGCGAGTTAGAGTCGGCTTCGGCCTGCTAGAGCGCTGGACGCTTTCGCAGATCTTGATGGTGTCCGCAAGCATGGTTGCGACACGATCGAGCCCCACGACGAGATCGCGAGGTGTGGGTGGGTGGGTTTCCATCAGCGAGTTGGATTCGACCTGCTAGATGGAGTTAACCGCGGCTTTGTTGAGGACGACTTGGCCGGCGGCTGGAGCAGTAGATCCCGACGGCATGGAGCCGAAGCTAATGTCGACGGGGTTGGTGAGGAAGTCCGCCATGCTGGTGGGGAAGATGACGCCGTTGAACGAAGCCATCGAAGTCACACTGAGAACTCTGGATCTGCCCCTATCTGGCGCGCCAACTGTCGGAGGTTTGGATCCACACAGTCCACAGGGGGGTCAATCCCGGTGGCTTAGATTCGGATGGGGGCGAACTAGAGCTAAGGACCTAATGGTTATGCGAGAGCACACGGAACACGGCGAGTTTATACTAGTTCAGACCTCCGGTGAGTAAAACCCTATGTCCAGTTATTGGTGTAGATTGCTGGAGGATTGCGTGGTTACAAGGGGGTCGCCCTGCCCGCCTTATATTTGGTCAGCGGACAAGGTTGGTCGCCCAGAATCCTGGTCGGTTAAGACAAGGAGACCTAAGTCTAATTGATTACAACTATTTCCATATTCCCTGGACTGCCTGTCGAATCCGCCGCTATCTTGTCGTGCACTCCAAGTCTTGTAGTCATTCCGGATAAGGTCTTCAGGAGGTCGTGTGGGCCACAGATCAGGTCTGTTAGGACCATAATCATGTCGGTTGGTCTTCTAGTGGGTCGGACCCACTTGTCGGGGACGACCGTGAGACTGGTCGTTGGGGACCTAGGGTTACCCACGTCCCAGAAGTTTATGTCAAGAAAATATATTTATGTTGGTTGCATTGAAGTCGACATAACATGAGCTATTATTGAAATGGAGTAATAAGAGAAGTTGGCACGTTTAAGAAGCTAGTAAGGAAACCAAAGATGCTAATGACATGATTAGCACCTTGCCGAATTATTATATTATTTCCTTTTTCATGTGTCGTCATTTATGTTATGTGCCTACATGCGCATGTTGAGGTTAGTTTAGTCGGACTTGAGTCTGCCTGCGTGCACCAGGTCATGTGCACATATTAGGCCAGGGGATGGCCACGTAAGAGATTAGATTGGATTTTATTTGTGAAGTTTTCTTGAGGGTTTTTCCTCTGTAGGGCGGCAGCGCTCTCATCTATGAACCTGCCGATCCATCTTGATTGCGAGGAGACATGAGCAACGATGTTTCCGGCCCAGCACACCCCTCAGGGAGATAGGGGAAGGGTGACTCTCCCTTTTAAGGTGGTTTCGTCCTCCCAAGCTAAGTAAGGTGGGATAATTTGGACATGCGCGGCTGCCACCTACACCGTCGTGCGCCTAGCCCATGGGTTGCATACACTGTCGTGCACCTGCACTGTTCTTCACTTGGCCAAACCATGCTCCCACTGACCCACAACTGTCGCCTACACTGTTGTGCGTCTGGCCAAATCGTACTCCACGACTGCCGTCTACACTGTTGTGCGTCTGGCCAAATCGTGCCCTAGGATGTCCTCGTCATTCTCTCCTTCTTAACAAGGGCACAGCTCTGATACCAAATGATGAGTCCGGCCCAACACACCCCTCGGGGAAAGACCCAATCGCCAGAAAAGACTAGTCCGATAGGGGAAGGGTGGCTCTCCCTTTTAAGGTGGCTTCGTCCTCTTAAGCTAAGCAAGGTGGAATAATTCAGACGTGCACAGCTGCCACCTACACCGTCGTGCGCCTGCACGGTTGAACTGGAGATGGGAGTGAGGGGGCAGCGCGCCGGCGTGGGCTACGCTGTGGACCAGAGAGGAGACCGCGTGGGCTGCGCCGGGGACAAGAGAGGAGAAAGAGGGGCACGTCAGGGAGTGCGGGGTGGAGCGCGAGGCGGAGGCTGGATGGGTGACCACGTGGGGCCCACATAAAAAATAGAGGCTTGAGTTCATACAAGCACATCGAGATCTCTTATTCTATTGCCTCTGCCGCCCCGCCCAGATTTTCTGTGCGTCCGATTGCGCGGATCCGACGGCTCAGAGATTGCCAGCGGCCTGCGGCTATATGTCGCTTCAGTGACATATTCACGAAGCGTCGCGCCACGAAGCGTGGGGAGCGCAGTGGCGCGACCGCGCGCGGGCCGAGGTATTTTTTCTCTTTCTTTTTAATATTCTTTTTCTTTTCTTTTTCTATTTCTTTTTCCTTTTTTATTTTTCTTGTTTCTTTTTATTTATTTATTTCTACTTTCTATTTTTATTTTATTTTATTTTTCTATTTTCATCTTTTTTTATTTCTTGTTTCTATTTTTTTTATTTTTTTCTCTTGGTGAATATTTGTTTCCTTTCAATGAATTTTTCCACCTCAGTGAATATCCGTTTCGCCTCGAGATGAGATGTAAATTTGTTCTAGCTATAATAATAAGTTGTTATGGTTATAATAATATCTTGTTCGGGTTATAATAATAAGTTGTTATGGCTATAATAATATCTTGTTCGGGCTATAATAATAACTTGTTCTGACCCTTGTTCTGATTTGTTCTGACACTTCATTTGTTTTTGTCACACTCGGTGTTAAAACCAAAATCAGATGCTTAAATTACATGTGCGCCAGGATCAAGTTACACACACGTAATGACTCAGTGAATACCAAATACAGTGCCAAGGTGTAAAGAGAGTATTATAACCATTACATGATCGAATGTCTCATAAACGTATCATCAGAGCGAACAACTAGTAGCGGATCTTCCGACGGAAATTCCACAGGCAGCTGACTGGTGGCACGCACACCTAGTATTTCTCAAAATCTTCAAGTCTGAGCAGCAATCTGAGTTGTGTAGTTGCAATATTAAAAAGACAAGCGTGAGCACATGCCGTACTCAGCAAGGGGAGAATATCATAATAAACATGCAAGGCTGTATAAGTGGATGGCCAAAGGGTTTAAGCACTTTAGCATTTTAGCTGATCAAATTTTATTAAGCAACTATTGACTAGCAAGTATAAGTGTATATCATCCCTCAGTTAATGTAAAACATCATCATTATAAAGTAAAGGCATCAAATTAATTTCAACTTCCATAAATTAATCATGTGAGGGTCCAGGCCGCTCTTGACCGTGAGCACGGCTAATCGATTAGTTTTACACTCTGCAGAGGTTGTACATCTTTACCCACAAGTCGCGTAAAAGTTCAGAAGAACTTTGAACCCAACCATGCGATGCCGGCCAAGCATCATACCACACTACCGAGGTGTGATTGCATAGAGACGCTACGAGGCTTTTACAAAGATTCCCTAGTAAGTGGTAACCCGCTAAGGTTTCCCATAAGGGGATGAACTCTCCCCAAAGTGGTACGCCAACCACTTGACTAGACAAGCCATCGCACATCCTATGAGCCCCTTGCCCTTTCGGTAAGATTACCCCAGACTAGAGTCACTAATTAGTTAGCCAAGCCAGAGCCATGTGGAATGTGGTTGTACTATTTTCCTGGATGGTTCTCCATGTTCCAATTAAGTATGTGGTCTTGTAATTATATCATCATATAGGAACATAGAGCAAAAGTAACCGTGTTGTTCATTACCGACCCAGTTGAGCAACTAAGCATCATCTACCATCAAATAACTTATGTAACCCAGTTGCAAGGTAATGGTCAAAAGAATCTAGGCATTGTCCTTAATAGGAGCCCATCATATTAATGCAAAGCAATAAATAAATACAGTGATTACTATGCATTTTATATAGGTAAAAACGGGATTGATCAATGACACTTGCCTCCCACAAAATCCGAAAACTGCTCAGAGTCTTCAGAGTCTTCACTTCAGAAAATTCCACGAACTGCTCGTTCTCTAAGCATCACACATTCACATGCAAAGAAGCAATACAATAAAATAAGAAACAATTCATCAACCATTGCAAACAGAAACAAAAGCTATACTAAACTAATCTACTCGTTGAGACGAACCCGTGGATATCAACAACGCTGAAAACGGAGCTAAAACGCAAAAGATATGAGCTATACAAGGTATAAAGGCTTTTCTGTAGGAAAACTAAACTTCTAGGGACCTAACAGCAAGAAACCAGGATTAAAACATAATTATGTGCATAAACATAAGGTCTACCAGGCAAAACTATGAGAACTGGGCTTCGGGTGCAAAAACTGGAAAGATCAGGGGCTAAAACATAAAGAAAAGGACATATTCGTAGGGATTTTTATAGGTGGAAGGATCTAATCATAAAACAAGAAAAACGCGAGGACTCTTTAGCAAAAGTGTTGGTGGCAACTCTGGGTTGACCGGTATCCTGGCCGGCTGACTCGATCTGGGCCACAGATCGCGGAACGGACTGCTGCGGCGAGCGGCGGCGCGTCAGCGGCGGCGGAACGCGAGGAGCGGCGGCGACGGGCGGCGCCTTCGCCGGATTTTACCCGAAACGGTCGTCCGGCCATGAAAAGAGGTGTGGTTTGGCCCTAGGGGTAGCCGTGGAGCTCGCGAACTCATCCACGTGGTCCTTGCAGCGGCAGGGACGACGAAGGCGACGCACAGCTAAGAGGGGCAGACGGCGGCGGAGCTATGCACTCCGGCGAGCTTTCGCGGGAGATGCAGGGCACAAGGGCAAACACAAACGGCGCGAGGGGCTTCGCTATCTCCCTACCTTCCTCCTGAGGTCCTCCTCGATGACAGAGAAGCAGCGACGGGAAAGATCGATAGCAGCGGCGCCGTGGTAGGGTTTGGAGCTCGGCGTCTGCGCGAGATGCGGCTAGGGCGAAACGCGGGCGTGAAGGAGATGGCGGCGACTTTATAAGCGCCCGAGGTGGCACAGGCATGCGGGCCCGAAGCCAGGAGGTGGCGCGACGCGGGGTGCGGCTCGGCAACAAGGCGGGTCGGACTCAGGCGTTGCTTAGGGTCCGGCCGGAGGAAGATGATGACGGCCGGGACCCACCTGGCAGCGGCACAAGGCGGAGGAGGCCAAAACCAGATGACCTGGGCCAACTAGCTGGGCCGCAACGGGCCGCGACAGCGGACCGCGCGAGGCAAGCTGTGGTAGTGCGGATCTGGGTCAAAAAGCTTGACGGCCCTAAAGAGAAAAGGAAGGAGGGAGGGATAAAAGATGAAAGTTTTATTTTTTTCAAAGGAGATCAAACAAATGAATTCAAATTCAAGTTTGAATTCAAACAATCCAATGTAATGCACCAGCATGATTGCAACAATAAACTCCTATAATTAATTAATTAAATTTGGAAAACATTTAAATGCCTATTAAACACATTAAACCTTAGGAAACCTCAAATCCTTAAACAAACTCAAAATAAGTTCTATAAATTCTAATAAATTTTAGTAAATTGCAAAACAGTAAAATTAGGGTGTTACAAATCCTACCCCGCTTAAGACGAATCTCGTCCTCGAGATTCGGATGGATCAGCAAAAAGATAGGGATAGTCTTCCTTCAATTCCTCCTCTCTTTCCCATGTTGCTTCATCCTCTGCATGATTACTCCACTGCACCTTGCACATCTTAATAACTCGATTCCTTGTAACCTGTGCTAGAGTATCCAAGATCTTGATGGGACGTTCAGTGTAAGTGAGATCCTCCTTAACATCCAATCCATCCATAGGCAATGGCTCCTTATCATGGGGTTTGAGACCCTTTTTCAACTGAGAGATATGGAACACATCATGCACATCCGAGAGCTGATTTGGTAACTCCAATCCATAAGCTACTTCCCCAACTCTCTCTAAGATCTTGAAGGGTCCAATAAAATGAGGTGACAGCTTTCCCTTGACCTTGAATCCACGCAAACCTCTGATTGGTGACACTTTTAGGTACACATAGTCACCCTCCTGAAAAACCACGTCTCTCCTCTTCCCGTCTGCATAACTTTTCTGCCTGGATTAAGCAGTTCTCAAGTTTTCCCTTATGATCTGAACTTGTCTCTCTACCTCCTTAATGATATCAGTTCCAAACAACTGACTCTCTCCTGTCTCACTCCAATACAAAGGAGTTCTGCACTTCCTTCCATACAAAGCTTCAAATGGTGCCATCTCGAGACTAGCCTGATAGTTGTTGTTGTAAGAGAACTCGGCATATGGCAAACTTTTATCCCAATTTCCTCCATGCTTGAGAGCACAAGCTCTCAACATGTCCTTCAGAATCTGGTTAGTCCTTTCAGTTTGTCCATCTGTCTGTGGGTGATAAGCAGAGCTGAAGTTCAACTTTGTATCCATCGACTCATGAAGCTTTTCCCAGAAACGTGAAGTGAACTGAGTACCTCTGTCAGACATAATCTTCTTGGGTACAACATGTAAACACACAATCTTGGACATATACAGCTCAGCTAGCTTTGCTCCTGTATAGGTGGTCTTTACCGGTATAAAGTGAGCTACCTTGGTCAAGCGATCCACGATAACCCATATCGAATCATATCCATCACGGGTACGAGGTAACCCAATAATGAAATCCATGCCAATCTCTTCCCACTTCCATTCCGGCACCTTCAGTGGCTGAAGCAATCCAGCTGGCCTCTGGTGTTCAGCTTTAACTCGATGACAGGTATCACATAATGCTACGTGAGAGGCCACATCGCTCTTCATCCTATACCACCAATACCTCTGCTTAAGGTCCTGATACATCTTAGTACTGCCTGGATGAATGGAGTAAGCAGAATCATGAGCTTCCTTCAAGATGTTCTCACGCAGATCTCCCACATCAGGCACACAAATCCTGTTCCTAAACCATATAGTTCCCTGTTCATCCTCTGTGAAATCCGGGGCCTTGCCCTTCTCCATGGTCACTCTGATCTCTCTAATCTCAGCATCCTCAAGCTGTGCCTGACGAATCTCCTGCTCCAACATAGATTCCACCTCCAAGGTAACTCCCTGAGTCTGCGCAACCATCCCCAAGTTGAGCCTCTCAAACTCTTTCATCAGCTCTTCGGGCAACTGGAATGCGAGTGCCATATTGGCCTGTCCCTTCCGACTCGAGGCATCTGCCACTAGATTAGCCTTCCCAGGATGATACTATATCTCCAGATCATAATCCTTGATCAGCTCCAACCATCTGCGCTGCCTCAAGTTCAAGTCCTTCTGAGTAAAGATATACTTCAGACTCTTGTGATCAGTGTAAATCTGACACTTGGTTCCCAAAATATAATGCCTCCAAATCTTCAAAGCATGAACCACTGCTGCTAACTCCAGATCATGTGTAGGATAATTCAGCCCATGCTTCCTCAACTGTCGAGATGCATAAGCTATAACATGGCCTTCCTGCATAAGAACACATCCTAAGCCCTATCGAGACGCATCACAATAGATGTCAAAACTCTTCTGCAGATCTGGCATCACTAGAACTAGAGCTGAAGTCAACCTCTTCTTCAGTTCTTCAAAACTGGCTTGACAGACAGCAGTCCACTTGAACTCCTTGTCTTTCTCTAATAGTGATGTAAGAGGCTTCGCTATTTTAGAAAACCCTTCAATGAACCGACGATAATATCCTGCAAGACCAAGAAAACTCCTGATCTCCTTGACAGTCCGTGGCGGTTCCCACTTCAACACAATATTAACCTTCCCTGGATCAACTGTAATACCTCCATCAGTGATGATATGCCCAAGGAAAGAGACTTCCTTCAACCAGAAATCACACTTGCTAAATTTAGCATACAACTGATGCTCTCTAAGCTTCTTCAACACAAGCCTCAGATGTTCTTCATGCTCCTCTTCATTCTTGGAATATATCAAAATATCATCGATGAACACCACAACGAACTTATCCAGATACTCCATAAATACCTTGTTCATCAGATACATAAAGTAGGCAGGTGCAATAGTCAATCCAAAAGAAATGACTGTGTACTCATAAAGCCCATACCTAGTGGTGAATGCAGTTTTAGGAATATCTGACAACCTGATATTCATCTGATGATAACCAGAACGCAAATCAATCTTAGAGAATATCTTGGCACCTCTCATCTGATCAAACAAATCCTCAATGCGGGGTAAGGGATACTTGTTCTTGATAGTAACATCATTAAGTGATCGATAGTCCACACACATCCTTTGAGTACCATCCTTCTTCTCCACAAAGATAACTGGTGCCCCCCAAGGTGAGGACTAGGACGAATGAACCCCTTCTCTAAAAGTTCACTAATTTGTTTCTTAAGCTCAAGCAGTTGATCACTAGACATTCTATACGGACGTTTAGAAATAGGAGCAGTACCAGGTAAAAGATCAATAACAAACTCCACTTCTCGATCAGGTGGCATGCCTGGTAGGTCATCTGGGAAGACATCTGGAAATTCACAAACCACTCTAATTTCATCCAAGGGAGTAACCTTCACCTGATAAACCACACAAGGCGTTACTACTGGTAGCGTAGATACATACTCAATCCTTTCCCCTTGTGGACTCGTAAGCAACACTGATCCTCGAGCAGACTGAACAACTCCTTCGAATGTGTTTAACCATCCCATTCCAAGGATAACATCAATTTCAGTTGATTCCAAAACTATAAGATCAGCTGGGAAGTCTACCTCCTTTATATTTATGTTGACCTTTGGACAGATGTAGTGTGCCTCTATTCCACCACCAGGAGAGTCTATCAACATAGTCTTCTTAATGGGGCACCTGGGTAAGTTATGTCTTGATGCATACTGAGAAGCAATACAAGAATATGTGGCACCTGAGTCAAATAGGACTGTGACAGGTGTTGAGTTGATGAAGAGCATGCCAAGCACAACCTCTCGAGCCTTCTGAACACTCCCTAAAGTCACATGGTTCACTTTACCACATACATAGTTCTGTGATCCCACATCTTGTTGAGGTTGGTTTCTATTTTGCGCTTTCCATCTTCGCCAGTTTCGACTCCTACCACCTTTACCACATGGTTTTTGGTTACTATGACTATCCTTCCTCGGACAATTACTGGTGACGTGACCCACTTCTCCACAGTTGTGGCATTCCTTTCCATTGGGGATGCAAGGAGTACTGTTTTCCACCGGAATGAAATCAGGTGCAATCTGGCAATCACGTTCAAAGTCAAATTCTTGATCCTCTCTACTAGGTTGCTGAAGTACATCTTGGTTCCTAGCGTAAAATGAAAGGTCACACTGTTGAGTGAAACAGGGGCGAGTGTTTCTAGAAACTTTCATTTGGGATTCAAGCTTCTTCTTCTCCTTTACCATCTCACGACGCTTGTTTTCCACTAATATCGCCTTATCCACAAGTTGCTGAAAATTAGGAAAATTATGAGCCACTATCTCTGGCGCATAACGAAATAGCTATGTGAACTTATCTAGGTACTCACACACAGACATACCCTCCTACTTAAAGCTGAGAAACTCCTTCTTCTTGAGCTTAACCACACTGGCTGGAACGTGGTACGCACTAAAACTATTCTTAAACTCTGACCAGGTGATGGTAGATGGGTCTATATGGGCACCTGTATAAGAATCCCACCAACGTGCAGCAGATCCTTCCAATCTTCCTGAAGCATATATGACTTTCTCCCTGTCATTGCACTGAGTGATAGTTAGGATCTTCTCTATGGCCTTCAGCCAATCATCAACCTTAAGTGGATCAGCAGCATGAGAGAATGTTGGGGGCTCATGGCTCATGAATTCCCAATGATTGTCCCTTGTTGGTTGATTCTAGTTCATCTGGTTCATCTGAGCTTGCATAGTTGCCATTTTATTGGACATATCTTGGAAAAGCTGCATCTGAGCTGCAAGAAACTGCTGCATAGTTGGATCCATCTTGCTTAAGTTGTGGCTTCTCCTCGAACGGGGTAACCTTGAACGGGGTAATGTAGGCTGATCAACTCCTGATTCGGATTTGGTGTTCACCATCTAAGTGTTAGATTCATGAGATTTAAACAGTCCCACAAAGAAATAACTTTGAAAGATAAACATATATGAACTTTCAGTTTAAGACAGATTGTGTTGGTCCCAACAAATCAGGTGTAACTCTTTGTGCTTATATCCATAAATTATGAAACTTTACCAGAACAGGAGGTTTGAAAGTATGATACTAATCCCACTGGAATCACCTCAATGGGGGATCTACAACTCGAGATATATAATAAACAAGACAACTGTGTCAGCTAGTGTTGATAGATTTTGGATGCTTCACTAATTTGTATGTGACTCCCAGAATACATATCTAATAATTCTGAAGTTTTGACAGAAATTAACCCATAAACTTCTGGACCTAACTCAACTAGTTTCATGTCAATCGGAGTTCTGTAGCTCAAGATAAAATTAAAATACTATTGCTGCATCAGAGAGCTGCGTGAATAGATTTTTGTACCAACAAGATTTGTTTGATAGATAAAGGAAGATAAATAAAGAATTAGGATTATGTAAGATTAGAGTTGGTTGAGAAAGATTTAAACCCCAACTAAGCAAACTAGCTACTAAAACCAATGTCATTGTGGTCGTTAGTCCATGACACAGCACTCAAAACAAAGATCCAAATCAAACATTTATCACAAGATCAAGCATTCAAACACACTTCAAAACTAAGCACACGTTAAGACATTCATATCTATCGATTATACTAAGAATGAACTTAAAACTCCTATATCCTATTTAAGGAAGATCTTTGGGTTGAAGACGATAGATAGATTTAGGTTACTGAGAACGATTGTGAACACGAGGCAGGGTAAAGATAGAAAAGATTACAGGGAGTAGAACAGATGCTAAAGATTCCTTAAAGCATGAATATGGAAGTGAGAGTGAAAAGATTAGACAAGACAAGATAGAGGACAAGTAGAATATCAAGGATGGGGGTAAAAGCAAGGCTAGGCATATATTAAATTAAATCAGAATTTAAAGAATAGCATGAAGTAAGAATGGCTTCTAATATATTATAGTCCTTAGATCCGACCATTTTCTAACTAGGCTAACGTCCTACAGTCAACAAGGCTCTGGTACCACTTTGTCACACCCAGTTTTAAAACCAAAACCAGATGCTTAAATTACATGTGCGCCAGGTTCAAGTTACACACACGTAATGACTCAGTGAATACCAAATACAGTGCCAAGGCGTAAAAGAGAGTATTATAACCATTACATGACCGAATGTCAAATAAATGTATCATTAGAGCGAACAACTAGTAGCGGATCTTCAGACGGAAATTCCACAAGCAGCTGACTGGTGGCACACATGCCTAGTATTTCTCAAAATCTTCAAGTCTGAGCAGCAATCCGAGTTGTGTAGTTGCAATATTAAAAAGACAAGCATGAGCACATGCCGTACTCAGCAAGGGGAGAATATCATAATAAACATGCAAGGTTGTATAAGTGGATGGCCAAAGGGTTTAAGCACTTTAGCATTTTAGCTGATCAAATTTTATTAAGCAACTATTTACTAACAAGTATAAGTGTATATCATCCCTCAGTTAATGTAAAACATCATCATCATAAAGTAAAGGCATAAAATTAATTTCAACTTCCATAAATTAATCATGTGAGGGTCCAGGCCGCTCTTGACCGTGAGCATGACTAATCGATTAGTTTTACACTCTGCAGAGGTTGTACACTTTCACCACAAGTCGCGTAAAAGTCCAAAAGAATCAATAGGAGCCCATCATATTAATGCAATGCAATAAATAAATATAATGATTACTATGCATTTTATATAGGTAAAAAGGGAATGATCAAGGACACTTGCCTCCCACAAAATCCGGAAACTGCTCAGGGTCTTCAAAGTCTTCTCTTCAGAAAATTCCACGAACTGCTCGTTCTCTAATCATCACACATTCACATGCAAAGAAGCAATACAATAAAATAAGAAACAATTCATCAACCATTGCAAACAGAAACAAAAACTATACTAAACTAATCTACTCGTTGAGACGAACCAGTGGATATCAAGAACGCTGAAAACAGAGCTAAAACGCAAAAGATATGAGCTATACAAGGTATAAGGGCTTTTCTGTAGGAAAACTAAACTTCTAGGGACCTAACAGCAAGAAACCTGGACTAAAATATAATTATGCATATAAACATAAGGTCTACCACGCAAAACTACGAGAACTGGGCTTCGGGCGCAAAAACTGGAAAGATCAGGGGCTAAAACATAAAGAAAAGGACCTATTCATAGGGATTTTTATAGGTGGAAGGATCTAATCGTAAAACAAGAAAAATGCGAGGACTCTTTAGCAAAAGCGCCGGCGGCGACTCTGGGTTGACCGGTATCCTGGCTGGCTGACTCGATCTAGGCCACAGATCGCGGAACGGACGGCTGCTGCGAGCGGCGGCGCGTCAGCGGTGGCGGAACGCGAGGAGCGGCGGCGACGGGCGGCGCCTTTGCCAGATTTTACCCGAAATGGTCATCCGGCCACAAAATGTGGTGTGGTTTGGCCCTAGGGGTAGCCGTGGAGCTCGCGAACTCATCCGCGTGGTCCTTGCGGCGGCAGGGACGATGAAGGCGACGCACAGCTAAGAGGGGCGGACGACGGCGGAGCTACGCACTCCGATGAGCTTTCGCGGGAGATGCAGGGCATAAGGGCAAACACAAATGGCGCGAGAGGCTACGCTATCTCCCTACCTTCCTCCTGAGGTGCTCCTCAATGACAGAGAAGCGGCGACGGGAAATATCGATAGCGGCGGCGCCGTGCTAGTGTTTGGAGCTCGGCGTCGGCGCGAGATGCGGCTAGGGAAACGTGGGCGTGAAGGAGGTGGCGGCGACTTTATAAGCGGCCAGGGTGGCATAGGCATGCAGTCCCAGAGCCAAGAGGCGGCGCGACGTGGGGTGCAGCTTGGCAACGAGGCGGGTCGGACTCAGGCTGCTCGGGGTCCGGCCGGAGGAAGATGATGACGGCCAGGACCCACCTGACAGCGGCACAAGGCGGAGGAGGCTGCTGGGCCAAAACCAAATGACCTGGGCCAACTAGCTGGGCCGCAACAGGCCGTGACGGCAGACCGTGCGAGGCAGGCTGCGGCAGTGCGGATCTGGGCTGAAAAGGTTGACGGGCCTAAAGAGAAAAAGGAAGGAGGGAGGGATAAAAGATGAAAGTTTTATTTTTTTTCAAAGGAGATCAAACAAATGAATTCAAATTCAAGTTTGAATTCAAACAATCCAAAGTAATGCACCAGCATGATTGCAACAATAAACTCCTATAATTAATTAATTAAATTTGGAAAACATTTAAATGCCTATTAAACACATTAAACCTTAGGAAACCTCAAATCCTTAAACAAACTCAAAATAAATTCTATAAATTCTAATAAATTTTAGTAAATTGCAAATCAGTAAAATTAGGGTATTACAGTTTTTGTTCGAGATGACATACAAACTTGTTCTCACGGTTGTTCTTATTTGTTCTGACACTTTATTTTGTTTGTTCGAGATGACATACAAACTTGTTCTGTCTATAATAATAAGTTGTTCTGGCTATAGTAATATCTTGTTCTGGTTATAGTAATATCTTATTCTGTCTATAATAATAACATGTTCCGACCCTTATTCTGATTTGTTCTGACACTACATTTGTTGTTCGGGATGACATACAAACTTGTTCTGACAGTTGTTCTCGTTTGTTCCGACTCTTCATTCGTTTTGTTATATTGATAACAGAATATATAACCTTAATTAAAAAATATGAATAAAAAAGTTTGTCAAAATATAGTCAAGTGGGATCTTGTTTCGAAGTTTTTATTGTCAGACATTCAATGGTGCAATCGGAATTTAATTTTGATACTTGGTTTATGATTTATAGATTTTTTTTAATTTCCAAACAACTTGGTGACATCAGCTTTTTTGTTTGTTTTGCATGCATACAGGATACTAAGGTGATTACCTGTCCCACTCTCACAGGCAGCTGCGGCCTTCAATGACAAATTGTTTTTTTTGTCGCTGAAGTGACGCATAGAAGCCCCCTTGCCAGCGGCGCGTGGAATTTTGCAAAATAATCCTCCGTCTTCCCGCTAATATGTTCTGTACAATAACCGTGACTGTTTTCCTTTCATAAAACACCTCGCACTTGAAAATATTTCACTACCAAGAAGACAAAATTCCGATTTTGTGGCAGTTTTGCGTCTAACTGCCCACATGCGCTTTTGCAAAAAAGACCCCCCACCTCTCCGCTCGTGCGCGTCCGTATCCCAATTCCCTTCTCTCTCCTCGTCCTTTTCCTTTCTCCACCTCTCGCTCACCGCGACTGTCACGACTATGTGGGTGAGAGCGGAGGGGATAACCATGGGAGGTGGCCGGCCGCTGCGCTATCAGCTTCCTGCCTGTGGCGGCGGTAAGGTCGCCGGGATGGCGACGACAGCAAGGCGGTGAGAGCAGAGAGAAGGGGATGAGGAATTAGATTAATATGGCTTGCTCTTTATTCATTAGCGACTGTCTTTAAGGAGCCCACATTACATTTGTAACAACCTCTCTAACAAATCTCTAATCTCCAATCTCAACTAGCCAAATCTAATTCTCTCAATTTGCTAACTAATCAAATCTCTAAGCTTGCCGCCTAAGCTGACTACTCTGTATGCTCCTATCGGCGCCTCCTCCTGGTGTATCTGACGCCGACCATGACATCTCTCCCTCCCTCGGGAAAGAGCTCATCCTCGAGCTCGAAGTTGGCATACTAGTCCTTGAACTCTTCAACATCTTCCCACGTCGACTCACTTGGAGGCAAAGCTTCCCAGCGCACAAGAACTTGACAACGTCCACGCGCCAGGCGGCTGCGGACAACGTGTGATGTTGTTGGGAGAACACGGCCATGTAGCATCTGTGGCAGGGGAGGAACAACCATTGGAACCTAGCCATGGAATGCCTTCAGAACGCCGACATGAAGTACATTGTGAATTCAGGCACCTGCCGGAAGCTGTACACGATATGCGACATCACCAATCTTTTCTAGAATTTGATAGGGACCATAAAATCGAGGGGCAAGCTTCCCCTTTGTTTGGGACGACAAGGAGGCCACCGGACGAATCAGGAGCTTCACCCAGACCCAGTCACCTACACCAAAGGCCATGTCTGTGTGCTTGGCATCGTAGAAGAGCTTCACCTGCTCCTAGGCCTGCAGTAGTCGTTCCCGTGCATCGCGGAGGAACTTATCACGCTCCCGCAGCAACTGATCAACAGCAGGTGCGCGAGCATCCCCCTTTTCATATACCACCATGGACGGTGGATCCCTGCCATAGACCAGCTTGAACGGAGTTGTGCGCAGCGCTGAGTGGTATGCGGTGTTGAAGCAATACTCTGCCCATGGCAGCCACCTGAGCCAATGCTTTGGACGATCCCCCATGAGGTAGTGAAGATACATGACAATAACCTTATTGGCTGGCTCTGATTGTCTGTCACTCTGCAGGTGGAAGGCAGAGCTCATGTGTAGCTTGGTCCCGGACAAACGAAAAAGCTCCTTCCACATGTTGTTGGTGAATACCGGATCCCGGTCACTGACAATTGAAGCCGGCAGCCCATGGAGATGCACCACCTCATCGAAGAATGCCCGAGCTACTAAAGTCACGGTGTACGGGTGGCTCATGGGGATGAAATGTGCAGCCTTCGACAGCCGATCGACCACGATGAGGATGACAGTCTTGTTGTTCACCCGGGGCAGAGCTTCAATGAAGTCCATGGCGAGGTCACTCCAAATCTGCGTGGGCACCGGTAATGGCTGAAGGAGTCCCGCCAGCTGCAAGTGACTGGTCTTGTTGTGCTGGCACACCAGACAGTCACGCACGAATGCCTGCACCAAGCTCTTGTCACCTGGAATATGGAAGTCAGAGCGCGGGCGATGGAGGGTGCGCTGCACACCTTCGTGTCCAGCTGCGTGTGCGCGTTCTAGCAGGACCTGGACGATTGGCATAGACGCCAGCACGAACACCCGATGCTCGTTCGTGACAATCCCGTCCACGACCGCCCAGTCCAGCCCTTTCCGCCCTTCCTGTACGTCTGCCAGGATGCGACGGTACTCGTCGTGTTCACCCGCCTGGAGACGCAGCTCGTCCCAGAAGTCGAACGAGGGCAATGAGAGCACCCGAGCTCCTGGACATCTGCATCACGTGTGAGAGTGTGTCAGCTACCATGTTCATCTTCCCCGACTTGTACTCGATAGTGAAGTCAAAACCCTTGAGTTTGTTGAGCCATCGGTGTTGAGGAATTGTAGATAGGCACTGGTCGAGGAGGAATTTGAGGCTGTAGTGGTCCGTCTTGACGATGAATGAGCGCCCCCAGAGGTATGGGCGCTAGTCCTTGACCGCCTGCGCCAAGGCGATCAACTCGCACTCGTACGCCGCGAGGCCAGAATGCCGCGGCGCCATGGGCCGGCTGAAGAAGGCGATCGCGCCGTCACCCTGGTGCAGCACCGCGCCCATGCCGGACCAAGAGGCGTCGCACTCCACGATGAACGGCCGCTCGAAGTCGGGTAACTGGAGGACTGGTGCCGTCGAGAGGGCGCGCTTGAGGTCTTGGAATGCCGTCTCGGCCTCCTCCGTCCACGAGATGCCATCCTTGGATAGTAGGTGCCATGGACCGTAGCCTTGGATGAATCGCCTGTAGTACCCGGCGAGGCTGAGAAAGCCGCAGAGCACGCAGACAGAGTGAGGATGCGTCCAGTCCGCCACCGCTTGGACTTTCTGGCAGTCCATCGTGATGCCGTCGGCGTTCACCACATGCCCGAGGTACAACACGGATGGAACGCCGAACTCGCACTTGGACCTCTTGAGCCGGAGCTGCTAACGACGAAGCGTGTCGAGGACGAGGTGGACATGGCGTAGGTGCTCCGCCCAGGTGGTGCTGTAGATGAGTATATCATGAAAGAAAACAAGCACAAAATGACACAAATACCCGACGAGGATGTCGTTCATCAATGCCTGGAACGTCACCGGGGCATTCGTTAGTCCGAACGGCATGACCAAGAATTCGTAGTGGCCCTGGTGAGTCCAGAACGTCGTCTTCTCCACATCGTTGAGGTGCATGCACACCTGGTGATAGCCGGATCAAAGGTCGATCTTGGAGAAGAATCACGCGTCGTGGACCTCATCAAGAAGTTCTTCAACCACTGGGATCAGGAACTTGTCTTTGATGGTGATGGCGTTGAGGGCGCGATAATCGACGCAAAAGCGCCAAGTTCCGTTGACCTTCTTGACGAGGAGCACAGGCGATGAGAATGCCGACGTGCTCAGGCGAATGATGCCCTGGTGCAGCATCTCGGTGCATTGGCGTTCAAGCTCATCCTTTTGCAGCTGCGGGTAGCGGTACGGTCGCACCGCCACTGGTTGTGCATTGGGGTCGAGGTGGATGCGGTGGTCGTGGCGGCGCACAAGGGGAAGATCGGTGGGTGCGGCAAACAGGTCGGCGAAGTCCTCCAAGAGGCGTTCCAGCATCTCCTCAGCTTGAAGTTGGCGACACGACACCGGCGCCCGGCCCGGCTCGCCTTGCCACGTCACGCGGCGGCCGTCGAGGAAGCATGTCATGGAGAGCCGCGAGAAGTCCCACAGGATGGGGCCCAGCTTACGAAGCCAGTGGGTGCCGAGGATGAGGTCATAGCCGCCGAGTGCCAGGGAGAAGCAAGACAATTGGAACGGCTCGGCAACGACCAGCACGTCGAGTGTGTCGCAGAAGCCGCGACATGGAAGCTTGTTGTCGTTGGCGACAATGACGCTGAGGCCCTCACGAACAGGTTGCAGCAGCACTCGCAGGTGCAGAGCCACCTCATCGCGGATAAAGTTGTGGGAGGAGCCTGAATCAACGAGAGCCAAGAAGGCGTGGCCCTGTATGAAGACGCGTAGGCGCACGGTGTCTGCCGCCTGGACGCCCGCCACGGCGTACAAGGAGATGCGCGGCTCATCATCCGCCGGCGCGCCATCTTCCGTCGGTATGGTGTCGTCGATGCCGGAGTCGTCGTACTCGATGAGGAAGAGGTGTGCACACTTGTGCCCACAAACGAATTTCTCATCACAATTGAAGCAGAGTCCCTGGCGGCGGCGCTCGGCCATCTCCGCCGGCGTGAGTCACCGTATCAGGCGGCCTGGTGTAGTGTCCGCCGCTGGTGGTGTCGTCGTGGGCGGCGGCCGTGGCTGCTGGTACGTCCTGTACGAGCCTGTGCGCACTGGGGGACGCGACGTCTTCTTCTCGTACGCCCGTGCAGGCACGAGGGTGTGTTCCAAGTCTTGTGGGTCTTTCAGCTCGACGTCGATGCGGATGTCATCATGGAGGCCGGACGTGAACATCTGTCGTTCCTGCCGGTCCGAGAGCGGGTCAGCACGGCTGAGCAAGGCGAGGAAGCGGCTCTGGTACTCTGCCACAGACCCCGTCTGGCGTAGAAGTCGGAGTTCGCCCAGTGGGTTGCTCCGGATGGGCGGCCCAAAGCGCACATTGCAAAGCTCAGCGAACTCCTCCCAAGAGGGGACGTCGCGGCTGCGCTCCAGGTGCGAGTACCAATGGAAGGCGTCGCCGTCGAGGTGGAAGGTCGCCAGCTAAATCTTCTGCGGTGCATCCGTCCACTGGGCCCGGAAGTACTGCTCGCAGCGGCTAAGCCATCGGAGCAGATCCTCCTTCTCGTCAAACTACGAGAAATCGAGCTTGAAGTACCGCGGCACCAAGCTGTCTGCCGCGCCACTGGCGCCGGACGACGAGCCCGCCGTCTTTAGGGTGTGTGTCTCGTCGACGGCCTTCTTGGGGAACAATTCTGGGCCGTGATGCAGGATGCCGTTGGAGTCGAGGATGCCCTTGTTGGCCAGCACCGGGCGGACGGTGCCGTCAGGTTCGCGCGGCCCTGTGGAGCTTGCACCGTTGGGCTCCTGATAGAGACGGAGTGCCCGATCTTTTGGTGAGTGGAGATAACTTCGATTTGGTGGTTGTTGACCCTCACGATCCGACTACGACGAGCGAGCTCGAAGCGCCAATGCAATCGCTGAACCAACTCCCGATGGTTACCAACCTTGCCGGTGCAAAGTCAGCCTGATCACGAAGATCGTTTCCTGCACGCAATCGAAGAACGAACAAGAAAAAGAGGTGAACAATCTTACTATCACTCGAAGGTGGAGTTCTGAATCACAGAGGACAGCACGTATTTATGCATGGTCTGGTGTAGCTAAAGCTAGATGCAAAACAAAACTCCAGTTGTAAAATGAGAAGGACTCTATCTAATATAGGAAAATAAAAGGAGGGGGCGCAGCCCCTAGAGTCGACGCGGCCACGAGAGGGGGGCGCGGCCAGGAGGTGGGGCGCGAGCCTGGGTGCCTCCAACCCTAGGCGCCCCACCTGGGCTTCCCTGTTGGGCCAGCAACTACCCTTGTGGGCCTTCGTTCTTCAGCAGCATTATGTAGTTCAACTCCCTCGCACGGGCCCGTGTGATTGGCCCAGAAGGCGCAGGTGTAGGAGCCTCTGGCGCAGGTGTAGATGCAGCTCGTACGGACGGTGACGCCTGGAATGGTGCTGCTGGTGTAGATGTACCCGTGTGGTGATGTCCTGATCAGCTCCGGTGGGTTCTCTGGGTGGGGAGCTGCGGATTCCAGCTTGGCGATGTGGGCGACGAGGTCCGGCACCTTGGCGGCGAGGGTGTCAACCATAGTGGCCAGGGTGGTGGTGGCGGCGGTGTCCTCCTGACGCCAGATCTTGGCCTCGGTGTGGTTGTCGGCGATGAGCTTCTTCAGCTTGTCAATGGCGAATGGGGACCCCATGGAAGACCCAGAGTCTGATACCAAGTTGTCACAGCTATGTGGGTGAGAGCGGAGGGGATAGCCGTGGGTGGTGGCCGGCCGCTGCGCTGCGGGCTTCCTGCCCGTGGCGGCGGTAAGGTCGCCGGGACGGCGACGACAGCAAGGGGTGAGAGCAGAGAGAAGAGGATGGGGAATTAAATTAATATGGCTTGCTCTTTATTCATTGGTGGCTGTCTATAAGTAACCCAGATTACATCCGTAACAACCTCTCTAACAAATCTCTAATCTCCAATCTCAACTATCCAAATCTAATTCTCTCAATTTGCTAACTAATCAAATCTCTAAGCTTGCCGCCTAAGCTGACTACTCTGTATGCTCCTGTCGGCACCTCCTCCTGGTGTATCTGACGCCAACCATGACAGCGACATCGACCCTCGCCCGCTCCCATCCCCGACGACGTCACGCTCCCTCGTCCCCGCCGGCCGCTCTCGGCGCGTGCCGGCGGCCTGAGCCGTCCCCTCTCGTTTCTCTCCTCCTCCTCTCTCTCCTGTGCTCCCTCTAAACCCGTGCCGGGCCGAAACCCTAACCGGCGACATGGATCACCCCGGCAGCGGCGCAACCCTCGACGGCCTCACGCGGGAGGTGGCGACTCAGGTGCGGTGGAGGTGAATCGGAGCAGGCGACGCAACCCTCACCGGCGACAACCAACCCGCTGTCTTCCACACAGGCGTCCCAGCAGCCGGCCTTGAGACAAGCCTTGATCTGTCCCAAGGTGACTTCTTCTCTTTCTTTTCTGAGCGAAAATCCCACTACTACAAGCGGCCGCTGAGCTTATTGGAGGCCTGTGATTCGTCACATGTAACTATGGGGCCCATCTTGCATGCCATAAGATTCTTCACCTTTGCGTAGTTTATGTTGTGCGGACCTCACCTCGGTCAACAGACGCGAGGCACCAACTCTGCCTGGCGACACTGCGCCTACCTGCCTGCCTCCGCCAGTAATCGCTTCTGCTATTGCACCGATGGAACACATCTTGCACACTGTTTTTTCATGGTGTTGCCATAAAGAAAATATGTATAACATAGAGAAAATCTTAGTATTCAGACAATTATTGATATTTAACATATTTAATTTAGTCCAATACATACTTTCAGCAAGCTGTTCACCATTGTCAAAAGAATGACCATCTGTAAATAATTTAAGATAATAAAAATTAATTAAAATAGCAACACTTTCGCAAACACTTCAGCCACTTCTCTCATTTTAAAAGGTTCGTTAGACTGCATGAAAATATATACTGTTTAGGACAGGCAAGACGATGCATAATTGCATTTTTTTACTGCAGAAAATGAATAACGAAAATATATAAACGGCGAAATTAACAGACATATCTGAAATATTTGCTGACATTTATAGTTATAAAACTAGAAAAACAAAACAATTTAGACACCATTTGACTTGAAAAAAATACAAATCGAATCCTGCATACTAGGTCACCAAATTGAAACAGAGCTACTCTGTTTTACTAACCTTAGGGACGGCAGAATCAGAAATAACTAAATCCAACTTCCGTTTCTGGTTGACCATGATAGAGATCTGATGCTTGCCGACATCCCATGGTTGCTTGGACGATGTCCTTGACCAGGGCGATTAATCCCACGGGAAGAAGACATGAGCTAAAAAAATGAAAAAAGCAATGAATATAGATTAATCCGGGAGTAGGGTGCAGCCGTCCGGAACGGCACCGCAGTAGGGAACGGCACCGCCGGCGGCGCCTGGAACAACGCCGGAGCCCTGGAGTCGTCGGAGATGGCAGGGACGTCGGCTGCAGCGGCGGCGCCGCCAACGTCGCCACTAGTTTTTGAAATGTGCATATGTCTGGAATGGAATTGAATTAGCTAGCGTTAGGGTTTCTTGACTTTGAAGAGGCGGGGACAATTGGAGCCGGGCAAAAACGCGCGCGAGGCAAAATTGGAGAGGGGCAACAACAGAGCAAGGTAGAATTTTCGTCAACAAGCGCGAAGCAAAAACATCCCGCGGGGTAGAATTCATTTGACCGGCAGCGGGTCCCAGCATTATTTTATCAACCGCGGTGGGCATGCAACATGGGCCCTAGGCTTGCATGCGACCAATCACAACCACGCAATAAGCCCAGCGGCCGCTTATAGTAGCGGTCATGCATTTGTGCTTTCTTTTCTATTTTTTCCGACTCAAATTTGTTTGGTGTATTCACCGCCAGCACTTGTGGCCGTCTAGACTGTGTTCGCGTGGTCGTGAGTGTATCCTCCTTCTCCATTCTTTCTTTCTTTTTTTTTCGGGTACCATTCTTTCTTGCTTGTTGCTGTTGTTACCAATATTCATTAGTCAAGCACTCAAGCGTTGGCAAGGTAAAGGTAAAGTCTTTCGCTCCAGTTGAGATATCCCTGCACTAATTGGATTCATAACTCCTTCGTTGCTGCACGTTGAGTTGAGGCATATAGAGGTCATCATGAAACAGTCCACTCTAAGTAGTAGACATTAAGGCTGCAGTGTGATATTGTGATATTGACTGTATCTTCACACGTCAATCTTGATTGTTCATTTTAATTCATTTATAGTAGTAATAGCTACAATCAAAATTCATTATATGGTGGTTTAATTCTGCTGTTTGTTCGAGGATATTTACCATATCTAGGTAAAATTGATCCTTTTTCAGTGGCTAGAGGGCAGCAGATTATGTTCTGCTGTAAACAATCATGAAGTTGTTTCTTTATGTACTACTTTGAGAAGATCTAACGTTGGGGTTTGTTGAGGTTATATCACTGAACGGAACATTCTGATTTACGGTACTGCATTACTTTCTAGCAGAGTAAGAAAAGGCCGTCTACTGATTTTTATGAAAACAATTCAGAAGGATATATCCCCTAGCATGAGGGCTATTTTGATTGATTGACTTGTGGAAGAAAGCTTTTCTGCTTTATAAAATAAATTTTCTTAGGAGCATAAATATTAATATTGTTTGACCTAACATTGTATTCTCACGTTTCCCTAGTGTGCAGGTAACTGAAGAATATCATCTTGTTCCTGATACTTTGTATCTGACAGTTAACTGCATTGACCGATATCTTTCTTGCGACCGGATCAGCCAAGAAAGGTGCAGTGACTTGGTGTTGCATGCATGCTTATAGCAGTGTAAGATCCAGACAATTGCCCTTTTTGTTTATTTCAGTTAACTCAGTACTATGACAGTACTGGCATGCTGATTTTATCATGTTAACAACATCAAATTCAGAAAACGAGAAGAGATACACCCCAAGCATAATTTTGTTACATAACTGACACATATATCAGAAATGAGGTCTGTGATATGTGGCTTCCATTAGTTCCTTGTTTTTGTCTGTTAGGTCACTACATCTGCCAGTCCCTTACTTCCACCTTTAAATTTATTATGAGCAGGTTTTAGAAATGGAAGCTTCTGTCCTGAATTGCCTGAAATTTGAACGTACAGCCAAGTGTTTTACAAGGTTTTGATCTTATAAAATTCATGGCACAACTACGAATCAAACTTCACTAACTCTTTGTTCTTGCTTACAATAGGAGATTTCTTCATGCTGCACGAGTATGTGATGAGGTATTGCTCTTTTTAAATCGAGTTAGGAGTCATTGCAATCCCATAAGTTATAAATGTTATTTGATTGCCTTTGGCACTTACCACTTACCTTTTTTACAGGATCCAGCCTATATCGAGATTCTAGCAAATTACATCACTGAGTTATCATGCTGGAGTACAATCTTCAGCCTCAGCTATCTTCTTAGCGAAATATATACTATATCCAACAAAGCATCCTTGGGTAAGTGGCTTCATCATGTTGCCATTCGCATCCAAATATACTTATTGCAGTTCCCAAATTAAATACCTGAATGGCCTAACAGAAAATTCTCATTGCAATTTGGAAGAAGAATCCCACCGTTGCTTGCTACACACGGTACAAGCCATCAGAACTATGCAAGTGTGTAAAGGCGACGCACCGTGTTTTCAGTGGTCCTATGAATAACCTACCTGCAGTCAGAGAAAATTACAGTCAGCACTAGGTAAGTGGCTGTGCTCGACCAATTTGTTGGGTTAACAACGCTGTTTGCAAATTTCTAATGTTTGCAAATACCTCTCCCTTTTGTTTCATCAGTACGAATTTGTCGCGAAGCTGCGATGTCCAGCATCGATCCCTACTGGGTTCTTTGTCTTTGCATAGTATTCATGTCTCTTTTAGAGAGGGTTGTGTATCTTTTTTATGTGACATAGTAGGCAAGAGAAGTAAATGAGCTGTTGTTGAAACAAGTCGTATGGTTACATAGTAGAAAATTACATAGGAACGATGGGAGACGAGTATTAGTACGACTAATGATGGCAGGAGAAAGCATTGTCATTGCCATTTCCATCTTTTTGTATGCTTACTTTTGCCGGTACCTATTACACAGGCTTTGACGAAGACATCCATGCTTGGGTTGCAGCAAATTATGGTCTTGGCGGACTTGGGAGGGGATCCGAACAAAACCATTGGAATAACTAAACCATTGGTGGCATCTATGCTTGGGTTACAACAAATTATTGTCGCTCACCACAGCTGGTGGATTTAGCGCTCCCTTAGAATCCGAGGCCTCTTCGCCTCCGTGCACTAGGTGGTTGCTATCAAGGTCAGCCTACAGGTTCTGTTAGCTTCTCCTTATGGTGGGTGTCGATTGGGTCAGTGAGATTTCACTTTGGTTACCATTAATTGCAGGATTGGGAAGTTCGATCAGGAGACTTATACCAACGGATCAACATGGTCTAGAAGATCATCTTTGTTAACAGAGGTGGATTCTGTATACGAATTGTACACATACCATCTATGAGAAAGCTTATTTCATATGGTAGTATTTGGAAAAAGAACTAAATGGTTTACGTAGTAATTTCTTGTAGCCAAACAGATTCTTAAGGATTTCCTTTATGTAAATGATTTTCTTTCAGCAGTGATGGATTGTTGGGAGCTTGAACAAACTTTACAAACCCCGCAGGTGCATTTTTTCCCTTTTGACTTTCTTCATTAATTCAGAAACTTTGATGAAATTTGAAAGTTTCAGCTATACACTACTTGCTTTTATACTTTCAATAATTGCAGCTTTGCTGTCAGATGACAAAGTAGTTTTGATATTAATTTGCAAGGGCTAATTATTTAGTAATTTATTGAATGGAAACATCAGCATAGGCTATATAAATGAAAAAGACTTTGCTAAGGTGTTCATTTGTGACTACAAACACAAATTCCTTTCATTACATGCCTTTACAACTGTGTCTTATGAATATCTTTCTGGAATAATTGTAGTTTTGCTGTTAGATGACAAAGTAGTTTTGATATTAATTGCAAGGGCTAATTATTTAGTGATCGAATGAATGGAAACATCAGCATAAGCTATATAAATGAAAAGTTAAATGAAGAAGTCTTTGTTAAGGTGTTAATTTGTATTACTTAGATTTTAAATGTCTCCAGATTTGCAGAAATGATGATGGTGGTGTCACATTGGAAGAGAGGCGGCGGCAGCTAATATACTAGCCTGTGTGATGTATTCACTTTTCTTTGAGCACATAAACTCTGAGGAATTACACTATGCTTGGTTGTATTTTGCTGGGATTCTGGTACATGTATTCATGACTTTTATTTGTACTGTTCGGAAGGCTTCAATTGCACAATTTTAAAGTACAACAGAGAGCCCTCGATAATCGTATTTTTGGTGATTGGGATATAGTGTCATTATTTTCATGATATTGTGTGTGTTTCAGTTGGATTGCAACAAGAGTTCTCAGTTTCCTAATTTACATCAGCATATCTTCAGAGAATGATATTTGAAATAATACACGGTTATTAATTGAGCTATAATTGTCATGAAATGACATGTAAAATATCAAAACTTAGCATGTCACTAAAAAAACTTGGCATGACTGTTTTCTTAAAAATGAAACGAATGAGTGGCACACGCTGGAAGCGTGCCTCAGACTCTAGTTGATCATTAAAAGATTTACTCATCAACTACTAAACTAATCTGGCACACACGGTCACAAGCATGCAAGCAATAATTACTCAAACTAGGCCCCGTCTGGAACGTGGGAATGGCAAGAGAAATTCGTAGGAATCAGTTCCCGAGGAAAGAAACAAGCAAACACGTCTGGAACAAGAGAATGAAAGCCTTCCGTTCCGGAGGAATGGTGCGGACTCTTCACAAAACACAGGAATCAGAAAATCCACTCCGACCCAAGGGAAAGAAACTCGCTCTCTCTCCCCCTCCGCTTCTCCTCCCTCCCACTCCTGTCTCGCTCGAGCTCCTCGCGCTGGCGCCTGCGTTGCTCACGACGCCCGCCGGATGCTGCGCCGCCGGCCGCCAGAAGCCGCATCAAGCACTGCCCGCCACTGGATACCGCGCACGCTGCCCATGGCGAGCAGCCGCGCCTCGCCCTCCTCACATCAGGCGCCCCCATGGAGAAGGTCCATGGAAGACGATAGAAAGAGATGCGAGTTTGCGAAAGAGACGAGGATAGGACGACGACCAGGAGATCGAGTCCATCAGTCCATGTCCACCGTCCAGAGATATTTGTTCATTTTACAATGTGTCCCTTTGCTTTTTACACTATAGCCTTGCAGAACATAGATATGACGAAGAATGCCTTTAGACATGTAACCAGACATGAAAGAAAATATTAATTTGATCTCTTTTTTCTTTTTTATTCTGTGCATAATAAAAATATGATTCCTGCATTTCAAATCCTACGTTCCAAACAGCTATCTTAATCTCGTTCCTGTGTTTTTCATTCCTCTGTTTTCCTCGTCTACGATTCCTTCGTTCCTGTGATTCCTACGATTTCTGTATTTTTTATTCCTTTGTTCCAAACAGAACCTAACACTGTAAGCTGCAGGAACTAGATAGAATAAATAATTCAACACAGTGATTGATCACTGTAGTCTGAAAGTGACATTGTAAGAATTCAGAGCTCGTCAATCAGCTGCTCACCTGATCTGGTTGCTGAGCATGGACTGCTGCTGCTTGCTGCTTGCTGCCTCAACTGCAGCACTGGCCTCTTCGTTGCTCACTTGTGCCAAAGCACGGAGTAGCCTGCTGGTGCGCGCTGAGCTGCACCCTATGGACACCTGGGCCACGCGTGCTGCTGCGCCTGGGTCTTGCTTGCTGCGCACCGTGAGCAGCTTGGCCTGCCCGGACCGAGCTGCTGCGTCGGCCTGCAGCTGAACCGAGCGAACCTCCCCGCGGCCGTGAGCGCAGCGCGTGCGCGTGGGCGCCGTGTGCTGGTGCTGCCCGAGTGCCCAACGCGCTCGGTCCTTCCCTGTGTACACGAACCAAAACAGAGACAAGGAACAACACCGTCCAAACTTCGATCTGAAATTCCGACCTTAATACTTTACGAATTGAGACAAAACTTGAACCGTAGATGCACAACCACAAAAAGCTAACAGATCTGAGAAAATCTCAATCAAACGTAAGTATTTATCACGAATTTTAAAGTCAATCGAAACCCTACCAAAGAACTCGGTTTTGAGAAATCTTCCAATTCAAGCGGGAACTCGTGAGTGATTTGAGTTGGGATCATACCAAAGATGCTCACAAAGGTCCTAGCAACAATTTTCTCAAACAAACCTCGCGGGATTTGGCCTCAAACACGAATAATGTAAAATTCCTAAAAATACCTCCGAAAATGCAAAAAAGAAAAACACACGAGATTAAGAGATTTGGCACAAAATTAACAAAACTATTTCGCTATGAATCACTTAGCTATATGCGGTTACAAACCACTCACAAAAATCACAAATTTTAAGTGACAAGAAACTAAAATAAAGAGCCAACTCACTCCTCTCTCTTTGTCTACCAAGAGCACCCTAAAATGAAATAGCACTCCCACCTAACTTGCCAAAGAGATGGCTGCCCAAATCGGGAACGTATCGTGTGCAAACCAGGCATGTTGTGGAAACTATGGAAACCAAAACCTGGACCACTAGATCTTAATCTGATGTCTAGAATCGGAGGTCTGACAATTTTGCAAACCAACGTCCGCCTGCTGTACTAATCTCGTTAGTTTTGCATAATCCCCCCGCCTCCCTCTGTTCGTGGTCGTCGCGAGACTCCTGTTTTTCCGTAGCCGCAGACTCCTCGTTTTTCCTAGCCGCAGACGGTTTGTTTCTTTTCCCGCCGCCATCCGTGATCGTCGCCGCCGGCCAGAGTTGTGGGACGCCTGGACGCCATGCAATCCGGCGCCCACCAGACGCCGCTGGCAATTCACGGCTTGGGCTCGGACGGCCGGACGGACGCCATTGCTCGCCGTTCAATCCCGGGAGGCCGCCGTTCACGCAGTTCACGCCCGGACACCGTTGGAGGCCGCCGTTGACGCCCGAACGCAGCTGGAGGCTGCCGTTTAGGAGCACCAGCCGTCGGTGCCCGCCGTTCTGGAGCGCCGGCCCCCGACGCCCGCCGTTGTAGAGCTCGAGCTGCTGCCTGCCGTTCACGCCATGAACTTCGGGAACCCTTCATCACGTGGTTAGTTTCTCAACCATGGACTCCATTTTCTTTACTTTTCATTTTGGTTTTGGTGGAAAAAAATCTGATCACAGAAACAGTGGACGGTGAACGTGTAGTAGCCATGGAGCTCGGCGCTCGTGATTTGCCGCCCACCCGCTTGGTCGTGGTCTCCGGGGCGCGTCCTGTATTCACCCGTGAGTCGTCGGATGCCTGTGTGTCCCTGGAACCCCGCGACGTAGACGACTCCGGCAGCCCTGTACGCCGTGGTTAGTTTCTCCCATTTGTTTTTACCCCTGTGATTTTAATGTAGTGTAGCCATGCATGATGTGAACCCATGTTTGATGCTTTCAGTTCAGTCCATGATCATTGCTAAAGATGTTATATGCGTTCAACATTACTTTCGTCATGAATGGTTGACAGTGAACATTTGAAGCCTAAGGTTGGAATGATATTTGATTCACTCGCAGATGTGGAGAAATTTTACAAATCGTATGAACATGATAATGGTTTCGGTGTTCGTGTTGGTCAGCACAAAAAGGGAAATGAGGCTATATTATTCAAGTGGTATTATTGTGCAAGAGAAGGGTACAGAAAGGAGAGCGTAAAAAATGTTACAGATGAATCCGGGAAAAAAAGGATGACACCAAATGTAATGGAAACCAGATGTGGCTGTCCGGCACATATTGTTGTGAAGCTTGAGAGTGACAAGAAGTATCGAATATTTTCAGTGGTTTACGAGCACAACCATGGTTTTGTATTGCCGGATAAGAGGCACTTGCTGAGATCTAACCGTCATGTTAGTAAGAGGGCAAAGAGTACTTTGTTCAACTGTCATAAGGCTAGCATTGGCACGTCCATGGCATTTCAACTTCTTCAAGTCAGTGACGGTGGTCCTGAGAATGTTGGTTGCATGTGGAGGGATTTGCAGAACTATTATCATGACCTCGGGAGCAAAATCAAGGATGCTGATGCACAAATGTTTGTGGGACAGCTTGAGCGAAAGAAGGAAGTAAATCTTGCCTTCTTTTATGACTTCGTGGTGAATGAAGAAGGCCGACTTATTCTTGTATTTTGGGCAGATGCCACATGCAGGAAAAATTAAAGTCTATTTGGTGATGTGCTTTCGGTAGATGCAACATATACCACTAACCAATATGATATGAAGTTTGTGCCATTTACTGGAGTCAATCATCACTTGCAAAGTATTTTCCTTTGGGCAGCGTTCTTGGCTGATGAAAAGATCGAGTCATATGTGTGGTTGCTTCAGATCTTTCTTAAGGCTATGGGTCAAGTACCACCTCACCTAATTATAACAGATGAAGATGCGAGCATGAAGGCTGCTATTGCGCAGATTCTATCAACTACAGTGCATAGATTTTGCATGTGGCATATAATGGATAAGGTACCTGAGAAGGTCGGTCCCTCCATAAGAGAGGACGAGGAGTTCTGGGTTAGATTCGGCAAGTGTGTATGGGGCTCCGAGGATCTTGATGAGTTCGTGTCTGAATGGAATGCTATCATGACAAAATATGGGCTCCTGAAAAATGAGTGGTTTTCCACAAAGTTTGATATGCGACATTCATGGATTCCAGCATACTTAATGGATGTACCTCTAGCAGGAATTCTTAGGACCACATCACAATCAGAGAGTGCAAATTCATTTTTTAACCATTTCATTCATCGAAAATTGAGCTTCATTGAGTTTTGGCTGAGGTTTGACACAGCATTGGAGTGCCAGCGCGAAGAGGAGTTGAAAGCCGACAATGCAAGTCTTCACAGCAATCCTAAATTGCTGACACCATGGCCCATGGAGAAGCAATGCAGTGCAATATATACACATGAAGTTTTCATAAAGTTTCAGGAACAACTCATTATTGCAAGAGACCATTGCATTATTCAAGGGATTTCGGAGTCCGAAGATATGAAAATTGTCACCATCAGCAGCCTATCTGGAAAAGAGCGAGTGGTTCAGATGAATAAGTCAAACATATTTGGTAGGTGCTCCTGTAAATTTTATGAGTCCTATGGCATCCTGTGTCGTCATGTCATACAAGTCCTTAGCGGCGAAAAGCAAAATGAGATATCATCGATTTATATTATGAAGAGATGGGAGAAAAGATGTAAAAGGTGAGTTTACCCGAATTTTTTTTGTATAGCTGTTTTTTTTCTATATGGGCTAGTGTTGACTTCAAACCTTTGATTTCACAGAGAAGTGTTCTTTGATGAGGTAGGCAACCTCTTGGATGAAAAGGCGAAAGATCCTATGGAGGTGGCTAGGCGGAAAAAAATTTCAGAATCACGCAACAAGTTCGAAGATCTAATCCAAATGGCCAAGAACTCTGAACTAGGGGTTGAGTTCTTATATTCTAGTTTATGCAACCTTGAAGAACCTCTCAAAAAAATAATTCCTGCTGCTATAGTTAATAAACAGGATGAGTTTGAATCATTCCTTGGTAGCAAAATTCCAAATGAAGTTGAGATACATCCACCAACTGACATCGTGTCCAAAGGGCAAGTCAAAAGAATTAGGAAGAGCAAGGAGAAGAAGCCACCAATGAAAAGGAAGTGTTCGAGATGCAAGCAAATAGTGGATCATGATGCACGAAATTGCCCACTGAACCTGAACCGAGTTGCCTCATTGTAAACATTTTTAGTGTATCACTGAATTTTTAGTGAAAGAATTTTGCCCAATGATCATTTTGGCTGGTTGTGAACAGTATATCATTTTTCCAATTTCAATATGTCAATTTCAGTATATCAATTTCAGTATATACTTTGATTTTGTTCAGCTTTGAATCTGAAAAATGGCATGTTCTCTTATTCACAAGCATGTGTGACATTCCATTCAGCATGTGTTTCAGCTCAGTATAATGTCTTCCTGTGTATCCTTTATATTTTTCCTCCTTCATTTGTGTAATGTTCTACTGGAAGTGCTGCACCAGCTAATGCCTTATATTCTCCATTTTTGAGGTGGCGCACAGACAAATAAGTGGAAAAAAATCATTATCAGATTACATCAAATTCTACCAACATGTACATTTTTTCGAACAGAAACCAATATAAATTGTTGTAGCAAAGAACATCCACCTACAGATACTCAAACCTGCAGATCATCCATGCAGGATCCATGCACCATTTTACTGGAAGTGCAGCAGCAGCTATCTATAATTTTTAGTGTATCACTAATTTTTTGGTGAAAGAATTACCCACTGAGATCTTCACACACACTTTGCATTCATGGTGACTGGATCATTTTTCCTTTCATTTTGCAATCATGGTGACTGGATGGTTTTTCCTTTCATTTTGCAATCATGCTGTCAAAAGATGTCAATGCTATCAATTTCAGTATTTCACACAGAATTGCAAAAGACAAACATGCTGTATCAGAATTCAAGCACAATTGCACAAATAGAGACAGTGTCACAATTGCTGTCAAAAGGGACTGCACACATATGACTCGATTGACATTGCACAAAAGGGATGCTATCCATTTACATTTCCATTTCCATGATCCCACAATTGACATTGCACAAATAGAGACAGTATCACAATTGCATCATACACACATTTGCATAGGTTACACAAGCACAATTGCACAGAATACATCACACACATTTTGTGCTGCTTCTCATGTACAGATTCAACCCAGGATGCAGTAGTAGCAGGTGCTATTCAGTGGGGCATTTGCCTTCTGCAATCTCCTTTCTGTACATCTTGCCTTCTGCATCATACACCCGCCTCTCTTGCCTTCTGCTTCAACCCGGCGAGCAGGACCTCCAGGAGGCGGCGCGGGACTCCACGGGGCGGCGCCGAGGGACGCGTGGGGACACCAGGAGGCGGCGGCTAGGGAGACCAGGGGGCGTGCCACCATCCACTCCAAGGGCGCCGGCGCGCGGGGATACCAGTGGGCGGCGATCTGGGGACACCAGACGAGGCCGGCCGGGAACACCAGGGACGGCGGCCGGGGACACTAGGCGTGGCAGCTGGGGACACCAGGAGCGGCGCGCTGCGGCGCTGATGCACTCCAGGGGCGGCTGCGCGGCGGCGCTCCAGGGGCGGCGGCGCTGATGCAGATGCGTCCAGGGGCGGCGGCGCTGATGCGGATGTGGGGCGTGGACGGGGATGGATGCGGGGTGTGGAGCGTCTAGGATAGGAGGCTGGGGGGGGGGTCATGTGCAAAAAATCATGGGACGTTGAGGGGTGGCGGGCGCTTTTTTGCAAATAGTTCCCACCTATCTCCCGAGCCTTTGGATCAAGATCTAGCGGTTCAGATCTGAGTTTGCATAGTTTCCACCAGTGGGGTGGTTTCCACCTGATACGCTCCCGCCCAAATCAGCCACTCCTCATATAATTCATCGAACAGACACACATCCATTGGCCCTTGCTTACCTCCGATGCAAGCTCCTCGATCACGCTGTGTGCCCTTCTCTTCGATGCTTCCCGACGCTCCCGGATACTATTTCTGTCACGTCAGACCTTCGGGCTCTGTTTTGAGACCCAAACCAAAAAAATCATCCTTCGTTGTTTTTATGGTAGCACCAAGAAACTCCGCATGCATGGCACGGCTGCACTAAGCCAAGCGTCAGGCACACCAAGTCTTTCACTTCCGGCTCCCTGACGGTCTACACGAACTTATCCCGTTCCTTGACTTGACCATCTCCATTGCACCGGTTTGGTGTTGATTTTGTGGCCAAACCAACAAAACCCACGCACGGGATGCACAGCCTCACCACGCCAAGCTTAGAGCATGTCAAGTCCTTCACTTCTGACTCCTGGACAGTCTACTCGAACTTATCTCGATACTTGACTTGGTAGCCACGTCTGTACCGGCTTTTGGTTTTATGGCTAACCAATAAACCCGAATGAAAGACACCACTCTGCACCGACTCCTCCTTGTACACGAGATCGTCTTGCTCTTCTTAAACCATGCAGACCGCACTTGATCCCGTCGTGCATCAGGTCCCTCGAACTAAGACTATTTGTCTCTCCATCATCCCGAAGGCCACTCTAACTAAGACCTTTCATGCTTGTACTTCACCTGCAACAATGCAAACCAAGCCGCATCCAACACCTGTAATACTAGGTCAACAGTCAGTCCACACAATGTTGTCAACCACTCATCACGAGTGCGTCGACAACACACCACTTCAAACAAAGAGAAACACACACAACAACAACGTACACAACTCAATGCACACACATATACAAAGCCTCACATCACTCGGTCAATCACTTATCATATATAAACCAAGGCACATCTCAACTTGGTTTCTCACCAGTCCAAAGGGAAACAAAAGCCCACAAGAAACCACACGACCAAGCTTAAGCCTGAACGCAAGCAGCCCACATCTCAAGTTGGTTTCACACCAGCCCAAAAGAAAACAAAAGCCCACAAGAAAGCACATGACCAAGCTGAAGCCTGAATGCAAGCAGCCCGATGCTCCGCTTGTCGTCCCTATCGCTCGTTGCCTTCTCCACTTCCTGCTGGAACCACACACCGGCGGCACATGGTGCTCAGGCAAGGGCCGACCTCCCGACTTCAGGATCTGACGAATCCGCGAGTCGTGCAGCACCTTCGTGAAGCAGTGGTAGGCGACGAGTGGCAGCCTGGTGAAGCAGCTGCGCTAGGTGCTCGGAGCCTCGGAAGCATAGCAAAGTGAAGGCGCTCAGTAAGCTCGACGAAGTGGTGACACCCACACATTCCAATAATATTTTCTTTGTCGTTCGCTTCCACATTGAATCATGAATATCAGTGAGGATTGAGAGGAAGCGATGAACTTTGGTGTACTTGGGTAAAAGTCGAACACCGAACCGAAAATACCGACATTGCAATTGTCGGTTTTGGGTTTTGTGACACATCGATCGGTTTTGGATTTTTGAACATTTTGCACTATCGAACAAATCAAAGCGAGTAGTCGGTTTAAACTGAATACCCATCCCTACATAGAATATACAGTCTCGACTAAAAATTATGAATAAAAATATTCTATAAGTATATATAAGTTGCCCTCTCTCTAAATTTTTGTTCGATGAGTTTGTATAATTTGTCTCATGTGTATGTCAATTTTGTTTTGTAAGTATATATAATTTGTTCGGTATGTATATCATTTCTTTACAAGTATACATATTTGTTCCACCAATTGTATGATTTGTTCGATACATAATTAAAAAATAATATGATTTTAGTCAAAAAAATATAAACCATAATTACAAAATATTATTTTTTTGTCAAAATATAGTCAAGTGGATCTTGTTAAAGGTTTTACTGCCAGAAATCCAATGGTACAATCAAAATTTAATTTTGATCCTCGTATTTTTGTTTATAATTTTTTTAAGTTCGAATGTATTTTGCATGTGGATGACATTAACAAATCTGTCTTTCTTTGCATGCATGCAGCACAAAGTGTGGGTTTCTTGAATTTCTCTTCTTGCCGGCATGATAGTTGGTTTTTTTTGGCCATGGTGATAAGTAACTGCACCAATGGGAACATGGGGTTACCCCTTTGGAAGCAGCAGTGCCTTGGCTAACCTACGAAAAGGTAAAGCAAACTTAACTTTACAAGACGAAAGCTGGTGTTGGTGATGCAACAGCTGGGGAACTCAGGATGGCGTATCATAACTAGGAGGCTGCCGATAAACTTTTGCTAGAAGGTGCTGATTATTTGAATTAGGAACCGAAGTGGAGGCCATGGCACTCAGTACGGTATGTACGGGGACCAAATCATATTCCCACGGAGCTATATTTTTTTTGCCAAAATATAGTACAAACGTTTGAGCAACATATCTTTATGAAGATATCCAAAAGGTTGAGTAACATATCTTAATATTGACAAAGTCATTGCAGGCATCTCGCTGTTGGGGCCACATAATCTCCCACAAATATGAGAAGTTGCTAATTTTTTCTGTTTTTTCATGCATGATGCCTTGATTGTTGAACGTGTAGCAACTGAATGAAGATATGGCCATTGCCTTAATTCTATCGCGAATCCTACGCTAAGAGGGCTCTCTAGCTACTTTGCGTTATCACGAGACCTACCTTAATCTTCCTCTGTTTTCCATTGGACACAAGCTACAATAAGCGGAAACGAGCAGACGTGGTCACATGCGCGCGTCCCTGTCAAAATTCAAGGGACCACTTCTCAGTGTAACAGTGGACGCCAAAGCTGGAATGAACCCCAATTGAATTTGAGGAGCCCCGCCAAGGAGAGAGAAATTCATCCCCATTCCCAACCGTGTTTCCAAGGTGGGGGAGGTGAGCTGACTATCTGCGACTAGTTCCACAGGAGAAGGGCAAGGTGGCGACGACTGTTGGGCGATTCCGAGAGGGAGACGAGGCATGTCGACGGCGGCTGAGCAGTTGAGGGGGGACGACGGCCAGGCAATCAACGGCGAGTGGTGGTTCCGAAGGGAGGCAAGGTGACGGCGGGGCCGGTGGTTGGGGTGTCGCGCATCGACGGTAGGGAGTCCACACGTCACAGATGTGTGGTTGGAGACTTCGTTCTATGAGTGGGAGGCGGTTAGTCTCTGGTAGGAGGTGACACGAGGCGGCACCTTCGGATTCTGGAGGGCAAACTAGGCGGCAAAGCGCACGGCTCCCGGGATGTAGCCATCGTTCTGTGGATCCCGGAGGGAGGCATCGCGCGGTGCTTCGCTGAGCCCAAGCTGCTCGTCGATCTGCTTCGTTGGTACCTGAATCTTCGTCACCAGTATGTGCACTATTTTTTCCCATCACGTCATGTTGTCAATGATGTAATTTTAGAGCTTTTTCCATGTACCTACACATTATCAAAGCAACTCATAATTTTCTTACTGCTACTTGTTCATTTTGCTTTTCTATTAGCTAGTCCTTATCAGCAGCCCCCCTGAGTTGAATATACATGAAGTAACTATTCATGCTTCTAAACCATATAAGAAGTAACTTGATTTTAATTCCAAAGTTGTAGGAAGTAACTAATTATGTACTTTTGTCTTTGTGGTGACAGAACTAATAAGAAAGCTAACATTATGAAGTCTCCACATAACAAAGGTGACATCGTTGAGGAGCAACACGGAAGCAAACACCCTAATGCTAACATGAAGGCTAAGCTTAAACTCAAAGCCACTAGGATGAAAAAACAGAGCAAAGGGAACAGCTACCAGCAAGAACCTTAAGGTTTCTTTTTCTGTTATTGTTTAGTACATTCCTTCTTTTTGCATATCACATTAGCCACATGATAGTACTAGCTTATGTTTAGGTTGATAATCTGGGCAATTTACATGCATTAGCCATATCATTTGTCAGGTATCTATCTTCTAGTGGATAATTTTTATTTTTTATCAGGCATCATGGGGGGTGACTCTAGAGTAACGAGGAATGCAATTCTGCATTTTTTTTGTGATGCAAACATGTTTTCCTTCCCAATGGAAATAGCCAATACAATGTCTGTTATTTATAGGATTAATATGAAAGCCCTAGTTTGATTGGTGATTACTTGTGGAAAAATAGAGATGTAGATTGTGAAACTAAAAATAATTACTTTCTATCGAACTTTAATTTATGAATAGTTACTGACTAGGTGTTCAATTTACTTTCACATATAGGATATGTTTATATTTCAGGACAGGAACATCAACATCAAAATTGTTTTAATGTTTATAGACATTTGAAATAATTCTTTGATTTGTGGGTGATGCTTTGTTACAAGCCTTAACACTCATGAACTTTGCCATGCGCCTCATGCTTAGATAGGAAGGAGTCAGTGAAACATGTTTAAGTAAAGTCCCATCTAGGTGGTACTGGTAGGACTGCCATTTGGCATTTCACTCATATTTATGTGTTTTTTGTCTGAATGATAAAGTAACTAATAACTGGTTTACATGAGATTAGAAGTAACTAACAATTTACTGATGTTGGATAGGAAGTAACCAAACCTCCATTTTAAACATATAGGAATAATTGAACTTTGGTTGACATTATATGTTTGCATGGGTTGAAATTAAATCAAATCATAATTTATAGAAGTAACAAATCAGTGATTGCGCATATATAGTAAGTAACTTCCATTGTTCATTCTTTTTTCCCTTCCTGCAAGAAGTAACAAGTAATCTGTCCTAGGTACTTTACATCACCCTAGAACTAACTAACCACCCATCCATATGAATTACAACGTAACTTCTGCTTTTCTAAAATATAAACATATCCTGTATGTGAAAGTAAATTGAACACCTAGTCAGTAACTATTCATAAATTAAAGTTCGATAGAAAGTAATTATTTTTAGTTTCACAATCTACATCTCTATTTTTCTCATGTGGCTGCCTGCGCCTTACCATTACTATTTCGAAGTTGCAATGATTTTGTTTTTTTGCTAGTTGCTAGCCTTCTTTTTTATGAAAATGTTGTCATGATGATTACTGGTTTACATGAGATTGGAAGTAATTAACTAATGATTTACTTGGAAGAAAGTAGCCTACTTGGAAGCAAGTAGTCCCTCATCTGAAACATTTAGTTAGGACTTATGAGCTACCTTAGTTTCACAACTTGTACCCTTTTTTTTGCTCCTCATGTGCCACCTGCATCTGTCCTCACTACTTTCCATTCTTTTCCACATCACATCCACGTGAACTTTATCAGTATTTTACCTTTTTTGTTGGCAAATGTGACTACAACTTCTACAAGCTTACGTAAATTTAATATTGGGATGGCAAAACCATGCCATAGATTGCACTACAAAGAAAACGTCGACTAGTGATGCAAAAAGGGTGTTTCTCGTCATAAACCGCGATTTATGACGCTGGTTGTTACAAAAACCCTCCTTTATTAATCGAGTGTCACAAACCGCGATTAATGAAGAGACCTTATTTCACGGCGTCACGAATTTAATGACGCGTGCAAAATCATCATTACAAAACGTCATAACTTCGTTCCTGCAGCTTTGCCACGCTGGACATAATCTGATGTGGTATGCCAATTGTGACTAACCATTTGCGTCATAAAACGAATTTGGCCCGTTTGTTACTGAGTTGAGCCCAAAACTGTTCCTGTAGGCTGGCGTTGTTCAGATAGCCCAAAAAAGATTTTGGTGGGCCCATTTGTTGTTGATTCGGGCACAAATTTGATTCTGGTGAGTCCATTTTTGTTGGGTCGAGTCCAACAATTGTGCACATTATTTGCGACCTTATATGTTACGTTAATTTGAATAAAATTGACTTTTGGCCCAATTATAAGTGGGCTAAGCCCACTGAAGGCCAACATAAAATTAACTAATCATGCATCAATATTAAATGATTTTATTTCAATTCTGATCTTTTTTTTGAGAATAATTCTGATCTGGTTGGCAAAATAGTAATCAACACATATTTCTTTATACAATAAAACAAACTGTTGTTTACTATCAAGCACGACCATATTGTTCATCACATACACAAACTATTACAGGATAACAGTCTCACAAGGAACATAGATTAACAAAGCTAAATCCAGGTTATAATCTCAAGAGATAGTGGAGCATTGATCTAATGATCTTGACCACTTCATCTTTTATTGCTAAGCAGTAGCCAAAGGAGGTCTTCACTATCTTCAGTAAGCTTCTGCAACCTCTTAATCTCAGTGGACTGCATTTTCAGAGTTGATTCTGATTCTTCAGTCTTCTTCTTCAAGCTACTTAACTCTTTCTGGTGAGCAACAAACTGTTATCGAAATTGTACCCCATCCTGATTGCGAGCATCAACTTGCTCTTCATCAACACTGCTACACAAGGATTTGGACCATTCTTGAGTACTCGACTGCCTCTATTTTAATTTGTTCGGGAAGAAGCATCATTAACTTGGTAGCTTCCATCTAGCAGGAGTGGATCCCAAGTTAGATTAGGATCTTGTAATTGATTCGAACTAAGGAAACAAAGAAGGTGTTAAGTTTGTTACCTTGGAGCAGGTCTGAACAGGGGCGACTACAGAAGTTGACCCTTTGGCCCACTGAAACAAGTACAAGAACAAGAGGTAAGGGTTGAGATCATTCGCAATCAGAAACAAAGAAGGTGTTAAGTTTGTTACCTTGGAGCAGGTCTGAACAGGAGCGACTACATATGTTGACCCTTTGGCCTGCTGAAACAAGTACCAGAACAAGAGGTAAGGGTTGAGATCATTTGCAATTAGAAGCAATTTCATCTATTAAGTTCAATGTGGTACATGAATGATCACACCCAATCCATAATCACCCAAAGCATGCAAAAAAATAAGGAAAGCCAAAGAGCATAGGTAAGCAATATAATAATTTTATCCTTTAATTTCTACAAACCTCAAATAAGTTGACATGGAACAATATCATGCAATAGGGAACAACAGATCCACAATCACCCAAGCATGCAACAACCATTCAAAGCCAAAAAGCATGGGGAAGCAGTCTAATAATTTCATCTACAAATTTCTACAAACCTTAAATATAATGACTTCGAATAAACTCTTGCGATAGGGTACAGTAGATCCACAATCACCCAAACATGAAAGAACAACATAGAATGCCAAAGAGCATGGGGAAGCAATCTAATTGAATTGATCAATACAGGGAGGAGACCGCAGACCTAACCTGACGAATAGGAAGGGAAGAAGGTGCTGAATGCTATCTTGATTTAGCAGCCCGAACATGCGCCTTGAACACGATGTTCTTTGCAACTTCTGTAGATATGCGGCTGCCAGGGTGAGCCTCGGGGGAGCTGACGAAGCAACGGGTTTAAACCATCTTGCATCTTCAAGGACATTGCCGAGGAAGGCCGCCGCTCGTAGCAGAGGAAGGCCGCCGCTCGTAGCAGAGGAAGGTGTCATCGGTATAGAGGTCACCCTTGCTGCTTCCGCCATAGATCTACTAGGTCTCTTCGGTGGTAGAGGAGATGATCCCCTGATTTTGGAAAAATACCAGGAGGGAATTGGGAGGCCTTGTTTCCCTCTTTGTTTTATATATAACAGAGAATTCAAATTCCAGATCCCGTCTTTCTATTCCCGCCAGGACTTTGTCACTGACATGTTGGACCACTTAGGTGTCGGACCCAAACATCAGTGACCATACTATAGAGGAAAGTTGTTGACAGGGTTGTCTGTGCCACCGTTGATCATGGAATTGACAAGCACACACAGGAATATCCTCTACTTCATATTCACGTTCGACTGATGATCCAATTATTGCATTAGAGCAACTCCAACAGTTCCCGAACCCACGCTACCATTGTTATTTTTTTTGGCAATAACAGAAAAAAACATTCTCCAACAGTTCCCCATCTCAGGTTGCCATTCATCCCAAGTTGGGAAAAACAGACTCTGCACGCGCATATATGCGTGCAGCTATCCGCGGCGCATCCTTCCGTATCAGAACAGGTGGAAGGGTATAAAAATAATTTTGTTTTTTCTCAGAGAATTACTGATCTAAGTTTTCAAGAGGTGGAAGGGTAGAAACATAATTTTTTCTCTCTCTCAGGGTTCCTGATGTAAGTTAGATCTAGATCTGGCAAGTGTATTATGCAAAACTGTTGGAGATGAGCTCTTTTTTTACTTGTCATATCTTTTTAGAAGTTGGCAAAACACAAGATTTGCCAAGTAAAATTTGGAAAACTGTTAGATATGCTCTTACAAATGTACTCACTACAACAAATTAACGTACCAATTCAACTATTTATTACATGACTAAACACACTTAAATAAAACATTAAAACTACAAACTATAGGGGACCTTGTTACCGCCCTACAGGTAATATTCTACGGAGATCGTGCATAAATTCAGGATGCTCTATGCATACGACCCCCCAATCATATGTGAGTATTCCGTGAGGAAAGATTCGCTCTAAGAGAGACATGCACTTGTCCTGCAATTGTGTGCAATTAGCCTGAATTGCCCATCGTAGAAATGTGCTCACAGTTTCCTCGCTTGCCATGTCCCACATCTTTGACGCACAGTGTAGCTTCAACTTTTCGACTTGGTACATGTCGGTGATCGAGAGTAAATAAGGCCAGGCGTTGGTAGGAGTGTCCCATAAATCAGCCTCCTCTGGGAGTGATCCTTCCCTAGTATATTTGATCAGGAGCGAGAAGCCATCAGGGTGGGTGTCTATAATTGTAACAATTTCAGATCTAGACTCTACTCCTAGGCTATAGAGCATTACCTCCATCACACAAGGTACTTTCACCACATTGGCACGTATCGTTCATATCACTCGGCCATCTGCTACTACGTGGAAGACAATGTCCACAGGGGCTTGGGCTGCAACGCTTTCACATATGCTTATGCATACTGATGGAGGAGGAACTTCAATGCAGTCGTCCTCCAGTACTGTAACAACACACGATATGTGTATGCGACCTTCATTGGAGGTCACACGCTCAATGTCATGATGCTCCACCAGATATTCAAAGCCGCTTTCTTGTAGATCCTAATTCATGAAACAAACTTCTTTTGTAGCTTGAACTCGAAACGTATCATCTTCATCGTTTCGGTCTCCAACCATCGCACGCAACAATACTCGCACCTACGTGGAAGGAAGTAGTCACATGCTTGACAACAATAATGCGATCCTATCACCATGTGTGAGTGTGTGTGTATTCATAGCAGCAACGAGACACGTACCATTTGGGATTTGTGCACAGGAACGAGGACGACGGCAATGCCGTATGGAACACCCATCCACTGATGATCATTCATACCTGTACGATGCAACATAGCCTCCATTGACAGCCTCCCACCATGGACGTACCGAATTCCTTGTACTGGCCTACGGTTCCTTCTGCTTTCACTTCCTGTCTTGAGACTAAGAAGTCGACTTGCATGGAAGGAAACATTTTAGCATCTAAAGCCATGAATGCAAATGGCCTATAATGATCATCTCGTGCATAAACTGTTTCTTATTATAGTGGGAGTGAATGTGTCATTCCGAAATGTTCATTCGTGGACATTAGTTACCACCCAGAATGGACGCGTCCTTCGGTGCGATTCACAATGATCGACATGTCCGTTCAGAGCGGGTGTGCACACTAGTTCGTCGGTTCACGCTCGGTGCCAGTCCTTAATTGCAATTCTCAATGATCGACATGTGGATCAAATTGTGAGGACGTGTCGTCCCCAAACGCCTATTCGAGATGTGTTTCTGTGCTTATATGCATATTAATATTACACGACACACACACACATATACATATATATTACTTTTCCAATTCCAACTTATTTCGTTTTGGCCTTGACGCATCAACCAGTTCATCACGTTTCTTAGTCTCCAAGGACTGCGGGAATTATCAAGTGCGAATCCAGACCATTCGTAGACCTTTTCAGTCACGACTCATGCAGCGTACCTAATTGAGGAGGACTTGTCATGTCATCCTGCACCATGCGTGTGGCAATACAAGGACCATCCAGTCGAACTGATTGCCTTGTGCAGCCTTACAGCACCCAATCTCTTTCTCTAGATGCAATTGACGCCTAAAACTTTTCATAAATAAATGGTAGAGAGTTGTCTCGCAGTTGATGCGGCATGAGCTGATGTAGTTGAGATGGCCATTAGATGTAGCTGATGCGGCGTGAGTTGTCTGCGGGACTTTCTTGTACTGTAGACCGGAAAGTCCGAAAATGACCACATATATGCACACGTCGGGCTCATCCTGTGATACCCATCGTCCACACATGTAACTGTTGGCGATCGATTTCCGTCAACCTAGCCACTTGTTTATCTTCTATGTTGGCATTAATTTGATATTCACACTAACGATCCTAACCCTTGTTATATGTCAAGTTCGCACTTGTGCATGGTTTTTGGAGTTTATTGTTTACACAGGAATCGAGAGCTTAAATGAGGACTTCCGGGTAAAGTTCATCAAGGGTTTTACAAGATGATCATGGAGCCTGGGACAAGTCAAGATACAAGATGAACATGACTCCAAATGAACCAAGGACTAAAGCGTGAAGCCGAGAAGTGCTGAGGACCTAGACGAAAGATGCGGGAGTTCATGCGCCAATCGCCCTTATCTAACCCACGAGGAAAATGATGTCAAGGACCCACATGCAACTCGGCAAAAGTTCTAGAAAACACGAGAAGCGACAGGGAGGAAGCCGGGGCCGAACTAGGCTGAATTGGGCCCAGGCCGGCCGGCCCAGCCCCATTCCGGGCTCGGTTCGGCGCCCCCTTTGACCTAGACGACCCTTGGGCTATTTATAGTCCCCGTGCCTCGAGCGACGCATGAAGTCATTCGTCATCTGCCGCCGAGGAGCAGAGAAGCTTGAGGGACACCATCTCGGAGAGGAGGGTCGTGATAGTCGTCTAGGGTTCACCTAGCCGGCGTGGGAACCTTGCATGGAAGACCACGTCGGAGTTCCGGAGGCTTGAATCAAGATCAAGGTAGGATCCCGGTTGGATCTATTCATGTATTCACTTATGATGGAGTTTCAATGAATCCGATAACTAGCAATCGAGTGTTTCCCCTTCGGTTTTGTCTTCTCTTGGTTTTGCTTCTTTCTCGATCTATACTTAAGATAGATCGCCTAGGGTGCTCTTGTAGCCGCGGTGGCTAGAGGTGCATACCCGACCTACCAAGTGTTTCCAACACGTTCTTCGTGAGCGTGGTCTTAGGTTCACCTACACAGGAAGCGGGGGCATCGTGACAGGATGTCGATCACGTGTACGGTAGGTGCCTTCGAGGTTTGGACCAGAAGCCACATGCTTTTGACGAGATTCTTATTGCTATCTTCATCTCTCGCTTGGAACTACAACAAAGGCACCATCTCGACTCTCTAGATCGGTTACCTCTTGCTTTATCTTGCTACCTCTCGTGTTTTAGTAGATTAGATGCGATCGAAACCTCTTTAGATCAAAGTGCTTTCTCGCTTTATTAGATCAATCTTGCGTTGCACATTGTTCCACAGATTCGATACCTTGGGATCACCACTCAAGGGAAGAACGGTCCCTTGACTACGACGGAGGATTTGTCTGCTTGCAAGTCCAAACGAACTTTGCAACGATAATCAAACATCAACAAGCCCCTTTTTCTGGTGCCGTTGCCGGGGAGCAAGTAATCAAGATCCGATCTAGTATCGCGTTTGTAAGTATTTTTCAGTTTTTCTTTTGGTTTTTGTTTGCATCTACTAACTTTGATCATCCTCAAAAATCAATCTAATCTAGTTTTCCACTAACCCTAGTTCTTTTTTATTTTTGTTTATCACTAACCCTAACCGGAGATGGATGGCTACGTCTCCAACAAACCCTAGTTTTCTTTTGTGGATGATCTAGAAAAACTTTACAGGCAAAGGAGACGTGCAACACAAGAGGAATTTGTAGATCCAAAAGCTGAGGCTGAAGGATCGTCGGAATCTCCAAAGGAAACATCACTACCAAGTCCAAAAGAAAGATCAATCTCAACCGCCACCCATGGAAGAATCACAGCCGGAGCGCACAATCGGGGAATCATGCATCCCGGATCTACCGATCCTAGACTTTGAAGATGTCATAAGGCCGTTCAAGATCAAGGTCTCAACTATCCTTAAAGTACAAGAATCACCTTTCACCGGTAAAGAGGATCCAAACCTTCACGTCCAAGCATTAGTTCAACTATGTCAAACTTTCAATGTGGAAGGGTTGACTCAAAAACAATTGAGGGCAAGGCTCTTTGGGTTCTCACTACTTGAAGGAGCTTTGAATTGGTTCCACTCTCTATTGGCAAGGAAGTTAAATTGGGATGCATTGATGAGGGCCTTCATAAAGAGATTTAGTTTGCCGGTCAAGATTCAGAGTTTGCGCGACAAGGTCGAAACATTTGTTCAATCTCCCATGGAGACAATTGAGGAAGCTTTGGAGCGCTTCGATGAATACAGGTGAGCCGAATTCCTTGTATGGCAAGTCGGTTCACTTATGGGCAGGGTGGAGATGATAGAGATAGAAAAGATAAAAGCTATGGAGGCCGCCGAAGCAAGATCCACATGTGAGAGGTGTGGGGAGTACAACCATGGCCAAGGAGGTTGTCAGGAGGAAGCAAAGGTGCTCAACCACATGAAGAAAGAAGAATCACCAAACTTCCGCTACGGGCAAGGTAAACCTCAATTTAATGCAAGCTCACACATTCAAAATTCGGTTCCTCTTTGTGTACAATTGAAGGACTTCATGGACGAGCAAGCAAGGATCAACAAGGACACTGTCACCAAGTTCAAGGTCATTAACAAAATATTAGAGGATATAGACGGGAGAGTGACGGAGGTCGAAAGTTCTAACCATCAAGTGCTCAACACGATGAAGATGCTAGAAGCGCAATTGAAACAACTTGTTGGGTGCCTAATGAGTAATAGAGGAAGAGTCGAGATGCCTTCATCAAAGCCACGCTACTTCAACATACTTACTGACAAGTATGAGATGGCAACACTCGGGGAAGATCATATCAAGATGTCCAAGGAATGCGGTGCCATTATCACATATCAAGGACCCAAGAAACAAAGAGGCCCCGGATGTTTGATCGTCTCATGTTCCATTGGCTCATTCAATCTCAAGAAGATGTTATGTGACCTTGGAGCAAGAATGGGAGCTACGCCAAGAGACATGTTCAAGAGGCTATGCTTACCAAAGCTAGAGCCCACGGTCATGTGTCTAGAGTTGGGAGACAACTCTATTCGCTATCCCATGGGAATCACCGAAGATGTACCCTTAAAAGTTGAAGATCACTTCATCCCCGTGGATTTCATGCTCAAGATGGGAGAAAGGGAGAAGCCGCCGCTCTTTGGGAGGTTGTTCCTTAATACCATCGGAGTGACAATCGACGTTGGCAAGAAGGAGATCAAGATTGACATCAACGGCAAGAGTGCATTCAAATTTCGACCATGTTTCGAGGTATGCAACATTATTAACGCTAAATATATTCCACCTCACCGACGCATTATTATGAGAGTGAAGAATCAAGGGAGATGTTGCATCCGTCAAGGCCAAAAGAGAAAGCCAGCTTGTGAAGACCAAAAAATGACTAAGCTGAAGAAAAAGCCTGCACCCAAGCCAAAGATAGTGCAGAAGTGGGTACCCAAGATTGCAACGCCCACAAAGAGCGTTGATCGGAAGTGAAGAAGAGAAGAAGTCTAGCTATAGACTATAAATGAAGCGCTAGGCGGGAGGCAACCCGTTCGTCGAGTCAAGAATAAGCTACCGGGAGGACAACCCGATCAAGAATAAAGGCTGCCGGGAGGGCAACCCGGAAGATTTTCAAGTTTCAAGTAAGTGAGTCTTAGAATTCGCTATGCAAGACATTTTATAAACTCTTAAGTGGTTGAACAAGTTTTGGAGACCATTTTATTTGCTCGGTCATTTTGTTTGGATTTTTTGATCTTAAACCAATGACATGAGCTATCCCATGATTTATTTGCCTCTTCTTGAGAAACTAGAACCAAAAATTCAGATCCTATCCAAGCCTTTCATCCTTTCCATGATGTTAAGGTTGGCTTGTTTTACATGTTAAAAACACACGAGTAGAGCCCCGTGTTGTTCCCTAATGATTTTTAATCTTTGAACGCATGGTAGGACTCGTGTGAACCTAGGAAATTCGATTTTTGGTTTCATTCGACATAACATCCACTGGTTTCTCTAGATTTAGAATTTTTCTAAGCCCCATTGTTTTTATTTGTTCAAAATCTCTCTCTCATGTTTGGCCAAAACTAGAACCTAAATCTATACCCCCACGGTCAAGCCAGAGGACCTTGCTATCAACTAATGAAAGCAAACGATCCCGGTGCAACCAAAATAAATGTAGTCAGAAAGTTTTCGACTTACAAATGTTTTTGATGCCTAAAAACTCCTCTAAGATTACATTTGGACTCATTGCTAGCTCTGAGTTAATTTCTGATTTTTGAATTAGAGGAGTGATTAGCGTCAAAACATGATTGAAGAGAGGATTTTGAGTTAACTTGCTTAGTGCTCCATGATGCATCACGGGAAGGTCTTATCATCAACGCATCTTGGGCACATGTAAAGACAAGCATGGGGGGCAGCAATTACTTTGTTTTGCAGGAAAGAAGTGAAGGCACATAAAGCATGGAAGACAAGAAGTGACATAAAGTAAAGGAGAGAGGCATTGATCTCATCATTCAAAACAAACGAGTGGCCTAGAACGTTTGGGTAATGGATTCTTGTGGAGCACGAGGACACAGGACAACAAGGGAGTAAGAAGCAGCTTGGAGAAAACTGGAGCAAGAAAGAGCAGGAGGCTCCCTAGGCCGATCAGCCTAGGCCGGCCGGCCTGCCCCCTCCAGTCAGCCCCCGAGGCTCACCTTTGTCTGGTAAGTAGTTCATCCATTTGCTAGTTCGTGTTCTTGAGCTCATACCCCAGAAGTTCCAGAAACCACTCATAAAAATTGTGCCTCACTTCCTTCCATAAAAATTCTTGAATAATCATTACAACCCATATACTCTCTTTATGTGTATTTCCACCAGCGAGAAACCCCCGGGAGGTTGTTTGTGAGTTTGTGCAGCAAGGCATGATAATAAAAGCCATGAACGCTGTCCTCGGAAGGAAGACATGATCATCGTCAAGGGTGCCGTCGGCAAGCTCTTCGCGGAGGCACTCTATCTCCGAATCCTCACGAAGCATGGAGGAGGACGTGGCACCATCGAGGAGTGACACGCTGCTCCTTGAAGGCATGAAGAGTACACGAAGCTCATCCATGCGGTACACCGAACCGCAAGGGCACATGGAGGAGCCACACGTTCGACCTCAACACCACCATACACTCCGAGGCACTCAAAGCTTGCTTTCATCATAAAAACGGAGGATCAACCATTGGAGGAAGAGTGAATGAAGGAAGAAGAAATAAAGCTTTCAAGTTTGGTTTGATTTTTCCTTCTCCTTTCCCTTATTTTTTAGTTTGTGTGTGAATTTTTGCGTGCATAGCATTTTCAGTTTTTATTTATTTTCAGCATGTGTGTGGTAGTAGTAGTTTTTGTTTTCCATCACCATGAATAGGTTTCACCACCGGTTTATCATCTTTAATATGGATGGAAAATTGTGCCAAGTCGATATATGATGACCATTGCCACTTTGCTCATCTTTGTACTTGTTTTATGCATGATTAAGCTAGTGCTCTCTTTAAATGCAAATCTGAAATTAATTTTAAATGCTAGCTTGATCCTTTGCGGAGGTTATGGTAAAGATGAGACCCATAGTTTTTCTCATGCTCACAATTTTGGATGGGTTAAAGATGATTTATTTTTAAAAGTAATGCTAACCTTGTCATTAATACCTCTTGCATGTTGCTCTACCTATCCAAAGCCTTATATTTGATTGAGTGCATAAACCTTTGTGTACAAGATTTATTTTTGGGTGCATTGATTCAAGGCTTGATTTCTCTGGCCCGAGACTAAGAAGCTGGTCATTCCGTTTTTGCGTATCTATCTTTATGCTAGTCTTTTCTATCCATGCATTATAAGTTTCCACATTGGGAATTTTGCAAACCTCGCCGGATATCCACCCACAAACCTAAAACATCTCTTTTGTATTTACCTCCTTGACCACAACCCAATTCTTGAGTATGGATGAATATTTGGAGGAAGATCACAAGAATGAAGGTACCGAAGATTGGAGTATAATTTTGGGAGACCTCTAAGACGACATAAAAGTTGTGTGAAGGATCCCTAGAAGATTTCAAGTGTTTTCGCTCCAGGAAAATAGAAATTTTAGTACCTACCTTGGCACCAAAATTTCGCCACCTCTTTGCCTGAGGACGTGCAATCGTCTAAGCATGGGGGGAGTTGCCAAGGAGGTAGGTACAATGTAATCTAGAGTACAAGGGGAGTATATAAAAAATAAAAATATATATATAAGAATAAATGAAAAAGAAGTAAGAAAGAAGAAAAAGAGAGAAGGAAAAAGTATGTATATATATATATATAAAGAGAAAAAGAAAAATAAATAAATCTCCCCGGCTCTCTAGATGCATTAGAAATTTCAAGTTATGAGGATTCAAGATCAAGACCCATACTCATCATTCCAACCATGTGCAATCCGATAACGATGACTTTGTTTGTGCCTCGGGATCACTCTTTGCCATTTGCACATGTCCACCTATCTCAAAGTGTGTGTATTTTTCTCTTCCCCCTCCTTGAGAATATTATTTTTCCAATGACCTTTTTGATGAGTCTCGGTAAGACCATGAGAAGCTTGTCTTGTTTGGATAATATCTCGATTATAATATCTTGGTAGGACTAAACTTTCCCATAGCTCCATATAAAGCCTTCCACTTATATACAGAGAGGGGAAAGGAGTAGAACAAATAGGCCTGAGGGACTTGAGGAGACGAGAGCTCATGAGCAAGATGCAAGGAGGTTTAAATTTTTGAAGTTGGTTTAGCTCTTTTTCTTCGCCTTGCACTCCATTTCAGAATTTCTGAGATTCATTTAAAATTTTGGGAGCATGATTAACTTCTTATGGGAAGAGCTTAATTGATATCCACCCTCCGTAGGGATGAAGGCTAGTCACATTATGGAACTTTAACAAATTTAAATTTAGAGAGAATTATGTTTTCTCATGTATGATCAAGTGCAGGGTATGAACATTGAAGGGCAACACCGATATCCATTGAAGGCTTACTCAAGGACGAGCAAGGTTTAAGCATGAGGGGATGTTGGCGGTCGATTTCCGTCAACCTAGCCACTTGTTTACCTTCTATGTTGGCATTAATTTGATATTCACACTAACGATCCTAACCCTCGTTATATGTCAAGATCGCACTCGTGCATGGTTTTTGGAGTTTATTGTTTACATAGGAATCAAGAGCTTAAATGAGGACTTCTGGGTAAAGTTCATCAAGGGTTTTGCAAGATGATCATGGAGCCCGGGACAAGTCAAGATACAAGATGAACATGACTCCAAATGAACCAAGGACAAAAGCGTGAAGTCGAGAAGTGCAGAGGACCTAGACGGAAGATGCAGGAGTTCATGCGCCAAGCACCCTTATCTAAACCGCGAGGAAAATGATGTCAAGGACCCACATGCAACTCGGCAAAAGTTCTAGAAAACACGAGAAGCGACGGGGAGGAAGCCGGGGCCGGACTGGGCCGAATTGGGCCCAGGCCGGACGGCCCAGCCCATTCCGGGCTCGGTTCAGCGCCCCCTTTGACCTAGATGACGCTCGGGCTATTTATAGTCCCCGTGCCTCGAGCCACGCATGAAGTCATTTGTGATCCGCCGCCGAGGAGCAGAGAAGCTTGAGGGACACCATCTCGGAGAGGAGGGTCGTGATAGTCGTCTAGGGTTCACCTAGCCGACGTGGGAATCTTGCATGGAAGACCACGTCGGAGTTCCGGAGGCTTGAATCAAGATCAAGGTAGGATCCCGGTTGGATCTTATTCATGTATTCACTTATGATGGAGTTTCAATGAATCTGATAACTAGCAATCGAGTGTTTCCCCTTCGGTTTTATCTTCTCTTGGTTTTGCTTCTTCCTCGATCTATACTTAAGATAGATCGCCTAGGGTGCTCTTGTAGCTGCGGTGGCTAGAGGTGCATACCCGACCTACCAATTGTTTTCAACATGTTCTTCGTGAGCGTGATCTTAGGTTCACCTACACAAGAAGCGGGGGCATCGTGACAGGATGTCGATCACGTGTATGGTAGGTGCCTTCGAGGATTGGACCGGAAGCCACATGCTTTTTACGAGATTCTTATTGCTATCTTCATCTCTCACTTGGAACTATGACAAAGGCACAATCTAGACTCTCTAGATCGATTTCCTCTTGCTTTATCTCGCTACCTCTCATGTTTTAGTAGATTAGATGCGATCGAAACCTTTTTAGATCAAAGTGCTTTCTTGCTTTATTGGATCGATCTTGCGTTGCACATTATTACACGGATTCGATACCTTGGGATCACGACTCAAGGGAAGAAGGGTCCCTTGACTATGACGGAGGATTTGTCCGCTTGCAAGTCCAAACGAACTTTGCAACTATAATCAAACGTCAGCAGTAACCGATGTGCGACACTGAAGATTCTGACCTAGATAGATTCGTATCAGGCATAGGCCTAACTATATTCGGAGCATCTCACATTTTCCATAGTAACTTTAGCAATGCTACACTGAGCTTGCGTGCCTGGCGTAGTCCTCAATAAATATGCGAGTGTGGCACAACGTTCTTGAAAGGCAAGGCCAACACTCATCGGTTCCCCGTCTTGCATTTCTCACCTTTTATTCAGGGGTACTCGAGAGATCATTTTCTTGGCTAATCTTGTTTACTTTATGTATGCATGGTATTGAGATGGTCACATTGTTAGCTTATGTAGGGTTTGTTCTTCGTTTGTGTATGCAGTACATGAAGAATGGCCGGGCAAGGAAGGGACGGAGCATGGAACTTAGAAGAGTCGGGGAAGCAGGAGTAGTTGGCTGTAATGGCACCTCACCCCATTCAGCTGCTGCCATCGGCACCGCAGCAGCACACGGCCCCAATGGCACCTCCACTTCTGCTAGCATCGGCACCTCAGCAACACCCGGGGGTGATGGCACCTCCAGTTCAGCCGCTGGCAACGGCAATGTTGGTGGTTACGATAGCCCAAACAGTAAAAGGTGGGGCTCTTGAACTGTACATAACGGCTCAGGAGAGCTACAAGGGGACTGAGTGACTAGTAGGGTAAATAGATTGCAACTAAATCCAATACAAAGGGCTGGCACCCTCTTTTATAGGCCTCCAAGGCCATCCCGATACAAAGTCTGTTTTACCCCCACTACGGCTCCGGTATGGACACACTTTGTCCTTACCCCCGTCCAGGGCTTTCTGGTCTTTACCCTTCCTGCTACGCGACACAAGTCCATGTGCCCTTACAAAACCCTAACAGCAACCCACCCCACTAATGGTCGGTCCTCCCGGGACCCTCTCGGTCTTCAGCGCTCCTCCGGACGTTGGGCGCGGGGACCCGTCGCGGCCTTCTCAGAGATGATCGTCTTCCTTTGTGGTGAGCCCACGCAGCGACCTCGTGCAGGGGGTCATATCGTCGCTCCTGCTGTGGGACCCCTTGGTCGTGGGGGCCCCCTCCGCAGATCCGCAACAGGCAGCTCAAGATCAACTAAACCTCATGCCACCACCTTTTCGCCCACAGCCCAGGCCGCCACCTGTGTTGTTGCCTATTGAAATGCCACCCACGTGGCCAGTGCTCATTGAATAAGATGAATCACATGACCTAAAATGGTCTGTGTTGCTTTGGCTTCAGCATGTCGGGCCCGCCCGTGTTTGTCACCAAGGTATGTGGGTGTGCCCTTTTTGTGAGAGAGATCACAGGCAATGGACCATTCGTGACCTACTATTACACGCGCATTCCATTGCCATTTTGCCTGCTTGGTCGTGGGATACAAGGGTGAGGCATCACGCTTTGGAGTATCTGCTCCAAGATACATGTTTTGCTACACTCCATGCAGTGACGAGATTGCCATGAGCCCGCGATGGTAGTAGTATGTCGCGATGGTAGTAGTATGAGCCGTGATGGTATATTGGTAGTAGTATGTTATTCCGAGTATGTCACTGTACTTCCACCGATAGTGGATCGATCCATCCTCATGTGTAATCAATGTGTATGTATGCATTTGTGTCATTTGTATTTGGGTTGTGTTGTTTCTAATAAAAATGGTTATGTGTGTCTACTCCGTCAGTATAAATTCAGTGAAAACAGAAAGTCCGTTCCTTTGATTTCTTAAATACCGGATGAACACAAGGCGAAAGTCCATTTTGTAGTATTCAGTCAAACCGGATTAAACTGTCACTGCTACGCAATGATAAAACCCAACATCTTACAAGGAAAAAACAATAGTAGTAGTAGTAGTAGTAGTAGTATACAATTAGACCAGATGAACAAAAGGTGAAAGTTTGTTCCGTATTATTCAGTAGGACCGGATTAAACTAACAGAGCTACGCAATGGTAAAACCCAACAAAAGGTAAAAAACAGTAGTAGTAGTAGTAGTATTCAATCAGACCATATGAACAAAAGGTGAAAGTTCGTTCTGATTCTTCTACTCCTCCTTCTACTAGTAGCAGTTACCAGTAATCCCTAATCAAGGTGCCACTTCTTTGTTGATAGTGCACCTAGCGCTTTGTCGCAACTGCTCGAATTAATTTGAATTCAGAATGGTGATTAGGAGTATGCTCGAATCAATTTGAAATAGATTAAACAAAATCAGCATGATAAGATGGCATCTCATAGAAACTCATCACCACAAAGTTCACACCACCGAGTAGCAAACATCATAAGATGATCAGGTAGCAACAAGTTTCTCAACTCATCACAACAAAGTTCACACCACCAAGTAGCAAACATCAACATATCAACAATTCTCCTCGCATATGATAAAACCTAACATCTTGAAAAAATAGTAGTAAAAAAAGATAAAAACAGAGCTGAACAGTAGTCGTTCTACGCAATGAGACTGCATGAACAACAATCGAAAGTCTGTTATGTAGTATTCTGTCAGACCGGATTAAACTGTCACTGGTACGTAATATTTTATAAGGAAAACAAAGAATGGTTAGATTTGATGTCCTCATCTATCAAAGATTTGTTATTCCAAAACTTGGTTATTAGGCGAGCATCGTGAAGACAACCAAGCTAACCCTAAGTTTCATTTTTTTTGTTGACGAGGCACGCTTGGTAACAACAAAATGAAAGCATTCAATGAGATAGGCAATACAACCTGGGTAGGACAGGATGTTTGGGTTTAGGCAACATGAACAGGCTGGACAAATTGGCAATATAACACAGGCAAAATAAGGGGACGGATGTTTGTGCTTAGGGAACATGAACATACTGGACAACAATTTTCATTCATTTCTTTCAAAAGATGCAAAAAGGTTTTATGTAGGATGAGTCTAGGGGATTAGACGGCGCGACACTACATGTCCCCACACCTATTATTGGAAACTAGAAAGGCCGCCACTGGTTATTGGAAACTGGAAACACTACAAGAAAATCGCTGACTAGTGACACAACCTAGTTTTGCTGTCATTGATTTATGACGTTCCTGGCTGATCTCGTCATTAAATTTCACTTCGGAGCAAATTTAGTGACAAAAAAACTTTCGTCATAACGGTTGGTACTATAGCCGAGCATTCTCTGTTCCAAACAGTTTTGTGACGCCATAAGCTCCGCAACAGCGTCATAAACCAACTTTAGTCCCACATGTAAGCACTATTTTAAAAATAGAGTGTTCCAAGTTGTCATGAAACTCGGAAGGGTCCCACATGTAAGCATTATTTCGAAAATAGAGTGTTCCAACTCATCATAAAATTTTGCAGGGTCCCACATCTAAGCATCTGTTTAAAAATAGAGTGTTCTAACTCGTCATAAAATTTAATAGGGTCCCACAAGTCAGTTTATAAAAAAGGGAGGAAAATTAAAAGGATACAATGTCAATAGTAGGGGTCGAACCTGGGACCTTTGATTCTGAAGGGGATGGCAGCACTACCACTGAGACATGATGCAGTTTGTGTTATTTGAGCCAAGAAGATTTTTTATATTAGTTTATTTGTGTTTATATTATTTTGCATGCCCCATGTAAGTTAAAGCAGATAAATATGGTGGTAAAACAAAGAGAAAATCTGCTCCTCCCGTGAGTCGAATCTATTACCACTCGAGGGGGAATTTTTTACATTGACCAGGTCCCACCTTTAAATTTTAGGTGAGTCTTTAATATAAATCAGTAATTTGAAGGCGAAATGCTTCACTGCCTTCGCAAAGACTCTCGACTTTGCTACGCAGATCAGCAACGGTTCGTCGCACGAATGGTGGATCCTAGCGGCGACGGGAAGATGGTTGCGCTGCCACATCCAACAAGCGAGAGGGTGAAATAACACGACGAGGTCAGTCCTCTGGTTTGAGCCGCTATATGTTCCCCTATCTTCCTAGGGTTGGGGATATCGGGATTTAGGGATCTGGAGGATTGATGATCATATATGTTACATTCAGATTTCATCATACCCTTAGATTTGCACTTCGATTGGTGTTAGAAGTTCATAGGCTATAGACAATTCATAGGTGTTAGATTCAGTTAGTTTTTAGTTTGCATCGTTTGATGGATTGATAGGTTCTTCTATTTTTCTAGCTTCTAGAGGTGCTTGAAGTCACTAAAGCTAAGCTGCAGAAGGTGAAGAGAGACTTGCAAGAACAACAAGTCAGTGAGCTCAAGTCACTGCAAAAAGCTCTAAATTACAAGAACCTGTATGAGCAATTGTTACAGGACAACATTACTCAAGTGGAAGAGCTGATCAATTGCAGGGACTAGTGTAATCAATTGATGTAGCAGGAGAATGCCCGGTTGAATGAAATGGTATCGTTACGGTAGGACAACATTGCCCAGATGGAAGAACTGACCAAATGCAGGGAACAATGTAATCAATTGCTGCAACAGGAGAATACCTGGTTGAATGAAATGACATTGTTACGGCAGGACAACATTGCCCAGATGGACGGGCTGACCAAATGCAGGGAACAATGTAATCAATTGCTGCAACAGGAGACTACCCGGTTGAATGAGATGACATTATTACGGCAGGACTACATTGCCCTGATGGAAGAGCTGACCAAATGCAGGGACCAGGTTAATCAATTGTTACGGCAAGAGAATGACCAGCTAAAAGAGATTCACAAATGGACAGATCAACGTAAGTAATTGTTAGTGGAGAATGCCCTATTGAAAGAAGAGCAATCGAACTCTGACTGAGCTGCAGACAATCGATAAAACATGTATGGTGTTATTGCTACCTAGATGGTTCATAAGTGGTGTGTACTGTGTGGTGATGAGTTGCTTGTATTTTGGTGTTTGCTACTTGTTGTTGGTGTGAACTTTGTGGTGATGAGTGCTATGAGATGCCATCTTATTATGCTGATTTGATTTAATCTATTTCAAATTTAGTCGAGCATACTCACCATTCTGAATTAATTTTGCTGATGTTTTGTTGGTTCGGTCTGTTGATGTTTTGCTGGAAGGACCTTCCTGAGTAATGATCGTGAAACTTCTTGTTTCCTACTGTCGGTCACAAAATGTTGCAAAAACAATTTGCCATAGCAAGGGTTCGAACTAGAGAACTATAGGAACAAGACTGTGTTGTTTACCACTGCACCACCTCTTGGTTATGTCAATTTAATGGGAAACAATTTCCATATGGTTGTGCTAGGTGAAAGTTAGGGACGAGGAAGGTCTTTAATATAAATCAGTATTTCGCACGGGAAATGCTTCACTGCCTTCGCAAAGACTCTCAACTTTTGCTACCCGTAGATCTGCAACGGCTCGTGGCAGGAATGGCAGATCCTAGCGGCGATGGGAAGATGGTTGCGCCGCCACCTCCCAGCTACGAGAGGCCGAAACAGCTCGACAAGGTCGGCTCTCTGGTTTGAGCCACTATATTTTCGCCTATCGTCCTAGGGATTTCTAGATTTGGGGATCTAACGGATTGATGAGCATATACAATAGGTGTTAGATTCAGTTAGTGTTCAATTTGCATCGTTTGATGGATTGATAGGTTCTTGTATTTTACTAGCTTCTAGAGGTGCTTGAAGCCACAAAAGAGGTGAAGAGAGACCTGCAAGAACAACAAGGTAGAGAACTCATGGCGCAGCAATAGGCTGTAAAATACAAGGAGCTGTGTCAGCAAATTTTAAATAAAAATATGCAAGAGATGAGGGAATTCAAGGATATGGCTGACCAATTGTTACATGAACAATTGCAACAGACCAACAATTTTTTTAAAGGAGATGTGTGCCCAAATGTTACGCCAGGACAATGCCTTGTTGAAAGCAATTGGTGAGATTCTTAACAAGGAGTCAAAAGATCTGGTACTGGACTGGAAGGCAAAACCTGAAGAGGAGGCAAGGTCATGGAAGGAAGAATGTGCAAAGGCTAACATCAAGCTTAGAGAAACTACCACTGAGCTGGAAAATGTGAAGGGAAAGCTGAAACAGTCCATCCATGCGATGGAAGTGTATAAGTAATCAGTTGAGCAGGTAATTATCGAGATCGAGAAGGAGAGCAATCGGTACAACAGAGTGTTATCCAGATGCAGAAGGAGAAGCAGCAGATACTACGCGAGAAAGATAAAAATAGGTAGTGCTTGATTATTATGCAACTTGTTCCTTGTTGATGTTTAATTACTGGTTGTTGCTCCTGTGCACTTCATAATGATGAACTGCCATGACATGTAGTGTTATGAAACTTGTTGTTGCTTATGTTTTCTTTAGGTCAGCCAAGTGTAAAAGGGATCAACAATGGGAAGGATCCTCAGAAGCTAACATGAAGCTTGAAGCTACTACCGCTGAGCTGCAGAAGGTGATAGGACAGCTGCAGGATAGAGCTATGGAAGGAGAATCAACGTCTACAGATGGAAATTGACGATAAGTAATGATTATTATGAAAATTATAATGATGATCATCCTATGATGTTTTCTACTTGGTGTTGTGTACTTTTGTGGTCATGAGTTGAGAAACTTGTTGCTACCTGATCATACATGATGTTTGCTGCTCGGTGGATGAGAAAGGTCTGGTCTGTTGATGTTTTGCTGGCAGGCCTGAGTAACAATCGCGTAATTACTTATTTCCTACTATGGTTCCAACTCGTCATAAAATTTAATAGGGTCCCACAAGTCAGTCAGATAAAAAACAGAGGAAAAATAAAAGGATACAATGTCAATAGCAGGGGTTGAACCCGCGACGTTTGATTCTGAAAAGGGTACACAGAACCACGGAGACATAATGCATTTTGTGTATATCTAAATAAAGTAGTATACCTAGTTTACTAAGTACGACCAACGACTATATCTCCAACCGCGTACACTGCAAGGGGCTCACCAGCACGCTTTTGTTGATCATTGTGGCAAATATTTAGCCTAGAGGCATTGGTGCGCAGATCTATAACTCGCGGCGGGAATGGCGCATCCTCGCATCGAAGGGAGGAGAGTGAGCTACAGTCAGCTCAGTACCCTCTTTTCTGCCTCTGCTTCCCCCTTTCGTCAGAGGAAAGTGATATTTGGAATCGGGGATTTTGGTTGAAGCACGATTGTTGTTACAAGTTGATTGATTTAGAAAGTGCAAAACTAAGCATTAATTTCAAGTTGCAATGAATTTTTTTTAGCATCCGTGTACTCTAGCATCTTCTTCCATTGGTAGTTACTGCTCAGAGACATCTTCCTGCAATAGTAGCCATTGGCATCCTAAAGACAAGTGCAAACACGGGTTGAGAGCTGTGGTGAAGTATGCTTGGACCTTTCTCAACCCCGGCCGCCGGTTTGCTTGCTGCCCAAAGGTAATGGCTAGTTGGCTACCTGCTTATGTGGTTCCTGTGGTCAACGGTGATTGTTAATGGGGTGTTTAATTTGCAGGAAGAAAAAGAGCAATGTGATTACTTCTGCTGGATTGATCTAGAATGGGATGAAAGGTCGTATGCTGTTATGGTGAAGCTCATGAAGAAGAAAGCGAAAGCTGAAGTGGATGCAAAGCAGTAGGAGGAAGAATTGGGAAAAGCTAACTGTGAGCTTAGAGAGATTAAAAATGAGCTCAAGATAGTGCGACAAAAACTTCAGAAGGCTACCGCTGAGCTGAAGTCAATTGGGAAGTATAGGCACAATGTCAAACTCACGCATGTGCTGCTTGCTTTATTTCTTGTTGTCATGGGAATGGTGGGATTCATGCTCGGTGGGAAGCCTAATTAGATGTATCTGAACATTATGTTGATCACGTATTCTGCAAGTGTCACTTTGGTATTATGAACATTGTGTCGATCATGTATTCTGAACATTGTGCCTTATGATTCTGAACATTGTACTGATGATGTATTGCCAAAATCCACCAAGAAATGTGCGGCAATTAGTATCCACCACATTGTACTGACCATTTAGTTCGACCTCTTAACATTTCCAACAACATAATTTCTGTTAGGTTCACCAACAGTCAGAATGAATTATTATTGTTATACCGAAATCAACAGAGCAGCAACGACGATTGTTTTGGGTGGCGAAGGAGCGGTGAATTTACTGTAAATGCAGAGAAAGGAGCGGTGGGTTTGTTGTAAATGGGGATCCCTTGACTTCTTCCGCCTGGCGTACAGAAAACCTTTTCGCAATTGCATCTCCTCCTCTCGGAAGGAAGATCCGTGAGATTATAGTGCTCTCTTCCTAGTCTCCGTATCAATTTGAATGTGCATTTGACCTGGGACCCTGATGTTTGATCAAATTGTTTTCAGGACGCCGGTAGGTTAGTAGTCATGTCGTCGAGGCAGTTGCCGTTATCACTAGTGGTGCTCCCTACCGAGGTGAACATTGACATCGCCGGCCACCTCGCTGTGACCTCGGAGTGGGCCATGGACGACGTCCACAGCCTACAGGCGACCTGTCGGGATATGCATCGCGTGTGCAAGAACGCGACCGTTGGTCAGTGTGTGGCGCTAGAGCGATTTGTCGTCGAGCTGCAGTGGAACGACCGCAAGGGCTACGACGCCCTCCTTGATTGCCTGACCCACATAAGAAACCCGGAGGTGTGTTTCCTCTTCGGGATGGACATCCTGTTCGGGGAAACTACAACTCCCGGTCATCCATTACCAAGCTCGAGGAGGCCGCCCAGGCCGGGCACAATGTGGTGGCCCACGTAGCCGCCATGGTCCTCTACAGGGCCAATGGCGGCGCTGGTGATGATGACACTGCAAGGTGGTACATCAGACAGGTCGAGGGCGAGGAAGAATTGGCGGCCACGACAGCGATGATGATGGGGACGAACAAGGGTTGCTTGTGTTGCCGTGAGGCAGTCACAGAGGTGATCCAGCGAGTGACGTGGCGCCGGCGGGCAATGCTGGCGTCACCAGTGGCACGCGGCAATCATAAGTGCGCAGGCGGCCTGTGCTTCAATAGGAGTTGGGAAGAATGGTCACATTTTTGTAACGAGGAATGTAGAATTCACACCTAATGTGATCTGTTCTTTAGCAAAATAACTGGATATCTGCATCAAAAATAATTCTCCAACCTGTTCATGTATCCTGAACCCAAACATCCGGTCCTGCCCGAGTTGTATTGCCTATCTAACCAAGTCTTGGAAAAACAAGTAAAAATGCAGATGGTTGAAACTCTGGGTCTTGGCCGGATTGTTACCAAGCATGCTAGATGGGGTAGTGTACACTAGATAGAGTAGACACGGTTTTACTGAAAGCTAATTTGTTGCCCATCGCTTCAATTTGCTCTAGCAAAGCCACGGCTTCACATTTGAATTGTGCACGTTTTTGGCTCTCCCTAAGAAGGATGATATCATAGCTCACCTTGTCCAAATTTCAAACAAGCATCTTTTGCCATCAAATGACTAAACATATTTCTCTGGTCTACTCATGGTTCGTAAACCAAAACATCCGCCCTTCTTGTATTACCTATTTCATAGCAAATGCTTTAGTCTGGTTTGATAATGTTTCGTAAACCAGAATAACCAGTCTCATGGCAACATTCCGATCTCATCATGTTCAAGTGAATTTAGTTTGCTCCATTTGACTGACACGATCCCCGATGCGACCCTGCGCCTTTCCCTTGGTAAATGAGATCTATTAATATATACTGGAAAACAATTTTGCATCTCCTCCTCAACGCAAGAAAACCCCATCGGCATCTCCTCCTCTCGGCACAACCGCACAAGAAGACCCCATCAGCATCGCCTCCTATTGGCGCAAGTACCGTCTTCCTCTCTCCCAAATCAATCGATTTCTTTATTCTTTCGACCTTTTCCGCCTCTTAGAGCAAACTAATTTCTATGTGCATTTTAGAGCATCTCCCCAATGGCCGGCGACAATCATCGTGTGCCTCCTGTGGAGCTTACTCTCCTACCATCCACGCCGGTTAAAGCTCCGGCGAGGCGGAGATGCGGCGACTACGGCAGGACAAAAACGCCTCAATGGAGGGCTGGCCTGATGGGGCCCGACACGCTCTGCGCCAACTTTGGCAGTCATCGCTAGCATGCCAGGGAGCGGTGGGGCAGGTGCCATTCTTGCCGGTGCAATAAAGCTGGCATGCAGTGGGTGGAGTGCCCGAGAGGCCGGCCATTGTGGCAGCTATGGCCCTCCACTCTGCCATTGATGTCAAGTGCACCAGCCACGCCGACTGTCCTAGAGAGCTTAGGGGCACGACCGTTCCCGTCCGTGCTCCACAGGCCGGTGGTGTTACCAGCCGCGCGGCCATTGATGTCAAGTGCACCCGCCGCGCCAACTATCCCGGAGAGCTCAGGGGCACGACCATTCTCGTCTCTAGTCGAAAGGCTGGTGGCGTTGCCAGCCGCTCATCCACTAATGTTGGAGCCATCCCTGCTCGACGGCGAGGCGGCGCCTTTGATCCTCGACGAACCAGACTAGATGAAAAGCTAATTGCCAACAATAACAAGTGTCACTTTGTTGTAATGCAAATTAGCAGTTTTTAATTAAGTTTGGTCCCTTCATATTTGATTATGGTGATTGTAAGATCAGAGAACTCTGTTTCCTCCTACGGAGTACTTTCGATGGATGTTCATTCGAAAAATGTGAACCTATTTTGCCAACAAATAAACAAATAATATAGTCCAGTCTTGTCAGTTTTTCTGATCAGTAACCTCTGCCTGTTGCCATCCTCGTGCCACAACTTCCCATGGAAGGTGGTTGCCATCATCAAGAGATCACAGACGTGTTGGTAATACGGCGCGGGGACCCGCACATCAGCCCCTCAATGGTAGAAGCTTAATCGAAGCCACTCAAGAGGCGCCCGTTGCTTACCTTCTCACCGAAGCAGCACAACTTCCCAGGCAAGGCGAGTAACTCCACATAAATCGCCATTCTTACCCCCACCATCGGTGTCGTCGCCAGCTCTGAACCACTCTACAACTTCTCAAACACTCACGCCTCACTCCTAGTGCCCGGTCGACGCAATGAAGCGATCAGGCTCCCCGTCGTGCCAGCTATCCCCCACCAGCTCACCGTCACACCGGCTATGCCCCACCGGCTCCCTGTCGCGCATCAACCTATCCTCCGACGCCACATCCTCTTCACGCGCCTGTGACTGGGTGCCGCCGCGCGACGGCCACCACTTCGCACGTGGTGGCTCGCCGGCGAATTCCCAGCCTCCTCCACTGTCACCGTCGCCGCCCTCCGCCGCCGCCAACGTCGACCCGCCGTCGATCGCTGGGGGTTTTCCAGGAGTAGGTGGTGGCTCGTCGGCGGATATCCAGGCTCCTTCACCGTCGCTGCCTCAGAACCTTACATTTATGGTTACCCTTCCAGCTAGTGAGTTTGACTCCGACTCTGACTCCAACTCCGACTCCCAAACTGACACAGACTCGTTTGAGGACCGTCGCCACGGCTACATCCCTCCGGTCCCCCGGGGTGATGCTTTGCGCGTCTTCCTGCGCACCAACGACACGTATGGGTGCCCTGTCTGCCCCAATCGTATGCACCGGTGGTGGAACCTAAATGACATCAAGGACCATGTCCTTGGGATGGCCAGGTCTGCGCGCCAGAGGCAGGACTACAAGAAGAAGTTTAGCCGCCACCGCGTCGTGGCCAGGAACGAGGGATGGATGTAGATGGAGTGAGCGAGTCGTGCCGGTGGAAGATCTATGTTGTTGTGTTATCTGTGATGTTAATTAGTACCTTTAGATTTCATTGGAACTTTGTCTGATGTATGTGAACATTGTGATGTTATGTTATCTGTGATGTTAATTAGCATCGTTAGATTTCTGTTTCCTACTTTTGGTGGATGTTCGTTCGAATAATGTGATCGTATTTTCCAAACAAATCAACGAACATTTAGTCCGGTCTGGTCACTTTTGCAAATCAGTAAGATACAACCGTTGTCATCCTGTTTTGCCCACCAATCAACAAACAACTTAGTCCGGTCTGGTCACTTTTTCTTATAAGTAACATCCGACCGTAGCCTTCCTCGACAGGCCGAGGCACCCGTTGCCTAATTTCCTAGGGAAGCTTGCCACATCGTCGCATGGAAGGTGGTTGCCATAATCAAGAGGTTAGTCACGTGTGGGTATAGCCAGATGTTACCCACACGTCAACCACTCAAAGCTTGAAGATGAATGACAGCCACTCGATCTAGAGGCCCGTTGCTTAGCTTGTCACATAAGCTTGCACAACTTCTCATGAAAGCTGGCCATTGTATTCCTACCACCATCGGCGTCCTCGCCAGTTCCGAACCACTCTACCCATAGTTCTCTTCCCAAACACTCCCGTTTCAGTCCTACTGCTCGTCCGACGTAATGAAGCAATCAGTCTCCCCCAGACATAGAGAGCTCAAGCGCATAGCCGTACCCATCCATGATCGTCGGTCCGGCGGTGTTGCCAGCCTCTCAGCCACCGCCTCCTCAGGAGCCGAATCCGGGTCCTGGCTGTCACCGCGCGGCCTCCCCTTCATCCGTGCCTACTTAGAGTGGCTAGGACGTCAATTTCACAGCACAGAGCCGCCCTGCTGCGATGCCGCCAACGTCGACCCGTCGATGCCCGGAGCCGCTTGTATGTCGCCGGCGGATTCCCAACCTCCTCCACCACTTGCAGAGTTGGACTACGACTCTGACTCCAACTCTGACACCCAAACTGACACAGACCATCTGAAGACCGTTGCTCTATGCGTCTTCCGGCGCACTACCACACCTACGGGTGCCCTATTTGCTCCAACTGTATGCACCGGTGGAGGAACCTGAATGAGATCAAGGACCACGTCCATGGGATGGCCAGGTCTGATGCCCTGAGGGAGGACAACATGAAGAAGTGGAGCTGCCACCGCGTCCTGGCTAGAAACGAGGGATGGATGTAGATGGAGTAAGCGAGCCGCGCCAGTGGAAGATCTATGCCGTTATGTTATCTGTGATGTTAATTAGTATCTTTCGATTTCGTGTGAACATTTTCTTATGTATGTGAATCCCGAAGGTCGAACTCAACTTATACCCCGATTGCCACTCCGAGTACTCGCACACACCTGAGAAGCTCTAGACTAGGCACAAACAAGCCCACAAGTCCTAGAGACAAGCCTTGAAACAAGCCACGGAAGCACAAGACAAGAAACAAAGCACTCAGCCAATTCTGGAAACAGCCAGCGCGGACTGTCCGTACGGTACGGCCGGACTGTCCGCTATGCACAAGCGGACTGTCCGGACCAGCCTTGCGGACCGTCCGAAAAATGCAACAGAACCACCAGACACACACAGAGAAAATCGGACTGTCCGGCTGGACCACGCGGACTGTCCGCCACTGTCGCGAACTGTCCGTGAAGGCAGCGCGGACCGTCCGTCCAACTCGCTGGAAACCCCAGACAAACTCAGCTCGACCCCAGACAAAAACTTGACCCGGCGGACTGTCCGGAAACCCCTCACGGACTGTCTGCAAACCGCCTGCAACCAAACCCTACAGAAGACACAGATTGAAACAAGAACACGCATGAACAAGCGACGAACTGTGACGAACTGGCCCCTCGCGGACTGTCCACGCGTACCAGGCGGACTGTCCGCCACGCACGAACACAACCAAAAGACTGCTCGAGCTCGGGTGTCAACTCTCCAAATCCATCACCGGATCTCCCAAACGGCTAGAGCTCTTGAGACAAGACTTTGGGGAGATGAGAAGCGTCACAAGAGGAAGCTATGCCCCAAAAATCTCGACCTCTAACTCCCTAACTCATCGGGAATCGCGGATCACACGAACCACCACCATGAACTCGGGCTCCGACCAAAAACTCACGAATCGAAGGTGTTTCCCGACGTTTGAGGGGTCAAGATCACACACAAAGATGCGCAAGGCATCCATCCATGATCCCCTCAAAGAAATAGAAGGAAAAACGCCCTCAAATCCACGAATCGAGCGAAGAACGAAACTCTCCAAAAATAGCCCCGAAAATGACACGAAAATCACAGAGGACTAGGAGATCACCGCAACGCCGAATGCTTCCATACATCCAGAGGTCAGAGTCTATACAAGAATCTAGCCTAAGGAATACAGAGGAAAAAGAAGCAGTCCAGAGCAATCTACCGGGGGAGGAAACCCTAGAGTCCAAGAGAGAGAGATGCTGTCCACCTCTCCGCTGTATATACGAAGTCCACCGGAGGAGGCAAATGACCACGCTACCCCTACAACTTGAAATGAAGATACAACCCCTCAGGGGCATTTTGGTCAAGTCTTCATCGAGCGGACACGCTTCCACCGCGGCCTTGCTTAGTATTGACGCAAGCCCCGCAATCACGCCACGTGCCCCCCGCCTCGAAGCTTCCCGAAGCTCCCGAATCACCGTCTCCGTCACCTCGGGCCTCCGGACTTGGTTTTGCGGCCCAAACCAAGAAACCGTCCACCTGATGGTTTTGTGGGCAAACCAATAAACCCCGCGTGCAAGCTTCGACCTCGATCCGCTACCTTGCACCGGCCCATGTCCACGACTTCAGCCCGCTAGTCTTGCGCCGCACGGCTCGCACTTGACCCCATCGGCCACCGGGTCCATCGAACCAAGCCTACTTGCCTCTCCATCACCCGGAGGCCGCCACGGCTCAGGCCTTTCGTGCTTGTTCTTCACCTGCACTGACACGAGTCAAGCCACAACCTATACCTGCACACTTAGCCAAGCATCAGTCCACACAACGTTGTCAATCACTCATCACTAAGGAGCGACCCTCCACTGGCCTCGGACACACCTGGTCCTCAATCTCCCCCTTGATGAGTGCATTGACAACACCCATAGAAATCATATAGAGAAAAAGAAAAGAAAACAGCCACGAACACCGACCTCCAACAAGTGATCCAAAGCCAAAGAACAATAAAAAACAAGATCACTCGCCAGACCAAGTCTCGGCCCCCTAAGGCAAGGGCAACGGCTCAACACAGCCGAGACACAACTAAGCTCACAAAGAGCACACCACAAAGCACAAAACTTAGGTAAAAGAAAGGAGCTCCCCCTGCACATATGCAAACTCCCCCTGAGCAAATGCAACCTCTTCTTCTCAATTTTTTCTCCTCACATGCAACATCTCACAAATGCATACCAATTTTCCACAAACTCTCCCCTTATCATACATATTTCCCAAAACTCTCCCCCTTGTTGACAATGCATGAATCAAGGTATATGAAACTTCTTCCCCTTGTTTTCATGAAAAATGCATGTCAAAGCATATATACAATCTACCAAGCTTCTCAAATATACAAAGAGCACAACAAAATGCTACAAATGAGACATACAGCAAGCAAGGTAGATATGGTGTAGTTAGCACATTGCCATCAAGAAGGTAGAGACATATAAGCATGTGACATGGCTAAGAGCAATTGTGAGCAATTTTCACAAAGAAATATTCATCTCATGAGCAAGACCCTATCCATGGCAATTAGAGCACAAATACACTATATCATCCAAAGTTTATACAAGATCACAAATTCTCATCACAAGATCATTATAAACGCCCACAAGCTACTCAAGTCATGTTAAAGCCACCGAGCCATGTGTCTACTTCTTAAAATGAGACTTCTCATGGTAGACAACATGCAACGGTTTAGCACCCAAGATATGAATATCAAAGCATAAATACATGATTAAGAGCTCAATTTTCAAGCATAAGACAATTCATACACCAATTTCATTTTCAAGTTTAAACATGGTGCATGAAATGCCTTTGCGGCAAAAAGAAGCGTATGCTCCTCCCAAAGTGAACAAATGGGCTAAACATTTACAATGACAAATGGGTCTTTGACCCCAAGCAAAGAGAACAAGATACTCAAGCACAAACTAACCATGATATAGGCACTTGAGCACCAATTGAGCATAGACAAGTATCTACTCATGAGAGACACTATTTTAGCATTTCCATAAAAAGAAAGCTATCTCAACATAAATATATGGCAAAACCATCAAGAGCATAGCATTCACATCACCATTTTCCAAATATGCACATATCTCACATATAGCACATCAGTGATCAATGTATATAAGAGAAGCTTTTCCTAGCACAAGTGATCCAAAGATGGCTATCCAACCAGGTTTTGTACAGAAAGTAAAATGCATGCATGGAATGCAATAAACGATACATATGACACATATATACATGAGAAGCTCCAAGACCCAGCTAGAAAGGAAAGCACACCCCAAGTTCACCCCGCAAGCGTGTGAAGGTGACTTGGTCAAGTGGTTTAGTGAAAATGTCGGCTAGCTGATCTTGGGTAGGTACATAGGACAAGGATATGTTTCCCTTCTCAACATTGTCCCTCAGAAAATGATATGTCACTTCCATGTGTTTTGTTTTGGAGTGGAGGACTGGGTTTTTGGCTACACTTATGGCACTGGTGCTGTCACAAAAGAGTGGAACTTGGGAGCACTCCTCACCAAAATCGCTCATAGTGTAGGTCATCCATAGGACCTGGGAACAACAGCTAGCAGCGGCTACATAATCGGCCTCTGTAGTGGACTGGGCTACACTAGATTGCTTGCGAGATGACCAAGAGACCAAAGGAGAACCCAGAAACTGGCAACACCCAGAGGTAGACTTGCGGTCCAATCCACACCCAGCAAAATCAGCATCGAAATACCTGTGAAGTCTGAGTGTGGAGAAGGCAGAATACCAAAGACCAAACTCAGGAGTGTAGTTCAAGTACCTGAAAATCTGCTTGACGGTCTGTCGATGTGAAGTCCTCGGTGAAGCCTGAAAACAAGCGCACAGACACACACTGAATTGTATGTCCGGCCTCGTCGCCGTCAAGTAGAGGAGGGAGCTGATCATGCTCCGGTACTCCTTCTGGTCCACGGGTTCGCCATCTTCATCCGCATTCAAAGCCGTAGTGGTACCCATCGGTGTAGTCAGCGGCTTGGAGTCGTTCATGCCAAACTTCTTCACCATGTCCCTGGTGTACTTCGCCTGATGTAAAACGTCCCGTCCTTGCACTGCTTGATCTGGAGTCCTAAGAAAAACTACAGCTCGCCCATCATGGACATCTCAAATTCCCTGCTCATGTCATCTGCAAATCTGGCAACAAGATCATGAGAAGAGCCACCAAAGATTATGTCATCCACGTATATCTGAACAATCAAAAGGTCATTCCCATGCTTAAGGAGAAACAGGGTCTTATCAACTGTGCCCATCACAAACCCCTTACTCATCAAAAACCCTCTCAACCTACCATACCAAGCTCTAGGTGCCTGTTTGAACCCATAGAGCGCTCTCTGGAGTTTGTAAACAAGGTGTGGGTATTTTCACTCTCAAACCCCGGGGGTAGCCTCACATACACTTCTTCCTCTATCACCCCATTCAAGAAAGCACTCTTCACGTCCATTTGGTACAACTTGAACCCTTTAGCCACGGCAAAGGCTAGAAGGATCCTAATTTCCTCCAAACGGGCCACAAGAGCAAATGTCTCCTCATAATCTATGCCCTCTTTCTGGTTAAACCCCTGAGCCACAAACCTCGACTTGTTTCTCACAACCATCCCATTCTCACCCTCTTTGTTCTTCCACAACCACTTGGTACCTATGGGACGGCAATTTGGCAGTGGATCAACTAACACCCAAACTTGGTTTCTCTCAAAGTTCTCCAACTCCTCATGCATGGAATTCACCCAATTCTCATCAGACAAAGCGTGTCGAATATCTTTGGGCTCAAACGAAACGACAAATGCAGAGTGAGCAAAGTGAGAAGAATTCCTTGACCTCGACCGTGTAGTGCGTTCATGAAGGTCACCTATGATCGTCGTCGGTGGGTGATCCACTTGTACCCGCCGGGGAGCCTCTCGCCTGGACACAATCTCCCCCTCAGCAGCAGCCTCCACTCGAACAGCCTAAGTCGTAGTGGGTGTAGGGGATGGACCATCCTCGATCGTCGTCATAGTAGTGGAAGTAGCACGTACACGATCTGCCACGGGAGCATCACCTCCCTCATCGTCTTCATCTCCATCTCCATCTTGCTCATCCTCAAATATCCTCGCTCCAATCTCCTCATCACCTGCACTCTCAAAAGCAGAAGAGCTACATGGTTGTGTCTCGTCGAAGGTTACCTCGCAAGTCTCCATGATTCGGTTAGTGTCAAGGTTGAGCACACGATATGCTCTAGAGTGAATCGCATAACCGAGAAAGATACCATCCGAACACCTAGACTCGAACTTATCCAACTTACCCTTCTTCAGAATGAAACACTTGCAACCAAAAGCTCTAAAGTGACTCACCTTGGGTTGTCACCCATGCATCAGCTCATAAGAGGTCTTGTTCTTGAAAGCACGAAGGAAGATGCGATTTGAGACATAGCAAGCGGTATTGACCGCCTCGGCCCAGAAACGCCTAGGAGTCCTTTGCTCATCGAGCATCGTCCTGGCCATCTCACAAAGGGTTCGGTTCTTCCTCTCCACTACGCCATTCTGGCAAGCGACGTATGGAGAAGAGTACTAATGATCAAGACCAAGATCACTGCAAAAGGTAACGAAATGAGAGTTTTTAAACTTCGTGCCATTGTCACTGCGTATAGCTCGAATGGCATCACCATGTCTCTCATTCTTCAACATCAAGATCAAGTCTCGAACAAAGCCAAATGTCTCGCTCTTATCCTCCAGAAAGAAAACCCAAGAGTACGTTGAAAAATCATCAACCACAACAAGAACATACCACTTCCCACCCGCAGAGCGAACACGAGCTGGCCCAACCAAATCCATGTGCAACAGCTCACAAGGTCGCTTGGTCATGACTACAGTCAGAGGGGTGTGAGAAGCAGCAACCATCTTTCCATGCCGACAAGAAGCACAGACCAAATCCTTCTTGAATTTCAACTTAGGAAATCCTCGGACAAGATCAAGACCACTCAAGCGGGAAATCAACTCAAAGCTCAAGTGTCCCAACCTCCTATGCCATTTCCAAAGCTCGGCCGAAACGCGAGCAACAAAGCATCGAGAAGGACCAACAGACTGGGAAAAATCGGCACAAAAGATTTGACCCTCGGGGACGATCGTACAGACAAGATCGCCTCGAGAATCAAGCACACGAGAAGCGCCCGACTTAAAACGAACCTCAAAACCTTCGTTAAGTAATTGAGATACTGACAACAGGTTAAAACCAAGTGACTTGACCAGGGCCACACTTCTTAAGGTCACTTTGCTACTCACCTTCACCATACCTTCAGCAAGCACTCGTCCTCTCCCATTGTCCTCGAAAGTGATGTACTCCCTCGTACTCACCGGGGTGAGGCTGGAGAACCACCCACGATCTCCGGTCATGTGTCGTGAGCAACCAGAGTCGATCAACCAAAAGTCCTCCAAGCCTCCCACCTGCAATCAAAAATGAGAATGAGAATGAGCAAGCGACTCAACACTGGGTTAGTACCAAAGGAGTTAAACCAGTGTCGAGCCATTTGCTCAAAGGAAGGGTTAGCAAAGTCCATCCTACCAAAACCTCTAGGCGGAGCCCCCTCATGCCTACCACCAAAGGACCTGTCACGTCTCACTGGAGGAGTACGCACACCACGAGGGGGAAAACATGGCCCGTAGTCCATCTGAGACCCAAAGCTCTGATCGTGCCTCGCAAACTCGTAACGGTCATGAGAAGGAGCACGTCGAGCCAACTCACCACGCCCAAACCCAACACGCCTGTCTCTCTGAGGAAAAACACCTCCACCTCCATGAGTGGGAACTGTACAAACAAACACCTCACTCCTAGGTAGAGGCCCTCTACGAGGCTCAGGCACACCACGAGAAAGGTGGTACCTGTCCTTGTTTTCCATCTCCCTAGCAAACCTCTCATCTCTCTTCCTCCTGAAACAGAATTCATCCTTATGCCCATCCCTCCCACAATACTGACAATGGAAGCGGATCGGCTGTGGCTTAGGTTGTGGCTTCTCTACAGGCTTCTCAACAGCCTTCCCCTCAAAGACATTCCCCAAGTTGCTCACAAACTTGATGGGTTTCTGGTAGTTTTCTGCTTTGTGGGGGAACACTGGTGTGTCTGGAGTTGTATCAAGCTTATTTCTGAGGTGGTTAGGCTTGGGTGCATATTTGTTCATGGGCATGGTGTGTGGTGGAGTAGGAATCTCTCCAACTTTCTCTTCTCCCTCACCACTCTTCTCACCACTCTTGCCAGCCCCCAACGCCTGACCATCAAACCGCTTGAACTCAGCCAACATCAAACTCAACTGTGGCTCATGCCCAGACCACCAACTCATCAATTTCCTAAGCTCATCATTTTCATCCTGCAAACGGTCAACATAGTGTGCAAGTTCCATGTTTTTCAAAGCATGCATTTCACAGGTAGAACATGATGTAGGAATGGGAGCTTTCAAAGCAGCCTCAAGAGAAACTATTCTAGTGTGAGATTCATCTAGCCTAGCATGCAACACAGGACAGGAAGTGCAAGCACCTAACAAAGCTGGCCTAGACTTCAATTCATCACACTCAATCCTAATCACATCTAGTTCCTCAAGAGTAGAAGCATGCTTCTCCTTGAGAGCAGTCAGATCAGCAAGAAAAACATTGCAATCATTACAATCAATCTCATCAGACACAACATGAGCAGATTTCAGAGAGCCTATCTCATTTCTAGCATCAACCAATAATGACCCAAGCTCAACTATCTTGTCCTTAGCATCACCCAACAGAGATTTAAATTCTCTCTTCTCCTTGTTGGTCTTCCTAAGCACATCATCACGGTTATCAAGCAACTCATTGAGCCTAGCATTCTCCTCTAGCAAGAAGTTGGGATCATGTCGTACCTCTTCCTCAGAGTCGGAGTTCGAATACGAGCTGTGCTTCCCACCCTTCTTGGAGTGCGCCAGGCCTCAAAAGCCTCCTTGTGCGACAAATCTGAGGCCGGTGAAGTTCTTGCCCGTGTTCCGCTTGTCCTTGCGCCGATCTTGCTCTTGATCACTGCTCGAGTCGGAAGAAGCATCGCTTGATGTGGAGTCGATGTCACTCGCTCCGGCAACCATCGCTCGAGCTGTCTTCTTCTTGTACCCGCTACTCTTCTTCGGCCTTCTCTCGCCCTTGTCCTTGTGCTTGTCCTTGTAGTCATTCCGGGAACGCTGCTTGTTGTAGTTGTGCTTGGGCTTGCCCTTGTAGTCATTCTTGATCTCCATGGCTTCAGGGCATTCGGCGATGAAGTGCCCGTGCTTCCCGCACCGATAGCACATCCCCGAGCTCCGCCTCGCATTCTTGCGGTTCTTGTACATCTGCCCAAACCTCTTGCTCAACAAGGCGAGATCATCCTCGCTCAGCACCTCAAAGTCTTCATCTGGCAAAGACACAAGACAAGACAAAGAGAGACCGACAGAGTTAGCGTTAGACCTTGATCTGAGGACCAGGTGTGTCCGAGGACCAGTGGAGGGTCGCTCCTTAGTGATGAGTGATTGACAACGTTGTGTGGACTGATACTTGGCTAAGAGTGCAGGTACAAGTTGCGGCTTGACTCGTGTCGGTGCAGGTGAAGAACAAACGCGAAAGGCCTTAGCCGTGGCGGCCTCCGATTGATGGAGAGGCAAGTAGGCTTGGTCCGATGGACCTGGTGGCTGATGGGGTCAAGTGCGAGTCGTGCGGTGCAAGACTGGTGGGCTGAAGTCGTGAACATGGGCCGGTGCAAGGTAGCGGTTGAAGCCCGAAGCTTGAATGCTGGGTTTGTTGGTTTGCCCACAAAACCATCGGTGGACGGTTTCTTGGTTTGGGCCTCAAAACCAAGCCCGGAGGCCCGAGGTGACGGAGACGGTGATCCGGGAGCTTCGGGAAGCTTCGAGGCGGAGGGCACATGGCGTGATCGCGGGGTTTGCATCGATGCGAAGCGAAGCCGCGGTGGAAGCGTGTCCGTCTGATGAAGACTTGACCAAAATACCCCTGAGGGGTTGTATCTTCATTTCAAGCAGTAGGGGTAGCGTGGTCATTTACCTCCATCCGATGGACTTCGTATAAATAGCGGAGAGGTGGATGGCATCTCTCTCTCTTGGACTCTAGGGCTTTCTCCCCCGGCAGATTTCTCTGAACTGCTTCTTTTCCCTCTGGATTCCTTAGGCTACACTCTTGTACAGACTCTGACATCTGGATGTATAGAAGCATTCGGCGTTGCGGTGATCTCCTAGTCCTCTGTGATTTTCATGTCATTTTTGGGGCTATTTTTGGGGAGTTTCGTGCTTCGCTCAATTCGGGGATTTGAGGGTGTTTTCCTTCGGATTTCTTTGAGGAGATCATGGGTGGATGCCTTGCGCATCTTTGTGTGTGATCTTGACTCCTCAAATGCCGTGGAGAGCCTTCTATTCGTGAGTTTTTGGCCGGAGTTCGAGTTCTTGGTGGTTGCTTGTGTGATCCGCGATTCCCGGTGATTTAGGGAGTTAGAGGTCGAGATTTTTGGGGTATAGCATCCTTGTGTGACGCTTTTCATCTTCCCAAAATCTTGTCTCAAGAGCTTCAACCGTTTGGGAGATCCGGTGATAAGTCATTGGAGTTGACCCCCGCGGGTCGGGCGTTTTTGGTTATGTTCGTGGCTCGTGGACAGTCCGCGTGGTGGCCACGGACGGTCTGCGCGCCTAGGGTTCGTCCTGTGTTCTTCGTGTTCTTGCGCGTCTTTGTTTTGATCCATTTCGGCCCTAGGATTTGGTTGCGAGGGGGTTGGCGGACAGTCCAGGAGGGCTTCACGGACGGTCCGCGCGGCCGAGATTTTGTCTGGGTTGCCTTGAGGTTTGTCTGGGGTTTTCAGCGAGTTTGGTGGATGGTCCGCCTAGGCCTCACGGACAGTGCGCGACACGGCGGACAGTCCGTGTGACCTCCACGAACGGTCCGAATTTCGGGGTGTGCTACTGGTGGTTCGGGGTGCTTCTACGGACAGTCTGTCGTGATCTCTCGGACGGTCCATGCCCTCTACGCGGACGGTCCGCCTGGTCATCCCGGACGGTCCGCCAGGGACTTCTCAGAGTTGCCTAAGTCCTTTGATTCTTGCTTTGGTACTTCCGCTCTTTGCTCCTAGACTTGTCTCTTGATCTTCTAGGCTTGTGTGTGCCTTGTTTGGAGCTTCCTTTGTGTGCGCGAGTACTTAGAGTGGCAATCGGGGTATAGGCCGAGTTCGACCTTCGGGAAGAATTTTTATCAGCTCCTATTCACTCCCCCCCCCCTCTCTGGTCGCCCTATTCGGTCCTTCATGATCCTGAGACAAGAGCCAAACTATGAGGATCAGTGGGGCTCTCGCTCTTGACTCTCAAGCCACGATCAGCCTTTGAAGACCTGAGCTTGGAAAACAGCTCATCTAGCGACAACGTGTCATACATGCTCGACTCCTCAATGGCGTCGACCTTGGCACTCCACACAGACCTATACAGGGCATGTAAAAGCTTGATAGCTTGATCATGATCCGTGTATGGGAGCACTGTCACATTGGCCCTCGTGTTGTTGACTATGCTAGTGAAGTGCTGAAACATAGCATCAGTCGACTCACCGGGGAGATGAGTGAAGTTCTCGTACTCTCTCCGGTAAGTGGAAAACAAACGAGCTTGCACTTGGGCATTGCCAACATGAGCATTTCTCAACTTGAGCCAAATCTTTCCGGCCACATTCTCTCCGTACACTCTCTCAAACTCCGAGGCACAGAGAGCACGGAACAAGTAATCAACGGCCTTGCTATTGGCCTCACATATGTCCTGCGATCCTGGAAGCAGAAAACTATCCGAGATGACATAATGAGGATTCTGAGTGACCTCCTAGATCAGAGTTCCCTTCCCTGGCAAAAACGCGCCCATGCGCCTCTCCCACATCGGGTAATTCTTGCCATCAAAGTGCGGTGGACCCAACCTCTTGCCATAATCACCCATCTTTGGATCTTAGACTGGTTAGAATCAAGAAGATCCGTAACCGGCTCTGATACCAATTGAAGGACCGAATAGGCGACCAGAGAGGGGGGAGTGAATGGGAGCCGATAAAAATTCTTCCCGAGGGTCGAACTCAGCCTATACCCCGATTGCCACTCTGAGTACTCGCACACACCTGAGAAGCTCTAGACTAGGCACAAACAAGCCCACAAGTCCTAGAGACAAGCCTTGAAACAAACCACAGAAACACAAGACAAGAAACAAAGCACTTGGCCAATTCTGGAAACAGCCAGCACGGACTATCCGTACGGTACGACTAGACTGTCCGCTATGCACAAGCGGACTGTCCGGACCAGCCTTGCAGACCGTCCGAAAAATGCAACAGAACCAGCAGAGACAAACCGAGAAAATCGGACTGTCCGGCTAGACCACGCGGATTGTCCGCTTGTGTCGCGGACTGTCCGTGAAGGCAGCGCAGACCGTCCGTCCAACTCGCTGGAAACCCCAAACAAACTCAGCTCGACCCCAGACAAAAACTTGACCCGGTGGACTGTCCGGAAACCCCTCGCGGACTGTCCGCAAACCGCCTGCAACCAAACCCTAGAGAAGAAATAGATCGAAACAAGAACGCACACGAACAAGCGACGAACTGCAACGAACTGGCCCCTCGCGGATTGTCCGCGCGAACCAGGCAGACTGTCCGCCACGCACGAATAGAACCAAAAAACTGCTCAAGCTCGGGAGTCAACTCTCCAAATCCATCACCGGATCTCCCAAATGGCTAGAGCTATAGAGACAAGACTTTGGGGAGATGAGAAGCGTCACAAGAGGGAGCTATGCCCCAAAAATCTCGACCTGTAACTCCCTAAATCCTGAGAATCGCGGATCACACGAACCACCACCATGAACTCGGGCTACGACCAAAAACTCACGAATCGAAGGTGTTTCCCAGCGTTTGAGGGGTCAAGATCACACACAAAGATGCGCAAGGCATCCACCCATGATCCCCTCAAAGAAATCCAAGGAAAAACGCCCTCAAATCCACGAATCGAGTGAAGAATGAAACTCCCCAATAATAGCCCCGAAAATGACACAAAAATCACAGAGGACTAGGAGATCACCGCAACACCGAATGGTTCCATACATTCAGAGGTCAGAGTCTATACAAGAATCTAGCCTAAGGAATACAGAGGAAAAAGAAGCAGTCCAGAGCAATCTACCAGGGGAGGAAACCCTAGAGTCCAAGAGAGAGAGATGTCGTCCACCTCTATGCTATTTTTACAAAGTCCACCGGAGGAGGCAAATGACCACGCTACCCCTACAACTTGAGATGAAGATACAACCCCTTAGGGGCATTTTGGTCAAGTCTTCATCGAGCGGACACGCTTCCACCGCGGCCTTGCTTAGCATCGACCCAAGCCCCGCGATCACGCCACGTGCCCCCGCCTCGAAGCTTCCCGAAGCTCCCTGATCACCGTCTCCGTCTCCTCGGGCCTCCGGACTTGGTTTTGCGGCCCAAACCAAGAAACCGTCCACCTGATGGTTTTGTGGGCAAACCAACAAACCCCGCGTGTAAGCTTCGGCCTCAATCCGCTACCTCGCACCGACCCATGTCCACGACTTCAGCCCGCTAGTCTTGCACCGCACGGCTCGCAATTGACCCTATCGGCCAGCGGGTCCATCGAACCAAGCCTACTTGCCTCTCCATCACCCGGAGGCCGCCACGGCTCAGGCCTTTCACGCTTGTTCTTCACCTGCACCGACACAAGTCAAGCCACAACCTATACCTGCACACTTAGCCAAGCATCAGTCCACACAACATTGTCAATCACTCATCACTAAGGAGCGACCCTCCACTGGTCCTCGGACACACCTGGTCCTCAAGATTGTGATGTTAATTAGTAACTTTACATTTCCATGAAACATGGTCTCATGTTTGTCTGGCTTGTTCGTGTTTCGTAGACAAGAACATCCGCCCCTATTGGACCTACATGATTTTGATTTTGGTTATAGTTTGTTTGTTGATCAATACCCTTATTTCTGCTCTGTTTCCCTGACCATCTGTCTTCCTTGTCTCCCTATAAATGTTATCCTATTTTAGCTCTCTCTCAGAAACTATGAAATCCTAGATCACCTTTGCCCAAAATCAAAACAAACATCTTTTACAGGACCGGAAATATTTGTCCTTTATGTACATTTTTCCTAGACCCAAACATCCGGTCGTGCCTATGGAATTGCATGATCTCATTTGGTTGTTTCCTAGCGTGCCACGTGAACAAGGAAACAAAACTATGAATGAAACACTAGGCCTACTTGGTTGTCTTGACCATGTCTTGTTCCCATGTAGTGTACGCTAGGCAGAGTAGCCATGGTTACTTCAAACCAATTTTTGTTGTCTTACTTCATATCCAATGGTAGTGTACCACACCCCTCACATCAACACGCTCTAGCTAAGCCACGGCTATGTACGGAGTAGTTGGAATAATGCACTTATTTGGAGAGGTTGAAGATCAATATTGGACTATTAATAAGAAATAGCAATGTGATCGTTGCTCACCTTGAACAAATTCAAAACAAGCATCCGGTCTCTTATTGCCAAACATCCGAAATGCTAATGCATCTCAAACCCAAACTATCTCTCTTTGTTTGTTGATCAATCCCCTTGTTTCTGCTTTGTTTCCCTGACCATCTCTCTTTCTTGTCTCCCTATAAATGTTATCCTATTTTAGCTCTCTCTCATAAACTATGAAATCCTAGATCACCTTTGCCCAAAATTAAAATAAGCATCTTTTACTGGACCGGAAATATTTGTCCTTTCTGTACATTTTTCTTAGACCAAAATATCTGGTCTCCTATTGCCAAACATCCGATCTGTTAATGCATCCCAAACCCAAACATCAGGTTTAATGGTAGTGAAACGGTTCATCTCTGCATATTGAAGATTACAAATATAGTTTGCTCCAAATTCACTAAGATTACAAATTTACATAATTCTTTCCTTTTCAAAAGACCGTTATATTATTAGAGATTGAGGCGCCTCCTTGCATTAGCGTGATACAACACCCGAAGAGACACCCCGTCTTCCCCTGAAATTGAGATCTATTAATATACTAGACTTTCCTAACTCCCTCCATTGCCTTGTCTCAAACTCTCTTCCTTCAGAAAACCACAACCACCATGCCTTCTTCTCCGATTCGACTGCCTACCTTCCCCTTCCCTTCCAACCCCTCCTCCGTCGGGACACCGCCCAACTCCCCCCAACCGAGCGCATGTGAGCCATCCTCGAGTGAAACTGATGTAGAAGACATGGAAAGGCAGGAGAGCGAGCACAACGAGGACGAGTATGACTACATGGAAGAGGATGAAGATGAAGATGAAAAAGAAGAGGAAGAGGAAGAGGACGAGGATGATGTGGAGATGTGGGAGGCCATTGAGAAGAAGCAATTGGCGGCAAAGAAGAGGAAGCGGGAGGAGGCCAAGAAGATGAATCGTCAGACGGAGGCATTTGTGAGGCAACTTTTGAAGGATGACAAGGCCGGTAAGCTTGATTCGTTCAAGGACATTCCGTGGGCAAAGAAGAAGAAGGGTGCGGAGGAGGAGGAGGTGGACTTGAAGATGACCAAGAAGAAGATGGACGTTGGCGCTGGTCCTTCAAATGTCGGCCCCGCCAATCCCGGCCCCGTGGCTCCCCCAGCCATTGAAGCTCCCGCGACGCTAGAGTCATCCAGGAACTCCTCGGAGGGGTCGATGTAGATTACTCAGATTTGGGTTTTCTTTTTCATGTTCATATAGGTGGTCTTGTGGATGGAAAGATCAATGGTATGTTTTCTTTTGGATGGAAAGATCGATCCCCTGTTTTCCTGCTCTGTGAATCTTGTAGTGGTAGGAAAATCCCCTGTATCCCATGTTATCCATGAAGAACATTGGTGTTCTTCTTTTCCATGATCACCTTCCTTGCTTTAGTGTTTTTCCCTGGTCATGATGCATTGTCGTAATCTGAGATGTAATGTCTTGTCATGTGATATTTTATTCTTATCCCACCGCACCACATTGCAAGATACACACGTAAATGATGACCGATTTTACCAATATATTGTTTGACCAAATTCACCGTTTTGCCAAGAATATACACAACGTAAATGATGGTCACCTTGCCCAAATAATTCAACTTAAATGTGCACATACATGATACATCCCTATACACCCACACTCCTACAGTGGCACTGGCACACACACACACACCCGGCAACGAAACCTTCGGACATGGCAACGTGGAGACAACAGACACAGTCATGGAGATGGATATGGCACACGCCTATTCCGCCACACCTAATGCATGACGGAATGTAGCATAACGAGGATTCGTGCGGAGATATTCCTCCAATGCACAATGCCTACCCCTCGACTTCATGGTACGTCCCGAGAGACCAATGCCAGAAGCATGCTGCAGGATGTCATGGAAACCCCACTGCCGGTGGGCAAGATTGCAGTAAAGCACACACAGCGACCATGGCGAAGCACACGAGTGTAACCCTACTCCTGCAGCCAAGCCAAGCCATCTTTCTTCATCTCCTCCATTTCTTCCTCGTCCGCTTCGTCCATGTCGTACAGATCATATGGATCCATGTATCCTGGCCGCTGCGGAGGCGGCACAACATGGAAGTTGGTGGTTCCTCTGTTCGCATCAGAAGCCATCCTCCTACACACACTCTCCAACAAAGTAAACATGATAAGCACTGACCACAAACAGTGATGGTAACCTGTAAAAACACGACGCGGAAGCTAAGAGCTCACCTCTTTTGACAGCACGCAGAACCAAATAGTGGTCTGCTAGCACAATGCGTGGTGGATGAAGAGGCGATGAGCAAAGGCCTTGGGGGCACACCTATTTATCGAAACATGACCAATCACAAGGCAGCGTGCATCTCATGGCAGAGCATGCCTCACAGGATTACAGTAACCATGAAAATACGTGGGATTCTCGAAATACACAGGCCTACACTGCTTAGGAATCTTATCACAAGTATAGGGCGGAATATGCAGGCTTCTTCATTGGTAGGCATGCGAAATATTTGGTGGGTACACGAGTATGCTTTGGTCTAGATAAGAATGCAGAAGGAAGATCCTTATATCCGCATGACTTAAAAAATAGACGTGTAGGCATTATAGTGGGAGAAGTAGCTGTTAGGCTTTGTGATCTACGACTGGAAACGCACCCAGTTTCACTAAAGCGTGGACCTCTTCCAGATATCTATCTCCCGCCTATATTGTACGCCACCGGAATCCCACCCAAACTCGCTAACAATATGGGGCCGCGCTTGCACGGCCCCTCTTGTCAGTGGCCCCGTAGCAAGTGCAGCTTCCCAAATTTTCATTTCGCGGTCAGCAAGTGGAAAGCGGCATTTTCAAATTCTATATTCCCTCGCCTCCCCCAAATAATAAATACTCTACTCTATTGCTACCGCGTTGCGCCACTAAACTCCCACCTTCCATTTCCAAAAAGCATCACTCTGCTCAGCTAGATCTGCGGTGGCGGTCCGATCTCGCCGTCACTGTTGGAGGGGGAGGGTCATCTCAGCGAGATGGTGTGCGGCAGATATCGGTGTTCTGATTGCGTTTGTTGTGCTGGCCAAGCTGAGCAGTTGAGCGATGATGCGGCGCAAGCACCAGCTCCAGATGCCCCCTCTATCCATGGGCCCCTAAATCTTGGAGCCTCACAAGTGAGAATCTCATTTCCTTTTCTCTCTAGTCCCCTAGGAGTATTTTCGTCGGGTTAGAAAGTATATTGCTTTGTGTATTGTGTTAGTTATGAGATTCTTCTCTCACCTTTGCCTCTCTAAATCCAGTCACTGATTTGTAACACAAGTTAATTGATGAGCCATGCTTAGAAAGTAAACTGCTTTGTGTATTGTGTTAGATTTGAGATTCTTCTCTTACATTGGTCGCACTAGATCCAGTTATTGATTTGTAACACAACTTAGTCGATGAGCCATGCTCAGAAAGTAATTTGCTTTGTTTATTGTGTTAGATTTGAGATCCTTCTCTTATCTTGATCGCCCTAGATCCAGTTCCTGATTTGTAACACAAGTTAGGAGGGGCCATTAGTTCTCATATGTTGTTTTGTGAACTCATTTTTTAATTTCTAAGCATCAATTTGTAGATGGTCAATACTCCTTGCAATTGACAGCTGACCAGTGTCTAGATCTATCTGCAACTGACCTAATACTTATTGTGTAGGGCCTAGCATCCCGCTCCCGCATTGCTGAGATTCAATCACATGACGTGGTATGTAACAGAATGCATGATTATCCAGCTACTTTATTCTTAGGATTATTCTTAAGTTTATTTGCTTGCTTTGTTTAAGGTTCAAGTTTGACTTCTCCTTTCATTTTTAGGATGAAATATTGAGGACAATCCTTGCGGTTCAAATATCAAATTCCTGTCCCTCCAATGTGAAGTCCAAGCCATTCATTGATTACATGCCTCGAGATTATCCAGCTACTGCTACATGGTCAAGACCTGAAGTTTCTTTGGGAGGGCTAGATGAAGCTGCTAACCTTGGTAAAATCTTTGTTGAGCAGGACCAAGTTTTGATAGACTTGAAGATCAAGGCACAAGCTTCACATGTAGCAATGAAAGTGCAGACTGATGAGATTGAGAGGTTGAAGAAACAAGTAGAAACTACTGAGACTCTCGTTCGTCAACTGCTAAGCTCACGCCTTGGGTAAGGCCACTGTGTTTCTTAGTCTTCTGCTTGTGTCCTCCCAGCTAGTTGTGCTGGTTTGTGAGTACTGAGCTTTGTTATCTTAGTAGGTTCTATTTCAAGACCAGCTTTATTTGTGAGCAGGGAGATATCATGTGTATTGGTTTGTGAGCTCCTACTGACAATCTGCTTGTGGTTGTTCTATGTTCCTTGATAATAATGTGTCATGTGTGATCCGAAATATTTATTTGTATCAGTGGTATGTAAATATTATCTGTGATGTTAATTACTGAATTGATTAGCATGTAATATGAGATTGAATTATATTTAATTAAGCACCACCTGGATTGTAGCCCAAAATAACAAGACAAAAAATTATGTAGGCTTGCCCCCTCGGCCCTTTATTTTTTTTACGAAAAAAACGATCCAAAATGAACTGGGCCGAATCCAAAATGACGTCAGCGATTGGTGGGCTCGGTCCAACATCATTTGGGCCTAAATCAATTTATGACGTCATCAAATATTGGACTCGATCCAACCAGTACTGGACCTAAAACAAATTAATGACGACTGCAATTATTGGACTCGGTCCAACTAAAATCGGGCCTAAAACATTCTATGACAACTGCAATTATTAGGCTCCATCCAACCAGAATAAGGCCTAAAACAATCTATGATGACAACAATATTGAGCTCCATCCAACCTTAATAAGGTTTAATACAATCTATGACGACCACATTTATTGGGCTCATTCCAACCTTGATAAGGCCTAAAACCCATTTTTGACGACCAAAACTATTGAGCTCAGGTAACATTAAGTGGGCCAAATTCAATCTATGACGACAAGGTTTTTGGGGCTTGGCCCAACAAAATATGGGTTGAATTCACTTAATGACGAAACAGTTTGTCACAAAATGCTGTGCCACATCAGATTTTGGTCCGACGTGGCATGTAGCTTATGATGCCTTAGTGTTATGAATTTATACACGTCATTAAACTCATGACGCCGCGAAATAAGGTCTCGTCATTAATAGCGGTTTGTGACGCTTGATTAATGACAGAGCATTTTCATAACAACCGGTGTCATTAATCACGGTTTATGATGAGAGTCACCCTTTTTTGCATCACTAGTCGGCACATTCCTTTTAGTGAAAGGCCACAAGAGTAGCAACTTGTACGCCGTCGCGACTTCCCTTCCACGCCGGCACTCATGGCATCGAAGGAGCACCCGCGATCGCTCTCGAAACTCCTGAAGGAGTTGCTGACAATCATCACTGGCCAAGTCGGTGCGACATCGAATCAACCTATGGAGGACCTCTGGAGCCTACGAGCCACCTGCAAGAGCATGCTCGGCCTCTGCTGTGATAGACACATCGGTAGGTGCCTGGCACTAGATCAGGTTCCAGTCGAGCAGATGCAGAACAACGACCCCGACGACTATGACGTCTTCATTTGTAGCCTGGCTGAAGCCGGCAACCCGGTGGCCTGCTTCCTCACCGGGATGGACGACATCTTCGTCAGGAATCGCAGCCCCCGGCCTCCCCTCGACCAGCTCCACCGTGCTGCCGAGGGCGGGCACAAAGGGGCGGCCTATGTGGACGCCGTCTTCCTTTACAGGGCCAACAACGGGGGCGACGTCGACGTCACTGCAATTGTGTACATGAAATAGGTTGAGGGCGAGGATCAAGGGTAGTGGCATCCGCCTATGCTCAGAAACTTGCAATCTCTATATTTCTGGTGTCGTGGGGTTAATCTTGCTTGGCAAATGTGGAGTGTCGCCCTCTGCCGGCCGACGCTACCAACGGTGGTGGCACGAGGCAACATTCGACATTGTGTAGGACTAGCATACTGCGGTAGGCAGCCGGGCCGGAGGGGGTTTTGCATGTATTTCTGTAGTGATGAATGTAGGCTTCGTTACGAATGCCTTTTCTACTTCTATCGTGTAAAGTAGTATCGTTGCATACAATAATGGTGTGAAGTGTCTCACTGTATGAAAAGCACCCAAAAAAGTGATCACAAATACACCTCATCATGCTTTAGTTTTGGGGCACAACATAATGTAAATAATGTTCAAAACAATTGTCATGGCAGTAAAAAACTTGAGTAAGTATCAAACAAAAAAGTTATCATCTTGGCCTTGTACCACAAAAGCAACTGGTGCAACAACTCCATCATCAAAGGATGGACACAAGCCATATGAATAATATTAAAGAAACAATAATCGACTTAAAAACAATAAAATAAAAGAACATGTTTTAAGAAAAATTTGGGAAAAATAAACACCAAATTGGGAGTTCATATGTTTGAGAAAACCAAGTTTTTAAAGTATATAGAAACAAATTTCTAAGTACAAACGTAATCTACCTTGTAGCTCAGTGGTAACACACCCACCTCCTAACATCTAGGTCGTGGGTTCGAGTCCCCGTCCCTCCTTTTTTTGTGCACCGGATTAAATTCCGAGTGCAGCCGGTTGTGTCTGGGGCGCAACAGGCCGTGGCCTGCCGGGGCTGGGGTGCAGTCGGGCAGGATGGGTTGAGGTGGTTCTGGTTGTCAAAATGGGATAATTATTTGTATAAAAAAAGATCACAAAGTTGTACAAAAGTTGTAGTAGCTCAGTGGTATGTGTGGTAGGTTTCTTGTCTGAAGTTGCAAGTTTGATTCTTGGTTGGCCCTCTTGGCTATTGTTTTGTTTTTCTTTTTTCAGTTTTAGTTAAAAACCACATGTCGTTGCATTGCTAGTACTTATTTTTGTACAATATTCTATTTGTGTAAAAGAATTATTTTAGATTCTTTTTTCAGGTGGCAACAAGTTTCTCAACTCATGACCACAAAGTTCACAACACCAAGTAGCAAACATCATAGGATGATCATCATTACAATTTTCACAATAATCATAACTACTCATTTGTAATCATAATGATAACAACTAATCGTCAATTTCCATCTGTAGATGTTGATTCTCCAATCATAGCTCCATCCTGCAGCTATCCGTCAACCTTTTGCAGCTCGACTTCAAGCTTCATGTTAAATCGATAACTTCTGAGGGTCGCTTGCATGACCTGAAGTAAACATCAGCAACAAGTTTTATAAGATGGCATGTCATGGCCATTCATCGTTACAAATTGTTCCAATAATCATAACTACTAATTGTTCAATTCCATTTCCATGACCACCTGGATAAGTTCCAGCTGCATTGGCTTACCCTTCTTGACCTTTTGAAGCTCAACGGTAGTATAAGATTCATTTTTTTAGTACCTTCAAGCTTCATGTTAGCCTTTCTGCATTCTTCTTTCCAGTATATTGCTTCCTCTTCAGCTTTTGCTATCCTTTGTATTACTTATTTAGAACAGCTTTAGTCCTACCATCCGATTCAGGATCAATCCAAATAAACAACTAACATTATTTTCCTTCAGGCTGCAAACAACCAATACATATATGTTCATACAATTGTCCATTTGCAACACTAACATCAAGATTACAAGTACAATAAGTGTATTGAAATTTTAACAAGTTATTGTTTACCTGACTGCAGGTTGCATACCGGCGCCCATGGGCGATGAAGCTTTCCCTGACAAGGAGAGCATACCCATGCTCGCACTTGTTATAAGGATCCACAAGGATAAGATCAGCATCAGGAGGCGCTGATGTAACGGAATCAGTGGACCGAGCCACCACCAGAAGTTAGTAAAATACAAGAGCCTATCAATCCATAAAATGATACAAATTGAAAACTAACTGAATGTAACACCTATGAATTGTCTATAGCCTATCAAGTTGTAACACCAATCAGAGTGCAAATATGAGGTTATGATGAAATTTGGATCTATTATATATGCTCATCAATCTGCTAGATCCCCAAATCTAGAAATCCCCATCCCTAGGTCAATAAGGGAAAATATAGTGGGTCAAATCAGAGGACTGACTTGTCGTCTTGTTTCATGAATCATAGCCGGGAGGTGGCTCATAAATCACCATCTCATCACCGCTAGAATCAGCCATTCCTACGAGGAGTCATCACAAATCTGCGTAGTAGAAGTCGAAAGTCTTTGTGAAGGTAGTGAAGCATTTCGCCAGGCATTCGATAGGTCATTATATGAGGTTCACCTGAAACTTACATGTGGGACCTGGTCACTATAAACAATTTCCCTGAAATTATCTGCACAAGTATAATGTTTCCCATAAAATGTACACAACCAAGAAGTGGTGTAGTGGGAAACAGCGCAGTCTCATTCGTGTATGTTATTGATATCTGGGACCCTGCAAAATTTTATGATGACATGGAACACTCTATTTTGAAAAGAATGATTACATGTGGGACCCTTCTGAATTCTATGACGACTTGGAACACTCTATTTTTAAAATAATGCTTACATGTCGGACTGAGTTGGTTTATGATGCTGTTGCAGAGCTCATAGCATCACAAAACCAGCATGGAATAGGGAATAATCGGCTACAGTAGCAACCTTTATGACAAAAGTTTTTTTTGTCACTAAATTTGCTCGCAAGTGATATTTAATGATGAGATCAGCCAAAAACGTCATAAATCAATGACGTCAAAACTAGGTTGCGTCACTAGTCGGCGATTTTCTTGTAGTGTTAACTAATTCGACATGGCTAATGTTAGGATCAAATAAACATTTACTTAGTAACATAATGGTGGATCATGGAATCTTTTGCCCCTACCTGGTCTATACATGTTTTTTTGATTCCATTTTCTTACCCAATATGTTGCCACGCTTGTTTGTTGTGTGTTCGGTTGAACCACAAACTGCACATTTCACCTTTTCGACTTCCTTCTAGACTAAGACCTGGCCTTTTCTAGTTGAAATGAGCCTCTTTGGTTTAGTTGTAATTTGTTTATGATTTGAAGACACAAGAAAAGTAACTTTACCAGTGCTTTTATGCATACACCCGTATGTAGCCTTTTTTTCTCGTGTCAGTTTAATACCCAAACACAAGACGAAAATGTTCATGAATATGAACAGGAACCATCTTTAGGATTAGTTGCTCCAGAATAAGTAGATGGAGGGTTTTTTTCTCTTATTATTCTATCTCTGATTATTTCCTGCCACTTTACATGAGTTTTTTTTGAATTTGACACATAAGGAACTAATAGTTCATTTACATGAGTAGTAAATAACTTGCTCCGATTTTAGAACACATAGGAAGTAACTAATTAATATATTTTTATATGCCAGTAAGTGACATTCCACTTATTTTAAATATATAGGAAGTAACTAATCAGCAGTTTCCATGATGAAGCAAGTAACTTTTCCTTAATTTTGATCCCATAGGATGTAACTAATCTTTCATCCACATTATGTCCTAATTAACTTCCCTCTGTTTTACAATACACAAGAAATAACTAATCAATAATTTTTACATGATAGTAAGTAACATTCCACTAATTTTAAACATATAGGAATTATATAATCGGTCACTTTTACATGATGCAGCATTCAATTTTCCCGTATTTTTAATTGCACAGGAACTAACTAATCGTTCATTCACATTATGTACCTGTAGCGAACATGGCCTCAAATGCCATTTGTTCGAGTTGATTTTGGTGATTCATGATAACACAAGCAATGGCACTAACCATATTGTCTAGCATGTCTTTGTAGACATTTCTAGGTCCCATGGATGCAAAAATACCACATGCCAAAATGAGAAGATAGTGTATATTTTGAGGGTCTAAATCGTGGAAGAAGAAGAAGAGAAATGACACAGTCGGATGAACCGACGGTACCTTGGAAGCAAGCGTCGGTGCAATGGCCGGATGAACCAGTACACTGCATGAAGAAGGCTCAGTTTACACAGACCGTCGGATGAACCGACGGTATGCCTTTTAGTTGCACCGAATGAATTCGTGGAGAAGAAGTAGCTGGGTTAGTAGCACCGGATGAACTGACGGTATAGCAGCGGTTCATCCGACGGCACTAAAGAAGCTAATAGAGAGGTTTTGGCCGCAGAGTCTTCAGCACCGGATGAACCGACGGTGCGTCGGTCTACGCGTCGCATGAATGGTGTCAGTAGGGCTGCAACGGCTATGTGACGTAGAGGGGACACCGGATGAACCGATGGCCCTGAAAAGCAAGCGTTGGTTCATCCGACGGTATACTTTTCAGTAGCCATTAGCCAACGGCTAGCTTCAAGCCTTGGGCTATTTATACCCCCTCTACTTGCCCATTTGAAGTGGCTGGATGCTGAGGAAGACCAGAGGAGTGTGAGACACATAAAAGATCATATCCAAGCCATCCAAGTGCTAAATTGCTCATCCATAGACTTGCACATGCTTTGTGTGTGTGCTTAGTGCTAGGCTTAGCTTAGAGCTGAGTGAGTGCAAGGTGTGCCTACCTTGTGAGGTGATTCTTGAGTGGATCAAACTGTACAAGGTGCACTGGAAGCGTTGGAGTCTAAGTGACTCTCTGGTAATCATCTTCGACCCTCCGGCTTGGTGTGGAGTGGCGAGGATAATTTGTGCGCGGGTCGTGGAGACCCCCTTCCCTTGGTGGAGAAGCTCCTTAGTGGAGGCGATATCAAGGTGACCAAGAGAGCTTGGCGAGTGCCTTTGTGGCCGAGCCTAAGTGGTGCTCTTGGGAGAGACTTGGTGACCGGGAAGCAATACTCTTGTGTGGAGTGCTTCAACAATGTGGATTAGGGGTGGCTTAGTGCCTACCGATACCACGGGTACCGATACCACAGGATAAATCACGTGTCAAGAGTTTGATTCCTCTCATTCCCCTTTATGTTTCCGCATTACTTTCTTGCAATCCTTGCTTGCCTTTACTTTCCTAGAGTACTATCTTGCTAGGATTGGCTATAGGTTGCAAAACTTGTTTTGGGATGGGAGTTTCACACTAGAACAACCGTAGTTGCACATCTAGGTAGTATATTCTAGTTTATGTTTTGAGCAAATAGTGATAACCCTAGGCTTAAGGTTTTAAGTTGCCTAATTCACCCCCTCCCCCTCTTAGGCTACGAGCATCTGATTCCTTACAGTACTGAGAGACATGGGTACCCATGGGTCCCCACCGGCCAGGGTCCCAGGGGGCCCTGACAAGTGGACCTAACCTTCCAGAAGACCCGCCGACCTGTCGCGTGGGCCCATCGACCTTATCTGCATCTCCAATGACCGCGGGCGACCTGATCAGGATCCTGGAAGACCCGCAAAGCCTTGGCGTGCAGGACAAGACACAGCGACCTGGCGCGCCGCCGCCTGTAGCTCCGAGTATCATGGGATACTCCTTGTAATCCGGGAGATATCCTTCCCGCAGTTGTAACCGACCCCGACACGGGTCAACCGACCTGCGCATGCAAACCCTAGCTCGTCCCCCCATATAATGCGGCCTAGGGCTCCATGCACAGTGACAACTCAACTCATCCTTGCATAATCCACCACAACTAGACGTAGGGTTTTACTCTCCGGAGGCCTGAACCAGTCTAAACCCTTTGTCTCCCCGTGTTCTTCGCCATACTCGCCTAGTTCCGAGTTCACCACGTGGACTACCACCTACGCTCTTAGATCCCGATCCTCTCCATTAACCTGAAAACCTCTAGGGTAACCCCCTAGCAGATCTGTCCAGGTCTCACCCCCTGACAGTTGGCGCGCCAGGTAGGGGCGATCGGGAACTCGCCGTGCAGCATGGTGGCCCAATCTGACGTCGTCTTCCCGGCGAGCATGGCAGACTTCCTCGCCAACCCCGTGGAGGTCTGCTTCGAATCTTTCACACCGACCTCTCCTGCTCCGGTAGCCTCGACTCCTTCGGTGACCTCCGTGCAGGTCGTCACGGCGCCTGTCGCCGTCCCCGTTCCCGATCTAGTATCAGAGACCCACCCACCCAGACCCTGTGATCTTGTCCAGGGGATGGAAAGCGTCATCGGCTCGATGAGGGAAACCCTGGAGATCTGCAAACGAGCTCAGCACTCGACGCAGACTGTGCTACGCCACGACACGTTCCCCTTCGGCCTAAAGTCTGCACCCGGCCTTCACCTCAGCCAGCTGCTTAGGCCTCCCCAGATCCAATCTGGGTGGCGACCTCCTAGCAACCCGAGGCCTGCACCTCTCACAAGGCGCGACCCCTCGACGTGCCCTGCACCTACCACAAGGGCGCGAAGCACACCCTCTGCGGGTGCTGCCTGCGGAAGAAGATCGACAACGAGCTCCCTCACCGAGCTAAGCGACCCACCCAGTCTCCGGACTGCGGGAAGTTCCAGAAGGTCCGGGTTCGAATCTCCCCCAATGATTCGGGCATCGTCTTTCGCCAAGTGCTCGTGATCTCCAAGAACGAGCCACCTCGCGCGGGTACGACCAACTCCGAGGAGGCGGCCCGCATCCAAGCCAACGCCCGCCGCGCCCAGCGACGTGCGGAAGAGCAGCAGCACGTCTTGCCCTGCGCTCGGGACCTGTGCCTGGAGTTCGAGGAAGCTGGGATCCCGACCTTCAACAGCCCCCAGGCCAACCTGGGTGCTGCCATTACCCGGCTCTAGCAAGCCCAGATGACGCCTGAAGCTGAGCAGGCCCTCGCGTACCTCTGGGTCGCCAACGCCGTCGTGGAAGAGAGGAGCACGGCCTCCAAGCCCGTTGCATCTTCATCGACCCGCCACTCGCGTAGTCGATCTCATCGACCTCAGCGCAGCCATCTCTCCCCCATCCGGGAGGAGGTTGCTCAGCACAACCCTGAGCAGCCCACCCAGCAACCTGCTGCTGCCCGTGACCTTCGCGTCAACCTCGACGCCGACAGGCACACCCACGACATGCGCGACATCGTCGACCAGTGCCACCGAGAGCGCGAGGAGCGCGAGCTCCGCCGCCTGGACTACGACCGCGAGTACAGCGCACCCGGGTGCGTTCACCGCATCATGGAGCGCGAGCTTCGTGATCAACACGACATCGAGAACAGGTGACATGCCAACTACAACGCCGAACACGGCGACCCCGCCATCGTCCAGACCAACCGAGATCGGCAGCCACGTTCCCAGGTTGTCGTCCCGGAGCGCAGCGTTCACTCCGCGCCCAGAGAGGCCGCCCCGGCCAGAGGCTCCAGCGACGACCTTGCCCTCAATGCCTTCCGAGCGCTAGATGCCCGTTTCAAGGGGGTGGAGTACCCCAACAACTTCAAGCCCAACATCAAGCCGTACGATGGGCGCTCCGACCCTAACATCTGGCTGTCGACCTACTACGTCGCCGTCAAGGCGGCCGGTGGCAGCTTCGATCACATGGCGGCCTACTTCCCGCTGGTGATGGGCAAGGCCCCTTCGCTGTGGCTCAACAACCTCGAGCCTGGCAGCATCAAGACCTGGGCCGATCTATCCCAGGCCTTCACGTCGAACTTCCAGGCGACCTACGATCGCCCTGGAAACACCTTCAGCCTGGGGCGGGTTGTGCAGAAGCCCAAGGAGCGGCTCCACGACTACAACCACCGGTTCTTCGAGAACCGGAATGAGTGCGTTGGCATCAGGGACTACCAGATCGTCGATAGCTACAAGAAGGGCATCAAAGACCGCAAGATCTTTGAGAAGATCCATGAGTCTGGCCCCACCAACGTCAAGGAGCTCATGCGCATCGTCAACAAGCTGATGGACACAGAGGACGTGCTCCAGAACTAGTTCGATGTCGATGCCGCTGGTACATCTGCCACTGCAGCAGACAAGCTCCGCAAGCGACCTTCCGAGGTCCTAGCGGTCGAGGGGCGCCGAGGCTCGACCTTCAACCAGGAGGAGTTCGACCTGGCGCTCGACAGCATCTGAGGGTTCCATGAGGGGGCCACCCACACTCTCGGCGAGTGCTCCCAGTTCAAGAGGGCCTTCAGTACCCCCGCGGACCCCAAACGACCTAGGAACGATGGCGAGCGTTGCGACAACCGCCCCTACAACAGCAACTACCGCTGCGACGACCGGCAAGATCGACGCGACGACCGGCGCGAGGAGCGATACGACAATCGCCGCGAGCCACCTCGCAGCAACACACCACCAGCCGCTCCTCGCGACGAGACGAACCTGCCCCCTTCACCAGCATCAGGCAATCCCAATGGGCCTTTCTAGGCCACAACCCGCGCGATCAATATGATCGTCGGTGGCATCAAGTCAAGCGCTAGCAGGAGGCGCTACAGGAAGGACAAGCGCGACGTCCACCTCGTCCACACTCAGCCAATTGCGCCTCTGCGTTGGTCTGAGCAGGCGATCACGTTCTCCAGAACTAATCACTGGTTGCACATCCCAGACCCTGGGTCCTATCCACTCGTCGTCGAGCCCACGGTGGATGGAGCCTTGCTCTCCCAGACCCTGATCGACAGGGGCAGCGGGCTCAACATCATCTTTGTTGACACCCTCAAGAAGATGGGCTTCGACTTCGACAAGCTCACGGAATGCGACGAGCCCTTCTACGGCATCGTCCCCGGGAAGGCGGCCTACCCCTTGGGTCGGGTCTCCCTCCCCGTCACCTTTGGCACGGAGGTGAACTTCCGCACGGAGTACCTCAACTTCGAGGTCGCCCGATGCTGGCCAGATTCATGGCCATCCCGCACTACACCTACTTGGTGTTGAAGATGCCGGCTCCACATGGGGTCCTCTCCGTTAAAGGGGACCTCATTGTCTCCTTCAGGTGCAACACGGAGGCCCTCGATCTCGCCGCGAGCTCCGCTGCCGCCGACGCCTCCACGGTCTTGATCGCGGAGGCCAACAAAGTCGACCCGGTCGACCTACCTGTCCTAGAGCAGAAGCGCACCGACACTGCCCTGGATGCGGTCCCCTCCACGAAGAAGGTTTGCCTCGGCCTTGCCGACACAGAGAAGACGGTGGTGATCGGTGATGGGCTCGACCCCAAATAGGAACTCGCGCTCACCAGTTTCCTCCAGGATAACACGGACATATTCGCATGGAGTCCATCAGATATGCCGGGTGTCCCCAGGGAGCTGGCTAAGCACGCCTTGGATGTAAGCAAGATGGCCAAGCCTGTCATGCAGAAGCTTTGCCGCTTTGCGAAAGATCGCAAGGACGTCATTAGGGTAGAATTAAAAAAGCTCCTAGCTGCCGGATTTATCCGCGAGTGTAAAAACCCGGTTTGGCTCGCCAACCCGGTCCTTGTCCCCAAGAAACTGGTCAATGGAGAATATGTATCGACTACACCAACCTCAACAGGCACTGCCCTAAAGACCCCTTCCCTCTTCCGCGCATCGACTAGGTCGTGGACTCCACGGCCGGAAGCGTCCTCCTCTGCTTTCTCGACTGCTACTCAGGGTATCACCAGATAGCCCTGAAGGTCTCTGACCAAGACAAGACGGTGTTCATAATGCCCCATGGCATCTATTGCTATACGGCCATGACCTTTGGCCTCAAAAACGCTGGTGTGACCTATCAAAAGGCCATCCAGAAGTGCCTTGCCAGCCAGATCAGCAAGAACGTAGAAGCCTACGTCGACGACGTGGTCGTCAAGACCATCCACGAGGACAAGCTCATAGATGACCTCGCGGAGACCTTCAGCAACGTCCGCACTTACCGCTGGAAGCTTAATCCAGAGAAGTACGTCTTCGGTGTCCCGTCTGGCAAGCTCCTGGGCTTCATGGTCAGCAACCAGGGCATCGAGGCCAATCCCACTAAGGTGGATGCCATCCTCAGGATGAAGCGACCTACAGGCACGAAGGACGTCATGAAGCTCACCGGCATGATGGCGGCCCTAGGCCGATTCATTAGCAAACTCAAAGAGAAAGGCCTGCCCTTCTTCAAGCTGCTAAAAAAGGCAGACAAATTCGTCTGGACCGAGGAAGCCGACGAAGCTCTGGAGCAACTCAAGACCTTCCTCACGACACCCCCGGTGATGGTACCCACGGTGCCCAAGGAGCCTTTACTGTTCTACATCTCGGCGACCACCCTGGTAGTCAGCTCGGTTCTGGTGGCTGAGCGACCTGAAGAGGGCAGACCTTATCCTGTTCAGCGACCTATATACTACATCAGCGAGGTCCTGGCAGATAGCAAAACCAGGTACAGTCAGCCCCAGAAGATGCTCTACGCGCTGCTCATCACTTCTCGCGAGCTGCGGCACTACTTCCAGTCGCACATGATCAAGGTCGTTTCGGCCTGCCCTCTTGGCGAGATCCTGTGGAGCCGCGACACCACTGGACGCATCGTCAAGTGGTCCATCGAGCTAGGCGAGTTCGACCTAGAGTTCTGCCCCAGGCAGGCTATCAAGTCCCAAGTCATCGCAGACTTCGTCTCGGAGTGGACCGAGATCCAGCAGCCTCCGACGTCAGAGCGGCCTGAGCAATAGAAAATGTACTTCGACGGTTCCCTGAACCTCGAAGGAGCCGGTGCAGGCATCCTATTCATCATGCCCCAGGGCGACTACCTCAAGTACGTGCTCCAGATCCACTACAAGGCGTCCAACAATGGTGCCGAGTATGAGGCCCTCATCCATGGGCTACGCATCATTGTCTCCCTCGGAATCAAGCGCCTCATGGCCTACGGCGATTCCAAGGTCGTCATCGACCAAGTCAGTAAGGACTCCGAAGCCAGGAAGGACACGATGGATGCCTACTGCGCTGAGGTGCGCAAGCTCGAGCGTCACTTCGAAGGACTCGAGTTCCACCACGTCTGCCGCAATAACAACATCGCAGCTGACGTCCTCTAAAAGCTCGGCTCCAAGCGTGCTCTGGTTCCGGCCGGTGTGTTCATCCAGGACCTACGCAAGCCGTCCATCAAGCTCATCCCTAACTCAGAGTCGCCTGATGATGAAATAACCTCACCAGGAGGTCGCGAAGTCCTCATGACCGAGGCAGAAGATGACTGGCGTCTCGACTTCATCGCCTTCCTTCTTGAGCATCGAGTACCTGAGGACAAGGCAGAGCATGAGAAGATCACGAGGCGCAGCGCCAACTACATCGTTGTCGGCAACGAACTCTATCGGAGGTCCGCCTCCACTGGAGTACTAATGAAGTGCATCTTACGATCTGAGGGCCTAAGGCTTTTGGATGAGATCCACCGCGGCGAATGCGGCAACCATGCCGCCTCTTCCAACCTGGTGGGCAAGGTCTTCAGGTTTGGCTTCTATTAGCCCACGACCATGGTTGATGCCCAAGAACTTGTATGTCGATGCAAGGGGTGCCAGTTCTTCACCAAGCAGCAGAACGTCCCGGCTCAAGCCCTGAGGACCATCCCTCCATCGTGGCCCTTCGCAGTGTGGGGTCTCGACTCTGTAGGACCTTTCAAGACCGCCCCTAGCGGCTACAAGCACATCATCATGGCGGTGGATAAGTTCACCAAGTGGATCGATGTCCGTCCCGTATCCAGCGTCACATCGAAAGAGGCAGCCAAATTCATCGAGGAGATCACACACCGCTTTGGGGTGCCAAACAGGATCGTCACCGACCTTGGCACAGCCTTCACAAGAGCCGATTTCTGGGACTTTTGCTAGGACAACCTGATCGACGTATACTACTCCTCGGTGGTGCACCCTCGGTGCAATGGCCAGGTCGAGCGGGCCAACGGCATGGTCCTACAGGCCATCAAATACCGCATCTTCGACGGCTCAGCGTCCTACGCAACCAGGTGGCTCTCAGAGCTCCCCCACGTGATCTGGGGTCTCCGGACCCAGGTTAGCTCGGCTATAGGGTATTCACCCTTCTTCTGATCTATGGGTCAGAGGCTATCCTCCCCACCGACGTGGCCTTCGGGGCTCCACGCATCCAGAATTTCGACGAAGGAGAAGTAGAGCAAACTCGCCGGCTCGACCTCGACAGCGTCGAGGAACATCGTGTGGCTGCGCTCATGCGCCACACCCATCACGAGCAGCAGCTACGTCGCTACCATGACCGCAACGTGCGGAAATGTTCCTTCAACGTTGGCGACCTAGTCTTGCGACGGATCCAGAACACCAAGGACATGCACAAGCTCTCTGCGCCTTGGGAAGGCCCCTTCATAGTTAAGGAGGTCATTGGATCGGTGACCTATCGCCTCCAATGGGCCGATGGCCAGGGTGTCCCGAACCCCTAGAACATCGAGCACTTACGTCGCTTCTATCCTTAGGAGCCTTGTATCAATAAAAAGCTATGTACACTATCCTTTGTACTTCGATATATAAAAAAAAGATTACCTTTTCGACCTGATTTTACGAGTTTTTATCTGTTTCCCACTCCCCTTCGACGCGCTTGGGGCTTGGTTTAAATCGGACCCCTCACGCTCGGGGGCTTGGTGTTAAGCTCGGCCCCTCACGCTCGGGGGCTTGGCTTTGCCAACCTAAGGGTCGTTCGACCTAGGGGTTTCTACTTCGCTTTTTAACAGCGCTCCCTTACCACAACTTTTTGTACACCTTATAAGTATTCCTAGGTCGTGGGGTTGCTTGACGTTGGGTCCCTGACCCACCTCCGCACACCGGCTGCACGTAAGCCTCCACGCCGAGCCGTGTAGTCGGTAAGCCGTTCCTCCAGTGAGTTGGGTTAGCAGGGGGAAAGGGTTCTTGCAACCTCATTACTTTTGCGTTCTTATAAGGAGTATATGGGTCAAATAAGGGATCGCACCAACTTAATTAAACATGCCTTTTCGGTTCATGCAAAGTTTATCTTACATCAAAAGGGTCCACGACCCATTGGCGCTAACAGTTTGCTACGTCCTAAGTTACACTCTACAGATCTATCTTCTTCACGATCTCCTCCGCAGCAGCCTGGATATCTTCAAGACCCACCAGCGGGACCAGGTCGAGCCCTTCCTTGACCTTCTCAAGGTCGAACGACGGCACCGTGGCCAGCGCGGTGGCAGCGGCGACCTTGCCGCTATCCATCAGTAGGGTCTTCATGCGACCTTCGGCTTCCTCCAGCCGTGCGACGAGCTCCTGCGGCCCGCCCTCAACCTTGGGGACGTACACGTCCACAAGGTACTCGGCGACCTCCTTGAGGTCGTCCAGCTCCTTCTGAAGATCTGCAGTCATCTCTTGATGATCAATGAGGGTTTGCATTGCCCGGCCAAGGTCGATCTCTAGATCCCTGCGCACGCCAAATTCATATGCAGCTTTTCGGGTGAAGTAATGCTCACTGGTGATGACCTCCTTGTGCTTCTCCTTGAGGATCTTCACCTGATCTTTGGACTCCTTGAGGTCCTTCTTCAAGGCAGCCTCCCTTTTCTTGGCGTCTGCAAATGTCAAGGTCAAGAAGGGTTAACAACGATGTAAATTCTAGACACAACGACTAAGGGCGTTCCCAGAACGTACCCGTGGCGGCGACCTTCAGCTCATCCTCCGCTTCCTTCGCCTTCAGCTTGGCAGACTCAAGCTCCTGCTTTAAGGCCTCGATTGCCTTGTCCTTCAAGGCCGCATCGTCCTTGAGGCACTTTATTTCCTTTGCGGCCTCAATCTTGGCCTGGAGCACAGCCTCCCGCGTCGTGGACAGCTCTGCATGAAGCTTGGCGCCCTCCGTGAGCAGGTTTGCCCTGCCCTGCGCCCGCTCGGCAAGAGTCTGCACCCATACATTATAAAAGATCGTCAAAACAAGGTGCCTGAGCGAATTAATGACCCAGCCCAAAGGCAACGTTGACTCACCATGAGTGTCCTGCTGATCGTCTTTACCGCCGCCGTGATCGTCGCCTGTGCCGCCTTGAAATCTGCAAGGTCACGGCCGTCGGTGAGGATGTCCTCCTCCCACAGAGTGCCGACATAGAGGCACCGTTCCCGGTCGTCCTCCTCGCCTCCCCCCGGTCTCCGCCAATTGCGCCTGCGGAAGGCTCGACTCGGGCGGGTCCTGTTGGTGAAGGCCTCCTCCTTGCTGAGCGCTGTCAACAGCGACCTTAGTCGCCGCTGATGATGTTGCCCCCACGATCTCAGGGACCATGCTGGTAGCATCCCCGCCTGAGGTCGCCGGCGATTGCCCCACTGGCACTTTCTCGAGCTTCCGCCCAAAAGCCTCTTGGCCCGAGGCATTCTTGCTGGTACCCGATACAGCGGGAGTCCCCCTGCCCAAAGCGCATAATTTGTCAGCTCGACCTACTCAATCAACCAGGATGATCAAGCAAAGCAAGAAAATCAAGCTTGGCAATGTACCCGCTGCCAGTCTTCAATCGAAGGACAACGGCCTGGGTGGCGCCCTCCTCGACTTCTTCTGCGACCCCCAATCGCTCACGTCTTTCGCGCTTGGCTCCGGCTGCTACTCGCTCATAACCCTGAGCGTGGTGTCATCGCCTCCCGCGGCCACCGCGATGCCCAACCCTGCGCCGACGTCATGCGACCGCGAGTCATCCTGCTCCTCGAAGACGACCTCGGTGCTAGTTGTTGCCGTCTCCGACGAGGCAGTGGTGTCCTTCCTCTTCCTCTTTGTCTACTCCGCCTCGATAGTGGTGGAGACGATCATGGCGCCCTTGTGCGCTGGGATCTTGCCAGCGACCTGCCGCGTGCGCCGGGTCGTTGGTGCCGAACTCACCGTAGGTGGATCCTCCTCATCACTACCTCCCACCGATGAGTCGGAGAGGTAGTTCTCAACTAACTCTGGCGGCGGAGCCTGCACGTCCTCCGCCACGCGGACCTTGAAGCTGCGATCACCCTCGTCACCGAGGGGAGCCGGGCTCCAGAACAAGCCATCACGACCCTGCAACAGGCGACCTTCGTCTCAGTTTAAAGTAAATCAAGCCCAACTACAAGTAAAAACAAGGTCGATCAGCGACTTACCACTTCGGCGGGCCGCTTGAGGGAGAACGCCTTGGGGCACGTCCGGTTCCGGATCACCCCGTTGAAGAGCTCCCTCACCCACGCCACCATCTCCTGCTTGGAGACCTTGCGTTGCTGTACGCGGGTCGGGTCGGTCTGGCCCCAGTACTCGTAGGCCGGATGCAACTGATCTTGGATCGGTTGTAGCAGCCTCTGGCTGAAACTGATGGCCACCGCACTGCCCGTCAGCCCTTCCTCCTTCCGCACCTTGAGGTCCTTCAGCAGTGGCTTGATGGCGTCCATCTCCCACGACTCCAGCTGGTTGGTCCACTCCGGCACCGAGACTGGTGCGAGCCCCGACCTGGTGGCCAGCGCCGGCTTCGGGTTGTCGATGTAGAACCACCCTCGCCTCCAGCCCTGGGTGTTGTCCGGCAGCTCCATGTCGATGTACACCGTCTTCATGTGACGGCGTAGCATGAAGCTGACGGCCCCGGCGACGCCATTCTTCCTTGTTTTCTTCACCTCGAAGAAATACCGACACAGGTCGAAGTGTGGCAGTATCCCCAAGTACGCCTCGCACAAATGGATGAACGAGGACACGGTAGTGACGGCATTGGGGACGAGGTGTACCAGGTCGATGCGGTAGAAATGGAGCAGCCCGCGGAAGAAGTCACCCGCCGGAACTCCAAATCCGCGCTCCACGTGCGTGATTAAGGCGACGGTCTCCCCGGTCTTCTCGGAGGGGAAGGCTTCGCTGGCGGCTGGCCTCCAGCCCACCTACTCCTTGGGCTTCAGCAGCCCGCGCTCCACCAGACCTTGGAGCTGTGCCTCCGTCACCTTCGAGTGCTCCCAAACCTTCTCCGGCGACGGCGCAAGCTCTGGGGCCATTTCTTCTTCGCTGAAGCCGATGGATCTAGCTCTAAACACTACCAAGGACTTTTGGCGCATACGGCGGTGCTGGGCGCGGTGGATCTAAGCATGGCGGCGCCGGCGAATCTGCGCACTAAAGCTCCTGGCGGCGGAATGGAAACCCTAGCTATTGCGGGGGAATGGAAGTGAGTGGGGTCCCCGACCCTTCACTCGGCCTTTTATAACTAGGCTGCATCAGTGCGGTGGGTCTCAACGTCCCAGATGTCCCTTCGGATTCGGCGACATTCCCGGCGACCCAACAGATACATCGCCAACGGCTCTTTCGGCCTAACGGCCACAGGCAGTAATGGCTCGCGCCGTGGGGGAATCCATGCCCGTTGGCCTTCTGCCCAACGGCCCGGCATCCATAGACTCGTTATGACCTACTTCAAGCCCCTTCCCCATAATTTTCTTCAAAGTCTCCTGGCCTTTGACGACCTTCGGGTCTATGACAACACCTTTACAAGGTCGACAGGTACTACCGCTTGGTATGTCGCCTCAGCTTTCATTAGCGGGTTCACACCCCTGGCTCCTAGGTCCTGCTACCTACTGGATCGCCTTAGCCTTCGTGGCTGGTTCAACACCAACGGCCCTGTGCTTAAAAGCTCCACTGCCCGTTGGCGGCCTCCAGGTCATGTAGCACCTCCAAGAGGTTGCTAAGGTCCTGCTACCTACCAAATTGCCTTAAGGGCTATACCAACGGCCCTGTGCTTAATGGCTCCACTGCCCATTGGCGACCTCCTGGTCAAGTAGCACCTCCCTGAGGTCGCTAAGGCCCTGCTGCCTACTGGGTCATGTAGACTTTGAGTTTTCAGGCTGACTACCTACGTTGTGTCATTGCACAACGACCGTGTCAATTCAGGTCGACACGGGCTCCCTGTCTCTACGAAAGGCCTCCCGAAGGTCGGCGTGCTATCACAGCCCTGCCGGGACCTTGGTATCCGTACCATTGCAACCTGGGTGCCTTTACAACCACTATAATCATGACATCCCTCATGTAGAACTATATTTACAGCTTCATAGGCTACAAGGAGTTTGGCCCTTAGCCAATTACAAGATATAAAGACATTAAAGGTCCTGAATTACCTTCCAAAGTGCTTACGACTCAGTCTACACTAATCAGTCTTGTCGTAAGCTTTCTTCTAGCTTCAGGACCTACTCGACGACCTCTATAGCCACTGTAGAGGCAGTTGCCACACAGCCACCTCTACTCGCGCACCAACCGGTCTCCTGCGGCGTCCAGCGTTAAGTCTGAGCTTCGCCGCAAGATTGCAGAAGGTCCGAGCTTTAACACCAACCTCGCCGGGTGGAACGCAGTGCTCACCAGCATCACATCAGGCCTACAAGTGTCAGGGCCGATGATGCAACTGTTGCTTCATACTCCTCCTGGGTTCCTCGGCGGGACTGGGAGAAGAGGCCAATTGAGTTCTTCGAGCCTCGCAAGCATTCTTCTAGCTCCAAGCATGAACTACATCAACCCTACACTCTGGAGGGCAGACACAAGCCCCTGGCACGGCAATATTACTACTTTGGATCATCTTGCTTCACCTTTGAAGATTGGTGCGGCTCGCTTCAAGGTTTGGGTGCCTTTTTATACCACAAAGCACCTGTCATTCGGTCTTATCCGCAAGCCAGCTTGTGTGGCATCCTCGTCCTCAAGGTCACTGTACACTCATGGAACACGAGGTCACTGTTCGCCCATGGGAGGTATTGGCGCGCCTGTCTCCTACCTGACTACATCCTGGAGCACCTTTGTCTTTTGCAGGTAATAGCGACTTATGCTACCTCTGCAAGAAGGCCCGTGACCGTACAGTGTACTCGTGACTCTGGTTGCGCCAGAGCTATTCCCTCTGACCTCTGCAAGATTCTGGAGCTTTTGTCCTATAGCGTCGGCATTGCAAGAGCATCTGTTTCCTAAGCAGAAGGTCGTAGGTTCGGATTATTTTTCTCTTCTTCTTCTTTGGAGAATCAAACCGACCATTCTGGTCGCTTTACTGCTCGGGGGCTACTACACTAGTGCGTCTTCGACACCCTATTTTCTTCAGGTCGCATCGACCTAATGGAAGCTTGCTTCCATCACATCTCTGCTCGACCTACCCCTGGTAGGCTTGTTGACCTTTCTAATGGTTGTGGCTGCTACTACAACATGCTTGACTCAGGTCAGGTCGGTGGTTCTGCAAGATCTACGCCTCGTCTTCACTTCGACCTCATGTTCCTTCGACCCAGGAGCTCGATGTTCAACTTCGTGCGCGCATCGGAGGGGTTTCTTTTCTTTTTGATCCCCGTGCACCCTTCACGACCTTGACGGTGCCGCGCCTTGCTACTCTTCGACACAACCACGCCTCGGCCGCTACGCCTACACGTCGATCAGGGGCTTGAGAGACATGGGTACCCATGGGTCCCCACCGGCTAGGGTCCCAGGGGCCCCTGACAAGTGGACCCGACATCCCAGAAGACCCGCCGACCTGTCGTGTGGGCCCAACGACCTTATCTACATCTCCGATGACCGCGGGCGACCTGATCAGGATCCCGGAAGACCCGCGAAGCCTTGACGTGCAAGACAAGACACGGCGACCTGGCGCGCCGCCGCCTGTAGCTCCGAGTATCACGGGATACTCCTTGTAATCCGGGAGATATCCTTCCCGCAGTTGTAACCGACCCCGACACGGGTCAACCGACCTGCGCATGCAAACCCTAGCCCGTCCCCCATATAAGGCGGCCTAGGGCTCCATGCACAGGGACAATTCAACTCATCCTCGCATAATCCACCACAACTGGATGTATGGTTTTACTCTCCGGAGGCCTGAACCAGTCTAAACCCTTTGTCTCCCCGTGTTCTTCGCCATACTCGCCTAGTTTCGAGTTCACCACGTGGATTACCACCTACGCTCTTAGATCCCGATCCTCTCTATTAACATGCAAACCTCTAGGGTAACCCCCTAGCGGATCTGTCCAGGTCTCACCCCTGACAAGTACCAAGTAACTTTGCAATTAAATTTTTTTGGTCTTTTTTTAGAGCAAGAACCAACACCCACACTTGGAGTTTGCAGTGTTGAGCAACACAACATGGCTTATGAAGCACTTATGATGTTTTCTTTCTTGTTTTGTACATCTGATTCAGACAAGGATCCATGCCTGGACCTTCATCATGACCCTTGAGTGATAATGATCCAATCTCCATGTTTTTCTGCTTTTTTCCAGCACCTTTTCTTCTGTTTTCATATTTTTTATCTTGTCGTCAAGGCTTCAACAACAGCGATTTAGAATGGCTCTGGAACCGGTGCTTGTGTGTTGTGTATTGAGAGTTTACATGTGTTTGTGTAAACATGCTATTATATTCATGGGTCTGCTATTTGACAAGCAACTAATAATTAAGACATGTGTCCTTGCTTTTTCCCGCCCTGCGCGCGGCGTTACAATCTCCTGGTGGACCTCACCACGTGATCGCCCAGTTCGGTGCAATAAGAGAACTCTGGAGAGCAGTTCCCGTTCTAAAAAAGGAAACTGTGGAGGGCTTTCCACGTAACGCTAAATAGAGAGGCCTCTCCATGTAGTAACCTCCTAATTCTATTTCATACTTTGGAGATTTTGTACTAGGGTCACCAGACAAGAGATCTAAACCAAAAAACACAAAAGATAACTCCAATAGCTGGTTCCACGTCATCAAATTATCAAATGTTATATTGGTTTCTAGAGTTCCAAATATTACATTGTTTTCCTCCAATGGTATCCCACAATGATCATATACTTCTTGATTCGAGGCTATACTATACGGATCCATCGTGGGACTACTACTTGTGATTATTGACGTCACTGAACTTCATATCCGAAAGAGAAAATAAATGCCCTGGCGATAGTACATATAGCAGAACCAAACGAAGGTAAACAGCAATCATGGTCAACGCCTCTCAATCATTTTGTCTCAGCATGCGTTGTGGCGGCAAGGTGGGAGTCTGGGTGGATAAAAATTGCCGCGAGGAGGCATAAAGCCCTCGTTTTCTTCTACAACCGCAGCATTGTCTGCCTTGCTTTTACGGTGCACTGCAACGTAGAGGCAGCAGAAAAAGTCTGTTACAGTTGAAAAGTGCGATATGCAAGCACTTACAATAGGGAGACAAAGTCTACTTTTATTTGGGAGAAAAAGCAATACCGAGCATGGGAAGCTTAGTGATCATCTTTGTTGGTGCCTGTGCCGTTGATCTCATCACATCGATGACCGGCGTGACCAGACCATCTCTGGGGATGATGGCTCCCACAGAGAGATGCCCGGAGATGAGAATGATCAGTGCCAATGCAATGACAACATTGTGGATTGCCATACTGCTTATGTTCTTTTTGTAAAGAATGATTACGTTGTGATGGTTATTTGCTCCCATCGGATGGGCCGCTATATAATATAGTAGTTTGGCATACGTTACCCATCCATGTCTTGCAAGTTAATTCAAGTGGGGTTCACTCCAGGGAATCAATATCTCGTAGGTATGACTAAGCCTAACTAAATGTGGCCGTGTAGTGTAGGACTGTAGATAACATGCTTGTCGGAGGAGCGGCTGATAATATTTGCGTACTATGCGTATCCTCATGTGGCAAAGAAATAGCGATAAGAAAGTTAGGTACACTCAATGTAATAGAGCTCTTTTCATGTACTCTCAATGCAATGAGTGGTATAAGGTATATGAAACATCTAACAATCTATTTGCAGGGGCAATTTACTACTTATATTTAAAACTAGTACTTCTTTTTTCTCATCTCGCCCCCTCATTTTTCCTATCTCGTGTGCCTTGCTAATCCTCGAGCGCGCAATGGCCAGATGCGCCATCACCATGGCCGCTGTGCGCTAATCCTCGAGTGCGCAATGGCCAAGCCCATTTGAACCGTGCGATGAGGAAAAGAGCATGCAGGGGAGGTGCGCCAGCCCGCTTAGATGCCCTAGGTCCAGACCCATCTATGTTTTGACCGCCATGCCCCGCTGTAGTTGTGCCGCCGCCGTCGGTAGACACTATCCATCTCCATCCCGCACCAATAGCTTCCCTAGATGGTGCAACTTGCCAGTCTAGGCTGGTACCTGTGCTCTTTTTTTAAGACGTGCAAAGCACGTTTTTCATTAAGAGAAGAGAGAGTTACAAAACGCCGCAATGGGAGAACCCCAAAAGAGTGAGGAAACAAGGAGGTTACAACTGAAACAATCAGAGAAAAGAACCCACACCACCATCACAAGAGAGACACAACCGCTAGGAAGCAAAGAGGGTTACAACCCCATGGACAACTAGGGCCTGCACAGACGAACGCCGAGAAGACCCGCACATCATCACTTGCCAAACAGCTTGATGGAGCGGCGGCCGAAGTGGAGGTTCCGCGAGACGATGCCTTCAGGAAGGGAGCGACAATGACACCGCCATCGTCTGCCCACCCACGAAGGGGCAGGCCAGGTCTTCACCTGGCGAACGAAGGCATTTGGAGGCCGCGACAATGCCCCCAGCGGGGTCAATCACGGAAGGAGCGCAACCATTGTCGGCCTAGCAGAAGCTAGACAAGGCTTTCGCCCAGACCTCGAAAGCCAAACCACATAACCAGCCACGGCAAACAAGGTGAGAGCCAGGCGATGGAAAACGTAGCAGGAAGCCTCGGCCAAGGCATCGGAGGACGGGTGTAGGGAACCTCCACGACCAAGATGACAGCAACAACGCCTCCGGGACCAAACGAGGCCGTCCGAACCACCTCGCCGCCTAAGCGTCGGCAGCAACCCAACGGAACCGCGAACTAGCCGTCAGACCTAGAGCCCCGAGCAGAGGGAGGGCCTAGGGTCGCCAACAGGAGGAAGGGCAGCGGCCACTAGCAGAGGGGAGAGCACAGCGGCCGCCGGCACGAGGGGAGGGGCCGCGACCGCCAGCCCGGAGAAGGACGCCGGCAGGGGGGAAGCCAGCCGCCCGGGAGGGGCCGCGGCCGACGGTGGGGAACGGCCCACGGGCGCAGTCAACGAGGTCGGCGGGGAGGTGGCGCAAACTATAGGCGTTGGCGAGGAGCAGTCGAGGCCGCCATCGAGGGGAAGGTTCCGAGGCCGCCCTGGGGGAGCGGAGGACGCCGGCGTCGAAGAAGGAAGCGACGGTGGTGGTACCATAGGGGCGTCAGGCGCGACGGGGGGAGGCAGGGAGGTGGCCAGAGTGCGGGCCCCGCCGCCGTTGCACGAGCCGTCGTGGGAGGAGCGAGGGGCGTCATCGGGTCGTCGCAGGGGCGTGTTGGCGGTCGATTTTCGTCAACCTTGCCACATGTTTACCTTCTATGTTGGTATTAATTTGTTATTCACACTAACGATCCTAACCCTCATTATATGTCAAGTTCGCACTCGCATGTGGTTTTTGGAGTTTATTATCTACACAGTAATCAAGAGCTTAAATGAGGACTTCCAGGTAAAGTTCATCAAGGGTTTTACAAGGTGATCAAGGACCCCGGGACAAGTCAAGATACAAGATGAACATGACTCGAAATGTACCAAGGACTAAAGTGTGAAGCCGAGAAGTGCCGAGGACCTAGACGGAAGAAGCAGGAGTTCATACGCCAAGCACTCTTATCTAAACCGTGCGGAAAATGATGTCAAGGACCCACATGCAACTCCGCAAAAAGTCAGGAAGTCGCTAGAAGCGTCTGGAAGGAAGACGGGGCCAAACTGGGCCAAAGTGGGCCCAGGCCGGCCGGCCCAGCCCATTCTGGGCCTGATTCGGCACCCCCTTTGACCTAGGTGATCCTCAGGCTATTTATAGCCCCCGTGTCTCGAGCCACGCATCAAGCAATTCGTCATCCGCCGCCGAGGAGCATAGAAGAGAGGGACACCCTTCCGGAGAGGAGAGGGTCGAGATGGTTGACTAGGGTTTCCCTAGCTGATGTGGGAACCTTACATGGAAGACCACGTCGGAGTTCTAGAAGCTAAGGATCAAGATCAAGGTAGGATTCCAGTGGTGATCTTGTCCATGTATCATACTTCATGTTGAATTTGCGAGATTGAATCCAATTTCTAGCGATCAAGTGTTTTTTACAACTTTGTCTTCGCTTGGGTTTTCTTATTCTCCGATCTATTCCGCGGATAGATTGCATAGGATGTTCTTGTAGCCATGGTGGGTAGAGGTGCATACCTAACCTTCCGAGCATTTTCAACACGTTCCTCGTGAACGTGCTCTTAGGTTCACCTACACAATAAGCGGGACATCGTGACAGGATGTTGATCACGTGTACGGTAGGTGCCTTTGAGGGTTGGAACGGAAGCCACGATTTAAAGAGGCTTTTAATGAGATTCGTTTGCTTTATTCTTCTTGGTTTTGGAACTTCAACAAAAGACCTGATCTAATCTCTAGATTGGTTTTACCTCCTCTCTTTCTCTTGCTACCTCCGGTGTTTAGTAGATTAGATGTGTTTTCATGGTTCTTCCATATATTAGATGCAAAAACCCTTCTCAAGATCAAAGTGTTTTCTGCTTATTAGATTGGATCTTGTGTTACACATTGTTCCACGGATTCGATACCTTGGGTTCGCCACTCAAGGGAAGAAGGGTCCCTTGACTACGACGGAGGATTTGTCTGCTTGCAAGTCCAAACAAACTTTGCAACGATAATCAAACGTCAACAAGCCCCTTTTTCTGGCGCCGTTGCCGGGGAACAAGTAATCAAGATTCAATCTAGTATTGCGTTTGTGAATATTTTCAGTTTTTCTCTTGATTTTTCTTTTGCATCTCTAAATCTTGATCATCCTCAATAAACAAAATCAATCTAGGGTTTTTAAACCCTTGTTTTCTTTTAGTTTTTTTATATATTTGGCTAACCCTAATGGGAGGTGGACAGCTACATCTCCAACAAAAAAAACATATATTTTGTGGAAGGTCTAGAAAAATTTTGCAGGCAAAGGTGACGTGCAACACGAAGATCTAAAAGCGGAGGCCGGACATCGTCGGAATCTCCAAGAGAAACTCCACCTACAAGATCAAAAGGAGATCAACCGCATCCTCCACTCATCCTAGGGAGATCGTTCCACTAAGACCGTCGGAGCAACAATCGACGTCGGCAAGGGGAAGATCATGTGATGGCGAGAGGAGTGCATTCAAGTTAACCATGATTCAAGGCACGTAACATGGTCAATATAAAATACATTCTACCTGATCATTGCATCGAAAGAGAGGAGCCAAAGGAGAATGAAGCGAAGACTCCAAAGTTGTTGCATCCGTCAAGACCAAGAATCAACGCCCGCCTGTGAAGACCAAAAAGATGACTAAGCCGAAGAATAAACCTACACCAAGGCCAAGGATGGTGTAGAAGTGGGGTCCCCAAGATTGCAATGCCCACAAAGAGCGTTGATCCGAAGTGAAGAAGAGAAGAAGTCTAGCTATAGATTATAAACGAAGTGCTTTGCGGGAGGCAACCCGTTTGTCGAGTCAAGAATAAGCTACCGGGAGGACAACCCGATCAAGAACAAAGCTACCGGGAGGGCAACCCGAAAGATTTCCGAATTTCAAATAAGTGAGTCTTAGAATTTGCTACGCAAAACATTTTATTAACTCTTAAGTGGTTGAATAAGTTTCGGAGAACTTTTTATTTGTTCGGTCGTTTTATTTGGATTTTTCAATCTCAAACCAATGACATGAGCCATCCCATGATTTATTTGCCTCTTTTTGAGAAACTCGTACCAAAAATTCAGATTCTATCCAAGCCTTTCATCCTCTCCATGATATTAAGGTTGGCTAGTTTTACATGTTAAAAACACACGAGTAGAGCCTTGCTATGTTCCTTAATGGTTTTTAATCTTTGACGCATGGCCGGACTTGTGTGAACCTTGATTTTTGGTTTCTTTCAACTTGACATCCATCGGTTTCTCTAGAATTAGAATTTTTCTAAACCCTTTGAATTTATTTTTATTCAAAATCTTTCTCTCTCATGTTTGGCTAAAATTAGAACCTAAACCTATGCCCCCACGGTCAAGTCGGAGGAGCTTGCTATCAACTAATGAAAGCAATCGATCCCGGTGCAACCAAAATAAATTTTACAATTGTTTCGGATGCCTAAAATCTCCTCTAATGATATATTTGGACTCATCGCTAGCGCTAAGTTAATTTTTAATTTTCAAAATTAGAGGAGTAATTAGCATCTAAACATGATCAAGGGGAGTTTTTTGAAGCTTGATTAACATATAGTGCCCCATGATGCATCTTGGGAAAGCATCAATCATTTGGCATCTTGGGCACATGCAAAGGACAAGCATGGGGGAAGCAAGGGCTTTGTTTTGCAGGAAATTAGAAGCACAGGAGGCAAGGGAGCAAAGAAGGGACACAAAGCAAAATAATGGAGGTGGAACTCTAAATCACGCAAGCAAAGAAGTGGTTGTGAATGTTTGGGTGATGGAATCTCATTGGTCACACGGTAAGTATTTTATCTATTTGTTAATTCGTGTTCTTGAGTTCATAGCCCATAAGTTCCAGAAACAACCTAGAAAATTTTTTGAGTTCCATGGGGTTGTAGGATCTTGTCATGTAATCGCCGATCCTTTTGTATTCGATCTATTGTTCATGTTGATGATGCTTTGATGATTAAGGTTAGCTACCTTGCTTTTGGGGTTGCTCCTGTAGATCACATCAACATATCATGTCACACCTCAATAGATTGGCTTCACCATGATAGGCGGTTGCATGTTCAAGTATTCGTAAACCCTTTGGGCAAACATAACTCCTATCTTGTGCACCTCACACTTCACCCTAACAATAATAAACTCCGCCCTCCATATTCTTTCTTTGTGTGTTTTTCCACCGGCAAGAAACCCCCGGGGGAGTTTTTGTGACTTTGTGCAGCAAGGCAAGATGAAAGAGATCATGAACATCATCCTCGGAAGGAAAGACACGATCATCATCGTCGGAGTCATCATCAAGCTCTTCGAGGAGGCACTCGGTCTCCGAGTCTCCCTGAAGCATGGAGGAAGACGTGGCACAACCGAGGAGTGGCATGGTGCCCCTTGGTGGCATAAGGAGTACACGAAGCTCGTCCATGCGGTACACCAAACCGCAAGGACACACGGAGGAGCCACTCGTTCCACTAAGACGCTCAACTCGTTCATCCACTCCACCACCATACACTCCGAGTCATTCCAATGGATTCATCATGAAGACGGAGAAGGAGGAGGAGAGGCTTGTTCGTCTTGAGAGGAGGCTTGCCAAATGTTGACTTCAATGACACCCTCCAAGTGTAGGATTCTACTCGGATATCAAATCTTGAGCAACCTTGGATGGGTGCAATTCTTTAATGGAGTTGGTGTGACTACTCACAAGGAGCTTGCCTTGGAAATTCTTATACATTAGCACTGGTCATTAATGAAGGGGTGTCGTGCCTCTCATTCCGCCTTGAAGATAAAGAGCAACTAGTTCCTTATGGAGATATTGGAGAACTACTCGATTACAAGAAGGAAGCCCCGGAGCAAGTTAATGTCCATGAAAACATGTTAGAAGGAATTTTGGGAATTATTTCGGGAGAAGATGACAAGGAACCCAAAATTTCTCCTTGTCGGGATTTCTTTGGGATCGAGTACATGAAGCAAGGAAAATTCATTAGTGGAGATGAGAGGAGAAGGTACAAGTTGACAAAGATTAATGTTCCTCTTCCCAACATGAGGTTGAGATCGAATGAAGACAAAATTGGTTAGAGGAAGGATTTCTTGTATCGGAAAAGAAGATTAAGAACAAGGTAAGTCAACATGTCAATTAAAATTTTAAGACTAATCTTCTGTGGAGATTTGTTTGTTCAAGCAATAGGTATTGGAAGCAATCACGATGCCCCCGAAATCACAAGATCAAGCTCTTCAACATCTTCGAAGTCTGTTCGCATCAAGTTTTGCACAGCCTCATGGATATCTTTGGATATTTAGAAGCCCCACGAAGTTACACTTCCAATGAGTCAAGAATCAAATCAATCGGAGGTTCCTACAAGCGGATATGTTCGAATCACCGATGATTGCACGTCCTGAAAATTTCTGGATAGCAAGCAAAGCTGAAGTGAAACAGCCCTAACTCCCTCATTCGGAGTCCAATTAAGATGAATGAGTACCCGTTGGAAAGGTAATTTTACAAATATTTTAATAGAATCATATTTTGGTATATATTCTGTTATGTATACAGGGGGAAATCCAAAGAAGAGGCAGCTCCAATATGATGAGAACAAGATGGCGAGGGTGAGGACGACAACAACGAAGAGGAGCTTAGGGAATGCTTCCATTAGACCACTCATGAAGAAACTCAGAGGCTTGGAACAAAACAAAGACCCCTGAAGCATTGGCAAATGAAGACACGAGTTGGTGGCATCCGACGCTGAGAGCCAGGTGTGGTTCGAGGACCGGTGGATGGTCGCTTCCTGGTGTGATGAGTGATTGACAACGTGGTGTGGACTGATTCTTGGCTAAGTATTGCAGGTGCAGGTTGCGGCTTGACTGGTGCAGGTGCAGGTGAAGAACAAGCGTGAAAGGTCGTTACCGGTGAGGCCTCCAGGTGTGGAGAAGACAAGTAGGCTTGGTTCGAGGGACCCGGTGGCCAGCGGGGTCAAGTGCGGGCCGCATGGTGGCAAGAACGGCAAGATGAAGTTATGGACGGTTTCTTGGTTGAGCCTCAAAACCAAGGTCGAGCCGGGACTACATGGGAGCCGAGTCATGAGTGGTGATTGGCGGAGGCTACACCGAGTTCGCGGGGTTTCCGGTGGTTCACCAGAAAACCACTGGGTTCCTTGGTTGATCCACAAAGCCAAGGCCGAAGAACCGAAGACGGAGGTGCAGCAGCTCCAGACCGGTCTGACCGGTGGGTACCGGTCTGACCGGTGAGGAGAACCGGTCTGACCGGTGTGTGACGACGCAGTCCAGAATCTTCGAAGCGGAGGACACGCGTCGGGATCGCAAGGCTTGCGTCGAGGCTAAGCAAGTTTGCGGTCGCTGGGCATCCGTCCGATGGTGCGAAGACAAAGACTTCCAATTTCGCCCTCGAGGGGCATGTATCCCTAGTTAGCTAGTAAGGGTATTTTCGTCTTTCGGTTGCCTCCATATAACCCAAGTGGTGAGAGGATGGCAGCTATCTCTTGGAACCCTAGCTCATTTGGTTTTCCTATTTTCCTTCCTATTTTCTTAGGATTTTCGTAGGACTAGCTTGAGAGCTTCATGGTGAGATCTTGTGAGAGGGAAGGATGATCGGGCGGCAAGCTAGACCTTGTATGAACCTCTTTGGTATGTATAGATGATTCGGCGTGGTTCCTCAAGGCTTGGATGTGTCTTTCCCGTTTCTCCTTTTTGGTGATTTTCGGAGCCCTTTCTTGGTGATTTTCTTGGAGCGATTTCGAGGCCTTTCTCTTTGGGATTTGGTGGGGGATGTATGCATGAACCCTTCGTGGTTCTTTTCCCTTTGATTCCCCTTCCAAATCCGTGAGCAAAGGGGCTCGATTTTGGGGTTTTCGTGGCTCTAGGGTTAGAGGCGTTCTTGGTGGAATTTCTTCGATTCCTCTTGATTTGACAAGTTTTGGTGGACCAAATCTTGGCTATGGAGTACCCATGAGGTGTTCCTACTATCCCCAAAGTCTTGTGCAAAACCATGGAGCGAATCGGGAGATCGGGAGTTGGATTTGGGGGAGTTGACTCGCGAGCGCTGTTCATCCCGAGCTACCCAGGCACGACCGGTCTGACCGGTGCTCTTGACCAGTCTGACCAGTGCTAGCCCTTGGTGGGTTTTTGTCTCGGGGAATAGCCTTGTCCGTGTGGTTTTGTCCCGTGGTCCTGCTGATCAGTTCTTGGCGTGTTTGGAGTTGTTTTGCTAGGTTTTGTGAGGGGTTCTTCTTCCTCACAGACTGTGTTTCGTGGTGGTTTTTGTTCCAGGGCCTAGAGGAGTCACTGAGGCTTCCTGGAACGTTTGTTGTATGGCTGCTGTAGCCACCGGCCTGACCGGATCTGTCCACCGGTCTGACCGGCGCAGGCCATCGGTCTGACCGGTGTAGCACAGGCAGCAAGCCGTGCAAGTTTCCGCTGTGTGGTTTGGTGAGTTTTGGCTCGGAAGGTTGAGTGTTGGTTCCTAGGACCAGTAGCACTCCAGTGGCTGCGTGGTCTTGGCCAACTTGGGTAGTTGGGTCGGAGACGTGAGTTGGAAGCCGTGTTCGTCTTGTTGGAGTTCTCATCTCCTTCGAGAAGAATTTTTATCGGCTCCCATTCACTCCCCCCCTCTCTGGTTCGCCTAATCGGTCCTTCAATTGGTATCAGAGCCGGTTCGGGTCTTTATTGACTCTTACCAGTCTAAGATCCAAAGATGGCGTACCAGGAACGGGGTTCGGGTCCTCCGCACTTCGATGGGAAGAACTACCAGATGTGGCAGAGGCGGATGGCAGCGTTACTCCGTGGAAAGGGTCAGATCCTTTGGGATGTCACGGTGAACACAGCTTATGTTCATCCGATGAACTTCCTTGCTCCAGGATCGAGGGATATGTTCGAAGCCAACAACAAGGCTGTCGACTACTTGTTTCGTGCTCTGTGTCAGCCTGAATTCGATTGGGTTCAGACAGAGGACTTAGCTTGTAGGATTTGGGAGCAGTTGAAGGATGCTCATGCTGGGAATGCTCAGGTTCAGGCTCGGATGTACGCGACTTACCGGAGATAGTACGAGAACTTCACTCATCTCCCCGGCGAGTCCGTCGATGCCCTTTTCCAGCGATTTACGGTCGTTGTGAACAACATGAGAGCCAATGTGGACGTCCTCCCATACAATGATCATGATAGAGCCGTGAAGCTCTTGCACTCGTTGGATCGTACCGTATGGGACGGGAAGTTTGAGGCTATTGTTGAGTCCGAGAAGTATGACACCTTGACGGTGAACGAGCTGTTCTCGAAGCTCAAGTCAGCTGAGTTGGACCGTGGTATGACAGCCAAGATCGAGAGCCCGACTGATTCTCATAGTCTCGCTCTCGTTAGTGGCAAAGGAGCTAAGTCTAATGCTAACGCATCCTCAAGGATGTACTCTCTGTCTTCTTTGATGTCTTTGCCAGACGAGGAGTTCGACGTGCTTGGAGAGGACGAGCTGGCGTTGCTGACCTGGCGGTTCGAGAGGCTGCACGAGAACCGGGTGAACACGAGGAGGACAGCACGGACGTGCTTTCAGTGCGGCAAGCCAGGACACTTCGTCGCCGACTGCCCGGAGAAGACGGAGAACAAGGACGGCTACAAGGACGGCTACAGGCACCGATCGAGCAAGGATGGCAAGTACCGATCGAGGCGCGATCACAAGCACAAGAACAAGCACAAGGACGAGCGACGGTCGAGGAAGAAGGATGGCCGCGGCAGGAAGGCCCGAGCAATGGTCGGAGCAAGCGACGTCGACTCCAGCTCCGCGTACTCTTCCTCGAGCTCGAGTAGCAGTGCAGATGAAGGTGATCGGCGCAAGAACAAGAAGTCATCCAGGAACTTGAGCGGGTTGAGCTGCTTCTCGGGAGATGGCTTCTGCGGCATGGCCCGTAGCTCCGGCAGCAAGAAGAGCCACCAGAGTGACTCGGACTCTGACTCCGAGGATGAGGTATGTGATGAGCTCTCTTCTTTGCGCAAGGAGAATGATGAGTTGGTTGACTTGCTTGATAACCGCGATCACATGCTTAGAGAGGCCAAGAAGATGAGGAAAGAACTTAGGGCCTCACTAGAAGATGCTAGGAACCGTGTGGCTGAGCTAGAAACCCAGAACCTAGATGCTAAGCTTGAGATTGATTCGCTTAAGGCTTCTCCTGTGGTTTCTGATGAGATTGATTGTTGTGATTGCTCTGTGTACCTAGCTGATCTTACTGCTCTTAAGGATAAGCATGCTTCTACTTGTGATGAACTAGATATGCTTAGGGTTGAAGTGGCTGAGCTTAAGTCTAGACCTGCTTTGCTAGGTGCTTGCACTTCTTGCCCTGTTTTGCATGGAAAGATTGATGAGATGCATGCTTACACTGTTTCGCTTGAGGCTAAGTTGAAAGAGCCTATTCCCACTTCTTGCTCTACTTGTGAATTGCATGCGGTTAAGAATTTGGAGCTTGCATATTATGTTGATCGCTTGCAGGATGAGAATGATGAGCTGAGAAAATGTATGAGCTGGTTGTCGGGTCAGGAGCCTCAGCTTGGTATCATGATAGCGGCTTTCAAACGCTATGATGGTCAGGCACTTGGGGCTGACAATCTTGGAGAGAACTGTGGTGAGGGAGTTGAGAGAGTTGGAGAGATTCCTATCCCACCACCAAACAGACACAAGAACAAGTTTGAGCCCAAGCCTAACCATCTCAGAAACAAACTTGACACTACTCCAGATCCACCCATATTCCCTCACCCAACAAATGATTTTCAGAAACCGGTGAAGTTTGTGAGCCCAAAGGGAGGTAAGGAAGGAGAGAAGAAGGGTGAGAAGCCGAGTGGGCAGCCCCAAGCCTAAGCCTAAGCCACAGCCCATAAAGTTCCATTGTGGGTATTGTGGGAGAGATGGTCACAAGGATGAGTTTTGCTTCAAGAGGAAGCGTGAGGAGAGAATGGCTAGAGAGTGGGCTAACAAGGACAGGTACCACCCCTCTAATGGTGTACCTGAGCCTCGTATGCTGATGCCCAGGGCCAAGGCGATTGTGAGGACGGTTCCGGCTTGGGGAGACCGGAAGGCTGCAGGTGCTGCTGCTGGCCGAGCTACACCAGTCAGACCAGTGTACTACACCGGTCAGACCGGTGCAGGTCTAGGCAGACAGCGAGTCGGGTTTCGTGCTCGTGAGGATGCTCGGTTTGGTTCTGGAGGTCGTGGTTCTGGTGGTTGGTCTGGAAAGTTTGCAGGTGGTCAGTTTGCTAGGCGTTCTCCACCTCGTGCTCCATACGGGGGTGGGAGGAGTCGTAGTTTTGAGATGGAGAGGAGGAACGATCCACAGTTTCCCTTTCGTGGCTTTCGTCCTCCTCCAGCTAAAGAGGGTTGGTTCCCTCGTGGTGGTGTTCGTGGTGGTAGCTTTGATAGGCGTGATGATTTGGTTTGTGCTAACCCCACTTTGGAGCAAATGGCTCGGCACTGGTTTTACTCTTTTGGTACTAAACCCAGTGCTGAGTCGTTTGTTCACTCACGTGCTCGCTTTTGAATTTCAGGTGGGAGACTTGAAGAACATTTGGTTGATTGACTCCGGTTGCTCGAGGCATATGACCGGAGATAAGGGGTGGTTCTCAAGTCTCGTCCCGGTGGTGACAAAGAAGTACATCACCTTTGGGGACAATGGGCGAGGGCGTGTGCTGTCAGAAGGTGAGATTAAGGTAAGTAACAAGATCACTCTCAGGCGTGTTGCTCTTGTTCAATCGCTTGGATACAACTTACTTTCTGTGTCCTAGTTGTTGGATGAGGGTTTTGAGGTGTTGTTTCGGCCTGGTGGTTCTCGGATTTTAGATTCTCGGGGGGATCTTGTTTGCATGATCGTTCCCGAGGGTCAAGTGTTCCGAGCTGATTTTTCTCAGTCTTCTGGTGTGGAGCATTGCTTCTTGGCTGGTTCTTCGAGTGAGTTGTGGAAGTGGCATAGGAAGTTGGGTCACTTGAGCTTTGACCTTTTGTCTCGCTTGAGTAAACTCAATTTGGTCTGAGGATTGCCACGGTTGAGGTTTGAGAAAGAGTTGGTTTGTGCGCCGTGTAGGCATGCCAAGATGGTAGCCTCTTCTCACCCGCCTCTCACCGATGTGATGACTGAGCGTCCATGCGAGCTGCTCCATATGGACCTTGTTGGCCCAGCTCGTGTGCGATCTGCGGGTGGGAAGTGGTATGTCCTTGTTGCGGTGGACGACTACTCTCGGTATGCGTGGGTGTTCTTTCTTGAGGAGAAAGTGGAGACGTTTGGTTTTGTTCAAGATCTTGTCTTGAGGTTAAGAAACGAGAGGCACGGAGATGCCATACGAGCGATCCGCAGTGACAATGGCTCGGAATTCAAAAACTCTGGCTTCGAAACCTTTTGCCATGACTTGGGTCTTGAACATCAGTTTTCGAGTCCGTATACGCCTCCCCAGAATGGCGTGGTGGAAAGGAAAAACAGGACCTTGTGCGAGATGGCTCGGACGATGCTCGACGAGCATAGGACTCCGAGAAGGTTCTGGGCTGAGGCGGTCAATACCGCGTGCCATGTGTCGAACAGGATCTACCTCAGGGTTCACAAGAAGAAAACCTGTTACGAGTTGATGCACGGTCGCACACCCAAGGTGAGTCACTTCCATGTCTTTGGTTGTAAATGCTTCATTCTGAAGAAAGGGAAGAAGTTGGACAAGTTCGAGGCTAGGTCTGTCGATGGCATTTTCTTTGGTTATGCATCTCATTCTAGAGCATTTCGTGTGCTCAATCTTGAAACTAACCAAATCGTGGAGACTTGCGAGGTAACCTTCGATGAGACACAGCCACGTAGTCAGCTTGTTTTTGAGTGTGCAGGTGACGACGAACTTGGCGAGGAGATCTTTCAGGAGGAGGAGCATGAACATGGAGATGATGAAGATGGCGGTGTGATGCCCGAGGCTGAACATGTACCTACTACTTCGACGACGATCGAGAATGGACCCTCTCCCACACCTACAACGACAAACCCAGATCAAGGCGAAGCTGCTGTTGAGGGGGAGGTAGCATCAAGGCGAGAACCTCCCCGACGAGTGCAAGTGGATCACCCAGCTTCGAGAATCATCGGCGACATGAATGAACGTACTACACGGTCGAGGGTTCGGAACAATTCTCATTTCGCTCATGCTGCTTTTGTTGCCACCTTTGAGCCCAAAGACATTGGACACGCATTATCTGATCATAATTGGGTTAACTCGATGCATGAGGAGTTAGAGAATTTTGAGAGGAACCAAGTTTGGGTGTTGGTTGACCCTCCCCCAGGGTGTAAGCCGATTGGGACAAAATGGGTGTGGAAAAATAAAGAGGGAGAGAAAGGAGAAGTGGTGAGGAACAAGTCGAGACTTGTTGCTCAGGGGTACAGTCAGAAAGAGGGGATCGACTACGAGGAGACTTTCGCTCCTGTAGCTCGTTTGGAGGCGATCAGGATCCTTCTAGCCTTTTCCGTGGCTAAAGGGTTCAAGTTGTACCAAATGGATGTGAAGAGTGCTTTTCTGAACGGTGTGTTGGAGGAAGAGGTGTTTGTGAGGCAACCACCGGGGTTTGAGAGTGAGAAGTACCCTCACCGGGTGTACAAGTTGAGGAAGGCGCTGTATGGGTTGAAGCAGGCGCCTAGAGCTTGGTATGGTAGGTTGAGGGGGTTCCTGTTTGAGAGAGGGTTTGAGATGGGGAAGGTCGACCAGACCTTGTTTCTCCTCAGGCAGGGCAGAGATATCCTGATTGTGCAGGTATACGTGGATGATATTGTCTTTGGTGGCTCGTCTAACTCTCTTGTTGCAAGGTTTGCAGAAGACATGAGCAGGGAATTTGAGATGAGCATGATGGGCGAGTTGCAGTTCTTCCTTGGGCTACAAATCAAGCAATCAAAGGAAGGAACATTTGTGCACCAAGCTAAGTACACCAAGGATATTGTGAGGAAGTTCAAGATGGAGGACTCTAAGGCCATGGCGACGCCTATGAGTACGACTACAGCTCTCGATGCGGACGAGGAAGGTGAACACGTGGATCAGAAGGAGTACCGGAGCATGATCGGGTCACTCCTCTACTTGACGGCGATGAGGCCGGACATTCAATTCTCGGTGTGTCTGTGCGCTCGTTTTCAAGCTTCTCCGAGGACTTCGCATCGGCAAGCAGTCAAGCGCATTTTCAGGTATTTGCGACACACTCCCGACTTTGGCCTTTGGTACTCTGCGTCTTCTTCTTTGGCGCTTCATGGATTTTCAGACGCGGACTTTGCCGGGTGTCGGTTGGATAGGAAGTCCACTTCTGGGACTTGCCAGTTCTTGGGTTCTTCTTTGGTGTCTTGGTCTTCCCGCAAACAGTCGAGTGTTGCTCAATCCACTACCGAGGCAGAGTATGTGGCCGCAGCTAGTTGTTGCTCTCAGCTCCTTTGGATCACATACACCATGAGTGACTTTGGTGAGGAGTATATCCATGTCCCACTTCAATGTGATAGCACTAGTGCCATAAGCGTTGCAAAGAACCCAGTGCTCCATTCCAAAACCAAGCACATAGAGGTGAGGTATCATTTTCTGAGAGACAACGTAGAGAAAGGGAAGAAAGCTTTGATCCATGTACCCACACATGAACAACTAGCCGATATTTTCACCAAACCCCTAGATCAAGCAACTTTCACTCGTTTGCGGGGGGAGCTTGGTGTTTGTTTGATTTCTTGAGTTGGTGTGTGGGAGCTCCTTTGTAGCATATGTATAGCTTTCCTTTGTGCATTTCTTGCATTTGGCATGGCATATGTAACATGATGTATAGGCATCTTTGTATCTTAGGTTGCATGCATTTTGTATCATATGCATTGTTTAGGAAAGGCTTCTCCTATATACATTGTTCACCATGGAATGATATATATGTCTTTGTGAGCTAATTTGGTAAGCTATGGTTAGTTTGGCTTAGCTCTTGATAATCTTGGTTTGTATCCATGGTTGATGGCTATGTTTTTGAAAATTTCATATGTATGCTCTCTTGTGAGTAAATGCCTTTACATGATCTTGACATGTTTTTGTGGCTTGGCTATGCTTAATTTGTGGTTGGATAGCTTATTTTGATCATATGGGGCCAAAGGCTCATTTGCCATCATGAATGTTTAGCCCCCATGCTTCATCTTGTGGAGGGGCATAAGTTTCTTTTTGTCGCAAAGACATTTCATGTACCAATTATAAATCTGAAAATGAAATGTAAATTGCTTGGAAAATGTGCTCCCATGTCATATGTGCTAATTTTAACTTGCTTTGGGTGCTAAATCGTTGCATGATGCCTACCAATGAGAAGTCTCATATATAGAAGTAGGCACATGGCTCGGTGGCTTTGACATGACATGAGGTGCTTGTGGGTGTTTATGATGGTCTTATGCTTAGAATGGTTGTCCTAGCATGAAGTTTGTGTGGCTTTGCCATTTTGACATGTTTTGCTCATGTTTAGGACTTTGCTCATGAGAGGGTGATTTTTCGCAAAATTGCTAAATTCTATCTTAGCTTCGCCCAATGGTTGTGAAACTTGGTGATCATGAAGTTTATGTCATTACGAAGCTATAGAGTATCTAACTTGCTCGTTTGGACATGTGTAGCATCCTATGTTGAATTTTGTCTATTTGAGAAGCTCTGGGTTGCATTTTTTGCATTTTTGGCTTGATTCATGCATTGTCAACAAGGGGGAGAAGTTTGAGCATGTTTTGGCCTACTGAATGCATTTGGAAGGTTTTCAGGTGGTTTCGAGCCATTTTTGGGCTCTGTTGTGCACCGGTCTGACCGGTTGAGGTCACCGGTCTGACCGGTCAGAGTGCTGGTCATGTTCATATGTTGAGCACCGGTCAGACCGGTGGTGTCGACCGGTCTGACCGGTCAGAGCTGAGCTGTTGCAGCTGCTCTGTTTCGTGAAGTGGTTTGCATGCATTTGTCCAGGGGGAGTTGCATTGGTTTAGGGGGAGCTTGCATGTGTGCAGGGGGAGCTCTTTGTGGTTTTCAAGTTTTGGTTTGATGGTTTGTGCTCTTTGCTTGAGCATGTTTTGTCTCGGATGTGTCGAGCCGTTGCCCTTGCCTAAGGGGTCCGAGAGTTGTCTTCTTCAAGTGATCTTGCTCTTTGCCTTTTCTTTGGCTTTCGATCGCTTGTTGGAGTTTCTTTTAGTCGTTTCTTTTCTTTTCCTTTTCTCTTGGTTACCAAAACGTGTGTGTTGTCAATGCACTCATCAAGGGGGAGATTGAGAGCCAGGTGTGGTTCGAGGACCGGTGGATGGTCGCTTCCTGGTGTGATGAGTGATTGACAACGTGGTGTGGACTGATTCTTGGCTAAGTATTACAGGTGCAGGTTGCGGCTTGACTGGTGCAGGTGCAGGTGAAGAACAAGCGTGAAAGGTCGTTGCCGGTGAGGCCTCCAGGTGTGGAGAAGACAAGTAGGCTTGGTTCGAGGGACCCGGTGGCCAGCGGGGTCAAGTGCGGGCCGCATGGTGGCAAGAACGGCAAGATGAAGTCATGGACGGTTTCTTGGTTGAGCCTCAAAACCAAGGTCGAGCCGGGACTACGTGGGAGCCGAGTCATGAGTGGTGATTGGCGGAGGCTACACCGAGTTCGCAGGGTTTCCGGTGGTTCACCAGAAAACCACTGGGTTCCTTGGTTGATCCACAAAGCCAAGGCCGAAGAACCGAAGACGGAGGTGCAGCAGCTCCAGACCGGTCTGACCGGTGGGTACCGGTCTGACCGGTGAGGAGAACCGGTCTGACCGGTGTGCGACGACGCAGTCCAGAATCTTCGAAGCGGAGGACACGCGTCGGGATCGCAAGGCTTGCGTCGAGGCTAAGCAAGTTTGCGGTCGCTGGGCATCCGTCCGATGGTGCGAAGACAAAGACTTCCAATTTCGCCCTCGAGGGGCATGTATCCCTAGTTAGCTAGTAAGGGTATTTTCGTCTTTCGGTTGCCTCCATATAACCCAAGTGGTGAGAGGATGGCAGCTATCTCTTGGAACCCTAGCTCATTTGGTTTTCCTATTTTCCTTCCTATTTTCTTAGGATTTTCGTAGGACTAGCTTGAGAGCTTCATGGTGAGATCTTGTGAGAGGGAAGGATGATCGGGCGGCAAGCTAGACCTTGTATGAACCTCTTTGGTATGTATAGATGATTCGGCGTGGTTCCTCAAGGCTTGGATGTGTCTTTCCCGTTTCTCCTTTTTGGTGATTTTCGGAGCCCTTTCTTGGTGATTTTCTTGGAGCGATTTCGAGGCCTTTCTCTTTGGGATTTGGTGGGGGATGTATGCATGAACCCTTCGTGGTTCTTTTCCCTTTGATTCCCCTTCCAAATCCGTGAGCAAAGGGGCTCGATTTTGGGGTTTTCGTGGCTCTAGGGTTAGAGGCGTTCTTGGTGGAATTTCTTCGATTCCTCTTGATTTGACAAGTTTTGGTGGACCAAATCTTGGCTATGGAGTACCCATGAGGTGTTCCTACTATCCCCAAAGTCTTGTGCAAAACCATGGAGCGAATCGGGAGATCGGGAGTTGGATTTGGGGGAGTTGACTCGCGGGCGCTGTTCATCCCGAGCTACCCAGGCACGACCGGTCTGACCGGTGCTCTTGACCAGTCTGACCGGTGCTAGCCCTTGGTGGGTTTTTGTCTCGGGGAATAGCCTTGTCCGTGTGGTTTTGTCCCGTGGTCCTGCTGATCAGTTCTTGGCGTGTTTGGAGTTGTTTTGCTAGGTTTTGTGAGGGGTTCTTCTTCCTCACAGGCTGTGTTTCGTGGTGGTTTTTGTTCCAGGGCCTAGAGGAGTCACTGAGGCTTCCTGGAACGTTTGTTGTACGGCTGCTGTAGCCACCGGCCTGACCGGATCTGTCCACCGGTCTGACCGGCGCAGGCCATCGGTCTGACCGGTGTAGCACAGGCAGCAAGCCGTGCAAGTTTCCGCTGTGTGGTTTGGTGAGTTTTGGCTCGGAAGGTTGAGTGTTGGTTCCTAGGACCAGTAGCACTCCAGTGGCTGCGTGGTCTTGGCCAACTTGGGTAGTTGGGTCGGAGACGTGAGTTGGAAGCCGTGTTCGTCTTGTTGGAGTTCTCATCTCCTTCGAGAAGAATTTTTATCGGCTCCCATTCACTCCCCCCCTCTCTGGTTCGCCTAATCGGTCCTTCAATTGGTATCAGAGCCGGTTCGGGTCTTTATTGACTCTTACCAGTCTAAGATCCAAAGATGGCGTACCAGGAACGGGGTTCGGGTCCTCCGCACTTCGATGGGAAGAACTACCAGATGTGGCAGAGGCGGATGGCAGCGTTCCTCCGTGGAAAGGGTCAGATCCTTTGGGATGTCACGGTGAACACAGCTTATGTTTATCCGATGAACTTCCTTGCTCCAGGATCGAGGGATATGTTCGAAGCCAACAACAAGGCTGTCGACTACTTGTTTCGTGCTCTGTGTCAGCCTGAATTCGATCGGGTTCAGACAGAGGACTTAGCTTGTAGGATTTGGGAGCAGTTGAAGGATGCTCATGCTGGGAATGCTCAGGTTCAGGCTCGGATGTACGCGACTTACCGGAGAGAGTACGAGAACTTCACTCATCTCCCCGGCGAGTCCGTCGATGCCCTTTTCCAGCGATTTACGGTCGTTGTGAACAACATGAGAGCCAATGTGGACGTCCTCCCATACAATGATCATGATAGAGCCGTGAAGCTCTTGCACTCGTTGGATCGTACCGTATGGGACGGGAAGTTTGAGGCTATTGTTGAGTCCGAGAAGTATGACACCTTGATGGTGAACGAGCTGTTCTCGAAGCTCAAGTCGGCTGAGTTGGACCGTGGTATGACAGCCAAGATCGAGAGCCCGACTGATTCGCATAGTCTCGCTCTCGTTAGTGGCAAAGGAGCTAAGTCTAACACTAACGCATCCTCAAGGATGTACTCTCTGTCTTCTTTGATGTCTTTGCCAGACGAGGAGTTCGACGTGCTTGGAGAGGACGAGCTGGCGTTGCTGACCAGACGGTTCGAGAGGCTGCACGAGAACCGGGTGAACACGAGGAGGACAGCACGGACGTGCTTTCAGTGCGGCAAGCCAGGACACTTCGTCGCCGACTGCCCGGAGAAGACGGAGAACAAGGACGGCTACAAGGACGGCTACAGGCACCGATCGAGCAAGGATGGCAAGTACCGATCGAGGCGCGATCACAAGCACAAGAACAAGCACAAGGACGAGCGACGGTCGAGGAAGAAGGATGGCCGCGGCAGGAAGGCCCGAGCAATGGTCGGAGCAAGCGACGTCGACTCCAGCTCCGCGTACTCTTCCTCGAGCTCGAGTAGCAGTGAAATTGAAGGTGATCGGCGCAAGAACAAGAAGTCATCCAGGAACTCGAGCGGGTTGAGCTGCTTCGCGGGAGATGGCTTCTGCGGCATGACCCGTAGCTCCGGCAGCAAGAAGAGCCACCAGAGTGAAGGATCGTGGAACTACATGAAGACATTTAAGACATGTGTGAAGCCCCGCAAATAAAGGAAAATTGTGGGAGAGGGATCATCCTCCGCGGCCCAATACGAAGGAGAGGCTGCACATCAAGATAATGAACAACCACATGGAGGGATTCCGATGCCACCACGATATGGAGGAAGTATGCCAATGGAAGCATGAGGGAGTGGGGCAGCCACGCCACCACATCCTCCACCATACATGGTTCCTAACGAAGTTTTCATGGTGCCCCATCCAAACCAATGCAAGTCAAATGGAAGAAGTGACCTGAAACATTGCCTATCAAATTGGTCGCCTTCACATATCACCGCCGGAATAATTTCGAAGAGGACCGGCGCAACCATGCTACAAGCAAGATCATCAATATCAACCACCGTGAGATGAAGAATGGAGAAGGAGAAAGACGAAAAATAATTATGCCTTCAAATTCGGTTCGATTTTCCCTCTTTCCTTTTCGATATTTTCAGCTTTTATGCAAGTTTATATATGCATAGCATTTTTAGTTTTTATTTATTTTCAGCATGTGTGTTAGTAGTAGTGTTTGCTTTAAATCAACATGAATAAAGTTTGCCACCATGATTATCACCTTTAGTGAAGATAATAAGTTGATGCCATGTTGATATATGATGAAAGTTGCCGCTTTGCTCATCTTTGCGCTTGTTATGCATGTTTAAGCTAGTGCTCTCTTTTAATATGAATCTGAAATTTAATTAAATAATAGCATAATCTTGTGTGGAGGTTATGATAACTCAAGTCCCATAGTTCTTTTTCGTTGCTCTCAATTTTGAATGATCAAAGAACCTTTTTATTCTCAAAAAGTTATGCTAACCTTGTCATGAGTACCGCTTGCATTTTGCTCTACCCATCCAAAGCCTAAACTTACTTGAGTGCAAAACATTAGTATATACAAGATTTATTTTTGAGTGCATTAATTCAAGGCCTGATTTCTCTAGCCCGAGACTAAGAAGCTGGTCATTCCGTTTTTGCGTATCGTTCTTTAGGCTAGCCCTTCTATCCGTGCATTGTGAGTTTCCACATTGGGAATTTTGCAAACCTCGCCAGATATCCAACCATAAAACCCAAACATATCTTTTTGTGTTCACCTCCTTGACCACAACCCAATATATGAGTATGGATGAATATTTCGAGGAAGATTACAAGGAAGGTGCTTCAAGTGAGTAAGGGAGACTTCCAAAAGGATCCCTAGGAGATTTTTCGTGTATCTCTCTCTAAGAAAATATGAGAGCTTCAATTTCCACCTTGGCATATTTATCACCTCTTTTGCCCGAGGACGAGCAAACGTCTAAGCATGGGGAGTTGCCAAGGAAGTGCTAGTATAGTCTAGAGTTCAAGGGGAGCAAATAAAAAAAGAAGGAAAAAAAGAGAGAAAAAGTATGATGAAAAAAATTATGATGAAAAAAATGATAAAGAAGAAAAATTATGATGAGAAAAAGAAAGAAAGAAAGAAGAAAGAAAAAAAATAATAAAGCTCCCCGGTTCTCTAGCTATGTTTAGTGCTTTTTGAATTTTCAAGAGGATTCAAGATCAAGACCCATACTCATCTTTCCAACCATGTGCAATCCGATAACGAGGACTTCGTTTGTGCCTTGGGATCACTCTTTGCCATTTGCACATGTCCACCTATCTCCAAAGTGTGTGTATTTTTATCTCCCCCCTCCTTGATAACATTATTTTTCCAATGACCTTTTTGACGAGTCTCGGTAAGACCATGAGAAGCTAGTTTTGTTTTAATAATATCTCAACTATAATATCTTGGTAGGACTAAACTTTCCTATAGCTCCATATAAAGCCTACCACCATATACTTTGAGAGAGGAAAGGAGTAGAACAAGTAGGCTTGAGAGACAAGTTAGATGAGAGTACATGAGCAAAGTGCAATATGGTTATTTTTGATCTTGGTAAAGCAATTTTTCTCTTTATCTCATTCTTTATTTTTCAAAATTTCTGAGATTTGTTTAAAAGTTTGAGAGCTTGATCAAGTACTTGTGGAAAGAGCTTGAATGATATCTACCCTCCATAAAGATAAAAGTTAGTACATTATGGAACTTTAATGAACCTAAATTTAGAGAGCATTATGTTTTCTCATGTATGATCAAGTGCACAGTGAGAACATTGAAAGGCAACACTGATATCCATTGAAGGCTTACTCGAGGATGAGCAAGGTTTAAGCATGGGGGGATGTTGGCGGTCGATTTCCGTCAACCTAGCCACATGTTTACCTTCTATGTTGGTATTAATTTGTTATTCACAGTAACGATCCCAACCCTCATTATATGTCAAGTTCGCACTCGCATGTGGTTTTTGGAGTTTATTATTTACACAGGAATCAAGAGCTTAAATGAGGACTTCCGGGTAAAGTTCATCAAGGGTCTTACAAGGTGATCACGGACCCCGGGACAAGTCAAGATACAAGATGAACATGACTCCAAATGAACCAAGGACTAAAGCGTGAAGCCGAGAAGTGCCGAGTACCTAGACGGAAGAAGCGGGAGTTCATACGCCAAGCACCCTTATCTAAACCGCGAGGAAAATGACGTCAAGGACCCACATGCAACTCGGCAAAAAGTCAGGAAGTCGCGAGAAGCGTCTGGAAGGAAGACGGGGCTGAACTGGGCCGAAGTGGGCCCAGGCCGGCCCGTCCAGCCCATTCTGAGCCCGGTTCGGCACCCCCTTTGACCTAGGTGATCCTCGGGCTATTTATAGCCCCCGTGCCTCGAGCCACACATGAAGCAATTCGTCATCCACCGCCGAGGAGCAGAGAAGAGAGGGACACCCTTCCAGAGAGGAGAGGGTCGAGATGGTTGACTAGGGTTTCCCTAGCCGATGTGGGAACCTTGCATGGAAGACCACGTCGGAGTTCTAGAAGCTAAGGATCAAGATCAAGGTAGGATCCCGGTGGTGAACTTGTCCATGTATCATACTTCATGTTGAATTTGCAAGGTTGAATCTGATTTCTAACGATCAAGTACTTGTGTTCGCTTGGGTTTTCTTATTCTCCGATCTATTCCGTGGATAGATTGCATAGGATGTTCTTGTAGCCATGGTGACTAGAGGTGCATACCTGACCTATCGAGCGTTTTCAACATGTTCCTTGTGAACGTGCTCTTAGGTTCACCTACACAATAAGCGGGACATCGTGACAGGATGTTGATCACGTGTATGGTAGGTGCCTTTGAGGGTTCTAACGGAAGCCACGATTTAAAGAGGCTTTTAATGAGATTCGTTTGCTTTATTCTTCTTGGTTTTGGAACTTCAACAAAAGACCCGATCCAATCTCTAGATTGGTTTTACCTCCTCTCTTTCTCTTGCTACCTCCGGAGTTTAGTAGATTAGATGTGTTTTCATGGTTCTTCCATAGATTAGATGCAAAAACCCATCTCAAGATCAAAGTGTTTTCCGCTTATGAGATTGGATATTGCGTTACACATTGTTCCACGGTTTTGATACCTTGGGTTCGCCACTCAAGGGAAGAAGGGTCCCTTGACTACGACGGAGGATTTGTCTGCTTGCAAGTCCAAATGAACTTTGCAATAATAATCAAACGTCAACAGGACGCCGGAGCCAAGGCGGAGGGACGGCTAGCCGGAGGCCGGGGAAGAGGGGCGACGGCGGCCCGACAGCCCGGGGAAGGCACGGGCCCAGATCTAGGGCCGATAGTGGGCAGCGGGGACGACGGCACAGAGAGAGGGGCCGGCGCCTCCCGGCCCACCCCGCCCAGATCAAGCACCACGCGGCCCACCTGGCTGCGCCGCTGGCCGCCCGCATCAGTGCGTCAGGCCGCCACCACCAGCCGCAAGGAGTGGGAGGGGCAGTGGCGGTGAACCTGGGCTGGTGGCGGCGGGCGTAGAGCAGGCACCGCCATCGGCGGAGGGCCTCCACTACCTCCGTCCGCGTCACATTGCGCACGGCCGCCAGGAACGTCCCGCGCGTCGAGGCCATGTCATCCTCGACCTCGTCCTCCAGCAAGGTGGCCGAGGTGCCACTGCGCCAGGCCCGCGTGCCGGGACGTCCCGAGGACGCGGCCAGCACGGCGGACGTCTGGCCCAACGGTGCCGAGCTGCACAAGGCCGCGCTGGACGATGACGCTGCAAGGAGGCCGCCCACCGCCACCTCCAGCGCATCGTGTCGCAGACCAGGCCGGCAGCCGCGGTCGCCGACGCGGGGCACATTGGCGCGGTCATGAACTCGCCGCTCGCCGTGCTGAAGCGTCTGATCCAGCACACGTCGGGCGGGACCGGCACCCCGAGGCCTGTCGAGTTCACCGCGGGCACGACAGCGTACAACGCGTGCGCAACGCGGAAGGCCTACGACCTGCACCTGGGTAGCGTCGTCGCGTCGTGGCTGCCGCAGTACCACGACTGCGGCCCCATGTTCCTCACCCGGCCCTAGGTGGCTGCGCGGCGGTGATGGAGGGTGGCCCGACCGCCCCAGAACCGGTCGGAGCTGGCGCCGCCGGATCCCGCTAGATCTAGGGTTCCGGTGGCCCGCTCCCGAGGCACGACGGCGGGCACCCAGGGCGGCGGGAGGGAGGGGAGGAGGCGAGGAGGTGGCGAACGTCGACGACCAGGCACCACCAGCACCGCCAGGAGCGGGGAGAAGGGAAGCACGACCGGGGGGCAACCAAATGTGCTGGTGTGGGAGGAGGAGAGAAGAGAGGCTGGGAGGGAGGAGGAGAGAGAGGAGAGGGGGGGCCGCCACCACCGGAGGGGATGGTGGCGGCGGCGAGCTTCGGCGGAGGGCACGGGTGCCCTCGAGTCGCCCACGGGGGCGACGTGAGGGACGCGAGGGGGACGCCGACTGTTCTCTAAGCTTCGGTACTTGTGCTCTCCATCGCGGAGAAGGCCCGCTACTGGCGAGGGCACCGCTCGTCGGCCCCGCTGAGCCACGATCAAGGTCGGGCTGTCGTAAAGAGATTCATGGGCCCACCATCGTGGTTGGACAATCCTGTACACAGGGTTGTATACCGAGGCTAGTCTGACATGTAGACCATGGTGCCAGACAGCGTACTCTACATGGAATCTCAGGACTAATACCAGATTAGGAAAGCATACGTTGTAACCGATAATAGTATTATACTAGTCGTACTTGACTAGTACTACTGTACTTGGACCAACTTGTAACCCTGCCCCCGTGCATATAGGCGGGGCAAGGACCCTCCAATCAATGAATCGATACACAACATACATAACATAGGGTATTACGCACCTTGCGCCCCAACTACGTCTAAATCGTGTATTTGTGTCTACCTTCGAGTCCCTGAACTCGGCGAGCCCCACCACGAAAGTCTACCTCGGGCACCTTGTCAAAGATCCGCTGGCGAACTCGATGCCACAAGACATAATAAACTCCGTTGTCACTTTTGCCCAAGGCGACATCATCGTCTTCGGCTCTTGGGTCAGCGACGTCAAAGGTGTTGGGCCTTTCCACCGCCACCTCACACCAATCCTAGAGAAGAAACCATAACCCACGTCGCTCGACATTGGAAGATCTCATCAAAAATTTCAATGAAATTTCGTTCTCTGATCTAATTAGAGGACATGACACTACGTGAAAACCTCAAATAGGTCACGCAGCATTTGTAACGGGCCCTTAACACCCATTACATGGACCCCATCTGTAACGGTTGTTGTTTGGCAAACGTTACGCATAAGCGTGGCAGGCTCGACCCCGACCTCGCCCTGACCTCGCCACCACAACGCCCATTACCAATGAGGACTTCTGGTAATGGACTTCTTAAACGTCCGTTACATGTTTTCTTTGTAACGGACGTTAAAATGCGTCCGATACGAAAGTGAAACCTATCGGTAATGGGCTCTTTAAGTCCGTTACCAATGACTTTCTTATTGGAGACGTGTGGTTTTTAGGACGCGTCTCATTTTATGATGACCCAATTGGCGACACTTGTTTGGAGCTAGCATCTCCTTTGTTTTCTCACATTAGAGACGCGTGTTGTTATTACGCGTCTTTGTCTTTGCGTTCCGACCACTCTGCTATCTCCGACAACTACACTCGCTCTCTCTCCTCTGAGGGCCCCACTCGCTCTCTCCCTGCCGTTGCTGCAGTAGCATTTTCGCGCGCTCTTTGAAGGCCCCACTCGCTGCACGCGCGCTCTCTCCTCAGAAAGCCGGCGCTGCAGCAGGCCGGCCGGCCACGTGCACGACGGCGAAAGGGGCCGGCGGACGTCAACCACGGCGTGGCGTCCCTCTGCACGGTACGTCGCCGTCCTCCAAAGCAGCAGCTGATCCTCATCCTTGGGCTCGGCGCCGTCCTCTGCGCTGTCGCCGTCGCCGTCGCCGCGGCCGCGACGCCTCGTCCTCCTCCTCGGAAGCGCTTGCCTCGTAGACAGTCCTTGTCAAGGTGGAAATTGCCCCCTTTTATTGAACTTCGCTGTCCTAATCCTCTTACTCATCGGTTTTGGTGATGCATTATGCTCATTTGATGTATGAAAATTGCAGATGGCTGCTGCTCGGGCTTGGATGTACAGTAAGTCCCGAGATTGGGACAGTTTCTTAAGGGGATCAATGGTTTTCTAGATCAAGCAGAGGCGGATATGAGAAACCGTGGTGTTCAGGCAATGCTTTGCCCCTGTATAGATTGTCTCAACCAGAAGAAGTTCAGACAATGGAACAACATTTTTCATCATTTGATCACATGTGGTTTCAAAAAAAATTACACATTTTGGAATAAACATGGTGAGGAAGGCTTAATGAAGTCGAAGCAGGATGCCTAAATGAAGGTGAAGCGCGACACCATGCTACGGGCCTAAATAATGAAGGGGCAGTGCTATGCCATGATGAAGAGCTTGATGAAGGTGGAGTTTTTGAGGAAAATGAACCATTCCCACCAATTGTGATGAGGCCTGAGGATATCACTGATCAAGAAGTTACGGCCTTCAATGATGGTGAGTTGTTGCAATGTGTGCACAACGTTGATCAAATGTTGCGGTATGTTGAGTTTCAACGAGTGTATACAGCTTCTGAATTAGCGAGGCTGAAGCAGTTCGTTGAAGACTCAAAGAAACCCATCTATCCTGGTTGCAAGAAGTACTCTAGCCTTTCTGGTGATCTAAAACTTCTGCAGCTTAAGGCAGATCATGGTTGGAGCAACAAAAGTTTCAAACAACTATTGGATCTCTTTAAGGACATGCTACCCGAGGGAAACCAAATAGCCGAGTCTGTCTATGAGGCAAAGAAGATAATTTGTCCTCTCGGAATAGAGGTTGAAAAAATTCATGCTTGCAAGAACATTTGTGTATTGTTCCGTGGAGATTATGTAGACCTTGACAAGTGCCGCAAGTGTGGGTTCGATCGGTACAAGAGGAAAAAAGATGGTGGAGATGATAACAATGCTGATGATGACGAGAACGAGCCCGTGGAGATCACAGGCAAGAACAAGAAGAAGAAGAAGGTTAAAGGGGCTCCTGTGAGGGTAGCATGGTATTTTTGCATCATTCCTCGGTTGAGAAGATGGTTTGCCACACGAAAGGAGGCCCAACTCTTGCGTTGGCGTAAGGCACAAACAAAGGAAGAAGGCAAGATTAAGTACCCCGCAGATGGCCAACAATGGCAAAACATTGATTCCTACTTTGAGGAATTTGCCGGTGAAAGCAGGAACATTCGGTTCGCTATGAGCACAGATGGCGTGAACCCATTTGGGAACCAGAGCTCAACACATAGCACCTGGCCTGTCGTGCTGTCAATGTACAACCTTCCACCCTGGCTATGCAAGAAACGGAAATACATGATGCTGACAATATTAGTCTCGGGGCCAAAGCAACCTGGCGACCGTATTGATGTCTACTTGAGGCCAGTAGTTGATGACTTGAAGATACTTTGGAAGCCTGGTGTGAAGGAGGTTGGGATGAGTTCGGTCGTGAGGAGTTCACATTGCACGCCATGTTGTTCACCACCATCAACGACAACCCAGCTCATCGCAACCTTTCTGGCCAGACTAAAAGGAAAGGTGCAGCTTGCCCACACTGCTTGGAAGAAACTTGTGCAGTGTGGCTAAGAAATTCAAATAAATTCTCATTTATGGGGCACTGTCATTTCCTTAGCAAGAAACATGCCTACCGGGACATAGATTGTCAGTTTAATGGGGAAAAGGAGAATCGACAGGCGCCAATGCATGTCACTGGAGATCTGCTCCACTTGCAAGTCAAGGACGTTGAAACTATCGAGGAGTTACCCAAATTGTCTGAAAAGAAACTACGCAAAAGAAAGAAGCGAGATGGTGAAAAAGAAGAAGAAGATGGGTGAGGAATGTGGAACAAGAAATCAATTCTATGGGAGCTAGAGTATTGGCCACTTTTGGATGTGCGTCATTCGATTGACAACATGCACGTCAAGAAGAATGTGTGTGAAGCTACTTCGGGAACATTGCTACAAAAGAAGTCGAAAGGAAAAGATCATAAAAATGCAAGGGAGAGATCTTAAAGTTATGGGCATTAGGCCGGAGCTCTATGCAGAGGAAACAGACACGGGGATGGACCTTCCCGTTGCTGCAACCACCTTGTCAAAGGCAGAGAGAAAAGAATTCTGTGAGTTTTTGCATGGTTTGAAAGTACCTTCAGGCTACTCATCAAACTTCAAGAGGCTAGTGTCGGTGAAGGACATGAAAATGAATTTTAACTTGACGAAATCTCATGATTGCCATGTGTTGAGGACATCTATTCTTCCTGTTGCACTAAGAGGTATCAAGACAGAACTGGTTCGCGACGCGGTCATGAGCTTGTATTTATTCTTCAATGAAATAGAACATAATGTGATTGATGAGGAAAAAACTATTGGACTTAGAGAGGTGGCATTTCGAGACCCTATGCCTGCTTGAAGCTACCTTACCACCATCATTCTTTGATCTCATGCTGCATCTAACAGCACACCTCGCGAGGGAGATCTGGTACCTTGGCCCATCTTACCTTCATCAGATGTTTCCATATGAGAGGTACTATGGATTCCTCAAATCATTGGTACATAACAGGTCATTTCCGGAGGGAGCCATTGTTCGTGGCTATGAGACCATCGAAGCAGTGGAGTGGGCCATGGGTTATATGGACCCCCAAAACCCCATTGGTGTGCCTCGTTCACAACATGAAGTTAGGCTTTCAGGTGTTGGGACCCTGGGGAAAAAGTCAATCACTCCGCACCTAGAGACCATCAGGAAGGCTCATTTCACCGTGATAGAACAGAGTGTAGAGGTTACACCATTTGGCAATGAGCACAAGCAACAACTACGTGAACAAAACCCTGGCTGTACTGAGGATTGGGTTGCAAAGAGGCACATGCAATGCTTCAACAGGTGGCTCTGAGATTATGTCCAGAGTGGCAGCGCTGCTATAACCGACGATCTGGTAAGAAGACTAGCAGCAGGACAATTATTTACTATTACAATATATCAAGCAATGGATATCAATGGATACACGTTCTACACCATGGCCCAGGATGCCAAGAGTGTCTATGAAAATAGTGGTGTGCATGTACGGACTGTCGACAATAAGAAGAACACAACCACATATTATGGTCAAATAGAGGAAATTTGGGAGCTTGATTATGTAGGATTGAAGGTAGCCTTGTTTCGGTGTAGATGGGTCACCAATGCGAAGAGAGCTATAATCAAGGACAAATTTGGTTATGTTAGTGTTGATCTCCAGGTCTTTGGTTACAAAAACGAACCATTTGTCTTCGCCAACGATGTTCAGCAAGTGTTCTATGTACCTGACCTTGCAAAGAATAACTGGAGTGTGGTTTTGCCTAAAAAAAGGATTGTTGGGGTTGAAAATGTTGTTGAGGAGGAGGAATACAACTAGTTTGATGAAAGTCCATACTTTCACACTTCATACAGGCCCCGAGTCTTGGGAGCTGACAAAACACCATACTTGCAAAGCGACCATCGTGAAAAGATCCATATACAAAAATCAAAGAAGAAAAAGAAACAAGATTGATTTCTACTGAATCCGATCCTTTTTGTAAAATGTAGGGATGTCTATTGCTAGATATGGAATCCTTTTTGTAATATATATAGGATGTGTATTAGTGGAATTTGAATCTCCTTTCTGTAATATATGATGCCTATATATTCTGTCTAAGATACTATATATATTCAGTATATATTCTACCTGAAAAACTATGTGAGAAATGCAGCCTATATAAAAAAAGACAAGCTGCCCGCCCGACAAAGAAGATGCGTGTTCACAAAACCCACGTCGCCGATAACTCTCAAAAGAGTTCGGTCAAACTTCAAAGAGTTCGACTCCTCGATAAGCGAGATGTGCACTTAGTAGTACCACTCATCGGAGAGTATTGATATTATTTTGTCTACATTTCGTCAAACTTCAAAGAGTTTGACTCCTCGATAAGCGAGATGTGCAATTAGTAGTATCCACTCATCGGAGACGCATCTCCTGTATCTTATCTCCAAAATAAATAACCGTTGCCCCAACCCCTTCTTCTACCCGCGAAACCACCACACAGCCCCTTCATCTACCCGCGAGAAAACCATAACTGCCTACACTCCTCGTTGTGCCCCTCCATCGCGCCCCTACGCTGTGCCTCCTCCGCTCCATGCTGCGCGACTTCCCTTCCACGCCGGCACTCATGGCATCGAGGGAGCACCCGCGGTCGCTCGCGGAACTCCCGGAGGAGGTACTGGCGATCATCGTTGGCCGAGTCGGTGCGACATCGAATCAGCCTATGGAGGACCTCTGTAGCCTACGAGCAACCTGCAAGAACATGCTCCGTCCCTGCCGCAACAGAGACGGCGGTAGGCGCCTGGCACTTGATCGGGTCCAGTCGAGCAGATGCAGAACAACGACCCCGTTGGCTACGACGTCTTCCTTCGTAGCCTGGCTGTAGCCAGCAACCCGGTGGTCTGCTTCCTCACCGGGATGGATGACATCTTCGGCAGGACACGTAACCCTCAGCCTCCCCTCGACGAGCTCCACCGTGCTGCCAAGGACGGGCACAAAGGGGCGGCCTATGTGGTCGCCGTCTTCCTCTACAGAGCCAACAGCGGGGCCGACGCCGACGCCACTGCAATTGCGTACATGAAACAGGTTGAGGGCGATGAGCAAGGGCAGTGGTGTCGTCCGCGTTTGATCAGCAATGTGCAAACCCTAGATTTACGGCATCGTGGGGTCAATCTGGCTTGGCAAATTAGGAGTGTCGCCCTCCGCCGTGGCCTCCGCCGGCCGACTCTGCTAACGACGGTGGCGCGAGGCAACATTCAACATTGCGCAGGCAAAGAATTCTGCGGTACGGCACCGAGCCGGAGGGAGTTTTGCATGTATTTCTGTAGTGATGAATGTAGGCTTCGTTACGAATGTAATGTCTTCTTCTATCGTGTAAAGTATTGTCCAATCGGTTATTGATAGACAAGATTTGATTTCTCACATTTCTGAGTCAAATCGAAGGTTGTGGCGCCCTCTGCTTCCTCCTCTGTTCTGTTGGAATGAAGAACAGTTTGTGTGGGTAAATGAGACGAGGATTAACCATCCCGTGTCTCTAATTAGAGTGGGGCCCAATTCTATTGGAACGAAGAACAGTTCTCATTTCTCCTTTTAATCTGCAGTCAAATTTTGTAACATGTATTTCTCTGTCGTGCTTAGTTCAAATTTGATGATTTTTTCCTACTTTTTTCTAAAATCCCCATCTTTTCATTAATTTCACAGTTTAGTGTATATTCTGTTTTGTGAATAATGTTTATATGCCTTATCTTGTTCTTTGTAAGTACAACATAGAAATAATATTTGTTTTCCACAACCATTAGTAATGAAACTTTGCATTTCGTAATCTTAAGGTGAACACAAGCTTGTGTTAAAATTTCAAATGCGTACGAGATCGAACATGCTGCAAAGTGTGGAAAACTTCAATGTTGAAGCAACATTTTAGGAAACTATGTGAGAGATGTAGCTATTTGTACACAAGTATATTCTTCCTTTGTCGAAACCATATGAATTTTTTATGACAAGTTTAGGTACCCAAATTATGTTACCACATCAATTTGTAGAATTTTTGGAGCAAACTAAGATGTCATTAGAATTATTATATCACAAGCATGAGATGTATATTCGAATTATAAGAATGTTGGGTACACAAGTGTGACTGTTAATATTTTTTTTAAATACTAAATGTCGAAATATGAATTGATGTTATTTTTAATGAATTTTTAGGTGCTGTTTTACCAGCTCTAATATTTGATGGATGTGAGTTTCATTTCTTAAAAATAGTGTCGAGCCCACGCGTCAGTGTCAGCAGCCTATATAAAGAAGATAACCGTCCGGACCTACCTGCCAACGAAGGGGATGCGAGTTTACTAACCAGCGTCGGTGATGACTATCCATTGTCTCCAAGATCGAGTTCATCACAGCAGGAACAGATACTGTAGGCGACGCGGATGGATCTGCCTGCATCTCTTAGATCAAGTTCATGACATACAAAATCCAACAACCAAACTAACCAGTTCATGATCGACAAACAAACTAATAAGCAGTTCATGATCGATAAACAAACAAAGCAGTCCAACAACTTGACGAACAAACTGACAAACACACAATAATCACAAACACATTATTAATGGTACAGGAGTGGATCAATTAGTGAGTCGCCGCAATCGTAGTCCCGCCGTCGGAGCCGTCGGAGCCGCCATCGGAGCCGTCGTCGTCGCCGAGGAGAGACCACTGGACCACGGGGAGCTTCTCAAGCTTTTCAGCCAACACGTGGATCCTGAAGACGAGACCCATGACATTGTCATCCTTGTAATGGTCAGGCGCCTCGATCTTGAATGGTGCGCCAACATCTCGGGGCTTCATGAACGCGCCCTGGAGCAGTTCGACAGTGAAGCTGATGTCAGCGGCCTCGTTCTTCTCCTTCTTCTCCTTGGGTGCTGCCGGCTCTTTCCCCTTCTCCTTGATGGTCAACTTCCTCCAACGGCGGCTTTCATCGTCAGCGTCATCCTTCCTTCTTCCCCGCTTCGCCGACGGGTCAATCGACGCCATGCTCTTCTCGCTCCTTGTTGGTGATCTCTCGTTGACCAGAGTTTGTGGAGGTGATGGCGAGGGGGAAGAAGATGACGCGAAAGAAACGATATGATTAGGGAGCAACCAGTCGGGGATTTATGATGACAAGACGTGAACCGTCGGGGCGCCTCTCCTCCCCACGCCCCACGTCCCACTACGCCTCAGGAACCATTTTTTGGGAGCAAAACCGTCCAAAAACAAGCGTCGTCTTTCAATTTCGTGGGGAGGTGGAGGGCCAGGGGTGTTGTCGTGCCCACGCATCAGCAGCCAAACCGCGTCGCCTTTCAAATTCCATATTATTAGTAACGGGTGTTTATAAATGGCTGTGTCGCCTTTCAATATCCAAACCCCGTTGCCTTTCAATTTCCAGATCCCGTCGCCTTTCCATTTCATGGAGCTGCTGCCAAATGAACTGGTCATCCAGATCATCCTCTGCTGCATCAAGGATGAGTCTGTCATTCATTTCCTGATCCTTCGTAATCAGGTCTGCGGCACCTTCCGGCACATCTGCGACTTGGATGAGGTACTCCTGCAGGTGTCGTTGCGTGAGCTTCGTCAAGAGTGCAAGAATCACTACGTCAGGTCCTTGTTGGAGGAGCGCTTCCGCCTCGCCGAACATCCGTAGGCCTTATGCTTCGAGGGGATGGAGAGGTTGATGAGGCGGCGGAATCCCGATGAGGGTCTGGAGCTCGTCGGAAAGGCCGCTGCCAAAGACGCCGGTGCGAAGTACTTCTTAGCGATGCTGAAGTACCATCGCAACCCTGCGGACCCCGAAGCGATGGCATTGCTCCACGAAATCAGCAGCGGGCCGTCGCCCCCTGACGGGCGGTGGAAGAACCACAACCTGCACCGGCTACGCTTCCTCGTCCGCCGGGATCTCCAGAACATTGCGTGGTGGTACTTGCTTCGTGACGGCGATGATGACATTCTGTTGTTGCCCGTCTAGAATCCCCACGTATGCAATTGGGCAGCGGGATGTAGGCGCTACGGGCCGGAGACCCCAGGGATCATCAACTACTGCAGCGCCAAGTGTCGCATCCGTCATGAGTTCGACCTCTGGACGCGTGGATTCAGCGTCGCGGTGGAGTACGCCGTCAGCAGGATGAACATCAGGATGTAGGCGGAAGCATCAATAAAAATTATGTATCTTGAATGTAAATTATTACATATTCTGTGTTGCATCCACAAGATTTGATTTGTCACGTTTCTGAGTCAAATCAAAGGTTGCGGTGGTCTCATTTGCCGCATTAGAGGCCTAGGGTGCTCTCTTGGATGTCAAAGCGGGCACAGCAGCGGCAGCAGCGGCGGTGGCTCTGCTAGTCTGCTTCCTCCTCTGTTCTATTGGGTGGGTGTAGGAGATGAGGATTGAGGGTAAAATGAGACGCGGGTTAACCACCCCCTCTGTTCTATTGGAATGAAGAACATTTCTCATTTCTCCTTTTAATCTGCAGTCAAATTTTGTAACATGTATTTCTCATTCGTACTTAGTCCAAATTTGATGATTTTTTCCTATTTTTTTCTTAAATCCCCAACTTTTCATTAATTTCATTGTTTAGTGTATATTCCGTTTTGTGAATAATGTTTATATGCCTTATCTTGTTCTTTGTAAGTACAACATAGAAATAATATTTGTTTTCCACAACCATAAGTAATGAAACTTTGCATTTCGTAATCTTAAGGTGAACACAAGCTTGTGTAAAAATTTCAAATGAGTACGAGATCGAACATGTTGCAAAGTGTGGAAAACTTCAATGTTTAAGCAACATTCTAGGAAACTATGTGAGAGATGTAGCCATTTGTACACAAGTATATTCTTCCTTTATCGAAACCATTTGAATTTTTTATGATAAGTTTAGGTACCCAATTTATGTTGCCACGTCAATTTGTAGAATTTTTGGAGCAAACTAAGACGTTATTAGAATTATTATATCACAAGCATGAGATGTATATTTGAATTATAAGAATGTTGGGTACACAAGTGTGACTGTTGATATTTTATTAAAATACTAAATGTCCAAATATGAATTAATGCTATTTTTAATGAATTTTTCGGTGCTGTTTTACCGGCTCTAATATTTGATGGATGCGAGTTTCATTTCTAAAAAATAGTGTCGGGCCCACGCGTCAGTGTCAGCAGCCTATATAAAGAAGATACCTGCCAACGAATGTGACGCGGGTTTGCTAACCAGCGTCGGCGATGACTATCTGTTGTCAACGTCAGTAGGCAAACCTTGCGCGCACTATTCAAAAAGTCACACCTATATTGACTATAATGCCCATAAAATTCCAATTCCACCAAAGAGCCGTTCAAGGGCACGCCAGTAATTTCTGTGAACACAGTAACACGCACGCAGGGGACATATACTCGGGAGTCTAATTAAGACATATCCACCACGCCCGCACTCTCCCCGCCGCCGCCCTGCTCCTTTTCCAGCCCTAGCCCGCCGCCGCCGCTCTCCCCGCCGCAGCCCTGCTCTTCTCTAGCCCCACCGGTCCCGGCATGACGTCGGTACAGCGGCTCCAGCCGTGACGACGGTGACGAGGACGCGGTTACTTGCGTGCGGACGGTGTCCCGGCCAACCTAAAGACGGTGACGCAGATCCGGCATCCCCGGCCACGACGATGAGCCGGCCACCTCAGGCAACGAGGCGACGTGGATCGGGCCTCTCCGACCACCACGAGAACAACTACTTCATTCACGACAGAGGTTAGTGTTGCTTGAACCCCCAACGCCATCTCTCTACTCGGCCACCCAATCTGCTATTCCTGTCAAGGTGGATTAGGGAGACATGCCACTTTACGGTTGTTTAGGCCTTTAGGGTCAGTTCACATAGTATTATTCTCCTGGAATTGCCTGCATTAGTACAACATGCCTGTTCATTTTTAATTAATTGGCTGTGGATTTGACGGATGAATTTTGTTGATCGAAGTCTGTTTTAATAAATTGTTGCTAACAGATGAACTTATGTGAACTCTTGAAATTCTGTTATACTTCGAATGTACCAGATCGACAGTTATGCTTTGGAACTGTTAGCATACTTCAATTCTGATTGCTTTGTCCTCTTGTTGCGTGTACACATGGAACACACAATTCATTTGGACAAGGAAGCAGTTGAAGAAATTTAGTCTCTGCTTTGATATATAAGCATATTGCTTCACCCTGTCAAAATGGTTAGCACCTATCCCCAACTTGTATGCTAATATCAACTATTTTGCCTGTCAGAGAATAAGAATTTATCTAATTTTTTTAGGTTTTCAGTCTAGCTTATGTTGCTCTACTGACAACCTGACATATCATCTATGCAGTCTCCCACAACACCAAACTCCTCTACCTCCAGTGCACCATCACAGCCCATCGACGGTGAACCTTGTTCACAGCCTATCGACAGTGATCCTTCTTCACAGGGTCACTCAACACATACTGTTGCGAGTAGTACTCGATCCCGCGGGTCAAGGACACAAACCAAATGGCCAGAAGACAAGTTGACCGCAACTGGACTTGATAACAATTATTGGCCTACCCTAGATGCTTCGAGGGATAGATTTGTATTGGTCTGTGGCCTCATTGCTCGAGAGAGGATGTCAATCAACAAGGCAGTTGAAGATCTCTTACCAATTGAGAAGGAAGAGTTGTTCACAATTTTAGAGGAAAAGCTAGATAACTCAGCCAATCTGGCTGAATCTGTTCGTAAGAAGGCAGTTAAGGTAGCTATGTCAGAGATTGCAACCTTGCAACGGCGGTTCAAGACCCATTTAAGAAAAAAATATGTGAGCCAAGAGGAGACTCCCTTTGTGACGCATGCCTTTTTGCAGCCAGAAGACTGGATCGTGTTTGTGCAGGAAACCAATTCTCCTAGATTTCAGCGATTGAGCCAGGGGATGAAAGAAAAGAGAGCATTGCATAATAAGCCACAAAGGATGGGCAGAAAAGGTTATGTTCGTAAAAGGAAAGAGTGGGAGGAGGAGGATGCAAAGCTAGCTGAAGAAGGAAAACAGAACCCTTGGGAATAATTTCCTGGATGTTCGAGGCCTTATCTGCAGGCAAGGGTAGGTAAGAGGAAGACCACTAGTGAAGGAAGCGAGGACATAATATTCAGTAACCCTACGGTGGTGGGGGTAGCAACTAGGGTGAAAACACTTGAAGCTCAGGCTAGTGATGGTTCTTTCCATGGGGTTAGGGAGAATGATATCCTCACCACAACACTTGAGACTCTAGAGCATCGAGGTTGGGTCCAAGGCGTGTCTAGTTCACTTGGCTGGGGTAAAGGGTTTGGTAAAGAGTTTGCTGGAATGTACAGGAAGAAGAGGAACAAGAAGGCTGTACCGCAGATGGAAGAGCTACTTGGTGAAGCATTCACCAGACTTGTCTCCATGCTAAGAGAATCAGGCATTGTCCATATACCGGAAAATGTACTTCATCCTCCCCAATCACCACCTGTCAGTAGCAGTGATGAAGATGTGCATGGCCTCGAGGAAGAAGATGCGCAGGGCAGTGAGGAAGAAGAAGCACGTGGTAGAGTGGAAGACCATTGGCATGTCAACGAGGACGAAGGTAGTCAACAGCACATTGATAGTCGATCACCTATGCTGGACACAATAGATAAGCTGACAGAGCCAACCAAGTGCAGCCTTTTGGATGGCTCCGGGAATAATGTGGAGCTCGCACTAGCTACTGTCTTTCCATTGCAAAAGACTCTCCATACAGTACCGGTGCAGGATGTGTATGCTGTGGTGCAACCTAGTTATGTGTGGGGCAATACGGGTCACTACCCTCTGCCTGTACCAATTGGGGGGCGGGGGATGAAGTAACAACCCTAGCTGAGGCTCTCTGTCTAAGGATCCAATGGTCAAAGAACAGGATCCATGTACCACCCATTACGAGAAATCCCAACCCTGCAACCACATCAGGTAGCAGGGGTACAACATCAGATGGAGGTACTGCAGCTCAGTGTTAGTAAGAGAAAGGTCAGCAGCAGCAGCAGCAGATCAGCAAAACTACGCAGCAGAAGCATCGACAACAGCAGGAGGAGGACAGGCAATCTCCTCCTAAGAAGCAGCAGCAGATCAGCAAAACTACGCAGCAGGAGCATCGACAACAGCAGGAGGAGGACAGGCAATCTCCGCCTGAGCAGCAACCACCGCAGAAGAAGGGGGGCAGGAAACCTCTGCCTAGAGATGAACTTCTTAACTGTTTTTGGACAAAACCGGATCCAAGATACAAGCCTATTGTGCCTATGTTGTCAGAAGCGGACTTACAGGCTGCTGGACCGAATTGTGCCAGGTTGCATGCTTACACCATGGGACACAGTAAGGATAAACTTAGTTTTCCAGCAAAGTTGCTTGAAGACTCCTTTCATGGTGCTGGTGATTTAATGTTAAACATTGCATTCAGTCACGTGTATGACCTTATAACCCTGGTTGCTCTGGATGAGACCTTCTTGAGGTTGTGGACATTGTAAGTGCCTTAAAACCAAAATTGATATTTCTTTAATTTTGACCACAAAGTTCATGCATGCTAACATTTGGATTTTTTGTAGGAAAATGATGGACAAGGCAGCGGAGATGAAGATCAGTGTTGGGTTTTTGGATCCACAGGTTCTCACGACCACAAAGATTGATAAGGAGGCTACCCTTGTAATACAAGCATTGAGAAATGCAATGACGAATGACTACGTGGTGGGTGCCTTCTGCACCAGTGGCCACTGTGTAACACTGATCATCTGTATGAAGTTCAAAGAGGTTTGGTATCTAGATTCTGCTAAACATCATCCCGTGCGAAAGTTCGATGACCTCCGAGCGCTTGTGAATAGGTCCGTATCTTGTATGTTTTGTTCACAAAATTCAATCTCTTAGTGTTTCTAATCGGTATTGCTAATCATGTAGGGCCTCTGGAAATATATGCACGAAGGACGAAGTGATGAAAGGAAAGAAGAAAAAGCTAAAATCCAATCAGACATTCAAGTACAAGCCAAATACCACTGTACGACCGAGGTTTTTTTTATGGTCCCTTCATACCAATTTGGTACTGCATTAACTTGTCATTTTGGTACATCTATGCGCAGTGTGCTCAGCAGCCATCGGGGTCCTTTTTGCATGGATTCCATGTGGCATTCAATATGTTCAAACTACTCGAAGACATACCTCACATCAAGAAGGCTGCTGTAAGTAGATAATGCTCACCCTTGTCTCTGCTCATATTCTCCATTTGATTTTAGAAACTGATTTGTACTTGTATTCTCATAATGATTGTATTTTGCAGGATTTCAAACCTACCCTAAATGTTTCTATAGAATATCTAAAGCTAGTCCGGGAGATGCTGTACGAGTACATTGTTAAGGAGATCCTCGACCGAAACGACAACTTCTATAATGGTGCACCGTGAGTTCATTGTACTGCCTGACAAACTTCAAACTTGCTGCATTCAGGCTAGTTTAGTACTCTCTGAGAAACCTGCTTAGCTGGGGTCAGATGTTGTTGTCTGGTTTAGGTAGTTTTCTCAGGACTCCATCCAAACAAAGCACCGATCCTGAACTTAAAACTTTAGCACACATGTCGATCAGATGAGGAACTTTATGTGATCTTGCATTGTGTATATATATGTGATCTTCCTTGTGTATATATGTGATGAGAATGTGTTTGTGATGTCTTCTTGCATTGCTGTGGTGGCTGCCAAATCCTAGCTATTTCCAGGATGCAGGCCCTGATCTGGTGGCTGCCAAATCCTGGCTGGTTCCAGGATGCAGCCCCTGATCTGGTGGCTGCCAAATCCTGGCTGGTTCCGGGATGCAGTCATAAAATAGGCAGGTTACTGTAGGTGCCCTACGTATCGGTCACGGGGGTTAAGAAAGGCACGTTACAAAAACTGATCTGTAGGTAACGGGCTTCACTTGGAACGCCCGTTACAAGTATGACAAAACTGTAACGGGCCGCATAAAAGCCCGTTACTAATACTGACTGATGGGTCCAAGAAGTTGATGCTTTCATCGAGACAGAGGGGACGCGCGTCCAGAGCACACGTCTCCTTTCGTCCAGACAGAGGAGACGCACGTACAAAAAATGCGTCTCCTTTCGTGGAGATGTGTGTCCACAGCAAACGTCTCCGATATTGAGTTCATGTAACGGGTTCGGTTTCTGTGCCCGTAACCAAAGGTCCATGTGAGCCCAGAGAAACAGACATTTCAGGTGACCGGTAACTAGTTTCGGTAACGGTCTTTGTTAGACGTCCGTTACTAATACGTGTTATGAGTAATGGGCTCAGTGTCTACGCCTGTTACCAAAGGCCCCGGTTGGTCCGGAGAACAGCCATTTCAGATGACCGGTAAGTAGTTATGGTAACGGTCTTTGTTCGACGCCTGTTACAATTACGTGTCATCAGTAACGGATATCGGCCCGTTACCTTTGTTGGTTTATTTGTAACGCTTGATCGGTAACGGGCGTTTTGCGCGTTACCAATGGCCATCCGTGCTCGTTGCCAATGTCTGTTTTTCACGTAGTGTGAGACGGAGTCCGAGTACAACTCAACTTCTCCTCACTGCTGATCCGAACCATGCGAGATGGCTCCCGAGCCATCGTGTGACTTGGTCCACCCCCAACAACAATTTCTCTTCACACTCTGGAACCGGTGTTGTCTACCAGGCAACACTGCCCAAGATCCAATCCCCCGGGAAGTATGTCAAGATCGAGTACTACTCAGATCTAGAAGAAGAGAAGGCTTTATAAAGACCCGCCCAGGGCTTGGTAATCACATCAACTTCATGACAGATTTTCTACTAGCAAGGCATGGAGCCACTCACATTGGCTACCAATGGCGACTCCCACCTTGTCGCCTGCCCCGGAACATTCCCTTACCAGGAGGGAGCACCACTCTCAACTATCTACGAAGAAGGCGGCGACACTAATGTCATCACTTCAACCTCTGGAAGCTACTCTTCAAGCTGTTAGCTCTACGCGGTCATCACTGGAGCAGAAGAAGCTGAAGGCCAAGACGGTCGACATCCACGCAATCGCCCTTCCGAGCGCTACCCAGAGGACGTCTTCAAGGTCGTCCGTCGTCAACTCCAGAAGCACTTCCGCTCGCTGTACAAATATCACGGGGATGAAGATGTCTTGAGGAACGTAACAGAGGAAAGACGGGACGACTGATAGGAAAACACGTACAATTGAGAGAATAACAAGGTTGTTTTCAAAGAGTTTCCAGATGATTTACATATGTGGACCAAAGTTTTAGTGCCTTAGCGTTGCACCGCAGACAGGACAGCGTAGAGTTATTACATATAGATATAAGACAAGAAAGCAAGCACAGTTTGACCTATACTGCAAAGGACCATAATGACTGATGCCAAAGCTGTGAAACCTAACCATGGATTGCCGAAATGTTTGTGCCACAACCATGACATCCATCTGTTCACTCTATTTTGATAATGTGCCTCCGTAGTCTGGTATAAGGACCTCAGGTAGTGTTCACTACTGGCATCAAAAAACACGTATTCAAAGAGCTTG